>JAUMIR010000006.1:28915000-30165000 GCA_030847615.1 Gambelia wislizenii | reverse complement strand
CAACACAAAAGTAAGATGCAACTGCCATCTGGTTGGCTCTTGTATGTGGGATGGAGGAGATACCATGTTTTCCTTTGCCTGAGGTCACAATGGCTTGGCTGCCTCTAAAAGGGACACACACATGCACTCTCAGAGCAGGCCTTGAGAAATACTTCCCTACTCAGAGGTGCCAGATATCCCAAAGACACTTCAGCTGAGGAACCTGGCCTTTTTTTGATCTAGTCATACTCAACATGGAGCCATCTTAGTTGCCTTTAGGTTCCAACTCTTGTCTCCCACCCACACCCCAACAGTTGATTCCTCCTGACTGTCTCCGGAGGAGCAAAGAACCGAGCCGAGCTGTACCAGAAAAGTCTGCCCACATGCAAGCTGCCAAGCCCTACAAATGAGAATGCCAACCTGCCAAGCAGTGTATGACTCAGCAGGCACACATATGGTGGATGTCACGCATGCAAGCTAGCCAAGGCCAGGACATCTGTAGTGATCTAGGCCAGGATTTCCGCCTCATAGCACTGAGAGGGCAAAACAAAACCAAAGCTGTGGAAAGAAGCAACTCTACTACTAGAGAGAAAACAATCCAGAGCTGGACTTCTACTCCACCCTGGAATAGATTCTAGATTCAAAGATGAAGATCTAGAACTTAAATTGAGACAAAGCTTGATCAGGATTTAGCTCAACAACACATTTTTAATGCTGGGCATCAGAACATAGTAAATCAGAATCATAAGGGCAAAGTGTTTCTGAGTATGCAAAGTGTGCATTTTCCTCATGACAGAATAAACAGGAAAAAGCATATTTTTAGGATTACAGCAGAGGGTTTCTGCATTCAAAAGTTTCCCGGCAGCTCTGAGACCTATCGAAATTAGCTTAGGGGTTAGAATAATGCAGCCTTCCAGATGTTGCTGAATTGTAACCTCTAGCATCCCTACCACTGCCTATTTTTGCTAGGGCTGCTAGGAGCTGCAGTTCAGCTACCTCTGAAGGGCTTTATGTTTCCTACTTTTGCTTTAATCAAAAATTTCATCTGAGGGAGGATTTAGTCCCATAATTCACCAAGTGGCAGGCCACCCAGGTATTCAAAATGTATTTGGACCCTAACCAAAATGGAATCATAGAATCATAGAATTGCAGAGTTGGAAGAGACCACGAGGGCCATCCAGTCCAACCCCCTGCCACGCAGGAAATCACGATCAAAGCATCCCCGAAAGATGGCCATCCAGCCTCTGTTTAAAGACCTCCAAGGAAGGAGACCCCACCATGCTCCGAGGGAGTGCGTTCTACTGCCGAACAGCTCTTACTGTCAAGAAGTTCCTCCTAATGTTGTTACGCCCACTTCTAGTAGTACTACTAGTTGTAACATTACTAAAGCAACTAAAGTTTACAAAGCATTATACACAGATTAAAGACAAAACAGCCCCGCCTTACAATTTACAGCTTACAAATTAAATGCCACAACACAAAAGGAAAAGGATGGGGAGGGAAGAGGAACATAAGCAAAGTCAGGATCAAACTATTTTCTCTTCCCTCAACAGATTTTCTTCAGAAGAAAATCATGTGCTATGATAAGCAGACATCTTTCATCATATGAGGATGCACCTCTTCTGAAAATATAATCAACATTATCATCTGGTTTGAGCCTTAAGTGCTAATTTTAAAGTTACGAAGTCTGCTTGAGAAGTTTTTTTCTCCATGTTTTCAAACAAAAGAGGGAAGGGAGAAGGACCACATATGATAGTCTTGCATCGAGCATCCTTGGCTCAGCTTCTGATTGAAACCAAATTATGCTTCAAATACAAAAGCAGGAACTTCCTTGGCTCTTCATTAATCGTTGGTGCAATCTTCTGTGAAATGGGTGTGTGTGTGTGTGTGTGTGTGTACAGGGGCAGAAAGATGTTTATATGTTACATAAAGGTATATCTCTTAGCCCAACCATAAAATCCTAACTGCCCGTATTGCCTGCTGACTATGTATCTTGATGAATAAACTTCTAGCATCCTGTTGGCTAGCAGATTCTGGGAACTGTAGTCCAAAAACTGACTTTACCAAGCTTTATTCACTGGACCTTTTACACTACACAATAATAATGGTATATTCCGCTTTAAGTGCCATGGCTGAATCCTATGGAACCCTGGGGTTTGTGGTTTGGTGACACACTAGAGAAGCGTTTTGGCTGAGAATTCTAAATACCATTCCCCAAACTGCAAACCCGTGGATTCTATAGGATGTTGCCATAGGAATTACTGGAATATATGTATGGCATAAATGGTATGAGCATTGGACGACTCTTAAGACAAGAGTTCAAATCCCTGCTTGGCCATGGAAACCCATTGGGTGAGCTTGGGCAAGTCACACTCTCATATCCTCAGAGGAAGGCAAAGGCAAAACCCCTCTGAAAAATCTTGCCAAAAAAAACCTGTGGTAGGTTCACCTTAGGTCAGAAACAACTTGAAGGCACACAACAACAACAAAGAGGGCCCGCTGTCTCAGGACACAGGAGGATCAACTGAGCGACCATGTGGCCAATAGCTATTGATGCCTACCTCTTTTTAAGGATTTGTCTAAATCGGCCAGAATATACTACTTTCCAGCCAGCATATTCTAGCCCTGGAGCTGGCACGATACTCCTCCCCTGCTTACTGTGACAAAACAGGCAGAGGTTTGCACACACATGCTGGCCTGTATAGGCGGGTGGCGCTGTTGCGCATCACACTCTCTGAAGCCAGGAAGGAGGCTTTTAGCATGTGATCAAGGCTGAGCACATGCAGGGGGCCTTGATCACATCCTGGGGCCTCTTTCCCAGCTGCAGATTGACTCCAGGGCGGGCAATACAGGCCGGCATGCAGGTATGGACCCTGCATTCCTGCACCAGACCCATCTGGGTTTTCCCACATAACGTGGGTTTTCCTGGGGCTTATTTTAATCAGTGCAAGTGCCATGCAGCGTTTGGATTGCAGAACTCCAATACGGGGGTGGGGGAGTTAAATTGCCCATTTAGACAAGCCCTAAATTGCTTTTAACTTTTCTTCTGAATACCTTAGCTGGGCCCATCACTATATTCTGTGGCAGAAAATCATGTTAATTACAACTCATGTGAAGAAGTACAGTACTTCAATTTGTCTTTCCTGAATTCACCACTAATCAATTACATTGCATAACCCATTATGAGAATAGGGGTGGGGAATCTTTTTCTCTCTCACTCTCCACTTTTCCCCACACCACACATGATTTTATGGACCTCTATTATGTTCCTCCGTAGCCACCCTTTTTATTTCCAAACTAAAATGCACTGATAACCTACAAAATTCTCTGTCATACAATGTAATAATGGCCTCCGGGCTGAGACTGAGATTGCTTTAAATGGGTATTATACACATTAAATGAAGGATAAATGTATCAGAGCCTATGAGGGATTATGATAACTATGTATTACCCCATAGGATCAGAGGCAGTCGGTCTCTGAATAGCACTTGCTGCGGAAGAACAGCAGGAGGTGCAAATGCCTTCAGGCCCTGCTTATGAGGCATCTGTCTGGCCACTGTAGGAAACAGGAGCTGGACTAGATAGACCTTTGGTCTGTTCCAGCAGGGCTCTTCTGCTGTAAACCAGAAATGCTTTAATGCTCCCCCACAGAAAAGGCACTCTGATCCTTCTGACATTTTTGCCATTTTCTGTACCTTTTCTAGGCCTCAGTGCCACCTTAGGGTACCTGTACTAATATGTATATAGCCTTGTTATTTGCTGTCAAGTCAGCCTAGAGAATATGCTGACCCTATGACTGAGAGACCTCCAAGAGAACTGATTATTAACATCCCTGCTCAAGTCTTGCAAATTTAGGGCCGTGGCTTCCTTTATTGAATCGATCCTACTGTAATAACGGTCTACACCTTTTCCAACTGCCTCCAGCTTTACTGAGCATTACTGTTGTTTCCAGTGTGTCATGCAGGGATCACCAGTATTGAAGCCATGATATTGAGAACGCATCTGCGCTGGGCAGGGCACGTTTCTAGGATGGAGGACCATCGCCTCCCAAAAATACTACTCTATGGTGAACTCGCCATGGGTCAGCGTAACAGGGGCGCTCCAAAAAAGCTATACAAGGACTCCCTGAAACAACGTCTCAGGCTCGGCCAAATTGATCACCCTGGCCTCACATCGGGAGGCATGGAGACGCACCATCCACAATGCTGCAGCCTTATTTGAGAACTCACGCCGAACAAGTCTTGAAGAGAAACGGCAACGCAGAAAGAATCACAACCCAAAAACATCACCCAAGGAGACCTTCTGCTGTGCTTTCTGCAACCGGACTTGTTTATCTCGGATTGGCCTTTTTAGTCATCAGCGCGCTTGCAGAAAGCGCGGAATGAGTCCTTCCTGAATCTTCGTTTGCGAAGAAAAGCCAGAGAGATGTTTTCTCATGACATGCCCAAAGTACGACAACCTCAGTTAAGTCATTTTGGCTTCTGGGGAAAGTTCAGGCTTGATTTGCTGTCAGACTCCTTCGTTTATCTTTTTGGAAGTCCACTAAGTCAGAAGAACTCTGCTCCAGCACCACATTCCAAAGAAATTGATTCCCCCCCCCTCTCAGGTTTCTTCACCGTTCAGCTTTCACACTCCATACACCAGTGGTTCTCAACCTGTGGGTCCCCAGATGTTGTTGGACTACAATTCCCATGAGCCCTCTGAGGTCTCACCTTGACAGCCAGGTGGTCCTCCCAGTCATTAGTGAAGCTGTGAGTTCAATCCTACAGCTTTCTTAAAACCAATAGGCCTTATTTTTATATAGGACAGAATAGAGCTTGAAAAGGTAACATTTCCAGGGATACACCACAGGTGCTCTGCTACAAATCTAACATAATGGGATATAGCTCCCAGCCCCCATGAAATGCATTTTACGTCTTCTATGACACCCCCCCCGCACTGTTTGTTCCCCCCCCCCCGTACTACCATTGATGGGCATAATAATTCCGCCCATCCCACCAGATCTACTGTATATTCCGGCGTATAAGACAACTGGGCATATAAGACAACCCCCTCAATTTTTAAGTTAAAATATAGAGATTGGAATATACTTGCCGTATAAGACCACCCCCCTTCTCTTATACGGTGAGTATATCCCAAACTCCCCCCCTCCAACCCCCTCCCCCCACCACCAGGGCCGGTTTAAGGAATTTGGGGGGGGCCTGCAGAGGGGGCATATATTTATCTCAGGTCAGTGTAACCTAGCCTATTCACAGTATAGGATGTTCAGATTATTACATAATTTGCCACCAATAATTCAGTTTAAAAAACTATATTATAGGTACTAACATATTTTTGTTGTTATTAGCAATTAACATAATGGTGTAGTTTTCCTCAAAGAAAAGAAAGAGTGGACCACAAGCTGAACATGAGTCAGCAGTGTGATGCAGCAGCTAAAAAAGCCAATGCAATTCTAGGCTGTATCAATAGGAGTATAGTGTCTAGATCAAGGGAAGTAATAGTGCCACTCTATTCTGCTTTGGTCAGACCTCACCTGGAATACTGTGTCCAGTTCTGGACACCACAATTCAAGAAGGATATTGAGAAGCTGGAACGTGTCCAGAGGAGGGTGACCAAAATGGTGGGAGGTCTGGAAGCCATGCCCTATGAGGAGCGGCTTAGGGAGCTGGGCATGTTTAGTCTGGAGAAGAGAAGGTTGAGAGGCGACATGATAGCCATGCTTAAATATTTGAAAGGATGGCATATTGAGGATGGAGCCAGCTTGTTTTCTGCTGCTCCACAGACTAGGACATGGAGCAATGGATTCAAACTCCAGGAAAAGAGATTTCACCTAAACATTGTTAGAAAGAATTTCCTGACAGTAAGACCTGTTCAACAGTGCAACATGCTGTTTCTGAGTGTGGTGGAGTCTCTTTCTTTGGAGGTTTTTAAACAGAGGCTGAATGGCCATCTGTCGGGAATGCTTTGATTGTGTATTCCTGCAGGGCACGGGATTGAACTAGATGGCACTTTCTGTTCTCTTCCAACTCTATGATTCTATGATTCTAATTAGTTTTGCACCCATACGCCAGAAGTTGCTGCTCAGAACACTAGTGTAATGCAGTAACCAATGAATAAACTGGCAAATAATAGAATTACAGTATAGAGTTGGAAGGGCCATCTAGTCCAACCCCCTGCCCTGCAGGAACACACAATCAAAGCATTCCCACCTCTGATTGCACTAGGTGGAAGAGTGGTTTGAGCATTTGGACTACAACTCTGGAGGCTAGGGTCTGAATCCCCACTCAGTCATGGAAACCCACTGGTGGCACTGGATGACCTTAGGCAAGTCACACTATCTCAGCCTCAGAGGTAGGCAAAGGCAAACACCCCCCTGAACAAATCTTGCCAAGAAAACCTCATGATAGTTTAACCTTAGGGTTGCCATGAGATGGAGGGAGGGAGGCCCTCTTTTGGGAGAGGAGGAGGGGGTGTCCATCTTCCTTCCCATCTCCTTTGCTGGAGGGAGGACCCCCCTTCCTTCCCTTCCCCTTTGCTGCATGGGATGGGGGGCTCCCTCACTCCCTGGGGCCCCTTGGCTTGGCTTTGTGGCGGGGCTGGGCCACAATGGCTGCATCGGTGGCGTCGGGGAGGATGGCCATGGGCACCTCCTGAATGGGCCACGGCAGCCCGGGCAGGCGGGGGAGGCAAGGAAGAGGAGGAGGAGGTGGAGGAGGAGGTGGCAGCGGCAGCACTAGGCGCACCCCCCTTCCCGCCTGGCTGCGGAGGAGGCAGCAGAGGAGGGCCGGAGCTTGCGGGCACCAGAGGGGAGATGTCTCACAGGCACTGGCATTGGCGGCAGCTCCATCCCCATCCTCCTCCTCCTCCTTTCTCCTCCCTTTGTCATGGTGACGGTGGCGGTGGGGAGCACCTCCTGGTGCTCACGGAGCCTGGAATCGCCACCACCACCACAAGTTGGGGCTCTGCGCAAATGCTGATGCCAGCCCTGCCCATCACCCACCCATCACAGCTTCATGAAGGGCGGGTGGGTTGAGGATGGAGGGGGGGGCTTTCCAGCCGACACCCACCCTTTACGGAGCCAGGATCAGGGTCCCGATCGGGGCTTCGTGAAAGGCAGGAGGGTGGGCTTTCCAGCCCACACCTGCCCTTCACGGAGCCAGGATCGGGGTCCCAATTGCGGCTTGGGGGAGTACGGAGGGATGGCTGGCTCGGTGGGGTTTGGTCTTACAGGGTTCCCCATTGCGGCTTCGGGAAGGGCGGGTGCTGGCAAGCCTCTCCCCATCCAGCCAGCCACCACCCGTCCTTCCGAAGCCGCAATGGAGAGCCCTATTCTGGCATATAAGACGGCCCCCTAATTTTGAAAAGATTTCGAGAGCTTCAAAAGTCGTCTTATACGCTGGGAAAGTCGTCTTATACGCCAGAATATACAGTAGTTTACCATAATGAATGTGGAGGGGTGTGTGGGAGAGAATTCCCATCCAATCCCAGTTTCTGTTTGTATGTTGTAGTATTGACAAAAGGTACAGGAAAGCTGCATTCTTGGTACATGCTTGGTTATTTCCCCATTTTTTTGTGATGAAAAATTGCTCTGAGGAATGCCCCTGCTCCTTTACTTGACACTTGGACAATTAAGATTTTGAATCAACTCCTCCATATAGATGGAAAGAATGCTAGCTGTTACTCCTTTCCTGACTGAAAAATGAGTTTCCTATCACTCAGGAAACCTGTCTGGGAAGAATAACACAGAAGTGAGAATTTCACATAGTTTTCAACAGGTATTTGCCCATACTGAAGTGTTTTGGAAAATAATTGTGTACAATTATTTTCTGTATAAAAACACACTTTTCCCGGCATCCTATCTCACACATTTTGCACAAAAAGCCCAGGTGTCTTCCTGAAAACAGTGGGTTTTTTAAAGGGGGGGCATATTTTCCCCACCAAAATGGTATACAGCAGTGGCTCTAAACCTTTTCTTTACCAGGGACCCCCTTTAAATATCTTTTGTTACCACGGTCTCCCAAAACTTAACTCAAGATTTAAAACAACAAATCAACAAAAAACAAAACAAAACAATTATACCATCCATTAAACCTTCCCTCAGGGGCACTGTAGTGGGAAGGAAGACTTTTGTTCTGCTACTTCCTGCAAGTTTGTGGCTGGAGCAGATTGAATGGCAATGTGCAGGTCAAGCCAGCCAGCCAGCCTTTGTTTTGGCTATGTGAAAATATCCACACAAATATTCAGAAAACTATAGAAATTATTTGTCCTCGTATGCAAAGACAAAATAGTCAAAGATTTAAATCCCTACTCCGAAGTGACTAAAATATGGATTACTAAATAGCTTTGCTCTTTTTACATGAGTCCTGCTAAAGCCTCTTATGTTAACTTCAAAACCCACATGAGAAACAAGTAGAGCTTGAAAAGGATACTTTTTTTTTTGCAATACAACTCCTAGAATCCCAGAACTTGCAGCAGCTATGTTGGTGAACTTGCAGGCCAAAAAAAGTCAATTTGACAATCACTCCCCTAAAAACCATAGAAAGCCACCCATCTATTTTATATTCTCGTAGCATAATCCTATAGAAATTTATCATGGATTAAGTCTGACTGAATTCAGTGGGGATTACTTCTTCATAGGCATGTTTAGGCTTGTACTTCAAAATATTTTGCACAGGCCAAATACTTGTATTGGTAGATGTCACTGCTTATTTACCTAATTTTTATGGTTTAAGTGGATGGGCCAAGGCCAATATAAATACCAAAATGAAACAAAATGAAAACACTTAAATATAAATGTATGCATCTACTGTATAATTAGATTCAAAAAGAAACAC
Organism: Gambelia wislizenii; assembly: GCA_030847615.1. NCBI lineage: Eukaryota > Metazoa > Chordata > Lepidosauria > Squamata > Crotaphytidae > Gambelia > Gambelia wislizenii. The sequence goes on along the minus strand of JAUMIR010000006.1, from coordinate 30,156,187 downwards.
TTCCTCAACTCTAATATACTGTAATCTCGGGTGGTTCAGAACCACTTTCTCAGCCTTACCCACTGTGTCTTCCTGACAGATAAAATATTTCTTAATGTTGCATACAGATGAACCCAGAAGCAAGCACAAGGGCTGGGCTGGGGGTGTGGGTTAGGGAATGAGTTACCAAGAAGATACTTTGGGGTCCCTGCAAAGGCTTCTCAACCAATACATGCATCTGTGCATGTATATGTGTGTATGACTGTCGATTTATTGCATCCCCATGAACTTCACAGGGTTTTCTTAGGCAAGGAATATTCCTTTGCCTTCCTCTGAAATACAGCCTACAAGACAGTCATACACACATACCTCGGCAGACCACCCCCACCCCCACCCCCACAATCTAAGATGTCAGGATCTGACTCTCCCTGCAGGACTAGGTCTCTGGCTGCGACTATCCCTGCAAGACTAGGTCCTGGCTGTGAAAGTTTTGGAGGGAGGGGCCAACTTATCAGGCATAACTGGCTGCACTCATGCAGGACACCTGGACCAGTCAGGGGAACAGCTATTTAAGAGAGGTGTGCTTCCTTCAGCTTTTGCTGCAGCAATATGGCTTTCTGTGCTGTTTCTTGATCCATTGCTTTGACCTACTGCCTCATCGTGTTTGGAGCTTTACTTCTTTCCTGGATCTACCTTTGCCTTAGGCTTTCTGGACTTTTGGTATGTGTTTTGACCTTGGCTTGGTTTTATTTATTTATTTATTTATACCCTGCTCTTCAGCCACAAAGCTATCAGAGTGGTTTACAAATTGTTTTAAGCAATAACAGTTTACACATCTACACTGCAATAAGCAGCTTCCAATGTGTGTTAGCTAATTGCCCCCACAAGCCAGGTACTCATTTTACCGACCTATGAAAGGATGGAAGGCTGAGTGAACCTTGGAGCCTGCTGGAATAGAACTTGCAATGTGGTGACTTGCAGTACTGGCATTTAACCACTGCGCCACCAGGGCTCCCACTGGGTTTCTGGGGACTTTGGCTCTACCACTGACTCTACATGGACTCTGTCTCCTGTATTCCTGACTTGGTGTCTGCTTCCAGAACCTGCCTTGCCTCTGGTCCTTGGGGGTTTGGGTTCTCTGGTACTCCATCTGACCCAGCCCTGGTGGCTCTGCTAAAAGACCTTGCTGCCCACATCCTGGACTGTGACACAAGTATTACCCAGGCCTGGTCCTGTTTAGCTTCCAAGATCAGATGTGATCTGGTGCCCTGGGCGTATTTAGAATTTTACATGTACCTGGCTGTGAAGCAAGAGGCTCTTAACCACTTAGCTTTTCTCACACACACCCTTCCTTTCACCTGCATCTGCATGGCATGGTATTCCAGTAAACAAAAGTTGGCACTTCTATTTCTATTTTTTAATTAAAGTTCCTGTCTACTTTTTTAAAAAGCCCTTTCAATTCTGTTCAGTAGGAAGGAATAAGCAATTGGCAGTGTGTACAACCCTGCTCTGAGTAAGATGATGGCGACTGCTGTTTGTGATTGGCTGACATGTTGGCCCAGGCAGAGCCAGTTTAAGGAATTTTGGGACCCCTGCGATGCTTTATTTTTGGGTCCCCATATGTTTATCTCAGGTCAATGTAACCTAACTCATTCACAGTACAGGATATTCGGATTATTGCATAATTTGTCACCAATAATTTAATTTTAAAAAAACTGTATTATAGGCACCAATGTAATATTGGTGTAGATTTCCTCAGCCAAACAGAATACAAACATATTACAAAACAGTTAAATGCAACACTCTCCTAATATTTAAAGTAGATCATTTCTATTAAACAAATCTCAAAAGATTAGCCCATTCACACTAAATCAAAGTTACAAAACACTAGTTTCAGCATGCAGAATTTGAAGTCAGAAAAAGAAAGAGCTGAGTCTAATTTAGTATATTTAATGCACTGTGTCCTTTCTTACTTTTATAACCTTATGTTGTAAATTTTGAAATACAAAGTATAGCCTGAATTATTATTTTAAAATTATTTGAATTGTTTTAGCCAGTTTATTTAAAATGAATATCAAATAATTTAAAATTACAACATTTATAAAATGGACTTTTCTAGCTTCTTTGAATTAAAAAAAATTACTCACTTAAATCTTAACTTTTCTTGCTTTTGAGCAGCAAACACTTTCACTAACTTCTCAGTATCTAAGGGACGTGTTATCTGCCTTTCCACAGCTATTACAGAAAGGGCTCAGATTGGAGATTATCACACTGCACTGTTATAGTGCTATTATTCCACTTTAACTGCTCTGGCTGCTTCCTGTGTAATCCTGGGATTTGCAGTTTAGGCAGGGGTATTTAGCATTCTCAGCCAGAGATCTCTTAGGCCTCACTAAACTACAAACCCCAGAATCCTACAGGAGGTAGCCATAGCATTTAAAGTGGAATAATAATGCTATAACAGTGTAGTGTGATAATCTTCTATCCAGGTTCTCCCTAGGTGTTGACTGGCCAGTTTGAATGTCCCTCTCCCTTTCCCAGCTCCCATGTCTCTGGCAAAGAGTCAAGATTATGAAGTCCTTCAGGTACCTGCCAGCTCCTTTGGTGAGTTAATTAGGTTTTATTTTGCTAATTTGATACTTCGTTTTATTTGAAAAGCAATTGACCGTTTTTGAATATTTCTCTGTTTGTTCTTGAACAAATATACGCAGTTGGAAACTGGAGATGATTTAGTGCTCTTGACCAGCTTGAGGGTTGGCCTTATTCACCCCACCTAGACCACTTGGCAAACTACTTGACCTGGCATTAAATGTGTTTAAAGGAAGTATGGAATATAGCTATAAATGAGAAATTAACAAATATGGTTAAAGAAAAAAAAAGGAGGGCTAAATAAGAATGTTTTTGGTGAAAAAGGGAGTAAATTCTTAGAATTTGTATTAATAAAGGGGAGAGGAAGCAAACCTGAGTTGGAAACAATGGTATTTTGGAAAGAGGGATGAATGTAAAGGGAAGTCCCTCGGTGGAGGGAATCACTGTTATATGTGTTTGTAAAGTTGTATGTATAAATTGTATGTTGTTTAATTTTAAAATTAATAAATAAAATAAAAAATGTGTTTAAAGGAAACACATTGAATGGTTACTTTGAGTATAGAAATGCAAGGCTCGTTAGTATCTGTTTGGCTAATGGTTGGTTGATGGGCCATTATCTGCTGGGAATCCCCCTGTTCCTGTGTGGAATTCCTTTGTAAACCAACCAACCAACCATTAGCCAAACAGACACTAACGAACCTTACATTTCTATACCCAGAAACTAACCATTCAATTATACAAATTTACATATACTCCCCTACAGGGGTTCACAGCATATAAACCCCAGACACACTCCTACCCAACCATTCTCTGAAGATGCCAGCCACAGATGCAGGCAAAACGTCAGAAAGAAACTATTCCAGAACATGGCCTCACAGCCCAGAAAAAAACCAAGGAAAATCTATGTGCCCTGGGATGTTTTGCTGTGTAAGGTAGGTAAAGGACAAGATGGTGCCCCTCACCTCCATTCCACATTCAGAGGGTGATTGAACTGTCAGTTAAATGGTAGTTCTTCCATCACACCTGAGGGCAGCAAGCCAGTTTAGGAAGTGCAGGACGCAGCTCTGTTCTCCAACAGAAGGAAAAGGACAAAAGGATCAGGAGGATTAGCCACAGGACTGCTTTTTCTGCCTCTCAGTATCTGCTGCCTGAAGCCACTCTGTCATTCTATCTAATGCTAAGGCTGGCTCTAGTGTAAATTCAGGTTCTGCCTGAGTAGAATCATAGAATCATAAAGTTGGAAGAGACCACAAGGGCCATCTAGTTCAACTCCCTGCTATAGCCATGCTGTCTGATAGATTCTAGGAATTTAGTCTAAAAAAGCAACTCTTCTCATATTTGATCTGGATGCCCTCTAAGATCCCTAAGCACAGGTGCAGGCTAGCTCACACTGCAGAAGGAAGCAGTGTTTCTAGAGCGGGAGAGCAGCTGCTGAGAACATCACTCTGTGTGTGCCCACGCTGTCTGTGCATGAAACAGAAGGCCAGCTCATGTGACTGTCAATTCTATAGAATTTGGAAGTAGGGAGTCTCTAAGGGACTGCTCGCACTAGCACATTTTCATGAAATTTGTTAATGTCAATTGCAAAAGGATGGTGTAGCACCTTTAAAACTAACAGCCTTCCCATGAAGCTCCGGCAGTAATAAATCTGTTAGTCTTCAAAGAGCTACTCTACGCTTTGTTCTTTTGCTACAACACTGACTAACATGGTTACCCCCTCTGAAAAAGGTTACAGTGCTCTGCTGCCTTTTAAATACACATTCCCATACATTTGTCCTGTGGGGCAAACAGTAGTTTTGGTGAGGAATTTAAATTGGGGAAATGGCACAGAGGAAAGAGTTAAATTGCCCAAGGTTGTCCATGTGCTCTACTTTGCAGGAGGCATTCCTCTAACTGAAGGGTTTTTAGAGGACTGTCCTCTGTTTGAAAGTGATCTCTTTTACAGAGCTGTCCAGTCCACATCCAATTTGAAGATATAGAATCGCAAGAACGGAGATCAGAACAGGGGCCTTGAAGTTGCCCAACCGCAGTAAGCATCTGGAAAACAGGTTTAGCCACCACCGCAGGTGAGAGGTGCTGTATTTTTCTTTAAATAGGAATTATGTCTGAACTGGAATATCAAGTACAAATTGGCATGCACAAATTCTATGCAAAGCAGTAACTACTTTTATCCATTTTTTAAATGATGTGCTTCCCCCTTTTTTCTAGCTCTGCAGATTTTTTTTTAACCCTTTAAATGTGTTTCTTCTAGCCTTTTATTTTTTCTAAAATGTATTTTCAAGGATCTCTCTCTCTCTCTCTCTCTCTCTCTCTCTCTCTCTCTCTCTTTCTTTCTCTGGCTTTTCTTCGCAAACGAAGATTCAGGAAGGACTCATCCTGCGCTTTCTGCAAGCGCGCTGATGACTAAAAAGGCCAATCCGAGATAAACAAGTCCAGTTGCAGGATGATAGACTAAGATTAGTTACACCTCCCTTAGCTAAGTTCCCAGGTAGAGCTTTGGAATGGTATCTGATATATTTGTTAGGGGACACTGACAAAAGAGTAACAGAGTAGGTTGTGAAGTTTTTTTTCTCTGCTGCCAAAACTCGAAGGGACATGCTCCACAAATGTTAATAATTTTAAGATTCTCTTGGTGGATCAAACATCTTAAATGCTATACAAGGGTCATAGTTTTAGGAGCATGAGGAATATCAAAAGGTTATCTAAGAGTACTATGTCTGCACAGTTTTTATATATATTTTAAATCATATATTTGATCTGTTTTTATTGTTTGTAATGGATCTCAAACATATGTTATTAAGCTGTTTTTAAAACATATTTATTTGTAATCTATATCCCACTGTTTTCTTTTAATACATTTCTATTTTTAAATATGGTGTGTACATACTTCTCTTCATATGTGTGTAAGATGTACTGTATATAGCTATTTTATTGCCTTATGTTTGTTGACTGTATAATAAAGGCTTGACTGACTGACTAAATGTATTATGATGGAGTGCTCAGAGCTATGGGAGGTTAGCACTGCATTGGACTCTCCAAGGGTCCAGAAAATTGGCTCTTAATTTACCATAAAGCAAAGTTGTTGGCATTCATGCAGATGCACAGTATTCAACAATATTTAAAAGAAAGGAAAACAAAACAGAAGCCTGGTCTAACCTGGAGGAAGCAAAAAAGATGCAAGTGACCGATAAAGAGAGGTGAGAAAAACAAATCACAAAAGGGAAAGAGAGGTGGTTCCAGTGTAGACATTGCCTATGGCAAGTCTTTTGTGTTCTATCTTTGTAACTCAAAATGAACTTTATTTCTATTTGCTCTTAGGTACAGCCAGAGCTGAAGACTGTTAACTCAAAATTCCAATATGACAAGGATCCTTCTAGTTTGTTTTCCTTGCAATAAATTAACAGTTGCCCCCTTCTGTTGCAAAGGATCCATCTAGACACTTTTTAAGATCCTCTTAAACCACAGATGGGTACCCCAGCACTGTGTATGCTTGCTAGTGCTGATTAAAGTTGCAGTGTAATGACATCTGGAGAGGCACATGTTAATGAGCCCCTCCAGATTACAGTTGTCCCTCTGTATCCACGGATTTGGTATTCACGGAGTTAAGTATTCATGACTTGAAAATATTCTTCAAAAATTAATAATCCAAAAAAACTAACCTTGATTTTGCCATCTTATATAAGGGACACCATTTTGCTATGGGACTTGAGTATTCACAGATTTTGGTATCCACGGGAAGTCCTGGAACCAAAGCCCAGCGAATACAAAGGGACAACTGTATTATTATTTTTGGACTGCAATTCCCATCTCCCATTCAACTGGCTGGGAGGTTACCTTCCAATAACATCTGGGGGACCACAAGCTGCCAGCCATGATCAGGAGTGGAGTGGGATCTCCCAGTCCTTGGACTGTTGGTGGGGATTGCTGTTTTCCCCAGCAACATTGTATCAAGGCTCGGGGTTGTCTAAATGGTGAAAATAATCCTCATAGAATTCGAGCAGAACATGTGTTATCTTAATGGCAACCCACAGCAATTTGCCGTATTCAGAAGGAAGGAGGGCAAAAACTGCCATATACTATGTACTAGGAGACTCTGCAGTTTTCCGTGAAATTTTTAAAATACTGCATGGTAAATGTGCACTCCCCCTCGTTGGGACAAGCAATTCGATATGAATTTCTTTTCCATAGGAGGGGAAGATCAAACCTGATTGGCCAGAAAAGTGGGGCGGGGCCTGCTAACAGTGCTAGCACCCAGCAACACCATGTTGGATTGTTGCCTTAGCAAATGAGTGCTAAGGCGAGAAAATTGGGTGTTCTTTTTTCTTTTTTCAACAGGCAAAATATTGCTGAAGTACACAGCAGAAAATAAGTTTTTTTAAAAAGTTTGGTGGCAGCAAATTCAAAACGCAAGTAAATTAGTTGTGGCCATCATCTTGACCAGTGGGCATGCAAAGCTTTTGGGGGCCAAAACACCATTAAGACAACTTGTAGCTGCTGCGATTTGCCATTATTGCAGAGCAATCCGTCCCCCCCCCCATACAGACAAGCCATCAGTATCAGTACCTGGATCATTTGACAGTTACTAGGATGGCAGCAGGCTCTACCATTTTACTATTACTTTGGATCGCCCTTTAAACAATCCACCTCATCTCCTGGATCACAAACTAATTTCAGGCAGCTGGGTCTAGGAGCCTCCTATATAATTTCCAACAGTGCCCTGAAGGATATGCTATACCTGAGGTGCTATGGGAAATTAAAACAGTTGAGTGCTGGTGGGGATGAGCGCAGCTACCAGGAAGTCCACTAAGGAAAAGGGAAGGAAATCTTAGCTTATAAAATTAATTTCTCATGTGAGAGAGCGGAAAAGAGCTTGCACATTTTTCAATGCTTTTTTACATTCAGAAGTGGGGGTGGTAAAGATTTCACAATAGCTGTTCTGTACAAAACGTTTTGGGAAATGGTTCAAGCTAGAACAAAAGACATTGCTTTTTGCATGAAAAACTTTTTTTGCTATTGCAAAATGGAACCAGACTTTTCAGTTTCAGCCAGGGGTGAAATATGTTGCAGTGATTCCATCCAATTTTTTTCAAGAGAAAAAAAAATGAAGATGCTCTTACTTTGTGAATATATCTCTACCAAGGAAGCCCATGAAGGTAGGAGAGGGCCTGCCAATAGTTCCTCAAACTTAATTTCATTACATTTAAATTAATGAGGTTGTGACTCACTAGGAGCTAGCACTTCTAATGCAACACCCTATGCTTGCACTATACTGTGAACAGCAGTAGGAGCAACCACCACCACCATGAAAAGATGACCGACTTCCTGGAATAGAAGAAAGTTCAACCATCCAGCTAAGGGCTAGGCAATGTGTGGTATCTCTTCAGAAGTTGTTAGACTCCAATTCTGATCAGCCCTAGTCAACATAGCCAGTATGGCTCAGGTCCAGGTTATCTGAAGGAATGTATCTTCCTTCATGAGCATGGTGGGCTCTAAGATCTTCAAGGCAGGCCCTTCTCTTAGTCCCACTGCTTTTACATGTACGTCTGGTGTTTATCCAAGAGAGGGTCTTCTCATACTCTCCAATATTTCAGACAAAAACCAGGACACATGTGGTCAAGCGACATCAGACTGTGGTCAAGATGGCAAAAGTTATTGATGAGGAAGAAGACACAAGCTAGGAGATGTTGCAGCAGTTTGCTTTTGCCTGAGCCTATTGGGAATGGCAAGATTCCACCCACTCCTCTCTTCTCACCCCTGCTGAGTTAACTAAGTGCAAACTATTTTTGAACTTTGAACTCTGTTTACAGCAATTGAATTAAGCTGAGGAAAAAGGAGGTAAAATGGGAGGAGAGAGAAACTGGGACATTTCAAAAGCAGCTGAAAAAAATGGGACAGTAGAAGATGAATTGGTACTGTCCCTCTCAAATCAGGATGGTTGTAGGGTATGCCTTCTCAGTTGCTATTCCCGGGGAATTGCCTCCTTAGGCAGATTCAGATGGCTCCCTTCTTGTTGTCCTTTCATCAGCAAGTAACAACTTTTCTATTCCCACAGACCTTTAGAACCTGACTGCAATGTTTTAATTCTAAGGATAGTTTGATTGTATTTTAACAATAACTTTTTAATGTTTTTGCTTATGTCTTTGTTGGTTTTTTCTTTGTTTTAATTTTTCTAAGGTGCCAGTTTTGGGGACAAATCAGAATATGAATGAATGAATGAATGAATGAAACTGAAGGTTAATGGGAGTAGTGGTTCAACATCTGGAGGGCCATAGGTTCTTCTGCTCCGGTTTAACCCTCTATTAAAGAAAAGGGAATGTTTGGGACTACAACTGCCATCACCTCCAACCAATGGCCATGCCAGCTGCGTTTTGTGGAAGTTGCAGTCCAAAATACCTGAATGGTACCATGTATGGGAAAGTTGGTCCGCACAGGCTAGCAGCCAGCAAGCCAAGGTTTCAAGAAGAGAGCTTGTCCAGCCTTATTGTGTTGGAAATGCTGAGGAACGAACCTGTGATTATCCACACGTAAAACATGTGCTTTACTACTGAGCTACAGCCTTGCCCTTCATGGAAGTGCTGTGCCATGTATGCTAAACAACAGGTCAACCGCTATATCCATGGATTCAGTGTCCACGGTTTCACTTACCCACATTCAAAAAAATCTGTTCTCTCTAGGTGTTTCTAGGTCCTCCAATGCAATTCTATGGTCAATTTCTGGCATTCATTTTATTGAAAATATTAGGGCTCCCTATTATCCATCGTTTCAGGTATCTACATGGGGTCTTGGAACATATGATACGAGGGTTGACCTGTACTCAAATGAATCCCCTTGCACTGAACTGTTGCTGGACCTGTGCAGGACCAATGCCTAATCCACACTACACAAATAATCCAGACTGAAACTGGATAATTTGCCAAGGTGTCTTCCTATGGGGTTTGTAGTTTTACAAGGTCCTTAGCCTTTTCTGCCAAAGAGTGCTGATGCCTCACCAAACTACAAATCCCAGGATTCCACAGGAAGGAGCCACGGCAAATAATCCCGTTTCAAATAGGCGTTACTGAAACCTGGTGGGACGAGTCTCATGATTGGAATGTAGGAATAGAGGGGTATAACCTTTATAGGAGAAACAGGCCAAACAGGAAAGGAGGAGGAATAGCATTATATGTCAGGGATATTTACACCAGTGAAGTGATCCATGACATCAATACTGGAAGCCAGGTGGAGAGCATCTGGATAAAAATTAAAGGGGAGGGAAACAACAGGGATGTTATTGTGGGACTCTACTACAGACCCCCAAATCAGACGGAGGAATTGGATGTTGCCTTTCTAGAACAGATGAACATACATGCAGAAAGGAGAGATGTAGTAGTGATGGGTGACTTCAACTATCCTGATATTTGCTGGCAATCTAACTCAGCCAAAACTACAAGGTCTAGCAAATTCCTTACATGCCTGGAAGACAATTTCATGGTCCAAAAGGTGGAAGAGGCAACAAGGGGGTCAGCTATTTTAGATCTGATCCTAACCAACAGAGACGACCTGGTTAATGGGGTGCAAGTGGTGGGATCCTTAGGTGAGAGTGATCATGTTCTCCTGGAGTTTGTTATACAATGGAAAGGAGAAGCAAGGCATAGTCAGACACGCATTCTTGACTTTAGGAGAGCTGATTTCAATAAACTCAGGGAAATACTGGGTGTGATCCCATGGTCAGGAATACTAAAAGAGAAGGGACCTCAAGACGGATGGGACTTTCTCAAAAGGGAGATACTGAAGGCACAATTTCAAACAGTACCATTGAGGAAGAAAAATGGGAGGTGTCTCAAGAAACCAGGATGGATGACTAAAGAACTTTCAATGGAGCTAAGTTTTAAACGGAACATGTATAGGAAATGGAAAAGGGGGGAAATCACCAAAGAAGAATTCAAACAGCGAACACGTGTAGGAGTAAAGTCAGAAAAGCTAAAGCGCAGAATGAGCTCAGGCTTGCTAGGGAGGTTAAGAACAATAAAAAGGGTTTTTTTGGGTATGTCCGCAGCAAAAGGAGGAAGAAGGAAATGATAGGGCCGCTACGTGGAAAAGATGGCAAAATGCTAACAGGGGACCGAGAAAAGGCAGAATTACTCAACACCTTCTTTGCCTCAGTGTTTTCAGAAAAGGAAAAGGAGGACCAACCTGAGGAGAATGGAACAGAGGACACAATAGGGGAAATCCCGCTCAAAATAAGTAAAGAGGTAGTACAGGAACACCTTCTTAATCTAAATGAATTTAAATCTCCAGGACCAGATGAACTACATCCAAGAGTATTAAAAGAGCTGGCAAATATAATCTCAGAGCCATTGGCAATAATCTTTGAGAACTCCTGAAGAACAGGAGAAGTCCCAGCAGACTGGAGGAGGGCAAACGTTGTTCCCATCTTCAAAAAGGGGAAAAAAGAGGATCCCAACAACTATCGTCCAGTTAGTCTGACATCAATACCAGGGAAGATTCTAGAACAGATCATTAAACAGAGAGTCTGTGAACATTTAGAAGGCAATGCCATAATCACAAAAAGTCAGCATGGGTTTCAGAGAAACAAGTCATGCCAGACTAATCTGATCTCTTTTTTTGATAAAGTTACCAGCTTGGTAGATGAAGGGAATGCTGTGGACATTGCATACCTTGATTTCAGTAAGGCCTTTGACAAGGTTCCCCATGACATTCTTGCAAACAAGCTTGTAGAATGTGGGCTAGACAAGTTAACTGTTCAATGGATTTGTAATTGGTTGACCGGCCGAACCCAAAGGGTGCTCAGCAGTGGCTCCTCTTCGTCTTGGAAAGAGGTGACCAGTGGGGTGCCACAGGGTTCTGTCCTGGGCCCAGTGCTACTCAACATCTTTATCAATGACTTAGATGAGGGAATTAGGGGCATACTTATCAAATTTGCAGATGACACCAAATTGGGAGGAGTAGCTAATACCCTAGAGGACAGGATCAAAATTCAGAATGACCTGGATAGACTGGAGAGCTGGGCCAAAGCTAACAAAATGAAATTCAATACGGAGAAATGTAAAGTACTGCATTTAGGGCGGAAAAATGAAATGCATAAATATAGGATGGGAGAGACCTGGCTGAATGAGACTACGTGCGAAAGGGATCTAGGAGTCCTAGTAGACCACAAGTTGAACATGAGCCAACAGTGTGATGCGGCAGCTAAAAAGGCCAATGCAATTTTGGGCTGTATCAATAGAAGTATAGTGTCTAGATCAAGGGAAGTAATAGTGCCACTCTATTCTGCCTTGGTCAGACCTCACTTAGAATACTGTGTCCAGTTCTGGGCACCACAATTCAGAAAGGATATTGACAAATTGGAGCGTGTCCAGAGAAGGGCAACTAAAATGGTGAAAGGTCTGGAAACAATGCCTTATGAGGAGAGACTTAGGGAGCTGGGTATGTTTAGCCTGGAAAAAAGACGGTTTAGAGGCGACATGATAGCCCTGTTTAAGTATTTGAAGGGATGTCACACTGAGGATGGAGCAGGCTTGTTTTCTGCTGCTCCAGAGACTGGAACACGGAGCAATGGGTGCAAGCTCCAGGAACAGAGATTCCACCTCAACATGAGGAGGAACTTTTTGACAGTCAGAGCTGTTCGGCAGTGGAACACACTCCCTCGGAGCGTGGTGGGGTCTCCTTCCTTGGAGGTCTTTAAACAGAGGCTGGATGGCCATCTGTCGGGGATGCTTTGATTGTGATTTCCTGCGTGGCAGGGGGGTTGGACTGGATGGCCCTCGTGGTCTCTTCCAACTCTGCAATTCTATGATTCTATGAAACTGTATTTGTGTAGTGTGGATGCACCCCAAATCCTACCGTCCATCCACCCCCACATGCATTTGGATGTGAATGTGGCCTCCTCCCCCCGCCTTTCTCCTCAGCCTGTTGCAACATAAAAAGACAAGCAACCTCATGAAGGTCACCTGGCAAGGAGAACTGAAGAGAAGCTGCTTTGCAAGATGTGTCGAGGATGGATAAGATACTGAGAAGAGAAAGAAAGAAACCACATGGATTCATGGCCCATTTCCACCCTGACTCCACTGGCCTTGCACTTTGACAGCTGAAAAGTGCTTTTCTGTTTCCTGTGGGCGACCTTTCAATGACCTTCCTCGCTATCCTGCTTCCTAGACCTCCTTCCTTCCATCTCCCCCTCTGTGCTCCCTCTTTGTTCTTAGTGGAAAAGGGTGGGTGGGGGGTTTCCCCTACAGAAACAGCTGAGCCTGAACTGGACATATGCATACTGTTGATGAAGTAACACAGAAAGTGGAGGGAAGAGGGGCTGGATTTGATAGATAGGCTGCACATAACCCATACAAAAGGCTGAAAGATGGAGGGGGGTATTGATCTTGGCCAGCTGGTAATGGGTGTATGGTCCAATAATGCAGGCTAATTCCCTCCCACCCCCACCAATCCACTGCATCCCCAGGCAAGGACAGTTTCTCTTGAAATATGAGATAGATGTCCTTTATTTTAAACATCACATTTGGGTCTTGCCATTTCCTTTGAAGGTTTTACAGATCCAGAAAGAGAGCAAATGTGTATGGACCTCTCTCATATACAGGGCAGGGGGGCATATTGCCCTTAATATCCCAGCACAGAGGGATACAAATAGTGTAGTTACAAAGGCATGATCAAAATAGAAGAAATGCATCACCAAAAAATGAGGAAAAGCCAAGACACAGATTAGCATAAAATGTGCATGTATATGGAACATATGTATAGATGCACATTTGCAAATACAGTGGGCCCTTGGTATCTGCTAGGGTTTGGTTCCAGGATCCCTCCATGGATACTAAAATGTGTGGATGCTCAAGTCCCACTATATACAATGGCATAGTAAAATGGTGTACTTTATATATAAGAACAAAATCAAGGTTTGCATTTTGGATTTTTTTTATTAGTATTTTTGAGCCATGGATGGTGGAATCCGTACGTATGGAGGGCCAACTGTATATACTACTACTCTCACTGTGGGGTGGGTGATGGGAAAGACTGTGGCCAGGTGACCTGCTGTGCAACTGTACTTATGGGTCTTTATCTTTAAACTGGACTCAGACTTAAATTTTCAAATGGACACCTTCCAACATAAGACTATCTTCCAATACCCCTTTAAACTAAGGACAGCCCTCAGTAAAGCAGGACACTGGCCACCCTGGAAAATAAGCAGAAAAAAAAATTATTGGGGGCTCAACTTGGACTTTGTTAAACTACAGATCACCAGGGCCCCCATTAGGACAGGACCTGTTTTGCATGCTAGATTTGGCCCAGGATCTTCAGACATAATCACCAAGAGCAAATATCTGAGCAAGTGTCCTCTGAGAACCTATAACAGCACAGACTTGGTGGCAAGGGCTTCTAGATCACAGTGGTGTGATTTGAGGATGGGCTTCATTCCAGCATCTCCCACTAAAACAAACACATCACTAGAGTGCACAACTGACTTGTTCTACAATTCTAGGTCTTCCATTTGTCCCTCCACTATGCTAATCCTTAAACATCTTTCACTGGGATTAAAAGGAAGGGTTAGTGCTAGGAAAGTTACACTTTTTGAACACAGCTCTCAGACTCCCCCTGACGGCATGGCTACTGGGAAGATTAGCTGGGGAATTCTGGGAGGTGTAACTCAAAAAGTGATCTGTGCAAGCTCTGAATGAGTGGATGCAAAGGGGGTGTTTTTCCAGACTCAGCTTTTCTTATTTTAAGCAATCAAATCACAGTGGTTCTCCTCTATATAATCATGTGCATTTTTCAAGGTGGATAGGTAGATAGGTGAAGAGACACACACAGTCAGAGGGATGACTGTGTGTGTGTGTGTGTGTGAGAGAGAGAGAGAGAGAGAGAGAAAATGAATGAATAAACAAACAAATGAACATGCACACGCATGCATATGAGTGTGTCTCCGTCAAGCTTCTGTCTGTGTGCCCAGCAAAGCCAAGGAGCATCAGTACAGATATGTGCTGTGTTTGTGGGGAAAAGAGAACAATCTCTTTTCATGGTGATCTCACTCCCCCCTCTTGCTCTCCTCCTACACCAGCTTCCACCTTATCTCTCTTCCCCCTTTCAAGTATTCCTGTTGTTGCCATTTCTCTTTGCACCCTTTCCCCCCAGTGACCTTCATTGTCTTAGGCAGGCAGGCACATAACATCTGCCCCTCTGCCCTTCTTTTCAGTGACAAAGAGAAATGGCTTCCAACTTCTCAGCAGCACCCCCATTAAATAAGAACACACACCCACGTCTGCATTCTCCACCTGTCCCTCTGCCAGTGCACACCCCTCATCTGTCTCAAGCTAACTCCTTGTGGCAGCAAAAACTGGCACAGAGAGAACTAGCCCTGGTTGCAGAGCATATGCAAAGAGCCAGAATGGTGTAGTTGTTTGGGGTGTTGGATTAGGTAGGACTCTGGAGTTGAGGGTTTGAATCCTTGCTCGTGCATGGAAACCCACTGGGCGACCCTGGGCAAGTCAAACTCTAGCCTCAGAGAAGAGTAAAGACAACCCCCGTCTGAACAAACCTTGCCAAGAAAATCCTGTGATAGGGTCGCTTTAGAGTCGCCATAAGTCAGAAATGACTCTTGAAGGCACACAACAACAAACTCCTTGTTGGAGCAAAAAATGGCACAGAGAGAAGAATTAGCCCCAGTTGCAAAGCACATGCTTCTTCCATGCACCCAAGTCATAGAATCATAAAATCATAGAGTTGGAAGAGACCTCAAGGGCCATCCAGTCCAATCCTCTGCCATGCAGGAATACACAATCAAATCATTCCTAACAGATGGCCATCAGCCTCTGTTTAAAAACCTCCAAAGAAAGAGACACCACCACACTACAAGGCAGTATATTCCACTTCCAAACAGCTCTTACTGTCAGGAAGTTCTTAATGTTTAGGTAGAATCTCTTTTCCTGTAGTTTGAGGCCATTGCTCTGTGCCCTAGTCCCCAGAGCAGCAGAAAACAAGCTTGCTCCATCCTTAGTATGACATCCCTTCAAGTATTTAAACATGGCTATCCTGTCCCCTCTCAATCTTCTCTTCTCCAGACTAAACATGCCCAGTTCCCTAAGCCGCTCCTCATAGGGCATGGCCTCCAGACCTCCCACCATCCTGGTTGCCATCCTCTGGACATGTTCCAGCTTCTCAGTATCCTTCCTGAATTGTGGTGTCCAGAATTAGACATAGTATTCCAGGTGAGGTCTGACCAAAGCAGAATACAGTGGCACTATTACTTCCCTAATAGACTCCTATTAATGCAGCCTAGAATTGCATTGGCTTTTTTAGCTGCTGCATCACACTGCTGACTCATGTTCAGCTTGTGGTCCACTAAGACTCCTGGATCTTTTTCGCATGTACTGCCCTCAAGCTATGTGACACCCATCCTATATCTATGCACTTCATTTTTACTGCCCAAGTGTAGTATCCTATATTTCTCCCTGATGAAATTCGTTTTGTTAGTATTGGCCCAGCTTTCTAATCTGTTGAGGTCATCCTGCTTCCTTGCTTTAAAAGAAACAGATCTGCTGTTGGATACAAATATGCTTGAAATTTGTGAATCTACTCTCTGTAATTTTAAGCCCAAATTCTCTTTTTAGCAGATGAGACAGGCCAATGATGAGGCCATCCTATATATGCCTACTCAGAAATAAGCTCCACTGAGTTTAATGACAATTAACCCCACCTAAGTGGGCATACAACTGCAGCCTTAATGTTTATACCATGCAGGGATAGGGATGTTGTTGGACTGGAATTCCCATTAGCCTTAGCTTGCATAGTCAATGACAAGGGACAGTGGGTGCTTTTGTTCAACAATATTGCCCATCCTTGACATAGTGTTTTCCAATTATCACTATCATCCTCCCACAGCAGACAAGGAAACTGAGGCTGAGAGAGAATGGCTTGACCAAGATCACCTAGCAGACTGATCGCACAGATAGGATCAGAACCTGGAACTTTCTGATTCATAGCTCATTCTCAAAATGAGTAAACCAAATCACATACTACCAGCAAATGTTGGTAATGTGGTAAAATATGTTGGTAGGTACATGTTGGTAAAGGCAGATGTGTGTATGTGTCTTCAAGTCGCCTGTTGACCTATGGCAATCCCATGAATTTCTTAGGGTTTTCTTAGGCAAGGAATACTCAGGTGGTTTTGCCCTGTTCCTTTCTCTGAAATACAGCCTACAGCACCTGGTTCAGGATCAGCCCTGGTTAATACTTGGATGGGAGACTGCCAACAAATACCAGGTACTGTAGGCTATATTTCAGAGAAAGGAACTGGCAAAACCACCTCTGAGTATTCCTTGCCTAAGAAAACCCTAGGAAATTCACGGGGTCACCATGAATGTGGTCAAGATGGCAAAAGTTATTAATAAGGAAAAACAAACAAGCTTGGGAAATTTTCAGACAACACTGTTATAGTGTTACTATTCCACTTTATTTGCTATGGCTTCCTCCTGTTGAATCCTGGGATTTGCAGTTTAGGGAGGGGTATTTACAACTCTCAGCCAGAGAGCTCTTAGGCCTCACTAAACTACAAACCCCAGAATTCCACAGGAGGAAGCCAGGGCAGTTAAAGTAGAATAGTAACACTATAACAGTGTAGTGTGAAACTCTCCTTGGAGAGGATGCAGCAGTTTGCTTTTGCCTGAGCCTAGTGGAAAGGATAAGATCCTCTCCTCTTCCTCCTGCTGAATTAATTTAATGCAAACTTCTTTTGCACTTTGAACTGAGTTTGTACCATTGAAGTAAGCTGCAGACAAAGGGGAAAAGTGGGAGAACCAAAGAGAAACTGGGATATCCCTTTTTATCCGCTGGGAATTGGTTCCATGACCCCTGTGGATTCCAAAATCTGTGGTTGTTCCAAAGTCCCAGTATATACAATGGCATAGTAAAATGACATCTGTTATATAAAATGGCAAACAGAAAGTTTGCTTTTTGGAATCCCCCCATCCTGTTGGCTGATTTAATCCGTGGATGCAGAACCCATGGACACAGAAGGCCAACTGTTTTTTAAAAGCAGCTGAAAAAGTGGAATGGCAGAGGATTAATTAGGACTGTCCCTGTCTGATAAGGACAGTTAGAGAGTATGGTAATTTCATGGCCCCTGGCTTCTCTCCTATTTTTTTGCACCCTTATTCTTAAACTAGATTGGGACTGGAAAACTCATCAGAGAAAGCCTTCAGATAGAGGACTGTCCCATGACAGCCCATCATACAGAAGACAGCTCTGTGTAAAGTAGGAGAAATGGCCACTCTATTCTAACTGAAATGCCAGAGAGTGAACGGGAGATCTCTTGCACGCGGGGCCTATGCTCAGTCCCTGAGATCTGGCACCTTCATAGTTCAGCTACAATCAAGAAATATCAAGGGGGATGGGAAACAGTCGGGAGGAGAGATGCAGACGAAAAGGAGCAGAAGGATTAACCCCCACAAACATCTGCTATTTTGAGCTTTCAAGTGTTCTCCCCCATCCCTCCCCAGGGCCCTCTATACATCAGCAACAAACATGTCATTCTGACCTATGTCTGCAAGGAAAGTAAGCAGTGACTTTTTTTCTTGCACTGTGCTTTCTCAAAAATACACTTTTTAAAAAAGCTGTCAGTAGGAGCCCTCCTTCCATGTAAGAATCTAGAAGGTGCCCATGGTCAAAAGAGATGCTTCTCAATTTCTTTTCCTTTGCCTTCATGATTGCTGAAGGGAAAGGGTGGGGGTGTCTCTCTTCATAGGGATGGTTGCATCTGGTCAGTGTCAGTTAAGCATGTATTCAGTCTTGTGTCTGCTCCCTACACTTCCCACATCTGAGATTTAAAAAATTAAAATCAATTAAAATTAAATAACTCAAAGAAACTCACATTTATTTTCAAACATGATTTCTCGCAGAATATCTATTTTATACACCTTTCCTTCCAATATATGCATGTTTCTACACAACACCCTCTAATATGCACAGTTTTGTATACAACACCTCCTAATATATGCAGCTTGCATGCAATTTTTCAGCCAAGGACTGCATAAATAAATAAATAAAATTGCAATTGCTGCAATTATTTTCCTACGCACTTCCTATAACATATGCATGTTGTATGCATCTTTTCCCAATATTTGCACATCGGAGTGCAATCTTTGAGCCTAGAACAGTATCACAAAACTTTCTACTGTATACACCTGGAGCCTAGGAAATGAGAATTAGGTTGCTTGCCTGTTTATTTTATTTATTTATTCATTCATGTGGAAGTTTCATGTGGAAGAGCACTGTTTCAGCTACTGGCTGGAACCTCAAAACAGATGGAGCCACCCTAACCTCCTTTGACAAGGAGTTCCATAATGGGGATACTGCCATAGAGAAAGCCATGTTACGTGTGCATAGCAACTTAACTTCACAAGGTGTTGGGACACACAATAAGGCCTCTTCTGAGGATTTCAAATTTTGGGCAGACTCATATGGGAGTAGATGGTCTTTCTGGTAGCCTCTCCTCAGGCCATTTAGGGTTGTGTAAGTCCCAGTGTGGTGTAGTGATTTGAGTGTTGGATTATGGCTCTGGAGACCAGGGGTCAAATCCCCACTTGGACATGAAAACCCACTGGGTGACTTTGATCAAATCACACACTCTCAGTCTCAGAAAACTCCATGACAGGTTCAACTTAGGGTCGTCGTAAGTCGGAAATCACTTGAAAGTACACAACAAGTAAAAATCAGCAACTTTAATTGAGATCCCGTCTATACGAGGGGGGAGGGAATATGAACATGTTCGAAAAAGCAGGCATTCACAATGATGCAACCTGTCTTTACAGTCAAAAGAGCCCCCCAAACTCCACATGCCGCCCTAGCCAAGATGGCGGCAACAAGTGATTTACTCATGATTTTAAATCTGCCACTGCCAATTTTTAAAAAAATGCCCATGGTGTGCACATGCGATTTTTCATATCTTTAAAAAAAAGAAAAAGAAAAAAGAGAATAAGATCTCCATTTGATCGCCTTACCGGACCCTCACTAAGCCGAAAATCCAACATGGCAGCAGCAACCGCTTTCCCTGTTTGCTAGCCCCACCCCTATGCTCATCCAGCCAATCAGATTGTGCTGCCTATTTGTATCTGCACGAATGTGACTGTTCAAATCACTGCACATTCGCATGTCGTACAGAGCTTTTTAGAAAATCCAGATGAAGCCCCAGAAGCTACACACATGGACTTTGCGGTGGATTTGGCTACCCCCCCACACACAATGACCCGTATTTGTGCAGATGTCTGTATGAATGGATCGCCTTCCGTTCACATCCTTCGTATTATTTTCATCATTTAGACAGGCCCTGAGTTTGGAAGCCAGTGCAGTTCATGTAAGACCAGTATTATGCGGTGTCTATTTAGCTGCCACATTTTGTACCCGTTTGATTAAAAATACAGACCATACAAAATTCTCCTGCATCCCTAGCTTTTCCTACCTGCAGAGTTGGGTCAAGTTTGCCAACTTCCTTCCAAACTACCGGAAGCTGAATCAAGACCTTTCTTTTCTCAGCCAAAGCAAGTATTTTCTTTATCCAGATGGGAATACAGTGCTGCAAAACAATGTCATGGAGCTCCACTCTTAAAAACTAGGAAATTTTTTTCACAGATCCCTACAGATACCAAAGAACTGTCTCATCAGGCACTACAGGAAATGACTCCAAAATACAAATCAGCAACTGACTCTGAAATACAAATCAAAATGTCAGTAACCGCCCCTTCTGCTTAGAATTTTCATGGCAAAATTCATTGCTAACCCAAGACATTTTGAAGCCTGAAGGAAAAAATCCAAATAGCACCCTACTGACACCCCTGTGCATGCACATGAGAGGTTTACATCATCACTTTTTTCATCTTCACATACACAAAATTTAGCAAGAGGTTTCTCCACACTGAGTGAAAATTAAAAGAATTTCTGTACCATTTTTAATGCTTTTTCATATTTCAAGACTTTTTCATGAAAATCTTGCAAAGATTTTTTTTTTTTTGCACACAATAGTCTTTTTAACAAAAACATGGCATTATGAACTGTAAGTAAATATTTATTACGGCCAAAGACCAGTAAACAAGAACCAGCAATATGGAAATACAAACATTTGGCATTATGAATAAAATACAACAGTTCTTGCACAGAAACATTGCCTTTGGTGCAAACCCCAATCTTTTTGCACAAAAATTCTTCACACTAAATTTTCATGAAAAAGCCCCCCCAATGCTAAAATCTAAACAAATCTGACTTTGGGACAGAGAGAAACAAGGTGTCTCCACATGTCAAAACGCCCTTACTCATCCAAGACAGAACATTTTGGAATATTCTTTACATGGCTAGTATGCACACACATACAGCATGAGTGCAATGCACAAAGAAGTTCTATCACTGGCAACCTAAATGAAATAAACCGGAGGCCATTGGCAACTTGCAGTCCCCAGCCTCTCAATGGGTCATGTTCATAAGAACTGCCTGACAATTAACCCCCATGGGTCAAATCAGTATTCCATTTAAGCACCTTTGTTGTTGTTGTATGCCTTCAAGTCATTTCCAAGGTATGGTGACCCTAAGGTGAATCTATCACAGGGTTTTCTTGGCAAGATGTGCTCAGAGGACCTTTGCCTTTGGGGTTGTCTAAACGGCAAAAATACTCCTCACAGAATTCAAGGAGAATATGATTTGTCTAAATGCCATCCCGCATCAATCCACCGTATTTGGAAGGAAGGGGTCCACATCCACCAAAAACTCCGTGGGAAAAGCCTTCATGGTTTTCCCCCAAGTTTTTTAAAAGCTCTGTGGGGAATGCACATTCCCACTCATTGGAGCAACTGATTTGCATTCATTCGCATTCCCAATAAGAGCGGAAATGGAAAGCTGATTGGTCGGACATGCACAGGGGGCGGCCAAAACCATCATGTTGGATTTTCAGCTTAGCAATCATGTGCTAAGGCAATGAAACAGCCTCCCCCCTTCATTTAGGTGGAATATCGCACCTTCACACTTTAGATATGCTTTTTAAAAAATACCATTTGGTGGCTGCAACTCGAGATAAATAAAACCGTGAGTAATTCACTTGAGCTCACCATCTTGATTTGCAGGTATGCCCGTTGGGATAGCAAAAGCAGATAGCTTTGCATGCCTGCAATCTTGGCAAAAAAAAAAAAAAAAACACCTGTTAAGACAAACTAAAGCTACTCTCAATTGGCGTTAGTGTGCATCAATCAACATTTCCCCCTCATATAGAGAAGCCCTCTGTTTTCCTCTGAGGCTGAGGAAGTATGACCTGTGCAAGGACACCCACTGGGCTCCCACAGCCAAGCAGGGATTTGAAGTCTGGTCTCAAGAGTCGTTTAATGCTTGAACCACTATACCATGCTGGCTCGTAACCACATTTAACATCACACAAAATCTCAGGCTACCACTTGCCACATCAGAAAACAACACAGATATAGTAGATTGGTGGGGGCGGGGAGGCAAAAAAGTTCAACCAACATGATCAAAGAGATGGAGTGATTCTGCTATGAGTAAAGGTTCTAACATCTAGCAGTTTTCAGTTTAGAATAATAAATAAATAAATTTTTAAAAAGTTACTTTTTGGACTACAATTCCACAAATCCCCAACCCAGCAAACCTTCTGGCTGAGGTCTCTGTGAATTGTAGTCAGAGTTCCCTCTTCTCTAGTTTTCAGGTGGAAGGGGAAGAATCTCAGGGCAAGACCACTGCCTTGAAAAACGGGTGTATATATATTTCCCTCATTACTTAGACACAGTGGAGAGGAGTTATTTTAATGGAATACACTGCATAACTGCTGGTGCTTAATTTATCATGTTTAATGGCATCCCCAATGGCTGATCCTAGTAATATTAACCTTATAACATCACCAGGGCCCTTCCCCTGTGATGTTAGAAGGGGAGGTCCCTAGTTCTCAGGTTTGGGCCCTGAAACTTCAGGACCTAGGATACTCAACCTGGCAACCCTAGCTGTAATCCATACATTAACTTTTCCAAGTTTTGATAAAATTAGGTATGATATGGAAAAAGTGAAGAGGGAGGACTTTTTCTTCCTCTCTCATACTATAAGAACTTGGGGTTACTCAATGACATTGATTGACAAGAGAGAGACTGACAGGAGATTCCACGCAAAGGAAAATGATGAATTCCTTGACTTTGCTGCTATAAGATACACTGACAGCCACTAGCTTAGAGGGCTTTAAAAGGAGGTTAGATATGTTAGTGGAGGATAAGGGTATCAGTGGGTATTTGATAACCATTCACAAGCTTCAGTTTGCTGGGTAGCAAGAAATGGAGGAAATGCTTTTGGCCTTCTTGGAAATATCAGGTAGGCCAGTACAGGAATCTGGACTTGGCCTGATCCAGCTGGGTCCTTTTTGTATCTGCTGTCTGAAGAAGCCACCCCATCTCATAGTAGGGCACACCTCATCCCAGAAGTCACCCCTGCAAAGGATACCAGCAATAAGACTCTGACAACATACTAACACAGGGACAAACAACTTGACCTTCTGGATGTTGTCAGACTACAACTCCTATCATCTTTAACCACTAATTATACTATACTATACTATATATATCAAAGCTGCAGTCCAACAACATATGGCTCATTACACTGTACTAAAACATATTTAATGCAAATCTATTTCAAACTGTATTTTCTGCTGTACAACATGATGTTTGTAGTTTAGACATCATGGCAAGCCATAAAAAAGGCTCCTTAACCGTGGTTTAGTATGATGTCTGGTTTAACACAATCAGAGTTTGGTGTAACAGTAAAGCATGCTTGTTGCTTTCTGGAAAAATAAAAACTTTCCTTTCTTCTCCTTCCCTTTATCCTCTGGCACAGCTACAAGGAAGAAGTGTTCACTTCAATTTTCAATTAACCACAGTTCAGCATTATGATTGAATCCTAAAGTGTGGTAAATCTTAACTATGGTTTACTTCAAAAAGCCAGTTTCTCAAACCACATTTTGAAGTTGACTTCTTTCCACAAATTGTAGACAAGATTAACAGCAGTTCACCCAGCTTGGGCAATACTACAAGCTGAACCTTCTTCTTGCAGCTGTACCAGATGAAAGGGGAATGCATGCCCCCATGGCTTGCTGTAACCATTCCAAACTATGGGTTAGTGTTACATCTCAGCTGGACCACTGTTTGCAAAAGCTGAACAGAAGAAAGGGAAAAGGGTATTTTTGCAGAACCTGAACTTTAAAAATGTACTTTGGGGAGTGTGGCACCACATATGAGAAAACAAAGAACTTGGAAAAGTTACTGAGAAAATACGCAAGTGACAGAGAGCTTGTCTTGACAGTGAAAATACTCTTCGCAGAATGTGAGGAGAATCCAACCTGTCCCAATGGCAACCTGTGTTGTTTTGCAGTTTTGTGAAGGAGTGGGGCCCAAAACATAAAAAACTCTGCAGGAAAAGCCTTCGCAGCTTTTCCAGGGGGTTGTTTACACGGGCAAATATTCCTCTAAATATACCGCTAAGATAGCTCATAGTTCCCACGGATCGCAGCACAGCATCGCCTCATTCAGAAGGGGGGGAAGGTAAAACACCCAAATTTAGCGTGGCAAGGGATGTCGCTACTTTTGCAGGTATATTTGCAATGTAGCGCATTATTGGCAGTGTAAACAACCATTCTGCTAAGAGCTACAGCAGAGCTGCATTGTGATTGGTTGATGATGCAGGGGTGGGCTTAAAAGAGGGGCAGGGAGGGAGGGAAAGACAGTAGCGATTAGAGGAAACTTTGAAAAAATCCTCTCTGCTATTTTGCAAGCCAGTTTGCAAACAAAAAGGATTCCCAACAATTTTCATTCAGGGAGCATTCCTTCTCATCCTCTCTGCTGTTTTGCAAGTATGTAATACCTCATTTCGTCAGCTGTGATCCTGTGCATGGGGGAGGGAAACCATTTCACGAAGGGCTGCATCAGATCTAAGCTGTCATTTTCCCTCTCTCTCTCTCTGGCTTTCCTCTATTTGAGAGAAAATGCTGTTAAGCAAGGAGGAAAACCTTCTGTTTCATTTGTGGGAAGGGAGTGGGGGGGAAGGGGGACTGCCTCTAAGCTGTTAAGCACGGAGTTCGGGCCAGGGCAGACACTCCTATGGCATTCCTTTCCTTCTCCAATGCTTGGCCATGCCCCCAGCACTTTTGGCTGTGTGAACCTCAAAGCGGAAAAAATCAAAGAGCCACAAAATATAGCTGTGTAAACATATACCGTGTAAACTACCCACCACTGATGCAGGAAAGCGCTAAAGCGCAACTTAACGCAATAAAACCTGCCGTGTAAACCAGCCCCAGGAGTTTTTGAAAAACAATGGGGGAGATGCATATTCCCCTCATTAAGACAGTGGTGTACAAATTGCTGTCCCATATAACAAGAAGCACAGTCCTGATTGGCTGGATGAGCAAAGGCGGTGGGACATGCTAACAGGACAAGCACCCAGAGCCACCATGTTGTTTTTTCCGCCTTAATGGATGAAAGAAAAGAGGGTGTGCCATACACCAAGAGCTAAGGTAGCCTCACGTTTCCACAAAGCTTGGCCACAGAAAGTCCACAGTGGTGTACTGGGCAGGGACAGTGGTCTGTCTGTCTGTATGGTATGACAAAGTTGCTGTGCGGGAGAATGTAAACTAGTGCTTATGGGTTGTGGATGGGGACCCTGTCTTTGCCTGGTGCCCTCATCACTGTCTCCGGGCTTGTCTATACAAGCCCCTCCCAAAATGGATTGCTCCACAGTAGTAGCAAGTATCGCTAAGGTGATAAAGCAGGGTTGTTTTTCTTCTCTCTCTCTCTCTCTCTTTTGTAAATATCAATCCAGCACATATACTGAACAGGGTTGTTTTAAAAAAAAGTTCTGTGGTGGCAAAAAAAAAAAAAACCTAGGTTAAAAAAGGGAGAAATTTTGACCGGCAGCCATGAAAAGCTTTGGGGGGGCAAAAAAACCATTAAGACAAATCACAACTGCTGTGATTTGCTACTACTGTGGAGCAATCCACAGTCCAGTGTGGACTTTTTGTGGCCAAACTTTGTGGAAACATGAGGCTACCTTTGCTCTTGGTGCATGGCACACCCTCTTTTCTTTCATCAACCTCTCCCATCTGGCACATGCAAGGGAGGCCCTTTGTCCCACGGGCCTCTCTTTTGTCCTTACTTTCACACTTCTCTTGAGCATCCAGATAGAGGGGACCGTGTGGCACAACTCAAAAGAGCACACCCTAGCTCTTTAAACAACCCGGTTAGCATTATCTTTTTCAACAAAGGCTATTGTCACACAATTTGTCCTCTTTCACTCATCCCGCTACTCAGGGTACACCTGATGCTCCAAGAATGAGGCCGAGCAGATGGCCCATCAGCCGGCAAATGGAGGCCACCAACCAAGAGGATAAAGCCGCATCCTCTCCGGGGAGGGGGCGTGGGGATTATAGCAGCAGGGGGTTAAAGATGGAAGACAATAACACCACTCTGACAAACCCTACTGTCCAAAATAGTATGAGGGAATCATTGTGTGGGAGAGGGCCGAGTTCCGATATCCCTACTACTAAAGCCATCTAATAGCAGCAGAGATGAATAAGCTCTCAGAAATTATCCTCAAATTCGCCTTTCCTGCTGTAGGTTCGCCAGCTATTCTCCCAGTTGCTGCTGATATGCTAGCTGTATTTGATATCCTAGCGCATCCGGCAGACCTACACAAATGATTTTAAAGTGTGAATTTTAAATTGTGTGTTCATTGTTTTAAAACGTTTTGGTTTTACTTGTTCTTTTAAATTGATAGATGTTTTTAATTGATATGTGCTTTTAACCAATGTTATGTCTACGTGTTAATGTGTTGTTCCCTGCCTTGATCCATAGAGAGAGGCGGGTAAGAGATAAATATTGTTGTTGTTATTGTTGTATTTGATTTCATTGTTCATAACCTTACCAGGTGATATTTGGTGAGTCATTGCTAGCTGACATTTCATTGTTAATAGTTCTGTCCTGCCATTCCTTAAGTGAGCTCACAGTGGCATAAGTGGTTCTCTCCTTCCACACTTCATTCTCACAACAGCCCTGTGAGGTCAGTCTGGCTAAGTATAAGTAGCCTACTGGGTTTTATGGCTGAGTGGGGACGTGACCCTGCATCTCCCACTCAAAACCATTGTGTGTCACACTGACCCGGAGTGGTATTCCACATTTCACAGAATTAGCCATATTGACAACTGATGCGCACACTGCCAGAAATGGTGTTGGCACTTAGGACTCACAGTCCACTAGTGAGACCCAGTTACCTCACCAAGCTTCACTAGCTCCAACTGTCCCGATTAATCCTCTGTCATCCCCTGTTTTTAGCTGCTTTTAAAATGTCCCAGTTTTACTCTCATCCTCGCACTTTCTCCTTTGTCCTCTACTTACATCAATTGCTGTAAACTGAGTTCAAAGTGAAAAAGTAGTTTGTAAGAGGGGGCAGAATCTTACCCTTCCCTGTAGACTCAGGCAAAGGCAAACTGCTGCAGCCTCTCCCAGCTTGTGTGTTCTTCCTCATTAATAACTTTTGTCATCTTGACCACACTCTGATGTCGGTTGGCCACTCACATCCTGGTTCTCATCTGTGAAATATTGGAGGGTATGGCTACAAATGGCTGTTCATGATCCACCATTTTATATTTCCAACAATTGGTTGTCATTTTTTATTTTCCTGCAATGCCCCAAAGAGACATTATGTCAGGGGCATTATGGGATTATAACTGGTGGCTTGTAGCTATCTCTCAATACATCACGAAAGCCCACAGCAGGGGGATGGGGAGGCAGAAGGCTCTTTGTACATCCTGCACTTTTCAGTGGATTCACAGTTGTGTATCAGGGTGCACAGTGAGTAGATGTGAGTCTTTGTTACCATTACTATCACTCTTTATGAGTAGAATCCACCCAGCATTCCTCTGGGATCATACTGCAGAAAAATTATGTTGCTGGGGTTTTCCTGATCTTCTTAATAAACTGCTAATACATTTTGGGGGGAAATTACAAGGTTTGAAAATCATTAATGTATACCAAGAGATAGGCACACACACACACACATGCTTTTTATCTTGTTCTTTTACTTTCAGCCTTTCATGTGCTTTCTTTGTCTTACACTAGTAGGAATTTTGCTTGCCACTTATTTGTTTTATCAAGTATATTGTATTAATATAGTGCTTTATAATGGACATTGTGCCACAAACAAAGAAAATTAATCTGACAATCTGTTATATATGGCAAAGTTAGCTGCTTGGCCCGGACTGGGATTTCATATATTACAATATTTGATAGTTCACACTTCCTTTTTAATCAGACAGCACTGGTAGGTAACGTGCAATGGCAAGTAGGATCTGAATCTATTTGATGGCTTTCGAGATTTTAGATTTGAAGCCTGGCAAAATTAAAACTGTCAAAGAGAGGCTACTGGTTTTAAACTGAAAATGATCTTTTGAATTTGAAATTTCTTGCTTAGTCCCTTGCACATATAACACAGGAAAAGCAGTAATGGGCTGGATGAGGAAAAACAGATTGAGATTAAATCCAGATAAAACGGAGGTGCTCACAGTAGCGGCCCCCAAACCAGGAGTTGGGTTGCAACCTCCAGTCCTGGACGGGGTCACGCTCTCCGTTAAGGACTGTGTTCGCAGTCTGGGGGTGCTCCTTGATTCATCGCTTCAGATGACGAGTCAGGTGAATGCGACAGTCAAGAGCGCCTGTTATCAGCTTCGGCTGATACGCCAGCTGCGCCATTTACTGGAAGTAAGGGACCTTGAGACTGTGGTGCACGCACTGGTAACCTCCCGTCTAGATTTCTGCAATGCGCTCTACATGGGGCTGCCCTCATGCTTGGTCCGGAAACTTCAGTTGGTACAAAATATGGCAGCCAGAGTGGTCTCGGGAACATCTCAGAGAGACCATATAACTCCAGTATTAAAATCTCTCCACTGGCTGCCTATCAGTTTCCGGGCCCAGTATAAGGTGTTGGTTATTACCATTAAAGCCCTAAATGGCTTGGGTCCAACTGATCTCCGGAACCGCCTCCTCCCATACAATCTTCCCCGCACACTCCGGTCCTCTGGGAGGAATTTGCTTCAGCCACAAAAATCTAGGCTGTCTGCAACCTCCCAGAGGGCCTTTTCGGTAATCGCCCCCAAATTGTGGAATGACCTGCCGAATGAGATCCGTCGGTTAACAAGCCTGAGTGGCTTTAAAAAAGCACTAAAGACGGATCTCTTTCGGCAGGCCTTTCCTAATTAGATCCCGGCCTCAGGGGATCCTGGCCTCTTCTAGCCTGCTGGCCATTTATTATATTTTATTGTATTTATAGTTTTAAATGTGATTTTAGATTAGTTGTTTTTAATTTATATTTGTTTAATGTTTTTTTATGGGGGAGGGTGGGAGTGGGGGTGTTTAGGGATTTTATTTGTATTGTATTTTAAATTTTGTAAGCCGCCCCGATTGTTTTAACAGAGGGGCGGGGTATAAATAAATATTATTATTATTATTATTATTATTAAATCCTAACAAAATTGTGAACATTTGTTTTTGCTCTAAAACCCATCCTTCTTTGCCTGATGCCTGGGAAACCCAAGCAGGAGAGAATAAGTGGAAAGCTAAAATATACGGGTTGTCTAGATGGTGAAAACAATCCTAATAGAATTTGCAGAGAATAATAATAATAATAATTATTATTATTATTATTTATACCCCGCCCCTCTGTTAAAACAATTGGGGTGGCTTACAAAAATTAAAATACAATACATATAAAAATCCCTAAACACCCCCCACCCCCATAAAAAAATATTAAACAAATATAAATTAAAAGCAACTATCTAAAATCACCTTTAAAAACAATAAATACAATAAATAGCCAGCGGACTAAAAGAGGCCAGGATCCCCTGAGGCCGGGATCTAATGAGGAAAGGCCTGCCAAAAGAGATCCGTCTTTAGTGCTTTTTTAAAGCTACTCAGACTTGTCATCTGACGGATCTCGTTTGGCAGGTCATTCCACAATTTGGGGGCGATTACCGAAAAGGCCCTCTGGGAGGTTGCAGACAGCCTAGATTTTTGTGGCTGAAGCAAATTCCTCCCAGAGGACCGGAGTGCGCGGGGCAAGATCCTACAGTGATTTGCCTTATTTAGATAGCGGCGGGGGGGGGGGTCAAAAACTCCAAAAACGGGGGGGGGGCTTTGTGGCTTTCCCTGAAGTTTTTAAAATAATGCATGGAAATGTGCATTACCTCTCGTTTGAACAACCAATTTGCATTGCAGCACAGGGCAGAAGTGGAAAGCTGATTAGTCGGACATGTGCTGGTGGGGGGGGGAGGGCAGACTTACCAGCCATGAAGTGGCCAGAAGCATCATTTTGGAGTTTCATATTGCCGATCGTGCACTTTTTTGGTGTGCTGAGGTGACCAAACAGCTTTTTAAACAGAAGGTCGCACTTGTGCACCTTTTATTCGTACCGGTAGTTTTTTTTAAAAAAATGTGCAGCAGCAGTGTCAACTTGTGGAGAATAATAACGTGAGTAATTCACGACCATCATCTTGATTCTCAGGCCTGGCTGAGTGTGAACTTCAAACAGATAGCTTCCCATACCAGTGATTTTGCAAAAAACAAAACAAAAATGGTGAAGACAAATGAACGCTGGTGTGAATTTGCATTAATGCTCAGCAATCAGCATTATGTCTTCTCATCTAGACAAGCCCCCAGTCACTTTCAGAGGGTATTTCTGGTGTTTTTTGCTGTTTCAGGGTGCATGCCCCTAAAACAACATTGTAAGAAATAATCTGGACCAAAGCTGGGTATTTATGGCTAAAGAAAAAAAAAATAACTTCCAAAAAATAGGGGGCTGTAAGGGGCTTTTGGAGATTTGGGTGTGTGTGTGTGGACTGTATTGAACTCATCAAAAGACCATACGTAGCTCATGAGCCACACTCAAGTTACATACTGCTGAAGAAGAAGGCACTCTGCGCAGGCTTAGAAACACCCTTTCTTACAAGCTAGTCTTGATCCTGCATGAAACACACCAACATTAAGAGTTACCGTATTCTAAAGATATATAAACTTTTATTAAGATCTGAGACAGGAGATGAACAAGTGAAGGATTGCATGATAAATGGCTAGGAACTCTGGACGTAATGTCCAAGTAGAGCACTGGGGGGGAAATGTGGTCAAAAGGTCTGAAACTTACTTTATGTCATGATCTCAAGGAGAACTTTCATAAAATGATTATCATTGGTATATGACACCAGAGAAACTGTCCAAGATGTTTAAAGGATCATTGAATGTTTGTTGGAAATGTAACAAGCAGGAAGGGTCTTTTTATCATATGTGGTGGACTTATGGAAAAGCTAAAAAATACTGGGTATGATGCAAAAAACTTTTTAAAGATTAACATTCAGCTAAAACTTGATCTTTTTCTTTTGGAATTGATGGGTGATCAACTAGAAAGAAGCCATGGAAGACTATTTCAATATATGGTAACAGCTGCAAGAATGTCGTATGCCCAGAAATTATAAATGAACAACCACCTACCAAAGACTAGTTATTAAAACTTAATGACTTAACAGAAATGAACAAATTGTCTATTCTGATATCACAAAAATAAAAAATAAAAAAATAAATCATTAACAAGATTTTCAAATGACTGGAAACCCCTAATGGACATTTTTGGGAGAAAATGAGGGTGATTTGATGATTATGGGATTTACCAATTAATAAGTCAGATATTTAGATAAAGTGTATCTACAGGCCTTGTCTATACGAGGGAGGGGGAATATGAACATATCCGAAAAGGCAGGTATTCGCAACAATGCGACGTGCCTACATGACCAAAAGAGCCCCCCTAAACTCCGCATGATCCTCTAACCAGCTGGCGGCTGCGAGTGATTTACTCACGATTTTAAATCTAATGCCTATTTTAAAAAAAAGTTTCCCAGGGTGTGCACAAGCAACAGTTTGTGTTTACAAATAAAAAAAGATAAAATAAAAAAGTATAAAATTGCCATTTGAGCAACTTCCCGGACCCTTGCTTAGCCGAAAATCCAACATGGCAGGCTCAGCCGCTTTCCCTCTTTGCTAGCCCCGCCCCCTGTGCTCGTGTAGCCAATCAGATTGCACTGGCTGTTTGTATCTGTGTGAACGTGAGTGTTCAAATGGTAGCACATTCAGAAGTGCTACGGAGCTTTTCAGAAAATCCGTACGAAGCCCCAGCCGCAGCACACATGGACTTTGCGGTGGATTTGGCTGCCCCCCTTCCGAATGACATGAATTTGTGTGCACATCTGTATGAACAGATCGCTGATCCTTCACATCTTGTTCGTATTATTTTGACCGTATAGACAGGACCACAGTTAAGTTAGAGTGGGGGTAGATATTAAGAATTAAACATAACAGAAGAAGGGACAGTTGGTAGTCGTTTGTTGTTTTGTTTATTTTGTTAGTTATAGTTCTTAGTTGTAGTTTGTTTTTGTAAGATGTGTCATTCAATTTTATTTTATGTAGATTTTATTCAATAAAAATAATCATGAAAGAGTTACCATATTCTATATCACTGTACACAGCCAGTAAAAGACAACTACTGACCCCTGATGATCAGACTCTTCAATTGAATCCTTGATGTGAAGAAGCTGGCTGTGGTCATTAACTGAATCTCAATACTGAATTGGACACATTCCTGTGTACTGCTGCAGAGTAGCTTTCCTCAACCTGGCACCTCTGAGATGTGCTTGATTTGACTATAGTCCAACACATCTAGAAAACACCAGGTTGGAGGACAGCTGGAGACACATACCCCCTCAAAAGTGTTGTGATCCAACTCTGACAGGGCCAATTTCTCAGAGAAAAGATACTGGGGCTCAAGTGTCCATGATTTCTGATGTGGAAATCCTGTTCCCAATCCCACATGTGACACCTCATTTGTGGCTGGGAAAAGTACCCTTCACAAATGTCTACTTCACGAGAACAGTGTGAGAAATTTGTTTGTTAGGTTCATTGACTGGCACTAGTATAAAGTTAAAAGGCCCACAACCATCCAGGTGGGATTCATCACATATAGATCCTTCTCTACAGAATCAACTCCTCCACCCTTGTGGGATGTTGATTCTGTAGAGAAGCATCTCCTGATGCCATTGTTGTTACGTGCCTTCAAGTTGTTATCGACTCATGGTGACCCTAAGGCAAACCTATCAAGGAGTTTTCTTGTCAAGATTTGTTCAGGGTTTTTTTTTTCCATTCCTGACCTCTGAGGCTGAGAGTGTGTGACTTGCCCAAGGTCACCCAGTGGGTTTCCATGGCCAAGCAGATATTTGAATCCTTGTTTCCCAGAGTCCTA
Organism: Gambelia wislizenii; assembly: GCA_030847615.1. Lineage (NCBI taxonomy): Eukaryota > Metazoa > Chordata > Lepidosauria > Squamata > Crotaphytidae > Gambelia > Gambelia wislizenii. Next base: position 30,123,271 of record JAUMIR010000006.1, on the reverse strand, counting down.
GTCCAACACTCAAACCTGTACAACACACTGGCTCTCCCACTGATGTGACTGTATCCCTCTAAACATGATACCTCCACAGCACTATCACAGGCATGTCCAACACATGGCCTGCAGGCCAAATGTAGCCTTTCTGGTCATTTCTGCAACCTCTAGTGGCACAGAAGTTTTTAAAAAGTTGCATTTTTCCCTTGTAAAACAATGATAAATATGTTTCTATACACCCTTCAGCACACTGTTTTCTTTTGTTTTTAGTCTCTGTTACCCACTTATCAGATAGGAATAATGCTGACCTTACCTACAAGGTTTTCTTTATAAAAATATAAGCTAAAAATCACCTGAAACCCCAAAAGTGTGGATTTTGATATCTCCTCATGCCACATCTCCAGAACAAACAGATATATCCATTGCTTAGCAGGTGTGATGTTGTGACAAGCCTTCTACTACCCTCCCCTGTCTCTTACCTTCCCCTCCTACCCATTTATCACCACACTGCCTCTTTGGGGACGGGCAAACTTCAGACCTCCTAAGTGAGATTGATCTAACTGATCACAGGGAAGCTGACAGCAACAGAATGTTATCAAATAGTCAGTGTCAGAGAAGTGAAAAGGTATACCATACCTGGCCGGGCAACAGCTGTTACACAGGACAATGGACAGGCACCAAAAGCAGGAATTGTTCAGTTCTGCCTACCCTTGCCCCCACCGCTGACCTTCAAATTATCTTAACATGATGAGTTGGTCTTTAATAAAATGGCACCTTTTCATTGTTACAGAATTTCCTCAATTTTGTTTGATGTCACAAATGGATCATGAAGCATATGCTAGGTTTCCCCCTCCCAAGCCCCCTGGTAATGTATCAGCTAATATTTAGCTCAAGTTGGTGTTTGCTATCTGTTGAGTTGTCCCTTTTCTTTCGGTCTCTCAGTGACCATTTTCCTGTTATGATGGCACAAGGAAGACCCTGTTATAGTGGCACTTTGGGCCAAACTACATCAGCTGATTAGTGTGTTTAAATACAGATCTGCCTCAGTGTAATGAAACAGAATGCCGTCTGTTTTTAACAGCAAAATATGTCTGAGAGTGAGCATTACTGAACCTCCCAATGCCATTGCTTATCTCCCTCTGGTCCCACTCTCTCCAAGTATCACAGGTGTAGACAACCCAACAGGGGGAGAGTTATCTCTCCCAAACATTGTGTGTGTGGCGGCGGGGGGGGGGGGGGGAGAGACAGATTTCCTTGCGTGGTCCATTGCCAAATGCTTTCCTCACAATCGAGCACACTTCTTGCATTTAAAAAGCAACGCTGGGAATCTCATACCCTCCCACATTTCACAAATAAAAACCAGGACACATGAAGCCAAGCAACAGCAGAATGTGGTCAAGATGGAAAAAGTTGTTAATGAGAACGAGCACACAAGTCAAGAGAGTCTACAGCAGTTTGCTTTTGCCTGAATGTACAGGGAAAAGAAAAACTCTCTTATTTTTCTCTCACCTCTCTGAGTTAAATGAGCACAAATCATGTTTGCACTTTGAACTCAGTTTGTAGAAACCAAAGTAAGCTGAGGACAAAAGGGGAAAATGAGAGCAGGAGAGAAAAATTGGGACATTTTAAAAGCAGCTGAAAAAGTGGGGCGACAGAGCATTAATTGGCTCTGTCTGTTAAATTGGGACCATTTAATGCTATGGAATCTTATTGTGTATGTGCAGGGGTGAGGATTCTACACTCCTTACCCACATGTATCTTTTGACGTTCTTTGTCCTTGGAAAAAATCCAAAATTTTAACTAGGGCTTGGAAAAATTACATTTTTGGATAATAAGTTCCCAGAATGCCCCCAACCAGCACGGACAGTGGCTACTCTGGCCAGGGGATTTATGGAGGTTTTTATCCAAAAAGGAATTTTTCCAAACTCTGCAAATTCACACCAACCCACAACTTGGCCCTGCACTCCACCTGCTGGCCAGTATTCTGAATGGTGGCCATTATATATTCCTGGCTTTGCCATAATTCCTTGCAAAACAGATGGCATTGCCCCCTTAGGGACAAGGGCAAGACCCAGGGCCAATACTCCACTAGGCCATTCACCATTGCCCTCCCCACCACTGAAAATGTTGACACATTGAGATTATACAGCCCAGTTTTATGCAACAGGCATCCCAATACAATTTCCCATACAAAAAAATACAATGGAATGTGCAGTCAAAGGCATTCACAGCTGGCATCCATAGATTTTCCTTGGCTGTGAGGCCGTGTTCTTAGGTGATTCCAGTCAAGTTCTTTAACAGAGGCCAACTCTCTGTCTTTACAGAACCATCAGCCCTATGGGTCCATATATAACAACCTCAACTGTGAATGGGTGTTCTGGTCCACTTGCATTTCACCTTTGTCTGAAAGTCCTGCAAAATCCCATCCAAGGGAATTAGCACAATAAGTGATGCTCATGTACCTGCCAAGGATCAAGAGAATGCAACTGGCTTGAGGTTACACCATTGATGGCAGCAGTGCGGGATGATGAAGGCAGGGATTGAAATTTGAATGGTGCAGTCTAAGTTTTGAAACAGTTGTCTCTAGTGGGGTGTATGTGTGTGTGTGTGTACGTACCATTACAAGAGAGAAAATATCACAGAATCATAGAATCAGAGTTGGAAGAGACTACAATGGCCATCCAGTCAAACCCCCTTCCATGCAGTAGTAATCAAAGCATTCCTGACAGATGGCCATCCAGCCTCTGCTTAAAAACCTCAGAAAAATATCACAAGAGGAAAGGACAGAAAACATCAAGCAGTTAATTGTTAGTCCTTTAGCTTTTCACAAGAAGATGGATGGATACATAGATCTTCATAAATTGTTGTAATCAGGTGTAAAGAATTGTTGTCCTTATAATGAGATCGTTTAAGACAGAGGTGTGGAATGTGTGGTCCAATGCATGGTGGTTCATAGATTCTCTATCCCTTTTCTATATGATCTCCTTCATAAAGTTGTATGAACAAGATTCATTTTAACTCATTTTGAACATACAGTACTCAGTTTTTGGTGTGCGTGTATTTCGGGAGATAGTACCTATGGTAACTTAACCTGATACGACTGAGGAGAGACACAAGGTCTAACACAAGTTTGATCAAATTTTAGATCTTTAACAGAACTGACAGAAGCTGTTCCAGCCCTGTCTGAGATGACATTTGGTTCTGTCTATTATTGTGAGAGACACAACATGATATAGTGATTTCAGTGTTGGACTAGGACTCTGGAAAACCAAGGTTTAAATTCCTGCTCGGCTGCAGAAACCCAGTGGGCAACTTTGGACAAGGAAGGCAATGGCAAACCCCTTCTGAACAAATCTTGCCAAGACAATCCTAGGATAAAGTAACCACAAGCCAGAGTTGACTGGAAAGCATACAATAATTGTGTCAGCATTAGACAGTTCTCAGCTGTTGTTATGTATATTGTATACCATCATGGCACTTCAGCTTCAGAATTTAAGGTGTATAGCAAAACAGGAAAAGACCACAACGCCAACACTGGAGTCTAGCCTGCTAACCATCAGTATGATAACAGCTCCATGGGAGAATCTAGCTTATTAACAATAGCCTGACAGAATCTTGTGACTGAGGGTCTGTCAGTAACAAGCAAACTGATACAGTTTGGGGTATCTAGCTTGTTAACTACAGCTTGATTCAGTCTTATGAAAGAGTCCAGTTTATCTACCACGAAATGTATGGGAGGAGGAGATAGTTAAACTTTCCACAAACATCAAGAAACTAAATAAATTTGCAAAGGATTCATGAAGCAAGCAAGGCCATTAATATGGGAAGTGAAAGCACCCTCGCTGAATCTTTTGTGTGATTTGTATTGCATGTGGGGCACCCCTTTGGGTGAAAAAGTGGGATATGAAATTTAAACACCACAGAAAAAGGTCAAATAAATCCTGGAGTGGCACGACAACAGCAGAGTGAAAAAGTTCACAAAGCCATGTGGGCAAAATCCACAAACATCCCTGTGACTATGGTTCTGTTCTGTGCCTCAGAACTTCAGCAGTGAAGCATTCTGGCTCTGGAAAGTTATTTATTCATCTACTGTATTCCATATTTGTACATAATGAGCTCAGGGCACTATACCTGTCTTCCTCTCCAGTATACTCTCACAACAACCTTGTGAGGTAGGTTGGAGAGAGAGAGAGATTGGCCAGTGTATCCAACATCTTACCAGTGTATCATACTGGTCTAAATTGTTCAGTTCTGTCAAATTTTAACTCAAATTCTGCCCTAGGATGTGCAGAATGTAGTTTGGGATCTACTGGCAGACCGCTGGCTCATCTGCAGACTAGAAAGGGGTTTTGACACCCATTTGTTTAATAATAGTAAAAATACACAAAGTTTTCATCACCTAAGACTGCAGTCCATTAGAGGGTAGAATAGTTATTTTTGGACTATAGCTCCCTGAATTCCCCAGCCAGCAATGCTAGCTAGGAAATTCTGTGAGTTGTAATCTCAAAAAACAATTATTCAGGCTCTGAATACTATACATACTTTCCTGACAATAAGTCCTATTGAACCCAAAGGGGTTTTCTTTTGAGTAGCTGTGTATATGACCGGCCTATAAATTAGGCTGTTAGACTCCCTAGTCAATAGTAAGCTCAGGTGTACATTTTTATATGCAGCACACCACAGTGTGCAGCTCATGGGAGAAGACTGATAAATGACTCTGCCCTGAACTGCCATTTCATATCTGCCTTCACCCTTGCTCCCTGAAAAAACTACTTTGCACCGGCCTCTAGTCAGCATACCTGACTTCTAATTTAAAATAGCAAAGTAGAACCTACAAGAGTGAAATGTCCCAGCCAAATACAGGCATACCTGAGTCAGCATAACCTCTGAGAAAGAATTTTCTTTTTATGCCTGCCCAGACCTCTTTCCACCTTTTCATCGGTCTAGCTGGAAGTTTTCAAACAGCATTGACATTGGGAGGATGGTGGAGGTTTGGAGAAACATACATTTTTGGTGTTAGGTTGCAGCAGCATATTTGCAGTAAACAATATTATAACACTTGAGCTGGGAAATAATGGGATTCTACAATAGCCAATCCTCTAGCTGTGCCTACAACAGATAAGGTAAAATAGCAGCTGCCTCCAGAATCCCTTATTGACCGTATGTGAACAGCAAATAGGAGAGAAAAGCAGATAAGCCTGCCTCACCACCTCCTAACAGCATATTTAAAAACCACAGCTCTTATGACAAAACTAGAATTCATAAGAAAAGTGGAGGCTAACAAAAGAAAGAAAAAAATCATCCCTGGATGCATTTCTGAAAAAGTTTTCAAGTGGCCTCCAGAAGGTTCAAAATCATTTGGTTAATCATACAAAGCTTACTTGACCTGGCTATTTTGTGCATGTTGTTGGTTTTGCATAGTTTGCTAAAACTTGTTGAACTGTGTGTGTGTGTGTGTGTATGCGCATACAAAAATCTATCTCCGTTCTTTCCATGTTCTTCCTGCCCCAGGTATTTTCTGTAAAAAAGGTTATATTTACTTTACTTTAAATATTTACTTTGCTAACTGAGGTATACCTGTAATTCTACAACTAACTCCTTATACCTAGGGAGCCAGAGACACTGGATCTGTGCTTCTCCCTCAGTCCTGGCATGTCCCCACACCCCCCGAAAATGCTGGCTGGTTTTATAAGCCATTTGCAGATCTTGGAAATGGTCCTTTTTGCACTACAGTTCCCAGAATCCCCCAGTCAGCACAGCCAGTGACCATGCTGGCTGGAGGCTTTGGGGGATTTGTAGTACAAAAAAGAGAAGAAGCATTTCTAAGCTCTGTCCATTTGTTATGCAGCATGGGGTTGGGAATGCCATTGTTCATAGGAAAAATGTCAAATGTTTCACTGGGCATGCCTGAGCCAACTTTGAACGGCTTCTCTGGCCCCCAGCCAATATCCATGTGTGACTACAAAGCAAACCAGAAACTGAAGTGAATATGGGCTGGGGTTGTTGTCCTAAGATGGTTGGGCTGTGGCTGTTGCCCTAAGACTGTGTAAACAAAACCTTTCTACTGTCAGTCCTACATGGCTCTCCCTGTTATACTGTCAGCCTCAATCAGATCAACCCAGATCTTGCTTCATTTGCATCTGTCCTCCACACTACCTTCTGTGCTACCTCCGGATGCTGCCCTTCACCAACTTCAGGTCAGAAGGGAGAGAGACTATTTCACTGCTTATTTTGATGCATGACAATGCAAGGGATGCGTCATATTTGAGACCTGTAACTCCCAAACTGCTGTGGGAAAAGAATGCATTAAATGCTTGATGTACTCCGCTTTTAAGCTTTTCCAGAGCCATCCCTACCATTAGGCAGAGGAATAGTGGGGAACGCTGAAGCATGGCCAATGGTACGAGGCTGTGTGGATTGGTGACCAAAATATCTAGATGGCCAAAGGTTTCCCAGCCTTGAGGTAAAGTGAAGCAGCTGCCTTGGGGAACAGATTCTTGGTTTCATTAAAAGGCTGCAAACTATTATTTATTTTTATTGTATTTTTCTTATCAGGTAGAGAAGGAGAGGTGCTTGTGAGATTTTTTTTTGTCTCAGTTGCTAAAATTACCTAGCTTAGGAGTACTATTCACCTGGATAATTCAAAATGTATGTGTGTTTAGATCAGGGCTTCTTAAACTTTTTCACTCGTGACCCTTTTCACCTAAGAAATTGTTATACGACCCCGGGTATATAGGTATATAAAATAGGTTTAATATATATGCCAATTGTTTGTGACCCCCACATTCAGTTACGTGACCCCATATGGGGTAGCAACCCACACTTTAAGCTTTGGTTTAGATCACATTTGCTGCTCTGCCTCATGCAGCACAACGTCTTGGGCTGAATTGCCCATTGTTCCTCTGGTTTGATTTGTTGTAATGGCTTTACCTCTTACTAATCAGTTTCTACTAAAGACAGGGGACAGGAGTTCCATGCAGTTGGATAGGTGGATGTGTGGTTGGATGTGACTGAATAGTTGGATGTGCACTTGGATTTATGTGATTGGGTAGTTCAGCTGCTCTCCATGCAGAAGTGTGGCAGAATTATGCACTCAGAAGAAACAGCCTTGCCTTAGCATTCAGCACTCGGGACCAATGCTGCAGGAGAGTCGACTGATTATGCCTGTCCTGGTTTGCCCTCATGCCAGGCAGCAAGGGGGCTACAAGCTGCCATTTAAACTTCCCACAATGCAGCACTCTGTGGATTCTATGAAGTTGAAAGTAGTTGACCACAAAAACACTCCTTTGATTGAAGGGGTGCAACCAAACACACCAATACAGGAGGGGCCCCTGGAAGTCGTTTGCTGTGGGCTTCTTCAAACTGGAGCCAGGGTTGAAGCTGCCCTTTGTCTGTCTGTGTAAAATGCTTCACTGAGCTTCTTTCTTTCTAGTCAAGAGTCTCACTCAGATTAGTGAGTTGTACAGAAATGCAAGAGAAGGGTTCTTCCCAGAGGGCAGATAATTCCTACTCCCTACATCAGAGATGCACTACCTGTGGACCTACAGGTGTTATTGGACTGCAACTCCCATCAGACTGACTCTAACAAAACCAATGGTAAGGCTTGACAGGAGTTGCAGGGCAAAAGCATCTGGAAGCCCACAGGTTGCCCACTCACACCCTACATACTATAAAATTAAACCTTTTCTTCCCTAGAAATTTAAAGTCAAAGGAATGCTGCTATCATGGTGAGAGCTGGGAGGAAAACCTTCTCTCAAACCTGCTCGCTCCCTTTCTTATCTTTGTATTGTGCCTGTTGTCTTGACCAGAATGTTTTATCTTCCTCCCTCTGCTCTATCATCATCCCGGTCCATTACAAGTTGACATTATCTATTCACACTGATTTGTGGCTTTCTGTAATGCCTGGAGCCTAGAAGATACCAGAGCAATCCTTGGGGTCCCTTCAGACAAGGAAGCCCTTAGGTCAGAGAGCTGATTCTGACCACAGATCACACAGTCTCTTTCTCTCTCTCTCTGGCTTTTCTTCGCAAACGAAGATTCAGGAAGGACTCATCCCACGCTTTCTGCAAGCGTGCTGATAAGGCCAATCCGAGATAAATAAGTCCGGTTGCAGAAAGCACAGCAGAAGGTCTCCTTGGGTGATGTTTCCGGGTTGTGATTCTTTCTGCATTGTCGTTTCTCTTCAAGACTTGTTCGGTGTGAGTTCTCAAATAAGGCTGCAGCATTGTGGATAGTGCGTCTCCATGCCTCCCGATGTGAGGCCAGGGTGGACCATTGTTGCTGATCAATTTGGCTGAGCCTGAGATGTTGTTTCAGGGAATCCTTTTATCACTTTTTGGGAGTGCCCCTCTTATGCTGACCTGTGCGAATTCACCGTAGAGTACTATTTTTGGGAGGCGATGGTCCTCCATCCTAGAAACGTGCCCTGCCCAGCGCAGCTGTGTTCTCAATATCATGACCTCAATGCTGGTGATCCCTTTGTCTCATAGTCAGGCCAGTATATATTTCGGATTGTGCATATACAGCGCTGATGACGCCCCCTTGTCGTGGGAGAGAGGCTTGCATACCCTAATGATGTTTTGAGCTATGCTGGCGGTGGCATAATAGCCACCGGTAGGGTCTCCCATGCCAGACAGATCACACAGTGTGCTGGAATGAAGGCCTGACTTTGGCAAATGCTAGTGGCAGGACAAGATTCCAGTTGCTTCACTTCAATCTAGCTGTTTTCACACCCCCACAGGGAGCAGGTATTTTGTAAAGCTAACAGGTCTTAATTGTCCATTAAAATGAAGCCACTCCAAATTACTTTGCATTAAAACAGGGATAACTTACAACTTCTTGTTTCAGGGAAAACTTTATCTAGCTGCTATGACTATTGCGGCAAAGTTAGAAGGGAACATGAAGGCGAGTGGCAGATGACATCATCATTCTTGCTAATGAAAAATTCCTAACATTTTGACTCTGGGAAGCCTTTTCTCTGTACTACATCACAAGCAGAGTTGACCACTGGAACAGTCATAAGAAAGGAAACAAGGCTCTTGTGAGTCTTGCTCAGTCCCGCTGAGCCCAATGCACATATGTCACAACATAAGCAAGAGCCAAGGGAGTAATAGTGGTGAAGTGTTGAGTACTTAGGCTAGTCCTGAAATGTATAGCAGAGCAGGATGGAAGACTCCTGAGGAGATTTGATGGATCTGTACCATTTTGCACTGCATGTAGGGGAACACATTTTTAAAATGTGCCTTTGCATTTTAAAAATCAAATCAAATCTGCAAGAGGAATAAAGTGCAGTGAGGAGTAGGCCAGTAAGGAATGTTTCTGCCTGGTGTGCTCTTTATCTATCTACATGCATGTATTTATTTTTTTAAGGGGGGGCATTAAAAAAGGGCACCTCCCCATCTGTAGTTTGAAGTGGCACTCTCCGTTCTACTACCTCATTCTGCTGCATGTGTAAATCAGGCCTTAAAAATTTACATTATGCAGCAATTCATGCCGATATACCATGATCACACCTGTTCAGCTGCCAACCAGAAAATCACTGCAGAGTTAACCAAACGGGCTAAGCAAAACAAAATCTCTCTTACTGGCATCCTTACTAAGCAGTGTATGGAAAAAAAAATACTTTTCAGGATAAGAATTCCAAGAATTCACCAGTGAGCAAAAGTTACTCTTTTGGACTACAAGTGGCAGAACTTCACAGCCAGTAATTTTCCAAACTCTGTTACAAAGATGCCTGTTGAGTTCACACTGATACTATAACCTCTAACATTTCACAGATGAAAATTGGGATGCACAGGGCCAAGCGACACCACAGTGTGGTCAAGATGGCAGAAGTTATTAACAGGGAAGAATTCACAAGCTAGGAGAGGCTGCAGCAGTTTGCTTTTGCCTGAACCTACTGGGAAGGGCAAGATTCTGCCACCTCCTTTCTACTCCCCCCTGCTGACTTAATGAAGAACCTAATGAAATGTTTAAACCAGCAGAGATTAAAAACCATCCAAATTCATCAGTTGTGTGTGTGTGTCATTTAACAGTTTCTGCAGTTTGTAAGAGACAGGGCTTTCGGGGATGGGGGGAGGGACAAGGGAATGTTTTTAGAAAGACATTTGGCCAGTTCTTTTGGCCATTTTTTTAAAAAAATTGGGAGTTTAGTGGGTCTCCTTTGGGAGCTACAAAATAGGTACCCATGGGCCACACTTTCCCCACCTCTACATGAAATAAGCAACATGCTCTACTATTCTTAGTTTTAGATGCATGTCAAAAAAAAAAAAACATATTTGGGCAAGCCTTCCCTCTACATGGACCCATAAGGAAATTAATTTGTGTATTTTCTAGGTTTATGTACATGGCTTTGAAATTTTGGATCCAAGCAGTATATAAATATTTGTAAATAAAATAATAAATTAATATATTCCATGGCTGACCTTGGGCCAATCACTTTTTCTCTCTCTTGGTGTGTCCATGTTGCACAATGATAGCGGTTTGATACCCATATAAGTGTTGTGGCTCCATGCTATGGAATCTTGAGATCTGTAGTGTCACGGGGGAATTCAGATTTCTGCCCTAGGGAGCTCTAGTGCATTAGTTCAGGGGAATGCAAGTATTTCCATAAAACTATAAAACCCAGGATTCCATAGGATGACCAGTGATACTTAAAGTAGGACCACACTGCTAATTATGTAGTATAGATCTACCCTCTCTCACCCTAACCTACCTCACAGGGTTGTTGCAAGGATACAGGATGAAAGGGAACCATGCAAACTGTTCTGTGCTTCCAAGATGAAGACCAAGATAAAAATGAAATGGAAGAATTTCTACCATGTCTTTACTTAAGCCAAGAATCTACTGTACAACTTCATTTCAAAGCTAGTTGTTAAAGAAATATAACATCTTGAAGCAAACCAGAAGAACTTCCATGGTACAGTCTGATGATATGTTAACAGGAGGGTTGGAAGCTTTAATTGATTTAATCAGTATATTCTTCAACCAAAGCTTTAATCAGGGATAAAATGCCTCCTCTTGCCCCTAAGTGATCAGTGGGGTTTACTAAAGGGCATTTCGCTAAGCAGAATGCACACAAACACAGCTAGCTTCCTCAACCATGTCTGTCCTTGTAAAAATGATTATTTAACAAGGGCTTTTCCTTTCAGTTTGTATCTGAACGGAGCAAGCCATTTCCCTTTCCGGGTGAAATTAAAAGGGCTTTCCTCCTACTTGATAATCAAGACAGGCAACATGGAATCTGGGCTAACACCCTTTCCATGCTGGGCTCTTCCACAATCTGCTTGTTTTAATTTTTACATCTGTTTTGGCCCTCAAATACTACCATATGAGAATACTAAATTGTCTTTTCCATGGGATGAAAACGACAATATTGAAAGATGAAAGATATGCAATATTTGAAACAAAGGGGGGAAATGCTCTCTTCAAATTCTCTTTATTTGTTTTGTTTACGAAATTAAATGAACTTACATTCATTGACAGGATGTCTTGTTTCTACCCCTTGCTATTGTAATCTAGCCAGATGGAAGGCCGTTATGGATATCTCAGTCCTTGGAGGTCATTTTAAGGAATTTATGTATTGCCTCTCAGCACACTACGGCCCCTGCACAGCAGATGAAACCATTTAAAATATTGAATATATAGATAAACACTTTAAAAACAAATTAAGACTATTCCTTAAAATAATTTACAGCCAGATAGTTAAAACAGCAGAGAAATTTCAAGGACCAAAGGCCATGCAGAATAGCACCAACTTAGCTGCCTGTCAGAAGAGATGGAAGTTGCCAAACTTCTTTTAGCAGGGAGTTCCACTGCTACAGTGAAAGTCCTGTCACGTGTGCACATCAATTTAGCTTCATTGGGTGGTGAGACAAGTAAAGGGGGCCTCTGCTGAGGATCTCAGATTTGGGGCAAGCTCTTATGGGATGTCAGCTTGTCTTGCTGACACTCATGACCACTGGGAGCAGCAGAGGCTTGTGTGGCACAGGCTCTACCATAAGGCAGGGTCAGACAATCACTTTGGGCAGCAGATTTGGGAGTGTCGGCAAAAGGGCAGCAGCAAATGGTTGGCTATTTACTTCGCTTTCACTGTACTTTGATGCCGAGGAGGAGAAAAAAATGTTCATGATATTTCTGCCCCAGGTACCAAAATAACTTGGCAAGCTTTAGGTATGACACACCCTGACTTGCATGAATAGATGGGTGGCATTTGTTGCTTTGCCTCAGGCAGCAAAATATCTCAGGTTGGTCCTGGTGCATCAGTAACAGACAACCTGTGATGTGCTATCTGTTCTCTCTGCTGTTGGGGTTTTTCATCTGATTTAACAAACAACATTAGCAAGGAATTGCTTGGATCTTACGGCTGATGCACTTCTCCAGGTTAGCTATGTCCTTAGGTGTGTCCAAACCATAGCAAGAAGAATATGAGATGAGGGGGCAGAAATGAGCTGCACATTCTCTCCCAGCAGAACCATCCCCATCAGGCATTTTGGACAAAAAGGAGAATATTTTGATTTATAGACCAAAAATTATAACACAACATGGCCTCAACTTAGAGGATAATACCAACAGCCAATAAGAATGCTGCTGCCACCTAGTATACAGTCCAGTTTAATCTCTGGCAACTGATGAAGACGGAAGCCGAAACATTTTGCTTTTGATGAGTATTTTTAAGTTCTGTTGGATCCAGGACAAACCTGGAAGAAGTCTTGTTGGTTTTCTTTTTAATCATACAGTATAATTCTATTCAGCAAGCCAGAGTGTGGTGCAATGGTTTTCGTGCTGGACTAGGACTCTGAGAGACCAGGGCTCAAATCCCATTCAGTGATGGAAATCCACAGGGTGACCTTGGGCAAATCACACTCTCTCAACCTCAGAGGAAGGCAATGCTGAACCTCTTCCAAATACATATTGTTAAGGACACTCTGTGATAGGGCTGCCATAAATCAGAGTCAATTTGAAGGCTCATAATGACAAATTCACACAGTACTGTATGCTGAATTGTCATTGCACTGTAAAATATATTCATACAGATATTTGCGATCTTTCAAGTACTGTTGAACTGTAACACCCAGGGAGGCAATTACAAAATTCCTCTGAAGAAATCTTGCCAAGAAATCCTTATGAAGTCAGAGTCAGCTTGACGGTACACAACAACAACAACAGCAACAAATATGTATGTATCCAGATTCTGCATCTAACACAGATGGCAAGCCTTCTAGGCCAGGGACAGGGAATGTATAGCCCTTCAGATGCAGTTGGACTCCAGCTCTCATCGTGGTCTGTTAGCCTGCCAAATGGTACAGTCTGATGGGTGCAAGGACTCATCAACATCAGGAGGGCCACCAGTTTTAATCTGAACAGTGATTGTCCGTCCCTTCATCCATTGCAGATTCTGTCCCCATAGCCCTGAGGTGCTGCTAAGCCACTGAGAGTAGCTGGCCAAGGAAGAAAGCCATTATGGTTCCAGAATCCCCCCTCTTCACCTGCTTTCCGAATCAATGAGATTCTATTCATCATTCATGGTGGACATTTGAAGGAACATCTGCAGGGTAGCTGGAGAAAGTATAGAAAAGGGCAACCAAAAAGATCAAGGGGATGGGGCAATTCTTCTGTCAGGAAAGTTAACACCAGCTGGAGCACTTCTGCTTTTAAAAAACATGAGTGAGGTGGGACAAGAAAGAAGTCTATAAAATCAGGCATACTCAGGAGAAAGTGAATAGGGGAAAGCTTTTCTCCCTGTCTCATAATACTAGAACCAAAGGTCTTCCCTTCAAGGCTTATTGCTGTTGCTGTGTACCTTCAAGTCATTTCCGACTAACAGGTGACCCTAAGGCAAACTGATCACAGGCTCTTCTTGGCAAGGTTTGTTCAGAGAGGTTTTGCCATTGTCTTCCTCTTGAGGCTGAGAGTATGCCTTGCCCAAGGTCATCCAGGCAGTTTCCATGGGTGAGTGGGGATTCAGACCCTGGTCTCCAGAGTCCTCCTAGTCCAATACTCAAGCCATTACACCAGGCTGGCTCTTTCCCTTTAAAGCAGGGGTGGGCAGCTGCAGAAGGGACATGGGCTATTTTTGATCCCTGCACACACACCCCAGAAACTGCACTAGCATGGCCAGTATGACTGAAAATGATGTCACATCACTTACAGTTTTGCTTTTGGTGGATTTTCTGCTGATGAGAAGGGGGATTAATCAGTGTAGGGATCTTGTAGAAGTTATGGTGGCAAAAATATTAATTTTAAAATATATTTGTAGGTCTGATGTCGTTGGGGGCTTCTGGGACCAAGGAATGGGCTGCATGTGCCTCACCCCTGCCATAAGGGAAGAATATGATTATTCAAGAAAGACAAAAGGAAGAACCTCTTCAAACAGTTCACACTCAGAACTACATACCGTACTTTTGTTCTCAGAAAGGGTATTTTTATTTATTTATTTATTTATTTATACCCCGCTCTTCAGCCACAAGGCTATCAGAGCGGCTTACACATTGTTTTAAGCAATAGCTATTTACACATCTACACTGCATTAAACAGTTTCCAATGTGTGTTAGCTAATTGCCCCCCACAAGCTGGGTACTCAATTTACCGACCTACGAAAGGATGGAAGGCTGAGTGAACCTTGGAGCCGGCTGGAATCGAACTTGCGACGTGGTGGCTTGCAGTACTGGCATTTAACCACTGCGCCACCAAGGTAGTTATGGCTACCAACCTGGATGATTTTAGAAGAGAAACCTGCAGCCACGAATGGCTCCTAGTCATGATGGTTGCATATTACCTCCAGTAGCATAGGCAGTATGTTCTGGAACACCAGTTTCTGGGGAACATGAGTGGGGAGGTGTTGTTGCATTCACGTCTTGCTTTGTGGACTTCCTTGCCACATCTGATTGGACATGGGGGAAACAGATTGCTGGGCTAGACTGTCATGGTGGAAACAGATTGCTGGCCTGATCTAGCAGAACTGTGTTTATGGTCTTATGCTGAACCTCTTTTGAGTCATCCTAACATCTCTCCTTGTGTATTACACCTATCGTTTGTTGTATGATGGTGCCGCAGCCAGCATTAGCAGCACCCTAACAACAACCTGGTTTTGGAGAATGATGGAGGAGAGCATGGGAATTCCTAACATCAGAGTTGGAACTACATTTTACATCCAAGATAGGATTCCACAGGCATCAGCCTGCAGCCACCAAAGGATCAACTTCCAAGCAGAGAACAAGAACGAAGTGCTGGTGACATCAAGTATCTTTAGCAAGTGAACCAAGGTGGATGGAAAAAAATGAATCCAAACTTTGGAGTTATGATTAGCAAAGTGACTGGGAGCAAATTTTCCTTCTTAGCATCAAATATGACAAATGTCACACTTCATGCTTGGCACAACAAGCATTAACACTGCCATGGCCCTTATAGCTTTCAGGTAGCAGCCCTCTGTGTCCTAAGAGCAGTGGTTCTCAACCTTTGGCCCTCCAAATGCTTTGGTCCTCAACCTTTCATACTACAGAGGGTGGTGGTTAGTGGTGTGTGCAGGGGGACGGGATAATCTGGCAAAACTGAATGTACTTGTGGTCTATAAGACTCTCAGAAATCACAACCAGTATGATGAATGGAAAAGGGCTAAAACATCTACAGGGCCAAAGATCGAGAACTACTATCATTGGGTCTCTCCAGAGTTTTTTTTTTTTTATGACAACTTCCATCATCCCTAATCAGCATCAGGAGTTATGGTACAATACATTTGGAAGGACCCCCACTAGGAAAGGCAGCTCTAAAGGTCAACTACAGTATGTTTCCTGTTTCTTTTCTTTGACCCTGACAGACACTGGGGGAGCGGGGGGGGTTTATTTCGTGTGTGTGTGTGTGTGTGTGTGTGTGTGTGTTTTGGAGGGAATAATCTGACAAAACTGAATGTTCTTGTTGTCTATAGAAGCCTCCCACTCAGCAATGCCCCATTCCATTACTATCCCAGGAGAGCTACAGTCATAGGCAAATTGTGGCTCATGGCAATCAGGAAGTGGTTTTAAAATCCTGGGGTCTGAGATGCTAATCTTTTGGGCCTCTAAGTGTAAACATTTTTGTTAACCCAAGGTAAGGATAGATTCTAGGAACCAAGCATTCTCATGCCAACTGCTGCTTCTTCCTCTTCAGGCATCTGATCTAGCTGCAATTTGGAGCCAGGACGTTGGCTAAGATGAAACTATGCCCCAAGAGCCCAGGAAATCCAACCTTTGGCATGTAGCACCTTCTTCATGCCCACCATCTGTTTGCAGTATAATAACCCTCCCCCTCCCTGTTCTAATCCGAGAAATAAGATGAGTTTCCTGTTACGTCCCAGGTGATTTTTGTCATAGATCTGGGTGATTTTAGCCACATCTGATTCTCAATGTCTTAACAATAGCAGGAACACAGTGACCCTCCCTGCCTGAAATTATACTACTTAAATGAAGGTAGATTTTTGTGCAGAATGGCTGTGAGCTTCCAGTTCAGTTCTGCTACTCAAAACAGATTTCTGGACTCAGAATTCTGTACATCAAAGTGCCTGTCTTTTGTAACAAGATCTAGTTGGTGGATCTCAGGGTTCTAGCAAAAAAACCCAAGCCAAAACAAAGTAGATCCTAGAGGCCTGAAGTCTGCCCACCTTTTACAACCCATCTGTATGTATCCTGCTTTCGTACACCAGAAATCTCAAATTGGCATATTGTTTCCCCTTCCCTTTATCCTCATAACGATCTTGTGAGGGATTGTGACCAGCCCAAGGTCACCAGTAATCTTTGTGCTCAAGAAGAAATTTCAACCAGGGCCTCCCTGTTCTATTTTTTAAAGCCACCCAAAAAAACAAAAACAAAAAACCATCCAATCCTCTAACCCCTAGACAGCCACACTGTCTAGAACAGGGGTGGGCAAAGTACAGCCTCAAGAATGTGCTAGCATTCTTCACCATTAGCTATCCTGACTATGGCTGATAGGAGTTGCAGCCCAACAACATCTGGAGGGACACATGTTGCCCACTCTTGGTCTCGAATGAAGCTGACAGGTAAACTGGGTTACTATGTCATAAATTCTATCCTGGAGTCTGTACAAGTTGGACAAGATAGACTGAGTGTTATCTTCCACTCAGCTCTATGACCCTAGAGCAGCATTTCATAAACTACAATGTCCTCCAGATCCCTGGACTACACCTCTCACCAGTGGACTACGACTCCCAGCATACGCAGCCAGGGTATGGTTGGCAAGGTATGATGGGTGTTATACTTCAGTGCATCTGGAAGACATCAGCTTGGGCAACATTGCCCTACAGGCAATGACTTGTGAAAGCAAGATGCCATTTTCCTCTCCTTTTCTCTAGGGAAGACAGAGGACCCTCCAACCTTGCCTTGGCAACTGATCCACCTACTATGAAATTCAGCCAACTCTGGGGAATGGTGCCCCGGGTGCCTTTGATCCTTACATTGCACTGGAGGGGAGGGCAGATAAACAACTGATATAAATTGAGGTGGATAGTAGAGGGAAGCAATCTTAAAGCCCCTTTAAGGCTAACAGATGAATGACAATAAATTGAAACTGCCAGACTCCCAAGGGAGCAAAAGGTGTGTGGATGAAGACGGAAAGGTGCAACTTGCCGGAGAGCATCACCCTCAATTTGTGTCAAAGACGCCTCCACCACTCCCACCACCCACCCCACACAACCAAGGCAGGAAAGAGGGTGAGAAGCTGAGGTTTCACATCAAATGTGTTATTCCCTTTACTACCAGCAGCCAGACATAAATGGATTCATTAATAATCCCTCCCTCAAACCTAGCATTTCATAAAAGCCATGCTTTGGGGAGGGGAGTAATGGAGAACAGCTTCTTTCTCCCTTTGCCTTTCCACCTTTCAAAATCATCACCCCAATGGCCTCGTGGAACCCCACCCCTTCTCTACTCCCCCTCCCCATTTTGCACTGGATAGCAAAAAAAAAGGGGGGGGAGGCAGAAAGGGAGTTGTTAGGTGGGAGGAGACTTCTAATACCAGCACTCTCTGCCATGATATCTGCTGGCCCAATGCTACAAAAACCACATTTTCACAGCTATTCCCGTGTCCAGTGACTCACCAGTTCAATTCTCAGCCTCAGAGGCCAATTCTGTCAAAAGTAGGCCCAAATCAACTCCACCAGCCCTTCATAGTGGGAGAATCTATTTCCCTTCAACAGATAAAACATTTGAGTGCACCAAAAAATGAGAATAAAATGCAAACAAAAGAAAGCACAACCTCTTTCCTGTCAGTGCTTCTAGTCTTTGAGAGCAAAGGTAAATAGGCTTTGCAAAATTCAAGACTTTCAACAGGAAATCATACTGAAGAGAGGAAACAGGAGCCCCTCCTTATCTATTAGGCTTAGGTCTGAGTCTCACAAACAGGGTGGAAAGCCTTATCTTGATTGTGCCACTTCAGATGACAGATGGAAGCTCACACGCCTGAATGCTCACAAAACAAAACAATGCTCCCATAAAATTCACAGCGTATAGAAGACTAGCACATCAGGGGAAAAGTGAGGCTAGAAGCCTTCTCCTCAACATGCTAGTTTTTTATGTGCAGAGAATTGTAGTTACAGGTTAAGTCTCCACTATCTAGAATTCCAAATTCCAAAATTGTCCACATGGGTGGCTGAGATAGTGACACCTTTGATTTCTGATAGTTCAATGTACACCAATTTTGTTTCATGCCCAAAATGATTTAAAAATATTGTGTATAAAATTACCTACAGGCTATGTGTACAAGGTGTATATGAAACAAATAAATTATGTGTTTACACTTGGATCCCATCTCCAAGATATCTCATTATGTATATACAATTATCCCAAAATCAGAAATATTCCAAAATCCAAAATGCCTCTGTATTTTGGATAAGGGAGACAACCTGTATTTAATTATTTGCTGGGTTTTGTATGGAAGAGCGTTGTCATCAAGTGAGTTCCACTTGCTGTCTTTGAAGTGCTATAGTCAAGAAACCCTGGTTCCCCATCTCATTTGTGAGTTGTGAGAAACTAAGGCCAAAGTCAGAGGTTGTGAACTTACATCTACTGAGGATGTGAGATTCTGGCTTGGAATTTGCATTCCCATTAACAACCGCCCCAAACCCGAAAGACAGCTGGCCCTCCTAGGGACACTGCACCCAAAGGCCTACCTGGATAGGGGCTGTGCTGAAGTGGATCTTGCGGTTGGGTGCAGACTCTTCCTCTTCTGACAATCCAGGGATCTCCATACAGCTGGATTCAGGTGCATACAGTCCATCGGCATCCTCATCTTCATCCAACCCACTCCCTCCCGAGTCCTCCCCCAGCCCACTGTAGGCACTGATGTCCACCAGGTCAGCCTCAGAAAAGTCTTCCTTCTTAGACTCATCACCCAGGTCATTCTCCTCTGGTCCCTCAACCTTGGAGGCTTCCTCACAGTAAGTATCTGCCAATGTGTCTGGCATTTCTACTTGCGGCTCAGCCCCCAGCCTGCCATTTTCCAAGGCTGCATGGACCGTTACCTCCGCCTGGATCACCTCAGCCCTGAGAGCGTCCGACCCCTTGGAGGCCTTGCTGTGCTCTTCTGCTATGGATGCTGCTACTGCCACCTCAGCTGCCTCAAACTCCTGCTCCGAGTCTCCACTCTCCTCCACCTCCACGGGCTTGATTTTACGCACCTCTTGGACTTTCTGTGGACGGAGAGCCACATGCCCGTCCTTGTCGCCTGGTTTCCCTGCTCCCAAGCTACCAACACTGCCAACACCACCTGAGGGAGGCTTGGCTTGGCTCTTGTCCGCCTCAGGCAGCCGGCCTCTCACCTGAACAGTAGTAGGCCCCTCGCTACTCCTGGCTTCCACCTTGGCCCCTCCTTCAGGGGCCTGAAGGAAGACCCTGGACCTTTTGGTGACAATCTTGGAGTTGAGGGGCCCAACTTTCCCTGGCGCTTTGTGGAGGTTGTTCCTCAGGTCGGCCTTCTCAAAGACGGCACTGAGCTGGCTGACGGTGGGTGAGACGGCCTCTGTGTCCAGCTTGTCCAGCGATTCCGTGCTGCCATTGAACCTCACCACCACATCCAGCTTCCTGTCCTGGAAGCCCCCCCTCTCTTTCCTCAGGAGGAGCTTGTTGGTGGTCTCCTTCTCCTGAAGGCTCCTCTCGAAGATCTTCCTGGTCTCCTGGAGTTTGGACAGCGGCTTGTCGGTCTTGGAGTCAAAGCGGCTCACCCGCTCGGACACGCTGGTGCCCAGCTTCAGCAAGGCACTGTGGTCGACGTTCTCGTTGAGGCTGCTGGCCCGGGGCAAGGACAACCGGACGGGCTTCTCCTTGAGCTTGGCCAGGTCCACCCCACCACCACCTCCTCCACCACCACCTCCTCCTCCTCCTCCGGCCTCACCCAAGGGTGCCGAAGTCCCCATTTGGAGGAACATATTCTTGATCCGGTGGACATTGGAGCCATACTTCTTGTTGCGGGCTTTCTTGGCCTCTTCGCTCTCGGAGTGGCCAAGGGCATCTTTGGGGGCTTTCAAGGCTTGGATGCCGGCTTCGTAGGCGTTCCGGTGAGGCGAGGGGCTTCGTAGGCTCCCACCGTTGCCTCCACCAGCACCACCACCAGCACCACCACCAGCACCAGTGCTACTACTACTGCTACTACTGCTGCCACCCGGACTGTTGTGATGGGGCTCAGTCTTCATCATGGTTCAGCAAATCTCCTGGTGTGGCTGACACCACATAGCCCCCCCACAGGCGGTGCTGGCTGCCTCTCTTCCTCTTCTTCTTCTCCCTCCTCCTCCTCCTCTTCCTCTTCTGTTCCTCCAGCTGCCTCTTCTTCTTCCGTGCTGAGCTGCTGCTGAGTTGCAGCTCCAGACTCACATCGCGAGAAGGCAGCAAGGCGGAGAAGAAGGAGGAGGCTGCGAAGCAGAGCGCAGGAGCAGCAGCTGCAGCAGCAACGACAGCAGCGACAGCTCCATCTAGCAAGCGGCTTTCATTGTGTCGGCAGGGCAATGTGGCCCTCACTCACTGACCAGGGCGGGGGAGAAATGGGCAGCTTGAGGGGGGGGGGAGAAGGTTGGACCTGGTGGGGGGATCTCTCCAAGCGAGGCTTCCTTACCCACCGCAGGGCTTGGAGGAAAAGGTCCTTGCAAAGGAGCTCTTGGGTTGTTAGCTCAGGCCCACTCCTGCCGGCTGGTTGGATGGCTGGTTGGATGGCTTCCACCTCCCCTTCTTCATCCCTGCCTCCTCCTCTTCCTCGTTGCTCTTTCTCTCTCTTTTAAAATCCCCCCTCTCTCTGTGTGTGCGCGCTGCAGCTCGATGATGGAGACCCAGTCCTTCTGCAAAAAGCACCCAGCCTGTCGCTCCTTAAAAAAAGAAGAAGAAAAAATTGAAAAGGAGGGGGGACCAGAGAGAGAGAAAAAAAGGGGGGTGAAGGGAAATTCCCGCTGGGTCTTAAAGAGATCAGGCTTCTTAGGCACACACACACACACTGGAAAGGAAGCAAATGGAGGAGATGGGGGCTCTGCTAGACACGTTGATCTCCCTCCCTCTTGACATAGAGAGAAAAACCCACTGAACTCATCAACCCAATTGCAACAGGGAGGAAGGGAGGGAGAGGGGAGGCAACCAAGGCCACGCTCTTGTTCTGCCTTGCTGGTGAATTATTCCAAATCATCATCATCATCATCATCATGGCTGGCAATGGTAATCCAGCCCTGCCTTCCTCGTGGTGTTTGGTAGCGTCCGCACCTCTCTTGCCCTTTGCGTTTTAAAAGCGGGGCCAGCCCGAAAGGTTTTGCTTGCCTTTCAACTTCGGGAAGCCTCTCAACTTCGGGAACCGATTGCAATGTCAGATTAGGCTGCAGGGGTGTGGGATTGCAGAGGGAGCTGCGGTGGGGTTGGGAAATTCACAGTTAGGGAGAGACCTTTATGTGGAGGCAACCAAGATGTCGAGCAAAATAAGGAACAAGCTGGGGCAATAGTTCTTAAACTGGGGTCCTGGGCCCCCCAAGGGCCTGCGATGTCCTCACAGGGGGTCCGTGAAGGCTTGAAAGTTGCTTGGCCCACCTCCTCCCCGCAGTCCAGTGGCCATATGACAAGGCAGAGGCTGGCTTGGCCTGCGCATTGCCATTCAGTCTGCTTCAACCACAAACTTGCAGGAAGAAGCAGGAGAAAAGTCTTCCCTCCCCCTCCAGTGCCTCTGGGGGAAGGTTTCATGGATGGTGTCATTGTTTTATTTATTTATTTATTTTATTAGAGTATTTATACCCTGCTTTTCAGCTACAAAGGCTCTCAGAGTGGTTTACAAGTTGTTTAGCAATAGTACTTACATATCTACACCCGCTAGGCACTCTCTAAGCAGTTTACAATGTGTGTCAGCTAATTGTCCACAATAATTGCTAATTATAATTGCTAATCATTATCCATCATTATTTTAAATCTTGAGTTAAGTCATGGGGGTCCAGGACAACAAAAGATATTTAAAGGGGGTCCCTGGTAAAGAAAAGGTCAAGAGCCACTGAGCTGGAGGATTGGAAAGCTTGCTCACTATTCTGACTCCTTCTTAAGAAAGAGTTATTGATTGCCATGAGAGTGGATTTTGGATCCTCTCACTCTCTAATGGACCGATGCTTTTACTCATGGTTTAGACTTAGAGCAATTTTGCAAAGTGTTCCTGGAATTGGGAGTAGCAAGCTGCTTACCTGGATGCTCCAAACAAACAAACAAACTAATATGAATGCATACATACCTACATCTGGAGAAACAAATCAGGAGGAGAGGAGGAAAAAAAAGAAGCTAGATCACTGGTGGAAGAGCTCTGGCTTTAAGACAGACCCAAAATGTTTAAAGGCATTGTCTACTGTTGGAAATTCATTTCTCCTGTCAAATATCACCATTCATAGAACAGCTGTGTCATTTACATGAAATTCTTACTGTAAAGGAAAACTCAAGGGTTCCAGTTTAAACACTTCTTTTTCAAGGGCCTGGAAATCAAAGGCTCAAATCCTGTTTTGCTGTGCGTCAAAGAAGCAGTTATGACTGACAATGAAATTACTGCAGACTTTTCTAAGCAGCTGTAGTGATGAATTCTGTCTATACAATTGGCAAACTGAGCTGATGTAAGGCTGATCCAAAGGGGCTTGTGAAATTTATTAAGGGTCTCATATCAGCAGCTTTCCCTATGATTCCTTACTTGAGTGTGCATAAACAGCAAAAAGGAGTAAAAAGTGGAGGGGGGGAATACAGATTAGTTTGCCACACCAGCTCTCCTAAGCATGTTTTAATAAGCATAGATCTAGAAGTTTGGCCACCAACATGGAAATCATAAAAAAGTAGCTTGACCTAATTGTTTCATTTCACATATGCGTATTATTAGTTTGGAATAAAAAGTCTGCTGAAACACGTTAAAGTGCTCTTTCTTTTGTTTTCTTTTTTTCTTTTTTTGTGTGGTGTAAGAACCTATCTGTATTCTTTCCATGTTATTTCTGCCTCTGGTATCAAATTTTCTCTTAAAGAAGTGATGTCTAGAAACATGTCCAACTTCCTTAACTGAGGAATTTATTGTTATTAACTGCTGTCAAGTCAACTTCAACTTATGGCAACCCTAAGAGTGAGAGACTTCCAAGTCACCCTATCATCCACAGCCCTGCTCAAGCCTTGCAGACTCAGGGCTGTGGCTTCCTTCATCCAGTCTATCCATCCGTAATGGGGTCTTCCTCTTTTCCTACTGCCTTCTACCTTACCAAGCATTATGGTCTTTTCTAGTGAATTATATCTTCTCATGATATGGCCAAAGTAGGATAGTCTCATTTTAGTAACCTGGGTTCTAGAGAGATTGATTTGCTTGATTTGCTCAAGGACTCATTTATTGGTCTTTTTAGCAGTCCACAGTATCCATAGAACTTTTCTCCAGCACCATATTTCTTTCAAATGAGTTGATTTTCTTCCTATCAACTTTCTTCACTGTCCAGCTTTCACAACTATACATAGAAACTATAAATACAATGGCATGGATAATCCTAACTTTAGTATTCAATTATATATCTTGACACTTCAGGATCTTCTCTAGTTCCTTCATAGCTGCCCTTCCAAGTCCTAATCTTCTTCGGATTTCTTGACCACAGTCTCCATTCTGATTAATGACTGAACCAAGGTACAAAAACTCTTTTACTATCTCAGAGTCTTCATTGTCTAGTTTAAAGTTATGTAAATAATATGTGGTCATTACGTTTGTTTTCTTAATGTTCAGCTGTAAACCTGCCTTTGTTCTTTCTTTCTTTCTTGACTTTCTTCAACAGTCTTTGCTATATACACTGGACTGACTATGTGATGAATGTTGCTGTCCTTGAGCAAGCAGGGATCACCAGCATTGAGGCCATGATATTGAGAACACAGCTGCGCTGGGCAGGGCATGTTTCTAGGATGGAGGACCATCGCCTCCCAAAAATAGTACTCTACGGTGAACTCACCATGGGTCAGCGTAAGAGGGGCACTCCAAAAAAGCGATACAAGGACTCCCTGAAACAATATCTCAGGCTTGACCAAATTGATCACCAACAATGGTCCGCCCTGGCCTCACATCGGGAGTCATGGAGATGCACTATCCACAATGCTGCAGCCTTATTTGAGAACTCACGCCGAACAAGTCTTGAAGAGAAATGACAACGTAGAAAGAATCACAACCCGGAAACATCACCCAAGGAGACCTTCTGCTGTGCTTTCTGCAACCAGACTTGTTTATCTCAGATTGGCCTTTTTAGTCATCAGCGCGCTTGCAGAAAGCGCAGGATGAGTCCTTCCTGAATCTTCGTTTGGGAAGAAAAGCCAGAGAGAGAGAAAGAGAGTATAGTATCCTCTGTATAGTTTAAGTTGTTGATCTTTCTTTCTCCAATTTTCACTCCTCCTTCCTCCAAGTCTAATCATTATAACTTAAACAGATAAGATGATAAAATGCAACCTTGGCCTGACCCCCTTTGCCATTTGGAAACCATTCCATTTTTCCCTGTAGTTGATTCTGAGTGGAAGATGTACTTGATCTCCTATTTTGTGGTCTTTGTATTAGTGGGGATTTTCTTTCCTTCAACACTGTAGACCAAAACAAAATAATAATTTTATTGCATTCGTTTTATGAAAAGGTTTAGGGGCTTTGTCTGTTTCTTATGAATTCTTTGAAAATAAATGTCAAACCAGTGAACCACAAATTTAATGTTGCCTAATATTTTGCATGAGGGCCTAAAGACACCAGATCCTGTCTGATTTTGGCTACTAAGCAGGGCCAGCCCTAGTTAGTACTTGGATGGGAGACCACCAATGAATTCCAAGCTGAACCTCAGTCAACCTTCCTGTTGTTTAAAGCCGTTTACCATCATGCATTCTGTGTAAGGATACAGGTGGCAACAGTAAGCAAGACAACTATATAAGGTGTTAAGGAGGGGGGAAGTGTGTTATTATATGCTATACAAATGTTGGACTGCAACTCCCACAATCCCTCACCATTGGCCATGCTGGCTGGAGATGTAGTCCAACAATATCTATTGACCTAAGCTTGGGGATCACTGCCCTGAAAGAATAACCTTGCATCCCAGAGCGCCACCCTTCAGTTGTTGTTGTTGTTGTTGTTGTGTTCCTTCAAGTCATTTCTGACTTATAGTGACCTTAAGGTGAATCTATCATGGGTTTTTCTTGGCAAGTTTTGTTCAGAGTGGGTTTGCCTTTGCCTTCCTCTGAGGCTGAGAATGTATGACTGGCCCATGGTCACCCAGTGGGCTTCCACTGCCAAGCAGGGCTTCGGACCCTGGTCTATATAGTCGCAGTCCAACGCGCAAACGACTACATCACACTGGCTCTCCCCTTCAGATAAGCCAACTCTTAGGGCTGTTAATTCTTGAGACAAGAATGATAAAAGGCATTGCTCAAAATATGAGATCTGTGAGAGAAAGGACTGAGCATCACCAACTAGATGTGATGCTTTGAGGTAAGGTAATACATAGTTGAGCCCCAGTTCAGCCGCAGAAAAGTCTCATCCTGAGGCAGAGCTGGGGAAGAGTGAGAGAGAAAATAAGAAGTGCATTAGGACCCTGGGGAAACCACCTGACCAAGGCTGCTTTTCTATGCTACCCGTTTCCTGCATCTTTCTGCTTTTTTGGCATCAGCACAAAGCAGTCCTAACTGATCTTCCCCATTTCCTCTTCAGTCTTTCATTTACTAACTGCTGCAACCTCTCCAGAAAGGGGTGTATTAAAAGATACTATGTACAAAATTATTTGAATAAGAATGTATGAGCTATTCATCCAGACAGATTGGGGGTTGGAGTTTTTCCTCCAAAGCTCCCCAAACTAAGGGCAGACTGAATCTTCTCCACCCTCTGACGTGATTCCAGGATGCTTTAACCAGCTGCTTGTGGGTATTTTCTCTGACTAAGTGAGGCACATTCTACACATGCTCAGAGACACTTTTATTTCACAAGTTCCAACACTGAATTACAACATCTGAACCGGGCCTAGACACAGATGAAAATTGGGAAGGCAAGACATGGCAGATTTGGAAACTGTTAATTGCCCCGTTCAGGTCTTCAAAACTCAAGGCAGCCATGGCTTCTGGACTGAATCAATCCCTGCAGTGTGGTCTCTCTCTTTTCCTACTGCCTTCTGCTTTACTGAGCACTATCATCTTCTGCAATGAGTCATGTCATCTCATGATATATTCAAAGTACCACAGCCTCAGTTTAGCCATCTTCGTTTCCAGTTAGAGTTCAGGCTTGATTTGCTCTAATACCTATTCATTTGTGGGTTTTTTTAGCAGTCCATGGTATCCACAGAACTCTTATCCAGCACCCCATTTCAAATAAGTTAGAATCATAGATTCATAGAGCTGGAAGAGACCACAAGGGCCATCCAGCCCAACCCCCTGCCATGCAGGAACACACAATCAAAGCTTTGTGAAATCCAGAGACCCCTATACTACTGACTTCCAGTAAGCTGAAGTTACACCTGTACAGTTTACAATGGTCAAAATAGCAGAAAATAATGAGACTCACCAATATTAATTAAATTTAATAAGCTCAGTAAGAATGTAGTCAGGAAGTTTCCCAGGCTTTAACAGGTTGGGTAGAGAAAGGGATCCCGGTAAGTAGGATTCATTTTTCATTCACTGGGGTCCAGGAAGGTATTCCTAAAATGGTTGTCCTAAATTTGAGCTGAACTACAACAATTTGAGATTTTGAATAATAATAATATAATAATAATAAAATTTATTTATCCCCCGCCCCTCTGTTAAAACAATCGGGGCGGCAAGTCCCTCCCTGTTTTGAATAAAGCTTCCCTGACACAATTTGAGTTTGAAATTTTGAATAAAGCTTCCCTGACACTTGTTGCCAGAAGGCTCTGGAATCATTGTTAATAGAAGCATTCTTAAGAAGCATCCATGTCTCAACTTTATGCATAAATATGAGTTGATTTTCTTCCTGTCATCTTTCTTCATACTGTGGGGAAATTGGAAACTTTCCCAATTTGACTGGAATAGTTCTGATTAAAGACTAGCCTAACTCACCAGATCCTGTCTGATATTGGATGCTAAGCAGTGTCAGCCCTGGTTAGTACTTGGAAGGGAGACTGCCAATGAATACCAAGTGCTGTAGGCTACATTTCAAAGGAAGGAACTGGTAAAACCACCTCTGAATGTTCCTTGCCTAAGAATCCTACTAAATTCACAGGGTTGCCATAAGACAACAGGTAACTTGAAGGCACATACACACATAATACCTTCTTTTCCAGCCCTTCACTTCTCCATACCATTCTCCTTTCCATAACATTTCTCTTCTAACACAAGGATTTCCTCAACATTTTGCCTCCCCCACCCCCTGAAATCACCAGGCAAAGTATGACCTTAAACAGATGCAAGAAAAATACCCTGGGTCTGCAATGGGAGGATGTGAAACTCATTTCTTTCTTCATCATGGCAAGTCCCTCCCTGTTTTGAACATTAACTGAAAGCATAAAAGAAGAAACAAAAACTACTGAGTGTTTTTGATGTTGCTTCTTCCTGCTTCAGTGTCCGCAGCCACAATAAGAACACACAAGAGGACAGGCATTTGTGGACAATATTATCAAAGTAACTGGTGTTTCTTTCCAATTTCCACATTCTTGACAACTAGGATTCCCACCCACCCCACTGATGTTCAGGACTAAGTGCTGGACCTTATCAAGTACTAATAAAAAAAGCAATCACCTCTGAGCATGTACGGAGCACTGTCTATTTTGTTACAGAGAGCAGCACCTTACAAAGCACCCTGGTGTCAAAGAGGAAGTCAACAACCAAGTGCAAATACTTTTGTATGTGGAATACACTTGGTGCAGAATTGAGGGAGATGCACATTTTATGTCTTCATTTTGGTTTTGGATATCCCCCAACCCAAAAGACCCTGATCCTATTGTTAAGGGTTGTCTAAATGGCAAAAATACTCCTCAGAGAATGCAAGGAGAATACAACCTGTCTTAATGCCATCCTGCATCATATCA
Source organism: Gambelia wislizenii (assembly GCA_030847615.1). Lineage (NCBI taxonomy): Eukaryota > Metazoa > Chordata > Lepidosauria > Squamata > Crotaphytidae > Gambelia > Gambelia wislizenii. The sequence goes on along the minus strand of JAUMIR010000006.1, from coordinate 30,094,800 downwards.
CTGTATTCAGAAGGATGGGGCGAAATACACCATAGCCCGCAGGAAAAGCCTTTGTGGCTTTTTCCGGAGATTTAAAAAAAAACAGCGGGGGGAATGCACATCCCTGCTCATTGGGACAAGCGAAACGAATTGATTCACTTTCCCAAGAGCAGAAGCAAGCACAGCGGGCAGGGCTTACTAACAAGGCACGCACCCAGAACCGCCATGGTTTTTTTTCACCTCAGTAGAGGCCCATCTAAACAGTGAAAATACCCCTCATAGAATTCACTGGGAATCCTACCTGTCTAAACAGGATCCAACGCCAATCCACACTATTCGGAAGGAGGGGGGCCCAAAACGGCAAAAACAACAGTGTAAAAGCCTTCACAGATTTCCCTGTATTTTCCCACAAACCATGAGGTGGGTGTGCATTTTTGCTTGTTTGGACTACAGAACAATAAAAAACTCAAAGGGAAGCACAAAGCTGATTGGCTGGGTGAGAGTGGGGGCAGGGCTTGCTAGCAGGACAAGCGCCCACTGCCGCCATGTTGGATTTTCACCTTAATGATCGCTCGCTAAGGCGATAAAAAGGATCAATATTTTCTGTTTTGCTTCTTTATAAAATTGCAGAATCGCTCTATTGCACCAGCGCACCTTGGGATGACTTTTTTAAAAAAAACACAGCAGTGAAGAATTAATGCAAGTAAATCACTTGTGGCCGCCATCAAGAATGCGAGGCTTATGGGGGCTTCCAAGGCCAGAAAAACTGTTTAGACATGTCACTGCTACCACAAGATGCCAATACTATGAGGTATTTTAGATTCCCCCCCTTGTGTAGATGGGCCCCAAATGAATGCTAATGAAATAAAACGGATTTGTTTTTTTGCTTTTCTGTTAAGGTAAAATATCTCACTTTTGCACCTTACATACGCTTTTTAAAAAATATACTGTTTGGCAGCAGCAACTGGTGAGAATAAAAAAGCAAGTAATTCACTCATGGCTGCCATCTTGATTTGCAGACATGCCCGTTTGCATAGCAAATGGAGATAGCTTCACATACTTGCAATCTACCTAACTCCCCCCCCCAAAAAAAACATTAAGACAAATCTGCAAGTTGCATTTACTGTAGAGCAATCCACATCTTTTTTGCCTCATATAGATAACCCCTTAGTCTTAGCTAAACTACACTCACTGAATCAATGGTAACTTGATAAATCAGCCCTGATTTAAGTTCTACCAGTTCAGCTGATCTGCTCTAGTTGGGACTAAAGACAGCATTTGGGTTGGAGGTCTTCTGACACAAATGTTAATGTATAAAATCCTGTTGTGAGCCATTTTGTATTGTATCTTTTTATTCAGACTGCAGTTTCTCCTTACATATACCCTCAACAAGCAGAGGTCCAGAGATGGCTTCACTCCCCCACCCCCATTGATGGAAGCCTTAACTACTGCTTTGGATAATTATTTAGAAAGAGAGAGAATTTGTCTAAAACTGTCAGGCTTGCAGATTTCATTAACTTCTCTCCACAGGATTCCAACCCTGATAGAGGATGTGACATCCGTGCAGAAAAAGCATGGAAGCTAAGAAAACCAACCAGATGACAAAAAACAAACAAGTTAACCATGCAATTCTGTGGTAAAAAACTTCTGTATTCCCAGATGAGTCAGCTAAATTTCCCCATACAGTATATACAGTGTGTGAGAATGCCCGCGCTCCCTCTCAAAGTAATATCTACGTTCACATTTCAAACAAATCGTACCAACAGTGCAGTCCTATACTTAGTCTACTCCCCTATAAGTCCCACTGTTCTGCAGGACTCACTTCCAAATAACTAGAACAGGATTGCAGTTTGAGGGTCCATTCACACTACACAACTATACTGTAGCGCTACGATTCCACTTTAACTGCCATGGTTCTGTTCTATGGAATCCCAAGATTGGCAGTTTAGGGAAGGGTATTTAGAATTCTCATCCAGCAGTGTGAAAGGACTCAGGAGATTATCAGATGCAGTAAATACCACGTCAGAAGATTGCGACGAGAACAAGAACAAGCAAGATTATCGGACAATGTCATCCTCCGGTCCTGGGGGCATAGTGCGGCTGTGAGTAAGGTGTCCCTTTTTATTCACACCCTTTTTATTCACAGCTTCTTGCCATCAATGAAAAAGGAAAGCCTTGTCCGTGGCAGCGCTACGTCCCTGGGACAGCAGAAAGGACATGGCATCTGATGTCACCCTTCCTAGTCTCCTCCCATTCTTCTGGCATGGTTTGGAACATGGTTTTTTGCTGCATTCCACAACGTCTGATAATCTCCTCAGAGTGATCTTAGGTCAAAGAAGCTCACTCAGTTTAATGTACCTCACAGATTTGCTGTGAGCATGAAATGGAGCAAAACCCACCATGTTTCACCGCCCTGAGCTCCTTAGAGGAAAGAGGATGTACAGGTGGGCCCACGCATCTGCGAGGAATATGTTCCAAGACACGCCTCCCATTGACACCTGAAACAGTGGATAATAGGGAACCCGATTATTTTCTATGAGAAGAATGCGAGAAGTTGACCATAGAATCCCATTGGAGGTCTAGAAATGCCTAGAGAGAACATACATTTTAGTACCTCCAGTCCATGGGAAAAGATACATTCAAATGTATGGGGGCCAGCAGAGTGGCCACAGCCATGTGGCTGTGCATACTGCAATTTATTGGACCAGGATGAGTTCAAAAGGGGGAACTGTGTGGACAGCGCTCCCAAACTTGCCTTGGTATGTGTGGCAATCGTATAGACAAGCCCATGGTAAGCTGGACTTTCCTGTCAGTGTAGACGAGCCCTTAGTGGTGGAGTGGTGAGAGTGTTAAACTAAGATATTGAAGAGCCATTTCAAATCCCTGCTGAGCTGTAGCACACACGCTTCATGACTTTGGGTTGATCATTCTCTCTCAGTCTGACCTACCTCATAGGGTTGTTGTTAGGAGGAAGAGGAGGAGAAAAGATGTGCACATCACCCTGAACTGCCTGGAGGAAAGCAGAGAGTAGAAAAAAGTTAGCAGTTTAATTAATCATTAGAGAGATTGATATCTGTCTTAGTAATGACTCACTAACAGTTAACTAACAGACAACTTTTTCCTACCAACTTTCCCATCTCTAGAAAAAAGCCAGGATATAAGTGTAAGAAATAAATAATATCTAGGGTACATAACCTATTTCTGAGCTTCTGGGGAATACGAGTTCTCAGGTTTTATCTTCAAGCAAAGATTCTTGTTTGAAATCCTGGGGTATTGTTGCCATTCAGTGTAGAGCATGGGTGTGAATCATGCAACCCTCCAAATGTTGTTGAGACTGCAACTCCTAGTAGCTCTAGCCCAGCATAGCCAATAGTGAGGAATGCTGGAAGTTGCAGTTTGATAACATCTAGAGGGCTACATGATTCTCACTTCTGGTGCAGAGAATACTAAAGTAGATTGACTGAGGGTCCAGTTTCAATATAAGGTAGCTGTGATGTTGCCAGGTTTTCAAAACAGCAATAAGTCAAAATCACATTATGACAATCCACAAGTTCATATTCTACCTAGTTACCAAATGCAAGTACAGTTGGACTGCCATATCTGGGGAACCAATATCCACAGTTTCAGTTATTCACGGGACACAAAATAGGGACACATACCATAGAGTTGTACTAGAATATGCTTAGAGGGATATTCTCTCTAGGCATCTTCTAGGTCCTCCAAGGCAACTCTATGGTATGTTTTTACCAGAAGACCTTTATTTTAATAGGGTTCTTGTTATTCGTGGTTTCCGGTATCTGTGGTAAGACCAGGAACCGAACCCCCACAGATATGGGGACCCGACTATTTATTTCAGTTAACTTTGCCATGTGTTTCTCTGTAAAATTAACATATTGTCCATATTCACAAATTACACGATGCACACATTTCTGTCTTTAGGAAGGGCCCACATAACAAAATGAAGGGTTTTTTTTGGCATCTTAATTCAGTCTATATACAGGTCCACCCTTGTATCCGTGGGGGATACTTTCCAAAATCCCCTGCGGATAACTGAAACTGAATGCCAGAAATTGACCATAGAATCACATTGGAGGACCTAGAAATGCCTAGAGATAACATATTTTTTCAGATGTAGATAAGTGAAACTGTGGATACTGAATCCATGGATACAGGGGTTAACCTGTGAAAGGAAAATCTTTCCAAGCTTCAAATAGTGGCCATCCCTTATAATAAGGGACACCTACCAATTCTATAAGGGGAAAGCTTTCCGGACCTCAAATAGGGGACATCCCTCAAAATAAAGAACTCCTGCCAACCTTAGAAAGCTGCCAAAGTATTAAGAAGCCTGACAATACCTGTAGTACCAATACTGATTTGGGAATCTTTCCTTAGGGAGGCACTGGGCAATACCTACAAGAATCCTAATTTGTCAGTTTTGCACATGTCTACATACACAGTCACTGCTATTTTTGACTCTTCAGCAAGAGATTGAATGCAGGCATAAATGAAACACCAGCATGCAACTTTTCTCACTTGACCTGGATACGGACTGTAAAAGGATTGTGTGTGGCCACTTATGTACTGTACTTCTATTTTTTTTTTAAAAAAAGGGAGGAAATGTATCACCAAAAAAAAGAGGACACTGATTTGCACTTCAAGAATTCATGTGATAATGTATATGGGAAGATGCAAATTTAGAAATAATGGCTGTAATTTAAATAAATAGTACAATTAATCTCACTCCAGTGGTGAAGAAGATGGTGCCCAGCAATGCCTGCTAAGTGCTAACTACTCATGGGCATTGTCAAGGTTCCTTTATTCTCTCCTTTTTTCTGTTCATTCTTTGGAACCAACTAGATCAGAAGTAGGACGCTGCCAGAGGTTGGGGGACAGTATTCCTCTTGACTATGGAGGGCCACCACGTTGGCCACAAAATTGGGGGCTGTGGAATTTTTGCTTCCAAATGTCCAATAGACCCTATTGACCATTTTACGGTATTGTCAGGCATTTTTGCCCCCACCTTCTTTGGGCTGTCATGGGCCCCCTAAAGAATGTGAACCCTACTCCCCAAATGATCCCTGGGAGCTGCATGCGGAGCCAGCACCTTGCCCACCTCTGAACAAGATGATACACTGAGCATTTTTATAAGAGGTGCTCACTCTAGTAGTAAAAGCATCTGCCAAAGTAGATGCTTTTCCTCACCTCCTAATCTTGCATTTGGCATGCTTTGTTTTATGAATGACCATGGCAAGGTAAATGCAGATGTTACTTGCAAGTCTGATCACTGAGGCATGTATCTCTGAGGAAATCCCATTGTGGAGGGAAAACACATCAATTAAAAGGAATACATATTCCCCTTAACAGTAAGTTTGACCCTTTTCCTGTGCCCCCATTTGTTCTGTAGAGGAAAAGAAACCACAAGCAGAAATGGATGTGGGGGAGCACCTCGTAGGGCAAGGATAGGTGGCCTCTGTCCCCAGAGGGACATGCAGTGGTCACCCTAATGTGATGTGCCCCATTTTGCTAGTGATCTATTCAAATCTCTGAGAAGAGCAATTTGTCCCTTTCTTAGCAGCAGCCTACTGAGGAAAAGATGGAGGGAGGGAATGTGATGATAGAAAGAGAGAGAAAGGGATGGCTGTAGCCACTTTTTGGCTCTGACTCTCCCCACTTTGGGCCCTCTCGCTGCTGGCATGCAGCCCCTGACTGATTACTCCAACAGGATAGAAGAAAGGCTGGACAATTGTGTAAAGACTGACTGTAGCCTGGATGTCATTGTCAGCTTAGGTTTGGCTTGTAGGTCATGAGAGAACCACCTGGGGCATGAGGTTCCTAGAATAGCTGTGTTAGGTAGGATTTAGGTGTGTGTTAATCCAAGCCTGGAATAGAAAGGTGCTGTGTGGAGGAGGCACAGAAAGGGGGACCCGCCCACCTGGTACTACCTGTAATAACACCTGTCCTGTGGCCAAGCTGGCATTTGTGCCATGGTCTTCCAGAGAAAATCCAGTGTTCAGAGAAAAAGCCCTTAAACCCAGGGCAGGAAAGACTGGCATCAAAGCGGTTGAGTCAGCTCTGATTCACAACCTGCTCCCCCCTTCCTTCCACCCACTTACCCACCATGATATGTTGCTATGAGAAAAGTGGGTTGGGGGAAAGGAGATGAGGTTTAATGCCAAGTTCCTGGCTATTTTAGTTTTCATAATAACCTGTTTCCACCACGACTGGAAAGAGGAGGGAGGGTTGCCCCATCTTATCATAGGCAGATTCCCTTAAATGTTTTCTCTCTTAGCTTTTTACTACTACTTTTTTTTAAAAAAATTAAGAGTTGGAATGAAAGCTGTTGGAAGATTAAAAAACAACAACATGATAATTGAATGTCAAAATCTAACATACTAGATATTTTTTAAAATAATTGTAATTCAACTTTGAAAACTAACTGGAGAGGTCAAAATCCAGCACTAGAGTGTCATTTTGTTTTATTTATATTTAATATCTGTATTTATAGGGCACTTTTCCACCCAGGGACTGCTTACAGAATGAACATTTAAATGACAGCTTGCTGGCTGGGAGATTCTGGAAGTAAAAATTTTGAGCTCTTCTTAAAGCTAGTAATAACCACATTATTTAAATATTTAAAAATAAATAGTACTGAAAGGAACAGAGTAAATTAATGCAACTAAAGCTGAGTAAACGTAGCCTCTTCAAATATTGTTTGGAACAAGGTGGAATTCTCTAAGGGTTGGTTTCTCCTCAGAAATGTTACTCTTTTTGGAATACAACTCCCCAAACTCTCAACCAGTGGCCACACTGGCTGGGGATTCCGGCTTTGTAGTACAAACATAACATTTCCCCAGCTCTAGCTTCTTTCAATATTAATATAGCAGCAAGGGATGTTCAGTAACTCCTATCAGAAATCAGAACATGGGAATGCCTTGTTACGAAAAACTTGCACTATTTGTAATTTGTGGTACTACTTGTACTTAGTTCCTTTTATGTAATAACCAACAACAACTAAATTGCTGTTCTTGTGTGCCTTCAAGTTGTTTCCAATTTCATGGGGTTTTCCTGGCAAGCTCTGTTCAGAGGGGGTTTGCCTTTGCCTTCCTCTTAGCCTGAGAGAATATGACTTATCCAAGGTCAGCCCATAGGCTTCCATGGTTGAGCAAGGATTCAAACCCGTTTCCAGAGTTGTAGTCCAATGTTGAAACTACTACACCATACTGGCTCTCTAAGTTACATTATGCCTATAATATAACAAGGGATAACATCACTCCTTGTGCAAAATAAGTGTACCGGTAGCTGTTTTGGTTTACCTCTATCGTTACAGAGTATGTATGATCTCATTACCTATCTGTGTTTTTGTACTACAAGCTAGTAGTTTGTAGCATTCTGACGTCCTGTTTCTAAAGTAACTGAAAGTAACTATTTTATTTGCTTTCAAATTATGAAAAGTAAAGAAAGTCACTTAAAAAAAAAGGCTTTCCAAGCTCTGCTCAGACACAGTACCTTTCAGGGTTGCCTCCAGATAAGCCTTTTTTCATCATATATAGTTGTCCCTCCACATTCACGGATTTGGCATCCATGGATTTAAGTATTCACAGCTTGAAAATATTCTTTAAAAAATAAGAATCCAAAAAGCAAACCTTGATTTTGCCATCTTATGTAAGAGACACCATTTTGCTATGCCATTGCATATAATGGGACTTGAGTATTCAAGGATTTGGGTATTCACAGGGGTCCTGGAACCAAACCCTAGCAAATGTAAAGGGACAACTGTAGTTGTTATGATCTCATTCACAGAATTTTACTGCAGGTTAAGATAATATGTCCCATGCTTTCCCACCACTTCTTCCATCGTTTTTACTTTTTAATTTTTAGTTTCCAGAGGAAAAAAAGTAATGGTTGCTCACTTTCTTTTGACTGTTAGTGCTAGGAGGTTTCCATCCCATACCCTCCAACATTTTACAGATGAAAACCAGAATGCATGTGGGTGGCCCAACAACATCAGTGTGTGGTCAAGATGACAAAAGCCATTAATAACAAGGTAGGAGAGGCTGCAGCAGTTTCCTTTTGCCTGAGCCTACTGCAAGGCTGGGCAAAGTGCAGTCTGTGGGCCACATGCAGCCTCCTCCAGGCTGTTTTCATGGCCTCCAAGGCCCTTAAGGGGTGGGGGTGGGTTCAAAGAAAATTTCGCCATTTTTTCTGCAACCCCCCTTTTTGGCTCCAGAATGCTCCAAATGCACCCTATGGGGTGGGGAGGGGATTTCCACCATGTCTAGAGGCCCCGTGGGTTTCCCAGAGGTCAAAAACAATGTTAGCATTTTTTTAAAAAAATTGTCCCAAAATGCTCCACAGTGTCTATTAGGGTGCATTCCACCATATTTTTTCACACACATACACACCCAGCCAATATAGGCCTAGAAAGAGGCCTTTTTTGAAACTCCATACAAAACACAAATTGATTTATTTTTTTTTAGGGGGGGAGAACAGAAGCCGGTGCAGCCTTGCAAGTTGTAAGGGGGGGGGGGCTAATGCTAACCCCTAGCCATCCACAGTTGCCCACCCTGGGTCTACAGGGAAGAGCAAAATCCTGGCCCTTCTCCCCTCTCTCCCCTACTAAGTTGAGTGAAAACAACATTTGCACTTTGAACTCAGCTTGCAGCAATTGAAGTAAAACCAGGACTAAATAAGAGGAGGAGAGAGAAACTGGGACATGTTAAAAGCAGCTGAAAAAGTAGGATGACAGAGGAATAATTGGGACTGTCCGGAGATTTTCACACTACACTGTTATAGTGTTACTATTCCTCTTTAATTGCTCTGGCTTCCTGCTGTGGAATTCTGGGGTTTGTAGTTTAGTGAGGCCTAAGAGCTCTCTGGCTGAGAAGTGTAAATGCCCCTCCCTAAACTGCAAATCCCAGGATTCCACAGGAGGCAGCCATAGCAAATAAAGTGGAATAGTAACACTATAACAGTGTTGTCTGAAAATCTCCTCCCTGTCAAACTGGAACAGTTGGAGAGTATACTATCTGGGAACAGTTTTCTTACATCTGGTGTCGGGGGGGGGGGGATCACTTCTCTAAAAGGACTTTGTCATCGCTTCCTATCTTCCACTTCCAAGGAAGAAGCATTGCGGCAGCCCTTGATAAACTGACCTTATAAAAGTTACTGTTGGGGACTACAGCTTCTCCTGGGATTTGTAGTCCTCAAAAGTAACTTTGCAAAGCTCTGTTCTAAAGAAGACTGCTGGCCTATCCAGTCATGGAAGGAGGAGGAGAAGGAGGAGAGGAGGGGATACAGGAAAAGAAAAGCAAGGCTCTCCCAGAATCACCCCCCAACCCAAGTTCTCATTCCGAGTACACACTGTTCACATTTGGTTGCTAAAACCATCTGCCTTGGGGACAGACATAAAAAAAGAAGGCAGGGGGAGGGAGCGAAACATCTCCATGGAGTTTTTTGCACAAGCTGTGCCAGGCAAAGCATCCTTATTTTAAGGAGCTGAGGAGTTGTAGAATGCTTGTGGTTTCATTGAGATCTGCACCTTGGGAAGGGAGCTAGGCAGAGCTGTGTCCAGGATCTGTGGGTGGTGGTGGTTTGGCATGGCATCATTAGTTTAGGCCCCAGACCTAGGAGAGTCAGAGCTGGAACATGCAAACTGGGAATTCTGTTAGGCTGCAGCTCATCTTCTTGCCTACTCTATGCAAAGTGGAAAGGGTAGTGTCCTTCTTAGTGCAACAGGCCCTCTGCTGGTTTGGGGGACCTCACTGGTCTTGGGGATCCTGACAACCAGCTTTATCAATCACCTGGAGCCAGTCCTAAGATGAAACAAAACAAGTCCATCTGGCTTCTAATAATTTCTAGCAGTTTCAGTCCTGGAAATCTCACATTCAAAGTCATTTTTTTTACTTGGGATGCTCACTGTAGGACTTGAAGACTGAATAGGACATTAGCACTTGTTCAGAAGATGGCCACTCACCACTATCACCCCTAATAGCCATGGGCTACCAGAAATCTGAGGTTGAAATGATGCATGGCATTTAAACCTTAGCCTGTCACTCAAATGTATAGAAAGGAAGGAAGGATGGAAGAAATGCTCGTACGATATTCTTCCAGACAAGCTATACTACCCGATCAAGGGGTAAGCAACCCAGTGCCTTCTAGATGTTTTGGACTACAATCCTCATAATTCCTGATTGCTGACCATGCTGACTGGGCTTGATGGGAGCTGTATCCAAAATATTGAGCAGGCCCCAGCTTATCTGCCCCAGTTGCTTCCTAACATTAAAACAGTCACCACATTGGTGACGGCTAGGGGAATAATGCAGGGATTACAGCAGGAATTATTTATTGTACATATTAGATTTCTGGAAAAGGAATAGCAGTATATTTAATATTCTCACTTTCATCTTAACCCTTTCCCCCCTCTGAAGGAAAACTTGATTTGGATGAAGTTGACTTTCAAATAATCATACTTAGGTTTATAGCCTTATTTTACCCTAAAGGCACAAGATCCTTTCTAATCTTGGAAGCTAAGCAGGGTCAGCCCTGGCTAGTACTTGGACAGGAGACAGCCAATGAATATCAATTGCTGTAGGCTATATTTCAGAGGAATGAACTGGCAAAATCACCTCTGAGTATTTCTTGCCCAAGAAAACCCTCTGAAAATCATGGGGGTCACCATAAGTCGACAGGTGACTTGCAGGCACACATACACACAGCCATAGGGGCCCATCAATGGGCAGAGTGGCAGAAGGAGCTTCTTCTTGTGAAGGATGAGATCCTGCCCTCCCTGACATCAAGTGGGGCCTGAAATGATCAAATGAGATGCTATACATAGAAAGTGGTGACAATGGACTCGTTCACACAATCACTCCTGCCAAAGAAATTCCTTTGCTAAGTCTCTTCAGAAGAGTAATAGTTTGCATTAGACATCCCAGCAATCTGTCATAGCACAAACAGCTCCCTTACAAGAAATACTCCTCAAAAGCCTCACCTAGCTTGGTTAAGAAGAGACCTACTAAAATCCATAGGACCATAATTAGTAATGTCTAATTTTAGGATCATCCCAGAAACTGAGTTTTCAGAGCTCAAACCTGAGACCTAGAGATAGCCCCTGGTCATATCACTAAGTGTTATGCATTAAGGATCAATTGCAGTTGCTCACCTACTTGGAGAAATGGGATAAGGAACATTTAATCTAGCCTATTTGCTTCTAGCCCTATGATGGATGAAGAACAGAGTGGAGGGTAAACCCTGGACCACAATGACTTCTGAAGGGATGAGGGAGCTAACTAAATAAATATGTAGAACATCTGGAGAATCTTTGTAAGGTGCAGTAACAAATTAATTAAGCCTTGCAAAGTGTAGCAAGCTGCTGCTGTATTAGGTGAGCTGGAGATTTGCACTCAGCCCTTTCCTCTTGCCTGGAGCTGAAAACTGGAGAATTTGTACACTCATCCCCCACCTGGAGTTGACCCATGAAAACTAGAGACTCAGGGCCAGGCACCGAGATCTGGCAACCCTATGTGTAACATACGACTGTATTGATTGCAATGTAATTCCTCTAAGTACGAATAAGTCTGGATTTTCACCACCACCACCACACACACACACACGTGCTTTGCAGATAATATCTTCTATGGCCATGGATGGAACAAATTTGCTGCAGTTTGCATCACAACACAGATGAAATGGAATTTTCGCAGAGCAAAATTATTCGCTTTTAGATATTGCACAATTAGTCCACAGGCATCCATTGTGGATTGAAAACAGGTGCCCTCATTCATTGAATTGAGCCCATGTTCAGAAAACATTAATCCTGCAGCTGAACTTGATGTTCCAGATGTGCAAGATTTGCCTGCACATAGAATGCTATATTCTGCTGAGGGTCCATGTACAGAAAATACTTTTGCCTTGCTCCATGCCACAAATATGCCGCAAATGTTGTATATTGGCCACTGTGTATCTGGAATAGACAACAACAACCTAGCCAAGGAATTTGATTTCAGCTGTGTTCAACTAACATTGGAAAGTTTTTGCTTTAAAAGGTTTTTAAAAAATGATGCGATGCAAAGGAAAGAATTCACAGTATAGAAAAGATATTTAGTACATGCTATGCCTCACTGGGGCCAACCTAAGATATCTTGCTGCCTGAGGTAGTATAACAAATGGCATCCCTCCTACCCACCCAAATTAAGGTAGATGGTATCGAAAGCCAGCCATATCATTTTGGTGCGTGAGGCAGAAAAAATCCCACAAATCCCTGGTAGCAACATACAAGGGAAATAAATCTAGAAACGAACAACTTACTGTCCCTTCGTGGCATCTCAAATCTCCTGCATGGTCCAGCCTCCTCCCTCTGCTCAATGGTAGGGCTGGCTCTGTGTAATGCTATTCAGTTTCACAGCAGAGATGGTTGTATTCATGTAGAAGATGGTGTGATCTTGTTTTTGGCTGTTCCAGACGCTAGAATTTGAACCAATGGATTCAAATCAGAAGAAAAGTGATTCCACCTAAGCAATAGGAAGAACTTCCTGGCAGTAAGAGCTGTTTGGCAGTGGAATGTGTTGCCTCGGGAGTATGATGGACTCTACTTCTTTGGTGGTCTTTAGACAGAGGGTATCTTTTGGAAGTGCTTTAGCTGTAAATTCCTGCATGACAGGGGACTGGACTAGATGGCCCTTCCAGGGTCATCTGATTCTGTGATCCTATGATTTCAGTGGAATGATGTTTCCCATTCATTTCTCCATATATTGTGAATGTGAAATTTCAAAAGTACTGTACAAAGAGAAAAATGATCCCAACTACTTCTGGTGTTCATTTACTGGATTAATTTCTCCCATTATCATTATCACTAACTTCATTAGGGCTGCCAGGTTGAATATGGGACAGGGCTCCTGTATCTCTAATATCTTTAATAGATCCCACAGGAAAATGTAGCATAAAGTTCCACCAAGCAGAATTATGTGATACCACTCAATCTGCCTTTTAGCACCCCATCCTAATATGATCATTTACTGGTTGATGGAGAGTAGGGAGGTGGTGGTTGTCCAGCTATGTGCATCTCATAGCCAGAATGACGTTAATGCTGTGCATCCAGTTATAGGACTATAGCTGGATGCTTCTCCACTGTTCCTCCTGCTCTCCTGCAACTAGTAAAATGGTAATGTGTGTGGGGAGGATGCAACTGCTGATAAGTAGGCTGAGGAGAAGAAGAGGGAAGAGATGTTGCATATTTCTGCTGGTGGAACTTTATGCTACATTTTTATGCTCCAGGGTCTCTCAGCTATTAAAGATACAGGAGCCCTGTCCCATATTCAACCTGGCAATCCTACTGAAGTTAGTGATAATGATAATGGCAGAAATGAATCCAGTAAATGCATACCAGAAGTAGCTACGGTTTGAAAAACAGTACTGTACAATCAAACAAGCAGTTTGAAAAAAAACCACTACAATTTAAACAACATACAGCATAATGTTCAAACCTCCTTTTTAAAAAAACATTCGGTTCTCAAAGGCTTTCAGAATACAAAAGGCTTTGCCTACCAATGGCAGTACAAGGAGTAGGGAAACAACAGAATGCTCCTGTACCTTTAATGATTGTGTAGAAGAGAGAGTTCCACCCAGGGCTGGTTTAAGGGCCCTGCAGCACCTGCAGCTGGCACATCATTGGGGGGGGGGAGTTGTAACCCTCCTCCTGCAAAAAAATTATTAGTAATAATCTGAATATCCTGTATTGTGAATAGGTTAAGTTAGGTTAGGTTACATTGACCTGAGATAAACATATGCCCCCCCCCCAAAATAAAGTGTTGCAGGGCCCCCCAAAATTCCTTAAACCGGCCCTGGTTCCAGCAGGGGTTGCTTGTCATACAACCAGGTAACAAGCAACACCTGCTGAAATTTCCTCTTCTACACAACCCTTAGTGGTATAGGAGCCATTTCCAGTTTTCCATCTGGCAACCCTAGCAAAGAGGGGCCCATTTTAGCCTCCCTAGCTCTGGAGCCTCCAAGATACCCCTACGCCCAGGCAATAGCAATACTGGGCAAGACAAGAACCATTCTGATATTCACCACCAAATAAAAGTTCCAATCCAAGAGCTTCTAAAGACAACCATGCCTAGAGAGAAACAATACTATGATCATTTTGTTGTGTGTGCTGAAGTTATTTCAAGGAACACTTATACAGGCGTTACTTGACAAGATTTGCTTAGAGGGCGGTTGCCTTTGCCTTCCTCCGAGGTTGAGAGTGTGTGACTTGCCCAAGGTCACCCAGTGGGTTTCCATAGCTGAGTGGGGATTTGAACCCTTGCCTCCAGCGCTGTAGTTCAATGGTCAGACCACTGCACCACATTGGCTCTCCCACTATGTTCACTACTAGAACCCAAGGGATAGGGTTCTATCTACTGGGGTGGTGAAGGGCCCTAAAATAGGGGTGGGGAAAGTGTTGCCTGCAGGCCATGTTTGGCCTTCAAGGCCCCCAATTTACAGCCCTTGAAGCCCAAGACCTTTTTTTAAAAAAATGGTTGATTTTTTACCCACCCCATGATTCAAAACTGCTGCAAAATGCATATGTTTTGCCCCCACAACCTCCTACCCCTTAAGCCCTCCCCTAAAAAAACACTGAAAAAGTCTGCCAAAAATGAAACCAGAAGTGGTGCAATCTCACTTCTGCTCAAACCCTTAAGGATCAGAAGCCAGACCACTTTAAAACAAAAGTTCTTGAGATACTGGCTAATATTATTCACCAGTTCCTTTCAGTCATTCAGTTCAAGGATAATGAATGTGACTATGTAGGAGACGGGAAGCTGTATGCTTGTTCTGTGGATGTTCATTATTACATCCAAAGGGATCGGGTATAGAATCATAGAATCATAGAATCATAGAATTGCAGAGTTGGAAGAGACCACGAGGGCCATCCAGTACAGTCCAACTAAATGCGCACAGGGAAGCAGAGCCAGCTGCTAAGACGAAACCCGCTCCCTGATGTACATATATTATGCCTGGGCTGAATGACTTAGAAGAATCAGTTATTTTATCCTGCTGGCTGGGAGGTGTAGTCCAAACGAGTATTTTACCCCAGGCTATAAATATAATGTAATTGCCTATGTGCAACCCCATTAATTTATTTATTTTTTCCTTAGGCAAAGAGTACTCAGTGGTGGTTTACCATTGCCTTCCTGATATTTCTTGGTAGTTCCCCTTCCAAATACTAACCAAATGTGATCCTGCTTAGCTTCCAAGATCAGATGAGATCTGGTGCCTTCAGGATATTTAGGACCAGCCTTATTGGGGAGGGAAGGAAAGGGAAGAATGCTTTATATGTAAGTCATTACAGGTACTCCATGTTGCTTTCAGTCCCTGGGTAAAGGACTGTATCCCACTGTCCTTGTTAGTGCGAGGTTCAATTGCCAATGTAAAGGCTTTGGTACATGGAGCAGAGGTAGCACCATCTTGTTTTGGAAAATGTATTGAGTCAGCCCTACTCAGTGTGAGAACTGGAGCTCCCACCCCAATCCACTCATACACAAATTTAACTTGTGTTCCCCAAAGCTTTCTTTATTCCAGCAACCTAATTTAGGCAGTAGAAAAGTTCTCCCTCCCAGGGACATTATTGTTAAATCATTGGGAGTCAAAAGTAATTTTTCCTATCAGCCAATTGCAAGCAGAAAGATTCCTGCGAGATTTGGGGAGAGATACACAAAAGCAGAGCTATGAAAATAGGACTTTTCTGGATTACAGCTTTCATAGCCCCCCCCCTCACTGTCCACCAGACAGGGGATCCTGGGAGCTCTAGTCCAAAAAGCAATGTTGCAGAGCTTTGTTCAAGAGTAGGAATGAAAGAGCTGGCATAGTGTAGTTGTTTGGTCCCTGCTCAGCTATGGAAACCCACTGGGTGACCTGAGCAAGTCATACTCTCTCAGCCTTAGAGGAAGGCAAAGGCAAAAACCCCTCTGAACAAATCTTGCCAAGAAAACCCCATGATAGGGTCTCTGTAAGTCGGAAACGACTTGAAGTCACACAACAACAACAAGAAATGGGTGAGAATTTTGTTTGAATTCCTTTTAAAAGTCAGAATTCATGAAAATGAGCAACATTTGAATGTGGGAGAAAGCAGCACTAACAAATTGGTCCATCCCTACTCATGAAGATTGGACACAAAACAATGTGTTGAGGCAGCTAACGGTGGAGGAAATGTCAAGAAGACAGGGCCAAGATAAACGGCAGCAGCCCAGAATTAATTATTCATCAGGTTATTAATAGCTGCAATTGCTTCTTTGACACAATGGTTCCCCCATCCACCCACCCCAGGGATGCAGGGAAGTTCCAGTTCAAACAGTGGAAAGCCTCCTTAAATTAAATTCATTCTGCTCCTCGTCCTAGGACGCTTGATAAAATGTTTGATTCTCATGCTGTGAATTTCCCTAGGTGGGGACGATATATTTTGAGTCTTTGCTTTGTGAAACCAAGACATTGTTCCATTGACAGCTATCAGGATTAGAACATTTAAAAAGATGACTTGATTTGTGTCTAAGAGACCTAAATTAACTCCCATTTCAACTACACCAGTCCAGCAGGGGCTGGTATGTATGGAAACAGGTTTCTCCCAGGGGCTAGAAAAAGTACTTTTGAACTGCAGCTTCCAGAATCCACTGGCCAATGGGCATACTGGCTGGGGGAATATGGATTTTGTAGTCCAAAAGTAACATTCCTAAATTCTGGATCTCTTGTTTTGGTTGGTGCACACCATTGTGGAGGGAAGGGAGAGATGGGAGGAAAGGCCTGACCCAAGACATCTTGCTGCCCGAGGCAGAGCAACAAATGGTAATACACCCATCAAGTCAAGATAAATAGTATGCAAAGCCAGCCAAGGTATTTTTTGATATCTGAGTCAGAAAATTCCATAAGCCTTCCCTGCTCCCTCATCTGACAGTAAAAATATAATATCGAATTAAATAGCTAATAATCTGCTTTCTTTCATAACACTCCAGATTTACTGCCGAAGGCAACTACTTAGCGATGAGCTGGAAGAAAAAGACTGGATTTAGGAATGAACACAAAAATGTCTGAGCCACCAGTTTCCAACACCTATCAATGCACATATTAGTAGGCATCAGAATCAAAGTTTTAGTTCACATAACATCAAACCATACTTTGCAATCTACCAAGAAACCATAATGAGAAGCTCTTGTTTGAAGTGGTTCTGCAAGTTGTGGTTTGTGCTAATGACAGTTTGATGTGATATCTGAATTGACTAATCATAACTACGACCTCCAGAGGTTATTTGCGATAATAAATAAATAAAAGCCAAGATCCTGCATCAACCACATAGCCACAATATCATAGCTGCACTTTAACTCCCCATTTAACCCCTGAAATCCACCCTAAAAGCCAGTCATCCATCTGGAGTGACAGAGGTCTGAGCTGCTGCTGGGTAGGGCACTTCATGATAACCTGATCAGCCCCCTTCAGGTCATGAGCAATGCTGCAGTGATGAGTTGTGACAGGTACCCCACAGGGGCCCCTGCTTTTGCTCCTGCAGCATCCCTTATTGGTGGGAGAGAGCGGATCATGTGATCCTGAAGTACCCCACTTGGTAGCAACAATGAGTGCAGTCACTCAGGACAGCTGACTGGCTTTTAAGGTGGGTTTCAGGGTCATTTGCAGCCATAGCAATATTTGACACAATCACAAATGAGAATACAGTTGTCCCTCCACATTCACAGATTTGGCATTCATGGATTTAAGTATTCACAGCTTGAAAATATTCTTTAAAAAATAAGAATCCAAAAAGCAAATCTTGATTTTGCCATCTTATATAAGGGACACCATTTTGCTATGCCATTGCATATAATGGGACTTGATTATTCACGGATTTGGGTATTCACGGGGGTCCTGGAACCAAAGCCCAGCGAATGTGAAGGGACAACTGTACAAAGCAGTTATGGTGTCCTAAGTCTAATTTAGGACATTGTAACACTTCTAAATGCTTTGTGATTTGTATTTTAAGGTGTTATACATTTCAATATTATAATGTTTGTGTTTCTAACTATCTAAATTGTTTAATTTGTTTTTAAATGTGATATTTTATACTTTTAATAATTTGTATTGTTTTTAGCTTGGACTGTTTTAAACTCACTGTTAGCTGCCTTGAGTCCCTCTATTGGGAGAAAGATGGGATACAAATAAAATTAACAACAACAACAACAATACAGTTGTCCCTCCGTATTCACAGATTTGGTATCCGTGGATTTAAGTATTCATGGTTTGAAAATATTCTTTAAAAAATAATAATTCAAAAAGCAAACCTTGATTTTTCCATCTTATATAAGAGACGCCATCTTGCTACGCCATTGCATATAATGGGACTTGAATATTCACGGATTTTGGTATCCACGGGGGGTACTGGAACCAAACGGCGCAAATATGAAGTGACAACTGTAGTAATAACTGATTAACAGGATGTCAGCCATGGAAGGAAAGAAGGAAGGAAGGAAAGAGCTAGATTGCTGAGCAGATGGGAAATTAAAGCAAGAAAGTCACTCTAAAAATGGTACATTTAGCACAAGGTCAAAAGCTCATACTATTATGCAGATTGCAAATTATGGCTAGTACAAAAAGGAATGTTATATTCAAACAGCAACATTACATTTCAAGTCATCATTTACTGTATTTTGGAATCACCCCCATGAATATGCTTCACGTTTGTCTACACATTTGAATTCAGAGGACAGAGTGAGCCTATGATTGTGAATTATAGTTTATGGAGTTCCCTATTTCATGGTAGGTGGGTGGGTGGGGAAATCCTGAAGGCTTCAAGAGAATTGGGAGAAAATCTGTCATCTCTATACTTCTTGTTTCAGTAAGGATTGCAGCTGAGCTCAAAGGGAACAGAGAAGCTTGAGCTGGCTGGTAGATGGCCGTTGTCATTGTTCCTGCTAAGCAAGAAGTCTGAGTACTTTGACTTTGTGGTCTCTTCCAACTCTGTGGTTATATGATTCTATGACCCTGCAAACGCAGGTTTCATCACAGCACCGCCTTTGCACATTCCAATACAAATCTCCACTGTATAATATTTATTTATTTATTTATTTATTTATACCCCGCCCCTCTGCTAAAAACAATCGGGGCAGCTTCTAACAATTAAAACACTACAATACCGACTAAAAGCACCTCCCATCCCCACCCTCCCCCATAAAAAGACATTAAACAATATAAAATTAAAACCACCTAACTAAAATCACATTAAAAAACAAATATAAACAAGACTAAAAAAGGCCAGGAGACGCAGCTCCTGAGGCCGGGATCTAATGAGGAAAGGCCTTCCGAAAGAGATCCGTCTTTAGTGCTTTTTTAAAGTTACTTAAGCTCGTCATCTGACAGATCTCGTCCGGAAGGCCATTCCATAATTTTGGGGCGATTACCGAAAAGGCCCTCTGGGAGGTTGCAGACAGGCTAGATTTTTGTGGCTGAAGAAAATTCCTCCCAGAGGACCGGAGTGCGCGGGGAGGATTGTATGGGAGGAGACGGTTCCCTAATGTGTGGATGGACTTCACTGACAAACTGGATTCTCCAAAAACCATGCAGTTCTCAGCTCCAAACACATATCAAAATGTGCATCAAATGTGTATTTTTGAACCAAAATAGGATTAGAACTGAATACAGTCGAGCCTCTGAATCCACAGGTTCTGGATCCATGAATTCAACCAACCATGTTGAAAATATTCAGGCGGGAGGGTTTTTTTTTTTCCAAAAGACAAACCTTACTGTTTGCCATTTCATATAAGGGATGCCATTTTATTATGCCATTGTATATAATGGGACTTAAGCATCCATGGATTTGGGTATCTCTCTCTCACTCTCTCTCTCTTTCTGTGTCTTGGAACCAAACTCCAATGGATACTGAGGTACCACTATGTTTCAAGAGGAAATATGTTTAGAAATGTTTGTATCTTCAAGAAACAAGAAGGAGTTGAAAGTGTAGATGGAGAATGGGAAAAATATTAAATATGGGAGGAAAAAAATCTAATTGGTAAGATGTATAAGTTAGTACTACATTTTGAAATGGAGGAAGAAATAATTAAGGATAATATGACCAAATGGGCAAATAATGTAGGCCATGTAATATAGACAAATGGGAATATACCTGGAAAAAAGAGGTAAAATTTACGTTGTCTTACGAAGTAAGAGAGAATGTCTATAAATTCTTTCAGGTGGCATTTAACACCAGAAAAATTAGTGAAAATATATAGGAGTGCCAATGTTGGAAATGTTGAAAATGTGTAGAAGTCATATGTGATGGAGATGTATGTAGAGAAAAAATACACTAACTGAAACAGCTAATGTCCTGAGGAAAACACAGCCTACTCACATTCTACAAGACCACACCATCCTAGCTACAAGAGATGTGGAATGACTTTATACCAACATTCCCCACAAGAATGGATGGCAAACCATTCTGAATGCCATTCTGAATGGGACTATAGCACACTTGACCACCCAACTCTGCACATGCTCATAACTATTGCACTTTTGGGAATAACGTGGACCTTCCAATCAATAGCACTGCCATTTATGGCTGACCTGGAACAATAAAAATTTCCTCACTCCAGCACCCAGAAACCCCTCCTCTGTCTGAGATACATTGGTGAGATCTTTATCATTTGGACTCATGGAAAGGAACAACTTGAGAAGTTCCACCAAATTTTTAACAACTTTCACTAGGGTTGCCAGTTCAGGACTGTCCCAGCCCCTGAGGTTTCTGGGCCAAAACCTGAGACCTAGGGATAGCCCCTGGTGATGTCATTACACATTATGCATTATGTCAGTACTACCACAAGTGGTCACAGCTTGTCATAAAAACATTTGGCACCTTTGCAGTATTGGGTATCTTGTGTAGATCAAGTAGTAACAATGCCAATTAAATCCATTTCTGTTTCAGGCTGTAGCAGAACAAAATGTGGAAAAAACCAAAGGGGCTTCTGCAATGCACTGTAGTACACACACACACACACACACACACACACAATAGATATATATTAACTTGATTTACATCTTGTTTTCAATTAACAGGATTAGGTGTTTGACTGGTACAGAATGTTAACTTTTTATTGTTCACACAGAGTATAAACAGGTCTGTTTGTCACAATACAAAAGGCAAATGAAAGCCTGTGAGGCATTACTTATAACTCTGGTGATTTTAAAAGCAGTTCTGTGATTTTTGCAGTCTACGCAAGAATTTAAGGGCCACGAGTTCTTCCAGGTTCCACAAACAGGGAGAAAGTGGACAGACTTTTAATAGCCACCATGGGGGTCAAAAGTGTGGGGTGAGAAGGACCTAGGAATAAGGATTTCTAATATATCGCAGTTGCAACCTCTCTCCAATCCCCCTTTTAGTCTCCTTCTGTCTAATAGCTCAGAACTATGTCTCACATTTACAGAGTACAGGAAAGTGCTCCCCCTCTCCATTTCTTCTTTCTCTGCCCTTCTAGCTTGCGGCTGCCAGCATTTCATGCCCACTCATCAATGAAATCTCTGCCTTGCTGCACACGCAGGCTCCCTCTCCCCCGCTTCTACTGTAATTCTAATACCCATTTTTGAAGCACACTACCTAAGCGGTTTCCCCTTTAGGCAACACAGCAAGTGCGCTGAGCAGACAAGGATATAGAGAGAGTGCTAGATGTTGCTCCACCACCTCTGAAGGATGCTTCACAAACAACATTTTCCTTATGTGTGTGGAGGAAAGGGATGAGCATATCCGCTCATGCACTCCGTCCTCACAGAAGACCATTTCACTCTGTGTGTTGTGTTTTGTTGCTGGTATGTACAGATTGCTGGAAGTTGCTCCCTATTTGCTGTTCTTGTTATTTGCTGTCAAGTTGACTTCGACAATTCTATTTGAGAAAATAGAATTCTATTTGAGAAACCACCAAGAAAACTGATCATCAATTGCCCTGCTCAGGTCTTGCCAACTCAGAGCCATAGCCTCCTTGATTAAATCAATCCACCTATAGCACAGTCTCTCGCTTTTCCTACTACCTTCCAGTTTTCCAAGTACTGTACAGGTTAAGTATCCCTTATCCGAAATGCTTGGGACCAGAAGTATTCTGTATTTCAGATTTTTTTTTTTAATACTTGCATATACATAATGAGATATCTTGGAGATGGGACCCAAGTCTAAACATGAAATTCATTTATGTTTCATATACACCTTATACGCATAGCTCTAAGGTAATTTTATACACAATATTTTAAATAATTTCATGCATGAAACAAAGGAGATTATCAGATGCCCTAAATATGGCATTATCACGACACCAGGAGATCGCTAATGGGCTTCCTTTTCGGATGATATTGTTCCCCTCTTGTTATGCTCCCGTTCAGCTGTCGTTATGCCAGCGCTGCTTTTTATTGACAGGCTAAGCCGTCAATGGATCCTCCGTTCTGTTGCTGTCATGGATTTGACAGTGAGTGAAAAGGTGCCCGTTTCGCTGGCACGATCCCCGTGTCAATGGGAGGTCCCTGCCAGAACATTTCCAGGTGAGATTGGGACATCTAGGTAAGTGACACACTTTTTTGTACCCTCCCTGGGTTACTTGTAAAGTTTTAAGTGTGTTTAGGTACTTAGTGTACCTAACTTTTTAAAATGTATTTTCCTTTTACAGTTTGAATTTCCCACGCTCTCGTCTTCTCGCAAGAACAGCCAGGATTTCAATACAGGAGTGAATGGAGCTCCGTTCCAGCTTCATTCACTCCTGGGCTGCCCAGCAGAGGCAATGAGCCATGGTTGAGGTAGGTCTGAAGAAATTTTCTTTTATGCCAGGACAGGGACAGGAGAGGGGTGGGAGAGGAGATTGCGGGACAGAAATGCTTTTTTTTGTTCCTGTCTGATAATCTCCAAAGTTTGTGTACATGGAACCACCAGAAAGCAAAGGTGTCACTATCTGAGCCACCTATGTGGACAATTTTGGAGTATTTTGGATTTCAGAATTCTGGATAAGGGATACTCAAACAGTAACGTTATCTTTTCCAAAGAGTCACACTGTGTCATGCTAGGTTAAAAGTAAAACAGCCTCAGAGAAGTCATCTTTGTTTCTAGTGATATGCCAGGTTTGATTCGCTCAAAGATGCATTCATTTCCCTTTTTAGCAGTTTGGAGTATTTACAGAACTCTTCTCCAGCACAAAATTTCAAATGAGTCGATTAGCCTAAATGTCCCAAAGGGGTGGACCAAATCCTGTCTGATCTTGGAAGCTAAGCAGGGTCAACCCTGGTTAGTGCTTGGATGGAAGACTGCCATCAAATACCAGATGCTGTAGAATCTAGACTAAATTTCAGAGGAAGGAACTGGCAAAACCACCTCTAAGTATTCCTTGTTTAAGAAAACCCTATGAAATTCTTGGAGTTACCATAAGTCTACAGGCAACTTGAAGGCACATACACATACATAACCTTCTTCAGTGTCCAACTTTCACAACCATACAAAAAAACTGGATATACTATCGTCTGGATAATTCTGGTTTTGGTGTTTAATGATATATCTTTACATCCAAGGATCTTATCTTGCTCCTTCATGGCTGCCTTTCCAAGTCTTAGTCTTCCGATTTCTTGACTACTGTCTTCATTTTGGTTAATGACTGAGCCAAGATATAGGCGATCTTTAACTATTTTAGTATATTTTTTACCCAATTGAAAGTGATATAAATAACCTATGCTTATTATTATTATTTCTTCTTAATATTCACCTGTAACACTGCTTTTTCACTTTCTTCCTTAACTTTCACAAGTAGTCATTCCAAGTCTTTCCTGTTTTCTGCAAGTAATATGGTATCATCTGCACCTCTTAAATTATTGATGTTCCTTCCCCCAATTTTCACGCCTGCTTCCTCTGAGTCTCATCCTGCTTTCTGTATATTGCTGTCTATGCTTTCCTCTTACACCTCAACTGTAAAAGTGACCTGAATGAATAAAATTCCCTGAGGTACATTGCTTTAACCAGGGTTAGCTCACCATATTTGGCTGCCAGAGGCAAAGAATATGAAGATGCCTAACTTTATTCCCCCATAGGGTTGTGAAACAAAAGAAGTGTTGGAAACTCTGTGTGTGAGTTCAAAGATGACATATAAATATTTAAAGGTAATTTCATATATTTTAAGGCATCATTTCCCCAACCAGCTGGTAGAGCTTAAGAAAGTTCTTTTGTATGACAAATCCCAGAATCCCTGAGCCACAAAGGTGTAGTCCGAAAAAGTAACCTTGCAAGCCTTTGGAATACTACCTAGCATCCTTGGACAGTTACTGAGGTCCTGGCAGGAAACACCATTTATACTTGCCTTGTACGGTACTCCTCTATTATTTTTTCTAGCACATTCCTCCAAGCAGCACCATGTGGTGCAGTGGTAGCTTTCTTTTAATTTTCCCACAATGCCCTGGAGCATTATGCAACATGTGGGATATTATGGGAAAGGAAAATGGTGGCTACTTGTGTAGCCACTATTGGGTAAACCTTATAGGATACATCACAGTGGGCTGGGGCAGCTCATCATAAGAGTTTTTCACCCAGGACCCTCCTGAAACCTGGAACTGGTCCGGTCCATCATAAGAAGGGAAAGGGACTCACTAGTTCTTGCTACAACTTGGAAGGGCAGCAATGAAGGAACTAGACAAGATCCTGAAGTGTCAAGATGTACCACTGAATACTAAAGTTAGGATTGTCCATGCCATCATATTTCTAATTTCCATGTATGGAATGTGAATGCTGCACAATGAAGAAAGATGATAGGAATAAAATGAACTGATTTGAAATGTGATGCTGGAGCAGAGTTCTGTGGATGCTGTGGACTTCCAAAAAGATAAATGAATGGATCCTAGAGCAAATCAAGTCGGAAATCTCTCTAGAAGCCAAGATGATTGCACTGCGGCTGCCATACTCTGTATGTATCATGAGAAGACATGACTCATTAGAACAGTGGCTCTTAACCTTTTCATAGAATCATAGACTCATAGAATTGTAGAGTTGGAAGGGACCACTTTTCTTTACTAGGGACACCCTTTAAATATCTTTTATTGCCACAGACCCCTAAGACTTAACTCAAGATTTAAAACAACAACAGTAACAACAACAACAACAACAACAACAACAACACAATTACACCATCCATTAAACCTTCTCTCAGAAGTACTGGAGGAGGAGGAGGGAAGGTTTTTTTCTCCTGCTTCTTCCTGAAAGTTTGTGGCTGGAGTGGATTGAATGGCAGTGCACAGCCCAGCCAGCCAGCCAGCCAGCCTTTGCCTTGGTTCCTGTCACGTGGCTGCTCCACGGCAGGGAGGAGGTGGGCTAAGCAACTTTCAAGCATTCGTGGACCCCCTGTGAAGACATTGTGGCCCCCTGGGGTCCCCAGACCCCAGGTTAAGAACCACTGCACTAGAAAATACAATAATGCTTGGTAAGGTAGAAGGCAACAGAAAAGAGGAAGACCACATTCCAGGTGGATAGACTCAATCAAGGAAGCCACTATCCCAAATTTCCAAGATCTGAGCAGGGCTGTTGATAACAGGGTGACTTGGAGGTCCCTCATTTATAGGGGCACCGTAAGTCAAAGTTGTCTTGATAGCAGTTACAAGAAAGTCCTAAGACTTGTCGCAAGACAAATTTCACCTTGCCTTAGAGATTTACATTATTATGAGGCTTGCAATATGTTTCTGAACAAGTAGAATACACACTTTTTAAAAAACTGCAAACACCTAAGATGTGTACAATTGCAAAATATGTACAACCATGCATAAGAGTTAGCACCTGGACAGCCAGTCACCTAAATGATAAGTTTCCAGTTAGCATGGGGGGGGGCATCTATACAAGGCAAAAAAACAAAACAGATTGCCTCACATTGATGACATTTTGCAGCAGCAGCAACTTGTCTTAATGGTGTTTTTGCCTCCATAACCCCC
Organism: Gambelia wislizenii; assembly: GCA_030847615.1. NCBI lineage: Eukaryota > Metazoa > Chordata > Lepidosauria > Squamata > Crotaphytidae > Gambelia > Gambelia wislizenii. The sequence continues at coordinate 30,068,880 of JAUMIR010000006.1, read as the reverse complement.
CCATAAGCTTTGCATGCGAGATGGCAGCTGCAAGTGATTTACTCCCGTTTGTATGTACTTTAATTTGCCACCACCGAACTCTCCTTCCTCGATGCCTAAGGTGTGCTAGAGTGGTTTTTTGATTTAACAGGAAAAAAAAAAACCCAACCCATTTTATTGCCTTAGTGATCACTTGCTAAGGCAAAAATCCAACATGGCAGCTGTAGGTACATGCCTTGTTAGCAAGCCCTGCCCCCTACACTCACCCAGCCAATCAGCTTTGCACTTCCTCTCCTAATGGAAAGCAAATCATATCAAATTGCTTATCCCAACGAGCAGGAATGTGCATCCCCCTCACTGTTTTTAAAAAAGCTACAGGAAAATTCCACGAAGGCTTTTCCTGTGTTGTTTTTGCCATTTTGGGTCCCCTCCTTCTGAATACAGTGGATTGAGGCAGGATCCCATTTAGACAGCTCGTATTCCCAGTGAATTCCATGAGGGTTATTTTCACTGTTTAGACAAGCCCTGAACACTGGACACCTCCAGCATGGTGAGAGGCACTATATTTCAATTTAAATTAAAGACATGATTTGAAAATTTGCATTTCTACACAATATAGAGTAAATTATGCAGATTTTATGCAGACTTATATCCTCGTTTGTCCTGTCAGCATTTCCTCTTTTTTTGGTGGGGAGTGGGAGGCAGAGCTTAGATAAGTTTACCTTTCAGAATAGAGGTATGCCTCAATTAATGAATTAATGGTACCAAAGAAAGAAATAACAGGGAAGCAACAAGGATAGGTTTCCACTTCACACACACACAAAAGAGCAGTACAGCATGTCTCAGCAAACTTTTGATTCAAAACTAACAAAACGGACATGTGAAATTAAACAGCTAGGTCAGATAAGCCTTGCATCAGTAGACAAAAACATTCTGAGCCTTTTAGAGACCACTTGAAGACTTCTTCCCAAATGCATCCAGGGATGTTTTTTTTCTTTCACTGGCCACTACACTTATGATTTTGGCAACCAAACCTATAGATCTATGTATGCGTATATTTAAAAACAAACAAACATGCTGGGGAAATCTGATAATCTGCTTTCTCCTCTTCTTGTTTTGCTGTTTCTACATGCTCAGTAAGGATTGTGGAGACAGCTGCTGTTTACCTTGCCTGTTGTAGGTAGGCACACACAGCTACAGTAGATTAGCTAGAGCAGACTCCCCCTCTCTCCCAGCTCAAGCTTTCATTGTGTTTAATAATAATAATAATAATAATAATAATATAATAATAATAATAATAATAATAATAAAATTTATTTATATCCCGCCCCTCTGCAAGCAATCGGGGCGGCTTACTGCAAACACACAACAGCAACCTGATAATGAAAGTCTGTGTCTCTCCAGCCTCGCTTCACCATTCTCCCACTACTGATGCTGCTAAAAAATACACCTTCCAGCTAGACAGAGGATGAGGATGAATGGTGGGGTTGGGCAGGCATAAAAAGCTTTTGTAAAAGGGACCTTCACTGCTAGAGGCTTTGGTAACTGAGATATGCCTGTACATCCCCACCCTCCATCTCCCAGCCAGGATGGCCACTGCCGTCCTATCTGCAGGATTCTGAAAGTTGGACTGGACAGCCATGCAAATACAGCCCCAAACAGACTGGACAAGCTTTACTTCTGGGTGTTGTCTTGCAAACAAGACCAAAACCAAAAAAAACAAACCAAACAAATAAAAAAATAATAATCCAGGCTCTGCTTTCTTGGAAATGTAGGCGGGGGCCAGTGTTTCTCAACCAGAGTTCTCTGGGGAACCCTAGGGTTCCCCAAGAAGTTGATATGGGTTCCTCAAGAGTTTGTGATTGTGGGGAGAATGCAATAGTAGTATATAGAATAATGTTTATGCAGGGGTTCCCTGAAATCTGAAAATTATTTCAAGGCTTCCTCCAAGATAAAAAGGTTGAGAAAGGCTGGCAGGCACCCTACATAATTAAAAACAAAGAGAACAAAATTAAATCAGGGAGAAAGCCTTTGTGCCTAACACTGAGTTTTCTAGGTACACGTGTTCAGCAGTGGTAGCAGGTGATAGTTCCCATGTAAGTGGAGCAGTGAATATGTTCTGGGTTTTAGTCAGAACTTTAGAGAAGCTATCCAAGATGCTACACCTCTTTTGGGGACAGGCTTTAGCCTCTTGGAGAGCAACTTTAAAGTTCAAATTAAAGTTCAGACCAACAGCAGATTCACCACTGACTTGGCATCCACCCACTGCCACTGCATGTGCATGTATATAGACAAAGCTAGTGGCAGACAGAAAAGCTTTCCTTCTGATGTTATACACACAGAGGCAATCAGTTTTGCAAGCATCACAAACAGTCCAAAGGGTTAGCACTCAGACACCAGCTTACGCACCATTTGTTGTTTGTAAGACCAAGGTCTGCAACTTACTCAAATTCCTCCTGTTGAATCAATTATGTTTGGAATTCTTCATTTCCTGGATTCTTTTTCTCTGGCTAGAAAAAAAAAAAGGAGTGTAGGGAGCAGGTGACTGGAGAGGAGAAGGACAGGAGAGCCCCGAAGCATACTTGGTTTGCAAAACACAATGTAAAAAAGTATAAAATAATATCACATTTTGCCTGCACACGCATGTAAACCTGGGCCATCTATTCCATGCTACTTAGATAATGCTATGTTTTCCTGCAGTCGTGCAATAAATAAAGGAATAATTTAAATTTGCTTCCAGAGATTTAAGTTTTTAAATATTTGTTTGGTTGTGGGGGAAAGTGTTTAGGAATAGGTTTATAGCATGAAATGGCAGCATAGGACACGGAGACAAGGCTATCATGAAAGAATAAAAGATAACAGCAAGCCCTTCCTTGACCTTTGTCAAATGCCTTCTTAAAATGCCATTAAGTATGAAGGCCAAAAGCTTTGGCCTTGTATGACAACTTAAAAACAAATAGCGAGGGTTGATTAGGATTGTGAGATGGAGGAAAGGAGCTTGAACATCAGAGCTTGCCCAAGATTGAGGCAAGGATAAGACAGCTGTGGTTCCATTCCACATATAGAGGCTGACTGGACAGGAAGAAGAATCTTATTTCTGCACCATTGAGGCAGTCTGAGGTCCAAGCATGAAAGGCAGTTTCAGCAGGGTCCAGGGCCATTCAGGCAGCCACTGAAAAAATAATCGAGGACCAAGATAAACTTAAGAAGCAAGCGAGCAAGGAATATCAAGCAATGCCAGATGGATATTTTGGAGCTGTTGTCTGCAGCAAACAAATGGTCTTGGCTGTGCTAATTTATAGTTAGTTGTAAATCAGCACAGCTGGCCTAATTATCTCAGTGTGTTCCTTTCAAGACAGGTCAAGGACTTTCCTGGTCTTTTGCATCTGGCATTTCAGTCTGTTTGAAGTAGCTCAGAATCTGACTCCTGCTCTTGAAGGTGTGGTCCAGGTTCTGCTTCTAATAGTACCAGGTCAGGACTCCCAGACTTCTCTACCTCTGACTTGAGCCTATTATATTGACTTTCTTCCCCTCTCTCATCTGAAGAAGCCTCCTCCAGGTAGGTGGCCCGTAAAGTTTTGCCTTTCAAAACGTTTCTGCTACTCACTCCCACATTTGTCACCTGAGACAGATTATTTACGCTTTGCTCTGCATAATAACGGTAGAGCTGGTGCTGCATTCTGGATGTCTTCCTTGCCTAAAAACAGAGAGATTTGAAGGCTCACTTGCCCTAGTGTTGCTTCACATGCAACATTTTGTCAGGGTACCTCATTTGTATTGTCTTATTGACCTTCCCTGCAAAGCCTCAGTGCTGCCTTGGAATTCAGCACCTGGAGCTATCCAAGGCGCTGATTCCCATCTCCAAAGTAGGTTTCACACCTTGGATGGCCCCTTTAAAGGTTAGACTAAAACCTGAAGTGGATTCACCACTCTACTGGCATGGGAGCCATGAGCCACCATTGGATGGCACCTGTCATTTCAATATGGAGAAGCCGATGGGCTGTCAGTTGAGAGTTTTTCAAGTTCAGGTGCGAGAGAGCATCCTTCACTACGCTTGAATATAGAAAGAGTTTGGTTTTATAGTTTTGCATGGACCTAATGGTCCCATGGAAAATGAGTCCAGAGCCAAGTCTAGGAGTTCTGGGATGAATCACCATGATGATTATTCCCACAAATCGAGACTTATGTAGGTCTCAGTTTATTCCCTCTACCTGGTACCCTCCCAATGTGTAGGATTACAACTCTCATAATTTCTCTAGCTAGCATGGCCAGTCTAGAAGGCACTAGGTGAGGAACTGGGAGGCTGATGTAAATCATATTAACCCACTCAATACATTAATTTGAGGACAGAATACAAACATTATGTTTTTTAAAGTTCACTATTAATCCTAGCTACCATTAATTGAACTTTGCAAGGCAGTTTTGTTAATTGCAAACACATTCTTCAAGCAACCAGAGGTAACTACAAGTCAACCCACATATCCACGGGACTGGTACCTGCAGTTTCACTTATCCACATCCGAAAAATATATCTTCTCTAGGCATTTTGTAGGTCCTTTCATCACAATTCTGTGGTATGCTTCTGCTAGAAGGTGGGACAGAAGTAATTCATTTCAATAGGGTTCACTATTATCCATAGCTTCACATTTCCACAGTAAATCCGAGAACTTATTCCCCATGGATATGGGGGGTGGGTGACCTGTACATGGTCACCCCCTGATGGTATACATGGGCAACACCTGATGGCCAAAATAGAAATCAAATAGACTACCTAATTGGAAGCAGAAGATGGACAAACTCCATTCTCTCTGCAAAAACAAGACCAAGAACAGATTGTGGCACAAACCATGAACTGCTAATATTAAAAATTAGAGTATAGCTAAAGAAGAACATTAAACCAACCATCATACCAAAATGCAATCTTAAGAACATCCCCATAGAATTTAAAGATAATGTTTTTTTTAAAAAAGATTTGCACTAATAACCCTAATTGACCAGGAGCTAGAACTCTGGACTGAAGCCAGGGACATTTTAAGGACTGCAAAAATACACTATCTCCTGCCAAAAAGAAAGAGAAGCCTCAGTGGATGACAGATGAAACTCTTCAAGCAGTTAAGGACAGAGGAAAAGCAAAAGTAAAAGAACCCTGTGTGCAATTGTTCAGCAACTTGTATACAGGAACAAAGAGAACTATGAAAATAATAATCAATGCAGAGAAATAGAAGATGACAACAACAACAACCAAAAGGAAGAACAAGAAACCTCTTCCACAAGATCTGAGAAATCAAGAGGAAATCTAAATCAAGAGTGGGGATGCTATAGAACAACTGGGAAACACATTACATGACCAAGAATACAAATAAAGGCAATGGAAACAATACACTGAAGAACTGTATAAAAGAGATGGAAGAATGGCAGATTCATTTAAGGAAAAATCATTTGAAGATGAACCTACAATTTTAGAATGTGAAGTGGAAGCTGCACTCAGAGCACTTGGGAGAAATAAATCACTAGGAACAGATGGCATACCAATAGAGTTGCTTCAAGCTATGGAAAAAGAATCTACTCTAGTTCTAACTAAAATCTGTCAACAAATATAGAAAACAAAACAATGGTCGACAGATTGGAATGTCTGTCATCATCTTCAGTTTGTTACAGTCCAGTGGGATAAAGTGTCATGAGCCTGGTGTGGGTTGCTCACAGCTTGTTATTCAAATACTGTACACACACACACACAGAGACAGAACATGTTTTTTTGTAAGGGAAAGATAGAAAGATTAGCTAAGGGGCAGAGCAAGGTAAAATGAGGGGATTATTCCATCATACTTACTTAGGGATTTACTTAGCCTACTTGTTTCTATACAGAAGGTGGCTTCAGAGCAGAGCAGAGGGTGAGTTCTGGTGCTGTAATGACTGGGAAGGAAGGATGAAGTTAACTAACAGGATGCTGACACACTGCAGAAATAATACAGTTTGACACAGCTTTAACTGCCATGGCTCTACGCTATGGGATTCTGGAATTTGTGGTTTTGTGAGATATTTAGCCTTCTCTGTCAGAGAGCTCTGGTGCCACAACAAACTACAAATACCAGGATTCCTCAGGATGGAGTCATGATAGTTAAAGCAGTGTCAAACTGCATTATTTCTGCAGTGTGGCAGCAGCCATAGTTAGTTAACTTACTAAGGAGATTATCAGACAGGAATGAAAAAAGCGTTCCTGTCCCACAATCTCCTTTCCTGCCCCTGTCTCGTCCCTGTCCCAGAACAACATCAAAACTTTTCAGACCTACCTTTAGAAGTGACTGCAGGACAGTCCAGGAGTGAATGGAGCTCTAACGGAGCTCCTTTCACTTCCTGGAGTAAAATCTTGGCCATTCTCGTGAGAAGACGAAAGCGCAGAAATTCAAAAATAAAAAGGAAAATACACTAAAAAAGTGACAGCAAGCACAAAAACACACTTAAAGCAAATAACCCAGGGAGGATACACAAAAGTGTGTCACTTACCTTGCTGTCCTGATCTCACCAGGAAGTGTTCTGGCAGGGACTTCTCATTGACGCTGGGATCGGACCAGCAAAGCAGGGCACCTTTTCACTCACTGTCAAATCTGTGACAGCAACGGAACAGGGGATGTATTGACAGTTTCTCTTGTCAATAAAAAGCAGTGCCGGCAGAACGGCAGCAGAACAGGTGCATTACGAGAGGGGAACAATGTCATCTTAGAAGGAAACCTGTTAGCGATCTCCTGGCGTTGTGATAATGCCGTATTTAGTGCGTCTGATAATCTATAGGAAAAGAGATTCTCTTTTCAAACTACAGGAAAAGAGATTCCATCTAAACATTGGGAAGAACTTCCTGACAGTAAGAGCTGTTCAGCTGTGGAATGCACTGCCTCCGAGTAGTTGGAGTCTCCTTCTTTGGAGGTTTTTAAACAAAGGCTGGATGGTCATCTATCGGGAATGCTTTGATTGTGTATTCCTGCAGGACAGGGGGCTGGACTAGATGGCCCTTGTGGTCTGATTCTATGATTTGGCCCCTGGGATCCTGTCTGGCAGCTCCCCAAACTCCCCTAGAGACCCCTGCAGCCCTCAGACCCCTAAAAAAAAAAAAAAACCCTTTTAAATGTGGTTATTTGACTCCCCTGGTCTTGCACTACCCCCAGATTCCTCAGCAACCCTCCTTCCCCAACAACATGAAAATCAGCTGAATTTCATCAATTTTCTAGAGCTAGAAGCAATGGTGGGCCTGGAGCTGGAATGGTTCCCATCCTCTCTTCAGTTGCCCACCCCAATGTTCTCCTGCCTGCCATGTAGCTAATAAACATAAGGAGCTTGTCAGAAAAGAAGAGGTGACAACTCTAAATTAGGATCACAATTGTGGCTGAACACTCATAGGATTCAAAGCCAGGCTTTTAAAGAATGAAGGACCCAAACCTTGGCCCTCAGTTTTGCTTCCTCTAGCATTGTTGTTGTTGTTGTTGTTGTGTGCCTTCAGGTAATTTCTGACTTATGGTGACTGTAAGGCTGCTGCCACACTACAGAAATGATGCAGTTTGATACCACTTTAATTATTGTGGCTCCATCCTTTGGAATCTTGAGATTTGTAGAGCCCTCTGACAGAGAAGGCTTCACAAAACAACAAATCTCAGAATTCTGTAGCATTGAGCCACGGCAGTTAAAGTGGTGCCAACCTGCATTATTTGTGAAGTGTGGCAACAGCCTAAGGCAAACCTATCACATGGGTTTCTGAGGCTGGGAGTGTGTGGCTTGCCCAAGGTCTTCCACTGAGTTTTCATGGCCGAGCAGGGATTTGAATTCTGGTCCCCAGATTCATAGTCCAACACTCACCCACTACAACACAAAGGCTCCATGCAAAGTGATCAAATCACAACTTCTTTCCATTGGATGTATGAAATAATGTGTGAGGTTGGGAAAGCTCTGACCAGGAAACAAGCCAAAGAAAACCTTCACCTATTCTTACTCCCATTTACGCAGAAGACTGAGATCTGTGCTCTTGGGTGACAAAGGACTTTGCCTCTGTCCACCTTTCTGTCATCCGTTGGATCACACTGGTTGGCTTTAAGATGAGGTCCTGCTTTGCTTTTTGTGTATTTCAGTATTGTGTGGTAGAACATAGCTGTTAAAACTTATGTCTGGGCTTGTCTATACGAAGCAATAAAATATGGATTGGTGCGCAGTAATGCTAATTCGCAGCAGCTTGTATTTGTCTCAATGTGTTTTTTTTTTTAAAAGATTGCAGGCATACAAAGCTATCCACTTTTGCTGTTCCAACAGGCATGCCTGTGAATCAAGATGATGGGCAGGAGTGAATTACTCACGTTTTTATTTACCTTGAGTTGTCACCATCAAACAGTTAAAAAAAACATATTCAAGGTGCGAAAGTACATTCTTCCACTTTAAGAAAGAAGCAAACAAAAAAGGAGGCTATTTTCTTGCTGTAGGGCATGATCGCTATGGCGGAAAATAAGGCTTTCCCTGTGGAGTACATGGAGTATTGGGCCCCCCTCCTTTTGAATGTGGCGAAATGATGCGGGATACCATTGGGACAAAAGGTATTCCCCTCGAATTCTATGAGGAGTATAGAGTCAAGTGGTTCTCAATCTTTGGTCCTCCAAATGTTTTGGACTTCCAATTCCCCGAATCCTTGAACTTTGGCCATACTGACTGAGACTTCTGGGAGCCGAAGTCCCAAACTCTGGAGGACCAAAGGTAGGGAACCATTGGTGTTAGACAACGCCTCTGATTCAGTGTCTTCACAGTATTCAATTTGTCAGTATAGCAAAGCAGCTGCCTTGTGTGAACTCCACAAAGGCAGATGTGTGTGATTCACTAGCAGTGCCTTCCGGTGTCCAGAAGAGGACCTTGGCATGATTGTTGGTATTTCTCCCCCTTCCCTCCCCCTCTTTTTTTGGCTCACTGGCAGATCAGTTCACTGGCTTACAGGCAGTGAGAGGAAATCAGCACTCCCCCTTCCCACCACATCCCTCTCTTCCTGTAAAGGTAGATTGACAATTCTGGATGGTGGTCCTGATGCTACAGGGCCATGACAGCATTCCTCCTTAAGGGATGAAAGGAAAATTTGCTGACCTAAATATAGCAGGCTTGTGGTAAAGGAAGGTGCCAAGGAGACTAGGGGGTGGGGTGGGGACTGTGATTTCCACCCAGAGAGGTGTGAGTGGAAGGTGGAGTAGAAAGGGAGAGCAGTTAGGTTACAGGCAAAGCAAAATCTAATTGGTTCAAACAGTAGCCCTCTCCTCCCTCCTCCGCCACCCAGCCTTGGGATTTCCTCCCCTTCTCCCCTTTCTTTGTCTTTTCTGCCTTTTAAATTTTGTGCTAGAATCCTCAATCAGCAAATAAGCCACTCTATACATCCCACTCACCAGATTCCCACCCTTTCAAGCCTGCAGGTAAAGTTTATTTCTAAAATAAGAAAATACTCAGCTTTGAAGGAGAGCTTGGAAATGCCCCCTTTTGGACTGCAACCCTCAGAATTCCCATATTCTTGGGAGGGGGGAATTCTGGAGGCTGTGGTCTAAAAAAGGTGACCTTTCCAAGCTCTGCCTGCTAGGCAGTCTTTGCTTATTTAGGATTCTTTCCCCCTCCAACTGTTGGAAGAGGGATTATTGTTAAACCATGATGAACAAAAAGCACTTTACACATGCTCAGATGTAGTTGGCAGTGGCAGTGCATTTGGTAATATGCTGGGGGAATATACAGGCTCTTGTATGCATGATGTGGGTCCATTTCAAACAAAACCCATACATTTTATATACAGTTTTGTGTGTGTGTGTGTGTGTGTGATGATGATGAACTCAGTTAGGTAAAAGTCGTCACTGTTCAAGGAGAGAGCAAGAGAGAGGAAACATGTTATCCCCGTGGAAAAGGAGAAAAGAACTTGCATAATTGTGCACATTCTAATTTATATATACAGGTCGCACCCCCCATATCCATGGAGGATATGTTCTTTGACTTACTGTTTATAAATGAAACCATGGATAATAGCGAACCTTATTAAAATAAAGGACTTCTGGTACAAAACATACCATAGAGTTCCATTGGAGGACCTAATGATTCCTAGAGAAGACACTACTCTAGGTATTTTCTAGCACAACTCTATGGTATGTGTCCCTATTTTTCCAGCCAGGGATAACTGAAACCATGGATATTGGTTTCATGGATACGGGGAGGGGGAGGCGACCTTTACATCAAAATAATCCAGGTGCGAATCAAAAGTTTATTGTGAAGTCGAAGGCTTTCACAGCCAGCATCCATAGATTTTCCTTGGTTTTTTCCCAGGCTGTGAGGAAAAAGCCCAAGGAAAATCTACAGAAGTTTATTTCTGAAATTTAAAGAACAAAACATCTCACGATAACAGGGAACACTGTGACCAAGTGAGCTGCTCACTGCCAATGGGCACCTTCAAGTCCCCTGCTTGTCCTTCTTATAATTCTTTATCTTTAAATTGGATTTGGACTGGCTAGCCTTTCAAGTAGAGGATGCCTTCAAATACAGGACTGATCTCTGACTGAACTTCAGACAGAGTGTATCTGTAAATTAGCCATCTAACTCAGAAACATGTAAAACGACAGGGGACAAGTGCCTCTGGGCATGCACAGAATTTCTTCCCCTGAGTACCAAAGAGCAAGCTGCCCTCACAGCTTTGTTTCCAGATCAGAGGACTGACAACCTGAAAGATCCTAAGGATCAGGCCTGTCTTTTTTAGAAACTAGAAAGGATACTTGAGTATTTAGGGCATGTGGTATCCATTTCTCAAGCAGAGGCAAGAGCAGCTTGCTGTGACCTCCGCTCCTCAAGCATGCTGGGAGTTATGACAGAAGGAGAAGTAATGCGGAATGCAGCTCTCTCTTTCTCTCTCTCTCAGGTATCCCACTCAGGTGACCTTCATTGCAAGGGATGTCCCAGATTTCCACCAATTCTTCTCAACTCCTCCCCTTGTTCTTCATTACCCTTGCAATGTCCCCATTTTTTTCCTCCTCTCCAATGCATGTTTTTATTCAGCTGGATTTGCCAGTAACCTTTCCCAACAGCTGTGGGAAGCTATAGCATACCCCCTGAAGTCACAGCAAAACACTGCCTTGCCCTTCAAACTGAACTGTCTCTCTTTTCACAGAATGCATGTGTGTTTGCTATTTCAAAGTGTACTTTTCCATCTGATAGAGATCTATTTCTGTGTGTTTCCAGATAGAAACCTCCTAGTGCTACCCTGTCATTAACATACTCTCCATCTGTCTTGATTTGTCCCGATTAATCCTCTGTCATCCCACTTTTTCAATTGCTTTTAAAATGTCCCAGTTTCTCCCACTTCCTCTCATTTCCCCCTTCGTCAGTTGCTGCAAACTGGGTTCAGAGTGCAAAAGTAGCTAGCACTCAGTTAACTTAGTGGAGAGGGGAAAGAAAGGGAAGGATTTTGCCCTTCCCAATAAGTTCAGGCAAAAGCAAGCTGCTGCAGTCACACCTAGCTTGTATGTTCTTCATTAACAACTTTTGAGATCTTGACTACACTCTGATGTTGCTTGGCCATATGGGTTCTGATTTTTATCTGAGAAATGATGGAGGGTATGCATTAAGCAAAGTGGGGCAACTGCCTCAAGCAGCAGATGCTAGGGTGTAGTAGAGGCAGCTCCGCAACTATTAGTCCTAAACTACTGCCCATTCCCTTCTGTTGAAGAAGAGGGATGTGTGTGGCACCCAATCTGTGCTCTACCCCCCAGTGGTGCAATTGGAGTAAATGCTCCAGTGGCCACATTGGCTGAGGACCCCTCGCTGCTAGTGGTGTGCCACTTCAACAAAGGTCCAGACAGAATGCTCCTAAGAGATGGGGGGCCCTGTAAATCTCTCTCAGCCCTCCCCAAAGATTGGGACCACTTACCACCCATCCTGGCCTCATTTTCCAGCTCCTGAGTGAGTGAAGGAGTCACTGGGCTAGTCTATATGGGGGTGGGGATGGAGTACCTCACAGTAATAGCATTTCACAGCAGCAGCTACTTGTCCTGATGGTGTTTTTGGCCCCAGAAGCACCCAGAAGTTTCACATCCCAGATGGCAACTGTGAGTGATTTACTTGCATTAGTACCGCCACACACCTTAAAAAAAAACAAACAAACATTGTCTAAGGTGCACCGGAACAATAGAGTGATTTTTCTGAGTTAAAAGGACAGCAACCCCCCCCCACACCCCGTTTTATCGCCTTAGCAATCACTCACTAAGGTGAAAATTCAACATTGCAGCAGGGGGCGCTTGCCCTGTTAGCACGTTCCCCCCCCCCCTTACCTGGCTAATCACCTCTTGTATGGGAAAGCGATTCAAAGTGAATTGCTTGTCCTAACAAGCAGGAATGCGCACTCCCTGCTGTTATTTTTAAAACTATGGGAAAAGCCGTGAAAACTTTTCCAGTGCTGTTTTTGCTGTTTTGGGCCCCCCTCCTTCTGAATACTGTGGATTGATGCAGGATCCCATTTAGACAGGCCGTACTCCCAGCGAATTCCATGAGGTTTATTTTCACCGTTTAGACAACCCCACTGTCTCCAAGCCTTGGTCACACCAGCTGGAACGGAGGAAGGGAGACTGGAGGGCTGAAAGGACAGCTTGCACATCTGCAGAAAAGAGATTCTCTTTAAGAACCACCCTACCTTCCAGCATTTCACAGATGAAAACCAGGACATAAAATATGTGGTCAAGCAATAACAGAGTATGGTCAAGATGGCAAATGTTATTACAGAGGAAGAACACATGGGCTAGGAGAGGCTGCAGCAGTTTGCTTTTGTCTGAACCTCCTGGGAAGGGCAAGATTCTGCCCTGTTTTCTCCTCTCCTTTCCTCCTGCTGAGTTAATTGAGTGCAAAGTACTTTTGCACTTTGAACTCATTTCTCAGCAACTGAAAGTAAACTGAGGACAAGGTGTGTGTGTGTGTGTGGGGGACTGGGAGAAGGAGATAAACTGGGACATTTTAAAACCAATACCAGGGAAGATTCTAGAGCAGATCATTAAACAGAGAGTCTGTGAACATTTAGAAGGCAATGCCATAATTACAAAAAGTCAACATGGGTTTCAGAGAAACAAGTCATGCCAGACTAATCTGATCTCTCTCTCTCTCTCTCTCTCTCTTTTTTTTTTTTTTTTTTTTTGATAAAATTACCAGCTTGGTAGATGACGGGAACGCTGTAGATATCGCATATCTTGATTTCAGTAAGGTCTTTGACAAGGTTTCCCATGACATTTTTGCAAACAAGTTTGTAAAATGTGGGCTAGACAAGTTAACTGTTAAATGGATTTGTAATTGGTTGACAGGCCGAACCCAAAGGGTGCTCCTCCGTGGCTCCTCTTCATCTTGGAAAGATGTGACCAGTGGAGTGCCACAGGGTTCCGTCCTGGGCCCAGTGCTATTCAACATCTTTATCAATGACTTGGATGATGGAATTAGGGGCATACTTATCAAATTTGCAGATGACACCAAATTAGGAGGAGTAGCTAATGCCCTAGAGGACAGGATCAAAATTCAAAATGACCTGGATAGACTGGAGAGCTGGGCCAAAGCTAAAAAATGAAATTCAATACGGAGAAATGTAAAGTACTGCACTTAGGGCAGAAAAACGAAATGTATAGATACAGGATGGGGGAGAACTGGCTGAATGAGACTACGTGCAAAAGGGATCTAGGAGTCCTAGTAGACCACAAGTTGAACATGAGTCAACAGTGTGATGCGGCAGCTAAAAAGGCCAATGCGATTTTGGGCTGCATCAATAGAAGTATAGTGTCTAGATCAAGGGAAGTAATACAGTCGTCCCTTCACATTCGCGGGGGTTCCGTTCCGCGGACCCCCGCGAATGTGAAAAATCCGCAAATAACAAACACCCCTCCCCCTTCCTCCCCAGGCCTTCGCGGGGCCTTGCTAGGCCCCGCGGAGGCCTCCCCAGCCCTCCCTCCCTCCCTCCCCAGCCCTCCCTACCTCCCTCCCCAGGCCTTCGCGGGGCCTTGCTAGGCCCCGCGGAGGCCTCCCCGGCCCTCCCTCCCTCCCTCCCCAGGCCTTCGCGGGGCCTTGCTAGGCCCCGCGGAGGCCTCCCCGGCCCTCCCTCCCTCCCTCCCCAGGCCTTCGCGGGGCCTTGCTAGGCCCCGCGGAGGTCTCCCCGGCCCTCCCTCCCCAGGCCTTCGCGGGGCCTTGCTAGGCCCCGCGGAGGTCTCCCCGGCCCTCCCTCCCTCCCTCCCCAGGCCTTCATGGGGCCTTGCTAGGCCCCGCGGAGGCCTCCCCGGCCCTCCCTCCCCGGCCCTCCCTCCCTCCCCAGGCCTTCGCGGGGCCTTCCTAGGCCCCGCGGAGGTCTCCCCGGCCCTCCCTCCCCAGGCCTTCGCGGGGCCTTGCTAGGCCCCGCGGAGGTCTCCCCGGCCCTCCCTCCCTCCCTCCCCAGGCCTTCATGGGGCCTTGCTAGGCCCCGCGGAGGCCTCCCCGGCCCTCCCTCCCTCCCTCCCTCCCCAGGCCTTCGCGGGGCCTTCCTAGGCCCCGTGGAGGCCTCCCCGGCCCTCCCTCCCTCCCTCCCCAGGCCTTCGCGGGGCCTCCGGAGGGCCTCCGGGGGTCCCGCAAAGGCCTCCCCACCCCTCCCCAGGCCTTCGCGGGGCCTCCGGAGGGCCTCCGGGGGTCCCGCAAAGGCCTCCCCCCCTCCCCAGGCCTTCGCGGGGCCTCCGGAGGGCCTCTGGGGGTCCCGCAAAGGCCTCCCCCCCTCCCCAGGCCTTCGCGGGGCCTCCGGAGGGCCTCCGGGGGTCCCGCAAAGGCCTCCCCACCCCTCCCCAGGCCTTCGCGGGGCCTCCGGAGGGCCTCCGGGGGTCCCGCAAAGGCCTCCCCACCTCTCCCCAGGCCTTTGTGGGGCCTCCCCAGGCCTTTGTGGGGCCTCCGGAGGCCTTCGCGGGGCCTCCGGAGGGCCTCCGGGGTCCCGCGAAGGCCTCCCCACCTCTCCCCAGGCCTTCGTGGGGCCTCCGGAGGCCTTCGCGGGGCCTCCGGAGGGCCTCCGGGGGTCCCGCGAAGGCCTCCCCACCCCTCCCCAGGCCTTCGCGGGGCCTCCGGAGGGCCTCCGGGGGTCCCACGAAGGCCTCCCCACCCCTCCCCAGGCCTTCGCGGGACCTCCGGAGGGCCTCCGGGGGTCCCGCGAAGACCTCCCCACCCCTCCCCAGGCCTTCGCGGGGCCTCCGGAGGGCCTCCGGGCGTCGCGCAAAGGCCTCCCCACCCCTCCCCAGGTCTTTCACGGGGCCTCTGGAGGCCCCGTGTCGCGGTTTTGGGGGGGCCCCGGGGGGGCCCTCCCAAAACTGCGAATAACCGAAACCGCGAATGTCAAGTTCGCGAATGTGGAGGGACAACTGTAGTGCCACTCTATTCTGCCTTGGTCAGGCCTCACCTAGAATACTGTGTCCAGTTCTGGGCACCACAATTCAAAAAGGATATCGACAAATTGGAGCGTGTCTAGAGAAGGGCGACTAAAATGGTGAAAGGTCTGGAAACCACGCCTTATGAGGAGAGACTTAGGGAGCTGGGTATGTTTAGCCTGGAAAAAAAGATGGTTAAGGGGCAATATGATAGCCCTGTTTAAGTATTTGAAGGAGTGTCACATTGAGGATGGAGCAAGCTTGTTTTCTGCTGCTCCAGAGACTAGAACACGGAACAATGGATGCAAGCCCCAGGAACAGAGATTTCACCTCAATATTAGGAGGAACTTTTTGACAGTAAGAGCTGTTCGGCAGTGGAATATACTCCCTCGGAGTGTGGTGGGGTCTCCTTCCTTGGAGGTCTTTAAACAGAGGCTGGATGGCCATCTGTCAGGGATGCTTTGATCGTGATTTCCTGCATGGCAGTGGTGGTGGCGGCAACAACTGCAGCAGTGGATAAAATTACCACACAGAAAACCCTGAATCCCACACACTTTGCATCCTGGTAAGATACCCTGAAATGTTGCGAATCTGGGCCATGCCATATGTGACTAGATAGCCCTAGATTCAGGGAAAAGGCCATGCCATGTGTGGCCTGATTGCAGCAGATTTGGAGGCATTCGCATGGGGATTCGGGGTATTTGATAGTGTGGACAAGCCCTTGGTCTGATCCCAGGCTTTGGAACTCCCTCCCTGGAGAGGCCAGTATGGTCCTCGCTGTCTGGCTGCAGGCAAGTTAAAACATTCTTGTGCCATCAGACTTTTAGAAACGGAATGGGATAGGCTTTGAATGATGTGCTGTTGTGTTTTATTGTTTGAATAGTTTTTAAAATGAAGTTGAATGTTTTTAACTTTATAAATTCTTTCATTGTATTTTATATAACTTTTATATGTACACTTTTCTTGAAGTTTGTGTATTGTTTTTGATCTGCATTGTTTTTGAGCATGGTGTGTAAGCTGCCTTGAGTCCTGTTATTAGGAGAAAGGCAGGATATAAATGATGATCATAGAATCATAGAATTGCAGAGTTGGAAGAGACCACGAGGGTCATCCAGTCCAACCCCCTGCCACGCAGGAAATCACAATCAAAGCATCCCCGACAGATGGCAATCCAGCCTCTGTTTAAAGACCTCCATGATAATGATAATTAATTCAAAAGAGTAATTTCCAGAAGCTCTGCATGCACACACACTATTCAGCATAATTCTGGATCCAGAGCTCACTGGATTTAAGGGCTTGGGCTTTTCCTTTAGTAGAATCATAGAATCATAGAGTTGGAAGAGACCACAAAGGCCATCTAGTCCAACCCCCTGCCATGCAGGAATATACAATCAAAGCATTTCTGACAGATGGCCATCCAGCCTCTGCTTAAAAGCCTCCAAAGAAGGAGGCCCCCCCACACGCTGAGGCAGTGCATTCCACTGCTGAGCAGCTCTTATTGTCTGGAAGTTTTTCCTCATGTTTAGGTGAAATCTCTTTTCCTGTAGTTTGACTCCCTTGCTCCATGTCCTAGTCTCTGGAGCAGCAGAAATTTTTTTTGCCTCATGCTCAGTATGACATCCCTTCAAATATTTAAAGACAGCTATCATATCATCTCTTAACCTTCTCTTCTCCAGGCTAAACACACCCAGCTCCCTAAGGCAGTACTCATAGGGAGAGGCTTCCAGACCTCCCACCATTTTGGTTGCCCTCCTCTGGCAAGGTTCCAGCTTCTCAATATCCTTCTAGAATTCTGGTGCCCAGAACTGGACACAGAATTCCAGTTGAGGTCTAACCATAGCAGAATAGAGTGGCACTGTTACTTCCCTTGATCTAGACACCATGCTCCTATTAATGCAGCCTAGAATCGCATTGGCTTTTTTAGCTGCTGCATCACACTGCTGACTCATGTTCAGCTTGTGGTCCACTAAGACTCCTAGATCCCTTTTGCATGTACTGCCATCAAGCCAGGTGTCGCCCATCCTATATCTCTGCATTTCATTTTTACTGACCAGGTGTAGTATCCTAACTTTTCTCCCTGTTGAAATTAATTTTGTTAGTTTCATCCCAGTTTTCTAATCTGTTAAGGGGGGTCATTTTGAATTCTGATCCTGTCCTTTGGAGTATTAGTTCCCCCATCTGCAAACCTTATAAGAATGTCCTCTATTCCCTCATCCAAATCATTGATAATATGCTTTCCCCTTTTCTTTCTGTTTTGCTTTTATAAACTGGGTTCTGGTCCCGAAAAATCCAGAAGCTGGAAAAAATTACTTTTTTGTTCTACTGGGATCATCTATCCAGCCGAACCACTGGCTATTATGATGATGGGCATTTAGGGGGTTATAGTCTGAAAAGGAACTTTTGTTTTGTAACTCTGAAATCTCTCATTCTCCATTAAAATTATTAAGATGATCCAGGACTGTGCTGTTTCAGACTATAGACTAACAAGTGACGGTCCCTCCCACTTTTTCTTGCATAATTATGATATAATGTTTACCATAATTATAACATGTACCATTTTCAAAGTAATAGTTATGTTGCTCTGTATTATATCATCCCCAGTATTTAAACACAAACAAATTTCCAAGGGGATGTTCCCATCCTGGAGCTACATCTTAACAATTTACTGTAATCATTTTTTATTTTTACTGGGGGGAAACACCTGTTCTTTGGGCAAGCCTACAGTGCCCTCTTGTGGTGGTTAGAGGGCTGTAGACTTTGGACTCATTGGGTCTATACAGTATATTGTCTTAACTTCTATGCAACACACAGAGATAGATTTTCATACCAGCCTGACTCTGTCAATCAAATCTTTCCTCTTGCAAGATGGCAGGACAGCGCCTGGTTGGGAACTGTTTCCTCGCAGGCAAGTTTTGTGTGTAAATGTTATGTGGAAGCAGAGGTGAGGGCTTAAGCTTGTGTGTTTTTTCTCTGCACCATCTACTTGTAGGAACTGAAGGTGAAGGCTGATGGTTGCACAGGGGCTAATTTTAAGACTCCAAGGAGCTAAGGGAGGGAGGGACTCAGGAAAGGCCCTGTTCTGCAAGCTATTTTAATCACTTTTTAAAAAAATTAATACCAACACAGCCCTATGCGCCATTTAAAAGCAGAGGGGTAACTCGTAGATATTAATTTCACTCTCCTGTATCTCTTCGGAAACTTTTAGAAGCAGGGACTGAATGCTTCAGCTTCTTTTAGGGACCAGAAGGTTTGTCTGTTTTCTCATTGCCACTCACAGACACCTTCTAATTTTAGTGTCAGTCGGCTGTCTCTTTTGTTGGCTGCTTGGAATAGAGACAGCGGTTGCCATGTTTGTTGAAGGGGAAAAGGGATTACAAGACCTAGATAGCCATATATTTTCTTGGCCAAAATTAAAGAGGTGTAGGAGAATGCAGGCTTTCACAAAACTCTAGTCAGGGCAAAAAGGAGAATGTATTCAAAAATGCAGAAGGCCAAAATGTAAGAGGCAATGTCTTCAGTAACGATTTTATCAGACTAGCATCTAAAAATGCTGTAATTCTGCAACTGAGGAAAGTGGAAACATAGTGGCATGATTAGAATAATTATCACACGTTGCCATAATCACGCAGTACTACCGCCATGGAATTGCCGCACGACCATCACTAGCGGTATAAGAACAGGATTTCAGCTTGTGCTATAGTAACTCTTGTCTTCACATTGCCTTCTAATGACAGAGTATTAATGGCTCCTGTTGGCCAGTGCATGCATCTTTAAGATAAATTTTCTGTTACTTTCACGATTTTGCATGGGCGAGATTTTGGTTGTTCTTGTGAGAAGACGCGACTTTGCTCGAAAACACTAAAAACAAATAAAATAACCAAAGAAATTCATAAAGAAACACTTAAACATAAAAACATACCAAGAAAAGACAACAGTTGATTAAAAGAGTGTCCTGTAGGTCCTCTTCACGTTCTCCCCCGGACATTTAATTGCGTGTTCTCATTGGGAAAAAGGAGGGGGAGAAGAGGATTGCCCATTCACGCTGTAATCGTGCAATTACAGTGGGACACGATTATTGCAGGCTCATCAATACTGTGAAAAGAGTGATATTGAGGACTATTGATGGGTTTACCCTTCAATTAACAGTTACACCTAATTAAGAGGAACACTCAATTAACAGGAACACACATGGACCATGGAAGAATGTTGTCGCCGTGCAATATGGGGAACCCACTTGTGATGCTATCGCATCATAATTCTACTACTGTATTTTAGCCCCATCTGATAAAGTCCTAAGGGTAGCATGCTTTCCGAGTGTTCTTATTTAGGCGGAACAGTCCTGAATAATCTTTTACTATCCCATTTTATCAGATGCTTTTAAAATGTTCCAGCTCCCATTTCTCATTCCTCCTCTCACTTTTCCCCTCTGTACTCAATTAATTGGTGTGGGTGGTGGGGGAGAGAAGGGAGAAGTATCTTGCTCTTCCCAGTAGTCCTAGGCAAAAGCAAACTGCTGCAGCCTCTCCTAGTTTATTTGTTCTTCCTCATTAATAACTTTTGCCATCTTGACCACATTCAGATGTTGCTTGGCCACATGTATCCCGGTTTTCATCTGTGCAATGTTGGAGGGTATGGAGTAGCTGTGTTTATGTGAGGAACTAGCTACGAAAGCTCTTGCTACACCTTCTTTCTCTGTTAGTCTCAAAGGTACTACAAGATCCTTTTGCATACTGATATTCCAGGGCTTGTCTATATGAGGCTACAAAATGTGGACTGATGCACAGTAATGGCAATTTGTAGCAGCTTTCATTTGTTTCCATGGTTTGTTTTTTCAAGATTTCAGGCATGCGAAGCCATACATGTTTGTTGTTCAAACGGGAATGCCTGTGAATCAAGATGGCAGGTGCAAATGAATTACTCGCATTTTTATTGTCACCAGTTGCTGCTGCAGAACATTTTTTTTTTAAAGCAAATCCAAGATGTGGAAGTGTGATCTTCCACTTAAAAAAAACAGGATGTTTTGTCACCTCGGCACATGATCGCTATGGCAAAAATCCAACATAGTGGTTCCAGGTGCTTGCCTTGCCAGTAAGCCCCCCTCCCTCATGCACATCTGACCAATCTGCTTTCCAGTTCTGCTCTTATCGGGAAAGTGCAACAAAGTGAATCGGTTGTCCCAATGAGCAGAAATGTGTATTTCATTTGGAGTTTTTTAAAAAAACAGTTGGGAAAAGCCACGAAAGCTTTTCCCATAGAGTACTTGAAGTTTTTGCCCCTCTCCTTCCAAATACGGTGCAATGATGTAGGATACGATTTAGACAAAATTCTTCTTGAATTCTATGAGGAGCATTTTCACAATATAGACAAGCCCCCAGACTAACATGGCTATGTCTTTGAATTGTGTGGAAAAATTAATAAAGTTGCACAAGAACTTAGATTTTACCAGGCGGAGACGGTGTTTCTGTTCAACCTACCTGTTGAATCTTTGGATCATTTTCATATTTTTTTTAAAACTCAAGGCAACCATTGGGGAAATCTGAATTTAATCAGAGTGGATATCCTGTATGTGTATATATGTTTAACCTCTATCCCATAATTTCCTTTGCCTAAATCCCCTTAAAGGTGATAGTAGCCCTACAGTGGAAGTTAAGAAAGTTTCTTAA
This sequence comes from Gambelia wislizenii, assembly GCA_030847615.1. Lineage (NCBI taxonomy): Eukaryota > Metazoa > Chordata > Lepidosauria > Squamata > Crotaphytidae > Gambelia > Gambelia wislizenii. Next base: position 30,047,855 of record JAUMIR010000006.1, on the reverse strand, counting down.
ATGTATCTATCATTTCTCAGCATAGCTAGAAGGAGTACTGTGGGCCCTTGGTTTGGTTCCAGAATCCCCTGCGGATACCAAACTCCATGGATGCTCAATTTCCACTATATACAATGCTGTAGTAAAATGATGCCCTTTATATGAAATGGCAAAATTAAGATTTGCCTTTTGATTTGGTGGGGGAGCAGGGGGAGAATAGTTTCAAGCTGTAGATGTGGCATCTGTGGGTGCAGAATCTGTGGATATGGAGGGCCGACTGTACAGAAGCAATTTACAGCTGAACAAAATGCAAGAAGACACTGGCACACCTCAGTTAACAAATCCTCTGAAAAATAAGCTCCTTTTTACACAGTCTTTTTTTTTTACAGGGGCCCAGCCTCCCCTGCTTTCTTGTCTTCTATCTGGAAGGTTTTTTTTTCTTTTCTTTTCCACATTGGCATTGGGAGGATGGTGAAGGACTGAGTTGCAGCTGCAGGTAACAATGCAATAAAGCTTGACCTGGGAAAGAATGGGATTCTACTCTAAGGGACCCTCCTGTAGCTGTGGGTGCTTACGTACAAGAGGCAAGATAAACAGATGCCTCCATAATCACTTACTGAACGTGTCTGAAAAACACTACACTGCTATAGTACTATTATTCCACTTTAACTGCCATGGCAACAGCATATTGAATCCTGGGATTTGTAGTTTAGGAAGGGTCATTTAGAATTCTCAGTCAGAGAGCTCTTAGGTCTCACTCAACTACAAACCCCAGAACTGCACAGGAGGCCGCCACACTCCATGTTGGAGTATTTAGGATTTTGGATTTCCAGATAGGGGGTACTCAACCTGTATCTACATTTCTTACACTCCAGAATTGGCCCTGCAGATTTAAGTGCATCTGAGGTTCCCTTAATATTAGAGACATTAATTGAGGCCTACCAAGTATCCAAGCCAACAATCTATATTTAAAAAACTTCTGTTGTCTATAAATAAATATGACACACAAAGTTTACCACAAGAGTGGAATAGAGAACTGGAATGCCCATTTCTGACCAATCAATGGCTATCAGATCTCTGACTATGTCTTACGGCTTGTCTAGATGAGAAGATATAATGCTGATTGCTGCACATTAGCACAAATTTGCAGCAGCGTTCATTTGTCTCCACATGTTGTTTTTGGCAAAATTGCTGGTATGTGAAGCTTGTGTGAAGCTTGTGTGAAGCTTGTGTGAAGTATGTGAAGTTTGATGTTTACATGGAGCCATGCCTGTGAATCAAGACAGTGGCCGGAAGTGAATCACTCGCGTTATTATGCTCAACAAATTGCCGCCGCTGCACAGTATGTTTTTTTTTTTTTACTGTAAATATAAGGTGTGCAAGTGCGACCTTCCATTTAAAAAGCTGTTTGGTTGCCTCTGTGCAGCAAAAAAGTGCAGAATCATAACTGTAAAGGGCAGAAATTCTCAAGATCTCTGATGCGATGAACCAGCAATTCTGCCCCCCCCCCCCAATGTGCCAAGGACCGATACCATATTTGTGCCATATTGTTGTTCTGTTGGCATTGTATCATGAAAACAGCATGGCCGAGTAGCTGATGAGTTTCAAACTGGCATTGGCCTGTGGACCACCACTTTGAGTAGCACAGGGTAGAGGACCCTGCCCCATTATCCGTGTTGAAAGGAGTTTCAACTGGTAGTCCAATTGGCTTCTGTACATAGATGCGTGTATGTATATACAATCTTGTTCTTGACCTCAGGCAGCAAAATGTCTTACGCTTTCCCTGATCTTGCTGTTGTGTAAAGTGGCTTTTTAGCTGCTTCTGGACACATGGCTAGCACTAACAAATCATTAGCTGTAAGCTACTAGCAGAGTGGTAATTCTTTCCCCACAATATTAGGGATATTACAGTTCTGAAGGATATGTTCACCCTGCTGTGTTCCATCCACATCAGTGGGTTGGACACAGTGGGTGTGAGCAGGGCAGTGGCATGTCCAATTACCCCAGGCAGTCATTGAAAAGAAAAAGAAATCCAAGTAATGCAGAATATAATTTATTGTCAACTGTTCATTGGCACAAGTGCCTATTACAATTCATTAAATGTCAAAACAAAACAAAGGGTTGTATGCACATGAAATAGTTATACTTGAGCACTCCTGAAATCAATGTGACAAGTTAGTCAAAAATAAATTGTATTTATTTCAATGAGATTAAAGCATGGCAGTGTGAGAGTGCAATCCTAACTGGCCGAGAATCTGTTGAGCTGATATTAGGGCAGCTGAACCTGTACCATTACATACACTTCCCCAACACCTGGAGACTTTGGAAATTACCTTGGACTACCCTCAACCTGGCCTAACATCATGGCTGTGTCCCTGGGCTGAAAGAGTTTTGGTTCCAGTGTAACTTGGCTCTGTCCTTACCCAAACCCCTCTCCCCTATTTTGAGCCTTTCTGCTGGCAGATCTTAGCCAGCAGAGCTGTTTTGCCAGTAGTTTGCTCTGCATTCAGATCTCTAAGCTCAACCAGCACAAGTGGGTTCTGCCAGCCAGCAGAAGAAGTGTGTGCCTAAGTTTAACTCTACCCCAGCACACCCATCCATCCCTTTATTTATATCAGTGGAATGCACTGCCTCAGAGTGTGGTGGAGGCTCCTTCTTTGGAAGTTTTTAAACAGAGGCTGGAAAGCCATCTGTTGGGATGCTTTGATTGTGTATTCCTACAAGGCAAGGGGTTGGGCTGGATGGCCCTTGTGGTCTCTTCCAACTCCATGATTCTGTGATTCTATAACCCACCTTTCTCCCAGGCTGGTAGTCAAGGTGGCATACCTCCCCTCCCCAAAACCAGAATAGAAAAAAACATATACAGTAGGACCCCTGTATCCACAAGGGATTGGTTCTATCCCCTCCACCCCATGGATACCAAAAACCATGGATAACAGCGAACACCATTGAAAATAATGGGACTTCTGGTTTAAAATACCATAGAGTTGCCTTGGAGGACCTAGAAAACATCTATAGAGGATGTCTCTCTAGACATTTTCTAGGAAGACTCTATGGTAGGTGTGCTGTTTTGTGTCCCGCGGATAACTGAATCAGTGGATAACGAATCAGCGGATACAGGGGTCCTACTGGAACCTTGGGGTTGGCAGTTTGGTGATGGGCACCATGGAATCCTCAGCCAAGGAGCTCCTCCAGTGTCTCTGGCTAAACTAAGATTCCCTAGGATGTTGCCATTGAAGTTAAAGTGGAATCAAAGTGCTATAATTACGTAGTGTGAATGGCCTCCCAGTTGTTTAACCACAAAACCAGTAGTAACCACAAAAATACTCTAACCAGCCTGACCAAGAGTGGATTTTCATATGTTTAAAAGCAGTGAGTTTTATTCAGTGCTCAAAACAAATTCTTGGGGCTCAGAATTCTTCCCTTCTCGGTATATGTCTTTTGCACTAGTGACGAGGGAGCACAATAGCATTGGTGATCCTTCCTTTTTTTTGTTTTGTAATAGTAGGTCCAGTATGTTGTGCTCACTACATAAGATACTTCTGGAGCAACCTGTTTTGGATAATAATTAAGCACTATTTTGAGATACAGAATTGTTTTTGCCTTTGGTGGAGTCATTGGCAAACTGTTTTGTTCCAAAAGTCTTCTGTGTAGAGCTTTGCCTGCCACATGGTCAGATAGTGCCAACAATGGGGATGCACAGAGCTCTCTGTTTTCCACATAGTCATCTTTATTACCAAAGAAGAATCTAGGGAGTATGGGTCTTCTCTCTCTCTGGCTTTTCTTCACAAACAAAGATTCAGGAAGGACTCATCCCGCGCTTTCTGCAAGCGCGCTGATGATTGAAAAGGCCAATCCGAGATAAACAAGTCCGGTTCCAGAAAGCACAACAGAGGGCCTCCTTGGGTGATGTTTCCGGGTTGAGATTCTTTCTGCGTTGTCGTTTCTCTTCAAGTTTTGTTCGGCATGAATTCTCAAATAAAGCTGCAGCATTGTGAATAGTGCGTCTCCATGCTTTCCGATGTGAGGCCAGGGCGGACCATTGTTAATGATTAATTTGACCAAGCCTGAGATGTTGTTTCAGGGAATCCTTGTATCACTTTTTTGGAGCTCCTCTCTTACGCTAACCCGTGGCGAGTTCACCGTAGAGTAGTATTTTTGGGAGGTGAAAGAAGAATCTAGGGAGTATGGGTCTTAAAAGGGGGAAAATGTATAGTAAACTACACATTGTCATTTTTTCCCCTCCTGGGGTGTATCCATACTGCATAATTATCTCAGTTTGATACTACTTTGATTGCCATGGTTCTTTCCTATGGAATCCTGGAATTGCTAATGAATTAGAAGTCCTATCCCCTATGTTACCATGGAATACCAACAGTTGTCTAACAGTACTTCAGTATATTAATGAAAAGCATTTATTTAGAAGACATTTTCCAAATGTCTCAGTTGCACTGAATTTTTCTTTCCTTTTTTTTTTTTTTTGTGCATGCCAGTGTCAGTGGCCTCTGCAGAATGGAACTTTTCTAAGCTGAAGTTAAAAAGTTACTTCAAATGTTCTATGAGTGAGGGACGACTAAGAGGCCTTTCTGTAATAGCTGTGGAAAGGGTGATAGCACGTTCCTTAGATGTTGAGAAGTTAGTGAAGGTGTTTGCTGCTCAAAAAGCAAGAAAAGTTGAAATTTAAGTGAGTAATTTTTAAAAAATTAAAAGCAGGAAAAGAAAACAAAAGTCCATTTTATAAATGTTGTAATTTTAACTTATTTGATACAAATTTTATGTAAACTGGTTAAAAATAGTTTTAAAAGAATAATTCAGGCTATACTTTGTATTTCAAAATTTAGAACGTAAGATTGTAAAAGTAAGAAGGACACAATGCATTAAATATACTAAATTGGACTCAGCGCTTTCTTTTCTTTGAGGAAATTATACCATTGTGTTAATTGCTAATAAACAAAAAATATTACGTTAGTGCCTATGATAGTTTTTAAAACTAAATTATTGGTGGCAAATTATGTAATAATGTGAACATCCTATACTGTGAACAGGTTAGGTTATATTGACCTGAGATAAACATATGCCCCCCCACCAAAGTAAAGCATTGAAGGGCCCCCCCCAATTCCTTAAACTGGCTCTGCATCCCAGTATGCCAGCCCAGAAAGACACCATGGTTGATGGTATCTGCTGAGAGTTCCAGCAGAACCAACAGGGACACACTCTTCTCATCTAGTTTCAGATGTAGGTTATCCACCAAGGCTACCAAAGCTATTTTAATCTCATAACCAGGCCTGAAGCCAGATTGAAATTGGTCCAGATAATCGGTCTCATCCAGAAACCCCTGGAGCTGGGAGGCCACCACATGCCCCTATTCCTCATCCATTATCCCATCTGGATCCAAGCCAAAGTGTTTTAATTTTTTTTAAATAGAAGCATAGATGAGAATAGTCACCACATTCCTAAACTAGTGTTAACCAGAAAGGCATGTGTAATGTTAGAGTGCAGTAACACTTAAAATAAGAAAAAGAAAATCAGCATTATGCTGTTCAGAGTGTTGAGGTTGTTGTTATGTGCCTTCAAGTGAACTCCAACTTGCAGTGACCGTATCCTAGGGCAGTCGTTCTTAACCTTCCAAGGGGGTACAATGTCCTCACAGGGGGTCCATGAAGGCTTAAAGGTTGCTTGGCCCACCTCCTCCCCACAGTGGAGCAGCCACATGACAGGAGCCAAGGCAAAGGCTGGCTGGCTGGGCCTGCACATTGCCATTCAGTCCACTCCAGCCAAAAACTTGCAGGTAGGAGAAAAATCTTCCCTCTCCCTTCAGTGCCTCTGAGGGAATGTTTAATGGATGGGGTAACTGCATTATATTATTATTACTATTATTATTATCATAATCTGTGGTTGTTGTTGTTGTTTTAAGTCTTGAGTTAAGTCTTTGGGGCCCTCAGTAACAAAAGCTATTTAAAGGGGGTCCCTGTTAAAAAAAAGGTTAAGAGCCACTATCCTAGGGTTTTCTTGAAAGAATTATTAAGAGGACATTTTCTACTGCCTTCGTCTGAGGTTGAAAGAGTGTGACTTGTGCAAGGTCACCCAGTAAGTTTCTATAGCTGAGCAGGGATTTGACCTCTGGTCCCCTAGAACCTTAGCCCAACCCTGAAACCATTACACCATGCATGTGCAGAGTGTTCTTAGATGCTAAATTAAGCAATAAAACACCCAGAAAAGTATTCTCATCCTAACTAGAAGACTGATTTTAAAATTAGCTAGTTTATAAAATGGTTTCCCTGCAATGAGCATATAGCAGGGACTGCAACTGTTAGCATTCCTCACTGTTGCCTATGCTGCTGGTAGTTGCAGTCACACAATGACAGTCATAGAGTTAATTCACCCCAGGTTATTGTGAATATGTGCTATGCTGTGCCTGTGCTAAGTTCGCCTGCCTAAAATGTCACTTCTCATCACACCTTGTATTTTTTTTTAAAAAGGTGGAAGACTACTGCTCAGGGCATCTAACGCTGTGGACACAGCTCCACTCTTGTCCTCTTAAAAAAAGATGGACTTTTTATATATAGTAAGGAAAAGACGGAAGCTTAACTCTGAAAACTAAGGGAGGGTTTCAAATGAATCACATGAAATGTGAGTGAATGATGAGGCACAATGATATGACACTGAAATGCTGAAAAGGAATTTTCATGAGCTATTTTTTTTAAACCACCACATTCACAGTCGGTGAGACTGTTAATGAAAATCTTTCAGTTTCTCATCATTGGGAGAAAACCTCAAGAATTGTTTTCTTCTCTCCCCACCCCCACCTTTTGAACTAGATGCAAGCAAATATAATTGACTAAATTTTGGGGAGAAATACATAAAAGCATAAAAAAACTTGGGGGCAGGAAGAGAATTATGATGGGATTCTGAGAAATGGAATGAAAATGCAATTAGCAGATTTGCACATCCCATGCAAACTTCCACTGTTTTTCTTGTAGGCATTTAAGGAGGTGGATGCTTATTTGATGTACTAGGCTAGAAATTAACAGGGGAGGGGGAAGGAAACAGACAAGATTTTGGTCAGATGGACGTTTGCCTTCCTTCAAAGACAAAGCAGCCAGAAATGCCAGCTCTTAAAAACCTGTTTCCATGTATGGTTGTGAAAGTGAAGAAAAGTGAAGTCAGTGAAGAAAGCTGATAGGAAGAAAATTAACTCATTTGAAATGCTGTGCTGGAGGAGAATTTTGCAGATACCCTGGACTGCTAAAAAGACAAATGAATGGGTCCTAAAGAAAATCAGGTCTGATCTCTCCCTAAAGCCAAGATGACTAAATTGAGGTGGTTGTATTTTGGACATACCATGACACTGGAAAGTACAAGAATTCACAGTAAAGTGGAAGGCAGTAGGAAACAAGGATGACAATGTTACAGGTGGATTGAGTCAACCAAGGAAGCCATGGCCCTGAGTTTGCAAGAATGGAGCAGGGCTGTTGATGATAGGGTGACTTGGAGGCCTATCATGCATGGGGTCAGGGCCGGTTTAACCAGTCTGCCAAATCAGCATTGGCAGGGGGCCCCAAGGTCAAGGGCCCCCCCTGCTGACCTTATCTGACAAAGGAGACAGCTGGGAGGAGCCGCTGCTTTGTAGCCCCCTCCTACCCTCCTCCTCCAAAAACCTCCTGCTGGCTTTTTTTTTTAAAAAATCAGTGTCTCCCAGACTAGAAAGAGAAAGAAGCAGCAGCCCTCCGTGGCAGAAGCTGGAGGGAGTTTGCTGCTGCAAAATTCAAGCCAGCCAGGCATGTTGGAGAGGGATGAGTGTGTGCGTTTGTGAAAGAGAGGGAATTTGAGGGTTGTCTCTTTCCCTCAGAAAGGGCTTCTTTCTTCCTTTCCTCCTTTACTTTCCTTTCCTTCCTTCCACATAGATCCCCTCCAGCCCATCTTTCCAGCTGCTCTTAACATGTGGGGTCTCTCCCCTCCCTCCCTTCACCCCTTGGTCTTCAGCTTCCTCCCCTTGCTGCCAACTGTGTTCAGCCTGCAAAAGAAATTTGTGTGCGTTTGCCTATGTGCCTTCAAGTCATTTCTGACTAAGGCGAACCTACCATGGGGTTTTCTAGGCAAGGTTTGTTCAAAGGGGGTGTGCCTTTGCCTTCCTTTGAGGCTGAGAGAGTATGACTTTCCCAAGGTCACCCAGTGGGTATTCATGGCTGAGTAAGGATTCAAACCCTGGTCTCCATAGTCATAGTGCAATGCTGAAACTTCTACAACACTCTAGCGCTTTTAACAGAAGACTATAAAGAATATAAATTAAAATTTGGAGTAATATTACTGGGAACAATGTTTTTATTGTTGTCACTAAAACACCAGTATCCCATTAGTGTTATGTGAGAGGCATTGGCCTAGAGCAGTGGTTCTTAACCTTTTCTTTACCAGGGACTCCCTTTAAATATCTTTTGTTGCCCCAAGACTTAACTCAAGATTTAAAACCCTAACAATAATTGCTAATACTAATAGCTAACAACAACAACAATACAATTACACCATCCATTGAACTTTCCCTCAGAGGCAATCTTGCTTCTTCCTGCAAATTTGTGGCTGTAGTGGATTGAATGGCAATGTGCAGGCCAAGCCAGCCAGCCTTTGCCTTGGTTCCTGTCATGTGGCTACTCCACTACAGGGAGGAGGGGGGCCAAGCAGCCTTCAAGCCTTTGAGGACCCTCTGTGAGGACACTGCAGACCCCAAGTTAAGAACCACTGGGCTAGAGAATGCTGGAAAAGGAACAATGCAACCAAGACCTTGAGAAGGGTGCTGGCAGGGGGATTCTGGGAGGTGTAATCCTAGCGTAACTTTCCCAGGCTCTGAATGCAGCCTAGAATCATAGGGCTGGAAGGGACCCCAACAGCCATCCCATCCGATCGGCTTTTGCCCTGCAGGAACAAACAATCCAAGCATTCCTGACAGATGGCCATCCGACCTATGTTTTAAAAAAGCCAAAGAAGGAGACTCCACCACACTCCAAGGCGGTATATTTCACTCCCGAACAGCTCATACTTTCAGGAAGTTCTTCCTAATATTCAGGTGGAATCTCTTTTCCTGTAGTTTGAATCCATGGCTCCGTGTCCTAGTCTCTGAAGCAGCAGAAAACAAGCTGGCTCCTTCCTCAGTATGACATCCCTTCAAATATTTAAACATGGCTATCACGTCACCTCTCAACCTTCTCTTCTCCAGGCTAAGCATGCCCAGCTCCCTAAGCCGTTCCTCATAGGGCGTAATGGCTTCCAGACCTCCCACCATCCTTCTCAGTATCTTTCTTGAATTGTTGTGCCCAGAACTGGAAACAGTATTCCAGGTGAGGTCTGACCAAAGCAGAATGGAGTGATACTATTAGTTCCCTCGATCTAGACACTACTCCTATTAATGCAGCCTAGAATTGCATTGGCATTTTTTGCTGCTGCATCACACTGCTAACTCATGTTCAGCTTGTAGTCTACTCTTTCTTTTCTTTGAGGAAATCTACACCATTACGTTAATTACTAATAAACAAAAAATATTATGTTACTGCCTATAATATAGTTTTTAAACTAAATTATTGGTGGCAAATTATGTAATACAGTAGGCCCCTCTTATCCACAGGGGATTGGTTCGGGTGTGTGTGTGGATTCTGAAAACCTTGAATAATAGTGAGTGCCATTGAAAATAATGGGATTTCTGGTTTAAAATACCATAAAGTTGCCTTGGAGGGCCTAGAAAACAGCTAGGGAGGACACATTTTCTAGGAAGACTCTATGGTAGGTGTGCTATTTTGTATCCCATGGATAATGAATCCATGGATACGGGGGTCCTACTGTAATCTGAACATCCTGTACGGTGAATAGGTTAGGTTACATTGACCTGAGATAAACATATGGGCCCCCCAAAATAACGCATTGCAGGCCCCCCCAAAATTCCTTAAACCGGCCCTGCATGGGGTCACCATAAGTTGAACTCGACTTGGCATCCGTTAACAACAATAAATACCTTCATTAATAAACCATTGTAGATGTATTCCTGGACATCACTTCTTGTAGTTTTGTTAGTAATTAACAATTTTGTGTATGTAAGATTAGTTTAGTTACCTGTGTTCTATTTTTGTTATGTGTAGATGATGACCTTGTATGTTTTCTATATTACAGGTTGAGTCTCCCTTTATCTGAAATTCTGAAATCCAAAATAATCCAAAATCCAAAATGTCCACATGAGTGGCTGAGACAGTGACACCTTTGCTTTCTGATGGTTCAGTGTACACACACTTTGTTTCATGCACAAAACTATTACAAATATTGTGTATAAAATTACCTTCAGGTTATGTGTATAAAGTGTATATGAAACATAAATGAATTTTGTGTTTAGACATGGGTCCTGTCTCCAAGATATCTCGTTGTTTATATGCAAGTATTCCAAAATCCAAAATATTCCAAAATCCTAAATACAGTTGGCCCTCTATATTCATAGATTCTGCATCCATGGATTCAATCATCCACGGTTTGAAAGTATTCCTGAAAAAAAATTCCAATAGGCAAACCTTGATTTTGCCATTTGCTATAAGGGACCCCATTTTACTATGCCATTGTATATATTGGGACTTGAGTATCCATAGATTTTGGTATCTACCGGGGTGGTGGTGGTCCTGGAACCAAACCCCAGTGGATACCAAGGGACCAGTCGTACTTCTGGTCCCAAGCATTTCAGATAAGGGAGACTCTACCTGTATTAATTTCAAAATCACACACACACATACAAAATAAAGAAGTCACAAAACATGAGAGATCATACTTAGCAGCCATAACAAGGGGTAACAAACTGTAGAGAAAATGTAGAGAGAAGAAGAGCAAGAGCAAAAACAATGAAATGTTTGTTATGCTCAGGAAAAGAAAAGAAACGCTAGAATGTGTGCAGCAAAATTCCAAGTCCTCTTAGTGTTCTACCTTAAGGCTTTTGGAGCAGTATAGCGTAGCTAAACCTCAGCTTTTTGAAAGCAAAAGGACAGTGGAAAGAACAGAGGTTAGATAGCCATGTGTCAGGACAACTTTAGTTGCACATTCCTGCATGGCAGAGGGTTGGACCAAATGGACCTTTTGGTCCCTCCCAACTGTATGATTCTATGATTCTCTTCAGTATGGCTGAATCAGGATTTTGGAAGTAATCCCACATTGCTTTCCCCTCTACTAGGACTTCTTTTCAGCTGGGGCTTGGCTGACACTCTCCCTGTTCTGACTCTCACTGCTGTGGTTGGAGAGATCTTTGTCCATGAGCTAGAACAAGAGGGCTTCAAAGATGCCTTTCCTTCCCCCATGGATGAGAAAGGTAAGGTATCCAAAGTTGTTTCATTGTTTCTGTTTTTTCCTCAATCTTTTCCTTCTGTTTTTTTCTCCATCTTTGTATGGTGGTTTCTCTATTTTTTTCTCTGTCTTTTTTCATCAATTCATCAGCATGCAGAGTTAATTGGCTATCTAGGTTCATTGTCTTGCCCTTTTGTTCTTCTCCTTCTCCTTTGGTTGGATCCAACCCAAAACTTGGAAGAAACTAGTGAAAAACCATAAGCTACTTGTAATTAATTCCTTTTTCTCATAACGAAGGTCTAACTATATTATATTACAATTGGAACTTATTGAGGGTGAGCTAGGTTCATTCCTTTGGTGATGTAACCATAACTTTTTAGTTGCAACTATATTTATGGGGGTGTGGACTCATATCAGGTGCTGGCTGGCATTGTGGCTCATGCTAGTACCTTCTAGTCTTTGAGACTGTTAAGGCACAAATGAGATGCATGGGAAGAGAATGTGTTTTGTAGCACAGGCCAGTGGCTTGTAGTACGCAGAGGTTTTTTTTAAGGATCTTCTGAGAAATGGGAAAGCAAAGTTAACTTTAAAGAAAATGTAATTGTAACAGTAATTACTTATTTGAAGACACCCTTGGAATTACAGCTAATTATTTTAAAAAGTAACACTCAAAGCTCTGGTCATGCTTAGTACACACCCACTGAAATCAATAAGGCTTAACTTAGTCATGAGCACTGGAAGTCCAAGTCTACTCTAAATATGACCTGATCCATCTCCAAACCATCACTATCAGTATAATGAGAGGGAGGAGGAGAATATATCCCTGCCTTGAGGTACCTACATTCCAAATTCAACTGTGAAGAAACAGTGAAGAAACACAGAGGAAGGAAAAGGAAGAGGCAACAGGAGTAAACAGAAAGTAAATTAACTTACTCAACCCCAAATGCTGAGAGCTGTAGTAAAAAAAAGTAACTTTTCTAGCTCTGCTTCAGCTTTGTTACAGGTTGAATTTCCATAGGGAATGGGGACCAAAGCATTGTTCCAGGGTATCCACAGGAAAGGTAGGTTCTAAGGAAGGGAAGAAGAAAACGAAGGAAAGAAAAAGAGGTGGCATCACAGAGATGTTCTGCAAAGAAGCTTTGGGTATAAGGACAGGAATCTTGAGTGAACAAGAGACGTACAGACTAATGGGTGGGGTGAAGCTGACAGTGTGTAAAGGCATAGTTTGAACTCAATCTGAAATCTTACAGACCTTCCTCCTGATGTTCCCATCACCTTCCACGCCAATCTTTTGCATCACCCTGACTTGCCCCGGTGGCTGCGCTACATTCAACGTACCCCCTTTGAGACAGGGTATCTCTATGGGTCTGCAACAATTGAAGATGTTGGCGAGCAGACAATTGAGGTATGTACCTTTTATAATTTCCTACTGGACAGAAAGATTGCAAATTTTGCTTGTGTTATTACTTGAGAGCATCCTCGGCCTAAGTTTAGGTGTAGCTTATGTCTGAGAAAACATCAGGCTTTCAGGGTTATATATGTCTGTGTTAGGATAGGTCCCAGATGTGACCTGTTCCTGCCAATTTCAGTGTTTCTTGTAACCTTGCTGTCAATTATGTTTTTATTTCTCTGTACTGCTAACCAGGGCAGTGTAGCAGCCATGGAAAAAGTGAGTGTAACAGTCACTCAGACAAGCCAGGTAGCTGCAGAGGTTTGTCTGAGAACCAGGGAATGAATGATTGTCTACAAAGGAGGGGTCAGGGGATGATGGATAGCAAATAGCTGTAGCCCACCAGATTTCACAGATTGCAAATGCTTTTAGTAAACTGTCTCCTGAACTTTCATTCTGAGCAACAATTTAGTATGATATGCTTTCTGGATTACTGTGCTAATAAAGTTTTCTGTTTAATTCCGAAACTGCTGGTCATTGTATTTGGGAATGCAAGTACAGGTCGACTCCCATATTCATGAATTTCAGTATCCACTGTTTCACTTATCCACATCTGAAAAAATATGTTCACTCTAGGCATTTCTAGGTCCTCCAATGTGACTCTGTGGTCAACTTCCAGCATTCGTCTCATTGAAAGTAATAGGGTTCCCTATTATCCACAGTTTCAGGTATCCACAGGGCGGTGTCTTGGAACGTATCGCTGTGGATACAGGGGTTGACCTGTACCTTACAGTCTGGTAGCATGCCCATGTGTCTTACTTTACAGAGGACAGTCCTCTGTTTGAAGGGCTGTAAAAGGACAGTCTTCTCTGACTGTAGGTCCAATCCAAAACATGGAAGTAATGAGCTACAATTAACAAAGCTACCTGTAACGAGTTACACTTTGTTTGCAGTTGAGGATGGAAGAGATGTACATCCTCAGCTATGTCACCCTTACATGCAAGGATGAATAATTACTGTTGCCCTCCCTCGCCCAGGGAAGAAAATGAGTATTTCTCTGTAGTATTCTCCCATCCCAAAGTGTTGTGGAGAAATTGATCTGTGCAGAAACACATTGTTCTTGTACCAAAACCATGTTTTCAGTGCAGAACCCAATTTTCAACTTGGAAATGAATAATTATGAACATTCAGTCCATCCCTAGAGGGCAGGTGTTCTGCTTTATGGTGAACAGTCCTCTGTTTGAAATGCTATAAGAGGACAGTCCTCTATTTCAGAGGTCATCCAGTCTAGAGTATGGAAGTAATGAGCTACAATTAAAGTTGCAATCTGTAATGAGTACCTGTTTATTTAGTAATGAAGGTATAACAAAGCAAGACTTCAAAAGTAACCAGTGAAAATGAGTTTTGTCACAAGTGCAGTGGGTAACATTTTCTTAAATCCTTTCAAAAGTTACCTTTAAAGGGAATGTGCAGGGGTTAATGTTATTTTTATAAGGCATTTTGAGACTTTTGAAAGGAATTTTTCAGATTTAATGCTACCTTAATCCCTCACAAGCCTGAAGCCTTAAGCTTCATTTTTCTTTCAAACCCAGCAAAAGGACTTGCTGATTAAAACAGCAAAAGAAGGATTTTTGTTTGTTTGCTTGTTTTGTAGTGTGGGTAAAGTAATGTGAGTAAAGAGTCACTGGGCCTTTGGCTTTGTCGGATCTCTGGTCTTGGTCTTCTATCCAGATAAGTTGTCCTTAACGATAAAGACTTCCTTGGAGTACAGTCGTCCCTTCACATTCGTGGGGGTTAGGTTCCATGGACCCCCACGAATGTGAAAAAAACATGAATATTGATTGCCCCCCCTCCCCCGCCAAAGCGACCACAGGGCCTCCGGAGGCCCCATGGTCATTTTCCCCGGACTCCCCACTCCCTCCCAAGGCCTTCACAGGGCCTCCGGAGACCCTCCCGAGGCCCCGTGGATGCCTCCCCGGCCCTCCCCCCTCCCGCCCAGGGCCTCCATGGCGCTTCGCGAGGCCCCATGGAGGCCTCCGCAGCCCTCCCCACTCCGCCCCCAAGGCCTTCACGGGGCCTCTGCAGCCCTCCCCACTCCCCCCAAGGCCTTCACGGGCCATGCAAGGCCCCGTGGAGGCCTCCGCGGCCCTCCCCCTCCCTCCCAGGGCCTTCACGGGGCCTCCGGAGGGTCTCTGAAGGCCCCATGGAGGCCTCCCCATCCCTTCCCGCTCCCTCCCAGGGCCTTCATGGGGCCTCCGGAGGCCCCATGTCACGGTTTTGGGAGGGCGAGGGGGCCCTCCCAAAACCGCGAATAATCAAAACCGCAAATGCCGAGTTCGCGAATGTGGAGGGGCAACTGTATTATCTCTACACTATACAGTGATAGCAGTTTGATATCACTTTGATTGTCAGGGCACCATCCTAGTTTAGTGAGGTACTTAGAATTCTCTGTTAGAGAGTGTTAGTGTTGGAGTTCAGAGGATTGTCCAGAACTCTTTAGCAGAGAATTCTAAGTGCCTCACCAAACTGCATATCCCAAGATTCCAAAGGATGGTGCCATGACAATCAGAGTGGTACCAAACTTCTGTAACTGTCTTATATAGACACACTCTTAGTGGTCAGTCCAGAATTTGGGAACTCCCTAAGTAGGGTTGCCAGACTGAGAACTGGAGATGGCTCCTGTGCCTTTAATAGTTGCATAGAAGGGGGAAATTCAACAGGCTGTCCTGCTCTCAATGTCAAACAAGAATTCGGAGTACCAAACTCAGAAGCCATGGAGACATCCAGTATCAACAGTCCAGGGGCAAGAAAGCCGTAAATCAGAGACAGAGTTCTAGGGAGTTGTGGTAGCCAAGAATAAACAATTCAGGGGTTGTAAATCTCTTAAATACACTTGCAAGAGCTGAGCCATAAAGAGAAGAATTGCAACTGTATTCAGCAATGTTGGTGGGGAAAGTAACCTTATATAGGCAGCCTGTTCAGCCAACACCCTGATTCCAGGCAGTCTTTAGGGAGAGCATTCCACAGCTGTGCTCCTCTTGATGCCTTGATTGTAGGAGATGATCTGAGTCAGATGCCTGAACCTCTACCTTTCTTGGGGACTGGTGTGTGTGTGTGTGTTCATCCAACTCCTCTTACTGCTCTGAAGCTGTCCTGAGCTGCTGAACAGAAGGAGGACTTGGCGGGCTACCAGGTCTGCTGTGGCTCCACCAAGGATAAGTCTCCTTCATCTTCCTCAGAAGATGAACCCTCAAGAAGGAGGGGCACAACACAGGTGTTGCTTGACATGCAACCAGGTAGTAAGCAACACCTGCTGAAATTTTCTCTTCTACACAACTATTAAAAGTACAGGAGCCCTCTCCAGAATAGGGTACTCTGGTGACCCTACTATTGAGGAAGGCCAGGTTAGCTCTCTCCTTGCTTTTCAAAGTCATAGTCAAACACCTTTTAGTTCAGGTAAGTCTTTGGCAGCTGACCTTGCTAGCTGCAGAAGGTCTTTTATCTGGATGGATGCTGTATTTTCTTTTACTAGTATGTTTTTAAAATGAGTTTTACATTTTGAATGCTCTTCTTCACATTTATGTCTCTGTGCGGTTTCATTGTAAGCTGCCATGAGTCACATTAATGAGGAAAAGGTGGAACATGAATCAGATAAATACATGAATAAATAAATATTCTAATGCCAAATATTTGGCTACCTCCAAAGAGGACAGGATTAGATGTCTGTGAGTTTGGCTTTCTGTGTCCCACCTCATAAATCTGTCTTCAGTGGTGGCCATTTTGTTTATAGAGGAAAATATTTATTTGCTGTGCTTATTCTCCTTGGAAATATATTTCCTTTCTTGATGGGCAATGGGATGTATTAAGAAAATTCTCCTGTTATTTATTTGCCACCAAGTTTTTATCTCTTCTTTGTGACAGGTGATGGCGTATAACAGGTATACCTATGAAACTGTGAGGCAAACAATGATCATCAGTATTGTACCATCTCCAGGTAAATGTTTCATCCTTTACACAAAACATGCTGCATGTTCACCCCTCTCTACCTTTCCCTTTCTTGCCTTTCTATTACCTTTAGTAGGAATACTGCTTCTCATTTGTTCTGTTTTAAAGAATTGTGTGACATCTCTGGGACCCTTTCAAACTAGACAGTTAAAGAGCTATAACTCCACTTTCGTATCCTCTAACTATTCTGATTTGGCAGGGACAATCCTGATTAATCCTCTGTCATTCCACTTTTTCAGCTCTTTTAAAATGCCCCTGTTTCTCTCTCCTCCTCATACTTTCACCCTTTGTCCTTGGTTTAGTTCATTTTTTGCAAGATGAGTTCAAATTGCAAAAGAATTTTGCTCACAGTTAGCTCAGCAGGTGGGAGAGGAGAGGAGAGGGCAAAGTTTTGCCCTTCTTAGTATATGTGTGTGTATTCCTTTAAGTCGCCTATCAACTTATAGTGATCCCATGAATTTCATAGGGTTTTCTTAGGTAAGGAATACTCAGAGGTGGTTTTGCCAGTTCCTTCCTCTGAAATATAGCCTAAAGCACCTGGTATTCGTTTGTGGTCTCCCATCCAGGTACTAACCAAGGCTGACCCTGCTTAGTTTTCAAGATCAGACCAGATCTGGTGCCTTCAGGGTTTGTAGGCCCTTCCCAGTAGGCTCAGGCAAAAGCAAACTGCTGCAGCCACTCCTAGCTTGTGTGTTCTTCCTCATTAACTTTTGTCCCATTGACCACACTCTGATGTTGCTTGGCCACATGTGTCCTGGCTTTCATCTGTGAAATGTTGCAGGGTAGGCACTTTAACTGCCATGTTTCTATCCTAAAGGATTAAGGGTGTCAGTTAGACACTAGTTATTGTCGCGGGCGTCCCGGGACTTCTTGATCCCATATTCATCCCTCACTGTTTACACGATTTTTGTCTCTGAACTGGATATCACGGGAGATCCCGGGATCATTGTTTACATGGCATCACGTCCCGTGATATGTATCTTCTCCCACTATATACTATCCTGTGGTGTGTGTTTTTTTTGTTTTGTTTTTGTTTGTTTTTTCGTTTACACACGTTTACGGTCCCGGGATTTTTTTTTAGCTGTCAATCAAGGATGCGATTATTGTTTTTTCACAACCTCAGTGACGTACTTCCTTCAGAGTTTCCCGCCACGAGCAATGCTATTGGCTGGCACAAATGTTTGTTCAAGCTTCTGCATTGGGGATGAGGGGATGAATAAGCGATCCCTGCAACCAGACCCTTACTGTCTCTTTAAATTTTAAATCCACCATGGAAAGCAAGCTAAAAGTGCAATTCCCTGCAACCAGACCCTTGCTGTCTCTTTAAATTTTAAATCCACCATGGAAAGCAAGGTAACTAAGGGATGAATGAGCAATCCCTGCAACCAGACCCTTACTGTCTCTTTAAAATTTAAACCTACCATGCAGGGGAGGGACAGGTTAAAGCTGAAGGGTTTGCAGTGTAAAACAGGGGGACTTAGTGTACAGACATACACATAAACCTCCGTGCAGCAGGAAGGGAAGCCTTTGTTTTCAGTTGGTGAGGCTGAATCTATTGAATTGGTGACTGATCCCCTCCTTCTCCTTCCCTGGTCTCTGATCCCATCCCTGGTCACCATTTCCAGTCATCACCTAGTACCAAGATATCTTGTCCTATGCTGTTTACATTTCCGATTTTCTGAATCCTCCTGTGACTTTTAAAAAAATCGCTACAAACCGTGGGACGGAAAGTACCGCTGGTTGAGGGATAAAAGGTGGTCCGCCTTCCGAAAATCTCGGGACCGTCACTATGTATGTGTAAACAACCAGGGATCGACATGAATGTTGGAGCGTAGAAAGACATGCTGTGTCCACCACGACCACCTGCAGAGTTGTTCCACGTCGACAGGACACCAAGGAGAAGGTTTCTGGAAAGACTTCTGCAAAAGACTTCAGGCTGAGAAGGAAAAATTCCTTCACTCCAGCACACTGCCTTGAGCTCTGGCTTGCCAAATAAAGACAGCAACAAGGCCAGCCTTCACTCAACTTGAGGGCTTTAATCTTTGCAGTATATTTACAATATATATACAGAGTATAGGACAGCTGTCTCTAATACTCATAAATCTCTCTCAAACCAACAAACTGCTTCGCCAACCACCATCCACAACAAACCCACTCTGGATATAATTCCCATCTCCTTTTTATAGGCAGTTAAACAATGCCTGTTACATCAGGCATCTCAGATGTGCATACTCTCAAGTGCTGACTCACACACACATCTGCCACTGGAGCTTAACTATTTCCATTACTAAGCTTACAGCTCCATCTTGTGGTTACATCCATGTAATTTCCTGACAACGAATTCATCCCACTACATTTTCATCATGTAAATGGCACCCTCATCTTTTCAGTACAGGGAGGGTCATTTAGAATTATCAGTCAGAATGCTCCACTGCCTCCCCAAACTACAAACCCCAGGATTCCATAGGATGCTGCCAGGGCAGTTAAAGTCGAATCATGGTGCTATAACTATGTAGTGTGAAAGGGTCCCACCTGCTTATTTTTTTTTTTAAATATTAAAACTATTTCTCAGGAACAAGGGTTCCCGAGGTCTCTCTCTGGCTTTTCTTCGCAAACGAAGATTCAGGAAGGACTCATCCCGCGCTTTCTGCAAGCACGCTGATGACTAAAAAGGCCAATCCGAGATAAACAAGTCCGGTTGCAAAAAGCACAGCAGAAGGTCTCCTTGGGTGATGTTTTTGGGTTGTGATTCTTTCTGCGTTGTCGTTTCTCTTCAAGACTTGTTCGTCGTGAGTTCTCAAATAAGGCTGCAGCATTGTGGATAGTGCGTCTCCATGCCTCCCGATGTGAGGCCAGGGCGGACCACTGTTGGTGATCAATTGGCCGAGCCTGAGATGTTGTTTCAGGAAGTCTTTGTATCGCTTTTTTGGAGCGCCCCTCTTATGCTGACCCGTGGTGAGTTCACCGTAGAGGAGTATTTTTGGGAGGCGATGGTCCTCCATCCTAGAAACGTGCCCTGCCCAGCGCAGCTGTGTTCTCAATATCATGGCCTCGATGCTGGTGATCCCTGCTTGCTCAAGGACAGCAACATTCGTCACATAGTCAGTCCAGTGTATATTTAGGATTGTGCGTAGACAGCGCTGATGAAAGCGCTCGAGGAGTTGTAGGTGGTGGCGATAGGTGACCCATGTTTCAGATCCATAAAGGAGGATAGACAGTACGATGGCTCTATACACACTGATTTTTGTGCTTTGCCTCAGGTGTTTATTGCTCCAGACTCTTTTGTGAAGTCTTCCAAATGCACTATATGCCTTTGCTAATCTGTGATCGATCTCTTTGTCAATCTTGGCATCTGAGGAGATGATGCTTCCCAGGTAGGTGAACTGCTGAACGGACTTGAGCACTGATTTGCTGACGGCAATGTGGGGATGGTGGTGTTCGTCCTGTGGTGCAGGCTGGTAAAGAACTTCTGTTTTCTTCAGGTTGATTTCTAGCCCAAACAGCTCTGCAGCTGTTGCAAAGCAGGATGTTAGGCGCTGCAGAGCTGCTTCTGTGTGGGCAACAAGGGCAGCATCATCGGCGAAGAGCAGCTCACGGACTAGATAGTTTAGAGTCTTAGTGTGAGCCCTCAGACGGCTTAAGTTAAACAAGCTACCATCAGTACGGTAGCGTATATAGATGCCGTCGTCTTCTTCAAGCTCTGCCAAAGCCCTTTGGAGCATCGTGCTAAAGAAGATTGTAAATAAAGTTGGTGCAAGAACACAACCTTGCTTCACTCCATTAGTTATTAGAAAGGGCTCTGAAAGAGCATCGCCATATCTGACTTGACCACGCTGTCCCTCGTGTAGCAAGATAATCATTTTAAGGAATTTGGGGGGACATCCTAGTCTTTCCAGGATCTGCCACAGACCTTTTCTACTTACAGTGTCAAAGTGATGAACAAATAAAAACCAATTAAAACAATACAGAGATAAAAACTCCTAAAAGCAGTCTAAAAGACTATCCTAGAATCCAAGTTTTAAAACATTTAAAACAGCAATTTCAAACACTGAATGCCATGCAGAACAGCACTGTTTTGGCTGCCCACCAGAAGCTTAAAAGAGAAGGGGCCATCTTAACTTCCTTGGGTAGGGAGTTCCACTGTCAAGGCACTGCTAAAGAGAAAGCCCTGTTACATGTACCCTCCAAACTAATTTCACAAGGTGTTGGGACACACAACAGGGTCTCCTCTGAAGATCTCAAATTTCATATGGGAGGAGGCAGACTGAGCTTACGCTCACCCACAAAAATGGCCAAGGACTCTTTCCCAAGTGTGGCTGATTTGTTGGACTGTAACTCCCAGAATTCCACTCCAGTGGTTATGCTGGCTAAGGTTGCTGGCTTGTTTCCCCATGCCACAACAAACTACAAATCCCAGGATTCCATAGGATGGAGCCATGATAGTTAAAGTGGTGTCAAACTGCATTATTTCTGCAGTGTGTCAGCAGCCTCAGCCTAGATAGAATGCTGTTACACATGGGCTGAAGTGATAACAAGCAGCCTTGAGTCCTAGGACTTTATCAGACATGGAAAAATACAGAGTCATCATGATGCCACATAACTACGAAAGGGCATGCGGATCAGACGACGTCACTCTTTCACGGTCATGAAGAGCCCCAAACCCGTACCTTTTAATTGATGGCTTAAGCCATCAATAGATCTCTCTGCTGCTTTTTTGCCGGCATTGCTGGCATGTGAAGCCTCTGTCCCTTTAAATCTCGGACTTACCCCAACAATGGCCGGGCCTGCGTTAACACTTCTGGGTCAGATCGGGACATCCAGCTAGGTGACAAACTTTTTTTTCCCCTCCCTGGGTCAAAGTGTGTGTGTGCTTGGTGTTACTTTTTGATGTGTATTTTTGGTTTTATTTTTGAATTTCCCGTGCAATGGAATTGTGTGGGATTTCAAAAGAGGAAGGAACGGAGCTCCATTCACTTCCTCTTTATTCATGGAGGAGCCTTTGCCGGGAAAGGAGGTAAGTTTTGGGGGAACATTCTTTTGCCAGCATAAACATTGATTTTTTTATGCTGGCAAAAAGAACCTTATAAGGGGGACATCTGATAAGTCCTTAGTTTGGTCTTTTTGACACTTTATCTTTGTGGTCTAATTTCCCTGTTGTCCTTTGTTTCTGAGTAGATGGGGAGATGCCATATCAAGCTGACTTCTTGGTGAAGAACTGGGATGTGGAAGAAATGCTACCCATAGATGCTCAGGAACTTTTTCAGCAAGCTGTGGACAGCATGTGGGAGCAAGAAGGTTTGACTGTTGTCAATATTACCTCAGCTTTGGACCGTGGAGGCCGTGTACCTCTGCCAATTGAAAACAGGAAGGAAGGGTAAGGGAGCAGAGCCTCTTTGCTATGGAAATGTAAGTGTGGTTGTTGTTGTTTTTAAAAGAAAATGCTGTCAGGGTGAAAGTTGGAACTGTTTTTGTTTTGGGCTACAACTCCCAGAATTTATGGGAATTGTAATCCAAAAAGGAATTTTTCAAAATTGTGGCCAAGATTCTGGCCTGCTCATTGATATTTTTTTCAAGCTTCTTTTAGGGCAGTTAAGTTTTCTTCTCTTGGCATGCTGTGTGCTTTCATTCTTTCTTCCTTGCAGTGTTTATATCAAGGTGGGTTCCAAGGATCCATTCACAGAGTGCTTAACGGAGGCCAAGTCCCCTAGCAACCTTTTCCGGTGCAAATTGGAGCAGCAGCCCATCATTTCATGTTATGACAGCTTCAGCCCTCGATTCCAAGTTGACTGGTGCAACCTTACCTTGGTGAGAGAAGGTGCTGGAGAGATTGGGGATAGAAATGCATATGAAAACTCTCCTGATCCCCCCCCCCTTTTTTATATTCCTCAGGCAGGCCCCACAAGTAAGAACATCACAGTGCCTATCTATGGAGATGGGATATTAGAAGAGGGTAGTGAATTCAATCCTCCAGACAATGTCTCCGACCGGGTATTCTTCTATGACTTCTTGCTGACGTTCCTTCTTCCCTTCCTTTTGGGGCTTCTCCTCTGTCTCCTCCTGGCGTACATTATGTGCTGCAGACGGGAAGGCGTGTAAGTTGAGCATGTGTCCTGGACAGGAGGTTGGAGACCATAGATTATTCTCTGGCTTGCTATGTGTGGGAGCAGGTGGGCAATCCCCAAAGGAACCTTGAGGATTGTCCACATGGTGAAAATACCCTTCACAGAATTTGCTCAGAAAATGAGCTGTCTCCATGGCATCCCTCATTGTCTCGTTGTATTGTGAAGGAGGGGGGGCCAAAAGAGGAAAAGCTATGCGAGAAAAGCCTTCGCTGCTTTTTCCGACTTTTAAAAAAAGCTCCAAGGGTATGCACATTTTCGCTGGTTAAGACAAGCAATTTGACATGAATCGCTTCCCCATGCAGGACAAAGTGCAAACCTGATTGGCTGGATGAGCGCAGGGGGTGGGGCTGGGTTACAGGACAGGTGCCTGCTGCTGCCATGTTGGATTTTCACCTTAGCGAGGGTTTTTTTACTCTTTTTTTTTTTGAAAGGTGAAATATTGTTTGTGTGCACCTTAGAAATAGTTTTTTAAAAAAAGTTCACGTGCAGCAGATTTAAAAACACAAGTAATCCGGCGCTGTCTCAGCTACAGGCATGCAAAGTTTAAGACAGGTCGCAGCTGCTGCAGCTTGCTATTATGGTGAAGTAGTCTGTTCCCCCCCCCTCATGTAGACATGCCCTTTGCATGTAATAAAATAGGTGAGAATTGTGTGGCCCTCCGGACTGTGAAACCCCCAGTAGACTTAGTATAGCTAATGGTGAGAAATGTTGGAAGTTGGAGTCCCACAACATCTGGAAGGCTTCAGAATAGCCATGTCTGCACTGAAAGAAAAAACACATGCCTTAGATGGTAAAGATTGTGTTCATGAGAACAAAAAACAAGAGCATTACAACCATATGCAGAAACTACTGCCACGTGTTTTATTATTTATTTACTTATTTATTGTATTTATATCCCACTCTTCAGCCACAAAGGCTATCAGAGTGGCTTACAAATGGTTAATTTAACAGTTCGTAATTTAACAGTTTTGTATGTGAGTTTAGACTCCAGAATGCAGACCAAAGTCTGGAGAAATCCTGAGACCAAGAACAGAAATTAAAGTGAATTAAGAATGTATTAAAATGAGGTGGCTATCAGATACTATAGAAGGGATATGTTATACTGGCCATTCCCAACCTGGCATCCTCCAGGGTGCCGTTTACATGATGAAAATGTCCCGGGAAGAATTCGTGTTGATCCCTGGCAGTTTACACGTACATCGGGTCGGGTACATGATTTTCGGAAGGGGGGGCGCCACCATTTATCCCTCAACCTGTGGGACTTCCAGTCCCGCGGTTTGTGCCAGTTTTTAAAAAAGTCACTGGAGGATTCGGAAAATCAGAAATGTAAACAGCCTGGGACAAAATATCTCGGTACTAGGGATGACTGGAAATGGTGACTGGGGGCGGGCTTAGAGATCAGGGACCAGAAAAGGAGAGGGTCAGTCACCTGTTCAACAGATCCAGCCTCACCAGCTGAAAACAAAGGCATCCCTTCCAGCTGCACGTAGGTTGATGTGTGTGTGCATGCGCGTGTACTCAATTACCTTTTTAAATGGATTTCTACACTGCAAACCCTTCAGCTTTAACCTCTTCCTCAACTGTATGTTAAAAGAGACTGTGGTGGGCAGAGGGTCGCCCATTCATCCCCTGCCTTGATCACCTCCCTGGGTCTGAACGGGCACAGTAAAATATTCCAGCCTCTGAGCAAATGAACACCCTTTAATTCCCCCTCTCTGTGTCTGTGTCTTTCAAAATGCCTGTCTGTTGCTGGCTTGAAATCATTCAATCAGCAAGTTCACTCTGCTACTAAAACTCTGCTGTAAGGGTTAACATTTTAAAGAGGCAAGGGGAAACTCAAGCCTCCCCCCACACCTCACTTGGCTTGATTTCAAAAGGAAAGCACTCCCTGTGCCTGAGCGAAAGATCTCAGTCTTGGTCTTTCAAAATGCCTTCTGCCTCTGCTTAAAGGGTTAACATTTTTAAGAGACAGGATAAACACAAGCTCCCCCCCCCCAGCCAGCCAATAGCATCGCTCGTGGTGTGGAACTCTAAATGAAGTGCGTCACCGAGGATGTGAAAACACGAGTAATCACATCCTTGATTGACAGCCCCCCCCAAATCCCAGTAAGCTAAACATATGTAAACAGCAAAAGCACGGGATATAACAGTGCGGGACCAATAAAGACTTTTGTCATGTAAATATCAATCACGGGATCTTCCAGGATTTCCTAAAGAGTGACAAAAATTGTATAAACAGCGAGGGACGGATACGGGGTCAGGAAGTCACGGTAAGCTCCGTGACAATTTTTGTTGTATAACTGGCACCCAGATGTGTTGGACTACAATTACCACCATCTCCATCACACAGGGGGGTCAGGAAAAGCTGTGTTGTGCAAAAGTGCATGTTTCACTTGAATTTACTCTTGCTTGTGCTCTGGATTTTGAAATAATATATTATTTTAATTCTATGAATTAAGAATCCAAATAATTCTATGGCAACCAATTTATCTTGGTAATGAGCCTTCAGCACCCTTGCCTGCCAGTAAAATCACTTTATAAATATACGAACACACTATTTTTAATCCATTCTCTGCAATGGAATGATGCCACTGATGAAATTAAGAGCCTTACTGCACTCTCAAGAAAAGCAGCAAAGCCGCAGGAATTTTCCTTCTTTCCTGTTGCCTTATCACATGATGTCAGCGTTCTTTTGTTTCGGTCCCATGGGGGACTGAGGTAAAACTGCGTCTTTTTGCTAACCAGAAAAAATTGTTTGCAAAAAGATGCATTTTACCTTGGTCCCCTACAGGACTGTAACCAAAGAACACCGGAAGAACACCAACCCCATGTGGTAAGGCAGCAGGAAAGATGGAACTTTCCTGCTGCTTTGCCGCTTTTCTTCCCAGTGCGGTAAACCTCTAAGTCTCTTCAAAGGCAAATATAGGATGCTGATTTACTAGTGGAATGGGCCTGTACCTGGTAAATAGCATCAGCTGTAGTATCTGGAATAGTCATCGTTCTGATATGGCCCAAATCCAGAGACAGGAAAAATTAATTTTTTTTGCAGGACGAGGGGCATGGAGGGATGATACCTGCCAGAATCTAGTAGCCAGGAGAATCCCTGGTCATTCTGTTTAGTGGATTCTTGTTTAAAAAATTATTATTATTATTATTATTATTATTATTGTATAAAAAGAAGAATAAATTAGAAAACTACAAGTACAATCTTTTTCTTTCCCCATTTTTTACATTTTCTATATCATAATCAAATAGTTTTTAATTCTAGTTACTGTATCTTCTTAAATTGACTTCCTTATGTTTATCCATAAAACAAAACATGAATTTTTAAACTTTAAATCACATGATCTTCTGATAGAAACTAAATGTCCCACCAGTTTTGCTCCACCATTTACCATTCATTTTATCATCAAAACTTTAATTGAAGCTGCCTCCAATATATTCTGACTCTTTAATCCATGTGTTATCTAAAGCTGGTTCTAATATTCTGGTTATTGGATTCTAGAAGTACTAGTCCTACAGATAACTCTTCTAGGTTCTGTTTCAGATATAGCCCTGGATCTACTACAGAGAAAGGAAAGACTTTGTTTCTGTGGATCTAAGCCCTGTTTTTTTTCTTTGCAGGCACAAAAGGGACATGAAGACCTCAGAGTAAGCTGGCTTTTCTGAATGAGAATTTTGTATTTTCCACTGACACTTGGGGGTTTTCTAAATGGTCAAAATAACCCTCATGGAAATCACAGGGAATACAGTACAACCTTGTCTAAAGGGGATACCGTGATGTGTCGATGTATTGTGAAGGAAGGGGGCAAAAAAGGCCAAAAACCTTAGGAGAAAAGTTTTCATGGCTTTTCCCGACATTTTTTTTTAAAAAACAGTGAGGGAGGTGCGCATTCCCTCTCATTAGGACAGCGATATGATAGGAATCGCTGTCCTGTAACACAGGAAGCGCAACACTGATTGGCTGGACAAGCGTGGGAGTGGGGCTTGCTGACAGGGCAAACACCCACAGCAACCATTTCCCCCTCCTCCAAGTGGGGATGGGAGAAGGGAAGCGAGCCCTCTCCTCCTCTACTTCCTTCCCTGTTCACCCTCTACCACCACTGCTGCAGGCCCCACTGGGATGGGACAATGGAGGTGAGCTCTCTCCCTCTTCATTCCCTGTTCACCTACCACCGCCACCGCTGTAGCCCCCGCCAGGAGGGGAGAAGGGAGGTGAACTCTCTCTCTCTCCCTTCCCCGTTCACCTTCCGGCGCCACTGCTGCAGCCCCTGCCAGGATGGGAAAAGGGAGGTGAACTCTCTCTTCCTTCCCCGTTCACCTATCACCACCTCTGCTGCAGCCCCTGCCAGGATGGGAGAAGGGAGGTGAGCTCTCTTGCCCTCTTTTCCCTTCCTTGGTTTCCCTGCCACCCCACCACCCGCCCCCATGGGGCCAAGGAAGGGGGGAGAGGGTGAGGGAGCCTTCTTTTCCCTTCCTCACTTTCCCCACTTCCACCTGCCCCTGTGGGCTGAGGAAGTGGGGGGAGGATGAGAGAGCCCTCTTCACCCTTCCTCAGTTGTCATCTGGGATGCGAAGCTTATGGGGCTGCTGGGGACAAAACCACCATTAAGACAAGTTGCACCTGCTGCAACTTGCTATTACTGCAGGGCATTACATTTCCCCCCCACTTGTATAACCAGGGCCTTGGTTCTTTGAAAAGGGGACATCATAATCCCATCTATTCCCCCCCCCAACCAAACCTTGGTTTATGAGGTCTCTTTCCCCATGTCAGTCTCACCAACCTCAGTTCTTTGCACCTTATATTATATTATAAAATTAAGGAGTTCTTGTGAAAGTAAACACAATTATTTTAAATGTGGATTTAACCACAGAGACATTGTCCAAATTGGGTTGAACTACAGCTCCAATATGGCCATGTATGATGAGCTGATGGTAGTTGAAGTCTAAATTATAGAGACGACGCTGAGTTGGAGAAGGCTGCCATAGAGTTATGTAATGTCATGAGTCATAATTATTGAATGTATGGATTATGTCTGTTCAAGCTCTTACAGTCAATCCGAAATAGCTCTACTTCATACTGTGATTAATTTGTAACAGTTTTCTTTTTAGACTGCAGTTCTCAGAATCTCCCAGCAAGCATGGACACTTGCTATGCTGGCTGAAGGATTCTGGGAATTATGGTCTAAAAAGTATCTTTTCCATGCTGGGGACAAGGCCCGGGACAAGGATGCCCCCTTGGAGATGGAGATGTACACAGCATTTACACAAACACACACTTACACACAGGGATTGCAGAGTGACTGTGATCCCACAATTCACCCAGCTGCTCTCATGGCAACCATTTAGTGCAAACTCCTCCTCCTCTAACATCACAACTCTTAGCAAAGGTGGGTGACCTAATCATAACTGCCTTGCACAGGAATCTCATCTTAACATCTTCCTTGCTGTGTGAAACACACAAACTAGGGTCTCCCAAGGAAAAAACATCCCTTGAACTCAGAAGGATTTGGGAACTTAACAGAAAAAAAGGAGATAACCTAAGCAAGTGTTTGGAATGTGGGACACGGTGATGAAGTAGCAACCGAAGCCACGTTTGAGGAGCAATGGGTACAGTAAATGAAACACCAGTGACTTTCTCCTTGGAAAATGATGAATGCTCAGATGAAGTGAATTCTGACCTAATGTCCCCAGACGTCTTTGTCCCAAAGCTACAAGAAAATGAAGACTTTGGTGAACCTAAGCCATCTTGTTCTGGCCTGCATTTAAGGCCCAAATCTAGATCAATGTCCAAAAATCAAGAGGCCGGCAAACCTTCTTTCCCTTGGAAATATATTTTGCCCAAACGTGGGGTCTCCAAACTTATTTTCCAGGTGGTGGCATCCACTGAGAAGCGTACTGGGATATCCTTGCAGGCTTTGAAGAAGAGTGTTGCTGCCACTGGCTATGACCTTGAGAAGAGGAAGAATTACTTCAAAAGGGTCTTGAGGACTTTGGTGGCTAAGGGCTTGTTGAGGAAGTTGACCGGTCATGGACTTACAGGCTCCTATGCCATCAGTGAGATGATGAGGAAGGTGCTGAAAAGGAGGAAGAAGAAGAGAAGGAGGAGGAGGAAGAGGAGGAAGGCAGTGGCAACTCTTATGAAGAAGAAAGCCTCTAAGAAAAGAAAACGGAGAAGGTCAAAGAGAAAGAAGAACAAGTTAAGTAAAGCAGACCCATCTGATTTGTGCAGTCATACGTTGATGACAGGAGGTTTCCATAGCTGAAGCTGTGTGTAAGGAAAAATAATAATAAAGTGCCGTATTTCAACTGTCTAATTTTTGTGCCTGTTGTTTGGACCTGTGAGAGTGATGCTGATTCAGAAGACATGTGAAATATCTAAAAGAGTTACTGAATGTGCACTTGCTTCAATCTTTTAAGTATGGAGGTGCAGCGCAAGCAGGGCATGCGTATATTTGTTTGTTGGATTTACTGTATATCTTGTCTTTTCCCAAGATGGGATTCAAGGCAGCTTACAATAATATTAAAAATATAACTAAAACATTACAAAAGTTTAAAAAATTATATAATTACCATTATTAAAACCTAACAGTTAAAAACAGCATAGATGAAAAACATAATATCACTAAAAATTACAAACATTAAAAGACATTAAAAGTAGTACACCAATTTAAATTCACATTGCAAAAGCCAGTGTGTTTCATCTGCCTGTCTGACCACCCATCTTCAAACTAGAAGATGGTTTTCTGCCTCAAGATGCCAAAATAACTTGAGTGGCCTTGATTGGAATCAGGTGCCAAGGGGCTTTGCCCCTTACTCTTATTTTACTGCCCTTTCACCAACTTTTTTTGTTGAAGGCTACAAGGAGCTTCTTGTCTTTAGTATTGTATATGTTTTTCTGAAACTATTCACTGGCTACCACTCTTGGAAGAGGGCCTTTTCAAGTGGCATCTTACCCGTTGCAATAACAGCTGCAGCCAATGCTTCAGATCTTCCAGAATAAGGGCTGGGTCAGAGCCAGGGAGGTGTAGTGTTTTGAGTGTTGAGCTACGACTCTGGGAGAGCAGGGTTCAAATCCCTGCTCAGCCATGGAAACCCTCTTTCCCACAGGCAACACAACCCTACCTATTAAATAAGAGCCCTGTACATATCCAAAGCTCTGCTGAACTCCGTGTTGGCACAGCAGAAGGGAGGAAGAAGGAGCATTCAATGAATTCCCTCCCACCATCTCCTATCTGTTGAGCCTGTGTGGTGTAGTGGTTTGACTTGTACCAGTGGGTGACCCTGGGAAAGTCACACTCTCTCAGGCTCAGAGGACGGAAGGGCAAACCTCCTCTGATCAAATCTCACCAAGAAAATCCCATGTTAGGTTTGCCTTAGGGTCATCATAAGAAGGCACACAGCAGCAGCAACAGCAGTAGCAAGAACAGCAAAGGCTGGGCATCCTCGTGTCTTTGAGCCCAGCTTATATTATGATGTCATAATATTTTAAATCATATGTTATCAGTTTTACTCAGGATACCTGCAGGTTCTTTTGCTGTGGCTTTGTGAATAATACCATCTCACCGCTGAAGTCTCTCTCTCTCTCTCTCTCTGGCTTTTCTTCGCAAACGAAGATTCAGGAAGGACTCATCCCGCGCTTTCTGCAAGCGCGCTGATGACTAAAAAGGCCAATCTGAGATAAACAAGTCCGGTTGCAAAAAGCACAGCAGAAGGTCTCCTTGGGTGATGTTTTTGGGTTGTGATTCTTTCTGCGTTGTCGTTTCTCTTCAAGACTTGTTCAGCATGAGTTCTCAAATAAGGCTGCAGCATTGTGGATAGTGCGTCTCCATGCCTCCCAATGTGAGGCCAGGGCAGACCACTGTTGGTGATCAATTTGGCCAAGCCTGAGATGTTGTTTCAGGGAGTCTTTGTATCGCTTTTTTGGAGCGCCCCTCTTACGCTGACCCGTGGCGAGTTCACCGTAGAGTAGTATTTTGGGGAGGCAATGGTCCTCCATCCTAGAAACGTGCCCTGCCCAGCGCAGCTGTGTTCTCAATATCAGGGCCTCAGTGGATGATCAACGCTCATGGCTTAGGCTAAAGTACCTTAATGTGCTATATACAGGGCTGCCTTTGAAGATAGTTCAGTAACTGAACTTAGTATCTAGCAGTTGCCTTCTGAACTATGTGGAATGAGGCATTAGTACTGGGTACTATAGTATCCAGTGTTGTTTGGGAGAACCGTCAACCATTGTTAATTATTGTTCACTTTCAGTTGCTCTGGAGAAGACCTATCTTTCCCAGTGCTCAAACATTCCTCATAATGTGTGTTGGTCTCAGTTGCCCTTAAGAGAACAGGCCTCTACCAATCAGCCACCAAGGAGGCCATGCTCTGAATGAAAACTAAAGGCGTGCCTGCCCACAACTCTCCCAAAGTGAACTGTATGTATGTCACATAGCATGTATCCCCATCAAATTTGGTGAAAATCCACCCAGTTGTTTATGCTGTGCAGACAGATAGAAACTTTAATTTTTTTCTACTTGTAGCAGAACTTTGTTTAGATACATAGAAAGCCTCTCTAAATATATTTTATTTATATTTATTTATATTATATATTTCATTTATATTTTTATTTAATTTTAAATAGCAGAACAGCAGAATTTCAAAAAAAATATCATTTTTTGATCTCAGCTTGTCAAAATATTTCAAATTATGCTGCACTGCTTTGTGTGAATTAAACCAAAACAAACATGCAAGCTCCAGGAACAGAGATTCCACCTCAACATTAGGAGGAACTTTCTGACAGTAAGAGCTGTTCGGCAGTGGAACACACTCCCTCGGAGCGTGGTGGGGTCTCCTTCCTTGGAGGTCTTTAAACAGAGGCTGGATTGCCATCTGTCGCGGATGCTTTGATCAAGATTTCCTGCGTGGCAGGGGGTTGGACTGGATGGCCCTCGTGGTCTCTTCCAACTCTGCAATTCTATGATTCTAACCCCCCCCAAATTTGATGAAAATCTGTCCAGCAATTTTTGCATGTTATAGTGATAAGCAGACAGAAACTTAGCCTAGTATTTTAGGGACTTTATCAGACCAGGCAAATATGGCATCATAACGATGTCTAACAAACGTGAAAGGGTGCACGTATCAAACGATGTCGTCCTTTGGCGATCATGTCATGTCCAAAACCTGTTCTTTTTTTATTGACAGGCCAAGTTGTCTATTCATCTGCCATGGCACTTTGTTGCTGGCATTGCTGGCGTTTGAAACTTTGTGCCATTGCGCTCATGAGAATACAGTGTCAATGACAGAACACCTCCGGGTGAGATTGCGACAGCCAGGTAGCGGACACTCTTTTTATGAACATACACACACACCAGTGTACTTGGCACTTTTAAAGTGTGTTTTGTGCTTGTGTGTATGTTTTATGTCTTGATTTTTCTTTAATTTTAAAATTTGCCACGCTCGCATCTTGCGAGAATTGGTGAGATTTGGAACCCAGAAGTAAATGGAGCTCCGTTCTTGCTCTGTTACTGCCAGGGCTGCCTTTCTGACGCTATTACAGTGGTTCCTTTGCTGGCATAAAAACGTTTCATAATATGCCAGCAATAGAGCATTTCAAGAGGGTGTTCTGATAAAATCCTAGATCAGCTATTTAGCTACATAACTACCTTAGTTATCTAGCTAAGTAGCATCTCACAGCCTCTTCCCCATTCTGACTTATTGGGCAGCAGCTGCTCTGAGCAACAGTGGTCTGTTCTGTCAGTTGGGGCACAGCAGATTGACACTCTCTATCAAGTGATTTCTGGTGTAACAGTCAGAAGCAGGACCCATGTCACAATTCCTTCCCTTGCTGGAAATCACTAGAAGGAAGGGGTGGAAATGTAATTCTTTGTGTTGGGCTTTGAAGTCATTTTGGACTTATAGTGACCCTAAGGCAAATCTATCATGGGGGGGGGGTTTCTTGGCAAGATTTGTTCAGAGGGAATTTGCCTTTTCCTTCCTCTGAGGCTGAGAGAGTGTGACTTGCCCAAGGTCATACTCTCTCAGTGGGTTTCCATGGCTGAGGGGAGGATTTGAACCCTGGTCTCTCAGAGTCCTCATTCATTGCTCAGACCACTACACCATGGTGGCTCAGAATGACAGTCTGCTGCATCCCAAATGATAGAAGAACAGATCTCCATTGCTCACAGCAGCTGCTGCCTGGTAAGTCAAGTTGGGGGGGGGGCTTTTATGATCCCTGTGTATTATCTACACTGTTGGATATGTAGTGATCATGAATACAAATCAGTTATGAATGCATAACTGATCTCAGTTTTGTGTTTACAACGGCAATCATGAATTTCAGCCTGAATTTATACCTGTGCCATGCCCAGCTGTGCTTGTTCCAATACATTTCCAGGCCCAGTTTATTTTTATTTTTAAAGTCCTCCTTGGTGGTGAAAATCTAACAAAAGAATCATATCTGGTTCTTTCCCCCATGTTCATGCTCACAACCTGGTATGATTGACCCAAGGAGATAATATGACTAACACTAATGGCTGAGTAGGATTTGAACTCCAGTCTCCCAGTCCTAATCCTAGTCCATTGCTCTTAACCATTACACTAAACTGGCTCTCTACTTGAGACTTTGTGAATTCCTAATTAAAATAACTTGATCTGCACCTTTCATACTGATGTGTAGATCAGAATGTTGGTATTCCATCAGACTTTGTTCTCTGAATGTTGTGATTTGTTTATTGAAAGGAGTATCTCAAATACACATCTAAATATATGTTTTAAGGGAGAATCTAAATATGTATTAAAATAGTTAAATACATTTTACATACCGGTAGGTATTTTGAAAAAAAATTGCTGATTAATGTGAAATGGAACAGAATTATGGGTAAAATACACTACAGTGACATGAACTGGGAACAATTCAGCCTCAATGCCAACCAACACTAGTCAATTGTGACACATGTGTGGGAACTATGAAGACAGATGCTGATGATATGGCAACAATAAAGTGAATGTTATGCGGTTGGTGGAACTGTTTCCTAATTAATTATATCTGGAGAAAGTGATGGGTTGCATCCAAAGTTTAGGAGAGTTGTTGTTGTTGTTGTTGTTGTTATTACTACAACTGCCAGAATTCCCTCAGCAGCATGGCCAGCAGCTATGCTGGCTAGGAGATTCTGGGGGTTATAGTAAAAAACAAAATCAAAACTCTGTTCAAGCTGTGGATGAATAGCACTTTGCCATTTGTAGGTGGAAGGTTTC
The DNA here is from genome assembly GCA_030847615.1 of Gambelia wislizenii. NCBI lineage: Eukaryota > Metazoa > Chordata > Lepidosauria > Squamata > Crotaphytidae > Gambelia > Gambelia wislizenii. Next base: position 30,013,820 of record JAUMIR010000006.1, on the reverse strand, counting down.
TTATTACAGAAAACTTCTGTCCAGTTTTTGTGGATTTGTGTGCATCACAGCTCACCTCATTCAGTAGGGTCTCGCAGCCAACAGTCTTAACACTTCCAGAGGGCTTGAGAGGCCAATGTGGTAGGGAGGATGGGAGTAAGGAGGTTTGCTTTAGCCAACCCAATAAAAATATGCCTAAATCTGGCTTTAATGCTATGTGCAGATTACCAATTCATGTTTTGTCTGATCTGACAGTTGTTCTGGGCTGTATAAATGAACAGATAGATCCTGTATATAAAGGAATGGCTTGGGAACTATTGATATTCATTAGGATTTTGGTTTCCAGAAATAGTTTTATCACCATTTTGAGAGACTAAGTTGTGTAAAACATTTGGAAGGTCTCAGAGATCAACACTTAATTATCAGGCTTAAGACAGCTTTTTCCAACCTTGATCCTCTTGATGTTTTGATCTTCACCTCAAAAAAGCCATATCATCAGTGGCCAGGTTAGCTGGGGCTAGTGGGAAATGTAGTCCAAAATCTGCAGGGTATTGGATGGGGAAGACTGAATTAAGAGATAGTAGACAAAAGACTACCTATAATTCTAATGTCTGGTACCCTTTTATTGGCTTTTTGAGAAACTGATAGACCCTTGTCATTAACAAATATAGAAGTTTTCTTTTGCTTCAATTCAATTAGGTAATATTTGTTCTCTCTCTTTCTTTTCTGGTATTTGATTTCATATGGTAGTATGGTTGTCTTACATTTCCTCTAACTTTGTGATATTAGAGTTTTGTACAATATCTTGAAAAATCTAATCTGGCTTTTCCAATAAATTTCACCTGTTTATTGCACAAATATTAGCCTTCTGTCCCTCCCCTGCTCTCTCTCACACACAAAGAAATATATTCACTCATTGCTTATCTCTACACTTCACAGCTGGGATTCCGCATTCTACCTTCTTTCTTTCTTTTTTAACAAAATGCAGACACTAGTGAATTTTAAATACAGGGATTGCTTTATTTGTTGTAAGGATGCAGAAGTCGCTCTGGAGGACAGGTTAGGCATCCTTCACACTTTGACCTGACTTTGAACTGCTTGCAGGGATGGGATTCTGCTTCTCTTGGAGACTCTCTTGGGTGAATCCACTTTTCCTTGCTTCTTGGCATTGTTCTTGCCATTCCTGGACTTGGCTGGGCCATCTTTTTTCTTAGTCAGATCCTTTGCCTTCTGACCTCTTCCTCTCACCTTTGGCTGGTGCTTTTTCTTCCCCAAGTCAGGGTTGATCTTGAAGGAGCCCGTGGCTCCATTCCCTTTCACTTGCCAGAGCTGTCCTTTGGCCACCATGCTTTTGATGGATCTCAGGAAGTAATGTTTCTTTTTGACCATGTCATAGCCCATGTTTGTCACAATTTTCTTCAGAGCTTGCATGGAGAGGCCAGACTTCTTCTGGCAGGTGGCCACAGCTGTGAAGATCAGCAAGGAAAGGTTGGTGGTTGGCAGCTTGGGTGCAATGGTTCTTGATTGATTGAGCTGCCGAGCAGCCCTTTGGGCTGGGCTGGAAGACATGGCCCTCCTTGACCTAGGATGGCGTCTGCCTCTCTGCAGTGAAGGATCCAGTAGGGCAGGGGACTCCAAAGAACCTGCCGATTGAATGTTCTGGGAAACATCAGATGGTTCAGTATCTTCTGATGCTGGAGATGAAGCCACATTGGTTGAGTCTGAGTCAGACACACCTACCAAAGGAACCTCTGGAAATTTGTTTGACTCCATGATGTGGTGTGGTCCAGATCGAAAATATCTTCAGTTTAGTTCTATGTCGTGTCAGTTATGTCTGGTAGCTTGGACCTGCCCTTGTATCTATTTGGAAGGGAAAGTGTTCTTCTCTCTCTCTTTCCTCTTCCTTCCTTTGCAGATATAAAGAAAATCAACACAGGAGAAAAGCTGCTACTTTTTATCTCCTGTTTGTATTGTCCACCCGGGTCTGCCACAACTCTCAACGTACGTGAAGATTTTGTGGCTCCCAGGCTCTCCTCACATTCACAGCTTGGCTCATTTGTTCATTCAGCCACCCACTTCTTGCCTTGGTTAGTGGGGGCCCTGAACGAACAGCTGCTTTCTCTTGAGTATTCCTCGTCTAGTATCACTTTTGAACCTCTCTCAACAATTCTTAGAAATTGGATGTCTGGGAGCATGGAGGATCTCAAGTTGATGGTACTCTGCTGCGAGGCAAATAAAGTCTGTTCATCTCACAGAGATATTTTGTGTATCTTGGTGTAGCTGGTTGTCATAGGCACACAGCTGAGTGTTCTGTGACATCAACTTGGTGCTCTGTGATGTCATGAAAACAATCCCTGAGGTTTTACTTACATCTCTGCTCCTCCTATTTCTTGGTTTGGTTGGTTAGGATTTTTCTTCTACCCCAAACCATTTCAAAATTTGAAGCAAGTCATTAACCAAATAAATGGGAGCATTTCCCAGAAAAAAGCAATCATGTATAATATATATAACTGTGCCTGAAATGGAGTGTGGGTGGGCAGGGAGGATTTATTTATTTTATTTATTTAAAGTATTTTTGTATCGCCCACCAGCCCACGAAGACACTCAAGGTGATGAACAAATTAAAACAATGCAAAGATTTAAAACATTTAAAAAATACATTAAAATACTCTCGGAGTATTTTAAAATACTCTTTAAAAACTCTTAGAAACAATCCTAAAATCCAATTTAAAAATAGTTAAAACAGCAATTTCAGACAGCAAAGGCCATGCGGAGCAGCACTGTTTTGGCCACTCACTGGAAGCTTAAAAGAGGTGGAGCCAATCTAACTTTCTTGGGTAGGGAGTTCCACAGTTGGGGTGCTGCTACAAAGAAGTCTGTGTTACATTTACACGCCAACCTAACTCCATGTGATGTTGGGACATGCACAAGAGTCTCCTCTGAAGATCTGAAATTTCTGGCATGCTCACATGGGAGGAGGTGGCCTTTCCAATATTCTGGTGCCATGCCAGTTAGGGCTTTGTAGGTCAAAACTAGCACCTTGTCCATTTTGTTTTCTCCTACGTTCATAACATATTTGAAAATTTAGGTAAATTCATATTGTAACTGAACTGAAATTAAATTCTCACGCACCCCTACTGGCATCCTAATTGACTCTGAGCACTGGTTTTCATAAAAGCTTTCATGAACTAGGACCCACTTCATCAGAAGGATAGAGTAGCCATCTGCTTATGGGTGCCAAATTGCTTAAAGTTTGCATGTGCCAGTTTTTGTGTATGGGATCCATTTTAAGGAAGCTCAAGGAAATTCATGTTTTCTTTCCCTGTCTCCTAACAATGTTTCTTTTTTGTTCTCTTCAGCATCCAGATGGTGCATCATCACACGATTCATGACAACACGGAGGAATTAAGGCATATGGCTGGTGGCAGAGACGTGCCCCGGCCACTCTCCACCTTGCCCATGTTCAACGTCCGCACAGGCGAGAGGACCAATCCCATGCAAAGCAGCCGCTATGACAGTGCCCAGGTGCCTCTCATCTTGGCTCAGCAGTAAACATTGGCCAGGTTGGTGCAAATGCTACTGCTGCACGATCCTAGAATGATAGACATGGAAGAGAACATCTTAGACCATTTGGTGTAACCCCCTCTCCTGCCAGAGCTTGGAAAAGCTACTTTTTGGACTAGAGCTTCTTGAATTCTCCAGCCAGCATGGTCAAGAAACTCTAATCCAAAAAGTTAAATTGTCAAGTTTTCTCCCCTGCTCACTGAAGGAAATCCAGAGCTACAGGAACCCCCATGAGATGGCATTCTGGTTGAAGACCTCCAGCAAAGGAGCACCCACTCTTTCTCTAGGTTTGTGATTTTATTGTCAGACTGTGCTTGACATTAAGAAGTTTTCCTCAATGTTCAATCAAAACCTATCCTTTTGTAATTTAGGCTCATGCAATTTGATATGAGCAAAAGATGGTACAGGATTGTAAAGAGGACTGGGAGAAACAGAATGACTTAGCCCTAAGTAGTAAATTATTTCTCTCAGCGTTACATTCAACATTTCCCGACATGAGAAGGAAAGGGTTATCTCCTATACTTCCCATCTTCTTCCAGATTTTACTTAGCTCTCTAGTGTGTGGTCTAACAAAAGCCCTTTTTGTCAAATTTGAACCTGTGGCATCACTAAGGCTGGTGTCATCCCTCCCCCTGATGGTGTCACTTGGTGCAGTTCGGCCTCACAGCACCCCCTTAGTGCTACCACTGATTTGAACCCAGGGTAATGTGGAATATGGGGCAGGTATTAAGGAGGGAAGCATTATTTCTTCCAGTTGCTGGTTCTAGAGTCTGAGGGTTGCAATATTTTGATGAAACTGCATGCAATTTCTGGGACATACATTTTCACTTATTTCATTTACGTATTTGAAAATGAATCTTTGGGCTTCTCTATACGAGGAAAAAAGAAGAGGATTGCTCTGCAATAATGGCAATTTGCAGCAGCTGCAATTTGTCTTAATATTTTTTTTTCAGGCATAAGCTTTGCATGCCTATGGATCCAGATGGCAGCTGTCAGTGAATTACTTGCATTTTTACTTACCACAATTTGCTGCTGCTGCACATTAAAAAAAAAAAAAACTATTTCCAAAATGTGATAGAGCAATAGTTCACCTTTACAAAAAAAACACACCCTGTTTTATCGCCTTAGTGCTTGCTCGCTAAGGTGAACATCCAACAAGGCAGCTTCAGGCGCTTGCCTTCTTAGCAAGCCCTGCTCCTGCACTCATTCAGCCAATCAGCTTTGCGCTTCCGCTCATATGGGAAAGTGAATCAATTCACGTTGCTTGTCCCAACAATTGAGGATGGGCATTCACCCTGCTGTTATTTAAAAACTCTGAGAAAGCTGCGGAGACTTTTTCTTTGGAGTTTTTGGGGTTTTTGGCCCCCTTCTTCTGAATATGGCGACATGATGTGGGATGCCATTAGGACAGCTTGTATTCTCCTCACATTCCATGAGGAGTATTTTCACCGTCTAGACAACCCTTTTGATTCAGCCAATAACCAGAAGAGCTGAGTAAATAAAACAAAATAAAATACAGTATGAGGTACAGAATATTATAGCATAAAATATGTCTTTAAATGTAAAATATCCATAGAATGCAGTATAAAACTGTAATGCCTTAAATACTAAGTCAGCATCCTATCTTGACATGCAGTTAATGCTGCACAGAAACTGTCCATTCTTACATGTGAATGATATTTTTAAAAAAGTTTTATCCCGGTAGCTGAGAATTTGAGATATTTTGCATGTTTTTCTATGCATGTTTACACTCAGGTTCATTTTTTTGTGAAAAAAAATGGTTTGCACAAAACTCATCAAAGATGGAGGGAATTTTTCCTCCATCTTTGATGAGTTTTGTGCAAAGAATTTTTGTGTGTGTGCGTGCGTGTTGTTCTTTTCAGTCTCACTAAAAGATGAAAAATCTTGAGAAGGTCAACAATCTTTTCAATGTGTGGTCAAAGTGGAGGGAAAAATGCTAATATTGTGTACATCTTTAGTAGCATCTCCTGTTGAGATGAACAACCTCATCTGGCAAAAAAAAAAAAACTACAGTAGGCCTTTTATAGTCCATGCCATCTCTGGTGAATTTGGGCCTGAAAAATTCTGCTACAATCAATTTTTTTTAAAAAAATCTATTTTCTCCCTCCAACAGGTCATATCCAGCTTGACTTGAGAAAATTTTCCTACCAAAGCCATCATTTTTCAATACTGAGATGTTGATCAAAGCCTGGGATGGTGGATTTTGCTTTGCTGGTTGTTTACCACTTTGTTAATTGTGCAGATTGAGATTGAAGGGGGTGAGTGGGTTTGCTTGGTAACTCTTTGTATATGTTTGTAGGGTTGGCTTTAAAAATATTGGCTTTCTGGGTGAAATCCTCAATTACTGCAGCTTAGCCAAGGGATAGGAAACTCAGGACCATTAAGGGTATGTATTAGGATGCCTAAATATTTTACAGAAACAGATTTCTCACAGTTTTTTGGGGAAAGCTATGACAGTTAAAAACCACTTTGAGTATATAGATTAAATGTGACCTTTGATTGCCACCTTGCATGGAGTGTTTTGATTTCTTGATGAGCAATTGTATTCCTAACACAGCTGTGGTGGGTTTATATTACCCCAGGGAGGGGCAATCTGGTACCCTTCAGATGTTTTAGGATACATCTACTCCCTTATTAGGGATAGAAAAGAAATGCTCATTAACCAGTTTTAAAACAAGTTCATCCCATTTGGGGTCTGCAAGAAGAGGAGTGAAAACAGGTGAATATGTTTCAATCTTTCACAATTGGGAAGAAGCCAGAAGTGGCAGATTCCTTTTCCTTTCTCCAGTTACATGCAAATATACGCACATGATTGAAAATACACATCTTTGGAAAATGTTCACAAACTAGAGTGGTACAGTAAATCATTACTGATTTCATTCATGTACACAGAGACTGCTAGAGGTTTTGCATATGTTTCATGTTTTTTTACCCTCTACATTTCAGGACTTATTTTGCAAAAGTTTCATGAAGGAGTTTTTTGGTTTTTTTTTTTTTAATTATTGCTGCTGCTGACAAAGAGCTTATCCAGAAAGGGGGAAAAGTCCCTGGAAATATCCAGACTTTCCAGTTCTTTTTGTTTTTATTTTACCTGCATATTCATGATTTTGCATTCAAACTCTTTTGAAATAGTTTTCCTCCCTCCCTGCTCCCTTATGTTATTCCCCCTCCTACTGATCATGTGTCATAGCTAGACTCTGGCAATGTTTCAGAAACTGACTTTCACCAATTACCACAGACTATAATTCAGGAATTATAGTCAAAGTACTACAGTATACAGTTGTCCCTTCATATTCTCTGGGGTTTGGTTCCAGGACCCACTGTGGATACCAAAATCCATGAATACTCAAGTCCCTTTATGTACAATGGCATAGCAAAATGGTGTCCCTTATATAAGATGGCAAAATTAAGGTTTGCTTTTTGGATTATTATTTTTTAAAGAATATTTTCAAGCCGTGAATACTTAAATCCGTGGATACCAAATCTGTGGATATGGAGGGACAACTGTATTGCTTTAGCAATATTACACTAGTTAAGCATTAGGATCATTTTCTTTTATTGCTAGCATTCCTCTTTCCCTTGCTTGATCCCTGTTGAATCTGGGTTCTGAAAAAAATCGCTATGTTTCTTGACTGTGGCTATCCTAGCTAGTTCAGGTAGAACACAAGCAGCCATGGAGAGATACATTTCATTTGGGGAAATACTGAGTTAATTTAAGCCTGGGCAGTGGGAATGAAAAATCCTTGATAATGCCAAGAATTCTCTGGGAATACTTCAGGATGGGGAAAACATCACATAGATCTCCAAAATAAAAGCAGTTTTTATAGGTGTGAAATCTGGGACTTTCAGAGACTTTTTACTTGTCTGTAGAAGCTTGAAGAAAGGCTTTTCTGTCTTCCATGGGGGAGAAGTCTTTTTGCTCTTCTTGTGCAGATCTTGTGACAGTTGACAAATTTTAAAATGCTGTGTCTTTTGTGTTGGGACAGTTTCTCACTGGGGATGAGAAAACATGTGAATATTCTTTACATCTCTACTACAAACATGTTTCAGCCAATGGGGAAAATGTATAAAAATACTTACAATTAAGAAAAATGCATCTGTTAGAAATGATGAATACCAAAACTTGCACTCATTTCCATGCAGAATACTCTTCCCCTCCAGTCTTGCAAACTGATAAAGTCAGAATTGAGGGGGGGAGGAGAGGGAACCACAGGTGGCATTAAACCAGAATTAAGATTTTCACATCTCTCATCCCTACCTGTAACACATATACTTCTAAAAGTATAGCTTCTTGATATACTTCTACTTGGTCATGCTGTATCAGTTGCTCAAAACAACTTGCTGTGTGGCTAACAAAATATGGTATTATTCAGTAATGGGGTGAAGTCTCTGGAACCTACGATATTGGCATGGACTTTGGGTGTCCAGGGGATTGGGGGCTGCATATATGGAGTTGTGGACCACATGTCCCCCATGTCCTACACTTTCCCCAGGCCTAAATTAATCTAATGTGGCTATCACTTAGGTGCTGCTTATCTGTCTATAGGTACAACATCTATAACTTTTGCTGTCAACAGGTCTTTTCTGGTTATGGTAGCCAGACATTTTATTTTCTGAATCCTCACAGTACTCCTTTTCTGTTAAAAGGCACATCTGTCCAAAGTGCCCACATATGATGTCCACTTCTAGCATAGAATCATAGAATCATAGAATCATAGAATCGTAGAGTTGGAAGAGACCACGAGGGCCATCCAGTCCAACCCCCTGCCACGCAGGAAATCATGATCAAAGCATCCTTGACAGATGGCCATCCAGCCTCTGTTTAAAGACCTCCAAGGTAGAAGACCCCACCACGCTCCGAGGGAGTGTGTTCCACTACTGTCAAAAAGTTCCTCCTAATGTTATTCACGTGCCATCTTTTAACATCTCTCTCTCTCTCTGGCTTTTCTTTGCAAATGAAGATTCAGGAAGGACTCATCCCACGCTTTCTGCAAGCGCGCTGATGACTAAAAAGGCCAATCCGAGATAAACAAGTCTGGTTGCAGAAAGCACAGCAGAAGGTCTCCTTGGGTGATGTTTCCGGGTTGTGATTCTTTCTGCGTTGTCGTTTCTCTTCAAGACTTGTTTGGCGTGAGTTCTCAAATAAAGCTGCAGCATTGTGGATAGTGCGTCTCCATGCCTCCTGATGTGAGGCCAGGGTGGACCATTGTTGGTGATCAATTTGGCTGAGCCTGAGATGTTGTTTCAGGGAGTCCTTGTATCACTTTTTTGAAGCGCCCCTCTTATGCTGACCCGTGGCGAGTTCACTGTAGAGTACTATTTTTGGGAGGCGATGGTCCTCCATCCTAGAAACGTGCCCTGCCCAGCGCAGCTGTGTTCTCAATATCATGGCCTCAATGCTGGTGATCCCTGCTTGCTCAAGGACAGCAACATTCGTCACATAGTCAGTCCAGTGTATATTTAGGATTGTGCATATACAGCGCTGATGAAAGCGTTTGAGGAGTCGTAAGTGGTGGCGATAGGTGACCCATGTTTCAGACCTGTAAAGGAGAATAGACAGTGCAATGGCTCTATATACATTGATATATGTATATACACACACACACACATACACACACACACACACACACACCATAGTTTAAGCATAAGCATGCCTCAAATCACCCATATTTGGAATGGAAGTGAAATTTGAAAATTGTCCAGTTCCCAAACTGATAAAGAATGAATTATTCTTTGTTTTTTGTGCACCTCTCCAAATTTTGTGATGCAATTTTGCATTTAAAAAACTGGGGAAGGATAACTCTGTAGAAAGAGACCTGTGTTAGGGGAAGGAGCTTATAGATATTAAAAAAACATATGTGAATTTTAATGTGCATATGAATGTATATGTACTTTTTTGTGGTGGCACGATTTTTAAAGACACACCCACAGACACACATTCATAAACCAATATGGAAATGGGACAGAATGAAAGTAGGCTTGGGAAAGTTCAAATGTTGTAGAAAGTGGATAAGATAAGATTCAGCCCTATTCCACCTTTTGTTAATGTATTCAGTGTTCATATACTTGCTGAGCTCTCCTTTCACACATGAAATGCCTTTCATGCAGAGATTTGCCTTGCATATCATTGCTCATCACAGCTGGATATTGGTAACTGTTGAACAGAACATAATGGAACCTTGTTTCTTTAATACCTCAGCCCCCAGCTCCCTAACTTTTGATCTCAAAGAATCAGTCTCTTTCCAATTGCATGTGTTCTTTCCTAAACCCATTCCATCCTGTTTTTGTATTAATCTGTATTTTAAAAAGACCACACAAACGTGTGCATTTAGAGACACATTTAAATTCACATTTTTGAACACATTTTCTTACAATGTGTGTTTTAAAATATTTTATCCTTATACATGTTTTGGTGTATTTTAAAGCTGTGAACAAAGTTGCAGCATTCAGAGATGTGAAAAATCTGAAGAATAATTGTGTTCCGGTTGCCCCTCATCTAGGAAGTGCAGCTCAGGTCAGCTTCAACTGTAGTTTACAAAGAATGAATTCCTGAAGTGTCTCTAGTAACTTTACATGCATCATTACCTCGTTTTGAATGGAGGAATTCAGATCTCTGTATGTAAACTTTGACATTTCACAGAACTCTTTGTCTGACTAAGCATGCCCAATAAAAGGCAGCACATTACAATTTTTCTGCTTTAATTTTGAAACTCCGAGCAATTTTCAGATTAACAGCTACTGGTTGTGATCCTGTATCATTCAGGGGAAGCATAACTCTCCAACCACACAGTTTTGTACCACTTCTGTCTCTAGAAGGTGACTTTAAAGGACCAGAACCCACTGTCATGGCAGTTTACTGCCAGAGAAGGGAAGGAGGTGGGGAAGTGACCTATCAGCACCTGGCTTCCATTGGTAGCTGGGGGGAGAGCTGAAGTTGTCCTCCTGGCTCTCCACTAGAGATCTAGGAGAGCAAGGTCAGCATCCTTCTCCTGGCATCAGAACCGCAGCCAGACTTGGATGCTGCCTGGGCACTTCTCTCTCCCCTCTTTCCCTGCTCCAGTTGGCATGGTAAGCACTTGTGGCAGTGGGCTCCAGCTCTTTAGGCATATGTGTGTGTAACCTGGGGTTATGCACATGTATGTCACCAACAGGATTCTAGCCACTGTTCCATCATTCTCTCTGTCTTTCGCTCTCCTCCTGCTCTTTCCCTTACACGTACAGTCACCATGGCCACATCATCATTGCACTACTGAATAGAACAGAGTGTAGCCCACCATGATATCACAATGAAGTGAACTCCAAATCATTATTACTTTAATAATATTAAATACACTAGTGTAATTCATGCTTTTAGGACTTCGTAGTGCTAGAAGGAATCAAAAGTCATCTATATCTACCTACCTACTAACCTATTTCCACAAATTGTTTAGATTGACAGCTTGTTAGGGAGGAATGCATCCCAGTCCAAATATCTCCTCCTCTCCTTCCTCCCTCCCTTCCTTTTCTTTTTCTTTATCTTGAGTTTTGAGTGAAGCAATCCAAACACTTTTTTCCACCAGTGACCTACCTAGTGTATTCGACACGCTGAGTGGGATGGGGGGCACGCATGAGGTCCTCTGCTTCCCAAGCCAAAATAACACGCCCGAGTTCCCACAGCCATGCAGAAATTGGAGAAAGAGGGAGAGAAGACGAACGGAGGAATCGGGGATCTGTCACCAGTGACCTGTATGGTTTGCAACTTAGTGGTGACAGCACTACTGCACAAGGCCTGACTTGGCCCATGGAAGACTGAGAAAGGCCTTTGCCTGAAAGAGAGACAGCCACTGCTACCTCCCTGTGCTGGGAGGCAATGAGAAGATCTCAAAATAGAAATGGGTGAGTGGGCTGAGTGGCATCAGGGGTGTGGGAAAGAGCAAAAGAAAAAGAAATCCCTCATGTGGCGGAGACTAATGAAGAGGAAGAAGCAGAGGTGCGGAGGGAAGATTCTGGCCAGGAATAAAAATGAGAAAGGAGGGCAGTGCACCTGGCTCCATCCTTCTCTCTCCCCCAGGAAAAGAAGCATCATGCCCTGTATCTCCACACCTCTCCTTGCTTTGCTTCACTTCCCAGTGCAAACAACAGGAATTCTCTATGCTGGAAAGTAAGTCCAGGCATAAATGATTCTAGAAAGGCCAAGCCAGACGATGCAATCTATTATTGCCTGCACTTGGGGGTGAACCACCCTCACCATCCCACTCTTGGTATGACATTGTAGTCCACTTCTTGTTAGCTGGTTTACTGGAGCACACACACCATGCTTTGCACAAAACCCAAACACTTTGCAATCCTTGTGATGTGATGCAATCAGTGATGTGATGGGAGCAGTACTGAAGAGATTCCTTTGGACAGAATATGGCATAATTTTTTTAAAAAAATCCTGCTGTCTGGTCAAAGCAAAATGGGGTTTTGCAAACCTTCAGCATCCTTTAAGCACCACCTGGAAAAAAACTTATTCCTCTTTCCAGACTGAAAATAAAGGCTGATTCCTCAAATGTTTGTGCAGTGGTTGTGTGAGCACTTATTGACTGGTACTTATATGAAATCACTAGAATACAATTTCCTGCCCCCAGGTCTCTGGAGCAACTGGTTTTCCTATAATATGAACATTTAACAATGCTCTTTTAGCATTAATTCTAAAATTTTGTATGGTGACATAAATGCTTATAAGATGAGTGGCTTTTTTCTCTTTTGTAAATAGTGAATTTAATCTTCACAGAAAAGCCTTATCATTTCAGGGCCACTGACTATTTTGTTTAAAAAATCAATTAAGAAAAGTGTACCTTCTTCCATGTTGTATTTACACAGCAAATACAGTATTTGGGGTTTGGGGATTTGAAGGAATAAAGAATTGAAATTCTAGAGCTGGAAGGGTGCCCGCGGGCAAACTAGTCCAGCCTATTGCCAGTGAAGGAATCACGGCTAAAAGATCCTTTACCTGCTGTCATCCAACCTCTGTTTAAAAACCTCCAGCAAAGAAGAGTCTATCACCTCCCAATGTAGTCTATTCCACTCTCATTCAGTTGTTAAAGTAATGATTTACGATGTATTAGACAAAACAGCAACAACAAACCGTAACATATTTTTAGATGGTGCTGCATAGATACTCTGCTCGCTAATTTAGTCTTCTCCCTCCTCTATTACTGCTGTAGGAAACCAGTGTAGGGGAAAAGTGCAATGAATGCCCCTTCCCAATTGCTCTACAAAGATAAATGATAGTCACACACTCATAGCCACAGAGTTGTTTGCTCAGTGCTCCTGCAGGGAAAATATCATGTTGATGTCATGGAGAGCGAGGTCAGATTGGAAGGCCTCTAGTTGGCTAGTTACAAAAGGGTCCATTGTACGGGGAGAGGAGGTGAAGCATAACATGGGCTGCCTTACCAGTCTTCCTGTCTGAGAGCATTTCTGTGCAAAAAGAAATGACAGCTGCCCAGCGGTATGGGTGGGCACAGCAGAATAATTCATTGGTACTACTAATTAAGATTGCTATTTACATGCAATTCAGAAAGTGTAAGTTCAAGATAGCATAAGTAAGTAACATGTTAATGATATACGATGTGTAATTGTGGCTTATGTATATGTCTGTTTCTGGAGAGGGCACAGGGTGCTATTGTCTAGCCCTTTGTGCCCCATCCAAAATGTCAAGCCCTGGAACAGACTGCCGCCGCTGCGTACCAGTCAGAGGACTTTATCAGATGCACTAAATACAGCATCATAATGACGCCACATAAACGCAAAAGGGCACGTGTACCACATGACGTCACCCTTTTGCATTTATGTACTGGCTGAAACCCGTACTTTTAAGTTGACGGCTGAAGCCCTCAATTGATCCTCTGTGGCGCTTTAATGTTGCCACTGCCAGCATGTGAAACCTTGCACCATTGTACTCACATGAATACAGTGTGAATGGCCAGTCCGCTGCGAACAGCTCCGGCTGAGATTGCAACATCCAGGTAAGTGACACACTTTTTATGACCCTCTTCGGGTTACTTGTAAATTTTTAAGTATGTGTTTGTGTTTTTTAATTTTTTTTTGTTCTTTTTGTGTATTAAATTTCCCTTGTGAGTGTCTTCTCGCAAGAATCGGCAGGATTTTGAACGAGGAAGTGAACGGAGCTCCGTTCACTTCCTCTTCATTGCTGGGGAAGCCTTTGCAGGGAGAGAAGGTAAGTGTGGTGGTGTTGGACATTCTTTTGTTGGCATAAACATGGCTTTTTTAATGTTAACAAAAGAATGTTTAAAGGGCCTTGTCTGACAAAGTTCAGAGTTGGGAGATCTGGGAGAGGCAATTCAGATGGTGAAGATGGGGCTGGTCTTGGCTCTGAAGGGAAAGGTGCACTTTATCTGTGAGCATGCATTTGTTTCTTCCCTCTTCAGCCAAGACCAGCTGCTTCTCCATTGTCTGAATTGCCTCCCCCCTTCAGCCAAAGCAGCTGCCACCACCCCCACCACTGCCACCACCCCCACCCCTCCTAGTCTTGACTGCTATCAGGGAAAGGCAAGGAGATAGAACTTTGCAGGCAGATTATTATGCTCTGCCTGCTTGATGTAGGCCAGAGTTGCCTGCTACTGAAGGCTGAAATACAAATCTGTATTTATAATTCTATAATGCTGCATTGCTTTATTGGAAACATGCATTGTTAGCCATAGCTGGAGTGGGATATCTATAGAATGACGGAGCGTCCTGATATATTGATCAATAACAAGTACTAGTTGGTAATGAAATGAACCAAAGTAAAGCCATCTTTGCTGAGAATGCTAAAACTGTGGTAGACCTTGACTGTGTATGTGAGAGATAGTAACAACTTAGAAACTGCTAGGAGCTGCAGTTCCTAGCAGAGGAATGTATCTTTTTCTGTAACATTAACCAAGCCTGCATAAGCATATGAATGGTCAATTGTCTTACTAATGTGTTAGCTGAAGTTTGCTACTTAAACTGGATGAGCTCATGAGAACCTTTCTCTCTAACACGTGTACAAGACCCAGGAGCAGTAATAAAGTTGTTCTTCGCTGCCTGCACCTGACACTGACTGTGTGGATCTTTGTTTGGGGGTAAGAACTATCTTTGGCCAAAGATAAGCAGATGCCTTTATACAGGGATTTAGGATCCTAAGGACTGGTGTTTTGCCAATAGACTCCGGGTTTGGCGAATGGGGCTGATATCTCAGTTCTCTCTCCACCACTAACACTACAACTTAATTTTTTAAAAGGTGCAGCAAAGTTCCATTGTTTTCTCGTTTCTTTTGAAATTATGTTAAAAGGAGCATTTTTAGAAGCAGTTTCCCAAGGAGTTTTCAAGTTTTATGCTATTCTCTTATCAATCCATAGGTTATTACATTTTTTTTAAAAAAGCAATGAAAACAATGAAAAAGTAACAAACAATGCAGTGCATAACAACGCTCATAATATAATGCTGTAGTAGGTAAAAACAATGTAGACAATTAAAGCAATTGCAATCAAATTTAAAATAGTTAAAATTACTGATAAAACATTTTAAAACAAAGTTTAAAAAGATAAATAAAACATCCAATAAAAATGCTTATACATTATACATTAAAAAGCCTTGTAAGTGGAGCACAGGTGAGCACAAACACTCTGTGCAGATAGGAGAACTGCTGTTCAACATCAGATCTCCAAAGTCAGCTATCTGAATTCCCAAGAGCCCTTTTCTTACAAGCAAAATGCAGACCCGTGCTCCTGTAGGGAAAATAACATGTTGATGTCATGGAAAGGGGGCCCAGATTGGAAGGCTGGCTAGGCACTAAAGTTGTTGCTTAATAGCTCCTGGCTGATTAAAGATTCTTGATTTGGAGCTCACAGTCTAGAGACACACAGGGATCATTCCTTGAAATGCAATAGCCATTTGGGGAAAGTGACTCATCCTTTCCCTTACCCCTGTGTCTGAGTGATGGGTAAGTCTTTTAGTCTAATTTTGGGGGAGAAAGTGAGTGCCCTGAAGCAGAGTACCTGTGTTGGAAATGCAACAACGTTTAGCACTGAAAGAGTTAAGCATGTCTCAGGGATACGAGGGGTAAAAATGTGGATTAATGTGCAGTAACGGCAATTTGGAACAGCTTCTATTTTTCTTAACAGTTTTCTGGCAAACTTGCAGGCATACAAAGCTATCCACTTTTGCTGTCCCAACGGGCATGCCTGTGAATTGAGATGGCGGGCGTGAGTGAATTACTCACGTGTTTATTGTTGCCAGTTGTCACTGCCAAACAGTATTTTTTTTAAAAAAACAGCAAATCTGAGGTGCAAAAGTGAGATGTTCCACCTAAATAAATAAATAAATAAATAGGCTGTTTCATCACCTGAGTGCACAATTGTTAAAGTGAAAAATCCAAGATGGCGGGTCTGGGTGCTTGCCTTGTTAGCAAGCTGCCCACGTCCGACCAATCAACTTCCACTTCTGCTCTTATTGGGAATGTGAATGAATGCTAATCTTATTGTCCAAACAAATGTCAATGTGCGTTCTCTGTGGAGCTTTTAAAAAAAATACAGGAAAAGCCACGAATGCTTTCCCAGCAGAGTTTATGATGGATTTGGTTCCCTGTCCTTCTGAATACTGCGATCCAATGCTGAATGCCAATAGGACAGGTAAGATTCCCAGCGAATTCCATGAGGATTACAGTTGTCCCTCCATATCCACGGATCTGGTATTCACAGATTTAAGTATTCACGGCTTGAAAATATTCTTTAAAAAGTAATAATCCAAAAAGCAAACCATGATTTTACCATTTTATATAAGGGACACCATTTTGCTATGCCATTGCATATAGTAGGACTTGAGTATTCATGGATTTTGGTATTCATGGGGGATCCTGGAACCAAATCCCAGCAAATTTGAAGGGACAACTGTATTTTTGACTGTTAAGACAACCCCTCAGAGCGGGCAGTAGCTTTAGGAAAATATGATCTCTTCCAAAGAAGCAGCCATTTGTAGCGCTGAGACCTGTCTTGATAGTCAAAAGAGCCCCCCTAAACTTCACATGACCACTAGCCAAGATGGTGGCTGCGAATGATTCACTCACACTTTTAAATCTACCACTGCTGAACTATTTTTAAAAAAACAGTTTACCATAGTGCGCACATGCGATATTTTCATAGTGCGCACATGCAATATTTTCAAAAAGGGGGGAGGAAGAGTAAAAGATCACCATTTTATTGACTTATCAGACCGTTGCTTAGCTGAAAATCCAAGATAATGACAGCAGGCACGTTCCCTGTTTCCTAGCCCTGCTCCCCTGCTCGTTCAGCCAATCAGATTACACTGCCTGGTCACAGCAATGTGAATGTGAGTGTCCAAATGATTGCACATTCGCATGTCCTATGCAGTTTTTTAAAAGAATAGCTCTGAATGCTTTCCTTTGGAGCTTTATGGTGGATTTGGCTGTCCCATTTCTGAATGAGACATCTTGATGCAAATGTCCGTTTGTACTGATCGCCTTCCATGAGATTGCCATTTGGGTTATTTTCACTGTATAGACAAGCCCTTAGAATGGAGTTCCTACAATAAAGCCTTAATTTATTTCTGTAAAACTATGAGTGTCTTTGCTCCTTAAGATAATACCTCGTACTAACTGCTGCATACACGCAGTTGTACCCTGTAGGGTCATCAGCCTTGTAAGTAGAGGACTGTCTTCTGTAAAGCATGATGTTGATAAATTGGATGACTTTGGGTTTACGCATGATGACTCATGGGGTTTTCTTGGCCAGATTTCTTCAGAGGTGCTTTGGCTTTGCTTTCCTCTGAGGCTGAGAGAGTGTTATTTGACCAAGGTCACTCAGTGGGTTTCCATAGCCCAGCAGGGATTTAAACCTTGGCCTCCAAGTTGTAGTCCAATGCTCAAACTACTGCACTATGCTAGTAAACCTTCTAATATTTCACAGATGAAAACCAGGACACATAGCCAAACAACATCAGAATGTGGTCTTGATGGTTAAAGTTATTAATGAGGGACAGCATACCTGCTAGGAGAGGCTGTAGAAGTTTGCTTTTGCCTAAGCATACTGGGAATGGCAAGATTCATTTCCTTCTTCTCCCCTCCTTTTTCTGCTGCTTTGAGTGCAGACTAGTTGTCCCCTTTGCATTTGGTTTGCAGCAACTGAAACAAGATGCAAAGGGAGAAAGTGGGAGAAAGAAAGAGAAACTGCGACATTTTAGAAGCAGCTGAAAAAGAGAGGGTTGACGGAAGATTAACTGGGACTGCCCCTGCCAAATCAGTACAGTTGGAGGGTATGAGCTGGGGGTGTGGGAGAAGAGTGAAGGAGACTCAATGAATTAATAAAGGGACTGTGTTCCAGGGGCTGAAATTGCCAAGAGTGTTCTTTCATCTCTATGAAGGCCTTGGGTTTTCCAGCTGTTTTGAAAATGCAAAAGAACCGCAGCCCATTGTGTATTTAAAGGCTCATCTACAAGCAGTAGGAATGGCAGCTGTGCTCTGCTACCCTCACAATCCGGCCTCTTAGGGAAGGGCAAAATATTTGCCATGCATATGCGTGATGCCTCCGGTGTACCTTTCCCCATTTACAAAGCACCCTTTGATGGAAAAGCACCCCTCTTCTTGCTCGCTTCTGAATGAAGGCCATTGAACTTTGTCCAGCTTTCTTGGCTTGTGGTGGGAGGACGCCAGCTCTCATATTTGATGGGGAAGGAGGATTTTTTTTTTTTGGTTTTGTTTTGTTTTTTCTTCCTGCTCACAATATCAAGTAAGAAAAAGGATCAGAAAGCTCAGTCCATTTTGAAAATATCTGGGGAAAGGGAGTGAGCTAGAGAAAGAGCGAGGACATAGACAAAGTGGTACATACGAGTCTTAATGGAAGATGGAAAAGGGAAAGGCAGTGATGAGAGGCAAAGAGTTAAGAGGAAGAACAAAAGCAAAGAAAGAGAGGCTACTAGAGTTTTGGGGTGAAGCAAAGAGCTGTATCTCACGAGACTGTGAAGATGGAACAAGAACTGAGAGCCTCTGTCTCCTTAGAGGAATTATGCCTTCTACTTTGAGTTTCTGTGGATAGGATGCCTGTGCTTCATGCCTATAACCAGGGCTCAGCCTTGCAAATCTGTTTTCATTACCATGTGAAACAATGCTACTGGGAAAAGTTTCTGAACATGGATGCCTTCTGCTTGCTACTGAGGAATCGGAGCCTCTCATCACACTTTATGGATCAACACACAAAACTTCAACGACAGGTGGTACTGGCCTGTAGACGGGGCCTTGGTGAGTAGGTGTGTAGGTGTGTGGTGTATGATTGTGTGTCCCTCTCTCCCTTCTTGCCACTTAAAACGAATGGAAAATGGAGCACTGGAAGAGCTTATTTTCCCCAGATGGTGGTCCTGTGAATTTGAGGTGTCTCTTCTGTGGAATTGCTGGAGTGGCCATCTTTTTGAAAAACAACAACAGGACTTTTTGTGTCTGTAATAAGTGTGCTGCGTCTTTAAAATATCCACACCCTCAGGCTTATGGAGGAGAAAATAACCAGGGGAGGGGTGAAAAAGAAGTCCTAGATACTGTACCCTTTCAGGGAGATTTCCCAGAAAGATTTTTAAAAACACAGTGGTGGGTGGGTGAGAAGCTTCGTATCTTGAGGAGCACCATCTTCCTCAGCATTTTTGGTAAGTCCAATGTTTTATAATTGTATTTGTCCCTAAACTGGAGTGTTCCTTTGCTCTCATGACCATTCAGCCATCTTGCAGAGTGGTAGGGAGGGATTTACTTGTGCATTTCCCCTCAAAGTTTAAGCCTTTTTTGAAAAGGTGGAGGTAGACAGAGGGATTTCAAAAGAGTAGATGAAAATTAGCAAGGAATCCATATTCCTTGCTAGGGGAATTAGCAAGGGGAGAATGCAAAAGCTTGAAGGATATATTTGGAAATAGCCGAAGGAAACCCTCACACCCGCCTCCCTATATTGGATCGATGAAAGTGTTACTGCTAGGCCTTGACGCTCAGCAGCCTGAGATGCAGAAACAGAGCAAGTGAAATGCTTGTTGGCAAGCAGATAAAAAGGAGGAGAGATGCTTTACCTGCTTGTTATTTCATTTTCTTTTTGGCATTTAAAAATGTGGAAGAGCTAATGCCACACCTTGTGGCAGCATTGTGGTGGGGGGTGGAGGGAAGAGGAGATGGGGAATATCAACCAGTTCTAACACAGTGTGGGGAAGGGAGAGGGAATTGCCAGGTATGCAAGAAGAAAATAAGAATGAGAGAGAGAGGACCATGCAAAGTGAGAAATATTAGAAGAATTAAGCAGACAAAACCAATGCTAATTGCCTTCCTTGAATCCTTTCCTCTGTCCAAGGCAGGGCTGAGGAACGTGTGGTTGAACAAGCATTGTTGGACTGAAACTTCCATCATCCATCTGTACTGACTGTGCCAGCTATGGGATTTTGTAGTCCAGCAATACCTAGAAAGCCACACGTCCCCTCTCCCTGTCTAGGGTTTCCAGTGCTTTTCAAACTTTGACCTTCCAGATGTTAGGAGCTTCAGGTCTCAAAATTCCTGACTCTTGGCAGAACTTCAGCTTTGGGAGGTGAAATCCAAAACATCTGGAGGACCACAATTTGAGATGCACTGTCTCTTCACTTCAAATGTAAACTGGTTTGACTGTTGTGGCTTCTGCTATGAAACAATGGGAAGAAACACTGTCTTAATAGAAACTTTTCACACCCTCACAAAACTATAGGAAAGGCTGTGCCAGTGTTTTTTTTTTACACCCCCTCCAGTGGTCTGTGTTTAAAGTACAGTTGTCCCTCTGTAGCCACGGATTTGGTATCCACAGATTTAAGTATTAATGGCTTGAAAATATTCCTTAAAAAACAATAATCCAAAACGCAAACCTTGAGTTTGCCATTTTATATAAGGGACACCATTTTGCTATGCCACTGCATATAATGGGACTTGAGTGTTCACAGATTTTGGTATCCACAGGGGGTCCTGGAGCCAAACCTCAGCAAATATGAAGGGACAACTGTATTGACACATTGATAGGCTGTAGGAAAAAACGGTCTTGTTCCCCACCCCACCAGCCAAAACCCCACCAGCATCTGGCCTGGCGTGACAGAAAAAGTCTGAAGAACAACTGGTGTATTTGGATCATTTCACATGCTTTATTTCAGCAGTCAAAATAATTAAAAACATCTCAAATTATTATACATATACAAAATAGGTACAGAATCTTCGGTCGCTCACACTCCCTAGAACATCTGCCTCTTGTTAAAGAGAGGAATGAGTTTGCTTGAAATTGGAAACCCACCGAAAGACAGGCTGAGGGGGGGAAAACCAGAATCAAAATGAGAGGTAACATTGGAGATGAGGTGAATGAGGAGGGAGGGGGGGAAGGATGGTGTGTCAGCAGCAAGTGAGGACCATGAGAGAGGGTTGGTGCAAGAGTTTGCTTTCGCGGAGTGGAAAGAGAGATAGAAAAGGCGAGAGGGATGGCCATGGAGAAGAACTGGATGAATGGGGTGGGAGAGAAGACAAGCCAACAAGGAATCCACCTGCTTTACAAGAGAAAGACAGAAACTGCTCAGACCTCGATCCCTTTTAGCAACGTTTGATTTGTTTTTCCCATCCTGGATTGATTGATTTATTTTTTTGCTTAAGAAAAAAAAAAGAACAAAAATAATTAGCACCTTTTTGAAAAATTCACAAGTATTGTTGGGCAGCAAGGCACCAAATTTTCTTTCCCCCTCCACTACTCTTATTCTTATAGCACCAAGTGGCCCCTCTTAGCAACCCACTCGCTTGGGGGCAAGGTTTTCTTTTAAATAGATTTCACCACCTCAAAAAAGAATTCCATGGGACCTGACAATGATTTAACATAGCAGACTAAAAAAATAAAAATAGAAACACAGTTAGCACCTTTAAACTTAGAACCCTGATCTGCTCCTCCCTGCCCTATGGCAACCTGGTGCGGCTAGTCTTTTTTTCAAAAAGACAAACAAAATCCCCAAAACTACCCCAAAGAAGTTGAAAATGACAATGGTGAGGTAGCCGTCCATACAACAATAATATACATTTAACATTACATTTTCTCTGCTTTCTGGTATTACTGGACATTTTTTTTCCTTCAGTTGTTCATCACCAAAATATATGTAACTCTTATAAACCTATTTTTTTCCTCTCTCTCTGTTTTTCTGGGGAGGAAAAATCTCATTATTCACATGTTCTTCTCATCTCCACAGTCTCCTGTTTTGAAAACTACTCTTCTTAATATGTTCTGTAAAATTTCTTTCTGTTGCCGACTGAACAAATGAGGGGAAAAAAATGTACATTTAAAGAAGGCTGAAAGGATCATCTTTTCAGTGGTATTTCTCTGTGAAAAAGAAAAGAAAAATCTTTCTGTATCAAGGTAATGGCAGAGAAAGATGGCATGTAGGTAAATTTTGGGATTTTTTTCCCAGGTTAATGGGGGGAGGACTTATTTTTACAGAGTTGTGGTGGTCAGGTTCTACCACTAGTTTGGTAGTACTCATGTTGTAGAAACAACAGATATTTCAAAACTGGTAGTAGTAGAACATCAGGTGTTGTTTGGTTTGAACTGATATGGTCATTTTTTAAATGGTTTTTATATATGCCTTTCGGGAATGTGCAAATAGTGGTCCCAAGATAGTACATGATCTTAAAAAAAGAAGAAGATAAAATCAAACCATTCTGTCTTCAGGGATTTTTTAATTTAAAAAAAGTCAAGCAAGTGGATGCACTTCCTTAATCATTTTTGAAAAGTCATTTATTTTTATTTTTTTGGTTTAATGCTTTTTTTGTTTTTTTAACGGAAATGAAAATAGTTTTAGAGATGATGGATAGAAAAAGACACAAATTCAAGTCCATGTGAAATTTCCTTCTTTTTTGGCTGTTTTTTATTTTATTTTTTAAACTGTCAGGTTTCTTTTTGGGTTTACAAGAAGCAGGCAGCTCCAACTTCAAATCCGAATTCCTGGTCTGGGGCACCAACGTCCATGGGAGCCACATCAATGATGGGCAACCGGGAAGTTTTTGTTGTTTTGTATTCGATGACTGTCTTTCCCCAACTGCCAGTGTGACTCTGCGGAGGAAGGGAAAACAGGAAGAAGTCATATTTCTGTATATTTGCAATAACAGATTTATAGAGCTCTGGGACAGAGGAATGGCCCTGGCCTAAACCTTCATCCCTAGTCTTTTGTGTTGTTAAAACACTGGTTCCACATCAAGAAGATTTTCTCCATTATGTTTGCCCATTTAGTCTACCATGCATGAAATTATGTCCATATTCATATTTTAAAGAAACTTTTGGAGTAAGACTCAAGGGATTCAGGGAAGCATGAGAGAGTTGAAGGCTTTCATGGCCGGCATCCATAGATTTTCCTTGGTTTTTTTCTGGGCTGTGAGGTCGTGTTCTGGAATAGTTTCTTTCCAACGGTTCACCTACATCTGTGGCTAGCATCTTCAGAGAATCAAGATGCCAGCCACAGATGCAGGTGAAACATCAGAAAGAAACTATTCCAGAACACGGCTTCACAGCCTGGGGGGAAAAAAAACAACAAGGAAAATCTAAGCATGAGAGAGATGGACCAAAACAATGGAGGAAGTTGCATTTTCTGCCATGGCTGGGATATCCTCTCTGAATGGCCACAACCTGGGCCTCAAATCTACAGGAAACTAGCATGCATACATGGGCAGGCTGGCAGTCAACATTTCTTGCTCTGTATGTCAAAACTCTCAAACCACCATTGGTTCTCAGCCCAGACTTCTGATTGCTTGTTATGCTGCTTAGGAGTCACACAGTTGCTATTGAGTCAAAAGGCAATATGTATCTTGAAAGTTAAATAAAATAAATAAATAAAATAAGAAAGAATTAAAAAATTGTACAGGACCCTGTCTTTTATCCTGATACAAATGGTGGAAGCAATTTGAAGGTTGAGCAGATGCTGCTACATCAAGGTAAATATAGCATGGGAAGTATGGGTGTGTGCATTTCTCTCAAGGGATCCTTCAGGGAAGCCTAGGACTGGTTAGGGATACTTGCCCATCATGCACCATGCTTCAGCGCACACAAGTACCTAGTCTACCTGCTTGTAGAGATATATTTCATCACAGAGACTGCATTTAATGGAGAATCCACCTGCTGCAACCCTGACTTTCTCATTCACTGTCTATCTCTGTTTTCCTAGATTCTGCTTCAGTTCCTATATATCCCTTGTCTTTTCCTTGGGCTGTCTTACTGTATATTCAGTGTCAGTGCATGAACAAAGGTTATAACAGTAGCTACTGAGAGAACAGGGAGGAGCCCCCACTTTTCTATTAGAGAAAAACTGTAGTCTGTATCAAGACTCATGTTTATGTGTGGGACAGCTGAAAAGCACTTGGTGCCATCCCACCCACCACATCTTGTTGCAGTCTGGCTGACCCACCCAAAGGCACAAGGACTCACCGTGCAGCCATCCTCAACGACTCCATAGGTGAAGCGGCTGTTGCCTTCTGCTCTGATCTCGATCTCGTTGGAGCCCTGGAGGAGCAGAGCCTTCTTCAAGTTGCCAGTCTGTTGGTCCATGTAAGCCACGCTGTTCTTGCAGTGGTAGGTGATGTTCTGGGAGGCTTCAGTGGACATCAAGCGCAAGAAGGTCAGTTGGATGGCAACATCAGCTGGGTTGGAACCTTCACCACCATATTCGAACTGTCAAGGGAGAAAAAGCAAAGCAGAATAAGTGGTTAGTGTTTATGTCATCTCCTCTAAGAATCTCCCTGCAAATCCCAACATCTAGCTGGTCCCTTTGCTTTCTCTCCATGTGCAGGGTGCCCCTGGCAGTAGAACAGGAAAGTCTACCTTATGGGCAAAGCCAGAAAAAAACCAGTCTTGGCATCAGTGACATGTACAGAAAGATAGGACAATGAGTGGATCTTCAACCTCCTTTGAGAAACACTCACTGCCTTCCTCAGTTGTAGCTCCTCTAAATGAGCCTACTCTGGCATGCCAAGCTGCATTTTTGACAACTGACTCTTCTTTGCCTTGTGAGACATACTAAACCTCTGGAATCTATTGTCTGAAAACTGTTGTAGGCTTGCTTTTGCTTTGTCCAACAACTCTTCTATCTCATCTCATTTTTTCCTCATAGAATCCATAGAGTTGAAAGTGAATTCATGGTTTAGCAATTCCAACCTCCTGCAAGGAGCAAATACTGTCCTCAACACTTCTTGGTCAATAGAAATTACCTCTCTTCAACCATTTCAATCTACTGTTATGGACAATCCTGGATATATGGCTGGAAGTGACCTCAAGAGATCACCCAAACACTTCTACTGTCTCAATGGATCAAATCCACCCTATCTAACCTGATTGTAAAGTAATTGGCCAATCCCTGCTCAAAGTACAAGTTCAACAGTTCCAGCTAAGCCTTTCCTGTCTCACTGATTCCTGGCCTCACCTGGAAGCCATCGGACATTGCCTCGCCGAACCATACATGTTTCTTCTCCTTGGGGTTCTTGCTGATGTACCAGTTCTTCTGGGAGACAATAGGCTGAGTTGGGTAGACACAGGTCTCTCCAGTCTCCATGTTACAGTAGACCTTGATAGCATCCAGGTTGCAGCCTTGGTTGGGGTCAATCCAGTACTCGCCTGATGAGGAAGGTTGAGTGAGTATGTTGATGGAGCATGAATCACAGAAGAAACCAATGAACCATTGCATTCAAGCTGCTATTCCAGAAGGGGACCAACAAACCCTTTGTCCTTTCTGCTCTTTTATCTGCCACAGATCCTCCTATGCTAGGAATTTTCAGATGTTGTCAATATGGACCAGGAAAATATCTGCCCAAACCTCACTAAGAAAAAAGGATCATCAGCTTAGGGTCAAGCAAGAGAACTATGTACAGTATGTACCAGGATGGAGGTGCCAAGTATTGTTTAAAAAAGAAAACAAAAAGAAATATGGTTGGGCCATTATTCTCTGGGCAGCAGTCTGATTGTCTTCAAGACTTTTTTTTTTCTGGAGAAGACAGGAGTGCCAGGGAAAAGATTGAATGACCAAAATTGCTAGTTCTCTGCAGTTGTCATGGAAAATTAACTCACTCTTTGAGAAAGATCTAAGCAAATGGGGGCTGTACTCTACATAGAGAGAAGCTTCTTGTAATATTAATAGTTCTGTATGAATCAAGCAATTCATACTAGGGAACAGGTTGCATGAGAAGATGCTCAGAAGACGTCTACTGATACGCTGGCTGATCTGTTGTGATGGGAAATTCATTTGTGGCCTGTGGCCTGAGTTAACAACTGTGACTGATTGTGTAAACAAACTGCCAAAGAGGAATGGGCAGCAAGGAGAGAGATGAAGTAAGAGAAAAGGAAAGAGCTGTTCTTGCTGCATAAAACAGAATCGGTCCAGAATCGAGGAAGATTCATGGCATTAAGAAGAGTATCACTGCAGCATCTCAGATTTAATATTTCCTATACTCACCGCTCTTCCAGTCTCCATGGCACATCTTCAGGTCACGGCAAGTGCGGGCTGGGTTCTTACGGGTTCCCTCAGGGCTACGGATGTTCTCAATCTGCATGGACAGGCTCTTGAGGGTAGTGTCAACTTCCAGGTCACGGTCGCGCATCACATTGGCATCATCAGCTCTGTAGTAGCGGCCACCATCATGAGCTTTCTCTTGAGGAGGCTGGGGCAAGAAGCTGAAGTCAAAGCCACCGCTGGGTGGGCCTGGGGGACCAGGTGGGCCAGGAGGTCCGGGAGGACCCTAGATGAGGAGGAGGAGAAGAAAAAAGAACAGTTGGGACAAAGATCACATCTACCCAATGCATTCCAGCAGTGGTACCTCTACATTTAGACGCAATACGTACAGCAGGGCCAACATCACCAGTACGACCACGGGGACCAGGTGGGCCAATGGGACCAGGGAGACCATTCAGACCATCTTTGCCAGGGGCACCAGCAGAGCCAGGGGGACCCTGTTAGGAAAAGAGATCGCGTATATATTGTTAATGGAGGTTTTACTTGAAATGAAGAGGGGGGGGGAAAACACCCACAAACGCA
The DNA here is from genome assembly GCA_030847615.1 of Gambelia wislizenii. Lineage (NCBI taxonomy): Eukaryota > Metazoa > Chordata > Lepidosauria > Squamata > Crotaphytidae > Gambelia > Gambelia wislizenii. The sequence continues at coordinate 29,987,213 of JAUMIR010000006.1, read as the reverse complement.
CCAAGGTGTATGTCTATCTATCCAAATCTCATTTTCTTGAAGACTTCCCATCTGATCAAAAATCTACCTGAGAGCTAATGACTGGAGTATTACGGTATTTTCAGCATGATATAATGCATAATTGGGGGCAGGGCTGGGTTGTGCGCATGACATTATTGCATTTAAAGTGATCTTGGCAATAATTCTCACATGGGAATTGTGAGGGGATCATGGCTTCAGCACAAGGGAATGTTGTGCCATGTAGCCCCTGCAACCAGATACCTCTTCTTTCAGTCACTGCTTCCCAAAATTTCCAAGTTAGGGGGAAACACACCAAACTGTGTCATAGTAGACATCTTCTCATTCTCTTTCAAACTACTTAAGTCACTCCACAGTTAAATCAATAGTAAATACTTCCCTTGAAACAGATACCACTAAACCTGTTCCCATTCCATTTGCTTTTCTACAAGTCCCTTAGGATATTTTTGTGGCTAATGAGACAACCTAATAGAACATCACACTACTCTTGAACTGGATGTTCTGTAGGAATTTGGAAGTTAGAATGTAGTCTCAAAGGAGTTTTCTTTTTAAAAAAATCTGACAATCATTTACTTTACTTTCTGTTCTTCAACCGTCTGTCTCCACCCCAAGAGTGACATCAAATGTTACTATTTTTTGTCATGCACTAGAGAGCTATCCAGACCTACATCGATATGCTGTGGCTTTGTTCCCTACCTAAACAGGCTGTGTTTTACAGACCACTATTATGCCTGTTTACTTATAAGTAAATCCTACTGTAGTCAGTGGAGCTTCCATGCATGTTTGCAAAGGATTTTCTGCAGCCTCAGTTACTCAGGTAACTATGCTATGAACCAAATATGCAGCCTCTTCACAATGTAATGAATAGATGGCTGCTCTTCAGTCTTTCACTGATGGCTTCTTGCATGATTTTCCACTTCTCCCAATGTCCATTCCCTGTTTACAGTGTTTCCATCAAGGGTACAAAACTATTTCACTTACTCTTGGACCAGCAGGGCCGGAAGAACCAGAAGGACCTTGTTCACCAGGAGAACCCTACACAAGAGAAAGAATGGTTAGTTCAACATGATACTATCAATATGATACTAGTTATCCTGGCCTTGGCAGGGAGAACTATAGTCATATTTATAAACTGTGAGGTAATAGTGACATGGCCTGAAAGTCATGGAAGGGTATTTGTTAATGCGGCCCATTGATCAGACTTGTCATGTTACCCACAATGACTAGAATCCTGTTGGTTAGTCTTAAACAGAACAGACATGTTGAATCAGTTGTTGCATGATGAGTCAATGAATACATAAATCCAACTGATGTAATGGGTCTACTCAAAGCAAAAGTAACAACAGGGTTTAGGCCAATGTCTACTTCTCTGATTGGCACACTTTGAGACTTCACAGGTCCCTCCTACTGGCAGAGAGAACCAGCAGATTGGACCAGTGCTATGATAGGCATGTATAATCTCTTATTTTTATGCAAGATAGTAGCTTTTCAGCAATTTAATTTCTAGTCCTTGTAGGAATGGAAGGATACAGAATGGAAATAAATGCATGCAACTAGTTATACATATGCATGAAATATATAGGGCATTCCTTCCTCTGAAATATAGCCAATAGAACCTAGTCTTTGTTGGTGCTCTCCCGTCCGAGTACTAACCAGGGCTGACTTTGCTTAGCTTTCAAGATCAGACAGGATCTGGTGCCTTTAGAGTATTTAGGCCCTAAATATTAGGTATATATGAGTCAAATCTATGTGAGGACATTTATTATTTTTATTTACTTCATGAGCACAGCTGCTCTGTAAATTGCTAAGGAAGCAATTTTTAAAAAAGGGCAGGATTGACATTGTCTTACCCAGAGCCTATCAATGTCTCTATTGTAATAGGGTTGGGTGGGAGACTCATCCTCCCTTATCTTTAAAACAAACAAGCAAAGGCTCAGGTGCCCGCTCTGTACGGCCTGAAGGCACCTCTCGGGCCTTGCAACAGTTAGCACACCTCTGTGTCCAAAGACAGGGTATATCAATACTCACAGGGGGACCAGGGGGACCCTGAAGACCAGAAAATCCTCTGTGTCCCTTCATGCCTCTGTCACCTTGTTCACCAGTCTCACCCTTGTCACCACGAGGACCTTGTGGGCCCTGGAAAAGAACAGGAAGAATTAAAAGCTCAGCAGAAAAAGCTTTCACATACGAAAAATGAAAACCATTAATGGGTCATTTTGTATAGCTGTGGGAAAGGTTTTTATGTCCAGTTGTTTTCAAAATGGACAAATTGGTGGACAACAAAAGTCTTGAGTATATCTGTCAGCTGTCATGCAACGGCAGCCATTTTGAATTCTCCAATAGCAACCATCAGAGCAACATTGAACAGTATGCAATTCTTTCAAATTCCTTTTAAAAAAAGAAAAAGGAAAATCTTAAAACTCCAAACTTACAGCAGGACCACGAGCACCAGCAGGGCCAGCAGGACCAACAGGGCCAGCGGGACCCTAGAGGGGAAAAGAAGGGAGAAATGTACATATTGTTAGTTAAGAGTCTTCACTTGGAATTGGCTGTGTGGATGGTTTCCTTAGGAATTCTACTTTTGGAAGGGAGTATTTCCTTTGTGGTCACAGATCATATATTTTGCTCTAGGAAGAGCAAAGCTATTTTTTATGATGAGGTACTACTCTTGATTTCTCCTCTGCTAGTGTAGCTATGAACCTAAATGGACATCTGGGCATTTGATCAATAGCAATTAAGTTTTATCAGCAAGAATAGTATGTCTATAGTTTAGAACATTGTATTCTGATGTTTAGAAGATATGGGCTAAATTCCAGTTTGGAAGGGTACAAAGATAATATAATCTGTAATATGATGTGCCTATCTGGGGAATACCTAGGAGATTGTCTTCCCTGCTGCCATTAATCTTGCTTTCAGTTCTATGGGGAAAAGGCAGAACTAATCAAGAAATATGGAAGTATATATTCTCAAATTTGTAGTAAGATCTTGGAGTATTCAGTGGATTCAAGCAAAAGATGCGATCCTTGGGTTCTAGTATCCTTGCTTGGAAAGTGGAATGACAATGAAGATCACAAATGAATAAACCATTTAACCCTCTGGCAGAACCACTATAAAGTAATTGTAACACCTTCCCCCAACTTTTACATCATTCTCATATGGTTGAACTAATGGTTTTAATCTAATGAATGAGGAGTCATGGATGGATGTCATTCCATAGTAATTGAAAGAAAATGAAAGGGCATCCCTATAGTAAAGATGAGCACGTTTATCACATGTATTCTGATTTAATTAAGCCACATGGTATGATCTTAGATTATGTGCCTTTAGCAATTGTGATATACCAAAGCCGAGTGTGGTGATAGTGGCTGTAGGCACAGGAATTTCCCATCTCATTGGAAAGATTCTCATCCTTTTGCTTTTCTATTGAGCACAAACATGAAAGCTTAGAGGGCCAGTAGTTGTTTCATATTAATTTATCTGGCATCATGCAGTCTTACATGTGCAGCATAGAGTAATTTGGATCAAGGGAGAATGAAGGATTTTAGAATTCTGAAAAGGGCTTCCCACCATAGGTTTAATGTTATAGGAGCATGAAAGAAAGTGCCACTTACAGTCTCACCACGGTCTCCATTCTTGCCAGCAGGGCCAACGGGGCCGGGGGCACCAGGGGCACCAGGAGCACCAGGAGGACCAGCTGGGCCAGTCTCACCACGATCACCCTATTTGAGAAAGCAAAAGGAAGAAGATCAAAGCTCAGAATCAGTGTGAAGGTCAGCCTACCATTACAAAGTTACCCTGATAGGACTGCCTTGCGACAGTGGCTGTCCACACTCCAGCACTCACTGCATGCATTCACCTATACGTTTATATATGCCTCACCTTAGCACCAGCAGCACCATCGCGTCCAGGAGCACCTTCTGCACCAGGAGAACCCTACAAACCAAGAAGAGAGGGAGACAGGGATTGAGAAAAAGAGCAAGAAGATGGAAGGTCACAACTCAAAAACTTTCTAGATACCAGTGGGTGATCCACACTCCTACACTGAGCCAAAACTTCCAAACTCTCTGTTCAAATATATTATTCATTTATCACTTATTTTGAAAAAGGTCAGAGAATAAGGAATGAGTAACCTCACTGAATAAAGTTACTTCATGAGGATTTATGAAAATACGAAGCTGCCTTTCTAACTCACTTTTCTCTACTTCGTGGGGCAACATCCCTCTAGCATCTAAGGCACAACCTTTTCTTAGTTCTTTTGAAATGACTATGTCTAGGATTGAACCTTGTGTCCTTCTGCAAATGAACCATGACTCCAGTTGATCAGTCAGCCTTTCATGAAACTGCCATTAGTCTGCTAGGACCAATACTCTCAACTCTGACTGGCTTCAACTTTTCAGATTTGTAACAGAGGTAATCTGTGGTGCTGCTGCTACTTATGATTCTTTTCATTGAAGATGCCAAGGATGGAAGATGGGACACCCTACATGCTGCACGTGTATTCTTCCTCTTAGCTAGGGCCCTTTTCCAAATTGCACAGTTTAATGGACTGTTTTTTTAATTAATGGTAACAGTTTCTTATGGAACTGAGGTTTCACAGAGAAATGAGACAAGGGAGCAGATTGAAGAGCACAGAACACTTATGGGTATACAAAGACTTACCTCACGTCCAGCTTCACCAGGGGGTCCGGCCAAACCAGGGGGTCCCATAGGGCCGGGAGGTCCACGTTCACCAGAAGGTCCAGATGGTCCTTGTTTGCCAGGCTCGCCCTGTGGATATCAGAAAAGTGGTTGAGAATGTGAAGGAAAAGAGAGAGGGATAAAGGAAATCACCCATATACAGCATGTATGAACCTTGTTCATTAGTACTCAACAAAGAATAAGAAGCAGGCCAATCTAGGCAGAGCTTGAATAATGTTGTGCCTAGAATCTCTTAAATCAAGTCATGTCCATAATAGGGGCAGCTGTAAAGCAAATTCCAAATATATCTATATCTTTATCATCTATATCTATATCTATATTTATCTATAAAATGTTGCAAATAAATTTTAATAAGGAGAAACTGCTTTTCTCCCAGATAGAATTCATTTCGGCATTAATCCATACAGCTGTACAGTTCTCTTGTGGAGCTATCTGGATAGTTCTTTTAAACAATTCCAGAAATTTGTGAGCTTCTGTTTCTAAGAATCTGTTGGGTTCCCAAACAAGGACTAGCCCTCAAAACACAGAACATCTGTCAAATCTGTTTTGAAGGCTGAGCCGAATTGTTCAGAGGGGATGAATGTTACCCCTCTTAGGGGACATCCTGCCTATGGGCTTGTGTTTCAGTATGAACAAACAGGCTTCTCTATTGATGACAAGAAAAGTTTTGAGTTTCTGACAGTTCAGAGAACTTGCATGTGGATCTTAAACTAGCCTTGTCTTTTCAGAGTTTCACGTATGTTAAAAGGGAAAGGAAAGACTAGGGACTGAATTCCAAGGTTTAGTCTTCACTCCCCAGTGCTTTGGTCAGGAAATGACCACCCTCATAATGGGCTCCAAGGTTTGGAGAGGGGGCAGATGCATGTGAGACTGAGGAGCCGGGTGCATTTGAGGCAGAAAGAAAGAAAGAAAGAAAGCTCTTTATCTGAGTTGTAGCATGGAAAACACTTGGTTTCTTCTTTCCTTCAGAATAATGACAATGCCTAGGCTTCTGAAGAAGAGCTTCATATTTTGTCCTGTCGTCATATATCACTGTGTCCTTTGAACCTGTTGCTCCAAGTGTAGAGTTCATATTGAGTCATTGGATTCTGAAGACTATCCTGGTTGGATTCTGAAAACCTGTTTTGCTTATAGCCTCCAGTCTGGCTCAAAACACTTTAGCAATCTTCCCCTTGTCCTCTGCTGCCTTCCCAAAGAAATTTCCCTGTTATTTCCCTGTCCTCTTTGTTCAGGATGAAACTAACTTGAGACACTCTCCTCAGATGTCAAACAGGAATACCAAAGAGAAAATACTCACAGATGGTCCGGGAAGACCGGGGAAACCTCTCTCGCCTCTTTGTCCAGGAAGACCAACAACACCACGTTGTCCAGCAATACCTTGTGGGCCAGGAGTACCAGGTGCACCCTGTAGGAGGAAAAGAGATTTCAGCGAGACAATAACAGAAAACTGTTCCAGTTAAAGAGACAGGTTTTGTCCTCGTCTACAATATGCTATACCATTGAATGGATGGTAGTGAGGAGCTAGACCTCAGCAGCAAAAAAGGAGGTTGGCATGAGTATGACCCAGAGCAAACTGGGAAACAGGTCTGACATCACTGTAGTGAAGCCAGACATTTGGAAAGAAATTTAAGTCTGCAAAATTATTTGTACTTAATGTTGGGTTGCTTCCAGGGAGCTCCCATTAATTGTGACAGGGAAGTTCCAAAAAGAGGAGATGCCCAACAGGGATCAAACTACACCATAACAAGAAGGTAATTTTGCAAGTTAACATTTACTTACAGCAGGTCCATCACTACCAGGGGATCCCTTCTCGCCAGGAGGTCCAGGTGGGCCAGCAGGTCCAGCTTCACCGGGACGACCAGCAGGTCCAGTCTCACCACGAGGTCCTTTGGCACCTTCCTTGCCACTTGGGCCTGGTGGGCCAGGAAGACCAATGTTACCCTTTAGGGAAAAGGAGAACAGTCCAGTCAGTGACTCTCACAACTACAAAGAAGATGCAGAGTTGCATACAATGATGTTCCAATAAAGCCTCTTTGGGGAAGGATGCCTGGATGGGTTTTGCTCAGGTTTAAGGTCAGACTAATCATACTAGGAATGAGAACAACTAGCTAGCTCTTTTTAGTTGTGGCTAGTAATTATAGCTGCAAATACCTAGATTCTATTTCCAGTCAAAAGCTGGGCCACTGCATTTTAAATCAGATACATCTTTCAGGGAGTCTCTGTGGGCACCATTGAACTGAATACATTGAAATAATCTAAATGAAACGTGTATGATTGCAGCCAGTGAGATGTTTTCAGCTGTCAGGGTCTGTCCCAATGGGACCTAGCAATTGTAGTTTGGTGCTGGTGCTAGAACTTTCTGTTAACTATAATTCCTTGAATTCCATAGTGAAAAGGAATGATCATGAGGCTGGTTTATAAATATGTTCAGAGTGATACTTTTCCTATTCATTCTGTTACTTTCATGTATGAAATTAAAGTGAAATGCCCAGCAGATTGATGAATCAGGTACTGTGGGATAGATAAATTCTAGGATACTGTGCAATCAGAATGAAGGTTGAGATGACATGGACAAACTCAGACTTTAATGGCACTATGTGAATTCTGTCACCAATATTTCAAATTGTGTGCCATGACACATCTAACCCAGCACTTTCTGCCAGGTTTTGTTGGTTTTTTTGGCCAAAATCTCAAAACACAGATAACCAATTTCTATTTACTAAATTTGTGAAATTAGAATACTTTTAAAGCTTCCAATTCAGGCCAAAAACATTGATTTGGCTCCAGATGAAGTTAATTGTGTTTAGTCCCCATTGAAATCAATGAGCATCAGTCATGAGTCCCATTGGTTTTCTTGAGGCTCATGTGCAACTAGAGCCATTCATATATATATCTATATATATGGTATTTTCACAGGTTTATCTGTTCCTCTTTATAGTCCCCATTTGCTTTTCCCCTCTGCTGAGTTACCAAACATACATTCTTGTGGGATCTCTTGGAAACTTTCCCCTGAACATCCCACCCCACCAGCCATCTAGGAGTCATGTAGTGGCTTTCCAAATTATTGCCAATAATTCCAAGCAGTGTGTGTGTGTGCAGGAGGTTACTTACAGAGGGGCCAGGGGGTCCAACTCTTCCAGCGGCTCCGGGGAATCCAGTAGCACCCTGTAGAAAGAATAATGGAAAAAGGTCAATTTACAGTGACCCATTTCTGCAAAAGGCAACACTATGTATGTAAGTGTGTAGTGCTGATTTCCCACCCAATGGGATCAATGTAACGATCTGTACTTGAACCTGGTCTTGGTTCAAGAACTTCTATGCAGTGCCAAGTCTCCTTCACTGGAAAAATGATTTCCCAACCCTTCTCCCAGGAAATATCACTGTTTCTACTCTGTATGGAGATTCTGAAATACTGGAGTATAATTCTTCTGTCTTGCCAACTGGGGAGCTTCATACCTGTACCACCTACCTCATTATACCTGCACTAGGTTATTTGCAATCAGCTAGTGCTCAGTTTCAGCTAGGACTTACTAGGGGCAAGCTCTGTAATTTGGCTGTTTTCCTATCATGTATCTGATAGGATCAGATGGCTTAGTTAGTGTATTTGAGCACATGCAATTTCCACCCTCACTATGAAGTAGCCATCTCCGTTAGACACAGCATAACTATTTTGGGCAGGTATTAAGAGCCCTTTTTTCTCATCTAATATAGACAGTTATCTCTCTGGGCTCAAGGTGCTTCTCTTCTGTGGTTTGTTCACAGCACATTCCTGATGCTGAGAGTTCCATTAATTTTCCCACCCACAGCTTGTTCTAAAATGTACTTGAATGAACTGGGGTGATTTGGGGGTAGGATACAAAAATACAGTGTCGACCAATATGAATAATGATCTGACTGCATGTCAAGACTTTTATGGTTAATTTACCGCCTTTAATAATGCAGAAGACTACTTACAGGGGGTCCAGCACTTCCGCGAGCACCTTTGGGTCCAGGAGCACCGATGGCACCCTGCAGTAGGTAGAAAGAAGTTTGCATTGAAGCAAAGAAAGCTAGCATTAAACAAAATAAAGTGAAAGTTTTATAGGAGAGACTGTGGGGCAACAAAGGATTGCTTACAGCAGGTCCGGGAGGTCCGGTGGCTCCAGCAGGGCCGGGAGGACCAGCATCACCTTTAGCACCAGCATCACCAGGTTCACCTTTAGCACCAGGTTGTCCATCAGCACCCTGTTGAGGTAAAAACAGTATCAGATGATGAAAAACAGGGGGAAGGAGGTGGGAAGATCAATGTAGTTTCATCTAATATGCATCTTTCTCTGCATCATCCAAGTCTATTGGACTCAACCATTTCCTTGAACCTGGGGAGGTGGGACATAATAACCTCTAACAATCTATTCTCATTCCCAGTCCTATGCTTCTCTGGATATATCAGATGGGATTAAACAGTGAGAAGTGGAATCAGAAGCTAGTTTGCTCAACATGGAGAGGATGAGTGGGTGTGATCAGGTGAGGGAGATTCAGATTTAGCTCACTAACTGCTCTCCCTCTGATCTGATCTGTTGCCTTCCAGAAGTATTGGACTACAACTCTTATTTCCAGCCACTGGCTCTACTGACTAAGGATGATAGGAAGCATGGTTCAACATATCTGGAGGGCAACAGGGAAGGGAAACCTGACTTAGCACATGGTGGAATCAAATCTTTATGGTTCAGTCGACAATGGTTTTGACCTGAAAGATGCAGGTCCACATTGGCACTTCTCAGCCATTTGCTCACTGGATTGCCTTGGGGCCAATCACCAGCACTTTCTTTGGTTAACTAACCTCACAGGGTTGTTGGGAAGAGAAACAAGGTGAGACTTATCAAATCCTTAACAGACCCAGAAGCACAGTATGTTTAACCAGTTGCGACTGAACCATCAGTTTCTAAGTAGAAACCCAGGTTGCAGTTCACTTGGGCTTGAAAATTATTCTCACAATGATTTCAACTAGGTGACTTGCTGCTTGGATCCCTGTTAGTTTGAGCATCAATGAGACGGGCTTTAGGATACTGAAAAAAGCCTTTGCCTATCGGCAGCCATATTAATCCATGCTTCCCTGATCACCATAAGAACGAACTAGAATATGTCCCAAATAGGAAATTTTGTTTGTTTTATTTAACGGAGCAATTCCAGTAACCTGGAGCATTTCATTTTTCCTTTCCAGAGGCCACTTGGGTAATAATCCCTTACTGTTCCTCTGGTAGCCAGCCTCACCTATTCACTGTGTTACTTTCATTCCACAGCAAATGAGATGGTTTGTTTACCCTTTAACATGCCCCAGGGATGGAAACACAGGATAACCCTGATAGGTCAGTTGAGAAGTGAAAGTTTGCCATCATACTCACAGGGGGGCCAGCGAATCCAGCAGGTCCAGCAGGTCCAGGCTCACCACGATCTCCCTGGGAAGGAAAAGAGAGAGAGAGAGTTACCAGGTCAGTGGGAGGGAGGAAAACAAGAAAAGGAAGGATGAAATGAAGGAAGAAAGGACAAAAGAAGTGGGAGGAGAGAAGGAAAGAAGGAAGAAAGGGCTGGAATGAGAAAGTAGCCCAAGAGGAAGAAGTACTTACAGGAGCACCACGAGCACCAGTGGGGCCAGCAGGGCCAGGGGGACCAGCTTCACCCTAAGTGAAAAAGGTGGGGGAAAGGCAACATTAAGCTCCAAAAATTAGAAGAAATCACCAGCTATCCTGTAGAACAAGGTAAAAACATTATAACATGGGAAGAATCCGGGCAGCAGCTTCCTATAGGTTAATTATGTGATGTGTTGAAGTGCATCTTTTCTTTAAAAACTGCTTATATATCTGCTACCTTCAGCAGCTTTGATAAAACTGGCAGGGGATACAGATACTTCCTTTTTCCTGATTTATTCACTGAATCATATGGATGACTGAATTGAACATGTGAGTTTAGTACATGGCAACTTCCCCAGAGATCCATTGGAGGAAAGCACAGAATTTCCACATATTTGTGACAATGATGCAGTGGTGAGGGGTGAAGTTAAGGCCTGGGTGTAAGGCACACAGAGAAGGAAGTCCTATAATTTTGGAAAAGAGGAGATGGGAATCCTGGCTATGCAGCATTCATAGGAATGGATGGTTCAGTCTTTCTAGTACATGTCAGTTTTGCATGTGATCATGAATCCTTTCCATCCCATTTCTGAATTAATACATATTATTACAATAGGAAATATTACATAAACACATTGTGGCATATTTTCTCTCAAAACATGCAGTTTTAGCTGTATTTTATCCTAAAAAAACACATTTTAGAGATGCATATTTGTAGAGGTGTGAAATAAATCTGAAGGATAACTGGATGCATATTAATTTGAAAGTAGTGGATCATGTCAGTTTGTTTTTGTACATGGGCCAATATCTATCTATCTATCTATCTAGATATATATCTATCCTTAAATGCTGCTGCTTCCGTGAAATCCAGCCACACTGTTGGCCTCTGGTACACTTTCTTTGAGCCTGGTCAGTTTGTAAGGACCCAACAGCAGTTCTCAGGATCAGATATTGTATGGTACAGTGGGCCCTCAGTATCCACTAGGGTTTGGTTCCAGGACCTCCCATGGATACCAAAATCCATGGATGCTCAAGTCTCATTAGGTACAATGGCAGAGTAAAATGGCACCCTTTATATAAAATGGAGAACAGCAAGGTTTGCTTTTTAGAGTCTCAACCCCCCCCCCCGCCAAATATTTTCGAGCTATGGTTGGTTGAATCCGTGGATGCAGAATCCATGGATACAAAGAGCCAACTGTACGTTAAGTTGGAGATCTTAACAGAACAACTGGCAACTGGTTGCCTCTAAGGTAACTTGGTGTTTGGCCCATCACTGTTACCTATGCCCCCCTAGAGGCAAAAATAAGCCTTTTATGCTCATTTGTTCTTATTGCCCATATGTTTCCTTCAATTCCATTTCCACATGCAAGACTGGCAGTTCCAGTTAAAGCTCCAGTAGGACTGGAGCTTTTAGTTTCAGTCAGCCAGACACAGTCATCCTGCCTGTATCAAGTGAATAATATGATATTGGCAAGTCTACACCCCTGACCGTTGTATTCCATCCTATACTGACCCACTAGTGAATCTAGTTGCCAGCTGTTGGTTTGATTATGATTTTTTTAAGCTAAATGGACTATTTAACATCATGAACATGACTGACAAGAACTTCACATTCCGCTGGTGCAAGGCAGAAGAACTTCTGGACCACGCTTCTAGTCTGGACCATGGAGAATCTGTGGGATGTCAAGCTAATCTCCCCACTCGTCTGTAGTCTACTCTTCCTTCTACTGCCAGGTTTCTTCCTAAATCCAGTTCATCTCACAGAGCCTGAGAGGCTCAGATGAATCCAGAGACAAGCCCAGAAAATGATCATGATCTAGACTGGTCAATTGTTTCTCTTCTTAATAGTCAGGACCTAATACAGGTCCAAGGTGCTTAAACTTTATGCTCTGGAATTCTTTGGGAAACGAGGCTGCCTAAATAGCTGCACAGTTTTGAAAATCTGAGAAGGTGGGGCATCTCAGTGTCTGGGAAGGAACAGATTGGCCTTGTCCAACCTCACCTAATCAGAAAACCCAGTGGGGAGAAGATTTAGGAAAGTCTTTGCTGTTACCAGCGGCAACTACCTGTTTCTTTATGGAAGCCTTCATCAAATTTGGAAACAAAGTCTGAGCTAGGTATGCCAAAAAGTTCCCAGCTCATGCACACATCCATGTAAAGAGATGCACAAATTAAGGAAAACACCCTCCTTGGAACCTGCCAACTGTATACTGCTAGGATGGAAAGAAGATACACAAAGTCAGCAGAATACTTGCCTTGTCACCAGGAGCACCAGATGGTCCAGGTGGGCCAATGGGTCCAGTCAATCCTCTAAGTCCATCCTTGCCAGGAGCACCATCAACACCTTTGGGACCTGGGTCACCCTAGGGAGAACGGAAGACAGAGCAGGCTATGAAGTACTCAGGAGAAAAGACCTTGGCAAGCATTGGGAGGAAGGACTCTGCCTATGACTCAACACCCACATTTGAAGTCTTGAGGGAAGTTCAGTAGTCTGTAAATCAACCTTTTCTTCTGGTTTTAAATAATTGAAGCACACACACACCTGAACAAGGAGGGAAGGTATCTACATGGGAGTCAATTGAATTTAAGATTATCTTTGAATTCTTCCTCTCCTTTATGCCAGCAGCTTCCTTGAATGATAGTGCTGAGGGGCATGGCAGGGAGCATAGCTTAGTAAATCACCAGCTTTGCATCCATCAGGCCCTCAGTTCAGTCTCTGGCATCTCTACTTAAAAAGGATTCCAGATGGTAGGTTTGAGAAAAGCACCAGCCTGAGATGATGTAGAGCCGTAATCAGTGAATGTAGCCTAAGGATGGGGGGGGGACCTGGGGGGGCTACATATTGTTGGACTCTTAACTACCATTAGCTTCAGCAGCATGGCCAGTAACAAGGAATGATGGGAGTTCTAGTCCAGCATAGGTTCCACACTCCACTGTAGACTGAGCTACATAGACCACTAATGTCTGTAGTATCCTGCTCTGATTTAGTTGAAATCAGAGAGATAACGGAGATGCTTACAAGGAGACAAATCTAAATAAATAGTAATGGACTTTGGACACAGAGTAGCTGCTGGAAGCTTTTATTCTACCACAGTTGTCAGTTGCCTTGTGCTAACAGAAGAATACCCTGCCCTAGTCCATGGGCAGAAAAGACCCAGCACTCTTAGAAGCTTTCATGGAGATATTTTCCCCTCTTGGTTTCCCAGCACCAACTGGAAACAAAGGTCTGGGCAAATGTAGTGCCATTAATGGTTTGCATTTACCATAATTAGTATGCATCACTATTAATAAGTTTGGAAAAGTCACTATTCTATTCTACAACACCCAGAATCCCCAACTAGCATGACCACTGATTATGCTAGCTGGGAGTGGGGTGGGGGTAGGGTGGGGATTTGTAGACTAAGAAGGAAACTTTTACCAGCTTGGTTATCAATAACTGGTGGATATTTATCTTTTCCTTTTGGATAATCACCTTATCTCCCATTTGAAATCCCCTTTCTTCTATTCCCCACTCTCATCCCATCCACCAATAGCCCTCAAATGCCTTGCATGATTCAGAGTGTGAATAGGGGATGAGTATCTACATTGAGACTATCTCTGTATCATGGTAGTTCTCAAGTCATGTCTCTTTTAGTGAAAGGGATCTAGACTGTGCTGGGAAGTGGGGAAATGAAAATGTTGGAATGGAGTTAGCAGGAAGCTATTGTTAAATGCAGAGTGCTCTTCCTAGTGCTCTTGTTGTTGTTTTTTCCTTGTTCTCCATCTTTATAGGCTGGGTAAGTTGGCGATTGGCATTTTGTTAGCATTCTCTCAAGGACCAGATACTTACTCTGTCACCCTTGGCACCAGGCAGACCAGCAGCACCACGTTCACCAGGCATACCCTGGAGACCAGGAGGACCTTGATTTCCGGGAGCACCAGGAGCACCGGCATCACCCTAGAAGAGCAGAATTAGGAACACAGAAGTGGATATTGATCAGTAGAAAAAAGCTACAGCATCAGATAAGCAACCTGACCTCTTCTGAATTCATTATCACACACACTTTTTTCAAATACACATGTTTGTCAGATAATATTTAGCTTCTCTGATGCCCCTTCATACCTGAATCCTGTTGGTGGTCCTAACAGGAACAAAAAACCAATGATTCCATAGTTGAATGGAGAGTCAACACTTATTAAATCTCATTGATGGAATGAATCTATTTAAGGTAGGAGTATCAGTAAGGGTAAGATTATAATCTTTGTGTTAAGAAAGAAGGGAAGATGTGTTGTGTCCATAAAAGTAGTAGTTTCTCTGGCTAGTTTTAATCCTGGAAATGGTCATTTCTGTCTATGTCTGTGAATGGAGATACACTATAATTGACTCACAGAAGCTGATAAGAGGATTCTAAATACTGTAGGTGCTCCCATTAGATGTTAAGCTGGTGAGCACTGCAGAATCAGACTGGGAAGACAGGAGCTGTGAAATGCAGTCTAAGGAAGGATGAGCTGAGTATTTTCCCTATCTCCAAAACATGGGTTTATGCGTGATTTAATGGATATCTTTATGCCTGTGAAAAGTTAAGCCTGAGGATCTGAAACATCTCTTTATGACATATGTAATACAAAATTTCAGTACCATGTATTAGCAGAGGAAACACTGAAGTAGAGATAGGTTAGGATGGGGCCCATGAAAACCAGTGTGGTGTCATAGTATGAGTGGTGGGACTCCAGGAGGCCAGTGTTCATATCCCCTATCCCTCAGCCATGGAAACCCACTGGGTGACCTTGGATAAGTTCCATGCTGTCTCGTCCAAGCTAACGGCAAAGTTCCTCTGAACAAATCTTGTCAAGAAAATCCTATGATAGGGTCACCATCAGTCAGAGTTGACTAGAAAGCATATAACAACAGTGGGGCTCATTCTAAGATTAAGCTGGGTCTCCATATTTCTCTAAAAATCCCACCCATCACCCATCACAGTCTTCACACATTCCTTACCTTAGCACCATCGTTACCAGGAGCACCATTAGACCCACGGGGGCCAGGAGGACCTGCAGGACCTTGGACACCGCGTTCACCAGGGAAACCTCTCTCACCCTAGAGGGAATGAAGAAAGCTGGTTATAACTCAGAGGTCAGAGGAAGTAGCAGTGGGCAGATGAAAAAGCCTAATGAAGACCAATGAGGTGAGAAGAAGCTTTTTACTTACTCTTGCACCAGAAGGACCAGGAGCACCAACATCACCAGGGGGACCCTATCAAGAGAACAACAACAAGAAAAATTAGTAAAACCACCATCATCCAGGTGCAAAACTCAGTCTGAGATGGGGCTGTTGGAGAGTCCTGGTATGCAGCAAATGGGTAGATTCTTCTGCCTCATTGCTCAGTGGAAGAGTAGATGGACTTTACATCCCTTCCACTGGTGGAATTCCAGGCGATACTAGAATGATGGGGTTAAGTTTGAGGAAGTAGTATTTGATTAATGTGAGCAAGGAAGGTAGGATAAAAGTACACAGGAAAGAAGAAGACACAATGGAGTACAGATTTGGAAATATCTCACTACTTGTAGGAGAGACTTGAGCAATATATATCACAACTACAACTGATGGCTTCTCTAACATTTCAAGTTGGAAATATGAACAGTTTTCTTGATAGGGACCCAATGTGGACTTTCTAAATTATGTTTTGTTGGACTGCAAACCCCAACTTTTCTCACTATTGGTGATGCTGGCTAGACTGATAGGACTTGTAGCCCCCAAAACATCTGGAGGCTGCATGATTCTCAACCCTGCTTTAAAAGGCCAATTTCAATCTCAGAATAATGGAGAGAATCACAGGGTTTTGAGCATCAAAAGGTCCTAATAATTATCAAGTATGTCAGCTATCACACTGAAACATTCACTAGGTCTGTACTAGGATCTCCAGAAGGGCAGGTCCTCACGTATTCCTTCTTTCCAGGATGTCTCAGTTCCACCCAGAACTGGCAGGCTGAGTTTCAAAGTTATCTAAAATTTGTTTAGTTATGTTTTAAAGTTATGTTTAAAATTTGTCAAATTATGATTTGGCAATCGCAGTTTTAGTCCAGATGATCTAGTGCATCGCTTGTAAAAATAATGAAATCATAAAGTAGGAAGAAATCTAGGCTGGCCTGTGGATGCAGGTAATCTATTACTACTCCATCCCTGACAGGCGACCAGCTTCTGCTTTAAAATCTCTAATGATGGAGAGACCACCAGCTAGTTCCAAGGTAGTCTGTTCCACTATGAGACAACTTGTCAGAGAAGAGAATATAGGTGGTGACATAGGAACATTTCCTACAAAATGGGATAATTGTCGCTACTGGTGCCTGAGAGATGAGCTAGAAGACCACTTCGTAGATGATTCTGGATGATTATTGTCAAACTGATTGGCAATCCAGTAACCTCGCTGATGCAAATGATGCAGGAAGCCTTTGCACCGGAGATCATGGTGCTCCTGATTTGGCATCACAGTGGAAGTGTGAGGGGATCTCCCTGACAATAGGAAGGGTGATGTGGACTTTGCCACAACTGCAGAGACACTAATTCATGGCCTCTTCAATAGCACAAAGCATGTGAAAATGGAGAGGAAGGGATGAAACCAGGGTAATTATTGTATAGTGGACAAGGACTGGAAGAAGACATCTAAAAAGAAGGTCCCCTAAGCAGAGTTCCTAAGCTTATCATGGGAGGGAATGACCTTGAATGGCCCTAGAAGGCTGTGCCTGCTGAAACCCTCCAAATTCCTCCCTTCCTTAATAGCTAGAGGAGGAAGCTGTGCTCATGATGAGTGGAAGTTGCAAATAACACAGGAGAAGAAGCAAATGGGATAGAGATGTGATTTCCTAAGCCTCCATGAGATGTCTTTGAGACTTTTGACATTGATTCCTTTTACTTTATGCACAAATGCTAAACCTGGCTCCTCAGAAAATGTAAGCACTACACGTGGGGGAAGCAAGGCTTTTCTAGGCAGTCAGGATGGTCAGATCAGGCTGGCAACTATATGCAGGCCCAACCATTTATTTTTCACACATATGCACAAATAGCTGCATTATTTACCTGTTCGCCAGGCTTTCCAGCTTCACCAGGGGCACCAGCGGGACCAGGGAGACCCTGCAAAAGGAAACCAAAGAAGCAAAAAGAGTTAGAATTCACAGGGTGGGAAAATGAAAGGAATGAATAATTGCTTGCCAAGAAAACGTGAGCTGTATCTATGGTTTTGTGATCCTTAAGCTTCCTGCCTTGCCACAAAGAGTGATGCCTAGTGTCATGGATGCAGAATCCTTATATTTTCCAGCTATCTTTCATTTTTTTTATCTTTAAAGGCCATTCCTAGTCTTCATTGTTTGAGAAAAATAATGCCTCTCCTACTAGTCTTTTCCCTTCCACTCCTCCCAGCTCCTTGCCAGAAAATTTGCCAAGAAGTCCAAGTTATTTTAAAACCTGGAGAAAGGAAGAAATCATGCAAAATAGAACACGGATATGTCAAGATAGCCATAAACAGTGCAGATTAAGCTATCTCTGAATTTGTGTTCCCTGGTTTCCAAATCTGGACTTTTGCTGAGACAAGAGTATATACATACAGTTCTGATGGTGCTTCTTTTTATATAAAACCCCTCACCTGGAATCCTGGGGCTCCAGCGGGACCTTGTTCACCTCTTTCTCCAGCAGGACCCTGTGATGGGAAACAAAGGAAGAAGGATCATGGAGAGGCAGCATTCAATAAGAGTTATCCTGCAATAGCTATCAATGATATAGAAGGTTTGATTAAAAAGAACTACTTACACTTGGGCCAGGGGGTCCCTGAGCACCAGCCTCACCATCTTTACCAGGAGCACCCTGGGGGAAGAAGAAGAGGAGGAGGGTTAAAAAAAAGACAAGAACAGCTGGAAGAAATCTTTAATGAGAAGTCTATTGATTGATAGGATTGATAAATTCATCTTTCTCATGCCTGTCATATGCCCCATTCATCTATTTGTTGCTGCTGCTGTTTTTAAAAAAAACATTGACCTCTTTTGGTCACTCTCTATATGACAGCACTGATCCACTAACTCTTGCTGTGATTTTTCTCCATACAAGCTCATCACATTTGTTCTTGCACTTCCATGTGACCCTTTCCTTTGCCTAGTCTTTCATTGCCATCTGACCAGCAAATGGGACATCCCTGTTACACATTCACCACCCCCTCTTCTTGCTAGTTTCTCCATTATATACACTGCACTCTCTTCTAGGAGGGATCTTCCTGACTACTTCCATGGTCTATGCAACATCTGGCAAACTTTTGCTGTCCAATCCATATAGTACTTCAGTGGACAGAGCAGGAACAGCTACCCTTTTCTTACTGCTTTTGCTGTGTTTATCCAGAGCAAAAGCTACTTCATTTTTTATTAAAAAAATCCCTCTGCTATACCAGATGGATTATGGAAGAAGTGGACAGAAGGAACAAAATACTTACAACAGCGCCAACAGGCCCAGGAGCACCTCTCTCGCCAGGTTTGCCAGGCTCACCCTAGGAGAAGGGGGAAAGGGAGTTTTTTCAGAGAATCAACTTTACAAAAACTTTACAAACCTCAATCAAGTAAGAAGATTGACTGAAGTTTCATTTCATCCTTCAAGTATTAAATATGCATTAGTGAAAATTCCAGATATGGATATTAAATACATGCTGGATGTTCATCCATGTGCAAACAATGTGCAAATTTCAGCCACAAATGACTGTGGTTATTCGTGGTGGTGGGAGGACTAGAGTGTCTATGTTTCTTTTTTTTTTTTGATACATTTTTTAATTATTATTAATCTCTCATGTAACAACACAACATTATACTTTATACTTACTAACATGTATCATTGACATATGTTTCTGAATTTTGGGAAGTGGTAATGGCTCAAGGATTGTTTTGTGTTGCAAAATATTATCCCTGAAAAAAGGAGTCATAAACTTGTGCTTCTAGTACCCATGTTGGTACATCTGGAATACAACCAAAATACAACACCTCCAGAATTTTCCACCTTTCTTTCCTCAAGTATTCTAGTCTTTCTTGCCAATTTGGAAAACCATGTATTTTCTTATTACTCTATAAAAACAAGCACCCAAACCAACAGATAAATGGTAAAGCAATTTAGGAAACTTCTAGTCTAGCTGAATGATAGTGCCCTCCATGCGAAATTGATGGGCATTTCACATTGCTGCTCACGGAATAAAAATCTGAAGTCTTGAAAGCCATTACAGGAAACTTTGGAGCAGTTGCCCTGAAAGTATTTGGTCTGTTAAAATGTATCCCCAAAGTAACATTAGCAAACATGTACAACACATGCATTATTATACCCGTGTGAGTTAAGGGAGGATCATTTCTGAAGTTGTGAAGTCAACACAGGTCAACTATTCTGGGTGATTTTGCAGATGCTCTACAGACCCTCTGCAAAAACTTTGTGAAGATATGAACAAGGCTACATGGGGCTATGGATACCTAGGAACATTCTTGAGACCTGTTCAGCAAACCAGAATCATTGCAACCATCAACTTACTACAACCAGTCAATGTGAAAAAATGGAGATTCTGGAAAAAAGAGTTCTCTAGAGGAGATATTTATGTAAACTAATCTTGTTCATGGTGTGTAAAATCATGATTCTGCTTTATAGTAATTAATTGCAGATCCAGAACCATAATTAAGAATAGAAATGGGATCGACACATTTGACATTTGTAAGCATACCAAATTTTGATCCCTCTGGCAGTTGCTCAAAATGGCTAGAGGAGAATTACAGTACAGCCAGAAGTAGTCATTATTTCAAGAAGTCCTGGAGGCAACCATTAGAAGCTGTTATGGCATCTGGAAAGGCTGCCATTTTGGTCCCAACACTGTGTGGTGAGCATTTTATGTAAAGCCCCACACTTGAAGGAGAAAACCAGAGTTTGGGGCTCTTATATGCTTATCCAAGGAAACATAAAACCCAGGAAAAGTTTACTTACAGCAGCGCCTTTAGGTCCGGGGAATCCCATCACACCAGCTTGACCCCTTGCACCAGGTGGACCTGCAGGTCCGGGGCGACCATCTTGACCAGCAGGACCCTATAAGAGGAAGAATAAATAACTGATGCTAGAAAAAGAAAAGGCAAAACAACAGTTCCTTATGACAAGATCTAAAGATTAAAGGCAGATGTTGCATTACTTACGGTGGGTCCAGTCTTGCCATCAGGACCAGGGCTACCAGGGCTACCAGTCAGACCCTAAGAGAGAGACAAAGAAGGAAAGAAAGTGAATGAGCAGCTTGTTGGTAGATTAACAGAGAGAGTTTGTTAACTAGGAAGATCAGGATCGTTTGGATTGCCCTGTCTTTGCCCCCCCAAGGCATGGCACTACATGCTCTGAACTGCAGAATCTTTTGTGATGCTGCTTAAAGATTGTGCATCCATATTAGGCCAGTGCCACTGAGTATTCAGGTTCAGCACAGTAATAGTAATATGTGAATGCTTTTAAAAGACGGTTCTATCTTTGCTGTCATATACTATATCTAATAGGATTTGCCATGAGAACCCCTAACCATGCACCTCTTCTGTAGAACTTTAATCTTTTTTTTGAAACTATAACTCTCAGGAACCCCCAGCCAGCATGGCCACTGGCCACTGGGATGGTGTAGTCCAAAAAGTAACTTTTCCAAATGCTACTCTTCTAGGATAGAAATATGTCCAGTGTGAAAAATGTTTCCACGCAACTTTTGGATTTAGAGCTCCTATTGGAAATGTCTGTCTAAATCGTCCTCTAAAGTATTTTTCACTTGTGCAAAATATCTGAATAGTCATTAAAAACAGCTCCTCATAACTTGTGTACCTTTCACCTAAGGATGAAAAACATTGACAAAAAGCTTTCCCAGATGTCTAGATGTTGTAGATCTCTTTTACATTAGTTCCTGTCTTTAGTAGTGCCTTATTGTTTTTCTGGTTTTATGGTATTTTAAATTGAATTGTATGTGTTTTTAATTTTGGTTTTAATCTCACAAAAGATTGTCCTGAGCAGCTGCAGGGAGAGGAGTCAAAAAGAAATGGAATAGGCATGGAAGATGGTGGGCCAGTTTGTATCTTGAGGAGAGAGGCAGGGTTCAAAACATTGAGCAAGAGAGGGGTTCTTAAAGCTAGTGTGGTTCAGTGGGTTATGTATTTAACTTTGGCTTCCAAATCTTTAGTCCAAATTATAGCATGGTTCTTAACTTCCTATAGATAAGTTACCTAGTTCTAGAACTCAACTAACTGTTCACCTGTGGAAATATTGTGGATGAAATGGGGGATTTTAGGGAGAGACCTCCACTGAAAATCACCTTCCTTTTACTCTCCCAGTGCCATTTGCAGTGAATGCTCCCCCTTCTTGTTGCTCTAGTGCAACTTTTAAGGGCTTCTTCTGCTTTCCAGAGTGATCCCAACCAATCCAGGGTCACATAATTTAGCTTGAGGGTGTCATGGTGTCATGTAGACATTCAGATCTGATTATGTGATGATGCCATAGGTAAATCCTTTCATACAAAGCTTGGAAAAATTATGTTTGGGGACTAAAAAAAGTAACTTTGCAAAGGTCTGCTTTGCCCTATTTCAAGATGCCCATCCCTACGGAAAATAGCCCAAAGAGGGAAACTGAAAGCTGTCATAAGAAATCTCCTTCCCTTTAGCTCAATCCAACTTATTTTATTTCTCAGGTTTTGTTCTCCTATCTTCCAAAACAGAATAATTAAATTCCTTTTTACCAGGCTGTAACAGAGAAGTACTTATAATACTTTATTTTTTTAAAAAATCCTGTTTTTATGAGCGCAACTAGTATAGCAGCAAGGGGAGTTTATGATTTTATCATGTTTCATTATCAAATTCCTCTCTAGGTTCCGAATGCAGAACTGGCATGGGAGCTTGATATAGAATGTGCCCAGGGGGATAAAAAGGGGCCAGATCTCTGTGCATCCCAATCATTTGTCATTCATTCACCTTGGCTCCAGGGAGACCAGGTTCACCAGGGCGTCCAGCTTCACCAGGAGATCCTTTGGGACCAGAAGGGCCAGGAGAGCCACGTTCACCAGGGGGACCCTGGAAGAGGAATTGTGGTCAAGAGAAGACATTAGGTACAGCAGGTAAGTGTTGACTACAGAAGGAAAGAATATTTGAAAACATCCCCCCCTCCCAAAAATGGTTGAAAAACAGGTTTCCTGAATGTCAGGAAACTTGATGAGGATAATCCTAGACAGGTGAGAATCTTCAGTTTGGGACTTATTCTACAAAGTTCAATACAGTGAGTACACGTGGAGCTTTTTTGTGCACATGTAGAAAACAGCATTTTCTGCATAGAAAAGAAGCTTTCTTTATAGCTGTTTCTGCTGTTTTCTGCACAGGAAATTTGTTAATTACAATTAGTTACAAAATTAATTCATTACAAAATTAATTTTGTAAAGATATGCACTATAGGGAATACATGTCAGGCTAAAGGAAGAATCACACTGAAAAGGTCAAGAGAATCACACTGGACTCCCTGTTGGTGAAAGCACATCCCTGCTGATCCTGGTTTAATGGCATCTACTTTGCCCTACATTCTAAAAGGTCCAGTTGAGACATTTTTCCTCCAAGAGCCATTCCTACCTTTCAGCACAATCACTCTGCCCTCCCCTTGGTCAACAGTGCTGATATAAGGTGTCAAGAAAGTGGATCCTTTTTATTTTTACACCTTCCTTCTGTATAAAAGAAAACAGCATGAGACTAGAACTCACCTTGGGACCAGCAATGCCATCAGAACCAGGGAAACCACGGCTTCCAGGAGCGCCCTGTGAATGGGATCAAGAGAACAGGTCAATATCACATAGGTGGCCAAGCGCTTGAAAGGTGAGCAGCAATGAGGGGTTTTCCCATCAAAATGTCAGAAGAGGGTCATTTCTTCTGATGTGGACAAGCAGGGGTGATGGAGTGAGGAATCACTGAAGCCCTTAAAACCACTAATTGCCCAGAAAGGACCAAAGAGGCCATTAAATACAAATCCTGTAAAGTCAAATTATATACCGATCTGGGAAATTAAGTCCAGAGTTAGGATAATGGCCTTCTCTCATGAGATCAGAGAGTTAGAGTTCAGCGGTTGTGGCTAAAGGTGGGAGTATCCACCTACCCCCCTGCCTCTCTCTATTCAGAACAGGTAACCCATGGTGAGGAAGTACTTCAAAAGTTCTTTCTTTAGGGTGCAGTAGATGCACCTGCGTAGTGAAGAGATTCAGGCAAGATGTTACAAAGGGGAGCCAAAAAACCAAAGCAACTGAAAAAAGCTCCCTAGGAGAGAGGGAACAAGACAAGGGAAGTTTTGATCTTACAGCAAACATTTGGTTGTTGCCCAACAGGACTAATAATTTGGCCATACTATGGGCAAACCTTTGACATTAAAAGTCTCCATTATTTATTCTCTATATCAGCCTAAAGAACCTGTGACCCTTCTGAAGCTGTTAAACTATAAATCCCATCACTCCTAGCCAATATAGCTAGTGGTGAGGGATGCTGGGAGCTGCAGTCTACCCACATCTAGTGGGACACACATTCTTCACAACTTCTTGCCATGGAAGCTGTTTTAATGCAACTGTCATGGGATTTCAGCTCAGGAACAGATGAAAAATATGGTGCTCATTCCTAGATCCTGTTCTGAATTATTTGCAGAGGAAGAGGAATGAGTATAGTCATCTGTTAAATCATCATCATCATCATCATCTATTTATATAATGCCATCAATGTACATGGCACTTTACAAGAAAAAGAACAACAAAACAGTTCCCTGCCCTCAAGCTTACAATCTAATGAAGACATGATACAAAAAGAAAGGGGGTGGCAGTAGAGGAAGGGATCAAGTCTAGCATTCTCTTCTGTCCCTCTTTGGCCAGGGCAGTGGCAGTCGGGATGGAAGGAGGGCTGTTCTGCTTCTGGGCCGAGGCAAGATGGAGCTCTGCCTGCCTTTAAATGATAAGGAATACCAAAGTTCCACCCGTTTTTCGTGTGGATTTAGAGCCCTAAAAACATAAGAATAGCCCTGCTGGATCACAGCAAAGGTCTGTCTAGTCCAGCATTCTGGTCCCACAATGGGCAACCGGATGCCTCTAGGTAGCCTACATGTAGGACATGGGTACACTTGCACCCTCCTGTTTGTGTTTTCCCAGTGGCTGATATTGGGAGGCATACTGCCAAATACTGGAGGAAATAAATAGCCATCATCGCTACTAGTAGCACACTTACATTCATGTAAATTTTGATACTCAACAAATGATACAGGTACTGGTATGCCTGCAAATGCAGTTTCTTTTGAAGTGTTGCAGTGTCCTAAACTTTTGGAATAGTTTTCTCCTGACAGAGCAGCTCTCCTCCCCAATGCTTGCTGCATCTTCCTTTCTGGTGTGTTTGGGTTCTGGTGTGCAATTTGACTAATCTAAGAGCCAGTGTGGCATAGTGGTTTGGGTGTTGGGCTAGGACCAGAGTTTAAATCCCCACTCAGCCATGGAAACCCACTGGGTGACCTTGAGCAAGTCATACTCTCTCAGCCTCAGAGGAAGGCAAAGGTAAAGGCAAATCCCTCTGAACAAATCTTGCCAAGAAAACCCCATGATAGGTTCACCTTAGGGTCATCCTAAGTCAGAAATAACTTGAAGGGACACAGCAGCAACAAAGTGCTGTGGACATAATAGACAGGCATCTGACCCATGTACAGACTGGGCTTATTCTAGACAGGGGGTAAGGTGTGATCTTGGTAGCCTGAGCTAAGAAGAGACCAAAAGATGAAACTGCTACGTACACGTTCACCAGCTGGTCCGGGCAAACCAGCAGGTCCAGGCTCACCACGGGATCCTCTTTTGCCTTCCTCACCAGGTGGACCAGGGGGGCCTTGGACACCAGCAGGGCCCTGGAAGATAAAAGGAAAGAGGCAGAGATAAGTGTTTATGGAGGGGAAACAAAGTCAGAACAGAAGTCAAGTTACAAATGCATTCCAGTTGAGATGAACACTCACAGGTTCGCCTTTAGCACCAGCATCTCCTTTGTTTCCAGGGGCACCAGGTTCACCCTAAATATATTAAGAAGAGACAGAAAACAGAACAGTTATGTATGTCAATCCATGCAAGTAATGATGCAGTGGACTTGTTTCCTGCCCTCCATAAGAACAAAAGATTTTTCCCCTCTGAGGTGACTCTCAGCAAGGCACCCATTACCAAAGAGGAACAGATCTGATGAGATGCTAGGAGTCAGCTGATAATTGGTTTGACACCTGCCTAGAAGGGATTTATGTTAGAAAACAATGTCTAGGGGAAAGGGATCTGAGAACACACCCATCAAGCAGTGTCACTTCAAAACAGACATTATAATTAATAAATTCTCGGTGGCATGTGTGAGCTGGGACACCCTACTAAATAATTTTAGAACAGTTGCCCTCGAAGCATACGTTTCCACATCATGATGTATCCATTTTGATGCTGTTGCCTCATCTGCTGCACAGATTTAGCTGCTTTGAAATACTGTAATGTTCAGACTTTCAAAATCCAGCATGTGCTGACAGGGTGGTGTGATAGGATTCCAAAGTCAGCAAAATATCTGGAGGCTTTATTCCTCTGATCAGGTACAGATTTGGAATTAAGTGGCAGCACTATGAGAATGTAGGCACTGTAACTATTAAACAATTACAGCTGGGGAGGAAATGATAATGGAAAATGCAAAGGGTGAAATCTTCAAAGTTAGTGGAATTATTACAGTAATTTATAGCATCTCCTAGTGGCTAAAGAAGTTGGGGTTTGCCAGACAGCCCACCCAGGTACCCAGGTTTTGATTTCTTCAGTTTTCTGAAGGTAAGCACAACATAAGTGTTGAGCCAAAAGGTGAGTAAAAATTAGAAGACAACTTACGCTGTTACCCTTGGGGCCAGGAGCGCCACTGGGACCCTGAGGTCCAGCTGGACCACGAGCACCAGGGAAGCCAGGAGCGCCAGCAATACCGGGAGCGCCCTACAAGAGAGGGCAGAGATGGTGAGTCAGATGGTAAGAGTGGATACTGATAAAGTGAAGGAAAACATCTGTGATGTGGAGACAACTTACAGTGGCACCTTTGGCACCAGGTTGACCATCACTCCCAGGATTGCCCTGCAGTAGAGAAGGAAGAGAGAAGAGTAATTGTCAATGTCATCATCAAAAAAGATTTTGAAAGATGTCGGAATGAAAAATAAAAGCAAAAAATTGCACTGTTAGTGTAGCTTACAGAAGGACCAGCAGCGCCAGCAGGACCAGGTGGGCCGGGTTCACCACGAGCACCCTGTGGGCCTTCACTACCACGAGCACCTTGGGCACCGGTTTCACCCTGAGCAACAAGGGAAAGAAGAAGAAGAGTGAGTGCAAGTATTTCTCCTCAGGTCTGGTGGCAACACATTCCTTCTCAACCAGACTATACTACGTCACACCTAGTCCTGAGGCCTCATAATTTTGTCTTCCTATCAGGACTACTGGTTCAGTACTATAAGGCTTATGACCTGGTTTATCGAGACCTCATGTCATCCCAAATACTCAGGGATCAAAGATTTGAGGCCTGCTACCTAAGACACATAGGGTAATCCTTTCAAGGCCTATTGTTGTGTGCCATTGAAACCTCCTCTTAAGCCTTTTGCTTCAAGAATTCTGTGGTTGTTGCTCTTTTATGGTTCCATCTTATGTTGCCCTAATAACATTTGAACCCTGAAGATTAAGTTGAAAGTGGTGACGGTGGGGTTCCTTCTTTCCCGTATCAGCATCTCCTCAGGGGTGTGCGTGTCAGGGAGTGGAGTGGGAAATAACATCATCAGTTTTCCCCATCTGATTTCTATTACATATTAAAACACACTGTGAAATTACTATGCAGAATCACACCCTTTCTAGTATATACAAAATTGACTACCCTGGTCTGTAGATTCCTTAAGCTTGATTCCTTAATGAGGAATTAAATTAGAGCTTCTCAGCATTATAGTCAGGCTAAAGGCAGGATACAGAGAGTGTATGGGAGAAGTTTTTTTTAAAAAAACAGGCTTATTATTGTGAGGAGCTTAGGAATCCAGGAATAGTCCATAATCCCTCCCCTAGAGCAAGAAAATACTTGTGGCTGCTTTACTAAGAAATCTAGGGCAAAAATGGCACCACAGAAATCTTCATCTAAAAAAAGAGACAGAGAAAACTCTCTCACACACACACACACACACACACACACTTGATCTTTTTCTTTAACCATAGCCTTAAAACTGAACAGGTAGAGGCTAAGCTTCTCTTTGGATACTACTGTGATCCTCACATTTAAAAAAAAATGTCAAGGGACTCAGATGTCCTTACCTTAGGGCCAGCAGCACCAGGGAAGCCAGGGGGACCAGCTGGACCAGTAGGGCCCTGGAAGAAGGAAAGGAAGACATTAAGTGGTGATTATAGAGTTCGCCTTAGAGTTTCAGATTAACAGATTCCTAATATTGGCCAACTCAGCCTCAGCAATGGGCAGGAGTTTAGCCTTTCCTTTGAAATAGACAGGAAAAAGGAAATTGGTATGAAACAACCCGTTTCCCATGGTCTGTTAATTATAGAAATCCATATCATCTGTTAATTATAGGAAGAGGATTGTCCTGCAGACCCTGGTTTTGGATAGGCGGGTGGCAATGGTCAAATTTTGTATGGCCCATCCTTCTCCACAAGAAAATGAACTCCACTCAGGCAATAGTAAGAAGGAGCAGAGAAGTAGAACTTTGCAGAAGTACTTACTGGGGGACCAGCAGCACCGGGAGCACCATCATTACCACGAGCACCCTGTAGGAAAGAAAAAAAAAGGGGGGAGCCTTTGAATTACAGTCACCTTCTCACCGAGCCATAGAAGTGATGGAAGCTGGTGGCTGAAGCCAGTCCACCCAAGCATCACAAACATGTAGCAATCCAACAATGTGGAAAGATAAACTTACAGCAGGGCCAGCAGGACCAGGACGGCCTCTCTCACCAGGAAGACCACGGGGACCCTGATCAGACAAAGAAGAAATAAGATCAGAGAAAAAGCAGCTTTGCTCTCAGTCTCTTTGTTATGCATTTATCCTTTCCATTAGCCTGTTTGTTCTTAAGCACCTACAACCTCTTTCTATAAGTGCAATACCACCTTCTCTATGCTGATGGAGGGTTCTTTTAGTCATCAGGGAGCCACAGTGATGGAAAGAGCATTGTTTGAAAGTCTTGTGGTACCTGGAAGACTAACAAGCTTTATTTGACATCTCTCTCTCTCTGGCTTTTCTTCGCAAACAAAGATTCAGGAAGGACTCATCCCGCGCTTTCTGCATTTGGCATAAGTCTTTATGGACCACAGCCAACATCATAAAATGCCAGTGTGTCTCTCTCCAAATACCTCATGTGCTTCTGACCTGAAACTAATTTTTAAATTTCCCCATTCCTCTTACAATTCCTCTTTCTCACTATATCTTCCTGTTATTATGACTCTGCTTGTAACTATTAGCTTAACGGCTGAGGAAATATCTTGGGGGAATCCATTAAACCAAGTTTTCGCAATGTGGCTTTCTGCACTCATAGGCTACAAGTACTCAGTTCTGCCATGTCTTTCCCAGCCTTACTATCTGAAATCTCACACAGATATCTCCAGTTCCCCATAAAGTAATGCTTCATCTTGCTTGATATATCTCTTTGAGTTCTTCATGTCAAAATGTTCTATCTCTGATGTAAATGGTTGCTATCTCTCGTTTAAGGTTAGATTCAGACTCAACATTTGCATCACATTTCAGGGTTGCTGTGCATGAGCCATCACATAAAACTTGTTCATCTGAAGGTTCTTCACAGGCACTGTCCATGGGACAAAATAGTGTATGAGAAGAAACCTACAGCACTGGACACCTTCAGACAAATGGGCCTCACACAATTTCCAACAGTGCTAAAGCAAGTTGAGGTAAAACTTCAACTGAATCCATTTTCAGAGCACAAAGGTTGAAAGGTGTGACCACAGTATACAGAACATATGAAGCTGTCTTATAGTAAGTCAGATTATTGGTCTATCTAGCCTAATAAGGTCTACTCTGGTTGTGTCAGTAGCTCTGTGGAGCCTTAGGCATCACCTGGTACCTGATCCTTTCAAATAGAGATGCCAAGGATTGTTACTGGGCCCTTCTGCATGCAAAGCCTGTACTGTAATGCTGAGCTGTGGTACATCCCCTCTCTTCTCTTCCTTTGAAGAAGAGGAGGCATCCCCTATTTCTGTACACCTTGTTGTTGATACCCAACCTAAGCTTGTAAGATGCAGATGGATTAAAGCAACAAACAGAAGAATGATGGACATATATACTCACCACTTGTCCAGGAGCACCATTCTCACCAGGGCTGCCAGGCTCACCCTAAGAGAGAAGACAAAACAGACATTCAATACATCGTAGGAGGGAATGTAATTGTGTATAAACTGAAGGAGGCCAACACTTAGAGTGAACACTCACCTTGGGGCCAGCTGGACCAGCATCACCTTTAGCACCATCAAGACCACTGAAACCCTAAAGTGAGTAGAATGGATGGATGGATGGATGGAGAGAAGAAAAGAAGAGAAATATTAGCATCAAAAAAGTGAAGTCTAGAAAAGGTGATGGTTGTCATATGATAATTCTTAGCTAAGGAAGCTCTGGGTCCCATGATATATGGCTTAGCTAAATCATTTCCATATTAGCAACCTTACAGAAGCTAAGCATGCCTAGATCTGGTCATTGCCATGAATGAGAGACCTCCTTGGATGTAAGAAAGACAGGATGTAAATGCACATCCACATGTCATAATGTTCAATTATCATGACAGCAATAGCATCTGGGTTATCATTTTTAAGAATTTATTTATTTGTTTTTGTTTGATCAGGATTTGGCTGCTCATTAAGATGGGAAAGAAAGGCTTCATTCTAAAGTTAGCCTGACCACGTGCTTGGATGTGAGGGGTCACCTTCATGTTTGTAATGAATGCCACAATTGAAGCAGTGAATGTGTCTTGGTGGCAATCACAAGCAGTGTTTGTGTTCTGGTGGCCACAGTTCCTAAAAGCCCCTAAAAAGGACATGCCTGCCTACTGCCAAGTAATAGGTTAGCCTTGGGATACTGTGAATGACAAGATTCCTGAACTGAACAAGAGGTTGAACAATTGGTAAGTACTTACTCTGTGTCCCTTCATGCCTGGCAGGCCAGCAGTTCCAGGAAGCCCACGGGCACCCTGTAGGAGAAGGACAACAAATTATGTAGAAGACAGTGAAGAGAAGAAGAGAGAATCACACTTCATTCTGTTAAGTATCTGTTGGATACATGTGGATGGAATCTCTTCACACCAAGGACTGGCATATGATTGATGCATCTTTAATCTGTTTTAACAGTAGCCACAACACTGTGTAGGATTATGATTAAAAAGCCTTGAGAGATTCAAGCATGGCAGATATCAGTATTCTGGTTAGGCCATCTGGTTGGGCTCAATGTTTATCCTCCAAACATGGCTACCTGAATGTTACTGTTGAATGCTGAGCTGTGGTACAGGACCAAAGGTTTTGAGATGGAACTACCCATCAAGAGCTCACAACTCCCAGTCTGAGAAGGAGCCTACTTGCATTCACCCAGTCTGATGATACAGTGAATGGAGTGAATTGGGTTCAGATGTGGTTTCAAAATCCTACCCATTTCATTCATCTTCTGGCCTCAGGTAAGCCGCTATTTCTCAGTCTAATCTACTGTCTTGCAAAATTGCTCTGATGATGAGTTGAAACAGGGATGTCTTCTAAGCTCTCCTTACATTAAGTAGTGGAGTGGTATTGAGA
The DNA here is from genome assembly GCA_030847615.1 of Gambelia wislizenii. NCBI lineage: Eukaryota > Metazoa > Chordata > Lepidosauria > Squamata > Crotaphytidae > Gambelia > Gambelia wislizenii. The sequence continues at coordinate 29,956,098 of JAUMIR010000006.1, read as the reverse complement.
AGAGGTTGCATGCATGTCTACATAAATAAATAATCCCTCTGTACTAATGCATCAAGAACTATGATGCTTAAAGTGTTCCATATCAATGCTCTTCACCAGTTCTGGGGTAGGCAATTGTGAGCTCTTTAGATGTCATTGGATTCTACCTCCCATCACCCCTGGCCAGAATGCCAGTGGCCAGGAATACTGGAGCTTGTAGTTCAACAACATCTGGAGGGCCAGAGAGTCACCATATCTAGCCAAATCTGTTCTTTCAAAGTCTCTATTACAAGTGTTGGAGGTCCCATGGCTTCCCCTAGGCAACACAAGCCATTAGCAATGTTGTCTATTTATCATCCCATTATCAAGGCTATCTGTTGTTTGGATAGCTGTTCAAGTTGTGATTCTTCATAGTAGGACAAGTGCTTGACAGCTATTCCATCATGTCAGTGCAGCCAGGAAGAAAAGATTACCTGTGGGCCAGGAGGACCACGCTCACCAGGACGACCAGGTTTGCCAGCTTCACCCTTGGAGAAAGAAGAAAAGAAAAAAATCTAAGCCAATGCTGGAACAATTATGTTTTACAGCTAATTTACTAGGGAAAAACTATTGATTGAGTTTCTATCTTTGTTAAGGGTGACCTAAATTCTTTAGTTTTCCATGATGGACATATGTTTAAGGTTTGCAGGGGCCAATCAGAAAAGGTCTCATAAAATCAACAAGCGTGGCAACAAGAGGTGGATGCCTCTGCCAGCTGAGAGTAATGGGCTGTCACAGAGAGGAGGAGGCAGGTCCGTTCTCTGCTGCCAGGTCTAATGGTTTGAAATTACAGGAGATTAGATTTTCATTGAATATTAGAAGGACCTTCTTGATAGTGAGAGCAGTTTGGCAATGGAAGCAATTGCCTAGAGAAGTGGTGGAGTCTCCTTCTCTGGACATCTTCAAAAAAAAGCTGGACAGGTACCTGCTGGGGAAGCTGTAGCTGGGGGTTGGACTCAATGGCCCATGAGGCCCCTTCCAACTTTATGATTCTATGACTCTATAACTCAAAGAATAAGGCTGAAGCTCCATCTTTTGCTTGGTATGGGATTAAGAGAATGGCTTGGACTGCAAATGGAGAGCAAACAGACTGCAAGGCATCCAAATGAGTAAACTTGTCCACTTTCATTAGTCAGCTGCTCGTTGCTGCAGTGTCTGATGGGAGACATCCTTAAGAAAGGGTCCTGAAGGTTGCAAGAACCCTCCATTCACATGGTTAGACCCTACTTGGTTTTCCTGGAGACAACGTACGACTGGCACATGATGAATCTGCTCTCTCAAAGCAACCTCAACCTTCATGTCAATGATTTGCCTGGCATTTTGGACACACCCTATCTTTGAATCATTACTCCAAAAGAGAGACACAGTAACTCACATCATCTCCGTTCTTGCCAGGGGGGCCAGCTGGACCACGGGGACCCATTGGACCCTAGAGAATTTGTTGAGAAGAAAAAGATGCATTAAAATCAGAAGCAACAAGACATTCTATCTCCCTCCCTCCCATTTATAACCCAGACCATCTATTTAATAGTGGGTCCAAGTAGGGACCTGTCTGTGGCATTCTGTGTTCCCAAGCTCCCCCAAGTGGTGGAATATGAGAACTTCAATGAACAGACAGGAGGAGATTTCTGCACTGTTCTGCTTGGCAGTCATAATAATGCAAGCACAAGAAGAAAGTGTCTGTGGTGGTGGTGGGGGGGGGGGAGAAGGAAAAATAAAAAGATCAGATGGTACTCACACTAGCTCCAGGCTCTCCGGGTTCACCAGGGGGACCTTGGAAACCTTGGGGGCCCTGGAAGAGCAAAAATACACCTATGTTAGAAGAAAAGAACTACACTCTGCATTCCTATGCGTTTTGAGTGGACTGAGGAAGAATCCAAGAATTTCCCATAGCTCCAAGACCCTTTACCCACTGTTCTCCACTCCTGTCTCCATGCCTTCTTCCAATGCTGCCCTCTTGGCATGAATCAGGCCCCTCTCCTCTGTGAATTGGCTCACTGCTTGCCCTGCTGCAAAATATTTTTTTCTGAATTACCCTGTCCTACTCTTATCAAATCCTCCACTGCCTTTTGCTTTTCTTCCCCGCCTCTCTTCCCCACCCCAGGGATTTAGTGAACCCCTACTCCCTGCATCCCTATTGCTATCCCAATAGAGGCTGTAATGATGATTCACTTGAGTCAGTGTTTAGGGGGCTAAGCTCTGGACTGTGCAAAGAAATAAAAGAAATGGATGCCTCTGAGCATAAGCAGAGAGCATCATAGAGCAATTAGGGCTATGGGAAATAGGGTTGTTGTGAGAAGTCATGGATTCTGGAAAATCAGCATCCCTGGGACTTTTGTTTGAAAAATGAATCCTAGGAAGGAGATGGTGCCATTTTGGTTCCTGCGCCAAATTTAGGGCACACCTTTTGATCCTCATGGTTTAAAAAATCGTATAGACATATCTCCATCTTGTATATTATAGATACTTTTGGTTCCTCTGTTTTAAGATGTCACATAGACATGTGGCCATCTCATCTCATCATAGAGGAAAGTAGACTTGGTTAAGCCTTCTGTTTCAGCTCTTGGCTGCTCAGAATCCCTGAAGAAGCTTGTGAGTATCAGCATTAATGGAGGAGGCCATCAGCTCAAGAGATGACCAACCATACATGCACTATGTAAAAACGAAATCTCTTACTAAAGCAGTTTCAAATTCTGTGCTAAGATTAACTGGACTCTGCAACTCTACAACCATTGCAAATTAAGTTGAGGTTTTCATAGTCTCCATAATTTATTCTGTTTCTGGTATTCAATAGGTAAAGAGCTGAACAGGAAACAAAATCCTTGCTCTCTGGTACACCGGAAATGATACTCATCAGTATGTACTCCAAAAAACAAACAAACTGAGATTATACATTGCTTTAAGTAATGAGGTCTGTACTTTTACACTGCACCCCTTGGCTGAAATGCCAAATAGATATATCCTTGTCTAAAAGTGATTGAGAATTTATTCCCAAGAGAGAAGAGAAAAGTACTTACAGGGGCACCAGGGGGACCAGGAAGACCACGGGGACCAGCTGGACCCTAAAAAAGAGTAAATAAAATGTTAAAAATCAAAGTGAGAAGAAGCCTATAGGCTTACAGATTAAATGGAACTGCCATCATCTTGTCTTGACTTCAATGAGTATATGTGCACCCTAGGCCTGGCCTGACAATCATACTATCTTGACATCACTTTATCATTTCAAATTCCTCCCAAACCATACATTTAAGATCTTTCTTTCTTAGGAACTAGGTTTCAACATCACTCTATGTCATTTGCTGAATTCCCTTTCTTCCATGTTCTCTAAATAATCCTTTCATTCTTCTTGGCTCTGTTTCCACATCCATTTTGATGATATGTCTGCTTTTGTAGTCGCAGTGCTAGTGGTTAATTGTGACTGGCAGCTTTCCAACTTATTGGTGCATTGCCATTAAATTGTTTACCTAAAGTGAATCTGTAACACAAAATGGGAGGTTTCTACTTGAGCAAAACACCTGAGACATGTTAAGAGAATGGGGGAATCACCAAAACTAATAATATACCTGAACAGAGTTTGTGCATCCCTAAGAGGCTGCTTGCTTGAAGCTGTATTAATAGATGCTTTAAATGTTTTAAAATGGGAACTATCATAGTTCAGTCATAGACTTAAGGCACTATCACTCAGCCTCAGTTCCAGCTTCTGATATGAGGATAACATAATTTACCTATTTTATAAGGATGCTGTGAAATGAGTCTGAGGTAATTTTTCAGCACTTGGGGAAAACATTACAGATTGGATCAAGATTTAGTCATACCTTAAGCATTGAAATAATTAGGACTTAAATCACTCATGAATAACTTAAATGTCATTGGCTTCAACCCTTGTACTCTGATTATGACTAAATCTCAATCCAACCCATTGGGATCTGATGGACTATCGTTCTCCTCATTCCTGATCATTGGACATGTTGTTTGGGGCTTGGAATCTAACAATATCTGGAGGACCACAAGTCCCTACTTGATATAAACATATAACAGCAAATATTATAGCCATCATGATCCTTAATTCAATAAACATACATTCCCACATTCCTTTCCCACATATGAAGAAGGATGTTTAGTTCTTAGTTATTCTGCCCTTTCTGTAACAATGTGAAAATAACAAAAGAAAAAAAGTTGGGATATCTTTGACTCTTCATCCTAGGAAGACAGCCTTTTCCTCCGGTGAGCATATGAGACAAGCATCAGCAGACAAAGTATATCCCTAACTATATATCTGTCTTTGTATGGCTTCTCCATTCTGCCCTGTGGGTTTAGGAAATGAGCAGGCCCAGACCGACTCTTTGGTTTACACCTCTCACAGTGCACCGGTTTCCCTTCTCCGGTTTGCTTCCTACTTTACTTCTTACTCACTAAAATCCTCACCCTTCAGCTGACATTTTCCCTGAACCCTCCCCAAACCATCAACACTTACCATGGGGCCAGGAAGAGAGAGACCACCAGATTTTTCGTCATAACCATAGGACAGTTGAGGAGCGAAGTTCTACCAGAGAGGAAAAAACAAAGAAGGAGAAGGAGAAGAAGAAGAGAGAAAGAACAAGTTATCATGGTTCCTAAAAAGAAAATTTCCCATAAATTGTAGTAATCAAGTTAAACTAGAGAAAGCCAACTTACTCCGCCAAGGCCAGGGGGGCCAGGGGGGCCTGGGGGGCCTGGGGGGCCAGGTTGTCCAGGAATGCCATCCCTGCCAGGTGGGCCTGGGGGTCCCTGAAGACAAAGGCAATGAAAAGACACCATTGGGCATTTTGACAGTATACCTTCAATTTAGAATTGGTTGAAAATTCCTGTCTACTTGAGTGAACAAAGGCCTGGCTGTGCCTCCCCTTTCAAAGTAGAAAACAAGACTGAAACTTGGCTGGGAAATTTCTGGAGGATCAAACCCTTGATGAATGGTGATGAATTATGCCATTTTTGCTTTCCTTTTTTTTTTTTTAAAGAAACAACAGTTGGATGTTCAGAACCGCTGCAAAGTATGGAGCTTGTTTTAGGAAAGTTACAATGATTTTTCCTCCCCCAAAAAAACTTTTCAAACAATGCTGGAAACAACAAGTCAATGGAATTAGGAATGTGCTTTCTACAAGAAGGGGATGGGGAAGAGCTGAAAAGAACAATCTAAGTGGAGAGGATTTCTTTTCATCCAGAAATGGAAATTTCAAAATTTCAAATTGTATCTCATATTTTATGAACATTTTGTACAATGTTTTGACATCCCATCTTCTGCCTTGTCTTTTTTTTTTTAAATCACAATGTGAGATACTATCAGCTAAAACTTAATTATAAATGCCTACCCGCTCTCCTCTTGGGCCTGGTTCTCCTTTAGGACCCTGTCACATAGGAAGAAAATTGTGATTAATATGTTAAAAGTTCTGATAACAAAATCAAGGCATCCAGTGGAATGGAAATTAGGATTGCAAAACAGTAATTTACCTCTACTCCACCTTCTGCATAGGAAACAAATGGATCTTGAATACAAAAGAAAAAGAACCGTTAAGAATCTGTTAACACCTCCCTATCTGGAACTGATCACTGTCATCCACAACCACTGCAAAGCCAATCAAACTAACTCTAAATTCCACTGGGCTCATCAGAATCAGCCTAGCTCAATTGGTCTAATGTGTTTGATCCAGATTTAGTGATGCATAGAATCAACCCATTGATATTAATGGAATACTTTAGTCATTACTACAACATAAGACCTATTGATTTTATTGGGTCTACTGGCTAAGTGAGGATTCAATCCAGACCAGAACAGGTTTGTCCTCTGGCTGGTGAAGCTATGTATATTTTGATAGAACTGGCAACTCTTGTTATTGGAAATGTCATTCGATAATCCAAAGAATATGATTATTCATCTCAGGCAGACATTTTAAAAATCCACATTTCAAAGGAAGGATTACTTTTCATAATCTAGTATTTTAATGTCAAATAAACTTAAGATGACTTTGATGGCATAGTCTAAAGTCTTTTGCCCCTCTTCACTCTCTCTGAAAAACTTTCTTGGCCTTACAGACTTTGCCCTTTTTGCCAGCATTCTGCATGCATGCAAGGAATGTGTGCAAATGCATTTATACAAATTCTTATATTACCTCTAAATTAGTAAATAAACACGGGAGGAGATCAAACCTGCAGGTTTAGACTATAGGAATGGTGTGTTATGGTTAATTTGTAATGAAAACAAGTTACTAGATAACGGGGCAGGTGACAGGTGGTGGGTGAACAAGTGAGTGGATAGAGATGGATAAATGATGGATTTATCGGATGGAAGAGATAGATAAATGAACAGAATTAGAAAAGAAAGAGTAGTTGACAGATCTGTATGCAGATGGTTGGTTGGATGTATGATTACATGGCTGTGGATTGCTGAATAAGATGAGAAAAGGAGAGGAAATATGTAACTTGATGGACGTTATAGTGGAAGCTGGATGGTTTGTCTGAGCAACCGAATGAATTAGTGAAATAGACTAGCCTAAGTAAAACTAGAGTAGGTATGAGTAAATATGCTTCTGGACAGACAGTTTGTTCAGTACCTTGATAGGACTACCATCAAGTGGCATGATAAATGGATGGGTGATTGTGAGATGGAAAGAAATGTGGGTAATTGTGATAGGCTGAGTGGATGGGCAGGAAGGAGTGTAGGTTAGGTCAGTACCTGATTCAGGACAGATTGGGCAGCATTCTCCAAAGGGGATCTCAGGATTGGTGCAATCCGGCTTTTCACAGATCACGTCGTCGCAAAGGACATTACCGCTGTCACATACGCAGATCCGGCAGCGATCAGGTTTCCAAACATCTTTATCATTGTACCTTATTCCTTCAAATGTGCAGCTTCCTTTAGATGGAACTAAAGAAAGAGACAACAAAAGAAGCAAGATGCATGAACAAACTGTTGAAGGCTTGATTGGAAACTGGGAAGCATCAGCAGAACAGATGAAGTAACTAAGCAGCAAATGGTGTAATCTCTTTTATGATGTTCAGCCTGGAGAACACATCTTGTTTCATCAAGTTCCTTCTGATTGTGGGCCTCCCTTTCCTCCACTCTCCACCTACACTGACTTTTGCATGTGTGTGTGTTTTAAAACCTCATCTGTTCTTCATCAAGTAAACTCTAGGACACAGGAAACGAGCCAGCCTCTCAATAACTCCTTCCAGTTCCTTTGGAATTTAAACAAAACCTCCGGCCAGTTGTTATATCCAACTGGTAACCTCAGCATTCTGGAGCTGAAGCCAAACCAAACACACACACAAAAAGAGAAGGAAATTAACAACCTTCTGAATAGGAAAAGAGACAGGGAGGGAGAGAGGCAGGAATTCATATTGAAGGAGGACCCATGCAGGGGAAGAAATGGTATCCCATTGATATCACATGGCCTTAGGGAATCTGATCTGCTGCAAACAATTTTGGTAGGAGGGGCAGCCGGCAGGTGGAAAGCATGATCAGGGAAGTTCATAGGGCAGGTGGGATTGGCCTCCCCACTGGTTAAAACCTCATGCGTTTGGTGGAGTTGCAATGTTAAATGGAGCATGATTATCCAAGCCAAGGATGACAACAAGAACAGAAATGGAAAGAGAGGTGGCATTAAGAAGAAGTAAGAAAATTTTCCTAGTACATTTTAATTAAAAAAAAAGAAAAAAAAGAAAACGGGAAATATGACTTTTGCAATTATTTCTCCCAATATGAGGTTAGTTTCTTTTAAAATAGAGTACTGGACTCCAAGTATGAGCTCCTGCCCCAAATCACTGAGAGCTATTTTACTTTATTGTTGAGAGGAGAGAAGAAAGAAAATTCATGACTCTGGAGGATTTAAAAATAAAAAGAAAGGGAAGGACCACAACAGTTTTGTAACATGAAATGCACATCTACAAATACCTTCCTGGAATGTGGCAGAAAAATCACACCAGCCACTAGATGGCAGCAAAACTCCCACAATTGGACACTGGACATAATTTCGCATATTCTCTGCTGATGGTATGTTGATTTTTTTTTTCCCCATTGGGGAACGGGAGTACTTGTTGACTAACCATGGTTAGTTGCTGACCCTGGATATTGGCTCATCTTTGTTCAGGGTTGGTCCTATTCAAGGCCATTCCCTATAACCCCACCCCAGGTAAGGCTATATGAAGGAGGGTTCTTTCCCTACTCAAGGCAAAGCTGAGTCTCCTGGTGGCCGCTAGATGTCGCCACAGGATTTTATTAATTGGAGTAAGACATCAAATCCTTTACCATCCAAATGGCTTTGTCTATGAAGTGATGTCTAGACTTTTTGTGCTTTATAGGTTGCTGAAACATTTTCCTTATGAATCATCTCAAAAGCTCCCCCCTCCTCTTTGAACCTAATACTTTCCTGATGGCTTTTGCAGACTTCTTCAACAAGGCAGGAAAATAGCCACCTACCCTTCTCTCCCGCTTCGCTTTCCAAGAATACAGAATGGGTTTTCCATCATTCACTGTATCCCCCCCCTTTCCTGTCCCCCTCCAATGATAATCCAGTTCCAGTTCCACCCACCCACCCACCCTCTCCTTTACTGAACTTGGCAAGGCGGTGCAGAGAGTCTAATTGATCCAACTTGTTGCTTTGCCCCAAGGGACATGTTTGGAAAGGAGAGAAGGAGGAGGGAAAGGAGGAAAAGAGACCAAAGGAAGCATGCCCAAGGCTATACACACAGCTGCTTAAGTTTGCTTTTAGAAGTCATTTCCATGGAACCAGCAGATATCTGGTGGAATAAACACTTTCCCCCCAACTCTTTCAAACTCCTTTCTCTCCCTGCTTTCATGCCAGTCCCAGATGCTTCCCGAAGGTCATGAACATGTGTTGACCTTTCCTCCAGACCAGATATAACATGCATTTTCTTTGCTGGGTCTTATCTTTCAGTTATCCCAGCCACAGCCGCATGCAACAGGGATTTCAATTAGTTTACGAAACCAAAGCATTTCTTTCCCCTACTCTCCTTGGGCAAATTGCTCTACAGAAATGGCTTGACCCCGCTTGTTCTGCATACGGCTGGATTCTATGCATTTTGGAGGTTGGCGAAATGGCTTTGCTATTTCAACCGAAAGAGACAGGAGCAGAAAATTGGGGGAGGGGGAGGGGGGAGAAGAGTTTTTCTCCATCCACTTCTAATCCCAACTGCAATAAAAACAGCAATTGAGCACATACGCAGTGCTGAGAAGTATGTAACTTATGGTACTTACTGTCTTCTTCGTCTTGGCCATGGGTGAGTAGAACAGTTGCTGCTATCAAAAGCAGTAACCGGGAATCCACAAAGCTGAACATGTCTAAATATTAGACATGAAGACTCTTTGTATCCTGGGTTCTGCTTTAGTGTCCAGTCATACAGGGATGGTCTGACTTATGTAGTTCCACTCCAGACCCCAGCAGAAACTTCCTACTGACTCTGTCAACTTCTTAGGCTCCCCTTTTATACGGTCCAGTGTCCCAGAGGTGGATCCCTCCTTCACTTGCTTCTGAGTGCTGTGGGGGGATCTTGGGCCAGCCCCTCAGCCAATCAGAGAAGCCCAGCCCGCACCCCCCCACACAGAGTGCACACATAGGCACCCACTCCCAAAAAGTTAAAGAAGCAAAGCCAAGCCCCATTCTAACCAATCACAAAAAGAATGGACCCCGAAAGCCTCCCTTTTCAAAACCAGTGGATTTTCTAGATTGGCAGGAGATTCTGCAGTAGGAGGGAGGAATATAACAGGGTATGGTTTGGGTCTCTCTTTCTGCGTGTATGTGTGCATGGTGCAAGGGGTACCAAGAGAAAATTAAGGGAGCAAATTCATTTGGGGGAAATAGGAGTGACAAGAGGATTTGAAGGCATGCAAGATTAGAAAATTGTAAGATGGAATTTATTGCTTTTGCATGAACTAACAGAGCACTTGTGAAGGTGGGGCACCAGAGGGTGGTATAGAGCAAAATGTGTATTTGTTTGCGTGCAGCTTTTCTTAAAACAAAAACAGAACAAATCTTCTGAGACTATGCATCCTTTCACTACATTCCAGCTAATACTTGTTGTATTAATATTTGCTGTAATTCTCTCTCTCTCTCTATTCCCCTTTTGGAATAACTACAGCTTACTTTTTTTTTAAAAAAGTGTACACTTTTTAATTAAAGCATGCCGTTAAAGAGCATTTTTTTCAGTCCTAGAGGTAGATCCCACCTTCATATAAAATAAGAGAAGAGGGAGCATGAAATTATTTATAAAGGACTGAAAGACATAAATGGGTAATATTGCAGGGGAAAGGGATAACTTTGTAATTTCAGCAGTCCCTTGTGTGGTCAGGGTCTTCTATGCATGCACAGAGTTCCTTGATCTTCAAAAGCGTCTCTGTTCTCTCCCCTGTCTGTATGCATGGGAACCTCATCTGTGAATCACAACATACATGGGGCTCCAGGAGTAGTGCTTGAGAAAGAACATTCCAAAACTGATTTTGATCATTAGCTGGAAATTTCCTAAAAACCAGTGGAACTTAATATACGTGTTGTGTGATCAATATGGAAATAGCAGACGTATGATCTCAAAGAGCACTTCAGACCATTGTGTATACATTTAATTTGAAACCAACACAAGTTGAAAAACATTCCACTTTCTATTGTGTGTTAGTGTATCTACATATCATAGCTATGGCCTTCCACTTTCCAAATATATGAAAGTTTCCACACTTGGAAAAGTTAGTTAATGTTTCTATATTACATGGTCCACCTATATTTAAAGCTTCTTATCTATAAGGAAGCATATAGTTGAGGACAGAGTTTAAAAATTAGCACATTTAAAATACCAGCAACTTAACATATCAAGTTTTTTAAACAAAAAAGAACATTACTTATGATCAAGTCCACTCCCCTGCCTTTTTTTGGACCAGTATATACTGAAACATTCACAACATTTCTCTCTCTACCTCAACTTGTATAATAGAAATTTTACTGACAACCTCTTAAAATAATGACCTTCACCAGAAAATAATAAAAACAACTTCATTAAGCTTTGCATCACTTATTTTGTGGCAGTCTTAAGTGGGCAAAGCTCAAAACCAAATTGCAAAGATGCTTTCTGACTCAAAGAGAAGCATTCCGAGAATCTCAGAGAAAAACCCAAAAGCCGATTTCTTATTAGCAAGCCACACTCCTCCTCTCTTGTAGACCTTGAGGGCACAGTCTTGGGGGGAATAATGGCAAAGATTCATGACTGTTCCAAAGCGCAAAGAGCCACGTTGGTTGGAAAAAGAAGCAGCATCGTGACAACAGCACACAAGATACTGTGCAATTTTTAGAAGCTGCAATTACTGGTGCATATAAGTGTGTGTGTGTGTCTTTACCAGGCTATGGTAAACTGTACCTTTCAATCTCGACTCTAAAATGAGGACCAGAATGATTCTAAATGAAGGACATCCTGAGACAAAGCACTTTGGAAGAGGGGGCAACTTGAAGGAAAGTAAATGTTCCATTAAAAGAAAAATACATATGTACAGAAAAAAGTATGTGTGTGTGTTTCTTTTCAGAAGAACTTATGGGCAATAGGATTTGGGATGTGTGTTCCTTTAGGGTTTTAAGAATCAGTCTCATCTCTCTTTTATGAAATACCAATATTTTGAGACAAGTTGTAGAATCACAGAGTTGGAATGGACCTCATGGGTCATCGAGTCCAACCCTGTGCTCATACATTCCCTCAACAAAAAATATTGCCAAAGTCAAGATATTTCTAAAGGTTGCTTTACTCTTTGATAAGCAACACAATGGATCTTAGCAGGTGAATTCTTCAGAAAGACAGTAGGTGCTGAAAATCAGAGATGCTGCAGGGTTGATGAGGAATTTATTCAACAATGAAGCTCAAATTGGCAATGGCCTTCAACTGAAGTTCAAACCGTCAATGACTTCAGCAACCAGGATCACTTGAGTAATTGTGTAGATTGTTAGAGAAGAATTAGGGTACCAAGAAGAGATGTGCAAAAGATTTTTATAAGGAGAAGATAATAAAAATGGTGGTAGTGGCAGTATATCTGCCACTGATATGGAATTTTTGGCTAGTTTGCATGAAGAGAGAAACATCAGAAAACTGGAAAGTGAAAGAATGAAGGAGAAAAACAGGTTTTCTTTCTTTCTTTCTTTCTTTCTTTCTTTCTTTCTTTCAAATATTGAAGATGAGGATCAAAGGTAGACTCCCAGTTCTGGAAAAGATAAAGAACACAGATCTAAATAACATACATTGGAAACCACTAATGCACATTGGAAACTGATTAGTGCCTAGTGCTCTATAAAGTGGTGTAGATGTGTAAGTGCTATTGCTTAACAATTTGTAAGCCACCTTGAGAGCCTTTGTGGTTGAAGAGTGGGGTATAAATACTTAAAATAAAATAAAGCCCAATAAGAATTTTAGGATAATGTGTTGGAATTCAGTACAAGGCCACTCCCTGTATTCCTCTGTTACTTCCAACATTGCTGTTGAATCAATGCAATGAACAACTAGACTGATCTGTACCATTAAGAGTAGAATGAGGGCTGCCTTGTTTATTGACTGAAGGTAGAGCATCTCCACCTTCATCGAGTTCCCCTTCTTATAGCATTTGATTCCACAACATCCTTTGGGTGGACTTCTCATAGTGTCCCCACATGTACCTTTGTTTCAGTAATGCAGCAGTCAGGGATAAAAAACAAATGTGCCTCTTTGGGATGGATAACTTTTGTAAGAAACATGCTACTGAACTGTGTCAAAAGAACAAGTATTTTTCTGAAGTCCAGAAGGATGTAGGTCAAGAACCTTTTCAGTGTCAATCAGGGCTTTAGATCCTGCAGCCCTCTGGGTTTTGTTGGGCTACAAATTGCCACCAGCCTTAGCCAACAGAACCAAAGGGTGGGGATGCCAGGAGCTGCAGCCCAGTCCCATATGAAGGGCCACATGATTCCCTACCCCCCAGGATAAATGCTGTTTCTCACATTATTTTTTTTTTAACAGCCAGTCACTGTAATGTCAAGAAGAGGCAACATCTTTGTTTTAAAGTATGAAAAGCAAAAATGCCCCCACTTTCAGGACCCTGTTCAAAGATCATGAAACCATATGCTGTTGGGGCAGGGGATTTAGGGAGGGTGGGGAGCTAGTTTTCAGGGTGGGATGTACAAGTCACAGTCCTCCTATATCTGCTTAGGCTGGTGGAACTTTTCATTTCCAAAGATTACTTGGAACGATGCATTGTGAAGTTGCACTGTTTTGAGTGGCATTCTGAGAAAAAACAATGGCAGCCCACTGGTGGTTATCATCAAAATGACAGCCAGCTATGTGAGTCTCCATCCCCCCCCCCACAGAATGCAGCATAGAATAACAATAACATTTTATTAACTAAATGCCCTAAAGGAACCAGATCCCTTCTGATCTTGGAAGCTAAGCAGGGTCAGCTCTGGTTAGTACTTGGATGAGAGACTGCCAATGTATACCAGGTGCTGTAGGCTATATTTCAGAGGAAGGAACTGGCAAAACCACCTCTGAGTATTCCTTGCCTAAGAAAAACCTATGAAATTCATGGGGTTGCCATAAGTCAGTAGGTGGCTTGAAGGCACACATACACACACAACAACAACAATAATAACATGTAATAATTAAATAGCATTGTTCCAGAAATGGTGATCTCCAGTTGAAAGGCAAGATGAATCCAGCAGCTCTCCAAATTGTTGCTGCACTGTAAGGCCCAACAGCCCCAGCCAGCATTGCCAATAGTGTAGAATGCTGGAGACTGCAGTCCAGCAACATCTGGAGGCCCGTGAGGTTTCCACCCTTGGTAAACACATGGTAGATATTGGATGGGCATAAACACTCTTAAACTAGAAGTGGGCAATTTGTGGCTGAAGCTGGACTGTCACTACCATCAGCTCTATCCATTATAGACAGTACGGAAGGTTGGTGGGATGTCTAACTCCAATTGCTAGTCTGAACTAGAGTATACACCTTGAAGCTACGTCATTTACATACCCACCTTTCAATAACTGATACAAATGGGGCTACTTTGGTTGAGACTGGCAATTGGATTTAGGTCTCAATTAAAGATCTGGAGGGACACCAGCAGCTCTTCCCTGTCTTAAAATGACCAGAATGATTGCATTAGATATGGCTTAGATTTCCAGGTCATGAAATTGTTTGGGAGTGGTGGCATAAGAACAGAGGAACAATGGATGGGTCAAATAGATCCATAAGGTTATATATCTCTGTATTGATTATTTCTCCCTTTCAGAAAGTTAGCACATAATATACACTTGTGCGCACAGTCAGTCTGTTTCATCTTTTCTGGTGCTGGAGAGACCGTGCCTGATTAATCCAAGAATAAACTCATTTTGAGCAAGGAGACCAGCTGTGTCCTACATCAACATGAAACTTGCCCAAGGATGTAGCAGGAGACTCCATGAAATACCTTTGAAGTGTAGCCCAGGTGACCCTGTTCATTTCCCTTCATTTGAATATGCAGACTGACTCAAGCTAAAAGTTATGGTTCTCTGCTAGTGAATGCTAGGCAATCCTTAGCGAGATTCAGTCTTTACAACATGGCTCAGCAAGTATGAGGGAGTAAGGAAGCATTTATATGTTTCCAAGGGGCTTTTCTGTGCTTGTAATCTTGTTGCAGGTGATATGTTGGTCTCTCACACATATACTGTTATCATATTTCCCCGAGCTTGGAAATGTTCCTGTTTTGGACTACATACCCCAGAATCCCCCAGCCTGTGGCCAGCAGCCATGCTGCCTGGAAGATTCTGGGAGCTGTAATAAAAAAGTATCATTTCCAAACTCTGGGACTCTTTCATACTGGTACTATGATTTCACTTTAACTACTATGTGGCTGCATCCTATGAAGTCCTGCAATTTGTAGATTGGTGAAGCACTAGAATTCTCTGGCTGATAATTCTAAATACCCCTCCTTAAAATAATGAATCCCAGGGTTCCATAGGATGCAACCATGGCAGTTAAAGTGGGGTCATAGTGCTACAATTGTGTAGTGTGAAAGGGCCTCTCATATTGCTCCCTGGAAATTGTAGTTCCCAACACTAGCCATGGTGGATGGCTACTTAGGAATTGATTTGATAATTTCCTCACAAAACAAGTGCATATGAGAACAAAGGTGTTCACATGAAGAGAACTCATGGAAGAGAGAAGACATTCAATGAAAGGCTGGCTTGGTTAGGTATCCCTATCACATGCTTTTCAGTGGACAATGAGAGTTTTGTTGAATGTAAGAGGTGACATGCATGTTCTAAGCAGGTTGCTCAACACAATGCATGTCACTGTATTTTTACATTCCAAGCTGGAGAAGAATTTCCTGGGGAAAAACACCTATTCTTAGTCTTAGCTAAAGTAGATTTATTTAACCAACTGGATTTACCTATATGTTGACATCACTAGTGAACAAATGACTCAGTGGGTCTATTCTAGTTGGTACTAACCAACAGAATGTCACCCTTAAAATGCAAGGAAATGCCACAAAGTGGATGATACCCTCCAACTGTCCCAGTTTGGCAGGGATAGTCCCAATTAATTTTCTATCCTCACACTTTTTCAACTGCTTTTAAAATGTCCCAGTTTCCTCTCTTTCTCCCTTATCCCCCCCTTTATCCTCCAATGGTCCCTAAACCATAGGATTGGGTTCCCAATGACATACATTTCAACTGTTCTGATTTATCCGGAACAGTTCTGATTAATCCTCTGTCATACCACTTTTCCAGCTGCTTTTAAAGTATCCCAGTTTTTGTCTCCTCCTCATACTTCCCCCATTCAGCCTCGGCTTACTTCAGTTGCAGCAAACTGGCTTCAAATTGCAAATGGAGGGGTTGTTTAAATGGTGAAAACAACCCTCATGGAATTCGTCAGGAATCTTACCTGTCTAAGTGGGATCCTGCACCAATCCACACTATTCAGAAAGAAGGGGGCCCAAAACGGCAAAAACAATGCAGGAAAAGCCTTTGCGGCTTTTCCCATACTTTTGTTTAAAAACAGCGAGGGATGTGTGCATCCTGGTTGTTAGGAGAAGCGAAGGACAAGCGATTCAAAGAGAAGCACAAAGCTGATTGGCCGGGCAAGAGCAGGACCAGGGCTTACAAACAGGGCAAGTGCCTGCTGCCGCCATGTTGGATTTTTGCCTTAGTGATCGATTGCTAAGGTGATAAAATGGGGTGGTTTTTTCTTTCTTTCCTGCTAAATCGGAACATCACTATAATGCTCCAGTGCACCTTAGACAACGGGATTATTTTTTTTTAAAAAAAATTAGCAGCAGCAAAAAGTAAATCACTCACAGCTACCCTCTGGAATGTGAGGCTTATGGGGGCTTCTGAGGCCAAAAACACCGTTAAGACATGTCACTGCTGCTGTGAAATGCCATTACTACAAGGTACTCTGTTCCCCCCCTCCTGTAGATGGGCCCGCAGTTTACACTCAATTAACTCAGTGTGGGAGAGGAGAGGAGCGGAAGGTGTTTGCCCTTCCCAGTAGGCTGAGTTAAAAGCAAACTGCTGCAACCTCTCTTAGCTTGTGCACTCTTCCCCAAAAACCTTTGCCAATATTGACCACACTTTGATGTTGCTGAGCCAAATACGTCCCAGTCTTCATCTGTGAAATGTTGGAGGGACAAATGTGCCTTTCACACCTGGTGAGGATGAACATTGCTGATATCTTGACTGCTGCATCAATGGGTGGCAGCCCATGCTGTACGTTGATTTGTTATAGGGACTGCCGGTACCCCGTCAATGCCTCACTTCCCTATTTGATGTCCACTGTCATTTTAATTTGATTGGATGTGTCACAGCTATAGCTTACTCTTCCTGTAAGAAGCTTAAGGTGTTTTACACAGAGATTATCTGATTGTATTTGTTATTTATTAAATGTATCTCTGAGCCACCTTTCAAGACCATGGGCTACCTAAGCTGACAGACACAAAAATCGGTAAGCATCAGTATTAAATTGTAAGAACACAATTTTTTATCACACCCAAGTCAGTTATAGTACAATACAATTTCAAATCCTTAAGAGTGGGAAATGCCATAAAACCTTTCAGTTTAAAATCACAGAGTGCAAGCAGATCTTTAAACCTGCTGAAGCAAGGTTTAATCTAAGAGGTAATTTAAGAGTTACCGACTTGATAGATGAAGGGATTGCTGTGGATGTAGTGTATGTTGATTTCACTTTTGGCTTTTGACAAGGTCCCCCATGATATTCTTGCAAAAAGTTAGTAACCTGTGGGCTAGACAATGCAACTGTGAGGTGGATTTGTAATTGGTTGACTGATGGAACCCAAAGGGTAGTCATCAATGGCTCCTCTTCATCCTGGAGAGAGGTGACCAGTGGGGTACCACAGGGTTCTGTTCTGGGCCCAGTGCTATTCAACATGTTTATCAATGACTTGGATGAGGGAATAGCTTATCAAGTTTGCAGATGACACCAAATTAGGAGGGGTAGCTCCTAATGATGGACAGGATCAGCATCCAAAATGATGTGAACAGATTAGAAAGCTGGGTCAAAACTAACAAAATGAATTTCAACAGGGAGAAATGTAGGATACTACACATGGGCAGTAAAAATTAAATGCACAGATATAGGATGGGTGACACCTGGCTTGATGGCAGTACATGCGAAAGGGATCTAGGAGTCTTAGTGGACCACAAGCTGAACACGAGTCAACAGTGTGACGCAGCAGCTAAAAAAGCCAATGTGATTCTAGGCTGCATTAATAGGAGCATAGTGTCTCGACCAAGGGAAGTAATAGTGCCACTCTATTCTGCTTTGTCAGACCTCACCTGGAATAATGTGTCCAGTTCTGGGCACCACAATTCAAGAAGGGTTTTGAGAAGCTAGAACGTGTCCAGAGGAGAGCGACCAGGGTGGTAGATGGTCTGGAAGCCACGCCCTATGAGGAGTGGATTAGGGAGCTGGGTATGTTTAGTCTGGAGAAGAGAAGGTTGAGAGGGGCCATGATAGCCATGTTTAAATATTTGAAGGGATGTCATATTGAGGATGGAGCAAGCTTGTTTTCTGATGCTCTAGAGACTAGACATGGCGAAATGGGTTCAGAGTACAGGAAAAGAGATTCCACCTAAACATTAGGAAGAACTTCCCGACAGTAAGAGCTGTTTGGAAGTGGAATGCACTGACTTGGAGTGTGGTGGAGTCTCCTTCTTTGGAGGTTTTTAAAGAGAGGCTGGGTGGCTATCTGTCGGGAACGATTTGATAGTGTATTCCTGCATGGCAGGGGTTGGACTGGATAGCCCTTGTGGTCTCTTCCAGCTCTATGATTCTATGATTCTATGTGTGGATGATAGCTGGTGAATCATAGAATCATAGAATCATAGAATTGTAGAGTTGGAAGAGACCACGAGGGCCATCCAGTCCAACCCCCCTGCCACGCAGGAAATCACAATCAAAGCATCCCCGACAGATGGCCATCCAGCCTCTGTTTAAAGACCTCCAAGGAAGGAGACCCCACCACGCTCCGAGGGAGTGCGTTCCACTGCCGAACAGCTCTTACTGTCAAAAAGTTCCTCCTCATGTTGAGGTGGAATCTCTGTTCCTGGAGCTTGCACCCATTGCTCCGTGTTCCAGTCTCTGGAGCAGCAGAAAACAAGCCTGCTGTGAGTGAGTTTAAGGACCGTTTGGGATGCTATCTGCAAATCTTCTCATGGCTATCTCCTGATTTAAAATATATGAATCCCTAAGGGTGCAATCAGAAGCACACACTCATAAGAGAAGTCCCACCGAACTCAATAGGATGGACTTCTGAGTCACCACCAGTAAAAATGTGCTACTAGAAAAAGTCCTGAAATAATAAATATATTACAGTTGTCCCTTCACATTTGCGTATTTCACATTCATGGTTTGTAGCTGCTGCTCAACTAGCTCAAACTCCAAGACCCCACCCTCCTCCTCCTCCTCTTCCTGCCAACAGGTATCGGCAGTCCTGTTGGCGGGAGAGGAGTCTACAATACTGTAGTGTAGTACATATGTTGGGGGCGGGGCTTAATTTATTCATGTTTTTTTCACTTTCACAGTGGTGCTCCACCCCTAAGCCCAGTGAATGTGAAGGGACAACTGTATTCCTATAATTATTTCAGAAAAGGTTCTCATACAGTGAATGACCCCCACACAGAGGCAATTTGCTACGTGCTTCTTTTCAATTTCCCTACAAAAAAATTATGAATTTTACAAAGATCAGAATCAGCCAAGGATTGTGCCTGTGTTGCATCTGTAGAAATTATTCTGGGGGTAGAAAAAATTGGGCTCACCTGGGGACCATTTATAGTAAAAAATTATAGTGTGATTATTCTACTTTTGCTGCTATAGGTTCCATCCTATAGAATCCTGGGGTTTGGAGTTGCATGAGGCACCAGGATACTCTGGCTGAGAATTTGAAATACCCCCTCCCCCCCCCCACACACTACCAGTACCAGGATTCCATAGGATGGAACCATGGCCATAAAGGTGGAATAATAGCATTTTAACTGTGTAGTGTAACTGGGCCCCTGGTGTTTGTGAATTCTTGAAGGGGATAGTGAGACACTATTTAGAACAGGAATGGGGAAAATGTATGGCCTGCCAGAAATTGCTTGACTCCAACTCCCATCATCCCCAGTCAGTATGGTCAGTGGTTGGGGATTGTGGGAATTCAAGGGGCTTACTGTGTTCCAAAGAAAAGCAGCAAGTCAGCAGGAACATTTCATCTTCCCTGCTGCTTTACCACATGGCAGCGGCGTTCTCTTTTCTGGTCCCATGGGGGACCAAGGTAAAACTGTATCCTTTTGCTAACTGGAAAAACCCATTAGCAAAAAGACACAGTTTTATCTCAGTCTCCCCATGGGACCAGAATGAAAGAGCTCCAGAAGAACGACAACGTCATGCGAGATTTGGTAAGGCAGCATGAAAGATGGAACATTTCTGCTGCCTTGCCACTTTTCTTCGGAGTGCGCTAAGCCCCCAAATCTACAAATGTCCCTGGCTTACAGTATTAAAGTAGAATCTCTGTAAAAGGGAAATGACCAGCAATTGTTAGAGCTCTGGACCCTCTGCTGTTCTTGGTAATCCTGGCCTATACCCACCTTGCTAAGTCTCTGGATCATTAAAAAAAAAAGAAGACCTGAAAATATCTAGAGAGCCAGTGTGGTGTAGTGGTTTGAGCATTGGACTCCAACTGTGGAGACCAGAGTTCAAATCCCTCCTCATCAGTCGTGGAAATCCACTGGGTGACCCTGGGCAAGTCACACGCTCTCAGCCTCAGAGGAAGGCAATGGCAAAGCCCCTCTGAACAAATCTTGCCAAGAAAACCCCATGATAGGTTCACTTTAGGGTCACAATAAGTTGGGAATGACTTGAAGGCACACAAGAACAACTAAAATATATATTATTATTCTTTCCTTCCACACAAGGTTACAAGCGGTTCTATTTCCCCGAATCTCTCCTTGCCCTTTGAACAGATTTCCCATTTCTGCATTTTTATTCTGATGTCTTAAAAATCTATGTGTCTTCTAAAGTCAAAGTGACACGTCAGAAAGAAGAAGCATGGGTTTTTCACTCTGGCACTTCTGATTCTTGGTGTGTGTGTGTGCTTGTGTGTGTGTGTGTGTGTGTGTGATGGTATGTGTGTTTTAATAGGCTGCAATGAAATGCAAGAGAACTCCACCAAAGCAACTCAAATTCTTTTTCCCCCTCCAGCAACAGTACAGACTCCAAATATCTGGCTGGTTTTCAAGGCAGTATTGGTGCATCCCAGACACGTTGCAAGAGACGCTTCCCCTCCTCCCATCAGGACTGCTTTTTTGGAAACTTGAAAAAGCTGGATCCTTTCCAGAGTGAAGATGTGTCTTTAATTTTTTCAGCGTGACCAAAAAGAAAAGAATGTCATCATATTCGTACATATATATATATATATATATGAGAAAGGGGGAGTGTATGAGTCCGGATGAAGTGGGGGGTGGGGAAGGGACGCCACCTCATCACTTGGAGTGAGCAGTTTGGGTTCAGGAATGTGATGGGTTTGCCGGAAAATAAAGGAGGAGAGAAAGAATTGGCAAAGAAAGGAGGGGGGAGGAGAGAGATGTAAAATAATACTTTCTTTAGGAAAGGGAGGCTACAGAGAATGAGAGAGAGATGGAGAAGGGGTGTGTGTGTGCAAAAGGAGAATTCAGTACAGTGGCAGTTGGGCTCTGGACTTCATGGTCCTACTGGCATGGAAGGGTTGCTTTAAATGGAAACGTGGGTTACTTTACTTGCTTTAAAATGTGACAAGGCAGCCTTGCCTGTATTTGGGACCATTTCTACTCAGTCTGCTGAGTGGGCCTCCAAGTTCTGCCTCATACCTTCCAATGTCCCAATTTGGCAGGGATAGTTGCAGTTAATTCTCTGTCCTTCCACGTTTTCAGCTGCTTTTAAAATGTCCCAGTTTCCTCCTTCTACTTCCCCCCTTTGTCCTCAGCTGACTTCAATTGCTGCAAACTAAGGCCTTGCTGCAAACACGGGCGAAATGAAACAGCCTCCCCCCGGATGCTTGCACCTGACTGTCCAGATGATGCAGGGTTTGGGCCCTGTTTCTAGTGCGAGCTGTCCAGATAACATCTGGGGCAAATACACCTTAAAACAGAGTGGACATGTAGTAAAAAAACAACAACAAACACCCAGAATTTGCTGTGGTTCTTCCACAAAAACCAGCGAGTTCCATTACTGCAATGGGGGGTAGGGGCTCTCTGCACATGTGCCCGTGCAGTACCCAGCACAGCCATTTCCCAGCTGGGTTGCATGCATTGCATCTGCTGAGGTCACCGGTGGAGGTGCCTGGCCGTATGACCACAGCCAGGCCCCTCATTCCTGACTTCAGAAGATGTGACCGGTGCAGGGAGGAGAAGTACTGGTTTGTGCGCGGCCATAGGTTTGCAGACACCCCTCCCTTGCCTCAACGGAAGGGCAGATAATGCAGGGGGGGATGCTGCAGGCCTGGGCCTGGAATACTCTGGCCAGAACATGGAGTATTTTGGCCAGTGTAGGCAAGCCCTAAATTCAAAGTGCAAAAGTAGTTTTCATGCAGTTAACTCTGCAGTGGGTAGAGGAGAGGGAAAAAAACTTGCACTTCCCAGTAGGCTCAGGCAAAAGCAAACTGCTGCAGCCTCACTTAGCTTTGTGTTCTTCCTCATTAATGAATGACTTTTGCTATCATGTCCACACTGATGTTGCTTGGCCCCATTTGTCCCTGTTTTCCTCTGTGAAATGTTGGAGGGTATGTTATCTCATAGTCCTGTCCTGGTGGTACCATTGGTTTCACTGGTTCTCACCATGAATATAATTTTGGGCAACTCTCTTTTAGCCACTGTGGTGTAGTGATTAAAGTCCTGGGCAGGGGCTTGGAGATCCAGGTTTGAGTCCCCACTGAGCCATGAAATTTGATGGCTGAACCATGGGCCAACCATTCTCTCTCAGGTTGACCTACTTCACAGGGTTGTTGTGTGGATAAAAGTGGAGAGGAGGAGGAAAGGCAGCATACAAATATGACTAATAAATACATAAACAAAAATAAGGAATGACATTCAGTTACAATTAGATAAATTTGGGTCACAGTTAGAAGCCACAGTAAACAACATCTCAAAGATTAGCAAAGAATTGCAAGATCTGCAACTAAAAACAAATAGATTAGAAAACAGGACCAGATTATTGGAAACCAGAGCAGAGCAGGGAAGTAGTATACATATAGCACTGGTACTGAGAATCAGGGGAAAATGTATTAAAATCAGGGGTTTACAGGAAAGTCAAAATGAAGATTTGGCAGTAAAGGTAATCCTTGCATTAGCTGAGTTTATTGGATGGGAGACCGATTTACTAGATGTCGAGGTAGACAAATTGTTTAGGATTGATTCATGGATTGCGAAAAGAAATAAATTACCAAGGGATATAGTAATCTATTTTATAAGAGAGAGAGTGAAGGATATCATAATACAACAAAGTTTAAAAGAAAAGCTAATAATAGATGGCCAGGAAATAAAAATTTACAAAGATATCCCTATGCAAAGGAATAGAATTTCTTGATGCAAGTCCTTTGGAGGAAGCAAATACCATATAGGTGGCATAAAGTCGAGGGAGTAGTGGTAACATATCAGATGAAAACAATCTTGATTGTTCAGTGAAAAAAGCCAAGGATTTCCAAAAAAAGTTACAAGGCGAATATAAAAAAGAATATAAACGACGGAAACAAGCAGAGAAATTAGATGAAAGTCCTAACAAAGTCACAGAAAGAAGCAGCATTCAAAAGTTAAAGACAAGTAAATTACAAGATAAAAATAGAAAAGGATTAGAATTCAGAAGGAAAACCAGAGAAAGAGTAAGAGCAGACTCAGAAAAAAGTGAGGTAGTAGGAATGCCTGATCAGAGGGAAGAGTCAGAGGGAATGAAGACAAGAGGGGGGGAAGAAGAAGTATTAGACAACGATGAAGAATAAGAAGTAGAAGAAGAGGAAGGCTCTTCTAAAAATTAGAAGAAAAGGAAGAACTAGGGGCAGTAGGAGGTATAGAGGAAGATATCTAGAATAATTTAGAAAATAATAATCTACAGTAAATAATTGAAAAATGAGAGAAAAACTCTTGTCTTGGAATGTAAGGGGACTCAATAGTCCACATAAAAGACGGATGGTATATCATTTCTTAGAGAAACAAAAATATGATATTATTTGTTTACAGGAAACCCACATATGAGATGGAGATAAAAGACTGTTGAAAAATGTTAAGTTAGGTAAATTGTATGCCACAAAATTTAACAAAAAAAAAAAAAAGAGAGAGAGAGAGAGAGAGGTGTGGCGATATACTTAAACTCTAGCTATGAATCCAAGGAAATCTTCAATGATGAGCAAGGTTTTTATTTAGGGGTAGAAGTGAGCTTGCAAGATAGAAAGATTCTTCTAGTAGGAATTTATGGTCCCCAAAATAATAAAAAAGGATTTTTCCAGGATTTGAATAAAAAAAATATCCAATTATGAATATGAAAATATAGTTCTTGCTCAGGATTGGAATGGAGTCTTTGATGTAACTAAGGATAGGGCACCTCAAACTGGAAGGAAAAAAAATCAAGGAAAACTACCACATATGGCCGAAGTAATGATGGAACAATTGGTGTTGGTAGACATTTGAAGATTTCTACATAAACAAGAAAAGGACTATACATATTTTTCAGATCGTCACAATTCTCAGTCGATATTAGACACGTTTCTGATTTCAAAGACACTACAAAGAGATATTAATAAAGTTGAGATATTACAGAAATCTATATCAGATCATTGCCCAGTATTGTTACAAATGGGAGATAGGAAGAGACGATACAATTGGAGGTTAAAAGATATATTATTGAAAAGAGAAACAATTATAGAATCAACAAAAAAAAGTTCTGAAACAATATTTTGAGGAGAACACAGATAAGGGAACAAACATTGATATTGTATGGGATGCCGGAAAAGCTGTAGTTAGAGGTCATCCAATACAGCAGGAAATAGATATTAGAAAGAAGAGGAAAATGAGAGAAAGAAAAGTAATGGAGGAAATAGCTAGAAAGGAAAAAGAAATGAAGTTGAACCCAACAAATGAGAAAATACAGAAGGAAATGATGATTTTAAGAAAACAACTAGAAATAGAACTAACAACAGAAATAGTTAGTAAACTGAAGTATACCCAACAAAAGTATTTCCAACACGCAAATAAACCAGGGAAATGGCTCGACTTTAGATTAAGAAAGGAGAGGGAGAAAAAAATAATAACAGAAATTAGAACTGAACGTAGTATATTTACAAAACAACAGGATATTATAAGAATTTTCCAAGAATATTTTACTAAACTTTATGGAAAATATACCTCAATAGAAAAAAATCAATGATAAAATAATGGAATATCTCGAGAAAGAGAAAATACAACAAATAACTGAGGAACAAAAGATAGGCTTAAATAAACAGATTACAGAATTAGAAATCAGTGAGGCTATTAGGAAACTGCAGATTGGCAAAGCGGCAGGCCCAGATGGTTTCTCAACCTTATATTACAAAATGTTTAGAGAAGAATTAATAAGACCTCTACATAAGCTATTTAATGATATAAACGTAGGCAAATGTCCAGAATCTTGGCAGAAAGCAAACATTGTTTTGATCCCGAAAGAAGGGAAAGATCACATGCTGACTACAAATTGCAGACCTATCTCAGAGTTAAATATAGATTATAAATTTTTTGTTAATATTCTAGCGGAGAAGTTAAAGAAAATATTGCGTGGATGGATCTATGAAGACCAAAATGGTTTTTTGCCCTTTAGACAAACAAAAGACAATTTAAGAACGTTATTAAATATAATTGAGCTTTATGAGAAACACAGGACTTTTTCGGACGTCTTAAATGTAACAGAAGCAGCCTCGCCATGTTGCGAGGCTGCTGCGCTGCAGGGCGTCCCTTTCGCATGATGCCCATCCCTGCCGGTACTGTTGCGGTACCACAGGGACATTTGAGTGTTATATTTCGGCGATTTTTACTCATGAAAGTTGATCGTGAGTAAAAATCGCTGAAATATAACACTCAAATGTCCCTGCGGTACCGCAACAGTACCGGCAGGGACGGGCGTCATGCGAAAGGGACACCCTGCAGCGCAGCAGCCTCGCAACATGGCGAGGCTGCTTCCGTTACATTTAAGACGTCCGAAAAAGTCCACAGTGAAAAGAAACTGTTAATGATTTTTGCGGATGCTGAGAGAGCATTTGACAATTTACGTTGGGAATTTATGTTAAAAGTCTTGCAAAAAATGAATATGGGGCAAATTATTTAGATTGGATTAGTAAAATATACAAATATCAAGAAGTCTGTATTATTATCAATGGGGGGAAATCAAAAGAATTTAAAATAGAAAGAGGAGTGAGGCAGGGATGCCCACTCTCCGCTCTCCTGTTTATAACAGTTCTGGAAGTATTAAACAGGAAAATAAGACTCAATCAACATATAAAAGGAGTGAGATGGCAAGGTCAGAAGTATAAATGTAAGGCTTTCACCAATGACCCTGGTGTTTTTCTTGGATGATCCCAAAGAAAGCATAGAAAAACTAATAGAGACAATTGAGGAATTCGGAAACCTGGCTGGACTGAAGCTAAATGGGGATAAAATAGTAATGATTAAAACAAACAAACAAAAAACAAAAAAACAAAAACCAAAACACATCACTAGAGTAGAGGAACAAGAACTAGAGGAGATAACAGAATTTCAAGCAGAAAAAAAGTAAAATATTTAGGGATTACAATAACAAAGAACAATACGGAATTGTATGAAAACAACTATATTAAGACATGGAATCAAAAGAAAATATAAAAATGGGATAAATTGGAGTTATCTTTGTTTGGCAGAATAGCTACTGTTAAAATGTATATCTTACCGAAGATGTTGTACTTATTTCAAAACATACTAATATTAAACAATGATACAATATTTGACACATGGAATAAAGATTTTTCAGGGTTTATATGGAATGGAAAGAAACTCAGAGTTAAGTGGAAGATACTAATAGACACCAAAGATAGAGGAGGATTAACATTGCCAGATTTCAAAACCTATTATCATGTGTGCTGTTTATCATGCTGTTTAGAATGGATTACTTTGCAAAATGAGAGACTCTTGAAATTAGAAGGGTTTAACACTAGATTTGGATGGCATGCATATATCTGGCACAATAAAACTTCAGTACATGCAGAGTTTTGTCATCATTATATAAGAAGATCTATCATAAAAGTGTGGCTAAGATACAAAAGGAAACTTTGCCCAAAGACACCATGGTGGTTATCAAATCATGAAGCCTTTTACCAAAAAAGAAAATATTTATAGAGATAAATGGTTAAACTATATAGATTTACTTAAAAAAGAGGGTAATATCTACACAATGAAAACACAAGAAGAACTACAAGAGGAAGAGTGCCTTTGGTTTCTGTACCAGCAACTAGCAGAAAAATTTAAAATAGATCAAAAGTTAGCTGGCATAGAAACAGAAAAATCAGCTTTAGATGAAATATTACAATGGGATAAAAAGAAGATACTATCAAAAATATATCAGACCTTGTTAAGGTTGAACCTTGAACAAAAAACAATCAAACCTTTTACGATTAAATGGGTGCAAAACTTCAGGCACTCTATAGATCTTAATCAATGGGACATATTATGGAATAAAAATTCATCTTTTTCAAGCAGCATATATGTAAAAGAAAATATATATAAAGTGATGTTAAGGTGGCATTTAACACCTACAAAACTGCCAAAGATTTATAAGAATACATCCAATCAGTGTTGGAAATGTCAAAGAGACACCGGATCATACTACCATGTATGGTGGAAATGCAAAGAAATTCAAAAATTCTGGGTTAGGATCCATAAGATAATCATAACAATTCTAAAAACTAGTTTTCCTTGTAGTCTTGAGATATACCTTCTAAATATGCTAGACAAAGTAAATAAGCAAATTCAAAGAAAATATGGAAAAATCATAATATATATGTTTACAGCAGCTAGGATCATACTGGCAAGGAATTGGAAAAATCAGAAAATCCCCACGATTGATGAGTGGTTAATAAAACTTTACAACATGTTCGAAATGGATAAATTGATGTGTTTATTGAATGAAAAGAAGACAACGAATGATATATCAGTTTGGCAAATCTTGAACCCCCTATGGAAAAGTAAATGGGGAATAAAGGCAGAATAAATACAGATTAAGAATTATGGTGTAAATAAACATATAAATAGAGTTAGGAAGAGAAAACAGAGAAAAAGTAAAAGTGATAATTAACCGGGTACAACAAGGGTGAAGAAATAATAGAAATGGGAGAGAAAATAGGAAGTTGACACTAGTGTATTTGTTTAAATGTCAAACTGTATGTATTTTATGTCTTTGGACTTTTTCAGACGTTACTTACCATGCTAGGAGGTCTCGTGAGAGGCATGGCGCTGTCGCACGGCAGGGGGTCCGTTTCAGATGCCTCTGTCCGTCTTCCGAAATCATTGGTGTCACTTCCGTGAAGGATGCCATATTTTAATCACGGGCAACTTCTGTGATTAAAATATGGTGCGGCCGCTTCCAATCCTTCACGGAATCGAAACAGATGATTTCGGAAGAGGGACGGCAGTGTCCAAAACGGACCCCCTGCCACGCAACAGCGCCGTGCCTCTCGCAAGACCTCTTAGTGCAGTAAGTAATGTCTGAAAAAGTCTTTGTTTCTTTATGTTTATGTTTGTATGTAGTTTGGTTGAGTTTTATACTTTTTAACTTGAAGAAAATTAATAAAATATTTTAAATAAATAATACATAAACAAATGGCCTATTGGCAACTGACCACCATCTGTCTCACCACAAACCTCCTGGAGGAACCAGGATTTGGAAAAGTTTTTTTAAATGGATACATTTGCTTTTGTAAAAAGACCAATACAATTTTGGGAAAAAAAAATTCTATTCATAACACTTAGGTGAATACAGGTAATACATTTGATTGAGACTACTGTTCCTCTGAATTCAATGGATCTTACTCCCAGGTAAATATTGTACAGGATTGATTTTAATATGATTGAACAGCAACCAGCCAGGTTTGTTCAGATTCAGGCTTTTAACTTCAAATAATCAAACAGTGCACCCCAGCTTTCTGTTTGTTTGTGTGCATGTGTCTTCAAATTGCTGTGGTGATTATGGCGACCCCATGAATTTCATAGGTTTTTCTTAGACAAGGATACTCAGAAGTGCTTTGCCATATCCTTCCTCTGAAATATACTCTACATTCATTTATTTAGAGCAGTGGCTCTTAACCTTTTCTTTATCAGGGACCTCCTTTAAATATCTTTTGTTGCTGTGGACCCTCAAGACTTAACTCAAGATTTAAAACCACCACCACCACACTTGATAATAAAAATAATACAATTACACCATCCACTAAACCTTCCCTCAGTGGCACTGGAGGGTGGGGGAAGACTTTTCTCCTGCTATTTCCTGCAAATTTGTGGCTGGAGAGGATTGAATGGCAATGCGCAGGCCAAGCCAGCCAGCCTTTGCCTTGGCTCCTGTCACGTGGCCACTCCACTGCAGGAAGGAGATGGAACAAGCAGCCTTCAAACCTTTGCAGACCCCTTGTGAGGATACTGTGGACCCCTGGGGGTCCCTGGACCACAGGTTAAGAACCACTGATTTAAACTATTTATACCCGTTCTTCACCCATGAAGGCTTTTAGACTAGTTTACAAATTGCTAATTTGACATTTCCTTGCCCTCAGGCTTACAATCTAAATAATATAGTCCCCACAAGGAAAAGGGGAAGGTAGTAGGGGTGGGGATTAAGGCCAGCAGATACTGCCTCTTCTTCATTCCCTCTGAGGCCATGGCAGTGGCAGTTGGGATAGATGAACACACTTTCTATGGAGTAAAACTGAGCAAACATAATAGGACTGACTTCTAAGTAAAGATGCCACGACACTAAAATAGTCTGAAGCCCAGAGAACTCGAGGAAGTCCGATGGTCTGCTGCTTTGCATCCCATTGGTGTCTGGCATCTGTTATACATCCTTTGACTGTAGAAATTCCATTTTACTGGTTATGGTTAATAGCTCTTGATAAATTTAATCTCCAGCGTGTGAAACAGTCTTGTTCAACCTGGCCCTTCCCAGTTGTTTGAGACTGCATTCTCCACAACCCCAGCAAACATATGCCTGAAGATGATGGAAGCTGTACCCCAACAAATCTTGTAAGAATCGAAGGCTGATCTAAATCATTTTTTTTCATGTAAGTTATAATGACAACACTCAACATTTGGTGGTGATCAGTTCCACAAATTAGGCATTATGAGACAAAATGCTTCCAGTGATCCTGATGTCTGTCCATTTCATTTTGTCATTCTAGTGTTCTGAAAGAGGAAACCATTTAGTTCTCCTTACATTGGCCATGCCATTTATTATGTATATCGACATCTACATCTACATCTCTATATCACTAAGACTGTCACTAAGGACTAGGGAGTGGAATGGAAAAGAAATCTTTGTAAACCATTAAAAAAAAAGATGTAGGTATCCAATTTGTGCTTTGAGAGACTATTAGTGCAAATATGTTCATATTTTTGAGTTTTCTGTCACTGGGAGGAAAGGGCAATTGTAAGATAGAATCATAGAATCATAAGATGATGATTATTTTCTTATTTTGAATAATGTTCAAATACATACCACGATTAAATATGTTCTATTATCATTATCATTATTATTATTATCTTTATCCACTTAGGACTCCTCGAATGCTTTCATCAGCGCTGTATATGTACTATCCTAAATATACATTGGACTGACTATGTGACGAATGTTGTTGTCCTTGAGCAAGCAGGGATCACCAGCATTGAGGCCATGATACTGAGAACACAGCTGCGCTGGGCAGGGCATGTTTCTAGGATGGAGGATCATCGCCTCCCAAAAATAGTACTCTACGGTGAACTCGCCACGGGTCAGTGTAAGAGGGGCGCTCCAAAAAAGCGATACAAGGACTCCCTGAAACAACATCTTAGGCTTGGCCAAATTGATCACCAACAATGGTCCACCCTGGCCTCACATCAGGAGGCATGGAGATGCACTATCCACAATGCTGCAGCCTTATTTGAGAACTCATGCCGAACAAGTCTTGAAGAGAAACGACAACGCAGAAAGAATCACAACCTGGAAACATCACCCAAGAAGACCTTCTGCTGTGCTTTCTGCAACAGGACTTGTTTATCTCGGATTGGCCTTTTTAGTCATCAGCACGCTTGCAGAAAGCACGGGATGAGTCCTTCCTGAATCTTCGTTTGCGAAGAAAAGCCAGAGAGACAGAGAGATTTCTATGCTGCTTTTTCCCCAATTTGGGACTCAAAGCTGTGGTGTACAATAAAAAGACATTGCTAAAATCAGCAAAATACAAAAGTTAAAACACAGTTAAAGAACTAAAAAAAGTTTAAAACAGCTAAAACTCTAAAAACACATGCATATACACACCCACACATACACAACGCTCACATATACCCCAGCACTGCCATTAGCAAATTTCAGCAAAGGCCTGCCGAAACAGGAAAGTATTTTTTAAAAAATCTGTTAAACAATGAGAAAACACATGGAAAACACATGAATTAAGAAACTGTCAAAGGCAAAAATATACTAGGAAAAATGCGTATCAAAATGTGTGTGGATTTCTGTGTGAAAAAGAACCACAGTCCCACAATATAAAACCAGGATGGGATGCAAATGTAGGTGCGATTCAGAGAAACACAACCAAATGGAGACTGAGAGGTTTTCACACCCCTTCTGCTGGGATATCAAAATGGAGGTGATGGTTGGCATTTTTTTTGTGACTAACAAAGGCAATGGTCCAACTTATATTTGTGTAATTGACTTTTTTGGTTGTTGGGAAGGTTAGAATTCTCTACTGACCTCACAACAACCCAACTCCCCTCCAAACCCTCCTTTTAAACTGCTGTAGCTTCCCCCAATGTAGCATTTCACTGGTGGTGGAGGATTATCCACTTGTATTCCTATAGCTGCATACATAGCAATGGCATCAACCTCCAGAGCACTCCCAGTTGCTTCTGGAGGATGCCTGTTGCTGTGGATACACTACAGCAGAGGTGGGAAATGTGACCCATGGAATGCATGTGACCCCTGGACCCTTCTATGTGGTTCCTGGAGCCCTCCATCAGTCCTCAATCCTCCCCATGTATTTTTTTTATTTGATATGATTTTCAGGCACTTTTTGCCCCTAAACCATGCAGGCAGCCCACCAAACACATGTAAACATGCAAAAATATCCCCACAAGCACCCCATAATCCATGCTACCCAGAAACACCTCTGCTTTCCCTCTGCGCTCTCTCTCAAAATGGCAAGAGGAAGTGATGTCCCATTACTTCCTATTGACATTTTGAGAGGGATTGAAGAGGGAAATGGGTGTATTGGGCCTTACTGTGAGGGGAATTGTCCATGGGGGTAATTGATTTTTGGCTCCTAAACAATTCCCTACCCCCCAGCTGTAGGAAAATAGCTGGACATGTCTCCATTGCCCCTCCTCCATTGGCCAGTAAATGGCCATGTTTCTGGGGCTGTAGCAGTTTAAATGGCAGGCTTGGAGGAAGTGAGGGGGAGATGCTTTGTAGTTCCACCTGTGCAGAAGGTTACAGTATGTTTCCCAATCCAGAATCTCAGCTGATGCACACTGTCTAGAAAGAGAAATGCCTATATATGCAAATCTGATTTGGTAGCCCCTGCTACCCATATGGGTTAAAATTGTGTGAGGTGGGAGAGCAAAGGTGAACCCACCTTAACTGGTCAATGTCATCATTATCTATATCACTTTCCACATATTGGGAAGGGGAATTCTGCTGAGGGGAATCTTCTCTACTCAGAGCCAAACAGACTTGCTTCCTGAGGAAAAAGACAAGATGAATGTTGTAATGTCATGATCATCCCTAGGTGGATGCTACAGAACTACGAGTCAATTCCATTTTGGACACACATAAGGCTGTTGATGCAAAGATGACTTCCAAGAAGAATGCTAGCCAATGTATTTTACTTTAAGAAAGCATTTGGTCCAAAAAGAAGCTTTTTTGGTGTGTGTATGTGTGGACTTTATCAGACCACCCCTGTTATTGTTCTTTTGCCCCCTGCCCTCCCACCAGACCTACCTTTCATAGCATTAAAGAGGCGGCCCAGGCACTAATGGAGAGTGAATGGAGGTCTGTTCACTTCTCCGCTCATGACCTCTGCGAATCTTGCGAGAAGATGCGAGCGGGGGGGGGGCGATTTAAAAATGAAAGTAAAATAAAGACACAAAAAGTTAACACAAGCACAGACACACACTTAAAAAGTCCCAACTACACAGAGGGGGGTTCATAAAAAAAGCATCCCCTACCTTGGTTGTCCCAATCTTACCTAGAAGTGTTCTGTCATTCACATTGCATTCCCGTGAGCACAATGGCATGAAGTTTCAAACGCCAACAATGCCAGCAACAAAGCACCATAGGAGATCAGTTGATGGCTTGGCCCATCAATAAAAAAGTATGGCTTATTGGCAAGATATGATCACAAAAGGACGTTGTTGTCTGGTCCCTTTCGTAATCATTAGGCATCCTTATGATGCCATATTTGCCACATCTGATAAAATCCTCAGTGTGTGTGCAAAACTGCCTTCACAGAAGGTTCATCAAGAAGTCTTGAAATGCACGAATGAATGAATGAATACACTAAGACATTGGGAAAAAATGTGCAAGAATTCTCATAATTCCACCCCATGGGAAGAAAGCTTTTGTCAATGTTCATTCTTGTCAGTGAGAATGAAATGTCCTGTTTCACCTAGAGAAGCTGGGTGGACTCCTGCTTGAACAACATTAGCAAAAAGACAGTATCTTTCACCATGCCTAAGGGCAGCTTTCACCATGCCTGAAGGAAGGGAATGGTTGAGAGATTCAGAAGGAAAAGGTGGGGTTCTGTTTCTACCACGTCACATCATCTGCCACCTGAAACAGTTGTCTTAAATATCAATGGCCCTGCCTCTACATTGTGAAGGTTCTTGATGTGATTTGGGACTTTATCAGACTAGCATCTAAAAACACTGTAATTCCACTATTGAGGAGAGCAGAAACATAGTGGCATTAGTACACTTATTATTGCATGTCACCATAATCACATGATACTACCACCAAGGAATTACTGTTTTTGCACGCTCTTCAATACCACAAAAATAGTGATATTGAGAGCTATTGACAGCTTGTCCCATCAATTAAAAGTGACACATTATTGGCAGCTGGAGCACATAGTAGCCGCAGGAGGATGACGACATCGTATGATAGTGGGAACCCATTTGTGCTACCGTGACATTGTAATCATGCAATTATAGTCTCATCTGATAAAGTCCTTAGAATCTTGGCAGGTCAGGATTCTGAATCATGTGGTGGTGGTGGTGGGGTTCATGAATTTTTCCACTGCAGATATTCTCTTTTCCAGTTCCTAGAATGTGATGGGAATGGACCCAGATGTAACAGAGAGGACAGAATGAGCATGCTATCCACTCACTCCTTCATTGTGCAAGAAGCATAAAGCCCCCAAAGGGCTGCTGATTACCTGAGCTTGGAAAAAATATTTTTGTTTGGATTACAGCTCCCAAAATTCTTCAGCCAGCATGGATATGCTAGCTGGGGGATTCTGAAAGTTGTAATAAAAACTTCTAGCAATTCTGGAAATCACTACAAAAGTCTGCAAATACAGTCCTTTTACAACTACTGGTTGGGACTACTGCTAGTATTACTTAGCACTTTGTATGCACTTAAAGTGCTCTATGGATATTATCTCGGTGAAATGTGTTCAAAGTTCTCTGAGTACTTTATCACAGTGAAATATCTTGGGCCAGTATTTTCCAGTACAAAGCAAGCCAAACCTCAGTATGGGAAATGTGGAAGTTCACTTCTTCTCTGCACACTTGAATTGCCAATAACAGACAAGAATGTGTATCAGGAGGTAATTTTATACATTTCTAGTCTAGCATGTTGCACTCAATCACCTCCTGCTCCATATGCCACTTTTCTAAATTGTAAAGCTCTAAAAGACTTGTTTCCCAAGTCTTTCTTTTGTTATGACATATCTTTGTCTGGATATCTTATAGATATAGTTTTCATTTGCCTCTGATACTCTACAATTTTGGTGCTGGATTCTGAGATAGTCAAAGTTTCCTAGCAAGTGTCAGCTTCATCTCAGTTCTGATCTGAATCAGAATTATTCAACCATTTACTCCCCACAAGTTGTAGAGCAAAATCAATTTCCTTCAGCAGCTTTCTAAGTGATTATTAGACAATATGAAGGCTAATTTTGATAAGGGATGGTGAAATCAGTCAACTTCTGATCTCCGTCAGAACTCCTTTCTGTACCATTCATAAGTTGACTGGTGAATTTTAAAATTCCCCAAAGGTAGAAAAGTTTATATTCCTTTTTATAACTCCCCCCCACAAAATGTTCTGGGCACCACAATTCAAAAAGGATATTGACAAATTGGAGCGTGCCCAGAGAAGGGCAACTAAAATGGTGAAAGGTCTGGAAACCATGCCTTATGAGGAAAGACTTAGGGAGCTGGGTATGTTTAGCCTGGAAAAAAGACAGTTAAGGGGCGATATGATAGCCCTGTTTAACTATTTGAAGGGGTGTCACATTGAGGATGAAGCAAGCTTGTTTTCTGCTGCTCCAGAGACTAGAACACAGAACAATGCATGCAAGTTCCAGGAACAGAGATTTCACCTCAACATTAGGAGGAACTTTTTGACAGAAAGAGCTGCTCGGCAGTGGAACACACTCTTTCCGAGTGTGGTGGGGTCTCCTTCCTTGGAGGTCTTTAAACAGAGGCTGGATGGCCATCTGTACAGGGATGCTTTGGTTGTGTATTCCTGCATAGCAGGGGGTTGGACTGGATGGCCCTCATGGTCTCTTTCAACTCTACAATTCTATGATTCTATGTGAGTTTTTATATGAATATTTTATTCCAAGATATATATCTGCCAGCATGGCATAGTGGTTTGAATTTTGGATTATGACTGTGAAGACCACGTTTCAAATCCCTGCACAGCCATGAAAACCCACTGGGTAACCTTGGGCAAGTCACATACTCTCGACCTCAGAGAACCCCATGATAGGTTCATTTTACAGTCACTGTGAGTCAGAAATGACTTGAAAGCACACCACCCCAACAAATATATTTGCATGTTTTACCCTGACATATGCACTTTGGTACACATTTTAAAGTAAATAGGCATTTTGATATGCCTCTTGGTACAGTTTGAGCCAAGAACTGGGTTGCAACAATGTGGAGAGGTGTGAAAACCAGAAGAAAAATGCATTCCGATTCACATGTTAGTCTGGAAAATGCATATTAGGTTGGTTTGCTAATTTGTCAAGTATTGCTAATTCTGACTTTCCACACTGAGATCCTATAAGATGATACAACTGTCTAACTTTTCCATTCATCAGACTTATTTTGGTGGTGTCCCCCTCCCAATAAAATTAAGTTACATGTGGCCCATGGTCTGAGTGCACAGGAGGGGCAGCATTGTGGGGTTAGTTTCCTCCCCTAGCCTTGGATCTTGAGTGATCTGCTAGTGATCTTGAGTACTGAAACACTGGACTTTTTCATACAAGGGTTACCGTGCAAGAAGCTTGCAGAAGAGGTGCGGTGCTGTTGCACGGCAGGGGGTCCATTTCGGATGACGCCGTCCCTCTCTCGGCATCATCCGTGTCACTTCCGTGTACAATTGAAGGCAACTGTGCTATATTTTACTCACAGAAGTTGTCAGTGAGTAAAATATGGTGCGGCTTCCTTCAATCATACATGGAAGTGACACGGACGATGTCAAGAGAGGGACAGTGTCGTCCGAAACGGACCCCCTGCTGTGCAACAGCACTGTACTTCTTCTGCAAGCTTCTTGCGCGGTAACCCTTGTCTGAAAAAGACCACTGTGAGACAGTTTATTGACTTTTACTTCCTTTGGATGAGCTAGCCCTGGAGACATCTGATGTCTTTGTAGTATCTGCTTGTTTGTTTCATAAATACACAAATAGTCCCATTTGGGCCCAGACTTATAGAGCAAGCAGGGCAACTGTTAATATTGTGTGTTCCCAAAGATAGTAACTATAGGCCAGGGGCGAGCCATAGTTGGTGGTTAGGGGGTTGCATAGCCCCCAGGAGACTTCATAGGGCCATACACCTTTCCCACACCCCTTGCAAAAAAGAAATCCTCCCTAAAAAATGTTTGGTCACTAAATGCCATCTAGGGGTGGGTGGGGAAGTATCTCAGTGTTTTTAGCTTCTCCTCCACTCCCCCCCTCCTTTACAATAGGAAGAGACCTGAAAGTTAATTTCTGGTTCAATTTTGGGGGGCTCTGGGGGATCCTGATGGGTCCACAGAAACAGTCCTGGTGGGCTCATGTGGGTCACAGACTGGGCTTTCCCCACCACTGCTATCGACCAAGGTGATTCATCTTCTTGGCCAGCTCCCAATTACAGTTTGACCCCCTGTATCCATGGATTTAGTATCCACAGTTTCAGTTATCCACGTCCGAAAAATATGTTCTCTCCAGGCATTTCTAGGTCATCCAATGTGATTCTATGGTCAACTTCCAGTGTTCATCTCATTGAAAATAATAGGGCTACCTATTATCCATGGTTTCAGGTATCCATGGGGTGTGTGTGTCTTGGAACGTATCCCTCGCAGATACAGGGCTTGACCTGTATTTCCAAATTTCTATTCCTCTGCCCATACAGGCTATCCTCCAAGAGAGGAGAATTATGATAGGCTAACAGGCTCAAGAGGAATGACCGAAGGGAGAGAGTTGCCACAACTGCCTCCCTGTGTCTAAAGGTAGAGCTGGCTCTGGATCTCTGTATGCTTGGTCAATATAAGTGTGTACCATAATGGCTGTACCACAGCAGCTAGTTGGCTGTTCTTGCTCTGATATTGCTAGTCTGTATCCAGCACTCATATAATTCATTCCATCAACATTCTTTTCCAGCCAAGCAGTACATCTATCACAATTTGCCACATTCCTAAGCTGACTTTGTTGCAGATGGGGGGGGGCATTCTTACAATTAAAGAGCAACCTTAATTTCATCCTACCTTAATAAACTTGGGCAAAGGACAGGGCTTCTATTATTTATTTAGAGATGATGACAAGCTGTACAACATAGAGCAGTGACTGAATCCCCAGGGATGCCAGTCCGCTAACCAGCCAGGGTTGCTGACTAACAAGAAAGAACAGGGAAGGGAGAGGGGGAAGGGTGAGAGAACAACCTCTGAAGCCTGTTGTTCACAAAGGAAACCGACATAACTGCTCATCCCCAGCCTCATTTTGTCATTTTTCTTTTTTAGCTGCGCATCTTCGGCCAGAGATGGGGAACCTTTTTCAGCCCAAGGTCTGACACATCAGGCATATGTGTCGGGGTGTGGATGCCAATAGTTGGTGGGGTGGCAATACAAAGTGGGGAGGGACAGCACAAAGTTTATGCATATAGATGATTCTTCTCCTCCCCCTCTCTCCCTTCCCCCCTCTGTCTCACAAAACTTTCAACTGTCCCAGTTTGGCAGGGACTGTCCCTATTAAGCTTCTGTTCTCCCCCTTTCCCCGCTGCTTTAAAAATGTCCCAGTTTCTCTCTTCTCTGTCAGGATCGGTCCCAGATATGACCTGTTCCTGCTAGTCTCAGTGTTTCTTTGTAACCTTGCTGTTAATGGTGTTTTCTTTGTGCTTGTTAATGAGTGTTCTGTGGTGACTATGGGAGTATAATGGTTGGTAATGGGAATGGAGAGATAAACCCACAGCTGATTGTGCAAAAATGGGATGACGTTACATGGAAAGAGGGAGTCAGGGGATGATGGGTAACCAATAGTATTGAAGCCTGTCAGATTTCATAAATTATAATATGCTTTTAGTATACCATCTGCTTTCTGAGTTTCAATTCTGGAGCAACAACCTTGTATGGTATACATTCTGGATTACTGTGTCAATAAAGTTTTGTGTTTAACTCTGAAATGGCTGGTCACTGCATCTAGGAATGCAAGTATATGACACCTACTTTCCTCCTTTGTCCTTAGTTTATTTAAATTGATGTAAATTGAATTCAAAATGCAAAAGTAGCTTGTACTCAATTAATTCAGGAGGAGAGGATGGGGTCTTGCCCTTTCTAGTAGGCTCATTTAGGGGGTCCCCTCCTTTTTCAGGCTTTTGAAAACTCAGTACATACCTTCCAGAGTTTCTCTGTTCAAAGTAGTAGCTTTGTGTCCCCCACCCATTAACTTTTGCACTTTTTTGTTGGCTGGCCATACCTTTTTGACTGCACTCTGATGTTGCTGGGCCACATGTGTTGCAGGTTTCATTTGTGAAATATTGGAGGATATTCTCTCTCTCTCTCTCTCTCTCTCTCTCTCTCTCTCTCTCTCTAGGGTGGGCAAAGTGCAGCCCTCATATGGTCTCACCAAAGTTCTTTTTGTGGCCCTTTATCTCTCCAGTTTCCCCAGACCACCCCTTTTGTGGTCAAAGGAGGAGGAGGAGATGAACTAAGGAACTTCGTTTAATGAACTAATGAAATTAATGAACTAAGGAGCCCTGGTGGCACAGTGATTAAATGCCAGTACTGCAAGTCACCATGTTGCAAGTTCAATTTCAGTGGGCTCCAAGGTTCACTCAGCCTTCTATCCTTTTGTAGGTCAGTAAAATGAGTACCCGGCTTGTGGGGGCAATTAGCTAATACACATTGGAAGCTGCTTATTGCAGTGTAGATGTGTAAACTGCTATTGCTTAAAAAACAATTTGTAAGCCACTCTGATAGCCTTGTGGCTGAAGAGCGGGGTATAAATAAATAAATAAATTAAAAAAATATCGATGCACTAAAAACGGCATCATAACGATGCCACATAAATGCAAAAGGGCACACATATCAGATGACTTCACCTTTTTGCATTTATGTCCTGGCCAAAACCCATCCTATTTTATTGATGTCTGAAGCCATCAGTAGATCCCCAATGGCGCTTTAGTGCTGGCATTGCTGGCTTATGAAACCTTGCAACATTTAACTCAAGTGAATGCAGTGTCAATAGCCGGTCTGGCCGGAACACTTCCGGGTGAGATTGTGACATCCAGGTATGTGACACACTTTTTATGACCCTCCTCAGTTTACTTGGGACTTTTAAAGTGTGTTCCAGTACTTTTTAAAACTTTAACTTTCTTAATTTTGTTCTCATTTTTGAATTTCCCGTGTGAGCGTCTTCTCAGGAGAATCTGTGGGATTTTGAACGTGGAAGTGAACGGCGCTCCATTCGCTTCTTCTTCATTGCCGGGAAAGCCTTTGCCAGGGGAGAAGATAAGTGTGGTGGGGAGCATTCTTTTGCTGGCATAAAAATGGATTTTTTATGCCAGCAAAAGAGCATTTTAAGGGGCTCATTTGATAAAGTCCTAGCTCTTCCAAAAGGCTGCAGGAGAGGAAATTCATCTTTTAAATAGGATGCACACACACCCTACTCATTAAAATCAAAACATGGAAGTTTTTCAAAAAGAGAAGCAGAACTTCCATCCACTTCCAACTCCCTCCTCTATGTGGTCCTCAGGGTCCCACTGCAGTTGACCACCCCTATTTTGTTGTTTGTTTTATATCCCACCCTTCTCCCAGGAGATAACTCAATAGCTAAACATATCCAGGTGCACTTTAGGGATACAATCCCTTCACTAATTTCATTCTTAAAGAAATCAGAAGTAATTTTAGGGATTTTCTTCCAACTATGAGAAAGTCTTAGGAAATTGCAGTTTCAAGACTATTCAACACTATTCACAGTTTAGGACTTATTCAGTACAAAATTTGCACATGTTATTTTTCACAGAAAACAGCATTTTCTGTACAGGTTCTGTACTATTGGGAATGTTCTCTTCAGAAAATAATATTTCTGCACAGAAAAATTACTGGGTTGTTGTTGTTTTGCACAAAAATCCATGTGTGAATAAGTCCCAAAGTGCAAAGATTTTTTTTGTCAGCCCAGATTTCTCTTAATCAAGGTGTCTTAAGAAACACATTTTTGACCATTTCCCAAGTATTTTCAAATATTCTTTCCATTCCTAGTGTACTCACATATTCACTTCCTCAACCATGCTCATGACTTTTGATAGGTCTATGTATACCAATGGTATAACTCTCCATTTAACAGTTCCAGTCTCTATGCCTAGGCCCTAGGTTAGTGGGGGCTAGGGGTCTGATGAATCAATGTACGTTAGAACATTAGCACTTCACTCATTAGACCACTCGAAATCCAAACCAGGCCCTACCTAGGTACCATTATATCTCTGTTTCAAGCACTGTCAATGCTGCAGTGGGCCAAAGGAGAAGTGGTTTGACAGGAAGTGAGTTAACTGTCACCTTTGAAACTGTATACCCCATTCACTCATTTTCTCTCAGGTGTGTGCAGCATGTCAGGAGATTGGGGCCTTGCTCAGGAGCCCCACTTCCAATGTTGCCATGTCCTTTGGCCTACTGTTAGGCATCAGTATTGCATAAATATTGGTAGGGTTGGCAGGTGCATTGAAATCACAAGGCTCTTCTCCTTTCAAATATTCAGTGTATGCATCCAGAGGAAATGGGCGGTCAGGGCTAGGACATGTGACTCAGAACTTGTTAGGTCATCTAGGTAGGGGCAGCCCTACCATTAGGCAGAGTAAATCAATCACTTTAGTGGACAAATGCTGAGGAGCAGCAGTGGCAACCCTCCTGGCTGTTTCCTCTTGAACTCCTTGGCCTTTACCCCCTCTTGGAGTAAACTACCCTCAAGTAGGCGAAAGACACTCCCCCATTGCCAGTGGTGAATTAAGTTTTAACTGCGTGTAGGGTTGCCAGGTGAGGACTATCCCAGGCTCAAACCTTGAGACCTGGAGATGACCCTTTGTGATATCACAAGAGACAGCCCTTGATGATGCTACAAGGGTGATGATACAAGGGGCCACCCTGGTCATATGTATAAGAATGATAAAGTGAGTGTCAACCACAGTTATACAAAATAAACCATTCATATTTTTTAAAAAAACCTCACATAGCCTAAGTGATGAAGAAAATATATAGTAGCACATATTTCAAGGCAATTCTCTCACACTGAGATTCCTTCTCCTGCCTCTTAGAACTGGAGACAAAGGTCTAGGTTGTGAGACTCAAGGCCAGGCCCTAAGATGTGGGAGCCCTTATTGCTAGTCAGCTTCTGTGCACATAAAGGGGCTGAGGATGCCAATGTCAGGCAACAAACACCTTGAGCTGGACCTGAAGCAAGGACCTCCCACAGATGGACTGTGAACTACTTGGAGAACATCTGACGAACATTGGAACCCCAGAGATGAGGGGTAGGTGGAAGGAACAAGCTGTGAGAGCAGGGAGAGAGACATATGCTGTGTATGAACTTAACTCTGCAGAAGCCAACCTTAGGATCTGGGTTTTTTTTCCTCTGCAGAGAAAACTGGAGCAGATAAAGGGTGTCTGGGATTTGTTAACTTGATTCACCACTGCAAACACATGGCTTGCATTAAAGCACTGCTCTCAATCTCTCTCCCTTGCTCTCTCTCTCTCTCCCCACCCTCCTCCTGCTGCCTGCCCAGTCCCTTTCTTCTTGTGTGCTAGGAAAAATTCTCCTTAGCACTCCATTCTTTTGCCTCTTGGAAAACCTTCACCTCTTGCCAAACATTTCCTTCATTTCAAACAGCATAGGAAAGCAACTTCCAATTCTGCATTTCATTCTTCCCTCTCCACTTGAGTTTCAGAAATTGGACCTGCTTTTATAAATGCAAACCTGCTGTGTGACCCACAAGGTGGCCCAGCCACAGAGACAGTGATGATGAGTGGAACCCAGGTTTTTTTTTTTGCTTTTCCAAAAGGAATTTATTTTATTGACAAAGTTTCCCCCAAATTCACCTGTACAGGAGAAACAGTTTAGTCTGTTCCAACAGCTCCATGTCCCTTTGAGGCTACTTCTGCCCCACTTTCAACACTGGCAGCTACTTTGCCCTCAGAACTCCAACACATGAGATGTCACACTCTGCAGATCTTCTACATCTGTACCCAGATTTAAAGGGGGTTCCTCATGAGTGTTGCCCTGATCTCAGTTTCTCACTGTTTCCTCCTTTTAGACCTGAAATAGTCATCCTTTCCAGATCTGCCATAGCATACAGTAGTATGCTCTGGGGAGGGAAGTGTCCTGTGGGCAGGGTCTGCCTCTGGACTATAGACTTTATCAGATGCAGCAAAAATTGCATGATTATGATGTTACAGGAGCACAAGTAGTTTCCGCTATTGTACAACATTGTCATTTTCACGTGGTCAATCTCTGCTCCAGCCGTAAATAAGGTGTTGCTTTTCATTGATGGGACAAGCCCTCAATAGCCCTCAATATTGCTCTTTTTTCAGTATTGAAGAGGGTGTGAAAACACATCCCACTGTAACTGTAAGATTACTGTGTGAATGGGTGGTCCTCTTTCCCCCCTCCCCATTCCCAGTGAGAAAACCTCCAAGTGAAATCATGCCGACTATCCACAGGATGCTCTTTTTATGAACTGTCCCAGTTTGTTTGCATGTTTTTAGGTTGGTTTAAGTGTTTGCGTGCTCGTTTACTTTGCAAAGTAAGTTTTTTTGGTGTTTTTAAGCACATTAGCGTCTTCTCGCAAGAACTGTCAAAATCTTGCCCATGCTAAATCATGGAAGTGAAGTCCCATTCTTAAAGTGTTAGTGGTGGTTGTGCAATAATTCAGTGGCAGTTCTTTCACGTGATTACAGCAGTGTGCAATAATAAGTGTAATAATGCCACTGTGTTTTGGCTTTCCTCATTTGCGGAATTACAGCGTTTTTAGACACTTGTCTGATTAAGTCCTATGTTTCTCTTCATTATAATGCCTGTAGGGAGTTCTCCATTATGGATGTGGTTGGGCTGGGTTCCCTACAGACATACAGAGTTGGAAATGGAGCCACACCCCACCCTGTTTCATAATATTTACTTCATTTTATGTTTTTGTGGCAAGGGTGGGCAATTGCTAGGGATGGAAAGAACATTTGAAAATAGTTGATAAATGGTCTCCCTCAAAAAGTGCTTCTCAATATTGGGAAACCCTGATAAGGAGAAATACGAACTGATAAGAATCTTCACAGTTTGGAACTTATTCTGTGGAAAATTCGCACATACCATAGTTTTTGCACAGAAAACAGCATTTTCTGTTCAGAAAATAGTGGCTGGAATTCTGTATCACCTATAGAGTTAAATATACTTAACAAAGTAAGTTTCTCTTGGCTTGACCCCTGCAGACTTGATAGAAACATCATTTAACCATGTTATGATCACCACCAGAATGGACCACCTTCTCCCTACGCAGATGATGACTGGTGAGGAAGTAGGTTGAGGAAGAAGTAGGTTGAGGAAGAAGTTATGATTGTGGCAATAGTATCACACTATGACTAAGTAATGATTGTGAATACAAAACAGCTACAGATGAGTTAAATCTCTGTAACAGTTTTGTATTCATGATTGCTACTTAGTCACAATTTTGACACTATTGCCACAATTGTATCTTCCTCACCCCAAACCCCGACTCTACCAGTCATCAGGTTCATGGGTAGAAAGAGGTCAATTCTGCTGGCCAGAATGAAGTTTCTGCTGGTGAATGATGTTCTGTGAGATTTGGGGGTGGTGGTTGGGCCAGGAGAAGTTACTTCCTTAAGTATACTTATTGCATGAGGGAAG
Source organism: Gambelia wislizenii (assembly GCA_030847615.1). NCBI lineage: Eukaryota > Metazoa > Chordata > Lepidosauria > Squamata > Crotaphytidae > Gambelia > Gambelia wislizenii. The sequence goes on along the minus strand of JAUMIR010000006.1, from coordinate 29,911,763 downwards.
GGAAGCAGAAGTGAAGCCCAAGAGTATCACGTTCCACCTTGCCTTATCACACAACATCACTGTTTGTTTCATCTGTTCTCCCATTCCAGGCCCGTGGAAGATGGTGGTAAAAGCAGGTCTTTTTGCTAATGGATTTTTTTTCAGTTACCAAAAAGACTTGCGTTTACCACCATCTCCCATGACTGGAACAGGAGAAAAGCTGGAACACACCAACATTGTGCGATAAGGCAAGGTGGGTGGTGCTATTATTGGGGTGCACTGCCACTTCCTTCCCCGTGTGCAATAAGCCCTTAAGTAGATGGTGCAGAATTCTAGTCAGTATGTTCTGGGCAGAAAATGGTATCTATAAATACTGTATGTCTATAATATTTATTTTAAAATTTTAAAAAATTGAATGCACAACAATTGTGAATAAGAAAATCAACACATCCCTATAAAATACCTCTTGATTTTTAGGATGTTGCACATAAAAGTGTGTCTCTCACAGAGCTCTTTAGTTCAAGGTGTTATTTCCTGCAAGTAAGTCATGATGTAAAACATAAACACAAATATAAACATAAACACAATATAAGAAAGAGAACAATAATACACAAACAGTATTATGTTGCCTTACAATTGTGAGGCATCCACAGCAGGACACCAGTACTTAAAACAGTAAGAGGCAACAGTATTGAAACATACAGACATCATCAAACAGCAGACTACTGATTGAAATCTAAATACGTTTTAAGTTTTAAAAAATTGTCAAAAATAGGAAAAGAGGGCACCTACTATAGAAGGAAATTCTGTTGCGTAGGTGATTATTTTAATAGAAAAGTGGGATGTGCAGTATTAGTAAGCAGCTAACATCTGTGGACAGACGCTGGGCTCCCAGCACCCTAAAGGGACTCATTACTGATGTCTGCCTCACCCTACTGTTGGTCCTCCAAGCAACACCAGGCACCTGAGTTTAGCAACCATTTAAATTTTCCCACAGTTCCCTTGATCAAGGGCTGGTCAACATGTGGGATTATACTCCCAAACCAAGTGCATTATTGCAAATGCGCAGCAGAGCTCAAGTTTCTCAATGGTATTTTGGATCGCTCGTGGGAAATTGAGGTGGCCCATCTTTTTGTTGCCTAAACAGAGTGGAACATGAATCAAGATGGAGTCAAAGGGGTCTGCTTTATTCAGACCTCACTTGGGATACTGTGTCCACTTCTGGGCATCACAATTCAAGAAGGATATGGACAAGCTGGAACGTGTCCAGAGGAGGGCAACCAAAATGGTAGGAGGTCTGGAAGCCATGTCCTATGAGGAGTGGCTTAGGGAACTGGGTATGTTTAGTCTGGGGAAGAGAAGGTTAAGAGGGGACATGATAGCCATGTTTAAATATTTGAAGGGATGTCATACTGAAGATAGAGCAAGCTTGTTTTCTGAGGTTCCAGAGAGTAGGGACTTTTTCGGCCATCTCAAATACACTGCAAGCAGCCTTGTCACGTTGCGAGGCTGCTGCGCTGCAGGGCATCGCTTTCGGATGACGCTCTCCCCTGCCGGTACTGTTGCGGTACCGCGGGGACATTTGAGCGTTATATTTCGCCGATTTTTAATCACGATCAACTTTTGTGCTTAAAGACCAGCGAAATATAACGCTCAAATGTCCCCACGGTACCGCAACAGTACCGGCAGGGGAGAGCATCATCCGAAAGCGATGCCCTGCAGTGCAGCAGCCTCGCAACATGACGAGGCTGCTTGCGGTGTATTTGAGACGTCTGAAAAAGTCCTAGGACATGAAGCAATGGGTTCAAACTACAGGAAAAGAGATTCCATCTAAACATTAGGAAGAACTTCCTGACAGTAAGAGCTGTTCAGCAATGGAATGCACTGCCTCAGAGTGTGGTGGAGTCTCCTTCTTTGGAGGTTTTTAAGCAAAGGCTGGATGGACATCTGTCGGGAATGCTTTGATTGTTTATTCCTGCATGGCAAAGGTTGGACTGGATGGCCCTTGTGGTCTCTTCCAACTCTATGATTCTATGAAATTACTGTGCTGTGTTTACCGTCCTGATAGGATGTGCACTTTGTATTGTTTTTTTAAAAAACCGATCAATCAACTTTACACATGTGTGATCAACCACCTCTGTTGTCACATACTTCCTGTTGTGATCTTATCCAGCAATTCGATTTGATGCGATTGGTTGTCCTAACAGGTGAGGGTGCACATTTTCATTGTTTTGTTTTTTAAAAAACTTCAGGAAAAGCTGTGAAGGCTTTTCCTGTGTAGTTTTCCTGAATTTTTGTTCCCCTCTCTCAAAAAATGATGGACCACTGTGGGATCCCATTTGGACACATGGAATTCCCCCCGAATTCTAAAAGGATTTATTTCTGGACTGGCCCCTAGTGTGATTCCAGGACATTGTGGGAAATGAACACACTGACTAGACTAGATGGTGCTACTTGGAGCACCATCATGACTGCTCAGTGTTGTCAGCCACTACCACCAGAAAAGCCTACGGGAGCCACCAATGAATGGAAAATGGGGCCCATCAGAGAGACCTTGCCCCAGGCTAGCCCCCCTCAAACTTGAAACTGCTAAAGTGAATAAATAAACCCCAGCTGAAACATGCCAAGGCCAACACAACCCCTACTGTCGCTTAAAACATGCGTATTCTTATTCTCAGCAGCAAAGCAGGTCAGCAGAAATGCTCCTTCAATATAGCCACCACCTCTATCTGCTGACTCCTGTCTGTTTCTTCTCACCCCTCCTTTTCAGTAGGAGGTTCAACCACAGGCTATATGGAAGACAACGCCTAGTCTATTATGGTCCCTTCCACTAGGCCACCATACAATCGTCCTCCTTGCTTCCCCCTTAATTGTGGCTGGCCTGGTGATACCCAGCAATCAGTCATGTAGGGTTCAGAAGCTATTTCCAGCTCCTAATTAAACTCTTGCTTGCCAGACTGCCACAAGGCCCATTAGCCTTAAAGAGGGCCTTCCAGGAGCCAGGCCCAAAGGAAATACAGCCGAAAAGGACTTCAAATACAGAGAAGGTTGGAAAGGGTTGCATTACAGGAATGGAAGGGAGAGGGAAATGGGACATGTGTTAATGTGTGTGTGTGTGCTGAGAAGGGAGAAGAATTGTATACCCATCTAAATACGCACACAGTTCTACACTGATCGTTATATAGTACACATTTTTGTGCAGGTATTGGATGGGCAAATCAGTGTGTTTCCAGACTTCAATGTGGGTTCTCTGCATGTATGTATGATTATTTTTGAAAACCCACCCAAACGTTTACATATAAACATACTTTTAAAAGCACTTTTGTATTTGAAAAGAATTTTAACATTTTTTTCATACACCCCGCATAAAATGACAAAAGCATAAAGAAAGCATAAAAGTGGACATTAATGTATGATTGTTTTTGAAAATCCACCTCAAGATTCACATATGAACAAGAAAATGGTTTCAAGAAAACCATTTATTTGTAGAGACTTTTAAACATGGTTTTTTTTCCACATAAAGCTTTCCATATACCCCCCCCCAATACCAACAACAAAATAAAATAGTATACAGGTGAACATTGCTTTTTAAAAAACCAGCATTTACATATACATAAAATTCAATATATACATAAGCAGAAGAGCCAGTCTGGTGTAGTGGTTTGAGCAGTGAACTAAAATTCTAGACCCAGGGTTTGAATCTCTGTTCAGCCATGAAAACCCACTGGGTGGCCTTGTGCAAGTCACACTCTCTCAGCCTCAGAATAAGGCAAAGGCAAACCCCCTCTGAACAAATCTTGCCAAGAAAACCCCGTGATAGGTTTGCTTTAGAGTCACCATAAGTCAAAAATGACTTGAAGGCACACAAAAGCATACATAAGCAGGAAAAAGAAACTATAAGAACTTATTTATTATTTTATTTATTTATTGCATTTATACCATACCTTTCTCCAAGTTCAGGATGTAAGGTGTCATATATTATTGAAATGATGTAGGTAGTGAAAATCCATAGGCTATAAAATTAAAGAGAAATTTAAAAAAATGAAATAAGCTATTATATCAAGTGCTCCAGAAAGCACTTAATTGACACTCATTAAAAAAAAAAAACTATAAAGAAGAACAAAATTATAACACTCCAATTGTTTTCTTCTTTTTAAAAAAACTTTCAGCAGTACTTGTCATAATAAAGTAAATTACAGACTAGAGTTAGGCAAGAAAGTGTAGTCCAGGGGCTACAGCCCATGACCCCTTCAAACTCTCCAGACTGCCTTTACTTTGGCCATAAAATGGTAAATTGCTGCTTCTTAAAGTCTCCAGGAACGGCAGTTTACCACTGAAATAATTTGTCACCCACGCACCCTCACTGCTGAACATCAAAGATATCAGTTCCATACCCTCCAACATTTCACAGATGTAAACTGGGACACATGTGGCCAACCAACATCCACATCTGGTCAAGATGGCAAAAGTTATTAATGCCAGAACCAACTGGGAAGGGCAAGACCCTATGCCCTTCTCTCCTCTCCCCCCTGCAATAGAACACAAACTACTTTGTGTGTTGCCTGTGATTGAAATATGACACAGCCACTTCCAAAGCTTCACGTATGTGCCACGAATGGTCACGGAAGAGAGATGGCGGCATCCGAAAAGGACCCCCTGCCATGCAGCAGCCTCGTTACAGCTCCGGAGGCTGCTTGCATGGTAAGGGCCATCTGAAAATGTCCTTAAAAGAAATTAGGTTGTATTCAGTTCTGTGCATATGCAGCTGGCTTTGGTTAAAGCGGTATTCCCTTTGCCCTAGGGCTTATCTACGTGGGTAATTTACCTCAGCTTGCCCCTATCCCAGGGCCCTGCAGACCAAATGACTCCTGGGACAGATATGGGGTTGGAACAGGGGAAGCTGGGATAGGGCCCAATAAACCATTCTAAGAAAATACCTGGTTTACCCCAGTTTACCAAGGAAAACTCGGATTGGGCCCACGTGTCCCCAGGAGCCCATCTGACATGCTACTCCTTGCTGCTACTGTCAGCAACCTGGCTCTTCCGGAAGCCAGGTAGGGGTCCCTCAGCATGTAACCGAGGCTGGTCACATGCAGGAGGCCTGCAATCACATGTTGTGGAGCCCCTGCCTGGCTTCTGTGTTAGTGGAGAAAATGATGGTGATGGTGGCAGCCCCTTCCATGATGGGCCGGTGTCCTGTTTGGAGTCTGGCCTATTTTCTCTAGCTAAAGGAGAGGGGAATGGGCCACCTGCACAGCCAGGATATGCCAGTGCGGAACTGACGTATCCTGGCTACTGTAGATGAGCACCTAGTCTCCCAAAGGAGATCCTCTATAGAGGACTACTGAGAGGGTAGGATCCAACTTAAATTAATGACAGGTACACTAGAAATCATTCATTTCAATGAAGGTTAAGTACAACTTACTTAGGTTGGTACCAACCAATTTATTTCAAATGAGCCAGTGCTTAATTTCTTTAACAAGTGGATGTAGAGCTCAAGATGGCTTTGAAGATGCTCTGGCAAGTAGACAAAGATATGTAGAAAATAGATGTTACTTGTTGTTGAAGGAAAAGCAATATCTTCTTTATTCCAGGGCATACTACAATTTCTTGGAAGACCGAGTTTACATTAGACAGTATTTAGCTGCCCCTGGCTTTGCCCCACAAAGAAAATCAGAGTGATCATATTTTGAAAGATAAGGTCTTGGCTGCCCTTGGAAGCAATCTGGAAGAAAAAGTAACCTATGGTTCTTTTTCATCAGATCTGGCACCAAATTGATGGTGAGCCTTCCAAGAGTCCCAAACTTTTTCTTGTTCTCGCCTCTGCCAATTAACATGGGGATAAAATGTAATCTGCCTTTAAACTTTTATAGCAGAGCCCTAAGTAAGTCTCTTTAGACATAAATCCCTCTGATTTCAATGGGATGTAACTCTGGAAAAGGGCCAGGTTGACTCAACTAGGAATATAAAGAATATTCCTTTTCCCACCCTCATCCTCAGTGAGTCCATTGAGGAAAAAAGTCAACCCAGGACTTCTTTTGCAAAAAAAAAAAAAAAAAAAAAAAAAAAAAAAAAAAAAAAAGTTATGCATTTTTTTAAAAAGCCAAAATGCAAAACATTTTTCACAGAAGGTTGCTTTTGTAGAAAAATCCTTTTGTAAATTTTTTGCAATAAATGTGAAAAATCATCAAAAAATGTGCAAAAACTCTTAGAAACTCACCCAGGAAGGAGAAACATTTTTTATTTTCCATTCTTGTATGACTTGTGTAATGACTTATATCCCTAGTCAGTAACTGATCATCCTCAAGCAGTTGATTCAATACTAGAGGCCTGGCAGGGCCTACCCTAATGCCTAATTTTTAGGGTTTTATTTATAGTCCGCATTCTAAGTAGCACTGAGTGGTAAGGTATAGCTTCCCACAATGCGATTAGGTAATACTATATTAGGGATCTTTCTCTCTCTCTCTCTGGCTTTTCTTAGCAAACAAAGATTCAGGAAGGACTCCTCCTGCACTTTCTGCAAGTGCGCTGATGACTAAAAAGGCCAATCCGAGATAAACAAGTCCAGTTGCAGAAAGCACAGCAGAAGGTCTCCTTGGGTGATGTTTCCGGGTTGTGATTGTTTTTGCGTTGACCCATGTTTCAGACCCGTAAAGGAGAATAGACAGTACAATGGCTCTATACACATTGATTTTTGTGCTTCGCCTCAGGTGTTTATTATTCCAGACTCTTTTGTAAAGTCTTCCAAATGAGCTATATGCCTTTGCTAATCTGTGATCGATCTCTTTGTCAATCTTGGCATAAGTTCTTTACCAGCCTGCACCACAGGACGAACCACATTATGGATATAAATGGACATTAAAATGGCAGCTAGACCCAACTGCCTGGATGCTCCTACCACTACCAATGGATAGCATCTCCATAAGCTATTTATATATATATTCTGCTTTTCATCCAGTGAGCTCAAAGTGATGTAGATGTCTCTCTTCTTCCCCACTTTTTCCTCCTGACCATTCCAGAATAGACCCACTGCTTCGTTGGTTCTACCTACTGGTGGGCTGCAAGCCACCTGCTGCAATGAGTTTTATGGTACTTAGGGACCTGAACTTGGAGCTCCCAGTTTCCAGTCTGACATTTTAACTATCATTGCTGCCAGCTGAAGTGCAACGAGGATGATGAGGTGTGGAGAAGAAAACATACGAGGAAAGGTTGAAGGAGCTGGGCTTGTTCAACTTGACGAAGAGAAGATTGAGGGATGATATGATTGCACTCTTGAAAGTCCTCAAGGGCTGTCCCAGGGAGAAGTGAGAAGTCCTGTTCTCTGCTGCCCCAGAGGGACCATTAGACCAGAACTAGGTCTAATGGTTTGAAACTGCAGGGACGTAGATTTCAATTGAACATTAGAAGGAGCTTCTTGACAGTAGGAGTGATTTGGCAATGGAACCAATTACCTAGAGAGGTGGTGGGGTCATCTTCTCCGGAAGTCATCCAAAAGAGGCTGGACAGCTACCTGCTGGGGATGCTTTAGCTGGAGCTTCTGCACTGAGCAGAGGTTATACTGGGTGCCCCATGAGGCCCCTTCTAACACTATGATTTTATGATTCTGCAGCACATCACTGATTCTCCATTGATGAGGAGGCCCGCCACAAGGGCACATGAACTAGCACAAACCCTCCCATTCAGACAACAGCTTGCTCTTTTTCTGTGTGCTCTAATTGAAATGACAATATATTTGAGTGAACAGCAGAATCAAATGAAATTTACCTTGTCACTGGACAGGCTGTTGCTCAGAACTTATTCTGGTGCAAGTGGAGGCCCCATTGTCATGGCAACACCCAGCTGTTTCATAGGTTGAGATAGGCCACAATTGATGCCTTGTATAGGTGAAGCCATCCATACAGAAAAAGCAGGTGAGCAACAAGTTAAGACAAGGACCTATTCCAGAGCTGAAGGCACGCTGAGGCTAGCACTTTCTGTTTTTTTTTTTAATTCTCAAAAAAATGAAGAGGATGTTGGAAATCTGCAAGTTAAGCTTAAGGTTTTAATTTTCAAAAAAGAAAGTACTGAAAATGGCCTGAAAGACACAGACATTTGTGGGATCCGCTCTGAAATTCCCAAAATGTAGCTGCTTGCTCAGGCTACACAGAACATGAGAAAAGACTCACTCTGTGAATGCCCAGACATATTGTTATTGTACTCTGAAGTTAGATCCTTAGAGTTGGAATGGACCTGAAAGGTCATTTAATCTAGCCCCATGGCAAGGTGGGAAATCTCCTGCTATAGCTTCCCTGATAGATATTTCTGAGTTTCCCCCCTCAAAAACTGTGTACCAAAAATGTGCATTTTGTATACTAGAATGTGTAAGTTAGGGAATTGAATGTACAGGCATGTACATGTTAGGGGAAATTGTGTGCTGAAACAATAATGAATTTTCATCTGCCTCCCCTGAAATCAGGAGGGCAGTGACTTTGGTGTTTGGGAGATTTTTGAGGTTATAATCCAAAAAGGAAAAACAAGACAGGTGTTAATTTGGCTAACTGTTTTGGCATTACTGGCTCAGAAATTTCTGTAGATTTGATTTTAAGCACACATACACTCCACCAAGAATGCCTTAAGAGCATCCAAATGCTGAAAGGCATTGGATTTTTTGCTTAGTTAATAAAAGACTATTTTAATACCACCCTGAGATATGTCTCCTTGTTCCTGCCTGGATTTCATAGAATGTTCTGCAGTTTTTGCTCTTTTTTACTGTTCCAAAAAACTACAGTTTCCAAGCCCTGGGTGTTCAGTCCAGTCCAGTCTGTTTCTTGGTGGTGTTACTTTCATGCATTCACCACCTGTCTTAAGTTAGCGCCATCCTGTTTCCCCTTTAATTTGTATTTAAAAGAAAAGAAAAGGATTTGTACAAAAATTAACATCAGCATAGGAATTTAAAGATGCATATTCTCTTACAGTACACATTTCTCAATGTACTTTTTCTCAAACTTTCAATCTTATTGAATACATGTTGTCATTCCATGTTTCTCTGAGGCGTGAATTGTGTGACAAAATGCAGAAAAGTGCATCTTTCAATGGTGCAAAATTCACTGGCTCATTGCATTCTGATCAGCATATTAGTCTCAAAGATATGGATCAGATCAGTTTGGCTTGCAGATTTCCACGAGTACTAAAGCCTGTCCTACTGCCCACTGCTTTGCCCATTCCTTTAGCACATTTTTTTTAATCTAACAGTGGGCTACAAGCCTTCCATTTTGAATTTCCAACAATGACCTAGGGCAACATAAGCCAGAGCACTATGGGGAATGTAAAATGTCAGAGTACCCTCTGCAGATGGCACCACTTTAGTTGCTTGGTACTCAAATAAGTCCATCTGGTGTAGGTGTCAGGAGATGTGGTGGTGTCAGAGGGACACAAGAGTATACTTTGGTGGTGGTGGTAGTGAGACCCTTGAATCTGGTGCCAACACTGCATTTACCTATGATAATTACCAGAGCTAGGAAAACTTGCCTTTTGGATTACAGTCCCCAAATTCCATGCTAGCATTTGTTTGTTTGTTTGTTTGATTAATGTGCCACCTTTCTCCCACAGTGTAACCCAAGGCAGCTCACAAAAACATAAATTAAAATACATACACGATTAAAATCATCATAATTTTTTTAAAAATAAAATCATTTAAAGTATATAGAAGTTTAAAAAAATACACACCCCAATAAAAAGCTTCTGTGAGTTCAGCTACATATTAAAGGCCTACTTGAATAAAAACGTCTTTGCCTGCCAGTGAAAGGAAAACAGGGAGGGAACCATCCCAGCCTCCTGCAGAAAGGCATTTCAGAGGGTGAGAGCAGCCACTGAGAAGGCTCTCTCTTGGCATGTTCAGCTAGGAACGATAACCCACAAGCAACATTTCTAAACTCCAGTAATTAGTTTGGGAAGTGAGGCAAAGCTTGTGCCACCACAACCGCTTTAGGTGCTTACCATTTTTTATTTTGACGTGACACTCCTTAGCAGGGTTTCTGGGCCAAAAGCAGCAGGAGTAGCAGCAACATGGATTAGGAGGGGCCCCCAGCATGATATTATTGTAAATTTTTATTATGTAAAATGTTTATTATGTATTAGTTTGTTTAAAAAATAAATATAAATATTACTTTGGTGTTATCATTTAAACTGACTTATTTTAACTTTTATTCTAAATCCTGTAGAGCATCTCACTGCCCTAAATCTGAGCAGTATGTAGGGGGCACACCAAAGATCCTGGCTTGGGCTCCGCTTCAGGATGTGGGGGCCATGAGCAACAAGGGGCATTACAGTGGGGACAAAAGCCTGTGGGCAGTGGGAAAGGCCATCACTGGTAGATGCAAGTCATAAATGGATCAGAGACAATGGAGACATGGGAAGAAACACAAGAGGAGCATGCGAGGATGTCGTTATTATCTCGCAAATGGGTCCTGGTTTCAGATGACAATGTCCTCCTTGTGCGCTCAATCTGTGCCACAGCCATGAGTAAGGCATTGCTTTTCATTGATGGGACCTCCCCATCAATGTGTGTTCTTCTTCATTAATAATTTTTGCCATCTTGACCACACTCTGAAAACAGGTGTCCCAGTTTTTGTCTGTGAAATGTTGTTGTTGTGGTGGTGGTATCCAATGATTAAAAAACAAACAAACAAACCCTCAGGATTTAATAAAAGGTTGCAGTCAGTTAACTAGACCAAAGCTTCTTAAACTGTGGGTCATGTCCCCATATAGGATCACGTAACTGAATATGGGGGTCTCAAAAAAATTGGCAACAGCAAAAGATTTCTATATCTATTTTATATACCTATATACTTGGAGTTGCATAAAAATTTCTCGGGCAAAAAGGGGTTGCGAATGGGAAAAGTTTAAGAAGCTCTGACTAAACAATGTTGTTGCTGTTGCTATATTTAAATGTTACTTCAAAACTAGTACCCTCTAGTCAGCATGTTGCATGAGGTTTTCTGGGAGCTGTAGTCCAAAGAGTCTCTTTTTTTTCAAACTCTGTATTATTTTTTAATATCACTTTGGAAGCTTACAGGTATATGGGCCACCTTAGAGCAGGGATTTCTCCTCCTCTGCTCATGTAAGACAGGGCACCTCTTTTGATATGGTGGCTGCTGGCATCATTTGGCGATTGAAGGAGTTAACCCATAGGATCACTCAGCTAATATGCCTTAAACAGAAGAGCTTTGGAGGGTTACTAGCTGCATCCTTAGAAGACAGGCACTAGATGGCCTGAGACATGAAAAGCACTAAGGAGATTATCAGACATGTTAAAAGTGGCGATGCACGAATACCAGGAGATTGCTAAAGGGCTCTCTTTTCAGATGACATCATTCCCCCCTCATAATGCACCCGTTCTGCTGCCATTCCACTGGCGCTGCTTTTTATTGACAGGCTAAGCCATCAATACATCCCCCATTGCATTTCTGTCACAGATTTGACAGCGACTGAAAAGGTGCCCCATTTCACTTCCTGGTAAGATTGGGACATCAAGGTACATGATACACTTTTAAAAAACTTTCCTGGTTTACTTGGAAATTTTAAAGTGTGTTTTTCTGCTTGCTGTCACTTGTTTTTGTTGTATTTTGCTTTTTATTTTTGAATTTCCTGCACTCGTGTCTTCTCGTGAGAATCCATGGGATTTCACTCCAGGAAGTGAATGAAGCTCTGTTAGAGCTCCATTCATTCCTGGGCTGCCCTGTCGACGCTACTAAAGGTAGGTCTGGAAAGTTTTGTTATTGTGCCGGGACAGGGTAGGGAAAGGAGATTGTGGGACAGGAATATCATGTCTGGTTTCATAATCAAGTATAGCCCATAAGGATCCAGAAGACCTGCAGATGGGGTGTGCACAGCCCTCCAGTCTTCGATGGTTGCCCATTTTTGCCCTAAGGTAACTTGCTGGCCTTAGATGTGGTGGAGGATGTATACAGCTCCATCAGCAATACTGAAACAAGATTCAACTATCTTTTTGGGTTTCCGCATCTGGGATTAGAGAGGGCATTGTTTTATCCTTTGCCTCGGGCAGAAAAAAATATATCATGCCAGCCCTGAATATAGGAGTGGCATACATTCTCCAAGAGGTGCTGAGAAGCTGTTTGATTGTCAGTGTTCTCCTAGGCATTCTCTTAGCCTTCAAGTCTGGAGATTCAATATGGAAAAACTGATGGGCAGTTGAAACATCTGCAGAGAACATTTTCCACTTTCAGCATATTCTCTCTCCCTCCCTGTCTCTCTGTCTCTATCTCCAACCCACCAAATCATTTCAGAAGTACAAAGCCTACTGCCAATGACTTCATGGACAGTAATGTGTTCAAGGGAAGCAAGGAGAGAGGGAGAAAGAGAATCACAATGAGTAAGAAGAAGCAGAGAAGTCCATCATAAAGGACTGTATTGACCTTTTTGTAACAGTAGCAAGGTTAGTCCTTCCCTGCCTCTACAAGAAGGGTGGGGAACATCTGGCTTTCCAAATGTTATTGAACCACAACTCCCATCATGCCTTGTCATGGCCAGGGTGACTGGGGCAGATGAATATTGGAGTCCAACAACATCTAGAGGGTGTCCCAGTACTGTTGTAAAGTATGGATGCAAATCCACCAGCTAGGGTGGTCACTTGTGTGTTGATAAAAAAAAGAGTCAACATATCGGAAAAAAGGAGCCAAAGAAGACACAGATTTGCATATAATTTACATATGCTAATTACACACTATTTGCATATGTGTAGTGTCACATTTAGAATTAATTGCTATAATTTAAGTCAAAAGATACAGCCTCTCACTTATAGTGGGGAAGCCTGTGCCTAGGTGCTAACTGTGCATGGAACACTTAACAATCCCTGCTCCATTCTTCCTCCTGATGGTTCTTTAAACAAAAATTGGGCTGAGTAGTTGCTCAAACAGAGAAGACACCTCCAAAAAAGGGGGTGTCCTCAGGCAGCCCTTCAAAGAGAGGACAGTCTTTTCTAATTTAACACACACAGTCATGCTCACAACTGCCACTGTAGACGTGCTTCCTCACCCCCAACCTTCTCTGCCCCCTCCCTTTTCTTCTGTGAGAGAGGGAGGAAAAGCAATACCCTCCAACAGTCCCAATTTGTCAGGGGCAGTCCCAATTTATTCTCTGTCATCTCACTTATTTAGCTGATTTAAAAGTATTTTAGTTTCTCTCTCATCCTCCACTTTCCCCCTTTGACCTCAGTTTATTTCCATTGCCGTAAACTGTAAACTGAGTTCAAAGTGAAAAAGTAGTTTGCACTCAATTACAGTAGTGAGGAGAGAGGACCAGAGGGGGCAGAATCTTACCCTTCCCAGTAGCTGAGGCAAAAGCAAACCACTGCAGCCTCTCCTAGCTTGTGTGTTCTTCCTCATTAATAATTTTTGCCATCTTGATCACACTCTGATGTTTCAGATCTGTGAAATGTAGGAGGGTATAAAGCTAACTTGGGTCTCATAATGGTCTTTTGGGGGTAATGGTCTTTCTGAGCCTAAGAAAGGCACACAGGACAAGGACAACTTGAAGGGAAGTTACTTTTCTGTTGCTAATGGAGTTGAAACTTTATTGCCTGTCTTTTATTGCCCTTTGTCCCTGGTCCCCACTGTGGCCAAGAAGGGGTATGGCCTTTGGCTGCACTGAGATTCCCCCAGAACAACTGAACTACAACAGAAACAACATCTGATATAAAATGTAGGCCTGTGACTCTACCATTATCACCTTTCATCTCCTGTATGATTTTTAAATAACTGTTGCCTAATGAAGAAGCCAGTGAGCTCCGAAAGCTTGCATGATGTATTTTGTGCATTTCAACTGGCCAATAAAGGTATCACTCTTTTGTGGATTTTGTTATATTTGGGGGGAATCTTATCTTCAAAATATGTGGGACTAGCTGCCAGCTCTGTTGCCACAGTAGTAGGGAATCCACTTTCAGTTTTATGGATTCCTCATCTGCACAAGGTTGCATGGGAGGTTTCCTGATGCCAAACATCTGTGTGTGAGAGAGACACCTGGATGTCCAACACCTGGATGGCTCCTATACAATCTATAACAGCTGTGGGAGGAGCAGCCATAAAACTGGGATTGAATCCACCACTCACGCAATACTGAATCCACCAACGTCCTCTGTACAGACCTCTTCCTATAGTATTCAGCTTCCTCCCAGGGCCAGCCCTACCATTAAGAAGAGTGAAAAGGCTGCTCTCAGACATTAGATCTGAGAATGTCATGAAAAGACAGCAAATTGTTATTCAGTTTGCTATTGTTGTATTTTTACCAAATGCGACGAGGAAAGGATTTTCTGACATATGATATTTGGCCTCAGATATCAAAAATAATTGGGTTGTACTGTGCACCTTGACTTGCGTGGATGGATGGGGGTGGAGAGTGGTGTTCGGTTCTTGGCCTCAGGCAGCAAAATATCATGGGCTGGTCTCAAATACACATGCAGACAAGCACACACATGGACATACACACTGCACAGCCACTGCAAGGTTATTGATCTTCCCTCTCCTTGGAAAGTTTAACCTCATTTTCATATACTGAAAAACAGACTTTTAAACATTCTGAAAACCAAAATGAACCACCTTTCTATTTTAAAACTGGAAAAGGCAGTTAGTGAGTCTCGATTTGTAATTTATTCCAAACACAGAATGTAGGGTTTTCAGTGTAGACACTGAAGTACAGAATTCAACATACACATATACCACCACCATACCAAAGGCCTAACCAAAACAGGCTGAGGCTTTCCCTTGAATGTAATTAAATCCACACTGGAATGATATACAGAGGGAATGCAAGATGGTTGGGTGTGTGTGTTTGCAGCAGAGCTGTTGCAGACTTGGGGTAAGGATGGATGGGAAACAGCCACATCATTAAAGGACTCTTGGCAGAAAATGGGGTTCCTTGATTCATAGCAGCTGGGCAAGGAAGAGGGAGAATTTTTTGCCTGGCCAACAGGGGAAAGAATGTCAAGAGATGGGGAGTTTGAGGCCGTAGGATGGAAGAATGTGGGACTGGTTTTCAAATGGGGAGAGGGGTTTTAAGGAGGAAGAAAAGGAAGAGAGGTTTCTCTTCCTGAATGCTCAGGGAAAAAAATGTGTGTGGAGATCATTTTTACCTCAGATTTCATCCCTTTACTTTGACTTCATTCCAGGCAAGAAAAATGGGGGATGAAACTCAAATGCCACGTGTCTAGATGCTGGGAGTTGTGGTCTGGCAGAACATCGCCTGTGCTGCTGACAAAAAAAGCCTCATGCTGCCTTTTTTTTTTTTTTTTTGAGTACCCTCCCAGCCTTTGGCGGCATTGTCTTCAGCAAGCAATAGTGCCTCAATTTTCCACAAAGCTCCAGACTGATTCACCCTGTAGCACCAAGATAAAATAGAGGGATAAAAACTGCTCAGGTATATCCTCTCTGAAGCAGTAAACCTGTGTCCTGACTGTACCACTTCATTCAGGTGGGGGAACCATGTAATTGGATCTTCCTGCAAACCAACAAAATCCCCACACGTAGAAGGCTAGTAAGTCAGGGAGGTGGCCAAATTGGGAAGCCTCCTGGGAAGGGCAAGATTCCACCTTCCTCCTCTCCCCTCTCTCTCTCCTGCTGAGTTAATTGAGTGTTAACTACTTTTATACTTTGAACTCAGTTTGCTGCAACTGAAGTAAGCCAAGGCTGAATAGGGGAAGTGGGAGGAAGAGAAAAAAACTGGGACATTTTAAAACCAGCTGAAAAAGTGGGATGACAGAAGATTAATTGGACAGTCTCTTCCAAGTTGGCACAATTGGAGGGTATGTTGGAAGGACCCTCTGCACTATTTAATTTCAACCTTCTTCCATTTTTTCAAAACCACAAGTGGACTTGCAGGTACTTCATGTTTTGTTCCTCTCATTTTGGGAATCATTGTGAGTCTCTCTCCAACTTCTGAAACAATCCAAGGGTCAGAAAATTGGACCCCAGACCCATTGCCCATCCTTGCCTTAACTGGAAATGAAATTGCCCTCACTGCTTTGTGGAATACAGCATGATGATGTATCCTATTTTACAGAACAGACTCCTCTGTTTGAAAGGCCATCAAAGGTCAGTTGTCTATTTGAAGATATCCTCAGTTTAAAGCCCTCCCCAGTCCATGGCCAGGGTGAAGTTAAAAAAAAAAAAAGTAAGATGAAAAGTCAGGGGCCATCTGGTGTAATGAAAGTGACCACTCCATCAAGTTTGATACAAGTTTAATTGAAATATGGATTATCCACGGACACTAGCAATTTGCGTAACACTGGCCATACCCTTCCTGATTAGAGTGAGATGCCTTTTATTTCTGTTGAAAAGACAGCTGCTATTGTTTGCCTCTATCGGCATATGTAAATTGAATGCAAATCACTGCCCTCTTTTGTCCTTGTCTTGTATTTGATGATGTATTTGGAGCTGCGTACATCTAAGTTGCCACACTGGCCATGCATTCCTCTTTCCAAACTTTTCAAGTGCCATCATAGAATGTAGAAAAGAAAGCCTGTTTGTGGAATGCTCCTACTTGTATTTTGCTTCTATTCTGGCAAATGATTTTCTTTTTTTAAAATTATTTTGGTCTGGCAAACCCTATGCAGTTTCCAGTCCTGCTGTTGGCTAGGAAGGAATCTTTTGCCAGCGCCACCAAACTAACCTTTAAAGTGCTTTAAAGATTGAATTACAGGTGGAGAAGTGAAAGCAAGACAGTTTGTCTGAAAATCTTCTTTTCTCCAGCAGTGTTGAAGTCTGTTGGCAAAGAGTAATGTTAAGTAAGGATGGCTGTATTGAGGGATCCTACCCCCTCTTTCAATTATGTCATTATTTCATTCCAGAGGGCTTGTTTTTAAGCCCTCCCATTTCAGCTGGCAATTTGGGAGAAAGGAGAAATGCCTGTGCTTTTCCTTGACTACAGGGGTAGGGAAGCTGTTTTGCCCCAAGGGTTGGTTACATAGCCATCTGGGAAGCATGTTAGGGGGTGCATGCCAGCAGTGGGTTGGGCCACAGCCCCCCTCCACCCCCTGTCTCTCACACAGGTTTCATAGACACACCCCATCCACACATTTCCAGAACAGCTTCCTCTTTACTTTCATTTATTTAAAAATGGTTTACCTTTCTGATCTCCATGTCCTCCAGTGAGCTCAAGACAGTGTACATGTCTTTCCACCCCCCATTAACAACAACAAGAACAACAGCCCTGTGAAGTAGGTCAAGCTGACAGGAAACAACTGGCCTATAGGCCTAGTGATGCTCATGACTAGATTTCCTAAATCCCAGCCACACCCTCTTAACTGAAGTGGAGGAAATTTTACCCTTTTTTGGATTAGAACTCTCAAACACCTCCAGTGACTGTCCTGCAGGCTAGGGGATTTTGGAAGTGATAGTCTAAAAATTAACTTTTCATAGCTGTGATTAAACACAGAACCACATTGCTTTTACTGATAAGAGGGGGCTGGTCACCCTTTTCTGAGTGATATGATTTTGGGAAGAGAGCTCTGCTAAGGCCTTCCTATGCCAGAGGCAGGCTGCAATTGACTTGTCAGGCCAGAACTTCTCCATGCTTGATTTATTGCTGTCATATAACTTTTCTTCTTTTTTATGTTGACTGGCTAGATTGCTGCTCAATTTTGTCCCCCAGCCACCGTTTCCCAACAGATTTGGAATGAGCGGGTCTTCTTATGGATTGGTGTGTGTGTTAAGATCTGCATTTCTCATAGGTCTGGTGGTTTGCTCTTGTCCAGCAGCCATCATTCCACAACTCCATCACTGGGTTGGTCAAGGTGAGTGTAGGCTCTGTGAAGTCATCTGTTGTTCATCTTCTGGGTGGGTCCTCAGATGATGTGGCACTTTGGAGATTTGGGCTGCATTGTGGGTTATAGTCTGCCAAGACGAGTGCTTGGACAAGTTACTTTTTTGGACTATCTCTCCCAGAATCCCCCAGCCAGCATGGCCACTGAAATGTCTGGACCAGAGATACCAGCCATAAGGCGCTGCAATTCCTGGGACACAACACAACAGCACATGGAGATCCAACACATCTGTGCAGGCTGTGGCCTATGTGGAGAGATCAGCCCCCCCTTTCTATGTTGATCACTACTACCAGATTCTTCAGGAGGATGAAGGGCTGCCAGGCACCCTACCTGGACTGAATTTGTGCCCATGTAGACTTTTAAGTAGGGATGTAAATCTTCTCATTTTGTTCTCACACTCAAGAATAATACATTTCAAAATATTCTTCCTCTTCTCACCCTGGCTTAGTAGGAGTATGGGAATTTTGTCTATTTTTCAATATTTTCTCGTGCTTTTAAACTTTCTAATGAAAATTGTATTTGTGCTGTTCCAAATGTACAAGACATAGGACTTTATCAGATCACCCTCTGTAAAAGTTCTTTTGCCAGCATATTTTGAAGTGTTTTTATGCCAGCAAAAGACCCCTCCCCGACCTACCTTTAGTAGCATCAGTGAGGCAGCCCTGGCAGTAACGAAGCACAAATAGAGCTCCATTTAATTCTGGGTTCCAAATCTCACAGATTCTCATGAGAAGATGCGAGCGTGGCAAATTCAAAAGTTAAAGCAAAACAAACAAAAAGTACACGCAAGCACAGAAGCACACTTTTAAAGTCCCAAGTACACGGGGGTGGTGGTGGTGGGGTTTCATAAAAAGAGTGTCCCCTACCTGGCTGTCGTGATCTCACCTGGAAGTGTTCTGTCATTGACGTTGTATTCACATGAGCACAATAGCATGAGGATTCAAAAGCCCGCAATGCTGGCAACAAAGCGCCAGTGGAGATCTATTGACGGCTTGGGCTGTCAATAAAAAAGAATGGATTTTAAATTTGACATGATTGTGAAAGGACATCGTTGTCTGGTATGTGCGCCCTTTCACAATCATTATGTGACATTATGATGCCATATTTACTGCATCTGATAAAGTCCTCAGACTGGCATCCTGTTCAGTATTTACAATGTTGTAAGCTAGACACTGTAATTATTGGCATTCTTATTTACAATTGTTGTACCATTGCAACAACCAAAAGTTTCCCCAAAGACCTATTTTTGAAGCCAGGCAGCCCCTGCTCCCAGATGCACACAGAAGGACTTCTGACTCACTGGAGAGTAAGGTGCTGAGTGATTACACATTTAGCCCTCTCCCAGCAGTATGGAACAAGCAGTGGCAGGGACCCTGTGGGGACCTGTCACAATGGCTTGTGGCATCACACCTTGTTGCTGAGAGAGAGCTAGATCTGTCATCATTCAGTGCCTGACTCTCCAGAGCCTCAGAAATCATTCTGTTGCAGGGCTGCTGGCTTCAAAGGTAGATTTTTGGAGATGTAGCATTGGGAAATGTAGCTCTGATGACAGAGCTCTTTCATTGTAGCCACTTTTCCTGATGCAGGATCTCAGCCTTATTGTTTTCTGTGCAAAAGCATAGGGGCTTTTTTTGAGAGGGGGAGGGCATAGATGTCCTGAATTATGTGGGTGGGGACCCACAGTAGTTGACCATTTTATGTGTAGGGAGAAAGGATGTCTTGATGTGTCAAAAGAAACATTCATGTCAAGGATAAGAAAATTTATAAGTATTTTCTATATCCCTTCCTCTTGAGTGCCAATAAAGGCCAAAACCTGAGAGGCTCGTAAGTGTAATTGATGCTAAGAAAAATGTCTTGTCTATCAGAAGAGCAGCTTGCCAATAGAACAATTGACCTAGCTGCAATTTAGGTTCCCTCCACATATGTTACACTGAAACTCCCTTCATTTCCAAACATGATAAGCAATAGATGATAGGAGTTATAGTCCAACACATTTTAAGGGTACCAGGTTAGGGAAGGTTGTTATATGCTCTCTAGGGAGCTTAACAGAAGAATCTCCATCCTCAGGTGGGGTGGGGGTAGTTCCCATGATTCAGGAGTAGCCAATACCATTTGGAAAATTGTCAGTTTTATTTGGGAAGGTTGGGTTGTTGTTTTTTTGGAATAGTTACTAAAGAAGGTTCTGCAGATGAAGTGGCCTGAGGAAGGTATTTGTGAGGAGAGGGCTCAGGGAGAGGGAATGTCTCTACCCCATCACTGAGCTCTTACACCAAATTGTGCTATACAGTACAGCAAATCCTACACACATCCCATAATTGAAAGCAGATGCCTTGTTGCTGCTGAAAAAGGAAACCCAAGCCGTAAAGAATTTTGGTCAGCTCCTGTGCCCAGATTGGTTTCCCCCTCTTTCTCTCTCTTCCCCTCCCTGCCCCACTCCTTTGGTCTCCTCCCTCCTTCGCTTTAGTTCTTTTTGTGCCTCCAATGCAAGGCTTGCTTTAATCTTGGCCACCCTCCTCAAACTCCCACCTCCACCTCCTTCAAAGAT
Source organism: Gambelia wislizenii (assembly GCA_030847615.1). Classification (NCBI taxonomy): domain Eukaryota; kingdom Metazoa; phylum Chordata; class Lepidosauria; order Squamata; family Crotaphytidae; genus Gambelia; species Gambelia wislizenii. The sequence continues at coordinate 29,891,427 of JAUMIR010000006.1, read as the reverse complement.
CAGCTGGTCCTACTGGCTCTCGCACCAAAAGCACAAGGAGGAGGAGGAGGAGGAGCACTAGAAGCAGCAGCAGCAGAAGGTTTGCTGGAGTTTCCAGCTGGGAGGAGCAGCAGACACGTCCCCAGGCCTCCAGCTCAGCATCTGTGCCTTGAAGGCAGCTGTCCACGTCGGCATCTGTGGTTAGGGGAGGGGAAACGATGGTAGCAACTAGCAAACTTGAACCTGGAAAATGACAGAGTACTTGGGATGGAGCTGTGGTTGTGGATCTGTTCCTTCAGAAGTCTTCAGCTCTTGTTCACCTCCCCTTGTCCTCTGTGGGTAGAATCACATTGAAATTTACAGTCAGCCCTCCATATCTATGCATTCTTTATCCACGGATTCATCCAACCATAGCTTGAAAATATTCAGGGGGAAAAGCAAACCAAAAAGCATACCTTGCTGTTCACCATTTTATATAAGGGACATCACTTTACAATGCAATTGTGTATAATGGGACTTGAGCATCCATGGATTTTGATATCCACAGAGGGTCCTGGAACTGAACCCCAGTGGATACCAAGGCCTCCTGCTGCCAATGCCAACTGTTGCATGGCAGTCATTTCTATGTACTTCATCAGTGACTTGTTTCTTTCAATGGAACATAACACTATCATATTGGTACTATTTTCAAAGATAAAGTAATTTTATTCCAGAATAAATTATACAAAATAATACAAAATGCAGAATAAAAATACATGAAGTAATGGAAGAGATTTGCTCAGTTTGCATAATATATGCAATGGAGCAGGCCTATCTAGTTTCCACAATCAAGGAGACAGCTCATCTGTTCTTCCAGCACATATTGCAGCTGCATAGCCTACTGAAACACCTGATGTCTGATAGGGGCACTCAGTTGACCCCCTCAGTTTTGGCAGCTTATGCTCAAAGCTCTGGATGTGAAATTCCATTCCTCCTCCACCCATCATCCTCAAGCAGACAGAAAGACTGAGTGTACCAATGCTGTTCTGGAGCAGTATCTCAAATATTAGGCTAATTACCAGTAAGTCACTTGGGTGATCCTGCTGCCATTGGCAGAGCTTGCATGTAAAAAAGCCCAACCTTCCTCATTTCACCAGACCCCTTTCTTTGCAGAGTGCAGATAACATCCTTGTTTTTCTCCCTCACTTTGAATCTCTTTGGTAGCACCCGCACTCAGTCAAACCCTACAGGAATGCAGGCCATGCAGCAGATGCTACATTAGCAGCTAGACTGGGCCAAGGAAATGTACAAACGCTTTGCATATTACTGGTGCCAGCCAGGTTTGCATGATGAAGTCTAGCTTATGGGATAAAGTCCACCCAACAATTGCTTTTGCAACATCTCCTCTGGAAATCAGATGCTGTTTCATTGTCCTTTCCCCATTGTGGCCTAAATTAACCCAACTGCCTTTTGCCTCCAGCTGCTACCTTCTCTTCACATCCATGCAGACCTGCTTGACCCCCCTCCCCCTGATGATGATGATGAATATGAAGTTTCCTGAATCTTGGATTCAATGTTATACGTATTGGATTGTTGACAGCATTTGGTGGACTGGCCAGGATATGGGCTTGAAGGCCACTGGTGGGGAGATGCTACCAATTTACCATCACTACCCCTGGAAGAGGGATACTGGGAACAAGAGAGGTGCCATGACTTCACTGGAGAAAACCTCTGGTGAGGATGAAATCAAGTCCCTGGGGTCAGGGGTTGACCAAGATCCCAGAGTGTGTGAAGAAGTTACTTTTTGGACTGACTGAGCTGGCTGGAGGATTCTATGACTTGTCCAAAAAGAAAATTTTCTAAACTCTGCCCAGCAGGGACTTCAGGTGGGACAAAAGAATTGGGAGGGGGAGCTAATTATAGAGAAGTAATCAGGGTATGAAAGCCAGCATGGTATAGTGGTTTGACCATTGGACTACGACTCTGGAGACCAGGGCCAGATTCCCTGCTCAGCCATGGAAACCCACTGGATGACCTTGAGTGAGTCACACACACTTCACCCCAGAAAACCCCATGATAGGGTCACTTTAGGGTTGCCATAAGTCGGAAACGACTTGAAGGCACGCAACAACAACAACCAACAGGATATAATACCTCTCAACCAGGTGCTCCTTTTGTTATTAACATGGGATCTAGCCTGCCTTGTTCTACACAGTTAGCGCAGATACGAAACATTCTGGGAGCTGTAACTAAAAAATATATTGTTTAAGCTCTGTGCCTGAATGTGTACTTTATTTAGCCAAATAACCACATAACTCTGTTCTCTCCTGCTGTTTTGCCACTTTTTTCTTTGTCCTTTGAGGTTCCATTCACACTACAGAATTATAGTGCTATTACTCCACTTTAACTGCCATGGTTCCATCCTATGGAATCCTGGGACTGGTAGTCTGGTGAGGCACTAAAGCTTGGAAATGGAGAGGGAAAATTTAGCTAAAGGGAATTTTATATTAGGTGAGCTGTAGATTTGCACACAACCCTGCTCTCTTGCCTGGAGCAGAGGTCTCCAAAATTAAAGAATTTGGAGTCCTGTCTCCCACCCAGAGATGATTCATGAAAACTGAGACTTTGAGAACTGACAACACTAGTTTTGCCATCACAGAGTCGAGTGGGAAACCTTGGGCCAGAAAGTTGGATGGCTAGAGGACAGGAGTGTTGGAAAACTGTCAAACTGGAATGTAGACATCTTCAGGCTGGTCCTATTCCAGCACTGTTGCCTCTTTCCCATATGGACTTTGGGATAAATCTTGTGCAGAAGAAATTACTGGCTTTTTTGGTCTTCTGGGGATAATAGGAAGCATAGTTGTCATTGGAAATCTTTTTTTTAAATCACACATAACTGAAAGCTGAGTCTTCTTACTCAGAAGCTTTATTTCCCATTCCTAAGGAGGGGAAGTACTCTGTACATGTTCATTGACACAGCTGAGCCCCTATGTCTAACATCCTGAGGCTTAACCCTAGCTTTTCAGATACCTCTCCAAAGGACAAGAGAAAACTTGCTCTGGTTAGCCTGAGGACTGAAGTGTTTTTGTTGGTGGAACCTTCTGCATCACTTCATCGCTTAAGTCAGATGCAAGGGAAAAGGTGTTTATTTAGGTCAGAAGAGATTAAAAGCAGCAGCCCAGCCCTGCCTGGCAGGGTCAAAGTGGAGGAAGGAGGGTAGTTGGGGCAGGTATAAATAGCTTCCTAGTATGTGTCTAGGAAGGCAAAGAAATGCATTTTAAAAACCCACTGAGGCATATAAGAGCAGAGAAGAGGGTCAATCAAAATTACAACAATTACCCATCTCACAAATTGTATGCCTCTACTTAGTTTTGCTGCTCTTAATTACATTTGATATGCATGTTTATTGGCTTTGCAGTGACGTACATAGCCATAGCTTGGCTTTATGAGTTTCAGGACTTTCAAGTACATGTTGAGAGACAAGGAGGAGGTGGGATCCAGGCCTTGGCATGCTGATTGTAGACCACTGCAATCAGTGGGACTTGAGATAGAGTTGACTATGGCCTTATCTACACGCGCAACATACCCCAGCTTGCCCCTGTCTGAGCACTCTACAGTCCATATGATGCAGGGCATTTGTCTCAATCTGCACCCCCGGACAGTCCTTACGATGCCTGGGGCAGAAACAGGGCTCAGATGGGGGCAAGCCAGGGTACAGCCTGATACCATGTTCTAAAGTAATACCTAGTTTACTCTACTGCTGCCAGGAAACAACAGAGTGGTCCCCGTGTGTCTGAAGGACCCTGTCCTGGCAGGCTACCCATTGCACCAGCTGCCGATCCCTCTTATCCTTTCAGGTCTAGGAAGGGGTCCTGCAGCATGTGACCAAAGCTGGGGGCTTTTGGTCACATGTTGCAGCCATCTTCCTTGATACTGGGGGAGGGCAGGGAGAATGGGGGTGGTAGCTGCAGCAATGAGGCTGCATTACTGTCTGGACACTGATCTATTTTGTTGAGGTAACAGGGGAGACACAGGCCTGATCCACGGGCAGGATACACCAGTGGGGAGCCATCGTATCCTGGCCTGTGTAGATAAACCTGAAGACCAATTGGTTTCAACGTATCTACTCTAAACACAACCAAGTTTGGAACCAATTTTAATAACAAATAATATTGCTACAATAGGTCCCCGATACATGAGGTCCCTCTCTCAGCTTGGTTGCCCTCAGAGGCATGTTTGGTGGGGTTATGAGAGGGCTTTCTTGGTGGTTGCTCCCAGGCTGTGGAGCTGGCACTGGCAAGCCTTGTGGCTATCTTTCTGTATGGCCATCTATTCTCTGTACTTTGGAGGATCACACACCCTATATATTCCTAGCTGTGCCTGACTTCTGGCAATGATTATTTTGTGAATTCCATGTGAGACTGGAAGTCTGAGAAATCACCCATTTCTCTGAAAATGTTCCTTCTTCCTCTTTTCAGCCAAACCATTGTCCCATCTACCACCAGAATACCATCTACAACCCACTCAGAAGTTCCTGACTATTTAGCAATGCCAGCATTTGTCCTTGGACAACTTGCTGTCTTCAGAGGTAGGAGGACTTGCAGCAAAATGTTGCACATTGATGTATTCCATTTTTGTGCCCTCTTCCAGGTTACTCCATTCCATTCTGATTCCCACTTAGTATTCTGTCTCAACCCCCTCCCCAACTTATGTGGTTTTTGTTGTGTGCCCTCAAGTTGTTTCTGACTTATGGCAACCCTAAGGTGAACCTATTATGGGTTTTTTTGAGGTTGAGAGTGTATGGCTTGACCAAGTATCACCCAGTGGGTTTTCATGGCCAAGCAGGGATTTGAACCCTGGCCTCCAGTATTGTGGTCCTACACTCAAACATTACCCCATGCTGGCTCCTCTTCAACTTATAGTTAAGTGATATTCCACGACTGCTAACGTTGCAGCATGGTGTATTCCTTTTTTTGGTGCCCTTTTCCAGGACACTCAAGTCCACTTTCCATCCCACTTTTAAAAAAAATTGTCTTCATTCCCCCATTCACAATTTATAGTTAGTTAGTGTTCCATGATTGCTGGCCACACTCAGTCCTAATTGGGCCGTTCCCTGAATTATATTTCTATTTCTGAAAAGCTTCAGGTTCCTCCAACCCTCTTGATACCATGTTTTATCTATGTGGGTGATCTTATTTTGACTACCTAAAGTAAAGCAATGATACCTGAATATCAAAAATGAAATACTCTTACCACACTTGGTTACATAGATTAAAATAATACAGTGCATATAAGGAAATACAGTGAAAGAACACAACTGCCACATAAGTAATCCTGTACTACAAACAAAGCAACAATGATTTAAACATCTAAGCAGAATAATTTGAATTACTATGGGCTCATCTACACCAGGCAGGATACGCTGGCTCCCCACTGGTGTATCCTGGCTGTGGAGGTGGTCCATGCTCCCCACCCCCACATTACCTGCAGAAAACAAGCCGGAGTCCAAATAGGATGCCAGCCTATCTCTGAAGCTGCCATGGCTGCTATTTCCTCACTAACACGGAAGCCAGGCAGGGGTCTCTCAACATGTGACTGCAGGCCCCCTGCATGTGACCAACCTTGGTCACATGCTGCAGGCCCCCTGCCTGGCTTGTGGGAGAGCCAGGGAGCTGGCAGTGGCATTGAGAAGCAGCATTCTGGAATGGGCTCCCGCAGACACACCGGGCTCTATCTGCCAGTACCAGATTAAACTGGGTATTTTCTTAAAATGCTGTAAGGGCCCTATCCCAGCTTGCCCCTGTTCCAGCCCCACATCTGTCCCTGAGGTCATTTGGACAGCCTAGGGGCAGATCGGGGTTAATGCCCTGCATTGTTTGGACTGCAGGGCTCTGGCACGGGGGCAAGCCAGGCTATTTGGCTGGTGTAGACAAGCCCAGAGTTCAGTAAGAATTATCACATTCTAACATTTTAGATTGCATTTAGTGTTTTAATAAGAATGTGGACAAATTCCTTTGGACTGCAACTTCCAGGGATCATGCTGACTGGGAGGATTCTGAGAGAGAAAAAGGAACTTGTTCAAACTCTGATTCCAGTAAGGTGAATGAGAGTTCCATACCTTAACAAACACATTCTTAGCACTACCTTTCTCCAGTTTTGCTATGTGCCATTCAGTCATTTTATCATTAGGTATTGTACTCCTTCTGTATCTTGTGAAAGCACTTCCATAAGGGACAGGTTTTGACAGACCAGACCTAGCCAGAGTCATTGAGAGGAGTTTTATCCTACTGCCAACCTGCAATCAAAAAAGGAAGCCGAGATATCTTACTCTTCTCGTACACCAAAATGGGGAAAGGAAGGCTGGGACGGGCATATTTAGGCTCATTCCATAATGGCAGTGATTTTATTAGTATAATGCAAAACACAACTGAGCAGTAGCAACCACCACCACCACAAGATATTGCTCATTGGTTGATTTCTGTCTGGCTACTTAACCTTTCTTGACTTCAATAATAGAGGGTGCTTTGAGCTTATTTGTGGGAGATGAGGCTGGTATCCGTAGGTAGGTACTTGCCAAGGTTGACATCTTTATGATTGGGCCTCTATCACCAGAGCAAAGGTGGGGAACTGTCGTCTACTTGGGGGGTGAATTCTATGTAGGAAGGCACACATCAGCCACCAGTGGGGCTGAGCGCACAGTGCAGGACTAAGAACAGAAGGTGGAGCCAGAGCAAAGTGGGTGGAGCTAGAGGTAATGACCAATTTAGACATTTTCCCACCAGGCATACAAAAAACAGCTCACTTTGATGTATGTGTATTCAGCAGAAAGCCCCAGTGTCAAAACTTGTCCCATGTCATGCCTTTGGCCTGGATATGGCGCTTCTCTTCCCCATCCCAGACAATTTGGTCCCTTTCTAATCTCTTGTTCTGCTTCCCCTTTACCTGCCCTCTCTAAGCAAGCAAGCAGCAACAAGAATGTGGAGATCTGAAAGTGTCTTCTACTTCTTCACACTCTGGGTTTAAGTTACCATGCTTGTTGATAGGCCCAGGATATAGTATCCAAAAATCTCAACTTCTACTTTTTCTGCCTCCTTCTTGTAAATAGGAAGCTTTTTTAAAAGCATTCTTCACTGCTAAAATAAACTTGGAAAGAAGTGGTGCTCTTAAGTGATTTTCGGTCTTGAATGGTCTTACCTGGGAAACCGTCTTTGGAGGGTAAGGTGTATTATATCATGTACTTGAAAATATAGTAAGCTAGATGTGGTATGTATTTGGGGGGGGGTCTGTTCTCCTCTTGCTCAGGAAGCTAATGTTCCCATCCCTCCTCCTATGTGAGCAATCTCTAGCTAGAGGGGGAATTGTGATCAGGTCCCTGCTTTTGTCTGTTGCACTGGAGATTGTTCATGGGAGGGGATGGGCCATCTGTTGGCTGTTTCTTGATCAACAGGGGAACAGATCCTTGTTGATCACAGCTGCTGCTGCCTGGTGCGTGGGGGGTGGAGGGATCAGGATGGGAGTCACTGTGTAGCATTGTAACTATGGTGCTTATGCATTGATAACTCCCCAACAGGATTCCGGCCAGTGTTTTTAGCAGATCTTGGGGTGGGGGGAAATTACTTTTTTTGTGTATGACTCAGCAAATATTCTCATGCTGGTTGAGGAATTCTTGGAATGATAGTCCAGAAAAGTAACTTTCCCATATTCCATTACATGACCCAAGAGCCAATTAAGAACACCATCCTTTGGTACTCAAGGCATCCTCCAACTGTCCCCTGGGGAAGTCAAGAAAGGGATTATGCATAGGAATTAGCCCAAAGCCCTTCCCTGCTCATATGTCCCATTCTGTGGTTAACTGATCAAACTGAAGACAATGACCATTTCTTTTTTGCAACTTTGCATTGCCACCCATGTCCCTGAAATCTAGACCCTTGCAGGAATGGGAAGAATATTAAAAAAATATTTGAAAATGACTGAAAACCTATTTTTTGAGTGTTGAGAGACCCGGATGAGAAAATTCCTGATGGGAACCTTCTCAGTGTGGGACTATTTTATGAAAAATTCACATGTGGTGTTTTTACATGGGAAACAGCATATCCTGCACAGAAAATAAAATTTCCTGCACAGAAAATAATTACCACGTGCAAATTTTGTGCAGAACAAAACTGCAAAAAGTCTCCCAATACTGAGCAGTTTCTGAACACTTTCTTACAGTGAGAACAAAATTGCTAAAATTACTTGTTGCCTCCTTCAAAAAGAAAACCAGCAAAGACTTGCACCCCTAGATCCTTGCTTTTCTTGTCTTCTTCTCTCCATCGCCAGTACATTCTCTTTCTACCCTATACCCAGTCCACCCTGATTAGTGACCACCCCTTATGCTGTCCTGCCTGACCCTACTCCCAGCTTCTTTATGTGTGTGTGGGAAGTGTAGGAAGCATCCCCCCCCCACATAAAGCTAGTTGTTTAGCAGTAGGTGGAAACTCTGACTGCCGTCCTTCGAAAGCTTTAGATAATGCTGTCGGCTGCTGAGAGCCAAGTGGAACATGAAATGCTTTGGTAGATGCATCATCTTGGAGTGGCGGGACAAGGAGGAGGAGAAAGAGGAGGAGGGCATTTAACTGATCATGTAACCCTTTCCTTAGTAGATCTCTCCCTTTCAGTCATCACATACAAAGATGTTCTACAGCTACAGTTTGGATCCCTGGTCTAGTACCCCTTTTGCTGCCTTGCTTGGCTTGGCCTCTGCCTTGTGAGCTGGCACATGCAAATGTGAGACTGGCATGGGAAAGCCAGGGAAGAAGTGACTGGTGGCCCACCCTCCTCTTCTCTCCCCCCCCTCCTTCTGCTGTGTGAATTATACAAGCCTCTGCTGTTTAGTTTATAAGAATTCCTCCATATTTACATAACTCTCCCAGAGGTTGAGTCTGGAAAAAGGAAGGCATGGTTCTCTTCTTAGAAGTTTGTATCTGATTCTATTTGTATACAAAAAAGAAAAAGAAGAGTGAAGCCTATTAAGATCACGGCAGGCTCTACTATTTGGTAGATGATGGCTGGCATCTTGTTAGTGACTTCCAAACACACAAATGCAGCCTACACATGCTTAAGTCTCTTTTTGGATGAGTGCTCTTGCACTCTGAAAATCTCCCACACATAGAAGCTTTCAAGCCCCAGAGGGTTCATTCTTACCAGTGGGCAGGAGGGAAAGAGTGGAATTGATTCAGACCATGAAGACCTGGCTGCTCTGAGCTCCCATGGGAAGGAAAAGGTGGGTGCACTACATTTGAAAGTGTACCCTCATTTCCCTGTACCCTTGACTGAGCTGACCAGCTGCTTCACTATGATCTGAAACACCTTTCTCTTCCACATCAGTGAGTGGCCCTTCCTGGGGTTTGACAGCTAACAGGCAGTGAGAGGTGGTGGAGCTGTATGTGTAGAGCTATGTACATATGTAGATTCTTGGTCACTGAATGATGGGGAAGGGGTGGCATGCCTATGGCTGGTTCAGCTTGTTGAGAAGACAGAGTTGTATGTTCCATGCAACCTGCCCTGCCCACTAAAGCCAGTCTCATGGCTTCTTTGTTTTATTTATAGCATTTTAATCACAGTTATGTCATTAGGGGGATGCAGGAGGTGCAGACCACACCAGGTGACACCATCAGAGGGGATGACGCCAAAATGACTATCTATAAATTTTTTGTACCGTGTTTCAGCCGAAATTTATTATTTTTTAATAAAACTATCCCTGGTGCCGTTTCTAGTCAGGTGAGCCTTCCTTCTTGTTCCTTTCCCACATGTAGATTTTAAGTGACTCTCAAAGTCATGCACAGATTGCATAGAATGATGGGGAATATAATTTCTAGAGCCTCCTCTTGGCACTTTGTAATCTGTCTTGATTTCAAAACAAGTTGCATGAGGTGTCATTTCAGGAATGCCCACACAATATGAGGAGCAAAATGCAGAATCAGCTGGAACTTGGGTCTTGAAACTTGGTCCTTTCATGATTCAGGGTATAAAATTATAATATATCTTCAGTGTTCAGTCTGATGGTCTAGTATGGGAGGAGGTCCATGGAAGTGACACCATGTGTTACCACACTGGCTGACACAAACCCTGGTGATGGCATTGTTTAATTATATTCCTCAGCTGAAAAGTCTACCAGAGCAGCTGATATGCAAGAAATAAAAAAAGGAAGATTCTGCCCCTAGGCTTATATTCTAAAAGACATAACATGAAAGGGAAAGAGGATGTGGAGGGAAGAGAAAAAAACAACAACTTTAGCATCAATCTTAAAGTTAATGAGTTTATATAAATGCAATGTACCTATTTTTAAATGACTAGTGTATTTCATTTCCTTTACAACCACAGGTATTGGAATACAGAATAAATTGTAGCTAATGCTCAAGGTTTGAAAAGATGGTATCAAGGACCAGAAGAGAGAAGAGAGTCATTTATTACAACATTCTCTTTCTCCATCTCCACTGCTACCAGTTTAAAAATACTGTAGATTATATAAAGATCAACACACTCACAGTCTAAAAATACGATACAATAAGGAAAAGAAAATGCATGGCCACATGATATTTACTCTTCAAAAACAATACAAACTGACTCCATCTTTCAATAAGTTTGCCCACTAACTAATCTACTCTAATTAGAAGTGATATATAGCATTCCATATTCTGCTATGCTGTTGAGATTTTGATGGAGGCTCTGTCATTATCCAACTTGCTGCTATCCACATTTCAGTCACTATAATTAAATGTGTATCTATACCAGGGATGGGGAATCATGTGGTCTTCTAGACATTGTTGGACTGGACTGCCACTCCCAGCAGCCCTAGCAAATGGCAAGGAATGCTGGAAATTGAGTTCAGCAACATCTGGAGGCCAGCATAATTCCCATCCTGAATCTGTACGTATAGATGCATGTGCATAAATTTCATGCATATCTATATCGTCTTTTTTGGTGATGCATTTCCACTTTTTGGCAACACATAAATGAAAATGCTGCTTCAGGAAGTGTGATGTGGAATCCTTCAGATCAGGTATGTTGTGTAATTACAGTAATAACTCTATGGCAGCTTTTCCTAGGAAGAAAACTATCAACAGAAGGGGCTACAGTACAGCCTGATGAATCATGCACGTGGCAATCTCATCATTTTATGTGACACCGTAAAGGCCATTTCAGAGCCTTGCCATTACAACGGACTGATGTAGGTCTAATTCAGAACTTGGATTAATTTGGGGGATGATTAATAGAAATCTGGGAAATTCCATTTATTCCCAGATAAGGATAGGGAGAGTATGGTCATTTCTGCTACAGATATTACTATGAAAAAAACAAATTTCTGGTAGTTAGAAAAGTTGCGTGTTTGGATTACAGAACTCAGACTCCATCAGCCAGTATGGTCAGTGGCACATCTGAACCCCAGTTAAGGTTGCCAGGTCTCAGGCTACTAGCCATTGACATGCTTTTCTAGGTCTCCAGGAAGGGGCTGAGAATAAATCACAGGGTGAATGGTGCAGGCTGAGGAGGAGGAGGAGGACATTTGATTTTTGCATGTGAAGTGAGTGGCTTTAAAGCAAGAAAGGGCAAAGAGTAGCTCAGTGGCTGCATCCGGCCCTTGGCACTGTGTCCCCTTATGTTCCCCAAATCTCTCTGACAATTTTTCATGCCACCAACAGCTCAAAACTGCCACGAAAATACCCCTACCACTAAAGTTCACTACATACCTTAAACCCTGCTGAAGCAAAAAAATAAAAATAAAAATAAAAATAAAAAAATCCCCAAATTGGCCAGAATCAAAAGTGGAAGTGACACCACTCAGTTCTTGTTTATATTTCAGCCAGTTTTGGGCTGATTTTGGAGTTTTTTCAAGGTCTGTGGGGAGTGGGGGGTTGGGGCTGAGGGAGCAAACCTACTGCATTTTGCATCTGAGGAAGTAGACCAAGGACTTATCAGACTACAAGCTTTAAAACGTTCTTTTGTTGGCATAGAAAAACCAATATCTATGCTGGCAAAAGAATGTTCCCTCTCACACTTACCTCCTTTCCTGGCAAAGCCTCCTTAGCAATAAAGAGGAAGTGAACGGAGCCCCATTCACTTCCTCGCTTGTATTTTTGCGCTATTTTGTTGTGCAGGAAATTCAAAAATAAGAACAAGAAAACTACATTTAAAGTTCCACAAAGCACACAGACACATTTTAAAGGTCCCAAGTAACCCAGGGAAGGTTAAAAAAAAAGAAAAAAAGATCATCACTTACCTGGATGTCCCGATCTGACCCGGAAGTGTTCGTGCTGAAGAGGGCATTGTTGGGGTAAGTACAATTTTTAATTTTTTTTAAATTAGTTTAACATACAATAAAAACATAGAATACACTAGGACATTAATACAAACATAACAGTCATTACAGACAAAAGGACAATGTATATATCTATATATATCAACACATAAACACACACACATATATATACATGCACTCTAAAATAGACTTTCCCCCTATCCTCCAAATACTTTCTTATATCATTATTTTCCATTTTATCCTCTATATTACTAATATATCACTAGAGATCTATTACTTATTACTAATAACCTATTTCCTATTATCGTCAAAGTATTTTCAAACTATTAATTCACATTCCTGTCAACAATCTACAAAGATCATATACAGAGTCTTTAATGTATTCTACCAATGTTGTTGGTATATTTATAATATTGTTGCTAAATTTTTATTACATGTTACTTTTTAAATCCTTCCACATATGTATTACCCCTTAATTTTTTTTAGATAAACTATAAATGGTTTCCAGTTTTTCATAAACTCGTCTATTGAGTTTCTTTTCATAAAATTAGTCAGTTTGTCCAATTGTGCCATTTCTGACACTTTCTCTACCCAATCCATGGCTGTTGAAATATAATTGGTTTTCCATTGTCTCGTTAAGACCCGTTTTGCTGCAGTAACCAGATAGTTTATTAACTTCCTGTGTTGTATTTCTTTCTTGTTCTCTAAATCAATCATATTTAATAAGTATAACTCTGGTTATATAGAAAGTTTAAATCCTAAGATTTTTGACAGCTTTCTATTTATTTTGGTCCAATATCTTTGTACTTTCTTACATTTCCACTAAACATGATAAAAGTACCTATCTGAGCTTCACATTTCCAACATATATTTGAGGAGTTTTTAATACATCCTGTCCAGCTTGTCCAAAGATAAATACCAATAATACATCATATTATAGAAATTTTCTTTCAAATTATAGGAACAAGTAAATTTTAGAGTTCTGATCCAAATATCCTCCCATTGATTCATATGAATATTACGTCCTTTATTTACCACCCAATTATCATACATTGTTTAACCTGTTCTTTTTCAGTACTGTACTAAATTTTAATAATAATTTATACATTTTACTAATTAAATGATTTTCTTCTGAGTGTATAATTTTCTCTAATTCTGTTATTTGTTCACTACACTGTAAGTATGAGATTTAAAGGGAGAGAGGCTGGATGGCCATCTGTCGGGAATGATTTGATTGTGTATTCCTAATGGCAGCAGGTTGGACTGGATGGTCCTTGAAGTCTCTTCCAACTCTATGATTCTATGACAGAGGCATCGCATGCTGGCAATGCCAACAAAAAAGCAGCAGGGGATCTGGGAAGGCGAGATGAAGGTGGAGTGATGAAGAGCCACCCTCCTCTTCCTTCTCTACAACCAGCAGCTGCATAGGCGGCTCCTCCTGTTCCTTTGCAGCCAGAATTGGAGGCCGCTGGCCCTGGTATGGGTGAAGGGTGGGCAGCTCTCCTCCTCTTCCTTGTGGTGGCTGCCCTCCTCATTGTCTCTGAGCACTACCACGTCCCCTACACCTTCCTCACCCCCTACCATGCAAAACAATAACACGACTGCCATCTTGACTCACAGCCATATTAGCATCACAGCCGAGAGCTTTGCATACTATTGTTTTTGCCAAAACACTGCAGAGAGAAAAGAACACTGCTGCAATTGCTTATAATGCACAGGTATGTGCATTGTTTCATGTATAGACAAGACCCTGGTAACTTTGCCTGCCCTTCTCTTTGGATGCCTAAACTGTATTTCTAAATGCTCAAGTGAAGCTTTAAATTACTGCAATGCTAGAAATTTGGGGAGTGAAGGAAAATTTCATGGGGGAGACAGAATTCTTATTTGGGGAGGGCAATGCCCTTGTTTCACTTCCTCCCTGCTTCCCCCATAGCTACACCTCTGCTGTAGAAGCAAAAGTGAACTTCTTTCTTCCTACTCATATCTTACATTTCTTTTCTATTCTTTGCCATGGGCTTATTTATTTCATTTTCCTTCCTTGCCTCACCATACATTTTTAACCCCTTCTTGTTTCCAAACATCATTCCTTCTTTCTTCTAATGCATCCCCTTTCCTTTTTCTTTCTTTCCTCCTTTCCTTTCTATCCCTCTCTCTCTTTCTGTGTTCCTTGGAGCTGCAGTAGGAAGTTATTCTCCATTTCCAGCTGTTTGCAATCCTAACCACAACTCCCCCCCCCTTTGCTTTTCATGAGAATGCCTCTCCTTTTAGGGACAACTCCAGATGAGTAATGATCCCAAAGGAATGTCCTGAGAGGGAAGCAATCAGTAGTTCTTCTCCAGAGATGCTTGGAGAGGCGGGGATCTGTGTCCAAGGGTTTCCCCATGATTTATCATTGCCCAGAGCCTTGGTGGACTGCAGAAAATATCCTTTGAGGCAGCTGTATCCTGGCAAGTCAAATTGGCAGGAGCCCAAAGGAAGGCTGGTGCTGCCCCCTGAACCATTCAGGGAACATCTACAAAACAGTAAAATAGGGGAGGCTAAATGTAAGAGCCACCAAACATTATTAGAATTCCTAAACATCTTGAGTCATACAACATGATTAAACTTCTGAAACCATTCATAAGGAAGCAAAGCTTTGGAACATTAGCTTTTTTTTTTGTATGATGCTTGCAAGATGCTGATGGGTTCTTTGGAATCATATCTGGTATCATGACTGGGAGATTCTATCATATGGAGTAGATTCGTCCTCCCCCACTGCTTTGGTTTCTCAATTAACTTGTACCTAGAAGGTTTATTGGTGCATATGTGCACGTTGGCAGTAACCAGAGGGCATGATGTGAAGTAGCAGAGGCAGCAGAAAGCAAAGGCATAACCAGCGCTTTGTGCAAAAATGGCATATTAATAGGAGCCCTGGTGGCGCAGTGGTTAAATGCCAGTACTGCAAGTCACCACGTTGCAGGTTGATTCCAGAGGGCTCCAAGGTTCACTCAGCCTTCCATCCTTTCGTAGGTCAGTAAAATGAGCACCTGGCTTGTGGGGGCAATTAGCTAACATACATTGGAAACTGCTTAATGCAGTGTAGATGTGTAAATTGCTATTGCTTAAAAACAATTTGTAAGCCGCTCTGATAGCCTTGTGGCTGAAGAGCGGGGTATTAATTAATTAATATTAAAAATGAAATAATAGATTTCTAATGCATTCGTTCTACTGGGAAAAGAAGACCAGGGGTTTGTCTTAATGGTGAAAAGACTCATCACAGAATGCAAGCCACATTGTTTTACAGTTTTGTGAAGGAGGGGGCCACCAAAATGTAAAAAACTACATGGAAAAAGCCTTTCCCAGAGTTTTTTAAAAACAGCATAGGGAATGCACATTCCCCCTTGTTGGGACAAGCAATTTGATATGACTCGCTTTCCCATAAGAGAGGAAGCACAAAGATGATTGGCTTGGTGAGCATGGGGGGCGGGGCTTGCTAACAAGGCAAGCTCCAGCTGCCACCATGTTGGATTTTCACTTAGCAAGCGATCACTAAGGCGATAAAATTGGGTTAGGGTTGTTCTTGGGTTTTTTTGCTTTGCTGTTAAATTGAAAAATCACTCTATCACACCTTGGACATTGTTTTTTTTTCTTTTTTTTAAATTCAGTGACAACAAAATCTCAGGTGATTTCATTAGTTGGGGGTATGTTGGTTTACATAGAATAGAAAACTGGGATTTTGTACTTTAACATACCATATGAAATTATATCAATGCAGAAATTGTTGTTGTATAATATGAATGATTTTATGAACAAGTATATGGATGTAAATTATGGACCAACAACCTTTTTTCTGTACTTTTTAATTTGAAGAAATTTTAAAAATAAAATTTAAAAAACCCAAAATTTCAGGTAAGTAGAAACACAAGTAAATCATTTGTGAGCTCCATCTCGCATGCAAAGCTTATGGGTGCAAAAGCATTGTTAAGAAAATTCTCAGCTGCTGCGAAATGCCATTACTGCAGGGCACTCCATTTTGGGAGGGGCTCATATAGATGAACCCTAGGTAATTCAGAATTCCCCCAAAACTCTGGAACATTGCTAAAAGAAAATGTAGGAAGAACTAATTTATTTCTGTCCAACCCAAGTAGTTTTGATTGCTACTTAAAAAAACATTTTGCTTCTTAATGCTCCCTCAACACTTCTGCTCAAAAGGAATTCCCTGTCTGCTTGGCAGTTTTTAAAATACTTGAAATTGCTACCATATCATCACTGAATAGGTTCTCTCAGCCAATCATGGCTAGGTCTTACAGCCTTTTCTCATGAGCAGTATATCTCAGTCTTGTGCGTCACCACTGATGCTCTCCTCTTTATCCTTGTTCTCCTCTGTCAGGTGCTAGCTGAAGCCATCTCCAGAAAGGGATGCTTCAGGACTTTGTATAGTCTGCACGTAAAAGTGAACTAACCTAATTTGTATGCCCAGGCTAATATGCAGAGAGAGTGATGAAATACATCTTCTTTTGTATTTAACTAAAAGTGAAAACAAAACCTTCCGGTTCTCTCCATCTTGAATCTGAAGGCAGTTGTGAATTTTGGTAAAGTCTTCGATTCTTTGCGTTTTGCAGTGGCAGTGACATACAGAGCTGACAAGATATCCCAGGAACTGTCCTGTCCTCCAGGTGTGAAGATCCAAAATCTGACAGAGATGGTTCCAAGACTAATGAAGCAACTGACCATAACCCTTTCTTTCCAATCCATGTGAGAACAAACCCCACTGCTAGACGGGTCCTTCAGTGTTCAAGAAACTCTCAGGCTCTAGGTAGGGATGTGAAGACTTTTGTACACAGGTGGTTATTTTGTCCATCCTTCCTGTCGAAGACAGTGAACAGTGAAAGTCAAAAACTGTGCAGATGGTGTCATCAGGAAAGATTTGGCTTCCTGGAGTATGATTTATGAGTCACCAAGAAGGACTTCTGGCAAAAGAAGACCCATACCTCATAGTGGTTGGGAAGAATATATTTACTAGAGGGGCTCGTCTACATTGGCTCATCTTGTTATTGTGGCTTATGTACCTCTTTCTGCTTTCTATGGGGTTGATTATGATTGAATCTTGCAAATAATCACAATCACAGTTTAAATCACAATATATTTCTAGCAACAATACAACAAATTATATATTAAATGTAACACATATGCACTGTCCCCAAAGTTCGATGCATCCAGTGAATTGCCAGGGCTGGATTTGATTGCAGGATTCTTCCATCAGTGCTGCTCAGAGATATTGCAACATTAGGATGCAACCTTAAAGCCCCAAATAAAAAAATACAATATAGATGCAAAATGCAATATAGACATTCCACTATGAAGAATTTACCTTTTTGTTCCCTCCCCCTAAGCACATAACTGAAAATGCCATTACCTTACTCAAGGTGAAAAGGGCCTGCTCCTTAGCCTGGCACTTGGAGCTCTTTCCAGCTCCAGCCCTATCTCTCTTTCTGAACTGAACTAGTAAGTACAGCCTCTTTTTTAGGGTCTCCCCACCCATTGGGCCAATCCAATAATGCACAAGGGTTACATTTAGAGGTGAGGCGAGGCAAGTCAGATGATGAAGAACTGCTTTCCCATGGCTTGTGGGAGGAGGAAATGGAAATGTGCTCATAGATAGAGTCCATGGCTGGCATCCTGTGTTGCAGTTATGGGTTTGAAACAGAGAGATAACTGTTCAGCATTCAGTAGTGCTACACATTTAGGCTTGTGACACTACTGCCATGATCATAAACACCCCCAAACTTACCTTAATAGCCAGCAGCCTCACCAACCGATGGAGGTCTTTTGAGCAGCCAATCGGAACAACAGGGTTATGTTTCCAGCCCCTTCCCACCAGTGAGCAAGGCTGTGACAATCAGAAGCAGGACCCCTGTCCCAATTCTGTATGCAGACTTGTTCACTCATGGGAGAGTGATGGAAACATCCTCTTCCTGCACCCCAATTGTTAAGATAGGTTTGGAGGGGTCAGGCCAAGAGACATTACTTAGTTATGCATTCATAACTAAGGGCTTGTCTATACAAGATTAAAATGTGGATTGATGCACACTAATGCCAATTTGAAACACCTTCTATTTGTCTTAATGGTTTGGGGCTTTTTTGCAAGATTGCAGGCATGAAAAGCTATTCGCTTTCGCTGTTCCAACAGGCATGACTGCGAATCAAGATGGTGGGTGTGAGTGAATTTTTGCATTTTTATTTACCTCGAGTTGCTGCCGCTGAACAATCTTTTTTTTTTTTAAAAAAAGCATATGTAAGGAGTGAAAATACAATATTCTGCCTAAATAAACAGGAAAAAAAGACTGTTTTGTTGCCTCAGCACACAATCGCTACAGTGAAAATCCAACATGGTGGTTCCAGATGCTTGCCTTGTTAGCAAGCTCTGCCACCTGCTCATGCATGACCAATCCAGTTTCAACTTCTCCTCTTGTTTTTTTTTTTTTTAAAAAACAAAACTTTGGGAAAAGCCACGAAAGCTTTTCCTGTGGTTTTTTTTTTTTAGCCACTTATTTACTTAATATTATATAAATATAGTCAATGTACATTTTAAGCACGGAGGACTGAGATGGTGTGGGGGTGGGCAGGGAAAAGATGAGAGTGTGTATGTTTGTGGGGGTGTATGTGTGTGTGTCAGCCAAATAGGTTAGGCTATTTCTTAGCCTAATCTATTTTATAGGACTATTATCAGAATCATATAGGAGGGAAGAAATTGGTGCTACTTGAGCGAGAAAGCAAGATAGAAATGTAATGAATTAAATTAGTAATGTGGGAAAAGAGTTGCTGTTTAAGATCACACCGTACCCACACTTTGACTGAAATAAGATCTGAAATACATACCATGGCTTGAAGTTCATTCTTTTTATCATTGCACTGAATTGCCAGTCCTGCAAGCCACCATGTTGCAAGTTCTATTCCAGCGGGCTCCAAGGTTCACTCAACCTTCCATCCTTTCATAGGTCAGTAAATTGAGTACCCAGCTTGTGGGGGCAATTAGCTAACACACATTGGAAACTGTTTAATGCAGTGTAGATGTGTAAATAGCTATTGCTTAAAAACAATTTGTAAGCCGCTCTGATAGCCTTGTGGCTGAAGAGTGGGGTATAAATAAATAAATAAATAAAGACTAAATACAAATCAATGGGGAAGAATGTACACCAGTCTTTGGCTAGGGTTGCCCGAGTGAAAACTGGAGAGAGTTCCTGTACCTTTAGTGGTTGTGTGGCAGAGGGAGGGCTGGTCCAGATGGTGAAACAAATCCTCATAGAATCCGAGGGGAATCCTACGTGTCCAGATGGGATCCTGCAGCATTCTGTAATTTTTGGAGGTAGGGGGAGGAACATTCAGGAAAACTACGGGGGGAAAGCTTTTGGGGCTTTTCCCAATTAAAAAAAAAACTTTAGGGGAAATGCGCACTCTCGCTCATTGGGACAACTAAATCATAGCTCAGTGCATTCCTGAAGATGATAGCTGATTGGTTGGACATGTGCTGTTGTGCTCCGAGACATCAAAACAGCCTTTCTTTCTTTTTTCTTTTTTTCTCCCTCCCTTCCCATTATTTAAGTAGAAGCTTGCTCTTCCACAACTTGGATTTAGGATTTTTTTTAAAAAATTGTTTGGCAGGCAGAAGCTGGAGAATACAGAACCACGAGTAATTCATTCACGCCCACCATCTTGATTCGCTGGCATGCCTCCATGTGAAGAGCAAACACAGACAGCTTTGCACACCAGAGACCTTGCAAAAAGATAGCTGAGACAAATGAAAGCTGCTGCGAATTGGTGCAGGTTCACAACAATCCACATTTTATTCCCTCGTCTAGACTGGCTTGGAGTGTCAGCAGGTGTTACTTGTTACCTGGTTGTGTGACAAGCAATGCCTGCTGGAATAACCTGTTCTGTGCAACCACTAAAGGTATAGGAGCCTTCTCTAGTTTTTAGTCTGTCAACCGTGTCCTTTCTACCTTCTTGCATCACTGTATCAGGAGAAGGTGGGATCTGTGGGTGGTTGCTCCATGTGATGACACACTGAACTACAAGAGGCATGTCCTCTACGAATTGGTCCGAGGCCTCTGATTGATTCTACCCACTCAGAATAGCTGTTGGATTCTTCTGGACAGGAAGGAGTAAAAAACAAAAGTCATTTTTTTTACTCCTTCCTGTCCAGAAGAATCCAACAGCTAGTCTGAGTGGGTATTCTAGCTGGGTGTTCCTCACTTAAGCTGTCTACCACCCTGACACAGTTTTTTTTCTTCTTTGAGGGAGATTTGGATGCATTCCCTTCTCCCATGATGCCGGACTGCTTGTTTACAATTTCACACTTCATTAGAGAGGGATGAGAATTTGGCTTGTGTAGATGGGTACCTTAATAAAATTATCTAATGTATTTGACAGAAAAATCTCAAGATTTTTTTAAAAAATTCAAACATGGTATAGAGTAAGGTCCATTCATCCCTACATTTCACCAATGGTGAAATATTTCTGAAGCAAGACTTCTGTTTTAGCTCAGCAGTAGGAAATACCTCTCAAATGCACAAAAACTTCTCAAAAGTTTAATAAACTGGATAGGAATAGAAGCTCTCCCCATAGTGAACTTAGTTGGTCAGTCTCTGTATTTCAGCCATACTAAGTAGCATACGTCATCGTTAAGGAAAGAACTGAGATTGAATAACAATGGAAAGTTCAGTTCATGCATTCTTTGATTTCAGTTATTCTGTCTGCCTGTCAAGTATCTGGAGAGCTACTAAATCCCAACTGGAAGTTGTTAACCTTCAGTGGAGTGAAACTTTCCTAGAGCAGGGGTAAGCAGCCTCATGCCCTCCAGATGTTTTAAACCACACCCCCCCCATGATCCCCATGACTATTGGTCATGCAGCCTGGGACTGATGGGAGTTGTAGTCCAAAACATCAGGAAGATCCACTGATGAAGGACTTGCATTGCTGTCAATGACCATATTCTTTATTCTGACATCTCTGGCAGAGACAGGCCCCTACAAAGGTTATTTCATAGAATCATAGAATCATAGAATTGCAGAGTTGGAAGAGACCATGAGGGCCATCCAGTCCAACCCCCCTGCCACGCAGGAAATCACAATCAAAGCATCCCCGACAGATGGCCATTCAGCCTCTGTTTAAAGACCTCCAAGGAAGGAGACCCCACCACGCTCCGAGGGAGTGTGTTCCACTGCCGAACAGCTCTTACTGTCAAAAAGTTCCTCCTCATGTTGAGGTGGAATCTCTGTTCCTGGAGCTTGCATCCATTGCTCCGTGTTCCAGTCTCTGGAGCAGCAGAAAACAAGCCTGCTCCATCCTCAGCGTGACATCCCTTCAAATACTTAAACAGGGCTATCATATCGCCTCTAAACCGTCTTTTTTCCAGGCTAAACATACCCAGCTCCCTAAGTCTCTCCTCATAAGGCATTGTTTCCAGACCTTTCACCATTTTAGTTGCCCTTCTCTGGACACGCTCCAATTTGTCAATATCCTTTCTGAATTGTGGTGCCCAGAACTGGACACAGTATTCTAAGTGAGGTCTGACCAAGGCAGAATAGAGTGGCACTATTACTTCCCTTGATCTAGACACTATACTTCTATTGATACAGCCCAAAATTGCATTGGCCTTTTTAGCTGCCGCATCACACTGTTGGCTCATGTTCAACTTGTGGTCTACTAGGACTCCTAGATCCCTTTCGCACGTAGTCTCATTCAGCCAGGTCTCTCCCATCCTATATTTATGCATTTCATTTTTCCACCCTAAATGCAGTACTTTACATTTCTCCGTATTGAATTTCATTTTGTTAGCTTTGGCCCAGCTCTCCAGTCTATCCAGGTCATTCTGAATTTTGATCCTGTCCTCTAGGGTATTAGCTACTCCTCCCAATTTGGTGTCATCTGCAAATTTGATAAGTATGCCCCTAATTCCCTCATCCAAGTCATTGATAAAGATGTTGAATAGCACTGGGCCCAGGACAGAACCCTGTGGCACCCCACTGGTCACCCTGCACTCCCCTGATGGGCCACAAACCCACAAAAATTGGCCACGATTGCATTGCCAAAAGTGAAACTGAAAATGACCTCTCTTTTTCATGCATTTGTGGCCAATTTTCATTGTTGGGGTGTTCCATGTGGGGCAAGGACTGGAGTCCCTGGTCATGGTTGACATTACATAACTATGTAACATATAGCTACGTAACAAAAGTGCTAAGAAACCCTGTTAGTGAATTGTGATGATGTGTAACAGGACACTGGCAAGTCCAGGAATGTATCCCTGTGGATACAGGGAGCGATCTGTATAATTGACTATGTAGCTGATACAGAATACTGACCCTGCTTCATTGATACCAACTAGAAATGCAAAATATGGATTTAGTTTGGTACAGAGTTTGGGGGACATATATTGAGTGCAGCAAAATGTCCTCTGGTGCTTAATGACCTGAGGTGGGACCAGCAGTCAGTTGACTTCCTTCCTTTAGGGAAGCCTTCTTCAAGCTAATGCCCTCCAGATGTGTTCAACAGCACCTCCCATCATCCCCAGGCAGTATGATTGGAGTGGTGGTCCAACACATCTGGAAAACACCAGCTGAAGGGAGAATGATTTAGGTGAGCAGAGTCTCTTTCTGATCTAATTGCTTGCTCCACTGACTTTGAGAAGAGAGCTAGCTTCTTTTGAGCTGAGCTTTTAAGCCTCTCCATCTCTCTATTGTGGGAGGGTAGATGTTGTTGGGCTGCAAGTCTCAGAAGACCTAGCCAGCACAGCCTGTAGTGAGGAATGCTGGGAGCTGAAGTCCAGCAACATTTCGCTGCATGATTCTCACCCCCTGGTTTATGGTCTTAAGTCTGCATGCTCCTCCTCCATTTGCTGTCATAAGGCTGAGGTAAGTATAATGCAGATTTCCATAAAATGTCCAGGCTGAGAAATTTTCCCTCTAAAGCCTGCATGCTACACTCAGAATATGGATCTAGATTTCTAATGAAAAAGGCATTCTCTCTTCTTCATAGAAGGTTGTTGGTTCTGTTGGACTAACAAAAACTGTGGGGGCTACTGGTCCTGATACAAATTCTTTATTTTTCCACCCTTCCCCTCAAATGGAGGACTTTTTCTTTCTGGAAAAGAGGGGACTCCCCTGCCTCTCCCCCATCTCTATCCAGTGCCCCTGGATGAAGGCAGGGACCTGGAGTGGGGCTGGACAGCAGAGCTGCAGGGTTGGGCTCCTGTCTGGAACCAGAAGGACTACGCTTGTTTCTGATTAGCTGCTCTTGGCAAGCCTAGTGGAAAAAATAGCTTAAAAAGTCAGAAAGCTTTAAAACAAATGTCTCAGACAGAAGGGGAGGGGAAAGAGAAAGAGAGAGAGAGAGAGGAAGCATAGGATAAAAAGACAAGAGGGAGGATGGGTTGCGAAAGTATATAAAATGTAGATGGGAGTGGGAGAAAGGGAAGGAAACTCACAACAGAACTGGAGGAAGTTACATCTTTGGATCACAGCTCCCAGCTTCTCCCAGTCAGCATGGCAACTAGGATTTGTAGTCCAAAAATGTAACTTTTTCAAGCTCTTCTCACTGCCCCATCCTATACATGTTGTTTATTCGGATATAAGCCCCACTTTGTTCAGTGGGTTGATTCCATGTTTAGTTGTACTTGGTGGTAGACCTACTGAAATTAATGGAACTAACTGGAGTCCTGTGGCTTTCAATGGTTCTACTCTTACTATGGTTAAATATAGAACCAGCCCAATATTGATTTGAGAGTGCTTGGTTATAATTACATTTGCGTAGGATTGCAGCCTACTTGCACAAAGGGCTTGTTTAGACGGGCTATGTACTATCTATGTTTAGACGGGCTTTCTTCTGTCTTGGAGTCCTGCAGTCCAAACAATGCAGGGATTTTGCCCAGTTTTGTCTCCAGGTAGTCCTGATGATGCCTGAGGCAAAGCTGGGGGAAGCTGGAGTAACACCCTTTAAAATGTTTTAATAAAACATCCAGGAAAACCCATACTATGTGAGAAAACCCAGATGGGTTCTGCATCGGAATGCAGGGTCCATATCTGGAAGCTGTCCTGTATAGCCAGATGCTGACACCACTGCTGGAGTCACTTTACAGTCAGGAAGAAGGCTGCCAGCATGTGATCAAGCCCCCCTTCATGTGACCAGCTATGATCACATGCTGAGAGCCTCTTTCCTGGCTTCAGAAAGAGCAATGTATGACGGGGGGCGGGGAGGTGCCCGTCAATGCCAGCCGGTGTGTGCATGTGGTGGCCATCATGTGCAATTCATCCCATTTCATCTTTGTAATGGGGGGGGGAGGGGCCAGCTCTGGGTTTAAAATATGCTGGCCGGAAGGTGGCATATTCTGGCCGGCCTAGACAAGCCCAAAGTTATGCACGTCTACTCAGAAGTAAGAGTAGACATTAAGTTCAATAGGACTTGGTCCCTAGTTAGGCAGGTATAAGAGTTCAGTCCTATACTCACAATTACTGTATATACCAATTTTCCTGGAAGTAAGGGCCATTGGATTTACTGGGACTTATTTTGAGTAGACATGCATAGGATTGCAGGTGGAAATTCTTTGAGGATTTATTTGCAGCTCACTGTTGGATATCAATTTCCACCAATATAACCAAGTAACATTTCCTGGCCTGACCCCCTAAGCCCACCTTAAGAACCACCAGCCACATTGAGTGAAGGAGGTCTGTTCAGTTGCCAACGGGGGTGCAAGAAGGAGGATGTTGCCAGCCCCTTCCGCTAGCAAGTGAGGCTGTGACAAGGTACTGTGGTGATGTCCTGCTTCTGATTGTTACAGTCTTACTCACGGGCAGGAGAAGGCTGGAAACACCATCCTCATTGCTCTCTGATTGGCAGCTGAACAGACCTTCTTCATTTGATGGGCTCCTAGGTCTTAAGATGGGTTGGGGAGTACTTACAATTATGACCATAGTGCTGTGATAATGACTGAATATGGAGCAGTCTCAGATCCATAACTCTAGACTATGAATCCATAAACGTAATACAGAATGCCAGCCATTGTTTTTAAATTGAGGAACTCCACTACCATCTTATTTGTCAGAATCATTACCCAGTATCCAGTGCCATTAACTTTTACTTGGAGAGCCAGTGCCTTGTAGTGGTTGGACTGGAACCTGAGAGATCCTGGTTCTAGTTCCTAGTTTTTTTCAGCCTGACCTCCTTCATAGGGTTGTGGTTGTGAAGATAAACCGAGGACAGAAGAAGAGAGTTGTCTCAGAGCCTTACTGCACTCTGAAGAAAAGTGGCAAAGCAGCAGGAGCATTCCATCTTGCCTGCTGGCTTACCTCATGGTGTTCTTCCAGTGTTCTTTTGTTCTGGTCCTGTGGGGGACCAAGGGAAAACCATGTCTTTTTGCAAACAATTTTTCTAATTATCAAAAAGATGCAGTTTTACCTTAGTCCCACACAGGACTAGAATAAAAGAATGGTGACGTCATGCGATAAGGAAGCAGGAAAGGTGCAACATTCTGCTGCTTTGCCACTTTTCTTTGGAGTGTGGTAAGTCTCTCAAGCTTATGAAAGGCAGAATATAACTTAAAAAATAAAAATAAAGGACAGAAAAACAAGTCTGCCTCTTTTTTCTTCAACTTGAATTCTGTCAATTTACAGAAACTTCAGGATATCAAGTACAACCAAATTCCCGCACACAGCAGAGCTTGGGAAAGTGACTTTCAGGGACTGTAAATTGCAGAATCACACACT
Source organism: Gambelia wislizenii (assembly GCA_030847615.1). NCBI lineage: Eukaryota > Metazoa > Chordata > Lepidosauria > Squamata > Crotaphytidae > Gambelia > Gambelia wislizenii. The sequence continues at coordinate 29,865,435 of JAUMIR010000006.1, read as the reverse complement.
GGCCACACTAGTTGGGAGGATTCTAGGAGCTGTATTCCAAAACGCATAACATTTTCTCTGATACACACACAACCTGGCACACTGACCAATAAAATTAAAACGTGAGGGTAAGTTAACAACAACGAAACTGCAGGGCTATTAAATCAAATCATTCCAGCTGCAAAATGTCAAGTTGCTCTCCAGCATCAGTGAAGGATTTTGCACAACCAAGGACATTTCATGCTGTATATTTTAAGGAGGAAGAGGTACAGGGCTGAAGCAAATGTGGTACTAGAGATCTATGGGAGATTTGGATCTTCCCATTTTTAAAATGTGTAAAAGCCCTGGGGAGTCCTAATTTGATGAGGAAACTGACTGAAGGTGATACAAAAATTTTGTTTGTATTAATATATATCTGTGACGTTCCCTTCTTTCATCCCTCTTTCTCACACACAGAGAAACAAACACACACACAAACCAACAGTTGATACAGATCCAATCCCTGTTTTTCCTGCTTACCCAAACTATGGTTACTTATGGTTCCCAAGTGAATACCACCCCAGGTTCTGAGATTTCAAGGCTCAAACCTGAGGCCTAAGGACAACCCTTAGAATCATAAAATTATAGAGTTGGAAGGGGCCTTATAGACCATTGAGTCTAACTCCCTGCTCAATGCAAGACCTCCAGCTAAAGCATCTCTAGCAGGTAGCTGTCCAGCTTCTCTTTGAAGATGTCCAGAGAAGGAGACCCCACCACCTCTCTAGGCAACTGGTCCCATTGGCAAACTGCTCTCACTATCAAGAAGGTCCTTCTAATGTTCAATCAAAATCTTTTCTCCTGTAACTCTGTCTTAAAGGCAGCACTTGGAAAAGTTCCCTTTTCAATTTGCCCTTCACCCAATCCCCCCTCCCCAAATCATCACAGCCAGTGGTTTCTTCTCAAACTAGCACATGCTCCTCAAGACACAGTCCCAGGGCTGACATAACATTTTACGACCTGTCCAGTTTGATTCTTCATATGGGATGGAATGGAGGCTGTACCTTAGGCAGTGAAAAATCCTGGGCTGGTTCTACAGAGTCTTACAAATAAAGGAGTAAACCACTTGTAGCTAGGACTCCCAACAAAACAACCACTACTGTCACCAGCACTGTGAAACAATGTAGCAATGACCAATAGGTACCCTCCAACTATCCCAATTTTACAGCAACAGTCTCCATTAATCCTCTGATGCCCCACTTTTTTCAGCTACAGTAGGACCCCTGTATCCGCTGGGGATTGGTTCTGGGGGGCCCAATTGATACTGAAGACTGTGGATAATAGTGAACACCATTGAAAATAATGGGACTTCCAGTTTAAAATACCATAGATTTGCCTTGGAGGTCCTAGAAAATGTCTAGAGAGGACACATTTTCAAGGAAGACTCCATGGTAGGTGTGCTGTTTTATGTCCTGTGGATAATTGAATCAGTGGATAATGAATCAGTGGATACGGGGGTCCTTCTGTACTTTTGAAATGTCCTAGTTCTCTCCTGCTCCCACTCCCCCCCCCTTTGTCCTTGGCTTTCTTCAGATGCTGCACACTAAGTTTAAAATGTAAAACTAGTTTGCCCTAAAGTAACTCAGCCGAGGGGAGAGGAAAGGAGAGGGCATAATTTTGTCCTTCCCAGTAGGCTCAGGCAAAAGCAAATTGCTGCAACATCTCCTGGCTTGTCTGTCCTTCCTCAATAACTTTTTTCATCTTGAGCACACTCTGGAATTCCTTGGTCACATGTGTCCCAGTTTTCATCTGTGAAATGTGGGCTGAAAGCTTAAATGGTTGAACATAGTATTCAAGTTCCTCATGCAGAACTCCACTACGGCTTCCCTGTCACCACCCCAGGACTCACTTTTGAGCTGCGATAGCACCCTCTCCATGACCATTCCATTGATGGTAGAGAGTGAAGGGGGTTGGAGAAGTATCTGGGTATTTCCACATAGCCAGACACAAAGTGTCATATTCCACTGAATTCTCTCAGCAGATGATGTCATCTGTCTATAGTTGGCTATGGGGACATAGCCTGGTCTCCTGTTAAGAGCCATACAAACTTGCCATACACATGTATACAGTATAGTGGGCCCTTGGTGTCTGCTAGGGTTTAGTTCCAGGACCCCCCATGGATACCAGAATCTGTGGATGCTCAAGTCCCATTATATACAATGGCATAGCAAATGGCATCCCTTATATAAAATGGTGAACAGCAAGGTTTGCTTTATGGAATATTTTTTGGGTATTATTTTCAAGCCATGATTGGTTGAATCTGTGGATACATAATCCGTGGATACAGAGATCTGGCTGTATGTCCTTTTTCATGTGCAGTGGGAGTTGGTGTTCCCTCCTTCCACACTGCCTAAAATGCCCCCCAGCTTACAGAACACCCTCTGAACTTTGTGGGGAGCAGGCAGGATTACAGAAGTGTCCCCCTGTAACCAGATGCAAAATGATGACATTAGCACCAAGATCTGCTGGGGTAATCATTTCACATCTTCTGCCTGTTCCCCATAAGCAGGGAAGGGGCATAGGGTAGGGTAGGGGTGCTCAGAAGCTGTTCAGTAAGTCGGGGGTATAGGGCATAGGTCTAGTATAGATCTGGATAGATCTGTGTGGGGACCTACTATGCTATGCTGTGCTGTTCAAGATTACAGCCATAGCCAGATGTCTCTCGAATCCATTTCATTCTTCACCAGCTATGGGGGCAGGAGTTATTGCAGTGCAACAGTGAGTCCTGGGGAAGGCTTTGCATTTTGTGGAGGAAAGAAAAGAATATCAACCTTTGAAATGACCTCAAAAATAAAATAAAAATACATATGTAAGTGTAAGGTGGACTTGCAAATGGCACTAACAGGATGCTGGCCATGGTGAGTGAGCATGAAGGTTCTCATGAAAACTCCTCCTTCCAGAGGCATTTGCCACAAGGAAGGTGTCCATCTTTGGGAACAGCATAACTTTGTCATGTAGCACCACTCCCAGGGGCATATTCTGTCTCAGGAACGAGACTAAGCTGCTGAAAACAGCAAAAAATACTAACTTGTGTAGAGATGGGGAAATCTCTCAGTTTTGCTGCTTCCTGCATTCCATTAAAAAAACACCCACATACACCCCTCAAGTTCTTTCTCTCCCATATATGAAGAAATGTCCAGATTTTGGTAAATTCTTGGGAAGGCAAAAACCCAAAAAACAAATGGAAAGGAAATTCTTGTCCATCCACATGGACAAATTCCTCACTCCATACAAATTCCTCATTCCATACCTAGCTTGGGGAAAAGGTTATTGTACCTGGCTGCCATTTAGCTATTCCAGATGAGCAGTCAGAAAAAAAAGTGACAGCAACTCTGATTTAACACTAGACAAGGATTCAAACCCAGACCCTTAAGAGTTAAGCATTCAAAGCCTAAAGCTTGCATAGATGACTGTGTTATTGTTGGTTTCTCCAACATTCAATTAATAATAATAATAATAATAATAATTTTAAAAAAACCCAGTCTCCAGTCTTTTCTATTGCAAGTATGAAGAAATTGGTGAATTTTGGCAAATTCTTACAAAGAAAATGAACTGAAACAAAATTCTCACCTTCCCTACCCCAGCTCTTGAGGGAAGAATGAGGCTACCACAGGCACTATAAAGGACTCAGAAAATGCGACTTCAACAGATGAGAAGAAGTCCACCTGGAAGGCATTTCTATATATGCATTTCTGCAAGGAACGGACATCAAATGAACTTTTATTGCAACGTTGCACAGAAGTGGAAGGGTCCAAATTCCTGCATCTGTGCGTCATCAGTCCAAGTTTAACGACGTGTTTTTCCAACTTTAAATGTTTTTGCCTCTTTTATAAATACCACAGCTGCCATTTTCTAGTGTGCACCGCAGCCTCGGGTTGAGAGGAAAGAGACCTCTTTTTTTGTTGTTGCTGTTATGAAAAGTACAATTGGGATGGGTATGAAAAAGGAAAGATTAAGAGTGGTCAGCTCCTCAACCACCTGAAATTCTGGCAACATGCATTTATTCCACAGGTCAAGGCAAGCATAGTATGGAAGATCAATGTCACCTCACCAGAGATTTTTATGTTATGTCTGGGCCAACCTGGCATTGAGCTAAAATTTCCCAGAAGTCATTTTTTCACATAAAATTTCTGAGATTCCTCCCCCCATCCCACTGCCTGCACCCATAGAAGGATTTTCTCTCAATATTCACCACCATTTTTTATGTGTGGAGTGTCAGCTTCCCAGAATGCCCAGAGTGATGCTAAATCCAGTGCATTGTAGAGGATACAAAATGGTGGCCAGGCTGTCAATGCATTAGTTGCTGCAGCTGCCTCCATCTGAAGTGGCAACAAAAGTCAAACAAGTAAACAAGAAACTGTTGGAGAATTTTGCAAACCGCCAGCTGAGCAAGTAGAGCAGCTGCTTGCTACAGTTTGCAAGGCTTAATAGATTTGTTGCTGCAATGTGCAAAGTTTCTCCAGGAGGTCTACGTACAGGTTGACCCCTGTATCCACAGATTTGGTATCCACAGTTTCACTTATCAATGTGTGAAAAAATATGTTATCTCTAGACGTTTCTAGGTCCTCCAATGCAATTCTAAGGTCAACTTCTGGTGTTCGTCTCATTGAAAATAACAGGGTTCCCTATTATCCACAGTTTCAAGTATCCACAGGAAGTCTTGGAACGTATCTCCCATGGATACGGGGGAGGGGGGTCAACCTATATTCACTTAAATAGCTATCTCCTTCCCTCCCAGTTGTTGTGGCACCAGAACTTAACCTCCACTCTGCTCTGAATCCATATTCTGGCTAGAAGCAAGTAGGCCAGATATAGGACTTTTTCAGACGGTACTTACTGCGCTAGGAGGTCTCGCTAGAGGCACGGCGCTGTTGCACGGCAAGGTGTCTGTTTCAGATGCCACGTCCCTCTTCCGAAATCATCTGTTTCACTTCCATGAAGGATGGAAGAGGCCGCGCCATATTTCGCCAGATTTTATTCACGGAAGTTGCCCGTGATTAAAATATGGCGCAGCCGCTTCCAATCCTTCACGGAAGTGAAAAAGATGATTTCGGAAGAGGGATGGCGGCATCCAAAACGGATCCCCTGCCGCGCGACAGTGCCGTGCCTCTTGTGAGACCTCCTAGCGTGGTAAGTACTGTCTGAAAAAATCCTAAATATTCTTTATCCCATTTCCCCCAGTAAGTGAACAGCTGTGTTTGTTACCTAATGCATAACATTCAATGACATCACCTGGTGCTGTCCCTAAGTGTCAGATTTTGGCTCTGAAAAACTCAGGGCCTGGGACAATCCTGAACTGGCAACCCTAATTGCAGCCAGTGTGTGAAGATATTTGGCAGATGCCTGGAGTTGCTCCTCCTGGGTGAGTTTTCTTTCCTTCTTGCAGGTAGGATGAACTCCATGCTTCTCCTCTGCATGGAGAAATGTGAAACAGACACCAGGCTAAGGCCTAACAACTTTAAGGTAGGATGATGGGCTTGGGCTTAGAGGATGTTCTTCTAACATTGCATAGCCCAATGGATCACGTCCAGCTTCAGTTTGCCCTCTGGGTTCAATCTAGCCCCTAAACCAAAAGGAGCAAGACAAGTTGTCCTGTCCAAATAGTGAGTGAAAAGCTAATGGGCCCAGGGTTCCAGCTTATACTGATTTCTTCTCTATTCAGCTGTAGAGGGACTCTGAAGCAAGACTCATTTGGAACATTGGCTAAAATTATTTCCTAAAACAAATTCTGCAGGACAGCAAAAATTTGTCCTGGGTCTTGAAATCTGAGATGTTTCACATCCACCCTAATTTACAACAGCTCAGGTGATCCTAGGCAAAGCTGTGTAGCTGCTATCTGATACATTTAAAGTAAAGTGGGCCAAAACCATACTTCAGAATAAATCTAGTTAAGAAGACTTAGCATCCTTATGGCTGATTTTTCTGGTGCCATTCAGCAGAGCTTGGAAGCATGGGCTAGAATCCTGTTGGGCTCTTACATCTTTGTAAGCAGATGTATGTCTGTGGATTTAGAACTGTGCGGTTTGGTAACAGCCATATCCAATAGAGGGCTGCTGTTATGTTACTGTGTAGCAGAGCTGGCAAAGTGACCTATGTGCAATGGGACCAATGTACAATGGGATCTATGCACAATGGGATGTGCACCAGGATGTGCATCATATTAGTCTCGATATGCATCACATAGTCCTAATGTGATGCACATCAGTCCCTATGTCCAGTGGGCACCAAAGCACATTGGGCATTCTTGCCAGTGTCCTGTTATGCATTTTCACAATTCAGTAAAGGTCCACCCTAGCCTCACATCGGGAGGCATGGAGACTCACTATCCACAATGCTGCAGCCTTATTTGAAAACTCGCATCGAACAAGTCTCGAAGAGAAACGACAACGCAGAAAGAAACCCGGAAACATCACCCAAGGAGACCTTCTGCTGTGCTTTCTGCAGCTGGACTTGTTTATCTCGGATTGGACTCATTAGCGTGCTTGCAGAAAGTGCAGGATGAGTCCTTCCTGAATCTTCATTTGCGAAGAAAAGCCAGAGAGAGAGAAAGGACTTTCTTAGAGCCTCTGCAATGTAGTTAGGTATACATCAAAATTATGTATGGAATCCCTAGCTAGCTTAAGCTTTTTAATATTATCACTCAATGTGTGCTTCCATGTGGGTGTGTATGTGTGTCCCAGCTTGGAAAAGTTACTTTTTTGTCCTCCCAAAGTCCAAAACTCCCAGAATCCTCCAGCCAGCAGGGTCCAAACTGTAACTTTACCAAGCTTTACCATTCAGAGAGGTGGCAAAAGATGGAATCCTTTAAGGAGGGAAAGTGGCCACAGGATGTGTTATTTCAAAAGGGGGGGAAAAAACCCAAGAAGAACAAGGAGAGAGAAGCTGAGAAACTTCTCTCATTCTACCTTCCCTTCCCCCTCATTCTTTTCCAGAATATAATGTGCTGTGCTGGCAGATCCAGAAATAGAAAGCAAATGTGAGGTTGGCATGGACGGCAATAAATGAGGATCAAATCCAGCCATTCCACTGTCTGAGTCACACAATGAGAGAGGAGGGAAGGAACAAGTCGAAAAGGAGTCTCAAAAGTTTGAAGAGGAAGAGCGGGGGAGGGGGGGAGGAGAAAAGCATAGCACCAAGAATCAGCACAAGAAAGCATGAGGCGTTCACCCAGATGATGGTGTACCAGGTTGCTTCCTCTTATTAATAATAGGAGAACAGTTTACTATTACTGTACATTGTTATGGCACTTTTATTCGACTGGAACTGGAAGAGACTGCTATGGCTGACTCCTGTGGAATTCTGGGGTTTATAGTTTAGTGAGGCCTAAGAGCTCTCTGGCTGAGAGTTCTAAATGCCCCTCCCTAAACTGCAAATCCCAGGATTCCACAGGAGGCAGCCATAGCAGTTAAAGTGGAATAATAGTGCTACAACAGCCCCACTGACACAGGACCCACCAGCTGCCCCTGCTATGGGAGATGCTCAATAATTTTGTTCAGTCCATTGGGTAACCAAATGTCAACCCAATTCACACATCCTGGGCTAATGCCTAGACTGGAAAACAATTGTCCCTCTGTTTTTTCACTCCTTCAAAGTTTGCTATACAGTTCTCAATTCACATCAAAACTAGAAAATTATTAAGATACATATCTTGGGATAGAATACATACCCCCTCAAAAATCTGCATTTCAAGGTAAGAAGTGCATTAAAATGTTATGCTGGGTAAAAATAAGTGGGATCCAGAGCTTGGGAAAATTACTTTTTGAACTGCAATTCGTAGAATAAACCAGCCAGTATGACCACTGACTCTAATGGCTGGAGTATTTTGGAAGCTGCGATTCAGAAAAGTAACTTCTCTGAGCTTTGATTCCAAGCTTTGATTACATTTTCATGAATCTTTTTTGACTATGAATTCACAGATTCATGCAAAGGTGGGGTAGAACAGACTTATAAATGAATATATATACAGTATGTGAAACTGATATGGACTGAAAATCCATCCATTTGTTGGTACTATGCACCTTGATTGGAGGGTGGTCGGCTTGGGTAATTTGTGGTCCTGACTTCATCACTGAAGAATTGTAGCTGGGGAAAAACAGGCATATGGAAAAACTAGTAGGCAGGGGATGCATTAAGCATCCTTTTCCACTGCCAATCCCCTTCTCCACTGAAAATTGCATTCTCTCAATGCTGACCTGTATAGGATAGGGGTAGGCAATTTGTGGCCCTCATGATGTTAGGCTGCATCTCCCATTGTCCTTCACCATTGGTTATGCTCCTGACTAGGACTGATGGATTTAGTAATTTTGGGTAGGTCCCAAGTTGCCCACCTTGACATAAGAGAAGAAACAGCTGGAACTGGAAAAGACCGGGCGGGAACAGACTGTATGGTCCTGCCAGTCATCTTACTGGAGTCCTGCACTTTGTCATCTTGCTTAAGGAAGAAGGGTGGGGTGAGGACGGGGAGGGAGAGCTGAAATCACAGTTTAGCAGCAAATCATTGTGGGATGCCCAAGCTGGTTGTTTTCTTTTGTTCCAATCCTCTTTTCCAACTTCCCATTACAAGACCCCAAACCTGTCGTTAGCAGAGTAGCTTCACTCATGGCTGTTTAGTCTTGTGGTGAGAAGGTAGATTGGCTAATTACAGAGAGGCTCCCAGGCCCGGAATCCGCTTCAAAGGCCCCACTCAGGCTCAGGGAGTGAGTTCACTTCCCCATGGGCAGCATGCCAGATAAACAGCCTGCAAAAACCATTTTGGCTGAGGCTCCCACCTGCCTTGCCCTGCTATTTAAGCTTTTTGGAATGGAGTTTTAATTCTAGCATCAAGAAGGATGGTGTGTAATTAGGATCCCCAAAAAGGCACTTTGGGCTAACGTGTAATCTCTGAGATGGATGGTTGGCTCAGCACTGCGTTGCGATGAAGATTTGACAGCAAAAGGACAAAAAAGAAAAGAGATGGAGACTTGTGGCTGCCAACTCAAACACACACCCCTGCTTGCTCAAAGGAACTGTGGATGCCAGGTGACAAAACAGCAGTCGGAGAGGGCAACCGAGCTGTAGGTTTGCCAGATGGGTAATGTAGAAAAATCTTTTGCCCCTCTTTGGGGTATTGAATTGGCAGAACTTGGAAACCACAGCCGAGATCCTGTGACAGATGCATAGCTATAATAGCATAGCTACACTCCAACTCCTGATCAAACCTCAGAAGCCCACCTTAAAAGCCAGAGAGTGATCCCGAGCAACAGAGTTCTGCAGCATTGATGAGTGGAGACCTGATGAATGATGTGAAGGTGTGCTCAGGGGGTGGAGCTTGCTAACAAGACAAGTGCCTGGAACCACCATGATGGATTTTTGCTGTAGCGCTCGTGTGCTGAGGCAACAAAACAGCCTCCTCCCCTATTTATTTAGGCAGAATATCACACTTTTGTATATTAGACATGCTTTTGTAAAAAATACTGTTTGGCGGTGACAATTGGTGACAATAAAAATGTGAGCAATTCACTTGCGCTCGCCATCTTGATTTGCAGCTATGCCCATTGGAACAGTGAAAGCGGATAGCTTCTCATGCCTGCAATCTTGCCCAAAACCCATTAAGACAAATAAAAGCTGCTGCAAATTGGCATTAGTGCACACCAATCCACATTCCCCCCCCTCGTATAAACAAGCCCATAGTCATAAGCCTGGCTTATGACATTGTAACTGACTAACAGGATACTTTGGGGGGACTCCAACTCCCCAAATCCCCCAGGCAACATGACCACTAACCATGCTGTCTGGTGCATATAGGATGTTCTACTCCTCCCAACACAAGGAACTTTTCTGAGCTCTGAAAGTAGGAGGCAATTATGATTAGGGATGCAATGAATACTCAACAGATCTCTTGCTTGTCTAAAACTCAGCAACCACAGCTATGCTTTTTTCCCTTCTGCATGAGAGTGAAATGATTAATGTTGCTCTTCTGTTGTGCAAGAAGTGTGTGGGATTTGTCTGCATGAAACTAGTCTCTTTCTCTTTTGTAAAGCAGAGCATGCACTCACATAGACCCCACAAGCACAAAAACTTCCCATCCAATGCTTATACTTTTTTAAAGTCCATGCAAGAAGCAGCAGTAATTGTTCTTTGTATTTTTTTAACCCTGCAATTGGCCCCCAAAACTGGCTTTGTAAATGTGAATAATTCTTTGAAAACATGCAAAAGAATCTTGAAGTCTTGCCCAGTGAGGAAAAACAGCTTTGAGATTTTTTTGTTGTTGTTCTCCTTGATGAGAATTGCATCACTACTCAAGGCAGACTAGTGTGCTAACTGTGGGGTAGGGGCTGATCTTTTGTAGGAATGGGCAACTTCTGGGGGTCTAGGGGGCAGGGATGGAAAGATTATTCTCTGTTGTTCATTTACTGGTAGAAAAATGAGTTGACAGTCAGGAAGCTCATTCAGGGAAATTAATAGAGCAACGGGAAGTGTGGCTTTTCTTTCCCTTCTGCATCTATGAAATTTGGCAATTCAGTGGCAAATGCAGCAGTGTGGTGCAGGGCAAAAAAATGAGTAGCACTCAACTCTGTTCCTGTTTCTGGAATTTCTGTGCCCACTCCCCACTCCTATTCCCCACTGGCAAGGCGACAGCTGTGTTGGGAGGGGATGGCTGTGTCTGAAAGATGGCATTTGGAAAGTCCCATCTATACGAGGGGGGAAAATATTATTTCCTCTGAAGAAACAGTAATTCATAGCACTGCAACCTGTCTTAATGGTCAACAGGGCCCCCAAGCTTCGTGTGCCCCCTAGCCAAGATGGTGTCCGTGTGTGATTTACTTGCTGTTTTAAATGTTTTAAATCTGCTTCCACCGATTTTTTAAAAATGTTTACCATAGTGCGCACAAGCAATACTTCATATTTACAAAAGAAAAAAGAAGAAAAAAGAGAGCAAGACTGACGTTTTATCTCCATACTGATCTCTCGCTTAGCTGAAAATCCAACATGGCAGCAGCAGGTGCTTTCTCTGTTTGCTAGCCCCACTCCCCATGCTTGTCTGGCCAATCACCTTATGCTGCTTCATCACAGCAACGTGAATGTGACTGTCCTAATGATCGCACATTTTACATGCCCTATGGAGCTTTTAAAAAACTCTGCAAAAAGCCCCAAAGGCTTTCCTTCATAGCTTTACAGTGGCTGCCCCTCTTCTGAATGAGACGTAGTGATGTGAATGTCGGTTTGGACAGATCACCTTACCTGAGATTGCCATTTGGATTATTTTCACCGTTTGGACGGGACCTAAGAAAGGTTAGGTACCTACATACTGCTTGGTACAGCTTTAAGGTACCTTACCCCCTCTGCAATCTGTTTGGTATTAAAATTACAAGAACCCCATCCTATATCCAACCTGGCAAATCAACAAATAAGAGGCAAGCACCATTTCCCTTTAATTCTGCTCTGGTTCAGATTTTCATCCAAGCTGGAGAAGAATCCCCCCTCTGCATTTCCACCTCACAAGTCTGCACCTCTCACCAAACCTTCCAAAATGGTTTTGCCAGTTCCTTCCTCAGACATATAGCCTACAGCACCTGGTCTTCATTTGCAGTCTCCCATCCAAGTACTAACCAGGGCAGACACTGTTTAGCTTCCAAGGTCAGACAGGACCTAGAACATTTAGGGTATTTAGGCTGTACTACCACTGAGAAAGGTAGTCTTCCCAGGATTTAATGCTTTTGTAGCCATCAGTCTTGCTAAGTTTGTGGGGGTGATAAAGTGTTTGCGCATTGGTGATAAGAAATGTTGGAATAATTCGAGGTAAAGGGAAACATTGATTTATTTCAATAATAAACCCTGGAGCTGTATCCAGTGGGAAGGATAATGTTAGAAAAGCTCTGTCTATTAAAGATCCAACCAGCATGAACTCAGGAGTCACTAAATAGAATTCAACCCTGTATAAACTAATGGGTCTTGTATTGTGGCATCTTTGGACCCAGCACAAACTTGTAACACGGGACTTCCTCAGAGAGAGACGGGGGGGGGGGTTGGTGGGCTGAAGAAGGGACTTATAATAGAGGGCTTGTCTATACAAAACAATAAAATGTGATTTGGTGCGCAGTAATGCCAATTCGCAGCAGCTTCTAGTTGTCTTAACGGTTTTTTAAAAAGATAACAGGCATGCAAAGCTATCTGCTTTTGCTGTTCCAATAGGCATGCCTGAGAATCAAGATGGCAGGCACGAGTGAATTACTCATGTTTATCTACTTTGAGTTGCTGCCACTGAACAGTTCCCCCCCCCCAAAAAAAACTAAATCCAAGGTGTGATCTTTCACTTTAATAAAGAAATGAACCAAAAAAGGCTATTTTCTCACCATGGTGCACGATTGCTATGGCAAAAATCCAACATGGTAGTTTCGGACACTTGCTGACCAATCAGCTGGCTACTCTGAGAATGCAAGGCAATGTGAATCAGTTGTCCTAGTGGCGGATAGTGTGCGTTCCCACACATTATTTTAAAAAATACAGGAAAAGTCACAAAGGCTTTCCCACAGAGTATATGGAGTATTTGTCCCCCTCCTTTCAAATAGGGCAGATTGATGTGGGATCCCATTAAGACAAATTGTATTCTCCTCAAATTCTATGAGGAGAATTTTTGCCGTTTAGACAACTCCAGAGTTTACCAACAAATGCCTTCACACACAAATCTTCATCTCCAAGGACTTACTGCCAGTTCTCTTATAATAATAATAATAATAATAATAATAATAATAATTTATACCCCGCCCCTCTGTTAAAACAATCGGGGTGGCTTACAAAAATTAAAATACAATACAGATAAAATCCCCAAACACCCCCCAACCCCACCCTCCCCCATAAAAAATATTAAACAATTATAAATTAAAACCAACTGATCTAAAATCACATATAAAACAATAAATACAATAAGATACAAAAAATGGCCAGCGGACTAAAAGAACCCAGGATCCCCTGAGGCCGGGATCTAATTAGGAAAGGCCTGCCTTATGGCAGGGCAGGAAACCAATAGCCCTTTAAATGTTGATGAATGACTTATCCCATGACCCCTCAGGAGCTAATGGGAAGGAGACTTCAATGTCAAAAGGGCCATGGGTTCTCTCTCGCTATACTAAGGGGACTAGGGACCTAAACCTGTGCTTCTCAAGCTGCCTGTTGTGAAGGGTCAGCAATTCCCCCCCCCCCGAACTATATTTGTGTCCATTCGCTATAAGCACTTCTTGCTTTCCTGGAAGCTTGCCGTATATTGTCACCAACCCATGGACCACCATTTTGAGTAGCACTGACCAAAACTATTTTCTTCTGCAAATGTTTCCAGGCCTATAAATCAGATCAGCAGCAGCGGCTCACAGACATGCCATACCCAGTCTTTGCTCCTCACTTTTGCTGATATGCCCTGTTGGCTCTTGGGAAATGCCAGCCTCCGAGTTCCTGAGAATGTTACATTAGGGTGGCACATTACTCTTCATCTATCAAACTATAAGTCCTAAAGACCCCTGCACATGCACTCTTGCTGCCTGCCCAGTTTAGAAGAGGGCATAAAATCAAGGGAAATATGTTTGCGTGCTATGCACATTAACGTCCCTCTCTATATAATGTCATCAGCAGAGCCTGGAAAAGCTATTTTGGACAGCTAAGAGAAACCCACAGCCACAGTGGCAGTTCTGGCTGGGGCGTACTGCAAATCCATTTCCAAACTGTGTTCATTAGACCCTTCTTCATGCTTTCCCCCTACCAACACAGACCTTTTCACCCCCTTCATCAGTTTAATGGTGTGTGTGTGTGTGTGTGTGTGTGAGAGAGAGAGAGAGAGAGAGAGAGAGAGAGAGAATATTCTGGCATACTCTCCAATATTTTACAAAGGAAAACCAGGAACCATGTGGCCAAGCAACATCAGAGCGTGGTCAAGATATCAAAAGTTATTAATGAAGAAAAACACAAGTTAGAAGAGGCTGGAGCAGTTTGCTTTTGCCTAGGCCTACTGAGAAGGGCAAGAATCTTTCCCCATCCTCTCCTCTCCTCTCCCTCCTCCTAAGCTAACTACAGTTGTCCCTCCACATTCACGGATTTGGCATTCACAGTTTTAAGTATTCAGGGCTTGAAAATATTCTTTAAAAAATAATAATCCAAAAAGCAAACCTTGATTTTGCCATCTTATATAAGGGACTAAAAGCACAGAGAAGGTCTCCTTGGGTGATGTTTTTGGGTTGTGATTCTTTCTGCGTTGTCGTTTCTCTTCAAGACTTGTTTGGCGTGAGTTCTCAAATAAGGCTGCAGCATTGTGCATAATGCATCTCCATGCCTCCCGATGTGAGGCCAGGGCGGACCACTGTTGGTGATCAATTTGGCCGAGCCTGAGATGTTGTTTCAGGGAGTCTTAGTATCGCTTTTTTGGAGCGCCCCTCTTACGCTGACCCGTGGCGAGTTCACCGTAGAGTAGTATTTTTGGGAGGCGATGGTCCTCCATCCTAGAAATGTGCCCTGCCCAGCGCAGCTGTGTTCTCAATATCATGGCCTCAATGCTGGTGATCCCTGCTTGCTCAAGGACAGCAACATTCGTCACATAGTTAGCCCAGTGTATATTTAGGATTGTGCGTAGACAGCGCTGATGAAAGCGCTCGAGGAGTCGTAGGTGGTGGCGATAGGTGACCCATGTTTCAGATCCGTAAAGGAGGATAGACGGTACGATGGCTCTATATACACTGATTTTTGTGCTTTGCCTCAGGTGTTTATTGCTCCAGACTCTTTTGTGAAGTCTTCCAAATGCACTATATGCCTTTGCTAATCTGTGATCGATCTCTTTGTCAATCTTGGCATCTGAGGAGATGATGCTTCCCAGGTAGGTGAACTGCTGAACGGACTTGAGCACAGATTTGCCGAGGCATGGAGACGCACTATCCACAATGCTGCAGCCTTATTTGAGAACTCACGACGAACAAGTCTTGAAGAGAAACAACAACACAGCAAGAATCACAACCCAAAAACATCACCCAAGGAGAC
Source organism: Gambelia wislizenii (assembly GCA_030847615.1). NCBI lineage: Eukaryota > Metazoa > Chordata > Lepidosauria > Squamata > Crotaphytidae > Gambelia > Gambelia wislizenii. The sequence continues at coordinate 29,850,426 of JAUMIR010000006.1, read as the reverse complement.
CTTCTGCTGTGCTTTTTGCAACCGGACTTGTTTATCTCGGATTGGCCTTTTTAGTCATCAGCGCGCTTGCAGAAAGTGCGGGATGAGTCCTTCCTGAATCTTCGTTTGTGAAGAAAAGCCAGAGAGAGAGAGAGATAAGGGACACCATTTTGCTATGCCATTGCATATAATGGGACTTGAGTATTCACGGATTTGGGTATTCACAGGGGGTCCTGGAACCAAATCCCAGCGAATGTGAAGGGACAACTGTACTTTTGCACTTTGAACTCAGTTTCCAGCAACGGAAGTAAGCTAATGACAGAGGAGGAGAAAGTGCAAGCTAATGAAAGTGCGAGAAAGAGAGAGAAACTGGGAGATTTTAAAAGCAAATGAAAAAGTGGGATAACAGAGGATTGTTTGGGACTGTCTCTCCCAGATTTGGACAGTTGGAGAATATGCTCTGACCTCTCTTTGAACAAGTAGATGAAAAGAAAAGAAAAAAACAAAGAAAGAGGCTATGGTGGCCAATTTGGGAATAAACCTGGAAGGTGAAAAACTGATAGATTTTAAGACAGATGCTCCAGTAATTAAACTAGCATTTTGTGATTTGATCAGTAATCCCTCTCTTCAGTCTCTCTGTCTGTCCTTCCGTCCATGTGTGTGCTGTATGTATGCAGAGAGTTTCCAGTCATTGCTAATCCAGGTCTGCTCTTTATCATGCATTCAACCCTCTGAGCTCTAGTACTGACATCCTTGGGAAATCCACCTTGCAAAGGATTATAAAAATAGATGCCCATCTTCCTGGGCTGGGAAGGAGCAGGGTGAAGGTGCAGGGGAACTAGGGTTTTGCTTCAAGATTGCCAATGGAACAAACATTCCTTTGAAAATTATTGTGAATCATCTCCTGATCAAGAACTTGGAAATGCCACTTTCGGGGGCTCCATCTTTCAGGATCCCTCAGTGGCCATGCTGGCTCAGGGCTTCTGTGGGTTGTTCTCATCTTAAAAGTAACTTTTCCAAGCCTGGCAAAAATCCAGCTCCATGGTTCCTCTCCCTTATTTTATTTTATTTTTTTAGCTGTTTCTTTATGTCTCTCCTTTATAAAGAAACCAGAATGTTTATTTTTATTTGTCTGCCCACACACAACATTTGGCTTCTCCCCTCCCTTCCCGGCACCCCCCCCCCCTTTTCTTAGTTGCTTTATTTGGCTCTTCACCAATCACAGCAAATAGCCTTGGCCGGACAGTTTTAAAAAGAGCCACACTCTACTACAGGCAACCACAGCAAAGGAGCAAAAAGAGTTGCTATGGAACTTGGAGGGAGTTTTTACATGGCCAGGGTGTGTCTGTGGTTAGAAATTAAGAGCAGCCAGTTCCAATTGCAGCCACTTTTCCTGGTCAGGCAGTAACTTTTCACAAAATCAGAACATGAATCCAGGCCCCATAACACGCATGCATACACACACTTCCCTCCAGCTTTTGAAAGAACATGCAGAAGGGTCTTCAGGCAGAGCTTACAAATGGTTCCTTTCAGACCACAGCTCCCAGAATTCCCCAGCCAGTAAGGGCATACCATCCAACATTTCACAGATGAAGACCAGGACATGTGTAACGAGCCAGAAAAATCAGCTTCAATTTGCTTCATTAGGGAAAGTCACCTAAACCCTTGTCTGTCAAAATCATCCTCATCCTCATTGGAAGAAAGGCAAGATATAAAGGTACCTGGTAAATTAACTCAATAAAGAGCAAAGGGATGTGAAAATACAAGAATGCAGAGTCTGCTTTTCCAATTGTTGCTCAACTACAACACCCATCATCTCTGACAGTTGGTCATACTGGCTATGATGTTGGGGGGGGGGGGAAATTGGACTCCAGTGTTTGGATGGTGAATCAGGTTCTCTTTTAGCTACCAGTCATTTTGTTGGTTTGCCTCCCTGTTGTGATGCCTTTGATCTTATGAGAAGTTTCTACTGACCAACTGATGGATTAAAGGTCAGTTATTACAGGCTGAGATTCCCAAAAGTGTCCCTGAATGGCAGGGTTGCACAGCTGGAAGCTCTCCAGCTGTTGATGAATTGAAGCAATTCAGTAGGGGCTAGTGGATCTGGGATCAACGCAGTAGTGAATCTGTTCCAGGTTTTAGCCTGAACCTCAAAGGGACGGCACAAAGTGCTGAATCCTATTCCTCAAACAGATGTAAGCACTTTGGATAGCTCCTTTAGAGTTCAGACAAAACCCCATCACACTGACAATGGAGTCTTTAAAAAGGGGAAAAAAGAAGACCCAAATAATTACTGCCTAGTCAGCCTGGCATCAATACCAGGCAAGATTCGAGAGCAGATCATTAAACAGACAGTCTGTAAGTACTTAGAAAGGGATGCCATGATCACTAAAAATCAACATGGGTTTCTCAAAAACAAGTCATGCCAAACTATTCTTACCTCTTTTTTTGATAGAGTCACAAGCTTGGTAGATGAAGGGAATTCTGTGGATGTAGCGTATCTTGATTTCAGTAAGGCTTTTGACAAGGTCCCCCATGATATTCTTGCAAACAAGCTAATAACATGCGAGCTAGACAATGCAACTGTTAGGAGGATTTGTATTTGGTTGACTGTGATTCTATGATTCTATGACTGTCCAAACCCAAAGAGTAATCAGCAATGGCTCCCCTTCATCTTGGAGAGAAGTGACTAGTGGAGTGCCACAGGGTAATGTTCTTGGCCCAGTGCTATTCAACATCTTTATCAATGACTTGGATGATGGCAAGTGGGCATGCTTAACAAATTTGCAGGTGACACCAAATTAAAAGGGGTAGTGAATACCCCAGAGGACAGGTGCAGAATCCAAAATGACCTTAGTAGATTATAATGCCTAACCAAAACTACCAAAATAAATTTCAACAGGAAGAAATGTACACTTAGGCAGAAAAAAATGAAACACACAGATATAGGATGGGTGACACCTGGCTTGATAGCAATACATGTGAAAGGGATCTAGGAGTCTTAATGAACATAAGCTGAACAGGAGTCAGCTGTGTGATGCGGCAGCCAAAAAAGCCAATACGATTCTAGGCTGCATCAATAGGAGTATTGTGTCTAGATCAAAGGAAGTAATAGTGCCACTCTATTCTGCCTTGGTCAGACATTGCCTTGAATACTGTGTCCAGTTCTGGGCACTACAACTTATGAAGGATGTTGACAAACTGAAGCGTATACAGAGGCGGGTGACCAAAATGGTGGGAGGTCTGGAAGCCATGCCCTATGAGGAGTGGTTTAGGGAGTTGGGTATGTTTGGCCTGGGGAAGAGAAGGTTAAGAGGTGACATTGTTACCATACCTTACACCCCTCCCTACAATGCCTCATAATTGGGAATACTGGACACAATCAAAAGGTCTGGTAGACCAGGGTGATCCAAAAGAAGAGGTCAGGTGGAAGTCACAGGACCTGGGAAGGTGCCTTGGAAATATTCTAGCAATACCAGCCCAACCCAGGATTATGAGTAAAGATCGTAATCCGCATATTACCAGACTAATGGCTAACTTTTTGACTGAGGCAGCAAACATATGGCTTAACCTGTCTAAAAATGATCCTTGAAGTCCTAATGTTCTATTGTTATATGTATATGTTGTATTATGCCTAATAAAGGTTGTGGATGGATGGATGGATTATAAAGATCAAGGAGGACATTGTTTGATGGTGGAGGTTAAGACTGATAAGAAAATATGTTTAATTGTGGGTATATATGGCCCGTTAGAAAAGAAACATAACTTTTAACAGGAGTTACTGATAAGATTAAAAGAATATGAGTATGATAGCTTGTTAATGATGGGAGACTTCAATGGGGTGATGAACCCATTGTTGGATAGACAATCTAATAAAAATGTTAAAAAAAAAAACTGAAGGGAAGCACAAACAAAACAAAGGCATGATGGAGCAATTGGCCGGTTGCAGCACGCACGCACGCACGCGCACACACACACACACACACACCACCCAAGCGGGAGCTAGCCCCATTCCCGATCATCTTCCCTGCCCCCAAAGCCTTCCTTTGAAACAGACAGGAAGGGTTCAGAGCAGATTTCCGAAAGTGGGCTGCGAGCAGAAGAAGTGGCAAATGGCAGGCTCGGTGGATTTCCCTCTCCAACCCCTCCGTCTATTCAGAGAAGCCACAACGGTCACTCCAACCAATCAGGATTCAGCTCTGTTCACGCTAATTCGAAAAGGTTGCTGCAAGTTCACAGAGATATTTGTGAATGGTGAGTTCACATGACCAATTGCGTGCATTTTCGTGAACTTTATCAAAAAAGTTGGGAAAACTAGCGAAAGCTGATACTGTGCGAGTTATGGGTTTTTCACTCCCCCTCCTTCTGAAAAGGGCGCTGTGGCTTCAAAATGCATGGGAACTATCAAGCTTCTTGTCACATTCTTTGAGGATTTATTTTGCTGTGTAAACAGCACCTATGATTCTATGGTTCTATGAGTCATCAGCCATTCCAACTACCCTTCCCAGAATTCTTCACCATCAGCAAGGGAGATTCAGGCCAACAACATTTAAAGCACCACACCTTCCTCCCGCCGCCCTGTTGAACAGGTTTTTGTACAATGGGGATGGAGATGGGTGGGCAACCACCTTCCATTGGCTGAGAAGAGGAGCTGTTTTGTAGCAGCTGCCACCACAGTTGGTGACCACATTTAAATCTCAAAACAGGGTGGGCAAACTGCCACTGCATCTCCCAATTCTAAACCTCAGCCAATGGACCCTTCAAATATTTCTCCCTCCCCACACACCTAAATCACTCACCCTTCATGGGCTCCTTTTCAGGGTCAGCTGTGTTCAGAAACAAACTGGCCAGGCAGTTGAAACTGGCTTCAAAGCTGGCAATGGGATGGTGTCGTCTACCACCTTTGAGGGCAGCCATTTGAAGGAGGACAGCTGTGTCCTCCTATAGAGAAGAATGAACAGGTGACTCAGGAGAGGTAGCTCTATTATCCGTGCTGCCCCCTCAGCTTTGGGCACCTGATGCGCTTGCCTGACTCTGGGCCTTTTGTTTTGGCCTACCCCTCCCCAAATACTTTTGAGCCAAGTCTCAGACTCCTTAGACTCAGGTTGCATCCACACTATACAAATTCGAAACTGGATTATTTGCCGTTGCTCCTTCCTATGGAATCCTGGTATTTGTAGTTATGGTGAGGCACCAGCACTCTTTGGCAGAGAAGGCTAACGTTCTTGTAAAACTACACATCCCAGGATTCAATAGGAAGGAACCATGGAAAACAATCCAGTTTCAAATGGATTATTTGCATAGTATGGATTAGGTCTCAGCCTTAATAATTAATGTTGTCATTTTTTGTTATGGTCATTATGGCATGAACTGCTGGAAGTGCTTTGATTGTTTCTCCTGCTCCTTAGAAACACACACACACACAGATGCTATCATTGGGTATGTTCGGCTTTTCTTATTTTTGTTTTTAGTGTTTTCTTTTTTCCTTGGAGCTGCCTCTGAGAGCACAATACCATACAAAGGCTGCATGAAATGGTTTTAAACTATGAAATAAACGCCTTGCTTTTCCAGAGAATCACTCCCAGCACTACCTCATACACAAGCACCATTTCACCAGATTTTCATACTGTATTGCTCCTTTTGTTTTTTGGGGGGCAGAAGCAAAATGCCCCTCCTTTTAAGGTGAATCATTCCTAATTGCCCTTCAGTGGACCAACCCTATTTGTTGGACATTTTGGAATTGTGCTGAATTCTCTCCCCCACAAAACCAGGGAACAAAAAGCCTTCACTGCATCTCCAATTGCACCCACTGTCAGGCTTGTGTATCTTCTCTCCCCTTTGATTCTATGAGAATGGTTTCTCCCAACAGAGCTGTATTTGGAGTCCAGCCTTATAAAGGCTCCAGCGCAGGAAGAAGCGGGAACCACAAGGGGCAAAGTGGAGGCACTTTAGGGGGTGTTTATTCTGGCAGACAGAAGGCCTGGCATCTACTCCACATCTGGAGCAGCCAAGTGCGTCAGCGCACTCATCAGAAAAGAGACACAGCAGCGCTAAGTGCATATAGCTATACCTCTCTGGTGTTGTAGGAAAGGGATGGGACTCAGCCTAGAATCAAGAATTTAAAGAGATGTTAAAGAAGCTTGTATCCAAAGTTCAGATATGTTCAGTGTTTGTTTGTTTTTTTGACTACAGTTACTAGACTCCAAAGTGGCCACACTGGCTTTGGAGTTCTGGGGAGATGGTCCAAAAAATTAACTTTTCCAACCTCTACCTGAATTCTGGCATTCTCCACCTCCCCACACACTCTATTGGCTTTTTTGGGTGGTGGTGGGGAGGGTGGACACAAAACAAAACTGAACTTAAAAGAGTGCCTGAGAAGTTCTAGTACTGGAGATGTCCCTGTTAATCTAACCCTGTAAAAGAATCTTATATTTTGTAGCAGAGCAAGAGATATAGCGTGTATGGAATTCTAGTTGACACTGTTAAGCTGCGTTGACCCAGTTTCCTCATTTTATATTGGTCTGCATTTTTCCTTGATGTCATCATCTATCAGGAAAAAGGATGGCAGAAGTCTTTTTTCCAGAAACACATTGTATTCTGCATTGTGCTTAAATGTGGAATGATAAGAGGGTGAGGGTAGTTCTGCCTCACTACCACCATAATCCATATATCCTTATATTTTCCCCTCCACTAGGCTCATCTTTCCACCATTTGAAAGTCTCCTGCCTTCAAAGTCTTTTTAAAAAGTATGTCTGGGTCTGCTGCCTTCCAGAAATCCCAAGCAAGGCACCATCTCTTGCCTCACCCCAGCCCCTGTGCCCCCTCTGCGCTTTCTCTGTTGCTTGTACTATTAGACTCTGGTAGTCTGTAACATGTCATACACCCAGGAGGTGCTATGCACACAAATAATACTATTAAGGACTCAAAAAAGTGGACATAGTTGTATCCTTACTGGGATTTTATATTCCTGCAGTGGTAGTCAGGCTGAAAGACAGTGATGGGCTTGAGGTGACCCAATGAGATTCATGTTCCCCTTCATCTCAGACAGCAATTTTTTAAAGCCAGCCCTGAGCTCTCTCAAGAAAAGCTGGGTCATGCCAGTTTTGGAAGACAACTCAAATTTATCAAAACACAAGCCTTGAAAAACAACATGTTTTCCTGATAGAGGTGGCCACAGTGAGGAGATCCTAATGTGTGTGTGTGTGTGTTGCTCCTATAAAAGAGTTCAGGTCCAAGATGTCCAGCCCTTGTACATGGGTGCCAAGAATTCATTCCACAGCATTAAATATGACACTGCCACATCCATTTGCCCTAGAATCCATGAAACTGCTGCTTTGATTTATTAAGCTATGTGGTCTTCCGTTTCAGGACACAAATGTTGGCCCCAATCCAGCTAGCCTCAGGTGGAGTGCAGATGCTGCTGCACTCAGGGAACAGCTTGGAAAAGTTACCTTCTTGGACTACAGTATCTCAACCTAGCTCAGTCAGGGAGGCCAGTGGTCATACTGCCTTAGGGATTCTAGGAACTAGAGTCCAAAAATGTAACATTCCCAAGCCCTGCTCAGGGATAGGATAGCTATGTGTCTTGCTTGACATTCAATAGTCCTCTGCTTGAAGGCATTCTCTGTTTGAAGTGCCAAATCAAGACCAAATACATTTAAAAAGTGAAGGACCCTGAAAAGGGAGAGCAGAAATTAGACTTGAGTTGTCCATCAGCAGTGAGTATTTGGACAGCAGAACTGACTGTGAATTGGGTGATATTTCTTTTCAACTGGTAGTCATGATGCCTAAGTATGTATGCATACCTATCAGCTAGTTAGGGTTGCCAAGTCTCTCTCTCTCTGGCTTTTCTTCGCAAGCGAAGATTCAGGAAGGACTCATCCCGCGCTTTCTGCAAGCGCGCTGATGACTAAAAAGGCCAATCCGAGATAAACAAGTCCGATTGCAGAAAGCACAGCAGAAGATGTCCTTGGGTGATGTTTCCGGCACAATGCAGAATATAGGGCTCCCCTACCCTTAATAGTTTTCATGCAAGCAACACTTGCTGAACTTGTCTCTTCTACACAACTATTAATGGTACAGGAACCTGGTCCTGTACTTCACCTGGCAATCTTAAAAATTAGTATATGCAGATATTTTGCAAATCTATATCTTTTGCAGGGGGGAGTAGTCTATTTCACCTCCCTTTTTTGCAACAGTGTATAAATGCCCACCTTACCCGTGAATCAGCACCTCCTCTTTATCCATAATGGTAGTTTTCAAAGAGGTAGCCATATGAGTCTCTTCCTGCATAAAAAGGAAGGGGGTGGGGAAGAAATGTGGCAGCACCTTTAAGACTAAGTGGTTTTTATTTTTGCATGAGCTTCTGTGAATATAAACCCACTTCTTCGGATGCAGTATACCCATGAAAGCTCTTGCAAAAATAAAAACCACTTAGTCTTAAAGGTGCTGCCACATTTCTTTGTCCATAAGTTGCTGCCACGGTGGAACCCTAGCAGTTGACCCCCATCCATAGGGCTGCTTGTGTATTGTGTAGTTGCTAGATATGATCTCCTTTCCCTTTGCTCTCCATCTTCTGCTCGCAGCAAGCTTTCCTGCAGTGTGTTCCCCCATTAAAAACACACTCACTTGGATTGTATTATTGGGCTTTGGAGAAGTTTTTCTTTTTCCAAAGTTGCTCCTTCCAGTCTTTTCAGTGCCTCCAATTCCATGTCTCCCACCCAGGCATTCCATTTCCTAAGCATCCTCCCTCCCTGCCTCTCTCCCACCCTTCTTTTCCACATTCCCACTTCTCTCTTTCTGTCTCTTACTCTTGAATTTCCTCTCGCCTTAAGCTCCATCTTCTGGTCTCATTGCAGCATGAGCTGTGTGACTCAACCAGGACAGGGGCTCCATTCCTGATTCCTGAGCCACATGCATACTTCTGACATCACCTCCCCCATCAACCTTCCCTCCACCCCCCCCCCATCTTCTGGTGTCAAAGCAAACACAGAGCAGGAGTGCTACACCATCTGGAAGCCTGCAAGATCAGAGCAAAAGGGAAAGAGCTTTTGCTTGCCTTGCCAACACCCCCCACGTTCCCCATTTCCCAAAGCAGCCCTGTCTGCATTGTACCATTCCAGCTACCATCCAAGGGTTAATCACAAGACTCTCCACCAGAAGGCCCCCCCTTCCTCCCCGCTTCAACATACCAAGCATATGTCTTTTTTCTTTTCTTTTTTTTCTTTTGCAAACTCAAAGCCACAGAAATTCAGCCAGCTCAAGAGCTGGGATGTGGCAGCTTTCAGCAAAAGCCACAGAACTGCCTGATGGTGATGGAAGCAACTTGATCACAGCCAGCTGAAACTACTGAGAAGGCAGGGAGGGTTGGAATGGGGAGGCCAACAGACTAGGGTGGTGGCGGGGTTGGGGGAGGAATCCATTTGCAAAAGAGCTGAGACCTCATGATACTTGATCCCTCTGCTGGTTCTGTGCTGCTTCTAGTGAAAATGGCAAATGCCTGTAAAGTGAGGCCAGACTTTCAGTGCAGTTCGGCAGAGACAGGGCCGGCCCTAATGTTAGGCAAAAGCTACAACAGGTGACAGGGATGTCAGAAAAAGTGTCAAAAAGGACAGCAGTTATTTGACTACCATGTTGTGGTCATCTCCTCCTCCTCCTCCTCCTGAATGCCCATGGGACTTTCTGTCTCAGGTGCCAAAATGAATAACTAGACTAACCTTGGATAGAAACACACTTTGAAATGGGTGCTTCAGGCAGCAAAATAACTTTGGTCAGTCACAGGCAGAACCTTATTCCTGGGCCAGAGGCATACTTCTGACATTACTTTCTCAACACCCGCCTCTTTTGATGACAAAACAAACACAGCTATCCCAAATTTGTTTTCTTTCTTTCTTTCTTTCTTTCTTTCTTTCTTTCTTTCTTTCTTTCTTTCTGTGTTGTTGTATGCCAGGGTGGGAATCTTAGACCAGGGTGGGAATCTTGAAGCCCTCCAGATGTTTTTGGATTGCAGCTCCCAAAAGTTTCACCCAACATAGCAAACGGTGAAGAATGCAGGGAGTCCAACAACATCTGGAGGGCTGCATGGTTCTCACTCCCTATGCTGGAAAGAGCTTGACTGTGGACTCGGGCTGAATCCACACTACACAAATAATCCAGTTTAAAACGGGATAATTTGCCATGGCTCCTTCCTATTGAATCCTGGGGTTTGTAGTTTTACAAAGTCTTTAGCCTTCTCTGCCGAAGAGTTCTGGTGCCTCATCAAACTACAAATCCCAGGATTCCATAGGAAGGAGCCACGGCAAATAATCCAGTTTCAAATGGGATTGTTTGTGTAGTGCGGAAGCATCCTTACTAGTCTTAACCCTCCAATTAGTATGGTTGATGTTATGTGTATTACTTGAGCTTCTCCTCATACCCAAACTGTTCTATGCATTACAGTTGCCATGCTCTCAAAAGTTACTGTTTTGGTTGGGGGAGATTCTGGGAGTTGTAGTCCAAAAGTAACTGTTCTACAACTGCTTCCTTCTTTCTGATATCTTAGAGCTAGAGAAGGAATTAGGAAAAAAATGGGGAGAGAAATTAACAAAAGACAGTTTGCCAGCCCTGGTTAAAGAAAGAAAAAAAAATACTCCAAAGACATGCAGTTATACCTTTCAAGCTCACATAAATCATAGCACCAACATGACAACAGGCATAACACTGTTGTTTGCTTCTGCTGCCCTTATGTGCAAATAAGAACCATTTTGTTGTAGAAGGAACATGCCTCAGAATTCCTAAAGATGCTGTAAAAAAGAAGGTTTAAAGGAAAGTAGAAATTGTTGCTCATTACACCAATAACAAATGCTTGTTTATAAAATCCATTGCATCCTCTTTCCACGTTTGTACTTTAAAAAAAGTTTTAAATTTTTTTTTAAAAAATTAAAGGTACCAAAACTTGATACTTCAAAACAACGACCCAGTACCAAAACCTTTAAATAATTACATACACTTTTGTCACATATTTGAATATCAAAGGAAGATTGGAAAGAGAAATAGGAGAATTGATATAGATTCACAAATTCCAAACCACTAACAGAAGTATAAACAAAGATAATGGTTTCTTAGCACACTACATATATTAATACCTATGTTTTTTGCAACCAGGCATGCCACAAAACTATTCTCCCCAACAAAGCTTCTGGCTTCAGGGGAGCTGACTCTCAGTAAGCAGATTTATTGTTTTCATACCTCAGAATTGTCTGAGGACCAGCTTGACAGACCTTCATAGCTTTATACAACTGTTTGGAGGTTTATGGCCAGTGCCATAAACGACATCTGTTTGTAACATATTATGCTCTGATCCCACCCCCACCTACCAGAACTATGAAACTGCTAATATACCTGTAGTTTAATATTAACTCCATCAGTGCATCTGAAGAGAGGGACTGAAATCCATGAAAGCCCATGTTAAAATAAATCAGTTAGTCTTAAAGGTGTTGCTAGATTCCTCCCCCACTTTTTCTTTTTATGTTGCAGCTAACATGGCTATCGCTTTGAAAACTGTGTTTTTGCTTCCCTTGGTTTTAAGAGTTTTAGGGAGGTCCTTCTCTTGGTCCTGGTGGCATCCATACCATTGGGCTGATGTATGCACTCTGGATTGTAGTCTGAACTTCAAAGAAGATGTCCAGTGTGCTAAACCCAAAATAGGTTCAACGTCTTGGATAACTCCATTAAAGTTCAATGTTGCTGTCCTTGAGCAAGCAGGGATCACCAGCATTGAGGCCATGATATTGAGAACACAGCTGTGCTGGGCAGGGCATGTTTCTAGGATGGAGGACCATCACCTCCCAAAAATAGTATTCTATGGTGAACTCGCCACGAGTCAGTAGCGTAAGAGGGGCGCTCAAAAAATACAATACAAGGACTCCCTGAAACAACATCTCAGGCTCGGCCAAATTGATCACCAACAATGGTCCACCCTGGCCTCACATCGGGAGGCATGGAGATGCACTATGCACAATGCTGCAGCTTTATTTGAGAACTCACGCCAAACAAGTCTTGAAGAGAAACGACAACACAGAAAGAATCACAACCCAGAAACATCACCCAAGGAGACCTTCTGCTGTGCTTTCTGCAACCGGACTTGTTTATCTTGGATTGGTCTTTTTAGTCATCAGCACGCTTGCAGAAAGCGCGGGATGAGTCCTTCCTGAAACTTCGTTTGCGAAGAAAAGCCAGAGAGAGAGAGAGTAATTGCCTGATACAACCACCACAGAATTATCGCATGGCCACCACTAGCGATTTAAGGATAGGATTCTACTTCCGTGATTTAGCCTGGGCGAGATTTCGGCACTTCTTGTGAAAAGATGCGAACACAGTTAAAAACTCCCCAAAAACCTGATTTTAAAAAGTAAATGAACATGTAAACACTTAAACAAACCTAAAAATGTGCAAATAAAAAGGGACAGTTCATAAAAAGAGTGTCCTGTGGATAGTTTTCACATTCTCACCTGGAAGTTTCCTCTCTGGGAACAGAGAGGGGGGGAAAGAGGACCTCCCATTCATACTGTAATCTTGTGATTACAGCAGGACGTGGTCTCACACGCTCTTCAGTGTCGTGAAAAAAGTGATATTGAGAGCTATTGACGGCTTGTCCCATCAATAAAAAATGATGCCTTGTTTGCAGCTGGAGCACAGATTGACCACGTAAAGACGACAATGTTGTGTGATAGCAGGACCTGATTGCGATACCGTGACATTGTAATTGTGCAGTTTTTCCTGCATCTGATAATGTCCAAAGACTAAAACCCAGGAAAGATTAAAAGGAGGAATCTAACAGCACCTCTTGAGATCAACTGATTTATTTAAGTATGAGCTTTCATGGAGGATCACACTGTTTCCATACATTTGGCTGCTGAGAAAGACAGCCATTTTCTGGCTGTACTCTGTTTTTCCCCAGACACTAACTGACAGTGAGTGGGAGACACCCCAGAACAGATAAGCTGGAATTCTGGGTAGGAGCAAAGAAGTGGAGTTATGCCTGGTGGAGCTTAACACTCCACCAGAGCAATCCAGGATCTCAGCCAATATATTATAATGAAATACAATAAAGTGTAATGCAACATAATATACTGTAATCAGAATTTGCTATAGGAAAGGGTAGCATACATGCGGTTGGTACTCTCACTGGTATTTTTCAACCATTTTAGAAAGAATAGCTAGAAGAACTGCAAGGGAGCAGTGCAAGAGGAAAGGGTGCAAATTTCAAATAATTAAAAGCACACACACACAAAACTTAGGTAGAGAACTTTGCAGTTTTCCTGCTATCAGGTAGAGGGCAACGGGGAAAAACTGGTGAAACTAGCAAGCCCTATCTATTTTACTCACTTTCTGAGGACTGGATGCAGTGGTGGGGAGGAGGAAAGAGAAGGCTTATGATTTTCAAATCCCAGCATATGGTTTTAAAGGCCAAGCCACGTAATGGGAAAACTAAGTGCTTGGTTTGCTGCTAAAGTACAGCTAATATCCAGTGTATTCCTAGAACAGAAGTTGGGAGGCTGCAGACAATTGTTGGATGACAGTTCTAATAGTTCCTGACCATAGGCAATCCTGGCTGGGGATGATGGGAGTTGGAGGCCAGCAACATCTGCAGGCTACCAAAGGTTCTCTGTCCCTGCTCCAGAATGTTTAGAAAAGCAAGAAGAAGAGAAGCATTTTTTCTTGCTTCTTTCAGGCACTATCCATAGATTCACACTCTCCTCCCTTAATATTTCAAGAGACGAACAACAAAGACTTGCAAAATGAGTCACCAAAAACATCTGGAAAAACTGCAACAGTGAGCCAAGCCAATAACACCCCAAGCAGTGCCTCTTACTTTACAGTCAGACCAAGCCTGTGGTCCAGGTCCCTGTATTGGTCCAGTTACACCCAAGGCATTTGTGATTGGTTGAGATTCTTCTAGCACCCAATCATTTTCCACTAATCATGGACTGCACACCAATCCTTGCCTCCTTTTTACCATTGGACAACATGGCTCATCTCTCCACAGAATGGGTTCCCACCCCCTTCATTAGCAAAAGAGTTAACCAATCAGAAGGGCCAGAGTCCATAAAAGGGAAAACAAATGAAATTAAAAAGAGAGATTTCTGGCAAATGATGTGATGGAATAAGGGTCAAAGCTCTTTATATGTACTCTAATATCAACCAAGATCTTGCTGGATTTTAAGTCTCCTTCTGTATAGCAAATGAGAAGCCCTGTGATTAAGCAACTTTAAATTCAATATTATATTTTCAAATTCTTACTAAGAATTTATGTTGCATGGAGGTGAGGACCATGTGGCCTTCCAAATGTTGTTGGACTGCAACTCCAATGATGAGGGGCGGGGGTGGGAACTGCAGTCCAATAATTTCTGGAGGGCGTTCCCCTTTCCAGATTTTACTCAAGGCTTACTCTCATCTAGGGCTTAGATTTACAATTTCTTTCTAGGGCCAATGTCTTGACTGTAATTACAACAAGAGTGTCTTTGAACATCTACATAGTTATAACTGGGTAATTGCTGCTAGCTGGGGTGTGATTTCAGTGTCAAAAGAGGTGAAGCACTTTTATATCTTCTTCCTAGTGCCAATGTTAGTATGTCCTACTACCCCTCCTCATGGTATCTCATAACTGGAAATGTTGGACACTTTTTCAGAGTCAGGTTGGCTGAGGCAAACCAAAGGTCAGTTGAAGGTCACAATGACCTGGGATGTGTCTAGAAATATAATGGCAAGAAAACCCAAGTTAGGATTATGCAGAAAGCCCCTTAATAAACACAGTCATTAAGGAGGTATGTGCTAATCCTTTCTTCCAGCCCTGGGTGCCTCAGCAATGATTCTATCAAGCAATTAAGTGACTTTTCCTTAATCTATTCCTATGGAAATCTTTCCTATATCCTCCTCCTGTCTAACCTTGCAAGGTTGTCACAAAGCAATCAATTTCTCTCTCCCAGTAATTAAAGCAATCAGTTGAGTTTTGGTTCCCTTTGCCTATCCCATGGGAAAGCCATCTAGGCTTTGTCATAACCAGAGTACCCTTCCAGGATATGAAATAGGGTATAAATATTAGACCTTAGACCCCAGCTAAGTGTGCCACAGATGGACACCAACACTCTGCCAGATTCTCTGTGCCACCCTCAAGCGAGTTTAGAGTCCCTGTTCGCTGCGCCACATGTTACAGCAAGTAACAAGGAAGCATCGCGATCCGGAGGCAAAATGCTAAAAAGATTTTATTCAGAGTTTGCGTGCTAACGGAAAGACATTAGGAGAGAACAACGGACACTGCATCTCAGTCAAAGCAATGCAGGCAGGCAGGTAGTTACATGAAGCAACAGAGAGGTATATGAAAATGAGCAGAAGCTTCTTCCTTTGTCCAGGGCTTACAGGTTATATAGGCTCTATGTCACGTACACAGTTAACAATTTGCGTAACCATTTGTCTGATACATTCAGTCACTGAGATCAAAGGAGGTCTTAGTTTAGGGATGTGATGTTACATGAAAGGAAAACTTCCATGGGAAACTACAGATAACATGATAACACTAGGTTGTAAAACCCAAGTTAATTTCCTGAGCTTTCTTTCAAAGATGGCTTATGAAGCCAGATGTTTTATTGGCTCAATTCTAAAGGCAGGAAGAAAGGAAGGGCATGAGATTCTCTGGGTGTGCCCAGCTGGAATCTCAGACTCTCCACAGAACAGAACTCTTCTCTCCAAGACTGGTAACTATCACCCTATCTTCTTGAACCTCTCTCTATCCAACCTCCCTGCCTTTCTTTCCAATAGCCTTGTAAGGTTCTTAAGAGTGTATAAAAATACTTTATTTCACTTTAACTGGACTGTTCTCTACAATTAGTAATGGTATATATAAATGAAAATATCCCCAACGTTACCCTACTCTTGCAGGCCTTCTTTTGAGCTGATAATTCCCACAGATTTCAAAGGAGATGCTGGCATCACGGATGGGGTTCTAAAGCACCCCCACCTCTTAGGGTAACACCTGTCTCTGGATTAGGACTACAAAGTTATAGAAAAGAATGCCTTTGAGCAGGTGCAGTTAAAGAATGTGGTGATCCCTGCCAGCCAGGGTGGCCAGACACAAAAGAGAACAGGGCTTCTGCATCTTCAGTAACTGGGTTAGAAGAAGGAATTTCAGCAGTTGTCATTTGCACAACAAGATGAGCTCCACTGCATGGTACAGTATCCACTGATTTGCCAACCACTGGTTCAATTACCTGTGGTTGGCCATGGGGGGGATGGATGGGAGAGGGAGGGGACGAGGCTTCCAGATGGCCTCCAGTGATGGCAATGGTGACTGGGGGGGGGGCAAAAGGAGGGAAGAGAATTCTGGTCCCCTGGCATGGCTCTGGTGGTGGGAATGGCAATGGGGGGGTTGAAGGAAGGAAGGAGAGTTCTTGCCCCCCCCAGCATGGCTCTGATGGTGGCAATGGCAATGGGGGGAGAAGGGAGTGAGGACAGTTCTGGCCCCCTGGCATGGCTCCGGTGGTGGCCGTGGTGATGGGGGTGGAGGGAGGGAGGAGAGTTATCGCCTCCCTTCTCCCTTTGCCCCCTGGCATGGCTCTGGTATGGTTTTGGCAATGGCAACGGGGGCATTCACTATTATCTGTGGAATTCATTATCCCTGGGGGGGGGGCTGGAACCAATCCCCTGTGGGTAGGGGGGGTTCTACTGTAAATAAATCCCACTTTGGTAAAATTATGCAGAGTGCAAGTGCAAGCCTTCTTTTCCTTCCAGCCATCCTTTTGGCTGCTTCCAGTGGTTAGAGGGTAGGATTTGCTGATTAAAAGGTGTGACTTCCAAAATAATGCACAAGGTTATAATAAAAATGTCTCTGACAGCTGGTTAGTCAGGTGCACAGGTGTTAAGTCCAACTCAAGCCTGCATAAGTGATTTTTGTTGTTGTTAGAGGGGCTGGAATTCTCTACTGACCAATTCACTGACCAAAGTCTCTCCCCAAACCCACCTTTTACCTGTTGTGGTCCCTCAACTCAGACATTTACTGACCAGTGGAGAGATGGGGCAGAACAGTAGAGACACATCCAGCCATGTTCCTATAGTGGGACACACAGCTCTTACAGCATCCTTGGAGACCTCCAAAGGATCCCAGGAGGTCCTGGAAGATGCTTTGGTTTTGGGCATCCAGCTATAGCAACACAATTGGATGCTTCTCTGTCCTGGCCCCCCAGCTCTCCACCACCCAGTAAAAGGCTATGTTGTGGGGGTGGTGCTGAAGATTTTGGGGTGGTAGGAGAGGAGACATGGCATAGTTACATCTAGGGGAACTTTATACTACATGTCCCCAATCCAGGTTCTCAATCTATGGACATTATCAGACCAGTGTCTAAAATGCCGTAATTCCACAAATGAAGATAGCAGGAACATCATGACATTGTAACTCTGATAATGTCCTAAGTCTCAAAGCATGCAAAGCATGACCACATTACTGAGTAGACCAGAACCTGCCCTACACATCTTGGATGACAGGCAAGGACAGAAATGCTATCAGAGTACTGGTGGAGCTTTATTCACATTGGAGATCAAAGCTGTTCCTTTCCCTGGCTTTGCCCCGCCAGTGGCCAGGGAAAAGGAACAATCGTTACCTCCTCTCTTGCCTTCTTGCTTTCATCTCCTTTTCTCTGGGTTGTGCAATGGCAGCTGGACATTGCTCAAGTGCAATTTCATCTCCTCACCCACTGACTGGCTGCTGTTGTGCACCAGGGTGCTATCTACCTGCTTTTGCACAGCCAGGGAAAAGCATTGCGAAAGAAGGTACTGAAGGTACCTTGTGCAAAAAAGTACTTACAGTGGCATAACCACGGTTACACCAGTGTGAGTTACCAAGAGGATTCTGGCCAAAGTTTTTCAGACTAGGAAATGCTATTTTCAGGCAGGCATTGTGCTAGTATAACTTGGGCAGAGCAGAGCAGTCCTAAAATCATTGTGGCAGTGATAAGCCAACCACCATTTAACTCTAAGGGTCGCCCTACCCACCTAAAACTCACATATGTGTTTTCAGTTAATAAAGAAGGACCCTTGAATTTTGTTGAACACCATCTTTGCCAGCACATTGGACAAAATAGGCTGGAGTTCACAAATTCTTTTGGCATTTTAGTTTTTAGTCTTTTTTAGTCTTGAACACAGGACTGGGAAACATGGGGGAAATAATAATCCCATCTTTGGCCAGCTTCAGCAGGGAGTGATGGGTGTCAGATTCCAACAACATTTGGAGGTCTACAAACTTCCCAATCTTCTTTTAAGGTACTCCATGATCTTCATATTCAGTGGGGAATTTAGTGGGAAATTTTAAAGTACAGGCACTTTTCATGACAGATCCATAATCATGTTCTCAAGGAGGATCCAAAAATACAAGCATCTGTGTTGATCCTTATCAACAAACCGATTGGAACACTTTACCTCTTTACTGGGAGAGGGTTTAAAAAAAAAAAACTAATGAATTTTAATGGCCTCTCCCAATTCTTTTCAGTACTGTACAAAAGAGATGGTCTGCAAGAATACATTTTTGCCAAACACACACACACACACCAAACACACTTAAGATTACAGCTAAATTCCAATGGGACATAAATGTTTGGCATGTTTGCAGAGGATGTCATTGTCCCTGCCAGTCAAAAAGTCTCAATACTTGGACCCTATGGGCCTCAGTTCCACTATGCCACTGTTCGTATTACAACAGGACCATGTGTGTGTGCATGAGACTGTGAAATTAAAAATGTAAAAGGAAATTTGAGAGGTTATTAGGGCTTCATCATTTTATCCATCCAGACTATCAGAATCAAAACTGAAACCTATTTTAAACTTTTCTCTTTCCTGCCTCCCTTCCCCCATGCCTGCTTAGGACATCACAAACATCATACCAGACCTTTTTGTGGGGTATGCGTGGAGGGAGAATGCAATTGATTACTCCTCTCCACCATCACCACCACACACATATCCCTAACACACATTCACAGATCTGTCTCCCTTTCTCTCTCTTCATCTTTCTGGTCTTTATTGTTTTCTCCTTAGTGTCCACCTCATCTGGTTCCCAGCTGCTGAGGACTTGGCTCCTATTCCCTTCTTGCGGTTGCCTTCCTTTAAATTTTGTTGTCTTTGCTCCCCTCCTCCTTCCCCCTGAAGTTTGATGCATGCTGAGTTGGGCTTGGTTCCTGCTGATGTGGCAGTGTGAGACTAGATATTCTAGCCTAGGAACAATCTCACTCTCTTTCTCTCCCTCCACACAGTTGCTGTATTTAAAACAAATAAACAAAATCAATTGGCACCCATGGATTCGTTTTCTCCACTGTCTTTTATGTGATCATGCCTCTTTGTGATCTTGTTAGCACCTGAATTTTTATTTTGTTGTTTGGTGTTTCTTTTTAAATCCTTTCTGTTGCCCCTGGCTTTCATACACAAAAGAGCTGCAGAAAAGGAGATGGCTCCCTTCCCAGACTGTGTAACCACCTCTGTTCCACTCTCCTCCCCTTCCAAATGTTCCTCTCCTCTAAGTTAAGGGCTTGGAGATTATCCACTTCTGTGTTGCAGGGAGGGGAAGAGCTAGATCCCATCCAGGTATTTCGAATAACTTAACCATATTTTCCTTATACAATAGCATGGAATGTGGAACCAGTTATCATAAGCAGAAGTTGGAAATCTTAATTTTTTGGACTCAAATTCCCATAATCCCTCAAGCAGCCTTGTCAGTGGCCAAGATGGCTGAAAGGTTTATTGGTGCTCCAGTGTGAAAAAGCAATTTTTCCAAGCTCTGGATGAGTTTGAAACCAAAATTATGTGAAGTCAGACTGTTGGTCCATCTCAAGTTCCATGTTTTCTACACCAGAGGTTCTGCAGTGATTTTTCCCCATTGACTACTTTTGTGTGTGTGTGTATGGGGGTGGGGTGATATACACTTCAAAGCACATTTTCATGACATATTTTAACAACCTTTTTCTTTTCTTTTCTTCAGTGTCACTATTACCAAGAGCAGGTATGATGCAGTGGCTAGAGTAGTGGAAGAAGATTCTGGGAGACCAAGGTTCAAATCACTGGGAGACCAAGGTTCAGTGGGTGACCACGGACAAAGCTCACACTCTCTCAGAATGGCAAAGCCCCGCTAAATAAATTTCACCTAGCAAACCCCAGGATAAGGGGCTCATCTACCCAAGTCAGGATATGCTGGCTCCCCACTGGCATATTCTGGTTACGGATCAAGGCCGTTCCTCCCCTGTTACCTTTACAAAATGGGCTGGAGTCCATACAGGCATGCCGGCCCATCACTGCATCCACCACCACCATCTCCCCAGCTTTCCCAGAAGCGAGTAAGCTGGTCCTCAACATGTGACCAAGACCCCTGCATGTGACCAGCTTTGGTCACATGCTGTGAGACCCCTTCCTGGATCCGAAAGAGCAAGGTAGACAGCAGCTGCAGTGATGAGCTGGCCTGCCAAGACGGGCTCCTGTAGACACACGGGGCATTATTCGTTTTTTTGCTAGTGGGAATGGATTTTCCCAGGTATGATTTTACAACAGTTCATTGGGCCCTACCCCATCTTAACCATGTCTGAGCCCCATATCTGATGCAGGGGTGGTGAAGACCACCAAAGGCAGAACAGGGCAAAAGCCTTGCATGGTCAGTACTGCAGGGCTCTAAAGGGTTGGCTAGACAGTGAAAATACTCATACAATTTATGGAGAATACCTTTTGTCCCAATGAGATCCTGCATGAATCGCCATATTTGGAAGGAAGGGGGCAAAAACTCTGCAGGAAAAGCCTTTTAAAAATTTGCAGACGTGTATTACCACTCCTTTGGACAACTGATTTGCAGTGCACCACATTCCCAGATAAGAGCAGAAGTGGAAAGTTGATTGGTCGGACATGTCTGGGGGGTGGGGGGTGGCATTGCCAGCAATGAAATGGCCCAAAAAGCCATTTTGGAGTTTCACATTGACGACTGTATGCTTTCCCACTGTGCTCAGGTGACCAAACAGCTTTTTTAAGTGGAAGGTTGCACTAGCACACCTTAGATGTTCAGTTAAAAAAAAGATTGTGAAGCAGCAACAACTAGTGGAGAATAATAACACAAGTAATTCACTCCTGGTCATCATCTTGATTCACAGGCATGGCTGCATGTGCACTTCAAACAAGGATAGCTTTGCACACCAGTGATTTTGCCAAAGGACCATAGAGACAAAAGAATGCTGCTGCAATTCTGCATTAATGCACAGCAATCAACATTATATCTTCTCATTTAGACAAGCCCTCTAATACAGGGGCAAGATGGGGTATAATGCCCATGTAGACAAGCCCACCGTCACCATAAGTCGGAGTCAACTTTAAGGCACATAACAGCAAAGACATACTACCATTATCATACCCACCATGGAAAACTCCTCCCTAAACAATACTCAATAAGTGTGCACTGCTCTGATCCATCTCAGGGAAATAATAATCTATACCACTGCTGCTCAAAGTGCAGGCCCATTGACTGGTTCCAGACGAGGAGGCATTTGCTGCTAGTCCTTAGTAAGTTTCCAGGAAAGAAAGAAACAATTGTAGCCAATGGACACAGATATGGTACCAATCCTTGGTACATAAGCAAAAACTAATTGCCAGTCACCACCATCTGATAACTTGACACACATTGATTTATCCTAGCTGAACCTTCAGAGAAACTATAACTTGGTGGGTTTGATGAATGGAAAAATGCATTCCAAACTAGTTATAGATCCTTTGAGGATCTACATTACAGTCTCTCCATTCAGATGCTGCAACCTGGCTACTTAGTGAATGACATTTTTCATGATTTCCTGGGCCACTTTTTCACTGTCTATTTAGATGACATCCAGATTTATTCTCAGAACCTGCAGACCAATGTACTCCATGTTTGCACTGTTCTATGATGTCTGCGATAGCACTTCCTACATGCAAAACTGGAGAGAGAGATTTCTGACCTCTTGGCAGTGGGCACTGCTATCTCCCATGGGGATAAATGGATGAATGAATGGACTGATTTATTTTGGTCACAGACCAGAAGAACAAAATCAGCATTATTTTAACAATGTATCCGCAACATGTCTAAGGAGATTATCAGACATGGTTAATGTGGCGACATAATGATGCTAGAGGAACACAAGAGGATGCCAATATCAGACGACAATATCCTTTTGTGTTCTGCTGGCATCATTATGGTGTTTCTTTTTATTGAGGGGCCGAGCTGTCAA
Source organism: Gambelia wislizenii (assembly GCA_030847615.1). Lineage (NCBI taxonomy): Eukaryota > Metazoa > Chordata > Lepidosauria > Squamata > Crotaphytidae > Gambelia > Gambelia wislizenii. The sequence goes on along the minus strand of JAUMIR010000006.1, from coordinate 29,828,200 downwards.
TAGATTCCCCCATTGTGATTTGGTGCCAGAATTGCCGGTGTGTGAAACCTCGGGCCATTTAACAATCATGAATGCAGTGTCAATGGGCAGTCCTGCCAGAACATTTCTGGGTGAGATTGGGACATCCAGGTAAGTGACACACTTTTTAAAAACTTCCCTGGTTTACTTGGAAGTTTCAAAGTGTGTGTATGTGCTTTTTGTAACTTTTTTGGTGTATTTTTGTTTTTATTTTTGAATTTCCTGCACTCATGTCTTCTCATGAGAACGGGTGGGATTTCAGTCCAGGAAGTGAATGGAGCTCCATTAGAGCTCTGTTCATTCCTGGTCTGCCTGTTGACGGGAGAGAAGGTAAGTGCGGTGGGGAGAGTTATTGTGCTGAGACAGGGGCAGGACTGGAGATTGTGGGACAGGAACACTTTTTGCGTTCCTGTCTGATAATCTCCTGAAACATGGAATTTATCTGGTACATAGAAATAAAACAGTAATTAAAATATATAAGCAGGAACATTATTCACTAAGATCATTCACTACTCGTCTCCTTAGTTTTATAGAAGCTGTACAAAACTTAGCTGCTTTTAAAGTGATCTTTGCTTCCCTATCTTCCGTTAAGATTTTAAATAGTAATAATCACATGTAAGAGCCAGTGTGGTGTAGTGGTTTAAGTGTTGGACTAGGACTCTGGGAGACCAGGGTTCTTGTACCTATTTGGCCATGGAAACCCACTTGGTGACCTTGGGGAAGTCACACACTCTCAGCTTCTGAGGAGGTCTCCTCTCTGAACAAATCTTGCCAAGAAAACCCCGTGACAGGTTCACCTTAGGTTCACCATAAGTCGGAATCAACTTGAAGTCACACAACAACAACAATTATCATATCTACATGGAATTTGCTGCCCAATAGGAGTAATAAGGGTAGAGCGTATGTCCCTGTAGAAATTGCAGTATAATAGGACATGACTAACAGTTTGCACCTCATTCACACCACACGGACATACTCACTCTAGGTAAGCTATGCTTCCAAATCTACTTGTAGTAATGTTGATAGTAGAAGATTAAATCTGGCTAAGGTAAAGGATTTCCTAAATTTAGGAATCTCCAGCCTGGACAGATACCTTGTTGTATAAGCAACCTTCCATTGACTTTAATTTTTGGGGTACCTAACCATTTCACTCAGATTACATTGTAACTCCATATCACGTATAGGATGTTTGTGGATTTAGCTTTCTCATATCCAAAGGTTTATTAAAGCCTGACACATGAACTCCAGGCTTCTCGGCTTCTTCTGCTGCAAAGATTTCTGTCTTTGTCTCATAGGTTTCTGATAGAGTTAGAGGAGCCAGACCAACTGGGGGTGGGGTGGGGGGATCCATTTTAACCAGTAGCGAAGGATCCATATGTGGGCCATGGAGATGCCAATTGACTCTGCAAAGACAGAGACAATTCTATCATGGCTTGGTCCCTGAGGAATAAAGAATATGCAATATCTCTTTGACTTTACCAGTTACTGCCATTGTTTCATCTCAGGCCTTGCTGAATTGATAGCTCTCATTTCAGATCTGCTCTGGTTCCAGATACCATTTTGAGGGAAGGCTGCTACTCAACAGGTGAAAGCCAGTATGGGATAGTGGTATGAGTGTTGGACTAATAATAATAATAATAATAATAATAAATTTTATTTATATCCCGCCCCTCTGCGAGCAATCGGGGCGGCTTACAACAATAAAATAGTACACAGTATAAAACAACTCAAAATCCCTTCCCCCCCTTAAAACATTATTAAATTAATGCAAATTAAAATCAATATATAATACAATTTATTAAAAACCCTTTCGAGCAAGCAGCATCAGTTTGGAGGTCCAGAAGCAACCTCCAGAGGGACTAGGACTCTGGGAGACTAGGGTTCAAATCCCCACTCAGCCATGGAAACCCACTGGGTGACCTTGAGCAAGTCACACTCTCTCAGTCTCAGAGGCATGCAATGGCAACCCTCCCCTCTGAACAAATACAACCAAGAAAACCCTGTGATAGGTTCACCTTAGGGTCTCCATAAGTCAGAAATGACTTGAAGGCATACAGCAGCAGCAGCAGTAGCAACAACAGCTCAACAGGCCATCCAGACATGAGGTCTTCTAGTTACAGTATATCATGATAGCTAACCAGCTGTTGTAAGATCCTCTGTCTCACTATGTGAGATTTCTGGTGGCTCTAACTCCACATGCAGAAGAAGGCCCTTATGTAGCAGCCTGCATTGATGTGACCAGACAAAAATCCAGCCAGGCAAGCTCACAGCTCTCCTGCTGCTGCTGCCACCAGCTAGCCAGATACTGCAAAGTTCTTTCTATCAGCTTCATCACTAACTTGCCATGGTCAAAGGGGAAACACCAACATCCCCGGGGTGAAGAACCTATGCTGTAAAAATTGCTTCCATTAATGGAAATCCCTTCCATTAACAAGACTGCTTAATTATTTATTTAGCAAAGGCAAGCGTTTTGACATCAGGGAAAATATTTAGGTTTAGTGCTGAAACATGAAACGTTCATCCAAAAATAATTACAAAACTCACCAAGCATTGTGGTGGCGGTGGGGCTTTGAAAGGTTCAGTTTCAACTGATTAAGATCTGTAATTTAGTTGAAATGGACAAATTGACAATGTTGATTACGGAGAAATCATTAGTTAAGTTAAAAAAAGATTGGAGAGTTTATCAGCTGCAGCAAGTACGGAGTCATAATGATGCCAAATTAACATAAGGGTGTATATATCAGATGATGTCATCCTTTTGCGATTTTGTATTGTCAAAAAGGCATTCTCTTTTATTGATGGGCCAAGCGTTCAATCGATCTCCCATTGCGTTTTTGTGTTAGTATTGCCAGCGTTTGAAACCTCACACCATTGTGCTCACATGAATATGGGCATCAGTGGGCAGAACACTTCCGGGTGAGATCGCAAAAACCAGGTAGGGGACACTCTTTTTATGAACCTCCCTGGTCTACTTTGAACTTTTAAAGTGGGTTTCTGTGCTTGTGTGAATGTTTTGTCTTAAAATATGGTGGGAAAGAAATGCTAATGGAGGGTGGTCTGATAAAGTCCTGGGAGTTGTTTATCTTTTTTCTTTTGCAACAAACTAAGGGGTTTATATCAACTTTAGGTTTTTTGAGATAGCATGGTTTTGATTTGAGTAGAAGCTAGACTTTAAGATAATTTAATGGAAGTACAGTACTTTAAATAGCAGAATACATATCAATCGTGGTAGGGGAGTCACTATTTATGTTATTTAACTAAATGTGATAAGTTAAGGTTTGGTTTTTGGTATTTTGTTGTTTATATTGTACATTTTTAATGCATAGAAAATTGTGTTATTTGTGTGTGTGTTTGTCTGTCTTTTGTTCTGTATAAGTGTGTTCATAAAATTATTTGGAAAATTTTCAGTTTCAAGTGCGATAAAAAGATATACAGAGATTTACAATCCTAACCTTATCTGAGAACATGTTGTATATAATGACCTGAGTGTTGGGCTAGGACTCTGGGGGACTGAATCTGCGGTTGAAATAAGTTGAGGAGCAAGGGGGAAAGTGGGAGCAAACCAGGACATTTTAAAAGCAGCTGGAAAGGTGAGATGACAGAGGATTAATTGGAATTTTCCCCACCAAATTGGAACAGTGGGAGGGTATGACATGGAAAAATCTCCAGTGATGTAATGGTGCACTTCAAAAATGGCCCACTGTCAGGAACTGGGATGTATTAAAATTTGTTTGTTTTGCCCCCAAAATGGCCAATAGCACCTGAAAGCTTTTGGGAGATTTCTACTGTCCCTTTTTGTTATATTGGGGATGGGCTTTCTGACTTCCGTCACCTGTTTCAGACCTGGACAGGCCTTTTTTCCAAACAGAAAGTACGGTAGAAATTACCTTACCTTTAAACCACAGGGCTTGAAATGGTGAGGGACCCACCCACCCTACCCCCGGCAGCTCATCCTTTCCGTTAGGCAGAGTGACACTGTCATCTCAGGTGGTAGATACTCAGGGGCAGCAGTAAGATATTGGGAGAGAGAGCTGTGCACCCCATGGCAACCTTATAGTCCTTGAGCTAGCCCAGCACTATGGGTACAATGGAAGACACCTTCCAATTCCAGTGCTGCAAAAGAATTTTACTCCCACTTGAGGGGGTAGGTGGAGAGGTAGTTTTCCTCTACATGTCATTGGACTCCAGCTCCCATCTGACTCAACAAACATAAAAACGATGGTTAGGGCTGATGAAAGTTACAGCCCATGGACAGAAAACCTAAGTGCTGGTTATGACCTATAAGGTCCTATGTGGCTTAGGTCCAAGCTATTCGGTAGACCTGTATCTCCCTGTATGAACCAGCCCAGGCTCTGACATCATCAGCAGAGGCCCTTTTATCAGTTGCACCACCATTTCAAGCATGGTTAGTGGGAACTTGTGACAGATAGATGCTGAAGAGGTTTCTGGCCTGGAGATATTCAAAGGACCTCTCTTCCATAGCACATTTGTATTTGTGTGATGGTCAGAGCTTGCACCATGGACTTAATGATAGACTCTGTTTTTGGAACCTGCTCCTTTAACCCTCCCCATTAAACTTTTGAAATAACCTGATAGTAAACCCATACCATATGAGACCTATTTTTTTAAATTAACATTATCTCTCAACAGATAAAGGTCTCATACCACACAAAAGTATAGATGTCTACTTAGAAGCAATTTCCCTTAAGTTTGGTAAGGGTTACTCTCAAGTGAGCATGTATAGGATCACAGCATTGATGATTCAAAGCATAGTCAGGATCATAACTTGTTTGATTAAAAAAACCCATACTCGTTCACCCTCAACTTCAATATCTGTCCCAGAATACACACAGTTTTTGTATTATTTTGCAAGCTGTCTTTGCCGAATGGACTTCTGAATGCGGGGGGAAGGCTACAACTAAAGGGAAAAGCAACCTCTGCCATGACAAGCATGGTCTCTCTCTCACACACAGAGAAATGGCTACAGTGAAAATCCACACTCAACCGTGAAGCTCACAGGATCACTTTCAGCAAGTCAGTGCCCCTCAGCCTAGCTCACTATGCAGGACTATTATGATGATGAAAAGGGAATGAGGACTTTGCAGATTTGAACCTGAACATCTTGGAAAAAGGATTATATAGAAGTAATATTTGTTTTCATTTTTCAATTAATAACATTTCAGGTATCAACTATTTTTATATTCTTCTTACTCATATACATCTCCCTGAATCTGATGCAGCAGGTTGTGATCTGTGAAATTTTATCCAGAATAAAATTTGTTAGCCCTTAAGATGCCACAGGACTCTTGGTTGTTGATGTGAAAAGAGTGAGATGCAGTGGGTATGATCCAGTCAAAATTTTATTTATTTATTTATCTAATTTTTTATTGGATTTATATCCCACCTTTCTCCCAAGATGGGATTCACGGCAGCTTACAATAATTAAAAAAGTACAACTAAAACATCACACGTTACAAACGTAAAAAAATAAAAAATAAATGACCATTATTAAAATATAGTTAAAAACACACTAATTAAAAACATAACATGGATAAAAATACATCAGATACAAGCACATCCGCTCCCACTGAAACAAATGGGAGTTGACACCACTTAGAATGAGTTGGATCATGTCCCAAATGAGTCCTAATCTAGCGTGGGAGATGGAAATCATTTGCCAATCCTGTTATGTACCAAAACAGAGGAGTTATAATTAGTTGGTATTGTGTGCATCTATCCATATTTTCAGGGCACCAGAAGTCCCCATTAATGGAATAAAATTGGTGGGTCTTACTTTCATGCCCTTTATTTTCCCCCCTCTGATAACATTCATTACCAGGAATGAAAGCCAGTCTCTAGGCTAAGCATCTGTGGAACAAGTTTCAACTCTTCCCTCTTGCACTGAATACTTGAAAGAATTTACCCAAGAAAAGCAGCAGCTGGTAATTCTGCTCTCACTGTTTGTCGATTACAGGTGAGGTAATAGGAGGCTGCTAGGATATGAATCTGGTTTTCAGACAGACAGCCCAAGAATATGTGAGGGATTTATTGAGGGGTGGGGGTGGAGACTGCCTCTGAGCATGTATGAAGTAGGGATGTAATTCTTTGCTGATTTCATTTCTCGAAGAAAGCAATAAGTAATTTCAGCCATTTTCTTCCTGCTGCTGTGGGAAAGCCTTTGAAAACTGCAGTTTTCAAAGACTGTTCACTGCTTGGGATATATTCTGTGCAAAACTCACAGGTGGTATTTCTGTGCAGAAATATTATTTTATGTGCAGAAAATGTTGGTCAAGATCCTGCATCAAACATGCAACCACAATGTCATAGATGTGCTTCCACTCCCCACCCCCTGAAACCCACCTTAAAAGCCAGTCAGCTGTCTACAGCAATGGAGGTCTGTGCTATTGCTGAATGGGGCACTTCAGAATGATGCAATGAGCCCCCTCTTATCAGCTAGCGATACTGTGATGAAGAGTTGCAACAGGTCCCCACTGCAATCCCTGCTTCTGAGTCTTACAGCAGCGCTCACTGGTGAGAGAGGTCTGGTCACATCACCCTGCAATAACCTGCTCACCAGTAGCACAAGCTTCAGTCACTCCAGATGGCTGACCAGTTTTTAAGGTGGGTTTCAGGGTCACCTGTAGTTGTGTCAATAGCACCACAGTTGCAAATGAAAATATGAAGCAACTGAGGACTTTATCAGATCACACACCCCCATTAATGTTCTTTTGCCAGCTTATTTTAAAATATTTTTATGCTGGCAAAAGACACACACACACACCCCCGCTGCCAAGACCTACCTTTTCCAGCATCAATGAGGCTTCCCAGGCAGTAACAGAGCACAAACAGAGCTCCATTTACTTCCAGGGTTGAAATCTCACCAATTCTTGCAAGAAGATGTGGGAAATTGAAACATAAAAACAAAATAAACACATCAAATGTTCAGAAAAGCATAGAAACACACTTTACAACTTACATGTAAATGGGGGGTGGTCATAAAAAGAATGTTCCCTAGCATTGCTGTCACGATCTCACCTAAAAGTGTTCTGTCATTGACAATGAAATCACGAGTACAATGGCGTGAGGATTGAAATACCAGCAATGGCGGCAACAAAGCGCCAGGGGAGATCTATTGCTAGCTTGGCCCGTCAATAAAAAGGAATGGGTTTTGACAATGTATGATCACAAAAGGATGACGTCGTCTTGTATGCACACCCTTTTGTGATCATTAGGCATCCTTATCACACCTTATTTGCCTGGTCTGATAAAGCCCTTACAATGCCCTAAGTCTAACTTAAAAACATTGTAACTCATGTGGGCATGTGATATAGGAGATCCAATACAACTGGAACAATGGGAGGACATTTGGAAAAGGGGATTAAAGTTTACATATTGTTACAATCTGAAGGAAAATTTTTATAAGCTAATGTATAGATGGTATTTGACTCCATTTAAATTATCAAAAATGAAAAAGGGAATCTCAGCAAACTGCTGGAGATGTAAGATTCGATATGGGTCATTCTACCATATGTGGTGGGAATGCAATAAGATAAAAAAATTTTGGATTAAAATCAACAAAGAAATTGAAAAAATAATGGGATTCGAAATAGGATTAAACCCTGAATTATATCTATTAAATATATTACCGTTAGGAAATGGAAAAGAAAAAGAACATAGGTCCCTATTATATTATTTGATTACAGCGGCGCGGATGGTGATAGCTAAAAAGTGGAAATTGGACAAATCCCCGACGAAAAGTGATTGGTTGGAAAAGGTTATGGAATTGGCGCGAATGGATAAACTTACAAATTGGATTAAAAGGAAAACAATAGAGGAATATATAAAAATATGGAACCCGTTCATAGAATACAGTAAACAAAAAGAGGGGGTTATTAATACAATTGGGTTTTTTCATTAGGCAAATGAAGGATTTATATATCTCTTTGTATAAAATTTCTTTGCCATCTCATGGGCAATGAAACTGATGATAGGAAAATGAGAGAGGAGCAGATGATTTGAGTTTTGGATAAAACAAAGTTTGAAAAGTGATTAATAATTACTAGAGGATGAATGTTATAGTATAATAAGAAGCGTGAAAAAAGTAGGCGGGAGGTCCTTTTAACTTAATTATTGTATGTCTATGTATTAATGGTGTTTAATTGGATTATGTTAAGATGTCTTGGAGAAAGACTACTGTTTGTCTTATTTTGTAAGTAGTGTATTGTTTTGTAGGTGTATTGTGTATAGATGTATATATGTATTTTAAAAGGTGTATAATTGTGGAGTAATTACATGTTTAAGTGTTCAATAAAGATTATATCTTTTAATTATTAAAAAAAAAACAAAAAAAACATTGTAACTCAGTAATGAGATGCCAGCCAAAGAATGGGACATTTCAGTGCAGCCAGTTCAGTGCGGCTGTTTCAGTGTGGTGTGGTTCTGTTTGCATAGAAATTGTTAATTGATTGTTTTCTTATCGTGGTTACATGTTTGTAGTTTGGGGAGGCAGTAGAGCTCCTTGGCAGAAAATCCTAAATGCCTCATGGAACTACAAATCCCAGGAGTCCAAAGGATGGGATCATGGTATTAAAAATGAATCAATATACTATACATAATTGTGTAGTGTGAAAGAAACCCCCAGTGAATGGGAGCAACTCATCATCACAGCCAGTCAACTGATTTGGAATAAGAATAGCTCTGTTAGGCCAAATCTTCCAGGGAAAAGTTATAGAATCACAGAATCATAGAGTTGGAAGAGACCACATCTGTTTCTGGAGGTGGATCTCTGAAACAGCATTATTATTTTTTTTCCAAATCCATGTGACAGGAGCCAAAGCAAAGGCTGGCTGGCTTGGCCTGCACATTGCCATTCCATCCTCTCCAACCACAAATTTGCTGGAAGAAGCAGGAGAAAAGTCTTCCCTCCCCCTTCAGCGCCTCTGAGGGAAGGTTTAATGGATGGTGTAATTTCATCATCATCATAATCTATTATTATTAGGGTTTTAAATCTTGAATTAAGTCTTGGGGGTCCACGGCAACAAAATATATTTAAAGGGGGTCCCTGGCAGATAAAAAGTTTTAAGAGCTGCTGTTCTATTTCTAAATGCCCGACTGAAGTGTAGCTACTACAACGCTAGCTTGGGAAATAAAAGAAAATGTCATTGTGTGGAAGAATTCTTATTCGGGGGTAAATGCTCTCATCCCCTCACTATCTACACTTCTGATGCAGCTCATTGGCCACGCTACTCACACTCCTGCCCCAAGTGGGTAGAAAACAAAGCAGCTGCTTTTAAAATGTCCCAGTTTCTCTCTCCTCCCACGTTTACCTTTTTTCTCTTCCGTTTACTTCAGTTTCTGCAAAATGAATCCCAAGAGCAAGCGTAGTTTGCAGTAAGTTAAATCAGCCAGTGGGGAGAGAAGGGGGTAGAATCTTGCATTTCCCAGTAGTGACAGACAAAAGCAAACTGCTGCCGCCTCTCTTAGCTTGTGTGTTCTTCCTCAATATATATATATATATATATATATATATATTTGCCCGCTTGACCACACACTGATGTTGTTTGGCCCCACATGCCTCAGTTTTCAACTGTGAAATGTTGAAGGGTGTTAGCCCCCCCCCCAAACAAGAATTCTGCCCTCTCCATGAAGTTTTTCTTCCCTTTCCAAATTTCTATCATTACGATAGGTGAGACATTGAAAATTAGTCACATGTAGAACACTTACATTTGCTGTGCCTTGCGTTCCCTTGCTGACTATGCCTGCCCCTTTTCTTTGGAAGCCTAAACAATTTTTAAAAGCCCAACTGATGTTTTAAATTACTGCAATGCTAGAAATTTGTGAACTGAAGGAAAATTTCATTTGGGGTGGCAGAATTCTTATTTAGGAGATTTTCACACGGGATATATATCCCATGGCAGGAACAGAACAGGGTCGGGAAAGGATTTCCCTTTCGGACGACGTTGACCCCGTTCTGTCCTTCATCTATCCTACTCCCGTGACTGTTCCAGAACAATGTAATCACGATTTTTCATCGTGAATAGACCTCCCGTTCTGTCACTATCACGGAATCACAGGTGTGCGAACAGGAGCCCCGTTCCTGTTCCGAAATGACAGCCATGGAGGGGAGGTCCATTCCGAGCACTTCCTGGTACGATCTGGACATCGAGGTAAGTGGCACCCTTTATTTTACCCTCCCTGTTTTGATTATGTGATTTAAAGAGGGCTTTTGTGCTTGGTGAACTGATTTTATGTTTGGGGGAGTTTTATTTTTTAAATTTACTGTCCGGCGTTATCACGTGATAACGTGATAACGTGATAACGTTTCAGATGGCCGGTCGTAAAAGCAGCCTTACGATGGCTCCATTTACGGCCAGCCAGCAAGGGGAGGGGGAGCCCGTTCCTGCTGCGGAATTAAGGTGAGTGTGCGAAAGATTTATGTTATTCCATGGCAGGAACGGGAGAGGAGATAGCGGGGCAGTAACGGGACATTTTGGCCCCATGTGAAAATCTCCATAGATGGGCAATGTCTCCCCCTCTGAGTTACAATCCTGCTGGGAGTTAAAAAGTGGTACCTCATTGATCCTGGACTTTATCTATACCACAGTTATAGCAGCATGACAGCACTTTAATGCAGAGCTTTGAAATAACTAGTTAAATATAACGAGTTCATAAAATCATAGAATCATGGAGTTGGAAGAGGCCACAAGGGCCAACCAGTCCATCCCGTTGCCATGCAAGAACACACAATCAAACACCTCCAACAGATGGCCATCCAGCCTCTGTTTAAAAACCTCCAAAGAAGAAGACTTCACCACACTCCAAGGACTTTTTCGGCCGGAAGAAAAGTAACGCAAGCAGCGTCGCCAGGTTGCGACGCTGCTGCGCAAGAGGGCGCCAGTTTCGAACGACGCTCTTCCCAGCGGTACTGTTGCAGTACCGCTGGGACATTTGAGCGTGATTTTTTTCCTTCCCAGCATCATATTTTACTCACAATCACCTGGCGACGCTGCTTGCGTTACTTTTCTTCCGTCCGAAAAAGTCCCAAGACAGCATGTTCTACTTCCAAACCGCTCTTACTGTCAGGAAGTTCTTCCTAATGTTTAAGTGGAATCTCTTTTCCTGTAGTTTGAATCGATTGTTCTGTGCCCTAGTCTCTGGAGCAGCAGAAAACAAGCATGCCCCATCTTCAGTATGACATCCCTTCAAATATTTAAACATGGCTATCATGTCACCTCTTAACCTTCTCTTCTCCAGACTAAACATACCCAGTTCATTAAGCTGCTCCTCATAGGGCATTGCTTACCATTTTGGTCGCCCTCCTCTGGACATACTTCTGCTTGTCAACATCCTTCTTGAATTATGGTGCCCAGAACTGGACACAGTATTCAAGGTGAGGTCTGACCACAGCAGAATAGAATGGCACTATTATTTCCCTTGATCTAGGACTTTATCAGATATGGCAAAGATGGCATCATAAAGACGCCTAACGATTGCGAAAGGGCGCATATACCAGATGATGCCATCCTTTCACGATCATGTGTAGGCAATGAGGCATAATTATTAAGCTGTCAATAGATCTCCTATTTCTGCTTTGTTGCCCCGTGCCATTGTGCTCATGTGAATGCACCGTCAATGAGCAAACACTTCCTCTTGAGAGTGTGACAGCCAGGTAGGTGATACTCTTTTTTTGACACCCCCCCCCCCCCGTACTTGGGATTTCTAAAGTGTGTTTTTGTGCTTCTGTGAACGGGGGGTTCTTTTGCTGGCATAAAAATGCAGCAAAATATGCTGGCAAAAGAACTTTTGTGGAGGGTGGTCTGATAAAGTCCCTAGACAGTATACTTCTATAGATGCAGCCTAGAATCGCATTGGCTTTCTGGGTGCCGTATCATGCTGCTGATTCATGTTCAGCTTGTGGTCCACTAACACTCCTAGATCCTTTCACATGTACTGCCATCAAGCTAATTAGTTTCCTAATTAATTACCCCCTTTCCCCAGCAGGTCCTTACAAATTAATTAATTGATTAACATGTACATACTTATATAGCAAAACCTCTTGTTTCTTGTATTTTGGACTCCACAGTGACTGTTTATCAAATCTGTTTATCTAATCTGAATCTATCTGCTAACTGCTGGAATGGTATAAATCTCCTGGCACATCTCTTAAGCCTACAAGCTGGATTATGCTCAGGGACAGTTTCCTTTTCAAGAAAGGTTATCAGTCGATTTAATGTTGTTTTATAGCCATTTCATCGACTTACGTGTGCTCTTGCGCTCTTGCTCTCTCCACATCTTGGAAATTCACATTTGGCCCAGGGAAATTGATTCTCTATGCCCTTTCAGTGGTTGAAAGACTTACACTGCAGTGCAGAAAAAACAAATGTCCACACTCTGTTACTCGGTGGATAGAAGACCTCCTAACCCTTTCAGTATTTGAGAGTGGGGATGTTTGCAGCACCCAAGCCCATTTTGGTAGCATTTAATCTCTTCATCCTTCCCAGACTGCCCTTTTCTGCCAATAAAAGGTTAAATTGCCTCTCCTGGAAGGTCCAAGAAGTGGCAGTTGTCTTTTTTAAACACAGGGAGGCAATGTCAAACCTCTTCTGAACCTACCTTGCCAAGAAAACCCTGTAATAGGTTCACCTTACTGTCGGGCGCCATAAGCCAGAAACTACTTGAAGGCATGCAACAACAACAAAGCCTGGTTAGTACCTGGATCGGAGACCACCAATGAATTCCAGGTGCTGTAAGCAATATTTCAGAGGCAGGAACTGCCAAAATCACCTCTGAGTATTTCATGCCTTTAAAATAAAAAAAACTATGAAAATCATATGGTCACCATGATTGTTTATTCCTGCATGGCAGGGGGTTGGACTGGATAGCCCTTGTGGTCTGTTCCAACTTTATGATTCTATGATTCTATAAGTTGACAGATGACTTGAAGACACATACATGCACACACATATATCTCACTTAGCATACTAGATGTGTTCCTAGGTTTTACTTCTTCAACAGAAAATTTGGGACCAGAGGCTGAAATAACATGGAACAAAAGAGGGATAGAATCATAGAATCATAGGACTTTGTCAGACACATGCCTTTTGAATGTTCTTTTGCTGGCATAAAAACATTTCCCCCCTGCACTTACCTTCTAATCCCAGCAAAGGCTCCCAGCAATAAAGAGGAAGTGAACGGAGCCTTATTCACTTCCTCGCTTGAAATCTTGTGCAATTTCATCATGCAGGAAATTTAAAAATAAAAAGCAAAATAAAGATAAAAGTAAAGCAAATCACATATACACACACTTTAAAAGTCCCAAGTGACCCAGGGAGGGTCATAAAAAGAATGAAACCTACCTGGATGTCCTGATCTGATCTGGAAGTGTTCGTGCTGGAGCGGGCACTGTTGGGGTAAGTACGTGATTTAAATGGCCCAAAGTATCGCAAGATTGCATTACCGGCAAAAAAGCATCAGGCAGATCTATTGATGGCTTAAGCCGTCAATTAAAAACTCTGGGGTTTGGCCAGGACATAACCACGAAAGAGCGACATCGTCTGATCCACACACCCTTTCACGGTTATGTGGTGTCGTGATGATGCCATATTTTCCCTGTCTGATAAAGTCCATAGAGTTGGAAGAGACCACAAGGACCATCCAGTCCAACCCCCTGCCATGCAGGAATACACAAAGCATTTTCCAACAGATGGCCATCCAGCCTTTGCTTAAAAACCTCCAAAGAAAGGGACTCCACCACGTTCCAAGCCAGTGCATTCCACTGCCAAACAGCTCTTACTGTCAGCAAGTTCTTCCTAATGTTTAGATGGAATCTCTTCTCCTATAGTTTGAGTCCATTGCTCTGTGTCCTAGTCTCTGGAGCAGCAAAAAACAAGCTTGCTCCATCCTCAATATGACATCCCTTCAAATATTTAAACATGGCTATCATGTCCCCTTTTAACCTTCTCTTCCCCATGCTAAACATACCCAGCTCCCTAAGCCGCTCCTCATAGGGCACTTTGCCAGGTGTTCCAGACCACCCACCATCCTGGTCACCTTCCTCTGGACATGTTCCAGCTTCTCAATATCCTTCCTGAATTGTGGTGCCCAGAATTGGACACAGTATTCCAGGTGTGGTCTGACCAAAGCAGAATAGAGTGGCACTGTTACTTCCCTTGATCTAAACACTATACTCCAATTAATGTAGCTCAGAATAGAATTGGCTTTTTTAGCTGCTGCATCACACTGCTGACTCATGTTCAGCTTGTGGTCCACTAAGACCCCTAGATCCCTTTCACATGTACTGCCATCAAGCCAGGTGTCCCCCATCCTATATCTGTGCTTTTCATTTTTACTGCCCAAGTGTAATATCCTACATTTCTCTCTGTTGAAATTTATTTTTGTTAGTTTTGGCCCAGCTCTCCAATTTGTTAAGGTCATTTTGAATTCTTATCCTGTCCTCTGGGGTATTAGCTACTCCTCCTAATTTGGTATCATCTGCAAACTTGATAAGCATGCCCTCTATTCCCTCATCCAAGTCATTGATAAAGATGTTGAATAGCACTGGGCCCAGGACAGAACCCTGTGGCACCCCGCTGGTTCTCTCCAGGATGAAGAGGAGCCATTGGAGAGTACCCTTTGGATTTGGCCCATCAACCAATTACAAATCCACCTACAGTTGCATTGTCAAGCCAGCATGTTACGAACCTTTTTGCAAGAATATCATGAGGGACTTTGTCAAAAGCCTTATTGAAATCAAGATACACTCCATCTACAGCATTCCCTTCATCTACCAAGTATGTAACTCTATAAAAAAAAGAGAGATAAGATTAGTTTAGCATGACTTGTTTTTCAAAAACCCATATTGACTTTTAGTGATCACAGCATTCCTTTCTAAGTGCTTACAGACTGCCTGTTTAATGATCTGCTCTGAAATCTTTCCTAGTATTGATGTCAGGCTGACTGGGTGATAATTATTTGGGTCTTCTCCACTCCTCTTTTTTTAAAAGATGGGGACAACATTTGCCCTCCTCCAGTCTGCTGGGACCTCTCCTGTTCTCCAGGATTTCTTAAAGATTATTCCCAGTGGTTCTGAGATTACTTCTGAGATTATTTTTAGTACCCTTGGATGTAGTTCATTTGGACCTGGAGACTTAAATTCATTTATACTGGCCAGGTATTCCTGAATAACATCTTTACCTATTCTATGATGCATTTCCCCTACTGCATCATCTGCTCCATTTTCTCCAGGTTAAGCATTGTTCTTCTTTTGGGAGAAAACTGAGGCAAGGACGATGTTGCATAGCTCTGCCTTTTCTCTGTCCCCTGTTAGCATTTCGCCACCTTCTCCCCGCAGAGGTCCTACCGCTTCCTTGTTATTTCTTTTGCTGCGGGCATATCCGTAAGCCCTTTTTAATGTTTTAACCTCTCTAGCAAGCCTGAACTCCATCTCAGCTTTTGCTTTTATGATTTCCTCCCTACATGAGCTGGCTATTTGTTTGAATTCTTCTTTGGTGATTTCTCCCTTTTTCCATTTCTTGTACATGTCCTTTTATGTCTTAGCTCAGTTGAAATTCTTTAAGCATCCATACTGGTTCCTTTAGACACCTGCCATTTTTCTTCCTCATTGGAACAGTTTGAAGTTGTGCCTTCAATATCTCACTTTTTAGAAACTCCCATCCATCATATACTCCCTTCTTTTTTAGTATTCCTGGCCATAGGATCACCCCTAGTAATTCCCTAAGTTTTCTGAAATCAGCTTTCTTGAAGTCTAGAAGGCATGTCTGATTATGCTTGGCTTCCCCTTTCTTCTGTATAACAAATTCCAGGAGAACATGGTCACTCCCCCCTAAGGATCCCGCCACTTCCACCCCATTAACCAGATCATCTCTGTTGGTTAGGATCAGATCTAAAATAGCTGATCTCCTTGTTGCCTCTTCCACCTTCTGGACAAGAAAATTGTCTGCAAGGCAAGTGAAGAATTTGTTGGACCTTAAACTTTTGGCAGAGTTGGACTTCCAAAAAAAAATATCAGGATAGTTAAAATTCCCCATTATTACTACATCTCTCCTGTCTGAATGTGCAGTCACCTCTTCTAGGAAGGCATAATCTAAGTCCTCAGTTTGGCTGTAGTAGACCCCCCACAATGACATCCCTGCTGTTTTTCTCCCCTCGATTTTTACCCAGATGCTCTCAACCTGGCTCCCAGGTGTACACATCCTTAACGTATAATGCTACTCCACCACCCTTCCTGTTTTTTCATCACACAAAAAAAGAGCAGTTCAACATGTTTCAGCAAACGTTTTATTCAAAACTGACAATATGCACATGTGAAATGAAACAACCACATCAGGTAAGTCTAGCATAAGTAAGCAAAACCCTTTTGAACCTTCTAAAGACCACTTGAAGGCTTCTTCCAAAATACATCCAGGGATTTCTCCCCACTATCCACAGCCTGTACTTTTCTTATCGTTTCCACTTTGGCAGCCAAATCTATAGATACATGCTTTTTTAAAAAAAAAAAAATGCTGTGGGTAGCTGATGAAGCAAGCTTATCTGCTTTCCCTTTTCTCATTTTGCTGTTAAGGTACGGTCAGTAAGGCTGATTACCTTGCCTATTGTAGGCAGGCACACAGAGTTAGGATATCAGCTACAGCCTATTCTTTCCCAGCTCAGACTTTATCACACTGTTTACTACAAGCATGCTGCTGCAAGCCTGGCATTAAAAGTCTTCTTTCTCCAGCCCTCTTTCACCATCTTTCCAGAACCAATGCTGCAAAAAAACATTCTAGCTAGACAGAGAATGAGGAAGAATAAGGAGGGGCTGGGCAGGCATGAAAAGACTGTGTCAGTTTTTAAGTCTGTGAAATGTTGGAAGTGGGCATTTTGTATCAGCTGTGTTTGCATTCCCTTGGTAACTAGGCTTGCCCCTTTTCTTGGGATGCCTAAACTCTATTTCTAAATGTTCCATTGAACTATTAAGTTCCTTCAATATTAGAAATTTGAGGACCGAGCAAGAATATCATTGGTGGGCAGAATTCTTCTTTTGGGTACAATGCCTGAGAAAAGGTGCTGTAGTTCCAGACCCTGAGATAGAGAAGGTTGTCTCCAGGGTGGTCACCTGCATAGGAGATGCCAAAGATGGAGCCAAGCCAAACCTGCATTACAGCCAGGCCTCAGTTGGTTCCCACATCTGAAATCAGGGTGAATGGTTTCCAGGTCAGAGAAAGGGGTGGCTTCCGGGCTCACATGAGACCCAGCAGAAAATAAACCACCAGGACAAGATTGGATCCAATTTCTTGATTGTTCTTTCATACATTTTACAGGTGAGGCTGAATTTTTCCTTATTCCAAAAAGAGGTTCTGTGCTGTAAAAGTGTGTGTGTGTGAGAGAGATAGAGAGACCCCCCGCCCCCTTACTTCCTAAACCAAACCCTCTTTCCAGGGCCTTTCCTTGGAAAGCAGATTTGCCAGCGCCCACACAGGGTGGAAAAAATAATGATATTCCAGCCGCCACCAGGGAATTGCCTGGGAAACCCATTAGTTTGCCTCTTCCAGCATTTCCAGCCCCTGGTTTACGTGGCAGTAGCAATTCTGGAGTCAAAACTGGGACAGAGGAGATGCTGCTGTCCGCTGGGTTCCACGTTACATTCCAGGAAGGAGAAAGGGGCAAATCAGGCCAGCTAAAGTTTTTTAAAAAATCTTTCCTTTGTTGTCAAATTGCAGGAGAGAAGAACACAGAGTGGCAGGGAGGGAAGGGGGAGAAAGAGAAAAAGAGAGAGAAATTTCACAATGGGGAAGGAAAGAGAGCAAATATATATATATTTCCAAAGGACAAATATGTGAAACAGAAAGGCTTGTCTTTCTAAAATTGACTCTGCTTCGAAACACCATATATCATTTTTTTTGGTGTTGCCTTGGCTTCTTTTCTTATTCCTTCCTTTACAGTGATTCATATATCTATTTTTGAGATTTGAAAAAGCTTGAAAATACATCCCAGAATCCTCCACTAGCCAAGCTGGGTCAGGGATTCTGGGCGCAATAGATTTTCTTTAGACTTTTTCTTTGTATGAAAGGTGTTCCAGCTCTTTGACCAAAATAAGATCACAGCTTTGAAACGATCCTTACTTGGGAGATTTTCAGACCTGCAAAAATTCATGTCTGCCGCGCGAGCAGCCTCCCGAAACTGCTGCGCAGCAAGGGTCTTCTTCGGACGACGCTGTGCCTCTTGCGAAACCGTCCGTGTCACTTCCGTGAAGCTTCGGACGGCTCGGCGCCATATTTCAATCTTGGGCAACCTCCGTGATTGAAATATTGCGCCGAGCCGTCCGAAGCTTCACGGAAGTGACACGGACGGTTTCGCAAGAGGCACAGTGTCGTCCGAAGAAGACCCTTGCCGCGCAGCAGTTTCGGGAGGCTGCTCGCGCGGCAGACATGAATTTTTGCAGGTCTGAAAATCTCCCTGGTCTACAGTTACCAGAATCACCTAGGCTGCTGCCACACTGCAGAAATAATGCAGTTTGACACAGCTTTCATGGCCATGGTTCAATGCTATGGAATTCTGGGATGTGTAGTTTTGAGAGATATTTAGGCTTCTCTGTCAGAGAGCTGGTGCCACAACAAACTACAAATCCCAGGATTCCATAGGATGGAACCATGATAGTTAAAGTGGTATCAAACTGCATTATTTCTTCAGTGTGGCAGCAGCCTTAGGAGATTTTCATACTACACTGTTACAGTGTTACTATTCCACTTTATTTGCTCTGGCTGCCTCCTGTGGAATCCTGGGATTTGAAGTTTAGGGAGGGGCATTTACAACTTTTAACCAGAGAGCTCTTAGGCCTCACTAAACTACAAACCCCAGAATTCCACAGGAGGCAGCCAAAGCAGTTAAAGTGGAATAGTAACACTATAACAGTGTAGTGTGAAAATCTCCTTAGTCAGCATGGCCATACAAAGAATGGCTAAAGCATTTGGACCCTTTACTTGAGAAGAAAAAAACAAACAGACCAAATAAAAGTGAGAGCTTACATATTTGTCTGTAGTATCCATACCACGTAATATAATGCAATCTTGAAGCAGTTTACATTAAAATACATATGGACACAAGTATAAAACCTGTATAAACCAACAGAAAAACTATTGTACAAAATACAACAGAAAAGCAGAGCAGTCAGTCCTATATAAGAATGCTTGGAAAATGATAATAAGTTGAATGAGACTTAGTCCAAAGTAAGAGTGTATACAATTGTAGACTAAGGACTTTATCAGATCACCCCCATTAATGTTATTTTGTCAGCATAAATTGTGGCGTTTTTATGCCAGCAAAAGACCCCCCACCAGACTTACCTTTAAGAGCATCAATGAAGCATCCCCAGCATAAATGGAGCACAAACAGAGCTCTGTTTACTTCTGGGTTCCAAATCTCACCGATTCTCGTGAGAAGATGCTAGGGCAGCAAATTAAAAAATATAAGCAAAATCAAGACATAAAATGTACAGCAAAGCACAAAAAAAACCACACTTTAAAAGTCCCAAGTACACCGGGGGGTTATAAAAAGAGCATCCCCTACCTGGCTGTTGCGATCTTACCCAGAAGTCTTTCATCATGGACACAGCATTCATGTGAGTACAATGGCATGAAGATTCAAATGCTGGCAATGCCGGCGACCAAGTCCCACAGGAGATCAATTGGCGGCTTGAGCAATCAATGAAAAGGAATGTTTTAGACTTTACATGATCGCAAAAGGACATTGTCATCTGGTATGTGCGCTCTTTTGCAATCATTCAGCGTCTTTATGACGCCATATTTGCCACATCTGATAAAATCATAAGGCTGTGTCCACATGGGCCAGAATACTCCATGTTCTGGCTAGAGTATTCTGGCCCTGGAACTGCCCAGGATTCCTCCATTACTTTGCATTCTTTGGCAGAAAAGGCAACGCGCGTGCTCTGCTGTGGGCATTGCCACTGCTGGTGTTGTGCATTGCGCTTTCTGAGGCAGGAGATGAGGTGCCCAGCCTTGATCAGATACTGGGGGCCTCCTTGTGACCTCAGAGAGCTCAACATGTGACTCCAGCGGTGGCAGCACTGCCTGCCAATACAGTGGAACACGTGTGGGTGGACAGCTGCCTGTTTGCACCATAGAATGCTCTGGTTCTTCCAACAGGATCTGGGTTTTCACGGGTATTTTAAACACCATTTTAAGGGGGGGGTTGCCCTAGGGTTTCTAATCAGAAGTGCCTGGACATCATCTGGACAATTTGGACTAGAATCAGGGGTAAAACCCTGCATTGTCTGGACAGCTGGGTGCAGGAATGAGGGGATGCTGTTTCATTCAGCCCGTGCGGACAAGGCCTCGGAGAGAATATGATACATCAGGAATTCTCAGTCCTTCTGGCACTTCCCAGCCAGCATGGTCCCCAGCCAACATGGTCAATGGGAAGAGACTCCAGGAAGCTGAATCCAAAACATCTGGAAGATAAAGGTTGAGAACCATTGGTATAAATATTCATAAAATTATGCATGATGCAGAGAAAGTGGATAGAAATAGTCCTCTCCCTCCATTCTAACATTTAGGGTTATTCTGTGAAACTGATAAGCAGCAGGTTCTGGACAGATATAAAGCAGTCCCTCTTCATAAGTTCATAACTAGTTTTCCCACATCTCATTCACACAAGATATTCTGATGGACCAGTGGCTCTTAACCTTTTCTTTACCAGGGACACCCTTTAAATATCTTTTGTTGCCACAGACCGCCAAGACTTAACTCAAGATTTAGAACAACAACAACAATACCACCTGAAAATAATAATAATACAATTACACCATCCATTAAATCTTCCCTCAGAGGCACTGGAGGTAGAGAGAAGACTTTTCTCCTGCTCCTTCCTGCAAGTTTATGGCTGGAGCAGATTGAGTGGCAATGCACAGGCCAAGCCAGACAGCCTTTACTTCTGTCATGTGGCCACTCCACTGTGGGGAGAAGGTGGGCCGAACAGTCTTCAAGCTTTCATGGGGACATTGAAACCCCCTGGAGTGTCCACAAACCACAGGCTAAGAACCTCTGTGATGAACAGTAAAGATGTATATGTACTACACAGTTGTATAAGTCTGATACAGCAGTGATACACCAGTGATGGCACAGCACCATCCATCACACCTAAGGGCAGCAGGCTAACTTAAAGGGAGCAAACAGTCTGTATGATACACACACACACACTTCTTTTTTTTTCAGTGCTTACTGCCATATTAGAGTATCTACCTGGAGGATACAATTATCTACAGAGGGAAACAGCAGAGATGGCAAGAATATGCAAAAGTATTCAAAAATGGTTTAAAAATGGGTTTTGTGAGTGTCAAAAAATCCTGCTATGGAGAATCATGAATGGATTAGCATCATGACAGTTTGAGACTTAGGACTTTTTCAGATGCCTTAAAACCTATCAGGGGAGGTCAGGAGAGGTACATGGCTATCTAGCGGCAGGGGCTCAGTTTTGGATGACGCCTCCCCTTCCCATCATCATCCATGTTGCTTCCATGTTCGATTGAAGGCAAAGGCGCCACTTTTTACTAACGAAAAACTTCAGTGAGTAAAGTTTTTACTCCTTTTCCTTCAATTGAACACAGAAGCAACACGGACGATGACGGGAGGGGGATGGCGTCGTCCAAAACTGAGCCCCTGCCATGGGATAGCCACATACCTCTCCCGACCTCCCCTGACAGGTTTTAAGGTGTCTGAAAAGGTCCTTATGTGCAAAATTTGCACATGGTTTGCTGACACCCTGTTAGGTAGTTACATCATTGTAAACAGATATACAATCATGTAAAGTTGAATTATGCCATTTCACAATGTTTGTATTCTCAGGAAGGGAGCAGAGATGTAGCAAGTGGAGCCACCGTTGCATATTGGGGAATCTCGTATAACACCTGGCTATTCAACACAGCTTCCCATTGTGCAACGGACCTGAAATGCCCGGATAGGCATCATTGCAATTCAGTCTAAGGGTTGGGTGTTGTGTCAGAGATATAGCTATAGCATTGTAGTTATTAATTGTAGCCTCTGGTACAGGAACTCAACTGTTTGTTTTCACACAGAAAACTACAACGTTGTGTGCAGAAAATAATATTTCTTCAGAGAAGTACTGTTTTCTCTGCAGAAAATGTTGTTAACTGTGCAAAAATACCCACATACAAATTTTGCACACAGTGAGTCCCAGACTGCCAATAGAGGGAAGAAATTGCTAAAATTACTTGTGGTGATTTGCTAAAATCACAGAGGGAAGAAAATTGCTAAAATTATTCATTGCTTCCTTCAAGAATGGAATTAGTGAAGAGTACATCCCTAGGGAACAGACAAAGGCTGTTTGTTGCTGCTCCTTCTGTAAGTCCCAGCATCTGTCCCAGGGTGGGCAACTTCTGGGGGTTGGGGGGGGTCTACATTGCCCCTTTGGAGAACCTTGGAGGACTGCACCCACCTCCTGCCACAGTCCCACCCTGTTTTCTTTAACTTACACCCCCCCCATTTTTTTTTCAACAAAAGGCAATTTCACCATGGATTTCCTGAGCACCTTGTGGGGCTCAAAAATGGTCTTAGGGAGCTGCATGTGGCCCGTGGGCTGCCCTTTCCAAACCCCTGATCTATCACCTGAAGCAACAGCTTTAATCTGCCTAATGGTAGAACTGGCTCAGATTATATTGTAACAGAGTACAATGTGGGTTATTAGACTTGTCTTCATTCAAAGTTTTCATCATAAGTTCAGCAGGCTCACAGTAGCTGGGTGAGTCATGACTCAGGCTCGCAGAGAAGTAAGAAAAGGAATATTTGAATGCTCTCTGGATTCAGTGGTCAGATTTGTTTGGCCCGTAAGCCACATGAAATGACTGTGAAAATCAGCATTTAGTGGAAAACATTTGATGTGTCTCATAATCCAGTCGTTATATAAAGCCCCCCTCCTTTCCCAACTGCTATTTGCCAGGGTGGAAACGACAACTTGCCCCAACAGCAGCTTCCCTTCTTCATTAAATGGGATCATGGGGGAGATCTGTGGGAACCACAATACTGGGGGGGATGGGTTCAATATGCCACTCTGCACCTCACCCATGCAATGCTGTTGCTCACCCCTCTAAAAATCAGAAATGGCTGCTATTCTCTTAAAAACAGGACTACATATTTCACTCACCCTCCAGTTTGGTCCTCAGGAACTGAAATGCAATGACAAGCTCTGTAGTGTAATGATGTGCAGCAGCAATGACAGCATTTGTGTCATTTAGAACATGGGCACATGAGAAGTATGGAACAATGATGTGGATGCAGGGGGTGAGTTGTGTTACCTTGGGCTATGAATTCAGTGAATTAAGTGGTAGGAGTCTTTCTGCCTTTTGCCCTATAAATGGCACACCTGTTTTTCCGTTCTGGTGTCAAACATCCCCTCCGAGGTATGTATGCTTCACCTACAATAAGGCTGTGACATGCTGGCAGCATTAAAACACCATTGCTCTTTTTCTACCTAGGAAAACAGGAGGAAAGGATGAGAATTTCAATTGGTTTGGTGGTGCTGAATCATAGAAACATAGAATCTTAGAATCGGAAGAGACCACAGGGCCATCTAGTCCAACCCCCTGCCATGCAGGAATTCACAATCAAAGCACTCCTGACAGATGGCCATCCAGCCTCTGTGTAAAAACCTCCAAGGAAGGAGACTCCACCACACTCCAAGGCTGCAAAACAGGTCTCAGTGTCAGGAAGTTCTTCCTAACGTTTAGATGGAATCTCTTTTCCTGTAGTCTGAGTATGTTGTTCTGTGTCCTAGGACTTTTTCAGATGCCTTAAAATCCATGAGGGGAAGGCGGGAGAGGTACGCAGCTATCGCGTGGCAGGGGGTCTGTTTTGGATGATGCCGTCCCCCTCCCGTCATCGTCCGTGTTGCTTCCGTGTTCAACTGAAGGCAAACGCACCATGTTTTACTCACTGAAGTTTTCTGTGAGTAAAAAGTGGTGCCTTTGCCTCCAATCAAACATGGAAGCAACACGGATGATGACGAGAGAGGGACGGCGTCATCCGAAATGGACTCCCTGCCGCACAAAAGCTGCATACCTCTCCCGCCCTCCCCTCATGGATTTTAAGGCATCTGAAAAAGTACCTAGTCTCTGAAGCAACAGAAAACAAGCTTGCTCCATCCTCAGTATGACATTCCTGCAAATATTTAAACATGGTTATCATGTCAGCTCTTAACCGTCTCTTCTCCAGGCTAAACATACCCAGCTCCCTAGACCACTTCTCATAGGGCATGGCATTGAATAAGTCAGAGGACATCCTCTGTCGGGGAGGAATACACACAAGCTGAAGCACTCCTGAGAGAGGCCTATTTAACCTGTGACCACTGCCTTGTGAGGCAATCTATTCCACTGCAGAACAGCTCTTACCATCAGGAGGTACATGAACCTGTTGTAGAAAACCTAACCTGCTTGAAGGGGGAGGAGGTGTTAAGCAGTTATTAATTGTGTAATTATTATTTGTTGGCTACTGTTTGTGATGTCTGTGGGGCTTCCAAAACCTATAACAAAAAATTTAGAACCTGGATTCACATTCCTCTGCTGTGGCCAACAAAACCAATGAAAAGTGCTTATGTGTCCATTAAAAAAATTAAGGCAAGAGGCAAGCTGTGACATTTCTGTGTTGGGAATCTGATTGTGGCATTACACAAAATACTATGCATGCTTTCTCCAGAGCTTGGAAAAGTTACTTCGTTGGAGTACAGTTCCCAGAATCCCACAGCTGGCATGGATTGTTAGAGTCATAGGAGATTATGAGACGGGCACAAGTATAGCATCCTGTTTCGCTATCTCCTCTCCCGCCCCACTCCCATCCCTGTAACTTTTTTAAAAAAGTTCAGACCTACCTTTTTTGCTCAAGAGAGATTGCATCCCCTCCCCTCCAGCAGCCCAGGAGTGAATGCTGCTTTCATGGAGCTGCATTCACTTCCTGGAAAGGAAATCCTGGTCACTCTCGGGAGAGGACAATCATGCGGGAAATTCAAAGTTAAAAGGAAAAATACACAAAGTAAAACAAAGCAGCTAAATACACTTAAAAAAAAACCAAGTAACCAGGCAGGGTAGGAAAAAGTGTGTCACTTTCCTCGATGTCCTGATCTCAACCGGATGTATTCGGCACGGACCTCCCAGTGATGCTGGTATTGTGCCAGCATAACGGGGCACCTTTTCGCTCACCTGTTGTTCTGTTACAGA
Source organism: Gambelia wislizenii (assembly GCA_030847615.1). Lineage (NCBI taxonomy): Eukaryota > Metazoa > Chordata > Lepidosauria > Squamata > Crotaphytidae > Gambelia > Gambelia wislizenii. The sequence continues at coordinate 29,802,945 of JAUMIR010000006.1, read as the reverse complement.
AATGGAATGACAGGTCAATTCATGGCTTAGCCTGTAAATAAAAAGGATAATCTGCAGAACAGAAGGGGCACAGGAGCATAGTGATGCAGGGATGATGTTGTTTGAAAGGGAAGCCCTTTTGTGATCTCCTGGCGTCCCTGTAGTGAGATATTTAGGTCGTCTGATAATCTCCATAGTCTTTAAAAAAGTAATTTTCAGCCTCTGAGCTGAATTACAATTACAATTATGGAGGATTTTATTCAGTTTGCATTTCAATAGAGATTTTGAATTTGCACTTCCTAAACCAATGTGCAAAACTGGCATGTGATGTGTACACACACTTCTCAGAAATTTGTAATGCAATCCACTGATTTAAAAAAAGGTATACAGAAATGCATATAGTCAGTCCTCTGTATTCACAAGTCCTGCATTCATGGATTTAAGCCATGGCTTGAGAATATGTGGGGGTGGGGATTCCAAAAAGCAAACCTTGCTATTCACCATTTTATATAAGGTTTGCCATTTTACTAATGCTTCATATATAATAGGACTTAAGCATTCACAGATTTTGGTATCCACGGAGGGTCCTGGAACCAAACCCCAGTGGATACCAAGGATCCATTGTTTTTTAGTGAAAAAAAAGAAGAGGCTAGAAGTAGAAACAGCTTGCAAAAACTGAATAAGCAAACATGTATACAAAATCTGTATTTTGGAAGAATCTGAATTTTTCTATAGACTGGATTTTTAAAAAAAAAACACGGAAAACAGATACAGAAATGGATGGAATGACTGAAGGACTGGGGGGAAAATGAGAAACTGGGTGAAATTTAAATGGACAGATTTGTCTGCCCATACTCAGAAATCAATCCTGTTGAATTCAATAGGACTTAATCAAAAATTAGTGTGTTGGGTTGCAGCAATGCTAAGTAAGCACCATTGAAAATGGTTGGGCTTACCTGTGAGTAGTCTTGTCCAGGACTGTACCTTAGGTCTCTGACCTACACACTTAGAAGTTTTCCTTTCTAGCTTCAGTATCAATTGAAGAGGCCATTATTTCAACAGCCCTCTTTTCCATCCCCAGCCATTTATAATGGGAGAAAACTAGTAAGACAGGCCTTTGTTATTATGTGCCTTCAAGTCAGTTTCCAGCTTATGGCAACCCTAAGGTGAACCCATCCTATGGTTTTCTTTGCAAGATTTGTTCAGAGTATATGGCATTTTTGGCCCCCTCCTTTCCAATACAGCGAAATTATGTGGGATCCCATTAAGACAGGTAGGATTCTCCTCAGATTCCGTGAGGAGTATTTTCACCATTTAGTGAACCCCTACAAGGCTGTTTGACAGTGGAATAGATTGCCTTGGAAAATGGTGGATTCTCTTTCTTTGACGGTCTTTAAACAGAGGCTTGATGGGCATCTTTTGGGAGTGCTTTATACCTGTGTACTGTGCTTTGATATGGCCGGGGACTGGACTAGATGGCTCTTGAGGCGCCTTCCAGCTCTATTCTAGGATTCTACTGTATAAGGTTGTTGTCAGGTTTAGCTAAACAATGTGCACACAGTGCTTTCTGCACTTCAGAAAAAGCACAGTATAGAGTCTAAGGATAATGATTATCTCCTTCCAGTCTCTATAGAGAGACCATCACCAGAAAACTTGGCATTGAAAAATAGTTGGGGTAATAGTAAGGCAAAATAAAGTTAAATAAATACATGCTGAAATGCAGGTGGATCGCAGCATCTTCAAAAGGCCAAAATAGGCAAAATGGCTTTTTAAAGTTAGGCCTGCACTGACATCTTGTGGCCAAACCAATAATAATAGTTTTAAGAACCTATATCCATGCTACACAATTACACGTTGATACCACCTTAACTACTGTGGCCCCATCTCATGGAATCCTGGCGACATCTCACTTCTGTCTTTGCTATCTGTGCTTTCTTTTTTGACACTCTATAGCCAGCTGTCCCCAGAAAGCTCAGCAATAAGATAGTGTTCTCCAAATCCTCACTCTGGGTGGTCTGTCTAGGTTCGGGTGACACTGGGGTTTGTAGTTTAGAGAGTGTACTTAGAATTCTCTAGTATACTCCCCTAGCAGAGAATTATAAATAACTCACAAAGCTACACTTCCCAGGATTCCATCCTGGGAACCATGACAGTGAAAGTGATGCCACAGTACTATAATTGTGTAATGTGAATATACCCGATGTTGAATCAAACCAAAACCTCATCTATTCCACAATTCATGAAGACATGCCAATGGCAGGTATGGGTAAACTTTGTTATAGAGTTTAGAAGCGTTCCTTCCCTCCCCACCCTGACAACTTCCAGCAAACCATGCTACCTGGGAAATTCTAGTTTGTACTGTAATTTTTCCAGTTTTTGCACTCCAATTGGTTGTGCAGAGCACTGACTCACTAGAAACTAGTGATGTCGCTAACATCTTCATTTTAAATATTGATTCTGTGTGTGTGTGTGTTTTTTTTTGTTTTGTTTTTTTTTAAGTACAGGTTGCCCTGCAGTATCCATGGAAGCAATATCTGTGGTTTCAGTTATCCACAGCTGAAAAAATAGGGACACATACCAGAGGGTTATGCTGGAAAATGCCTAGAGAGGTAGGACATTCTCAGACAGTGCTAAACGGAGCTTATCGCGGGATGAGCTCCCGGGAGAGGAACGGCGCTCTTGCGCAGCGGGGGGTCATTTTCGGACGCTGCCGTCCCTCTTCCAAGATCATCAGTGTCACTTCCGTTAAGCTTTGGAAGCGGTCGCGCCATATTTTAAGCACGGATGTTGCCCGTGCTTAAAATATGGCGCGGCCACTTCCAAAGCTTAACAGAAGTGACACTGATGATCTCAGAAGAGGGATGGCGTTGTCCGAAAACGACCGGATTAGCGCTGTCTGAAAATGTCCGTAGTCTCTCTAGGAATTGCAAGGTCATCCCATTATGCCCCTGGTTCTGTGCTGCCCTCATTTCTAAGCCGTGAATAGATCACCCATTCTGTTCCTGTCACAGAATAACAGGTGAGTGAAAAGGTGCCCTGTTATGCTGGCATGATGCCAGCCACAGTGGGAGGTCTGTGCCAAACACTTCCGGCTGAGATTGGGGCATCCAGGTAAATGACACCCTTTCCCCCCCCCACTCCCGGGTTACTTGTATTTTTTTAAACTGTGTTTTTATGCTTGCTGTCACTCTTCAATCTTTCTTTTATTTTTTAATTTCTCTCGCGCTTGTTTTCTTGAGAGAACGGCCGAAAACTCAAACCAGGAAGTGAATGAGGCTTTGTTCAAGCTCCATTCAGTCCTGGGCTGCTGAACAGTACAGAAAAGGTACGACACAGAAAAGGTAGGTATGAAAAGTTTTTGTTTGTGTGCTGGGATGGGGTCAGGAGGGGGTCGGGAGAGGAGATAGTGAGATAGGGATGCTTTTTTTGTCCCTGTCTGATCATCTCCTAAGTCAAGGAACATATTCCCCATGGATATGGGGTGTTTGTGACCTATATGCAGAAAGAACAAAACTACCTTTTAGAGTTATAAAGAGTTATAGAGTTATATACATTTTAGAGTTACTCACAGACTACAGAGGATTAATTGGGACTGCCCCTGCTAAATCAGGCATAACATTAGTGAAGCAAACACCTGAAACTTTCCATGGAAACTCAAAGCACAGAATGCACATGAGACTTCTCCCCCCACCCCAAAAGATGAATACACCACCATACCTTTCAGGGTCAAAATGGACAGCTCAGTTTTATTGTCAATGTTCTTTTGCTCAAGGCAACAGTCATATACTGAAGACAAGAGATGTTATTTGCTCCTCCCTCTTAGTTTCCTCTAAAATGCTAAGAGTCATGTCACAGTGTCAGGAGAGCAGAGTTTCTTTGGGTCAACTTGTCTTTCTTGCGTTAGTGAGATATCAGGCTACAAAGGATCCCATTTGTTAAGCTCACTAATCAAGGTACCTGCTATCTTGAACTTCTGGCTTCATGCTCAGCAATGTTTGGACTCTTTTATGAGCAACTCGTGTCACAGTCAATTAAAATGACTCACCATCTCATGATGGGCTCTTGATGACATCCTGGTCTAATCACTATCATGTGATACAATTTGGAGTAACTTTCAGAGTAGTAGGAAGCATCTTACAATTGATAGACTGGAGAGCTGGGCCAAAGCTAACAAAATGAAATTCAATATGGAGAAATGTAAGGTACTGCATTTAGGGCGGAAAAATGAAATGCATAAATATAGGATGGGAGAGACCTGGCTGAATGAGACCACGTGCGAAAGGGATCTAGGAGTCCTGGTAGACCACAAGTTGAACATGAGCCAACAGTGCGATGCGGCAGCTAAAAAGGCCAATGCGATTTTGGGCTGTATCAATAGAAGTATAGTGTCTAGATCAAGGGAAGTAATAGTGCCACTCTATTCTGCCTTGGTCAGACCTCACTTAGAATACTGTGTCCAGTTCTGGGCACCACAATTAAAAAAGGATATTGACAAATTGGATTGTGTCCAGAGAAGGGCAACTAAAATGGTGAAAGGTCTGGAAACGATGCCTTATGAGGAGAGACTTAGGGAGCTGGGTATGTTTAGCCTGGAAAAAAGATGGTTAAGAGGCGATATGATAGCCCTGTTTAAGTATTTGAAGGGATGTCACGCTGAGGATGGAGGCAGGCTTGTTTTCTGCTGCTCCACAGACTGGAACGCGGAGCAATGGGTGCAAGCTCCAGGAACAGAGATTCCACCTCAACATTAGGAGGAACTTTTTAACAGTAAGAGCTGTTCGGCAGTGGAACGCACTCCCTCGGAGTGTGGTGGGGTCTCCTTCCTTGGAGGTCTTTAAACAGAGGCTGGATGGCCATCTGTCGGGGATGCTTTGATCGTGATTTCCTGCATGGCAGGGGGTTGGACTGGATGGCCCTCGTGGTCTCTTCCAACTCTGCAATTCTATGATTCTATGATTCTATGAAGATGTGTTCTTTCCCCCTCTGATGAGACAATGGAGAATTCATATTTCATAAAGTACTTAAGATTGTATTAGAGTAGATAAAAATATCAGGTAAGTTATCAAAGCATCCAGAGAAATACCATGTCAATACACAATCAAGAGAGGCTGCAATCTTAGACATGCGTACCTGAGATTTAACACTTCAGTATGTATAGGGTGGTGCTGATTTTACATCATTCCTATATCTTTATTACCTTAGAGTGCACTCTTAAACATTTCTCCAGGAATTAGTGAGTAATTAAGTTATATAAATGAGCCATAGTGCTAAAGAGCCAACTAATTTTGCACTATCCAACTAGCTGTCTAGAGCCCAGCCTAGTCATGGCCATAGTGGAGCCATTGAATCAATTGAATATATATATATATATTCTCTTGGGTATGTTGCCATTTCCAGTGTTCTGATTGGCTGCTTAGGGACCTGACCACCCAATCATAGGCCTGGTAGGCAACCAATCAGCGCACTGGGGGGAGGACCATGCAGATCTGAAACATGGCTAGAGAGGGAGAGGGAGTAGCATGGGGGACAGGATAAATGCCATGGGAGGGGGCAGGGCGGGGGGTATGGGGGGGACGGGTGGCGTGGAAGGGGGCAGAATGGGCGGTGTAGGAGGGGACTGGAGGGCCAGTGTAGGAGGGGGGACGAGCACACGGGTGGCCTGGGAGGGGGCTGGACAGGCAGTGGGGGGGACAAGCGGCATAGGAGGGGGCAGAACGAGCGGCATGGGGGGACAGGTGATGTGGGAGGGGGATGAGTGCACAGGTGGCATGGGAGGGGCTGGATGGGGGGCATGGGGGCAGGACAGGCAGCGTGGGTGGGGACGAGCAGTGTGGGAGGGGGCAGGATGAGCGGTGTGTGGAGGGATGAGTGACATGGGAGGGGGCAGGATGGGCAGTGGGGGCAGGACCACTGTCATGGGAGGGGCAGGATGAGCGGCGTGGGGGAGTGAGCAGCATGGGAGGGGGAAGGACCAGTGCCGTGGGGGGGGCAGGACCAGCACCATGGGAGGGGGCAGGACAGGCGGCGTGGGGGGCAGAAGCAACAGCATGGGGGTGACTTAAACCCACTAGTCTACCTCAAAGGGTTGTCATGAGATAGACAGGGCATTTTTTGGGGGGGCTGTTTTAATAGTGTATGGTATGCCGAGTCCAGCTAGTTTATTATATTTTGCTTCACTGACAATTCATTCAAGGAGTCTATTCGAGGGAATACTGTGGATGTAGCGTATCTTGATTTCAGTAAGGCTTTTGACAAGGTCCCCCATGATATTCTTGCAAAAAAGTTAGTAACCTGTGGGCTAGACAAGGCAACGGTTAGGTAGATTTGTAATTGATTGACTGACCGAACCCCAGGGGTAGTCATCAATGGCTCCTCTTCATCCTGGAGAGAAGTGACTACAGGGGTGCCATAGGGTTCTGTGCTGGGCCCAGTGCTATTCAACATCTTTATCAATGACTTGGATGAGGGAATAGAGGGTATGCTTATCAAGTTTGCAGATGACACCAAATTAGGAAGGGTAGCTAATACCCCAGAGGACAGGATCAGAATCCAAAATGACCTTAACAGATTAGAAAGCTGGTCCAAAACTAACAAAATGAATTTCAAGAGGGAGAAATGTAGAATACTACACATGGGCAGTAAAAATGAAAAGCACAGATATAGGATGAGTGACCCCTGGCTTGATTGCAGTACATGCAAAAGGGATCTAGGGATCTTAATGGACCACAAGCTGAACATGAGTCAGCAGTGTGATGCAGCATCTAAAAAAAGCCAATGCTATTCTATGCTGCATTAATAGGAGTATAGTGTCTAGATCAAGGGAAGTAATGGTGCCATTCTATTCTGCTTTGGTCAGAACTCACCTGGAATACTGTGTCCAGTTCTGGGCACCACAATTCAGGAATGATATTGAGAAGCTGGAATGTGTCCAGAGAAGGGCAACTAGGATGATGGGAGGTCTGGAAGCCATGCCCTATGAGGAGCGGCTTAGGGAGCTGGCATGTTTAGTCTGGAGAAAAGAAGGTTGAGAGGTGACATGATAGCCATGTTTAAATATTTGAAGGGATGTCATACTGAGGAGGGGGCAAGCTTGTTTTCTGCTGCTCCAGAGACTAGGACACAGAGCAATTGGTTCAAACTACAGGAAAAGAGATTCCACCTAAACATTAGGAAGAACTTCCTGACATTAAGAGCTGTTTGGCAGTGGAATACACTCCTTGGAGTGTGGTGGAGTCTCCTTCTTTGCAGGTTTTTAAAGAGAGGCTGGATGGTCATCTGTCAGGAATGCTTTGATTATGTATTCCTGCATGGCACGGGCTTGGACTGGATGGCCCTTGTGGTTTCTTCCAACTCAATGATTCTATGATACTTGGGACTAACCAATAGGTTTCCATTGCTCATCTTCCTCCTATGGCAAACCTGGAGTAAATTCACCTTCATCCTCTTATGGCTCTTAGTGTAGTAATGTCATATCAGTTGAAACACCATTTTAAAATTAACTTCATTGTATAAAATGTCAGCCTTCCAATGCCAACATAATTGAGTGAGGTTTTCACTATTACTTTGATGTTTTACCCCTTTCCCACTAATCTCTCCATCTCTGAATAAGCATATAAAAGTAACATCCTTCCCCAATTAATTGATTGAAAATGCCCACCCTAGTAAGATTGTTGAAAGTGCAACAACACTTAGCACGTAGGGTAGGCAGTAGTATTAGGGTACGATAGTTTGAGTGACCCACAGTCCTCCCTGCTTGCCTACCTGTCTTACTCCCTCTGTGATGTAAACTGTTACTCTTAGGGATGTTCTCTCCTCTTCTCCTGCCCAAAACCTCTCTCAGCTGTAGGTTTTCTGTGGTTTTTTTTTTTCTGGGCTGTGAGGCTGTGTTCTAGAAGAGTTTACTGCTGATGTTTTGCCTGCATCTGTGGCTGGCATCTTCAGAGAAACTCTCTCTCAGCTCTCCCTAAAGATGTAGGTAGCTTAGATTTGCACCCTGAGTAATTTTCTTATCTTAGAATGGAGTTCCTAGAATGAAGCTTTAGTTTATTTCACTAGAGCCATCAATATCTTTGCTCCTTAAATCAGGATCTCTAACTGACTGCAGCACACACACAGACTATCAAAGAGGACCAACCTTTCTGCTCTAAAAGGTGAAACCACTCTTAGGAATTTATCAGACTAGTGTCTAAAAATGCTATAATTCCACTATTGAGGAAAGCTGAAACATAGGAGATTTTCACACGGGGAAAGTAATCCCCGGGGAGATCGGGAGAGAAACGGGGCTGTTCCGGTTGCAGCACCCCATTTTGCACACACCCTTCCTTTTCCCAATCTCTCATTGTCTTCCCTCTGTGCTGCTTCCATTTCCCTCCTGCTATGTTTCACAATTTTTTACTAATGAAGAACTTTTGTTAGTAAAACATAGTGGGAGGGAAATGGAAGCAGTATGGAGGGAGGACAACGGGAGATCAAGAGAAGGAAGGGGGTGTGCAAAACACAGCGCTGGACCCGGAACAGCCCGTTTCTCTCCTGATCTCCCCGGGGATTACTTTCCCCGTGTGAAAAGCTCCATAGTGGCATGATTACAGTAATTATGGCACATCGCTGTAATCACGTGATACTACCACCACAGAATCATTGCACAACCACCACTAGCAGTTTAAGAATGGGATTTTACTTCCATGATTTTGTATGGGCGAGATTTCAGCTGTTCTCATGAGAAGATGCAACTTTGTTTAAACACACCAAAAACACATAAACAATGAAATAAATTAACAAATAAACACTTAAACAAAGATAAAAACATATCAAGAAAAGGTGACAGTTCATTGAAAGAGTTTCCTGTGTATACTGTGTTCTTGTTGGGAAAGGCGGGGCAAAGGACCGCCCATTCACTGTAATCGCTCAATTACAGCAGGACATGATTTCATATACTCATCATTACTATGGAAAGAGCAATAGTGAGGGCTATGCACAGATTTTCCCATCAATGAAAAGTGACAAGCAATTAACAGGTGGAGCACACATTACCCATGGAAGGACGACGACATCGTGCGATAACGGGAACCTATTTGTGGTTTTGTTGTGCTGTAATTCTGCAATTACAGCCCCATCTGATAAAGCCCCTAGGTGAATATAAACACATGAATAGGAAGAGAGCAGCACACTTACTAATTGTCTTCCAACAGACTGGATTCTTTTGTCCATAGCTACTCCAGTGCTCACTAGGGTGGCAAAATCTTACTGTGCCATTTCCTTCAGGGCTTTTCAATGTCTTTCTGGACAGAGACATTGTAACCCAGCTCATGTAGGATGTAGCCACATAACAAAAGAGGTCTGCACTGTTTAGAAAAACAGATTTCAGCAGGTGTCGCTTGCATGACAAAAGTACACCTGCTTGTACCATTCCTTCTTGTATTGGATGTGCCGGAGCCCTGTTGTTCCCCACCCTCCTTTTTGCACCTGTCCATCCTGGTCCATTGCTGTTGCCTAGTGGCCCTTTCTTACTTCTCCAGGTGGGGATGGTTCTGGAAGAGCTGTGGGTTTTGTGGGAATTCCCCGCCCTCCAGTGTCTGTTCTCAGGCAAAGTCCACAGCATAACGAGCGAGATAAGCCTATCTTCCAGAACTCCAGGTCACACACAGCATCAAACTCCACAACAGAAGGACAGAAATGCGGCAGCTGAATGTTGGAGTAGAAGGTCTTCTGATTTGTCTCTTCACACTTTACCAAGAGGTGAGAGGTCCTTGAGGGTTGTCAAGCGGACATACCACACTGCTGTGTGTGTGGAAAGAGACAACTGAAGCCATGGGGTGGCTTGGAGCAGCCTTTTTGTGGGTCAAGGTGACTGCCTTTATGGCATTTTAATGTGGAAGAGGCAGGACAACTAAGTTGTGAAGGGGGAGGGTATGGCAAAAGGTGATAAGCTGTGGAGAAAACAGATTTGTTGTTGTATGCCTTCAAGTCATTTCTGATTTATGGTGACACTAAGGAGAACCTATCATGTTTTTTTCCTGGCCAGATTTGTTCAGAGCATGGTTGCCATTGCCTTCCTCTGACACAGAGAGAGTGTGACTTGCCCAGGGTCACCCAGTGGGTTTCCACGGCCGAGTGAGGACTTAGCCCTGGTCTTCCCGAGTTCTAGTCCAAACCACTGCACTACTACATCTTTCAGTGGGTTTCCACGGCCAAGTGAGGACTTAGCCCTGGTCTTCCCGAGTTCTAGTCCAAACCACTGCACTACTATGTCTTTCAGAAAACAGATAGCAGGAAACATGTCCCTTAATCTCCTGTTATATTAGTTTGGGGGTCACCTGATGAAACTGGTTGGCAGATGATTCAGAACAGACAAAAGGGAGTATCCCCCCCCCCCTTGATCTGATTTCGCCTCCCTTGATTTGATTTCTGTCTCACCTTTCTCCTAAGTCATGCACATTTATGCACACCTTTCATCTGGTGAACTTAAGGTGGCACGCATGGCTCTCTTCCTCTCCATTTTATCTTCATGACATCCATGTGGGGTATCTTAAACTAAGAGAACATGACTGGCAGCCAGGGTCACTTGGTGAGGTTCACAGCTGAGAGAGGATTTGAATCTGGATCCCCTTCCTACTACTCCCCTTCTCCTGCTGCTCCTCATTCATGCCACATGTTTTATGGAGGTTATAGCATTTTGGGAGCACTTTAACTGCCATGGCCCTGTCGTTTGGAATCCTGGGATTCGTAGTTACATGAGGTATTCAGTATTCTCTTCCAGAGAGTTGTAGTGCCTTCCCCAAACTACAAATCCTAGTATCCTATAGGGTGCAGCTATGGCTGTTAAAGTGGTATCAAAGTACTATAATTGTGTATTGTGAAACAATTGCCAGATGTGTCTAAAGGGAGATTTGTCAAATTCATAGGGTAGAGATCTGTTCTTAGGTCTGTTAGCCATGACAGGCAGCTTAAAACGTTGTGTTCAAAAGTGAGAGGACACTGGACACCAGTTGTTTGTGAGGAAGGAGTCAGGAACTGATGTAAACACATAGCTGTACACTCTGTGAAACAGGATACAAGACTAGATGGACCCTTACCGGTAGTTTGATTTACCGGAGAAACTCTGATATTCCTATTCATTGAATGAATGAGTTGTGGTTGTGGGCTGCAAGATGGAGAGGATCCTATGACTTTTAAGGTAAGGAAACATTTGTTCCAACCCTATAGTCTGAAGATGCAAACAAATTTAAAAAGCCAGAGGGGAAAATGGAAGTAGAGTCAGAGAAAATCATTGGGGTAATTTTTCTGAAGTGTACTTCAACAATAGGAAATAGAGTGCTGGCATTCTGCTTGGGACTCACATCTTTATAAATGGCATCAAGTTTGGGCAAAATTGAATTGAGTAGTTCCACAGCTTCCATATTTACCTAGGGGCTGCCATGGTGTGACAACATAGGGTGTCCATTGTGTAACGGTAGCCAGTGGAGTGACTGATTCATCATTGCCCAATGAGCAATGGACACCAACGCATCCAGACACTGGCTAGGAAGTGCCACAAAATGACAGGAATGCCCAATACATATCAGAAGTGTCCAACATGCTTCAGAGCACTCTTGCTTGTGCCCAGACGTGTATCTTCCCAATTCACTAACAGGGTTTTGTTGCATGTCTGCAATGTAACTATGGATTCATAAAGTTATGAAATGTAGATGTTGGTGTATGATTTTGACCAATGCCCTACAAGGATAAGGAATCTCTGTTCTTAGGCTATGCCAATTACATTTTGGTTGAAATGAATACTTGCAAATACTTAAAATATGATGGGCTCTTGTCACCTACTCAATTTGCCATTTGAGTTTGTTTGAGAAAGTTTGAATTAAGATATCCGATTTGGACTGTTGCATAGGGAATAAAGATTTGTCTTTAAATTTATGTGTAACTACTGAGACTTGTTGCCTCTCTTAAAGGTCTTGATTTTTTTCAGGTGTCAGAGATGAGAGTTCATAAGCTGTCAAATATTAACCACTGCATGTTGCTTCAAATGCTAGACATGATTTTTTTAAAGGATTGTTAAATACCAGCTGTCAACTACTATCAAATATGAATACTGTAGGACCCCCATATCCACTGATTTATTATCCACAGATTCAATTATCTACGGGACACAAATAGCACACCAACGATAGAGTCTTCCTAGAAAATGTGTCATCTCTAGCCATTTTCTAGGTCCTCCAAGGCAACTCTATAGTATTTTAAGCCAGAAATCCCATTATTTTCAATGGTGTTCACTATTATCCACAGTTTTCGGTATCCACATACACACCCCAAACCAATCTCCAGCGGAAATGGGGGTCCTACTGTATTACTGCATACTACCCATAAGCCACTGTCAAACAGCGGGGGCCGGGTGGAGCAGAATGAAGTTTGAGTCCCATTGGTAGATTTCTGGGAGACTGGCAGTAGAAAGGCAAGGGTTTCTAACCCCGATGCTTCTCGCCTATAAAATACAAATAGTAGTTGATGCTTCTGGACAAGATTTTGTGCAGCTCTCCTGATAAGTTTTAGAGTTTTATTTTCAGTTCTCAAATCTATAGTTATTGAAATGTAGCTTTGTATGCAGTCCTCCTGGGCACGGATACAGGAGTGGATTAGCTCCAGCCCAGAACTACCAATTTGCATCTGATCATAGTTAGAAAATGCAGTTTGCCCACCATATCCTTGGGGGATACATTCCCAGACTTACCATGAATACTTGAAACAGCTGGTAATAGCGAACTCCGTAGAATTGCATTGGAGGACCTAGGAAATGCCTAGAAAGTCTCTCTATCTAGGCACCTCCAGCACAACTCTATGGTAACCTCCAGCAGATGTTACCATAGAGTTGTGCTGGCGGACCTAGGAGATGACTAGAGAGACCATATTTTTTGGACAACAGATAATTGAAACCACAGGTATCATTCCCATGCATGGTGGTGGTGGTGGTGGGGAGAGAACCTGCAGTCTCTTCAAGCACCCCAACCAATCCTTAACTTGGTTGTGAAGAGCAACTGCTCCAAGGAAGTAAGAAAAATCTGGAGTGGATTTCTTTGGAGGAGAACAAAAGACTTCTCCTAGCTTTTCTAAGTTTGGTTTTGAAAACAGATGGATGCTGTCCTGGTATTGGGGTTTACCAGGATAGTATAGGTAATTGTTCCTTTTCTGAAAGAGATTCTGTCTTATTGAAAATAATGGTGTCTGTGTAATTTGCCATTCTCCTTAACTCAAAGGGAAGAAAAGATGCTGTTTGCCGTGTGCAGAGAAACTTTTATTATTTTTCCACTGGCTAATAGATATAGTATATGTGCTTTGCTCTTAAGATCCAATATAGCAATGGATCTCTGCTGTAATGCCAGTTTTGTTCATCAGCTTCCAGTGGGATTTTTTGATGCACAAAGGACCCTTGAATAGCCACACATCCTGGCTACGATGCTTGCCAGTTGCAGTACTACTGGAAATGGCACCAGGGGTGAATTTATTAAAATTAATCAAGACTGGTGGGTCCCTTTGTTGGCTTCCCTTTGCATTGTTATAACTCAATCTGGCATAATCCCTATCAGCTGGAAACATGCAATAGTGGTTCCGATTTACAAAAAGGGACCACTTAATGATCCAGAGAATTTCAGACCCATTAGCTTGCTCTCAATAATGGGTAAGGTTTATGCTCGATACTTATCCAAAAGATCGATTGATTTTCTGGAGGCTAACAACGTTGTTACAGGGGTCCAAGCAGCCTTTAGAAAGAACTACTCACCTATTCAACCACTGTCTGATCCCTTTTCACCTAGCAAAGAAACATCTTAATTTTTAATGCGGTAAATTGTATGCCACTTTTATGGACTTGAAGTCTACCTAGAACCAAACTATGGGAGAAACTAGATAAGATCTTGATTGATAAAATACTTCTTTATCTCATAATGGCCCTATACAGTGACAGAAAGATGTAAATTAGATGCGGCACACAGGCTCTCAAATGAAATCTCTATGTCCAGAGGAGTCAGACAGGGCTGTATCCATATTAAATGACCTTGAGGAGGCCTTGTCTGACCCTGAAGGACAGTTGCCCAAACTTGGTGCTAGGAAAGTTCCTATTCTAATTTATGCAGATGACACTTATCCTTTCTTGTTCCAGACCTGGTTTGAAACATTTTCTAATGAAATTCATGAACTATTGTTCAACTAATGACCTGAAAATTAATTTTGGGAAATCCAAAGTCATGGTTTTTAAAAACAAATTTCCCCAGTGTCATTGGTCTCTCAAGGGGCATACCCTAGATCAGGTTAAAAATTTCTCATACCTGGGGCTGTCATTCCATCATACTCTTGTCATGGAATATCCATAGGTTGGCTATCCTCCAGAAAGCATTAGTTAGATCAGCTGCAATAACACACTTTTTTTAAACTAAAGACAGCATGTATATACCATCTGCCATCAAAGTGTTCAGTGCCAAGTCTGCTGCACAACTCTTATATGCTACTATTATCTGACTAGGGGGATTAGCATCTGAGATAGATAGGCAACAGACAAAGTTCCTAAGGACCTTTCTCCAACTCCTTAACTGTGTCCCTAATTCTGTGCTCCTGTTGAAAACAGGGGAAAGCCCTCTCTTGATTAGGGCTTCTTGGTATGCTTTAAAATTCTGGATGGAAGTCAGTGTATTTGGGGTGGGCTCAAGTTTGCTTTTAGACTTGTCCCAGGATGACTATGTAAGCAGCTGGTCTAAGTTTATTGCCAAAAAAGTAGCTTCAGTTGGTCTCTCTTCTTCCTTTCTTTCCAATCTGGGTTTGAATATTACCCTCAAATCTGTTAAACAAAGATCGTGGGACATAGCTTTTTGTGATCTGCGCTACCACTCATACATATCCTGGTCTCCCAGTGCAATGAATGTCCATTACGTCAGGCCTTTTTAAATAGCTGATTATTTAAAGAACCCGTCAGTGGTCAAGTACCATAGATTTTTTTCTAAGGCCAGATGTAATATTTACTCTACTGAATTACTTCATGGCAGATTTGCTGCTGTCCCGTTTCTGAAAAGACAGTGCCCTTGCAGTAATATGGAAATTGAGTCAATGAAGCATATCCCTTGGTCTTGTAGCTTTTATAATCAGGTCCACTACTTTATAATTACTCCACTGTTGAGTAAATTTCCTGGAAGTTCAGACCAATTTTACACCAGGTTGGAAGAAAAGTCCCCCAAAGTGACCCTGGCTGTTGCTAAATTTCTTATAGAGATGGCCAGGATTAGAGCTCATTGTGTATTAGAAAAAGTTGGTTATACAGTAATTGTTTTATTGTCTTGATTATTCTGATATTTTGTCTATTTTCTCTTATGCTGAGTTCTTCTTCTGATGGATCTATGGATTGTAATAAATAAATGATGATGATGATAAAGTGTGCTTTTATCAAGTAGGGAAAATGACTAGCATATATTTTCCATGAATCTTCTTTTGTAGACATTCAGACTTAATTTCCTTCTCTTTCTAGGTTTTGTCATACGGTGATTGTGCATACTACGAGTAAGTTGCTGTATCAGTGTTTTCTTAGGGCTCCTCTCTAATAGTGATCAACATGGAAGCTGCTAGGAGGACTGATTCAGCCATGTTTTTAGAAACATCTAATGTGGTTCAGGTCCTTTTTTGGATTACATCTCCCAGAACCCCCTAGTGGCCATGCTAGTTGAGGATTCTGGGGCTGGAAACTAGTTGGGACATTATGCTGGCACAGCTCTATTTCTACTTTGTATCAGTGTAGCTCTACCTTTACATTGGCCTAGTGTACTTTGGCTTTTTACGTACTTGTGTAAGGAGGTATCCAATAGTCCCTTATTCAAAGACTTCCCCATTTGCCTGCAGGAACACAGGCTGGCTTAAAGGCCAGTCTGGTCTGTGGGTACAGTTCCACTCCTCCAGTGACCTGGATCAGCCACCAGGAAGGAATCTAAGGAATCTGTGATTGAGTAAAACAGAAGATTTTGTAATAAAACATCTTTTAAGAGCAATACACACAGTCTTAGCACTGGGGGTGGAAAAATAAACAATGTTGGGATAAAAATAATTGGATACATTATATAGCAGATTATTTCTTATTTGACTTTTTAAGGGAGAAAAAAGGAAAATATAAGGGACAAATAAAGGAAATGGCTTGGTAAGATAGGTGGGGTTTGGGGATTGAGAAAGTCAAAGATGAAAAGGGGTACAAAGATGTGAGAGAAACTGTTAATAAGATATTCCACATTATAGGTACTGGATAGTAAAATATTTTGTCTAGCCATTGGAGGTGATTGAGGGTGGGTGGGGGGAGAAATTGCTTTTGTTACAACATGGAAATATATTTCGAGTCTCTTAATATATAAATTATATGTTATTAAATATCAAAATTTAATAAATAAAGCCAAAAAGAAAAAGAAAGACTGAACATGAGTGATGGGAGAATTTTCCCAGACCATTCCTCCCCTCCCCCTGACTCTTCTTTCTGGTTCACTCTTCTTTGCCTCCTTTGTTCCAGTTTAACTCACAGGTTTGCCAAAATTAACTTCAGAAATGAGTGTGGATAGTTTACTATAACAATCAATTCCTTCACTGTTGTGGTATCTTTTCCTCTTCTATATAACTTCACGTCTTCTATATAAAATCACGTCTTGATTTCTGTAATGCACTCTACATGGGGCTACCCTTGTGCTTAGTTCGGAAATTACAGCTGGTACAAAATATGGCAGCCAGGCTAGTTTCTGGGACATCTAGGAGGGACCACATTACTCTGGTTCTGAGGTCCCTCCACTGGCTGCCTATCAGCTTCCGGGCCCAGTACAAGGTGTTGGTTATCACCTTTAAAGCCCTAAATGGCTTGGGCCCAAGCTATCTCAGGGACCGCCTTCTCCCTTATAATCCTCCCCGCGCTCTCTGGTCCTCTGGGAGGAATTTGTTGCAGCCACAAAGACCTAGGCTGGCGACCACCTCCCAGAGGGCTTTCTCGGCTGTCGCCCCTAAATTGTGGAACGGCCTGCCGGATGAGATCCACCTATTGACATCATTAGACAGCTTTAAAAAGGCTGTCAAGATGGTTCTCTTCAGGCAGGCTTTTCCAGAATAGCTAACCCTGGCCTCAGGAACCCCCTCTGGAGGTTGCTTCTGGACCTCCAAACTGAGGGTTTTTAATAAATTGTACTATATACTGATTTTAATTTGTATTAATTTAATAATGTTTTAAGGGGGGAAGGGATTTTGAGTTGTTTTATACTGTGTACTATTTTATTGTTGTAAGCCACCCCGATTGCTCGCAGAGGGGCGGGATATAAATAAATTTTATTATTATTATTAACTTTGTGGATAGAATGTTGCAAAAAGGCAATTTGATTGCTATCCTGTGTATGGGTTAAATCCAAACTAACAGCTCATCTACATGAGCCAGGATACAAAAGCTCCCTGACGGTGTATCCTGGTTGTGGATCTGGCCTGTTCTTCCCCTGTTCCCTGTTCAGAATGGGAGTAAGTCCTGATGGGAACGCCAGTCTGTTTCTGCAGCCACCACCATTTTCTTCACTGTCTTGGAAGGCAGGAAGGGGTCCCACAATATGTGACCAAGGCCGCTTGCATGTCACCAGCCTTGGTCACATGCCGCAGGACTCCTTCCTGCCTTCTGGGACTCCTTCTCTGGACAGCCAGAGAGAATACCGCAGCAGCAAGGGCCAGCTTGTTTTTTTAATGGATTTTCATACCCATCAACTGTCCCAATTTGGCAAGGATAGTCCCAATTAATCTTCTATCACCCCACTCTTTCAACTACTTTTAAAATGTCCTCAACATATTTCAATTGCTGCAAACTGAATTCAAAGTGCAAAAGTAGTTTATACACAATTAACTCAGTGGGAGGGAGAGGAGAGGGAGGAATCTTGCCTTTTTCGGTAGATTTAAGCAAAAACAAACTTCTGCAGCCTCTCCTAGAAGATATGTTCTTCCTCATTAATAACTTTTGCTATCTTGGCCACACTTTGATGTTGCTTGGCTACACGTGTCCTGGTTTTCCTCTGTGAAATGTTGGAGGGTAAGGTTTTCAGGAGTTATATGATAAAGCTAAAATTAGGTTATGTCACAATTGGGTGAGTGTCCCCAAATGGGACTTGATTACATATGTTCTGAGGCCAAAATTCAATACTCTGCCTGCCTCATGCCAAGCATCCAGGGATGAACAAGCAGCCTGGGATTCTTAGCGTATCATGCTGATGTTCTGCCATGGTATTGTGCCTTATCACAGAAGAATTGGGCAAATCCAAATAAAAGGATGCACTAATGCAAAGGTGGACAACTGTCAAAGGCCAGACAGTCACATTAGCCACCCCAAGAGATCTTGGATGGCCACATTTGCCCTACTGTATTCCCCACAAAATATGGAAACATGGAAATTTTCATTTCCTGTTTTTAAAAAGGTTTCTAAAATGCCCAGGGATGTTGGGGAGGGGGGACTTGGCAAAAGTGTCCCCATGCCCCTTAATTTGGGGGCTATTCTTTTTTCAAAAACAAATTTTGATCACAGGAGGCCTCAGGGGCCACAAAAAATGGCCCTGGGGTCTACGTATGGCCCATGGGCTGCCGTTTTCCCACCCCTGTAGTAAGAAAACACTCATGACAACAGGCCTACATAATAGCCTGGCAAGGGCCTGGGTTTTTTTCCGAGCTGTGAGGCTGTGTTCTGGAATAGTTTCTTTCTGACGTTTCGCCTGCATCTGTGACTGGCATCTTCAGAGAATGGTTGGGTAGGAGTGTATGTGGAGTTTATATGCTGTGAACCCCTGCTGGGGAGTATATGTAAATTTGTGTAATTGAACAGTTAGTTTCTGGGTATAGAAATGCAAGGCTTATTAGTGTCTGTTTGGCTAATGGTTGGTTGATGGGCCATTATCTGCTGGAAATCCTCCTGTCCCTGGGTGGAATTCCTTTGTAAGTGTTGAGTTTTTATTCTATTGTTTTTCAAAACTGGGAGCCAGATTTTGTTTACTTTTAGGGTTTCTTCTTTCTTGTTGAAGGTGTCCAGGTGTTTGTTGATTTCAATAGCTTCTCTGTGCATTCTGACATGATAGTTGTCGACCTGGTCCAAAATTTCTGTGTTTTAAAATAACATTTTGTGTCCAGGTCGGTTTATAACATGTTCTGCTACTGCTGATTTTTCTGGCTGGCCCAGTCTGCAGTGTCTCTCATGTTCCTTGATTTGTGTTTGCACACTGCGTTTAGTGGTCCCTATGTAAACTTGTCCACAGCTGCATGGTATGCGGTAAACTCCTGCAGCTGTGAGAGGGTCCTCTTTTGTCCTTTGCTGAGCGTAGCATTTCAGAGAAGCTATTGAAATCCACAAACACCTGGACAACTTCAACAAGAAAGAAGAAACCCTAAAAGTAAATAAAATCTGGCTCCCAGTTTTGAAAAACAATAGAATAAAAACTCAACACTTACAAAGGAATTCCACCCAGGGACAGGAGGATTTCCAGCAGATAATGGCCCATCAACCAACCATTAGCCAAACAGACACTAATGAGCCTTGCATTTCTATACCCAGAAACTAACTGTTCAATTACACAAATTTACATATACTTCCCAGCAGGGGTTCACAGCATATAAACTCCACATACACTCCTACCTAACCATTCTTTGAAGATGCCAGCCACAGATGCAGGTGAAACGTCAGAAAGAAACTATTCCAGACCACGGCCTCACAGCCTGGAAAAAAACCAAGGAAAATCTATGGATGCCAGCCATGAAAGCCTTCAACTTCACACCCTATTTTTTTTTTTTAAAAAAAAATCAAAACATTTCGGCCCCCAATGCCACTGTTCCCCCCCCCCCAGCCTGTTTCAGGGACAGGAGAGGCCTTTTGTGCAACAGGAAATCCATCGGAAGTCAGTTTCTCCTGCCTTTTAAAATGGCCCACTCCACTGTCAAAAATGGTGAAATTGTTGCCACACCCCACAGGGGCACAGAGCAACAGTTTTTGCAAACATTTGAGGGGGAGGTGTCAGGCATCTGAGGCCCATGAGCCAGACTTTGCTACTTTGCCTCATGGTGCAACAAGGAGTGTGACAAACACTTTCTGCTCTTAAACCTTTGTCTCTTCCTCTAGATGTGTCAATGATATCTGCACCTGTAAAGGATCATCACCAGGAACTTCAATGGTATTCTTCGATGGGTTCATGTACGTATTAGGATGCCCTCCAATCCAGAAAGCATATCAGGGGTAGCCTCGTTGGCTACACAGCAAAATGCAATAACATCCACTACCCAGAAAACAACAATACTTTTATTGGGCCAACCAAAAATGCACAAAATACATCATGGGAGCTTACAAAGCTCCACTGGCTTCTTCATCAGGAAAAGATGTTCAAAATCATATGGGAGAAAAAGAAAAAAAAATGATGATGTTAGCGTCACAGGACTACTTTTTGTCAAGAAGCTGTGTTTATGTTGTTGTCATTTAAGATGATCAGGAGGGGTATCAAGGGGCAGGTAGCCTCATCCAGGAGAGAAACAGCCTAGATCTCAAGGGAAGTGACCTTTTCTGTTGCTAATGGCATTACAATTTTATTGCCTGGATTTTAAAATGTAACCGATATAATTTTTATGTATTTTTTAAGTGTAACTGCTAAAGCAAGCAAACAAATATTCAACTTCTGGAAAGTCTTAGCTATTAGCTGTTTTAAAGGGGAATGGTTTTCTATGCTTGAAGACTGAAAAGGCAGACAGACTGTCAATTACTGTTATTGTAATACTGTATAGCACTCTTTTTTTTTTTTTTGGTTGTGTGTAGAGAACCCTTCACTATCCTCAGTTGTTGGGAACTGATGCAAAGATAGAGCTGGCCACTGTGAAACAGGATACGAGACAAGATGGACCCTTGGTCTGATTTACCAGGGAATTTCTGATATCCCTATTCTTTGAATGAATAAGTTCTGGCAGTAGGCTATAAGATGGAGATGATGCTATGGAGAAGGTCTGATGACTGTTAATGTAGGGAAGCATTTGTAGTGAAATTTTATGATATTGCAGGTGGACTAGATGGTTTGCTTACTGATACAATGTGACCAAACGTTCCAGCCCATTAACTTAAAGTCAGCTTGTTTTTCAAGCCTTGGTACAGCTGCTTGTAGCCTGTGAGAAATGCAGCATCTCAACCACCACTCCTAGCCAAAGAGCCAGAATAATTCTTCCTAGGAACAACACCCATGCAAGGATTGGTTTTTTTTAGCCTCTCTCTGTGTGTATGTGCCTTCAAGTCATCTGTTGACTGAAGGCTACCCCATGAATTTCACAGGGTTTTCTTGGGCAAAGAATCCTCAGAGGTGTTTTTGTCGGTTCTCTCCTCTGAAACATAGCCTATAGCATCTAGTATTCCCTGGTGGTCACATCCAAGTACAAACTATGGTTGACCCTGCTTAGCTTTCAAGATTGGGAACTGGTATTAGGGTATTTAAGTCTTTTTTAGCCTAGTCCTTAGCAAACACATAAACTTTTTTTGGTTAAAGTAATGGCTGACATCCTACATTGGAGCTCCAGCTGAGCTGTTTTACATCCTCCTTCACCACTCCCCAGAAGCTGATGCTTACCTGTGGTTGGGAGGGGAGAGGAAAGAGAGGGAGGCAATTTAGACCATGAAGCAGCCGCTGCATTCATCTTGGTTGGGGTGGGGTGGAGAGGAGAGAGAAACAAGGGTGTACTTAAGGATGGAGTGCACACTCCTTTTCCTTCCCTTGGAGCCCAGAGCAGCTGTGTCTTCATGGTCAGTGTTACTTGCCCCTTCCCTTTCCCACTGGTAAGAAACAGCAACGGCAGTGCCTCCTGGGGCTTGAAAGCTGCTGGGGGGGGGGGTGATTTTGGGACAAGGGAAAGAGAATACCCTTGCCCATATTTGTGTGTGTGTGTGTGTGTAACAAAAAATAAATGTGGAAGAAATGGTGGTAAAATCCAGGGGAGCTACAAAAGCCCCTGGAAGAAGTAGTGTAATTATACCACAAACAACTTGTCTGGAAGCACCCCATCTTTCCGTGGGAAGAACTGGTGCCTTAACTCATGCTTTTCCTCCTGGTGTGGCTAAAACAATAAGAGCATGGACCAGTAGTTGTGCTGGATGGCAGCATTCTGGCAGATGTAGTCCCCCAAAAGTAACCTTTCCAAGCTCTGAAAACGAGTCTGTTTATAAAATCTGAAGAATTCATACCATAGAGAAAAATAACCTGTTCCTCTTGCAGAATTTCCATTTAACATATTAGCAACGTAATGAAAAATAGAGGGTCAAAGGGCTGTTAATGGTGTTTTGGCATCCAGGAGCTAGACTGATGTTATGTCTTATTTTTCTTTGTCTCTAACCAGACCTGTGGTTACCATCTTTGGGGTAGTACTTGGCTGTAGCTGCTTCCTCACAGTTTGTACTGGCTGCTGCAAATTTTGCAGGGAAAGGGAAGTGACCAGACACACGGAAGAACCAACAGCGAGAGTTTCCATCCCACCTCCTGTTTTTGTTACCCCCGTACCATCAGCTCCACAAGAGAACCAGTTTATGGAACCACCACCTTATACAGAGGTAAGATCAGCTGGTGTGTTCCAACAGGAATGGGAAAGTGGCTTCACTTTGCTTTCTCTGACACCTAGACAAGTTAAACCCTGAGGTTTTATTTCTGTCCTAAATATGAAGATTTTTTTAAAGCAGATTTTGGTAAATTCCTCCCAAACAAACCAAAGTGAAATCCCCTTCCTCATGTGCACTGGTCAAAATAAACAGGTAAAGCTGGTCTCAGCATGGAAAGGACCATCCTGTACCTGTCTGCCATGCAGGTGTTCAAAGGGGTGGGTAGGTGGAAACCATAATCTGGCACCAATATAGTTGAATTCACATGTATTTAGATCCAGGTTTCAAGAATTAAACATTCACAGCAGAAACCTATTGGGGCCTTATGTTTTCATAAGTGGACTTACATCTATAGGAATATCTGTGCACAAATCCAGAAGAGGAGTGCTGCTACATTACTACATAACAGAGCCAGCAAAGCATCCAATGCGTATCTGTGCACAATGCACATCAGACACTTGCTGTGTCCCATTATGCACCTTCACAAATCAGTAAAGGTGTTTCTTAGAGCCTCTGCTATGTAGTTAAGTACAGTCAGACACCCGTATCCACAGGAGTTCAGTTCCTGGACTTACTGCAGATACCAGAAACCATGGATAACAGTGAACACCATTGATATAATGGGACTTCCAGTTACAAATATCATAGAGTTGCCTTGAAGGAACTAGAAAATGTCTAGAGAGGACACCTCTCTAGGCATTTTCTAGAAAGACTCTATGGCAGGTGTGCTGTTTTGTGTCCCATGGATAACTGAAACTGTGAATATTGGTTCCATGGATATGGGGGTCCGACTCTATACATAAAGTTACATAACGTAACTGATCATATAAGATCCCTGCGTCAAACTCCTGGGCCTGATTGGCTACACTTGTCATTTTCACTTTTTCCTACAGTCACATTTTTTAAAAAAACTTCCATTCTTTCCATTCTGATAGTGAAGGAAATTTTGAATTGTTGGTGAATTCTTACAAAAAATGAGATGAAGCAGAACTCTCATCCATCCTTAATGTTGACTAAACCAAAAGAGGGTAGGGATCACACACATCCTTGAATGATTTCAGGGGTGGGTAGGGTGGGTTCATTGTGTTTGGCTGTTTCATCAAAGCAACAACAAAGTGTGTTTGCAGAAAAGAATAATCAGTTTTATTTGGCAATAGCATTAATGGATTCAAGCCCATTTCAGATTCCCTGTGACAAAGTGGTGGAGAGTCTTTCTGAGTATAAGCCAAATAAACTTGTTAGTCTTTAAGGTGTCTCTTTGTTGTGTTTATCCCTAATTGAAAAGGCCATACCACATGGTTCTTAGTATTTAAAAAAGAAAGTCCAAAAAATCTGGATACAAACACTCACACTGGTATATATTCTAAGCACATTCCTGATTGAAGGGTAATGCTTGCTCTGGATATAAATATCTAAATATAACGTGAACGTAACAGAAAGGTGGAACAGAGGACTTTATCAGACGTCCCCTGGCACTAAAAAATCAATTTTTATGCTGGCAAAAGCATGTGTCTCCCCCCCACCTGCACTTACCTTGCTTTCCTGACAAAGGCAGCTCCGTGAATAAAGAGGAAGTGAATGCATTATTTTTACTCTTGTTCACTGCTCTTTTTTGTGTGTGCTGGCAGCATCAGAGTATGTGTCACAACACACTCTTGTATCAGTTGCACAGTTTCAGATTGGCTGTTTAGCTCCACATTGCAATATTTACGGATTTTTAACAGGCAAGGTGAAAGATGAAGGGCAAATGAGGAAAGGATTAGCTAGCCAGAAATGGCTACAGTACTATTGGTTGTTTTGTAAGCTGATTTCTTAAACCTTCTGTTCAACATGGGAAAGAGAATGCTTTAATCAAATAAATGGTAATTATATTGTTATTTAGGCCAGAGGTGGGGAGGCTTTGGTCATCCAGGGCTTAAACCTTATTGGCTTGTCCCACTTAGAATAGACTTACAAATCAATTACTGAATGGTGAGCCAACACATAGGTAAATCCCATTGATTCATTGGGTCTACTCTAGTTGGGACAAAAAACAGGATTCAGGCTCAGAGGTTTTGGACTTCATCTTCTAGAAGCCTCACCCAGCATAACCAATGATAAGGGATTATGGGAGTTGTAGTACAAAACCACAAAAGTAACCTTGATTTAGTCATCTGCTTTTCAGCTCACTGGTACAGGGTTCTGAGATCTTTCAAAGAGATCTCCTTATGATCATATTTCTTGGACATTTCTAGTAGCCAGAGAGGACAAGTATGCATTCCAAAAGGAAAAGGGGGAAAGTGACCAAGAAACATTTTGTATCTTTTCCCCCCCTGCAGGTTGTATGGAAGCCCTCCTATTACCCACCTCCTATGGACCAGCCACCCGCCTATGATAATATTGCCATGGAAGATGATTCCCCTCTGGCTGCCTCTCAGACCCCTGGATCAGCACCCAAGGATAACTCTTGAAGAGCCTCAGTGTTTCAGCTACAGTTCTGCTCACTGAGGAAGACATCAGAACAGCTTTGAGCAGCTCAGACCAAGAGCAATCTAACCCAGTGTTCTCTCTCCAAAAGTAGAGCATGGAAAAGTTACTTGGGTGGACTATAACTCCCACTCTCCCAACCAGCATAACCACTGGTCAAGAGAATGCTGGGAACTGTAGCTTAAAGAAGTAACTTTCCCAAGGGCACTCCTATGAAGCTCAGAAAGATGGTTGCTACTGTATTATTAACTTTATTTATACACCGTTTCCACCACAACCCCCCCCCCTCAAACTGAGACTAAGGCAGCATAAGGATGATGCTCATTCCACAAGGTTAGCTTTGTCATTAAGCTGAGTGAGGAAATCATCTCAAGCAGCATATGCTGAAAGGCATCAGAGGTAGTTTCTTGGTTTTTCCATTTGGACTTTTCCGGTTGTTTCCTGCCATTGGAAGACAAAGTTATGTATGCCACACAGCCTGTCTTGGGCCTTCTAAGTTAGCCTTCTGTCTTCAAGTGTGTGGGAAAACACTATCCCATTGCCTATATTGACATCTGATTGAACTGCTAGTCCAACCACATTCTATCCATAGAATGGACAGAGGGTGCCATCTTGTTGTTTACCTCAAGCAGCAAAATATGTTGAGTTGGGGTTACCTTTCCTTTTCATTTGTGTCCAGTGTTTGATCTCCAGAGCTATCCCACTTCTGAGCATGGACAGGGGCGTAGCTAGAGCTTTTGCTGCCCCTCTCAATACACAGCAAAAATACTACAAAAATCAAAACAATGTATAGGGAAATTTAACTAACTGTCTAACTAAGGAAATAAAAGGGATAAATAAATCTCTTTTAAAATGTTAGTTTGTCTAGTTTTCATGCCTAAAAAACTGTGATACTCTAACTCACCTCAGAAAAACAAAGAAGAACGATGTAAAAAAACCCCACAAAGTTATTACACACACTTAACGAGATCAAATTATAACAATCTAAGGCTTAGTCATCATCACCACTCATCAGACTGGTGGGCATTTTTGCCACAGCTCCCTGATTGTTGGAAAAGCCACAAATGTGCAGCAGTGTGAAAGATTTGTTTAAATCGTCCAAAAATAAAATCGTGTCTCATGTGAAAAGTGCCACCCCCAAAAAAGTGCTACCCGGGGTGGACCATCTCCTCCGCCCCCCTTCCCCCCAGCAATGCCACTGAGCATGGAAGATCCTATTAGGTATCATCATGGCTAATAATAGTTGTTGATAGATGTTCCCTCCACAATGAAGTTGAATCTTTTTTTTTTAAATTAAGCTAATGGTCATCACACCATATACTCATATTTTTCAGAGCTGGGCAAAATGACCTTTTTTGGCCTACAGAATCTCTAGCTTTTCCAACATCCAGTATTTCCAGAAGTTAACCCTGGGTTCTGTGGAAAAGCATTTCCTTTTGTTCTTTTTGATCCCTTTTCTAAACAAAAGAGAAGGAAAATGTCCAGGTAGCTCTCAGAACATTACAAATCTCCACCAGCACCACTTCTCTTGCTTCCTTTATCCAGCTTTTTGCATCAGTTGAAAAGCCAATTGATATTTGTGCCTTAAATATATCACCCCCTTATTTAAGACTGCCTAGGACCTAATACACCCCTAATACTTGTGGATGGCACTTCTGGGTTTAATTAAATCACCATGGAAGTAAGGGGAGTATTTGTTGGTCTGTTCATTTATTTCACTTTCCCTCTCTCACACACACATCTCCCACCTTTCCTCCAAGGAGCTCAGGGTGTAGAGTTTCTAGACTGGATCTGGGATGGGGCTCCTTTAAAACCATAACAGATCTTGGAGCAGGGTGAGATACTGTAAAGCTCCATGAAGCATGGCAAAGGTATTTATCCATCTTCATCTTCTAAACCCTGATTCTCAGCTACAGCTGTCTACTCCCCACCCCAGTGGCATACTCTCCAACTGTCCCAATTTGGCAGGGACAATTTCAATTATTTCTCTGTCATCCCACCCTAGTCATCAGCTGCTTTTAAAATGTCCCAGTTTCTCTCTCGTCCTCTCTCTTTCTGCCTTTGTCCTCTATTGACTTCAGTTGCTGCAAACGGACTTCAACATGCAAAAGAATTCTGTAGTCAATTAACTCAGCAGGGGCAAAGGAAAGGAGGGGCTCATCTACATGAGCCAGGATAGGCTGGATCCTAGCGTATGCTGGCCATGGATATGTCCCATTGTTCCCCCTTTACCACTACAGAACTGGAGGAAGTCCTGACAGGCACACCAGCTTGTCTCTGCAGCCACCGCCACCATTTTCTTTGCCGTCTTGGAAGGAAGGAAGGGGCCCCTCAACATGAGACCAAGGCCCCCTGCATGTCACCAGCCTTGGTCACATTCTGCAGGACTCCTTCCTGTCTTCCAGAAGAACCAGGGACAGTGCAGCAGCAGCAGGGCCCAGCCTGCATGGATGGGCTCCTGTGGACATTCAGGGGCGTCTTTTGCCAGTGGTAATGGAGTAAACCAGGTATTACTATAAAACATTGTATCGCGTCCTACCCCACCTTCCCCTGTTTCAGCCCCTTATCTGCCCTAGGGGTCTGTGAGACTGCCCGGGGGGCAGAACAGGGCAAATGCCCTGCATTGTACGGACCGCAGGGCTCTGACACAGGGGAAAGGGGGGTATTTAGCCCATGTAGACAAGAGCAAGGAGACAGAACCTTGCCCTTCCCTTTAGGCTCAGGCAAAAGCAAGCAGCTGCAACCTACCCCTAGCTTGTGTGTTCTTCTTTGTTCATAGCATTTGTCATCTTGACCACACTCTGATGTTGCTAGGCAGCACCTCCCGGTTTTCATCTGTTAAATGTTGGAGGGTATGCAGTGGAGATGGGGGGGAGGAGGCATGGAGGAGTCAGTGATAAGAGGCTGGAGACAAAAACAGAGCCAGGCACTGCTCGGTGCCCCTTCCACCTATGAAGCAATAGCCCGCTTGGGAGGGGACTTCTGCAGTGGAAGGTCAGGCTTCATGAGTTCAAGGAGGAAAGGTACTTTTGCCCACCTGATAGAGCTTTACTGTACCTCATCCTGCTCTGAGATCTGTTAAGGTTAAAAGTTACTCAAACTCCATCCCAGATCCAATCTGATGACCCTATCAGGCTGGCATACAAAGGCTGAAATCCTGGTGGTGAACTATGCCTGTATTGTATAACTACACTGATGTAGGAGGGGAAAAGTAGAGCAGATGTGAAGGAAGTAAAGCTTTAAAGAAACAAGCTAGCTGGAGCAGGCAGATTTTGTCTCCCTTCCCTTCATTAACATTGTGTAACTCTGGAATAAATGCAGCCATTAGCACTCTGTCCATTTTCTCCTACCACCACCATTGGTGTCCTCATTATAATCTTGTGAAGTCGGTTTTGCAGAGAGAGTATGATTGACCCAAGCCATACCCTCCAACTGTGCTGATTTGGCAAAGATGGTTAATCCTCTGTCACCCCACTTTTTCAGTTGCTTTTAAAATGTCCCACATTCTCTCTCCCCCTCCTACTTTCCTCCCATCCTCAGCTTACTTCAGTCACTGCGAATTGAATTCAAAATGTAAAAGTTGTTTGCATGTAATTAACTCAGCTGGGATCAAAGGAGAGCAGAAGGTGGAATCTTGCCCTTCCCTGAAGGCTCAGGCAAAGGCA
This sequence comes from Gambelia wislizenii, assembly GCA_030847615.1. Classification (NCBI taxonomy): domain Eukaryota; kingdom Metazoa; phylum Chordata; class Lepidosauria; order Squamata; family Crotaphytidae; genus Gambelia; species Gambelia wislizenii. Next base: position 29,774,217 of record JAUMIR010000006.1, on the reverse strand, counting down.
AACTGCTGCCGCCTCTCCTCATTGTGTGTTCTTCCTCAGTAATACATTTTGAGATTTTGACCACACTCTGATTTCGCTTGGCCTCACATGTCCCCATTTTCATCTGTGAAATGTTGGAAGGTATGTCAAAGCCATCCAGTGAGTAACATGGCTTAGTGAGTACTGTATTGAATCCTAGGTCTAGTTTACCACTCTTGCCCAGGGGTGATAACACTGTGGCCCTCTAGATGTTACTGGACTGCAACTCCCATCATCCTTCACTAATCGCACCCTGCTTTTTTACTCAGAGGTTTTCCCTTCCTATCATCATATTCAGAATTTCTTGCTCTTTGGACTGCAGCATGCTCGCTAGTAACTGCCTCAGGTCAGGGTCCAAGAGTATTCAGTAGGTTTCAGCAGGTGCTATTGAGCTGGCAATATCTTGTGCCAACAGATTATGACAAATGGGACTTGTGTGCACATCTGCTCTGCTCACTTGTACAAAAATCAGAAGGTGAAAGAAAATGGCCACAGCTGCTAGCCACACTTCAAGTGATACAACCACCTCCCTATACACTCCAACTGTCCCAGTTTGGCAGGGACAGTCCCAATTAATTGAGCTGTCATCCTGCTTTCTCAGCTGCTTTTAAATTGTCAAAGTTTCTTTCCCCGCCTTCCCTTTCTCGCCACCCCCACCCCACCCCATCATTCTCTGCTTTCTTCAGTTGCTGCAAACTGAGTTGAGAGTGCAAAAGTACTTTGCATTCCATTAACTCAGCAGGGAGAGAGAAGAGAGGAGGCGACAGAATCTTGCCTTTCCCTGTAGATTCAGGCAAAGACAAACTGCTGCAGCCTCCCTTAAGCTTGTGTGTTCTTCCTCATATAACTTTTGCCATCTTAGTGTCCTCAAAAGTACCAAATCCTTAATAATTTACTTTGTTATTATTGTATTTTTACTGCCAGGAAAGGGGAGGAGTTCTTGGAGGAAATAATTTGGTTGCCTTTCTGCCTCATGAGTGAACATTATTTGGTTGGCATTGAGAGCTATGCACCCTGATTTGGGAGGAGCACTATTTGCTACTCTGCCTCAGACAGGAAAACATATTTAGTTGGCCTACTGGCCAACCATCTCTGAAGGTAGCAAACAATACTTGCGTTTAACCTTGAAATATCCTGGAAATGTTATCCAACTTTTCTCCATCCACTTCTTAGTTGTTTAGGGAAACAAGTAGCTAGGGTTGATGGGAACTGAAGTCAAATAACATCAGGAGGGCTGTACATATACCATTCCCAATTTAAACAGAACTCTTCTTGGGAAATGCTTTCCATGTACATTAAAGCAGCACAGCCATAACATTTTTAACCTAGAAGGAACTTCAAAATCAGCATGATCTTGAGGTATATTAGAAGAGCTTGGGCCATAAAATCTGGAAGGTCATTGAGTTGCTCATCTCTGTTGTAAATGAGATACAGTGGGCACTTGGTATCTGCTGGGGTTTGGTACCAGGACTCACCATGGATACCCAAGTCCCATTATGTAAATGGCAAAATGATGTCCTTTATAGAAAGTGGCAAAATCAAGGTTTGCTTCTTGGAATTATTGTTTTTTAAAAAATATTTTCAAGCCATGGGTGGTTGAATCAATGGATGCAGAGGGCCGACTGTGCTCACAAAGTGGAGGTGTTCTGTATTCCATTCCTGTTCAGGAAAGCAGCAATGATAAAAAGGAGCTAAATGGAACCTCTTCCACGGCTTCAAGGCCTGAGTTCAAGTCCCATAGGGAACAATCATGTGCCTGGTGGTGAGTCAACATTGCCAATATTCAGTTGCCTATCTATAAAAGGAGTCATTCCCCGCCAAGAGTTCTTACAAAAGTAAGAGTCATAATATTGAACTATCACAATGTAACAGTTAAAAAAAGAAAACAGTCTCCACTAGAGCATGTGTACATACATAGATATGTACATTTATTTATTCATTTAAGAGATGTATAGTTCATTGTTCAGACAACTAGCTTAAAAACTTTGCAGAGTGGCTGGAAGAACTATAACACTAGAAATATAATCAGCAGTGGAGGCTGACAGTTTCCATAGCAGTGGAGGCTGATAAATATGCTCTGAGTTTTAGTCCAGATTTTAACAGAGCTCTCCAAAGTGCTGAACCCATTTTAGGAATACAGTTAGCCCTCCATATTTGCTGGTTTAACTTTTGCCAATTTGATTATTTGTGGGTTATTTGTTGCTGCCTCTGCTGCTGCCTGATGTCATTTTTAATAGGGACTGCAAGCCTCACAAGGCTGAGAGAGATTGCGAACATGTGCGAGGCTTGTAAGTCCCTAATAAAAATGGCGTAGGGCAGCAGCAAAGGTGGCAGCAACCCTCACTTGCTGCCTGCTTCTGTCTTGTGAGGGAATCCCAGTGCCTCAAAGGTATCTGTTGTGGGTTGAATCCACAAATTGTACTTTTGTGTGTGTTAAATATGGGGGTTGTCTAAATGGCAAAAACACTACTCACAGAATGTAAGGAGAATACAATCTGTCTCAAAGGGATTCTGCATCATTTCTACATATTGGGAAGGAGGGGGGGGGTAAATCCACCAAACACTCCGCAGGAAAAGCCTTCGCAGTTTTTCCTAACCTTTTTTAAAAAAACAGTGGTGGGGGGATGAGCATTCCTGCTCGTTGGGACAAGCTATTTGATTTGATTCACTTTCCCTATATGAGATAAAGTTGAAAGCTGATTGGTCAGATGTGTGCAGGGGGTGGAGCTTGCTAACAAGGCAATTGCCCGGAGCTGCCATGTTGGATTTTTGCCTTAGCGAGCGAGCACTTAGGCAATAAAATGGTGGGGGTGGGGTTTTTTTGTTTTTGTTTTTGCTTTTCTGTTAAAGCAAAAGGTCACTCTTTTGCACCTTGGATATAGTTTTAAAAAATATAATGTCCAACAGTGGCAAATTGAGATAAGTAAAAATGCAAGTATTTCATCTTGATTCATAAGCATGCACATTTGCACAGCAAACGGGGATAGCTTCTCATGCCTACAATCTGCCATAAAAAAAGTTAAGAACAATAGCAGCTGATGTGAATTGCCATTATTGCAAAGCAATCCACATTTTTTTTTTTTTTGCCTTGTATAGACGACATGGTCTGGGGGGCAGGGCTTGAGATGTTCATGTTTTTTCCACTTTTGTGGAAGTCCTGCACTCCTAAATCCAGTGAATGTGGAGGGCCAACTTAGTTTCAGACAAAAGTTCAGACTGAACCTGGAGTGGATGCGCCACCTTGCGGACATAGAAGCCACCAGCCACCACTGCCTATCAGTACATAAAAATTATCATGGTACATGAGCAGTGGAGAGTGGGGGGGAACACACAGGGAGAGAGCAGCCAGATCAAAACAGTCTGTGGAAACTCTGTATCCAACAGTCGTGGGGAAATCAAAAGAACACCTCACCGCCCTCCGCTCCCCACTGTACTTGAGGGAAATAACCCAGAAAAAGGAGCACCTCCAGGTTTGAGGAGGCGCAAAGTAAGGGGACCACTTTTCAGATTTATCTGACAGAGGCAGCAGCACTCAGTAGTCAGTTGGGAGCTGCCACTTTAATTTCCCCAGATCTTGGAAGTGTTATGTAGGAACACAGGTAGCTGCTTCATAATGAATTATACCTTTGGTCCATCTAGGCTAGTATTTTCAGCTCAGGCTGCCCCCATTGACTGGCATCCTGGGGTACTGGCCTGCCCAATACAATCATAGCGACACCACTGCCAGAATGCCAGGATTTGATGCCAGGTTTGCCCCAAAGCACAACAGCAGACAACTACTCTGAAACCGAGGACTGCAACAGACAGAAGAATTGGCACTGAATGTCCAAATAAATGGATATCTAGCAACATTCCTACACAGTGTCTATATCAGGTCTGTAGCCTATGTGTAATCTGCGGGACTGCACTGGACTCTCCACCCTGGAATCAGGAGCTGTACCACTACCCTTGGAGCTGTATCAGTGCTGCTGGAATTTGCTGGAGGTTACTGCTAGATAAACTCAGCTATTGCTGCAAAAACTCTGCAGCAGCAATGGTAGCTCCCCATGTTGCAGGAACAGAGTCCCCTCTAGCACCATAGAGCCCTGCCACTGTGAAGGGCAGAGTGTTTCCTCCCCTCATGGAAGGGAAAGGTTGTCTTTGTTTTTAATTTTATTTTTCACCAGTGGCACTGCCATCAACTTCCAGCACCATGGCTCGACAGAGCTGAGCAGTTAAGCTATGGAATTGACCAGCACCAAGATAATGTGATAATGGCACCAACTAAAAGATGATTTTAAAAGATAATTAGACAAAAATCACAGAAGGCCTCCATTCATGGCCATCAGTCCTGACTCACTTGCAGAATGGCTATATACTAGGGATGGAAAGAATACTAGAAAATATTTTTTTAAAATGGTCAAAAACAGATTTCTGGAAACCCTAACAAGGAGAATCCTAGCCAGCCAATAATCTTTGCAGTCCTGGACTTACTCTTTGCAGAAAAATGCACTTTTTTTGTACCAAAGAAGAAGAAGAAGAAGAAGAAGAGGAGGAGGAGGAGGAGGAGGAGGAGGAGGAAAGAAAGAAAGAAAGAAAGAAAGAAAGAAAGAAAGAAAGAAAGAAAGAAAGAAAGAATTTCTGTGCATAAATAACACATAAAAGACAAATTTCATACACAGAAAGCAGCATTTTCTGTGGAGAAATCTTATTTTCTTTGCAAATAAATGTTATTTTTGTGCAATGCTTCTGCTGAACACTAGGTACTGGAAAACAAGAAAAAGAGAGTTACTCCTCTCCTCTTGTCCTACTAGTAGATTCCCAGAGGCCTTCAACTCACCTACTCTTTGTCTGGATGCTGAACTAGATGGACCTTTTGCCTGATCCAGTAAATCTCTTTTTATATTCTTACATCTAGCCTACTACAGATTATTATTTGAGAGGGTGACAGTGGTTTGCAGTGCTAGTCCCCTTTCTCATGATTTTGCCTCTTCAGTTTCTTCTTCAGTTGCAGCAGGTCTATATAAATGATGCGTCCAAGTATAGCTGAGGCACAGATCAAACCCCCATGTAGAGCCCCTGCAAGGCCACAGCAGAAGACATCTTGACCTAGATTGTGGAGAGGAAGAGGGAGACCTCTGAGCAAGCCCTAGACTGTGTTCAGACACAGATACTCAGTGCCTTTTGAAATCCTCCATGCTCCTAACCCATTTACTTTAGGATAACAGACTTTCTCAGAAATGTGTGCCTGTGCCTGTGCATTATTATTATTATTATTATTATCTGACTTGCAAATTAACTCTCTGTTTTCATTCCAATAGTCAATAATAAAAATAAGAGGAAAAGCACACGCTATGACAAACAGATGTCTTTCACCACTTGGGAGACCACTACAGTAGGACTCCCTTATCTGCGGGGGATTGGTTCTGGGTCCCCCCATGAATACTGAAAACTGTGGATAACAGCGAACGCCATTGAAAATAATGGGACTTCTGGTTTAAAATACCATAAAGTTGCCTTGAAGGACTTAGAAAATGTTTAGAGAGGATTCCTTTCTAGGCATTTTCTAGGAAGAATCTATGGTAGGTGTGCTGTTTTGTCTCCCGCAGATAACTGAATCAGTGGATAATGAATCAGTGGATACGGGGGCCCTACTGTACTTCTAAAAACAGGGTTATTGTCTAGTTTGACAGTGAGAGATGAAAGTGAGTCAGGGACCAGATGCATGGCTTCCCTGTACTTACCCATCTCTATTTATTTAAACCATGTGGGGGGGTGGGGGGGAAACAACCACTGACCTGTCAAATAGAGATTTGGAATGGAAGTCTTTGCTCTCATGGCAGCCACAACCTGTGTATCAAAACGGTCTATATTGTGTTCCGCACCATACATTTCACCCAGAGGAGCAGCTATATAATACTGGTTGCTGAGAGGGGAAGCAGCTTCCATAAATTCTACCTACAAAGGAACAGGAAAGTATGAAGTATAGCAACAAAGACTGGATTTTATTTCTGAGCCCAGTCTCTGAAGATAAAGCAATTGCTAGGGTGGCCAAGTTTAGAGAGGAGAGTATTCCATTAAAAGCTATTTTCTGTTTCAAGGACTTTCCTGTTGCCATTTTGAGATGGACTGCAAACAGAGGTGTTCGGGCTTGCTGGGGAGGGGGGGCTGCAGCTGGGTCTAGGATATTTCAGTGTAGCCTGTCCAGTGTGGCCGTTTCAGTGTGGCACAGTTTTGCTTGTGTATCAATTGATAATTGATAATTTTGTCAAGAAAATGCAATCAAAAGCATTTCTGTCTGGTTGGGATTGTCTTGCAAAACCATTTGGGTAAAGGTTAAGGTTAAGATAAGAGTGAGAGTTATTATCAATTATCAACTCTAACTCTTAAAATGGTTTTGCATGACAACCTAACAGAAATGCTTTTGATTGCATTTTCTTGACAATATTATCAATTATTAGTTGATATGCAAGCAGAACCACGCACACTGAAACAGACGCACTGAAATGGTCACTCTGAACTGGCTGCACTGAAATGTCCCATTCCACCTGCAGCTGATGGGGAATCCCAGGAGTAATTGGCCCCTGGCTCCCAGGCAGTTGCTTACCCCTGGTGTAATGGGAGCAAAACCCAAAGTCACTACCACCATAGAGGGGGAAAAGAACCTGTACTACTGCTACAGATCATAATGTAGTCCAAACTAAACAATCTGTTGAAGTATTTTTCCTTTACCTGGACAAATTCTATGAAACAGTCCCCCCCCCAACACATTTTTCTTTCTAAAAGTGACATAGAAACTTTAGAGGTGGTATTTCTGCCCAAGCTCTGCTAGTTTTTTTTTAAACTAAAAGAAAAACAAAACTAGTTTTTTTAACCAGAACATTACCTTGTCTCTGAGCTGAGGAAACTTTGCCAAAGCCATGTCTAGGAGTTTCTGGGCAATTTCCATCTTCAAGGCATGATAGTCAGGCCCTCTGTTCTTCACACGACCTTCAGACCACTCCTGAAACCACTCATAGTGAGCCATGGTGAGAATGGTCATACAAGAGCACCCTGCCAGTGGCAGCAAATAATTATAATTAGTACTAAATACTTCTATCTGCCTAAATTCCCTAAAGGCACCAGATCCTGACTGATTTTGGCTGCTAAGCAGGGAGCCCGGGTTAGTACTTGGATGAGAGACCACCAACTAATATCAGGTGCTGTAGGTTCTATTTCAGAGAAAGGGACTGGCAAAACCACCTTGGAGTATTTCTTGACTAAGAAAACCCTATGACATTCATGGGGTTGCCAGAACTCAACAGGTGGCTACACACATACGTGTATTGAATACTTACAAGTAGTAGAAAACAGAAATATTTACATTAAAAATAGCAGATGTTGTCTCTGTCCCAATACCCTGGTAGAATTAGGGATGGACAGAGGCCTGTTTCCTTGTTTCTAATTTTACCTGGGTTCCATTCCAATTCCATATGAAGCAGATTTTAAACAGACACATATATAAATTTGCACAATTCTGGAGTGTATTTTTTTTCTTTAAATATTATTTTGGTGTGTTTGTATGTATAGTGAACATTATATCAAGGAAGAACTTTTCAGAGTACCTGCCTGGTTCATAGAACACTATTGTGCTGCTCACATGACAACATATAGCTCAGAAAGGCACAGAGAGGGTTAAGATTTCTTTTAACATAGGCCTGCAACCTCATCGCATTATCTCTGAAGGGTGAAGTAAGCTTGTAGGGCCAGGCAACGGTAAGAATATAAGCACATGAGATCACTGGCTATCCTGTGGGAACCTGATGTGTGTGTGTGGGGAAACTAACCTCCTTTTCTGATATTTCATGTAGGGGGAGGTCTATGTGCAAGCATCCATTTGCACAGTAGAGTCCTGTATCTAAATCTTCACTATAAAACCTGTTTCTTGAGACTGCACTGTGGATGCTTGTCCCTAAGGGAAGGATAAGGCCAGTAACAGCCTAGTAAATTATGAGAGGAACCACTGGGGCAAGTCTTATGTGTTCCAGAGACCCCAAATATATCCCCCCTCAGCTGTCCCCATTTGGAAGGGGCAGTACCAATTAATCCTCTGTCACCCCACATTTTTAGCTGCTTTTAAAATGACCAGTTTCTGTCTCCTCCACCCACTTTGTCCTCAGCTTACTTAAATGGTTGCAAACTGAGTTCAAAGTGCAGAAGTCATTAGCATTTCATTAGCTGATGACAGGAGAGGAGGTGGCAAAAATCTTGCCTTTTCCACTAGGCTCAGGCAAAATCAAACCTCTGCAGCCTCTCCTCACTTATGTGTTCTTCATTATCAGCTTTTGCCATCTTGCCCATACTTTGATGTTCCTTGGCCACATGTGTCCCAGTTTTCACCTGTGAAACCTTGGAGGGTATGTAAATACACACTCACCTGGAAAGAAAATGAGCTTCTATCAGCTGAAGTGACTGGGTATGTTTTTCTGTGCCATGAAACCCCTGCTACCGGTGCTATTAATCACCACTAAAGTCACAAGGTGGCCTAAATACCATAAAGGCACCAGATCCAGGCTGCTCTTAGAAGCTAAGCAAGGTCTGCTCTGGTTGGTACTTGGATTGGAGACTGCCAACAGATACCAGGTGCTGTAGGCTATATTTCAGAGGAAGGAACTGGAAAAACCACCTCTGAGGATTCCTTGCCTAAGAAAACCCTCTGAAATTCATGGTTGCCATAAGCTGACAGGTGACTTGAAGGCACATATACCCCCATATGAAGTCTTCTTTCATAACAGTGGCTTGTGTCTGCTCGATGTCACACAGAACTTTTGCAGAAGCCTATAAATGGGGCTATTCCTGGTTCCAAGTAGGGGAATCATTTGTTACAAACTGCTAGAGATAAAATATTGCAGAGAATGCATAGATGTCTTCTCTCTTCTTTATTGTGAATTGGAGAAAAGGGATAAAGAGGCGTTGGATGGCAAGGAGAAGGAGACACTGCATAAGCACAGGGTAGACAGGACATGGAGCAATTGGTTGCCTGGATATTTTTTTTTTTAAATCTGTGCAAGGGTTATTGTCAGAGTGCAGCCATAGCGGGTGTTTTTGCTCCTCCAGTATATGGACATTATTTCTAGAACATATGTGAATTTTTCAGGTCCTGCCTGGCTATTTTAGGATGAGACTTTCTGTATGAAGGAGGCAATTAACCCCACCCTCTGGTGGGACCAGGTGCAGCCACAGTTGTGGATGCAAATTATGGCAACGGCTCAACCAACATAAGGTGTCCAAAAGGTGCAGGTTGGGGTTAGTAATCAGTCACAATCTGCATTTGCCAGCAACAGAGGCTGCTATTTTGGGAATTTGGGCTCCAGTGTGCCCACACTTGCCAGCCTTGTGAATTCTGTGATGAGTGGTCCATCTGTGTGGGTTTACATTCCTTTCAGAACTGCCTGAAAGGAAGTGTAGCAGGAGGGTAAAAGGGACCAGTGGTCAGGTACGTGGGCAACAGGGGGTGCCTCTCTACCATCAAAATGGATCCAACCCAATTAAATGGGATTAGTTGGAAGTTCTTTTGCAGCTTTACCCTGATCAAGTTGCAACCCATTATCTGAGGGAAGGGTTTAGGGAAATCTTTCAGATTCCATTTCAAGGAGTCCAGTACCATTTTCAGTCTAACAATTTATGTTCAGTGGTTGGTTTGGAAAGTGGTATTAGAGACAAGATCCATGTGTTGGAGGAGAAGATTGTAGGTCCATTCATATCTTCCCCTGTCCCCGATTTAAGGATGTCACCCAGGTGAGTTCAGGCTCATTCATCATTTGTTGTACCCCAAGGGACAATCTGTGAATGATGCCATTCCTGGAGAGCTCTGCATTTTGCATTATGTATCTTTTGATACAGTAATTTGAGAGATATGCAACAATGGGATTTGGGGCTGAATTGGTGATATGTGATTTTAAGTCAGCATTTCATCTTTTTCCTGTTCATCCTGGGGACTTTAAATTACTGGCCTTTTCTTCCAATTGCCTTTTCTAAATGGATTGGGCCCTTCCTATTTGGTATCATGTGCTGCCTTTGAAAAGTTCAATACTTTTCTTGAATGGGCTCTTAAGCTTAGGACCAGGCTAAGAGGGGTTATTCATTATTCATATGATTTTTGTTGTTGTTCATAAGGCAACCGGGAATGGGACAGTGTGCCCTTTTGATGAGGGAGCTTTTCTCCTTGACATTGGAATGGGTGTGCCACTAGCCCATGAAAAGACAGAGGGACCTACACAATATTTAGGTATGGAATAGGTATGGAGATTGATACTGTAGATCAGCACTGCAGACTACCAGTTGAGAAGCTTAGAGGGAGGGTTTCTGAATTTACAAGGCCTATGAAGGCTACTTAAGGAATTCAATTGGTCATTTAAATTTCACATGTAGGGTTGTGGCACCTGGCAGGGCTTTCTTGAGGCAGCTATGTGATGCTATATGTGGAATTCATAAGCCCCATCACAGGATTAGGATTACACAAGGGATCAGGGAGGACTTGAAGATTTGGTAAGAATTTCTTGCTTACTTTAATGGGATTTCTTTTGTGATGGATGAGTTGAGGGTACGGGATGCTTTAAAAGTATCTTCTGATGCAGCGGGTTCCATTGGTGTAGGAGTGTATTTTCAGGGATGTTGGTGTGCCCAGATGTGGTCTGAGGAGTGGGCTGAAGCAAGTTTATTGTCAGATTTAACATTCCTGGATTATTTTTTTCTGATTGTGGTGGCTGTTTGGATTTCGGCCAAGGAGTTGGCTAACCCCCCAGTCCATTTCTGGTGTGATGACATGGCCACAGTACCAGTTATTAATTCCATGCCCTCCAGGTCCCCATGAGTCATTTGTTGGGTCAGGGCCTTTATATTGCAATGTCTTTATTATAATATACTTTTTATGGCACTCCATATGGCCCGGTTGGACAGTGGGCTTGCCAGTGCTCTCTCCCGCCAACAGATTTAGTGCTTCAGACAACTGGCTCTGGATGCAGAGGTCTGTCTGGATCTGATGCCAGCAAACCCGTGGAGGCTTAGAGGGGTGAGGTTGTCAGGGCAATTAGCCTCTCCTTAGCTGCCAGTACCAGAAAAAGTTCTAAAAAGTCTGTTCTTGAGCTTAACTAGTTTAGGCCAGGGGAAGGACTTCAGCCTCTTTGGCCAATCTCTGTTTCCCACATTTTGCACTTCTGTGTACACCTGAGGGGTAAGGGTTTAGCTCCACAGGCTATTTGGGATAAGTTATCAGTGTTGGCATTTGTTTATAGCATGTTGGGGTATCAAGATAACACAGGTGACCAGAATTCACAATGCTCTGGAAGAATGGTCCAGAGAGTTGGGTAAGGTGTTTGACATGCACAAACCATTATCGCCTGATATCGTCAAGCGGTTGGGATGTACTTGGTTGGCCATTTGTTCCTCTGATAAGAAGACTAGTTTGTTTCATGCACATCTTTGACTGTCTTTTTTGGTGCCTTGCAAGTTAGTGGGTTGGTTATGTTGTTTAAAGGAGATGGTAGAGCATTGGAGCTGAGAAATTTAACTCTTACTGGGCAACAAGCTGTATTGCAGATCTGTACCTCTAAGACGGATCATAGGGTGTAAGTCAAAGGTAACACTGGATCTTTGTCATGATCCAGCCTTATGCTTAGGCATTGCAGTGCAGAGTAACCTTAGGGCACAGGGGCTCAGGCTAGGTCATCTGTTTTGTCATTCAACTTTTTTTGTCCCATACCAAGTACCAATTTTGGATTGTTACTTCTAAGGCTTTACAATGTTTGACTCTACAGGGTGTTAAATTTGGGACCCATTTATTCCAGATTGGGGGGCTTCTATGGCTTTTGCTCTGGGCCTGGGTAAAGGATCTATCCAACTTATTGGGTGTTGGAGATCCTTGCCTTACAAATGGTCTTAAGTGATGAGCTGTATTTTGCTGTTTACTGATGTTGTTATCTTTTCCAGCAACTGGTCCTCTGGTCTGCCTTCCATTTGGTGGCCAGACAGGGAGCAACTCAACTATTGGATTGTCCTCAGGGCTCAGGTGTTTCACTCAAGGGAAGGTTGCACGTCAAGAGATGATGCCTGATTCAGCTGATCCTGTACTAAGTTGTTCCCTGCTTCTTGCTCCTTTCCAGGTTCATTCCTTTTAAATATGAACACCCCCTAGTAACATCTTAACCCTTTTGGGGAGCAACACCAGACAAAATGAAATCACATTCCAAAAGCAAGACAAAGAATAGGAACCAAATCTTGTTACTTCTGGAGCAATAATATTTTGTAGTTATTTTTGAAAATTCACCTTGAAAGGGCATTTTAAAGCATTTAAAGACATCTTTTGACAGTTTTATGCCATTTTCCTATTAATCCTAAAGAGTTTTAAAAGGGAATAAAAATAATAAACCTTGCAAAGAGTTACCTTTTCAAATACTCCGGTCAGTAACAATGGCAAACTACTTTCTAAGCATGATTACAAATAATGGAAACAAATAAGTAATTTCCCAAACACATTCTCTCTCTCCCTCTTTCACACACACACTGACAAACACACATAGGATTGAATCCTATTGTTAGTCCTTTGTTGAAGGAATGGGATTTGCCTTGAGTTGACACACCATTCAACAAATGATTCAATGGGCCTACTCTAGTTGGAATGAATAAACACAATTCTGATTCTAAACAACAATAATATAAGTTCTCATCCTCTTTCCAATCTATTAATTTCCAATATGTAAAGAAAATAAGATACCAGGGTGCCTCTCTTCATATGTGGGATCCTTGGCTGATGGGAATGTGATGAACATCATAGGGAAGCTGGTGCTCACCTCTTCTCTGGACAGGGCAAAATACTTTGTCATCCTGCAAATAAAGAGAGGAGAAATCGGAAGTTTCTCTACAGAGCATAGCAACAGCAGAAGTAGAACTGTTTAAGATGAAGGTGGTGAGTACTGATCTTTTCCTTTAACCCCACTAGGCTTCAGGAACCTCATAACATTAAAAACATTATGTTTGGCCTTTCTTGTTTTCTTTTCCCCACCCAATCTCTCTTTCCTTTTATGACATATCTTTTTAGGACTGAGATTATCATCCTTGATACACACACACACAGAGATGTAAACCACTCTGAGAAAACTTACAATTGCAGAAGTGGGTATAAAATGAAAGGAAGGAAGGAAACAAGGAAGACCTGGCCCTGAATAGCTGCAGAAACATCTCAAGTGAATGTGGAGGGTTATGATCAAGTGTTCATGGGAAGCTTTAAAATCTGTAATGGATGGCTAGGAAGGAATATCCAGCTTGGACGAGAAAAGCCTATTCTAATGATAAGAGATCCCTTCATGAAAAAGCCAATTATGCCAGTATCACATGACATGATGTGGAAATATTGCAGACCCCCCCCATCCCAAATAGGAAGATCAAAAGAAGAATAAAAAAAAATTGGAGGGCTGAGTGAGCAAGCTGTCACTGCAACAAGTTACTGTTGTTCTTGTACCATTGAAAAACACAGGAAAATGCTCTCTGTTTCACACAAACAGCCAATTCAGATATTGTACCTTGAAAATGTTGTAAAAAAATGCTTCCCATCCACTCACATAGACTCCCTTTCTCTTTCTGTTGGTGGCAGCCATCTCTCATTGGGCAGAACAGAGATAGAAAAGTACTTTTTTAAAAAATCCCAACTAATATGAATCTCAAGAGCAGCTCAGGTTTTCAGTCTGTTCTCTCTTTCTTTCCTCCTTTCCCCCATTGTTGCTGGCTGTTCTCATCCTCCTCTGCTCCTTGCTAGCTGTACAACACCCAAAAGAAGTCTCATAAGGCAGCCATCTTTCCTCCTTTCCTTTCCTTTGCTCAGATTGAGTTAGAATACACTTATCAACAGGCTGCAAATCTGTTATGATCCATAAAAAAAGTAGTGAATTACTGCCTTGGCCATTATATACAAAACAAAGTAACACCATTCCAGCTAGTTACTACAAAAAGTACCATCTATCAAACTGTTAAAAAAAATACAAACCCACAAATTATTTCCTAGCTCTGCCAGTGAGGCAGGAAGAATCAGTAACAGAGACTTTGTTGAACAAAGCAGAGGCTCTCTCCCAATCCCCCCTAATACCAAAGCAGCCTCAAGGAAATTTTACATCTCTCCCTGGATCTTGAGTCAATGCCATCTGTTCCGTTCTGAAAAATTCTTCCCTACAGAGCCATAGAGAAAAGTCCAAAAGCTGGGGCAGGGAACCTGAGACCCAAAGACCCAAGCAGACTTTGGCCCAGGTGCTTATGGTCTTAGTCCTAGTTTCAAAGTGCAATCATTCTGCAAGTCCTGCTCAATTTTTGCTGTGTACACTGCTGGTCTAACCATGATCAGCATGTGGCCCTTATAGATTGTTCTTCAGGGAACATGGCCCTTGACAGAAAAACCATTCTCCATCCTTCCACCTTCTATTCTGCTATTTCTACCCACAGTAAATTATATCAAGGATGGCATCCTGTTAGTGAGTTATGATGCTGTAAGTCCAACTGTTTTGGTCATTGTGGAGATCAGAATCCTGTTCCCACCAAACAATGACCCAAATCCCCCCAAACCATACCTTTTCAGTGTGGCAGCCCTCTCCCCAAATGTCCTTTTTTGTGTCAGTAGAGTGGGAGACAGGAATATGCAGCAGAGATGCATCCAACTATTTTCCTTTAATTGGATGTGTGGCAATAATGTCATCCTTGGAGACTTTCTGAGGACCTAAGGGAGGTTCCAGAAAATGCCTATCACAGTGTATTCAGCTAAAGAACACGTTGGACACATCTCTGCTTCTCCCCCTACTCTCCATCAACTAAGAAATGATCATCTCTGAATAGCCAAGACTGAAAAGGTGGCTTTGGAGGGTTGCATCAACTGATGCATCATAGCTACATGCTAGAGATATGTCTCCTGATGCAGGATATCAGCCCAAATCTTCCTTTAAACACTTAATGTGAACCTTTAATTCAAGATGGAGGGTGCCAGTAGTTTCCCCACCTTATATTTAGCCCAAAGTTACTCCTCCTAGTCCTTATAAAGAAAATTAGGTACTTAGACCTGGGTTTTGGGGAAGTCCTTACTTACAGACTGTCCAGGTCACTGTGTTGGTAAATCCAGTAGTTGGTTGACTTGAGACCAAGCTCTTCTTTGGTCCCTCGAAGACCCACAAAGACTAGGAAAGAACCCATCCCATGCTTGACCATGCTAAGTTGGGATTGGATCTCTGGGTGAATGACAGAAGCACAGTGCTGAGATGGACTGGAAACCCACTCCTTCATCAATTAACATACCTTCTCCTTCTCCTCCCCCGTGCCCCACAACTGCACACCATGCACATAAACCTATCTGCACACCATGGTTTCTCACAAACAGGCCACAATGTTCAACACACCAGTCATGCCCCCAATGGCTGGATCCTGCTTTGAATATGAATCAGACCCTGACTCAGTTGTGGGCCTGAAGGCATAGAAGAACATACCACTTCAGTCAATCCTGTGCCTTCTGGGGAGAGGGTTGAGGGATCCACACCTTGAAAGGTGGAGAACTCTACCCTCTATCACTAGGCCTGAGAGACTGCCAACGGTTTAAAAACACAAGTAAGACTGGTAGCCCTTCAAAGAACTGCTCACCTGAGATGTCAGAATCAAAGGGTGAATAGAGAACAGGGTCTCCAATGATGATAGTAACTGGTGGGCAGGCTCACATGGGGAGATGTCATCCTAGTCTTAAACTGTTTGGGGCTTTATAACCAGCTAATAACCAGTACCTTGAACTGGTCTTTGCAACAAATAGGAAGCCAAGGCAGGTGGAACAAGATTGGTATAATATGATTCTAAACCCAGATACCTCCAAGGCATTCTGGCTGCTGTATTTCACACCAGCTGCAGTTTCCACATTCTCTTCAAGGGCAGCCTCTGCTAGAACATGTTGCAGTAATCTAACCAGGTATAACAGTGGCCAGGTAACTTTTCCTGGGTAAAGGAGGCAGAGATATTTCATCTGTTGACACTGGGTAAATGTATGGCTGTCCAGTAATAATAATGCAGGTCCTAGCTAGGAGTATCCCTCACATGGAAGAGACTACCTGCAGAATAAGTCAATTGGAGAGATTTTTTAAAAAGTCCCTTCCTTCTCATTCTAGCCCAGTGGCAATGTCAATATGCCAATGCTGAGCAATCTCAGTATGAAGTCACAATATGGGTGGAGGCAGTTTCTCAAGTCTGGTGGATCTACTTAGGGCTTTATAGTACATTACCAAATTTTTACATCAGTAGAAGCTTTTGAATAAAGGACAGCATCACACAATGCTTTTTTTTGAAAAAAGTGTCTGAAGAGATTATCAGATGCTTGAAAAGGGCCCAAAGGAGCTCGCGAGAATGACGTCACTGTACCAGGAATGGGTTCCAGTATCGCATGACGTCCTCCTCCTTGTGTGCTTGTTCCATCCTCCCTTTGAGCTGATGTGATGAAAAAGGGACCACTTTTCATTAGCAGAAACCCCCATTAATGAAAAGTGATGCCTTTTTTTATCACATCAACACGGAGGGAGGACGGAGCAAGCATGCCAGGATGACAACATGTGCAGAACCCATACCCAGTATAGTGACGTTGTTCTCACAAGCTCCTTTGGGCCTTTCTGAAGCAACTGATAATCTTCTGAATCTTAACATCTAGTGAATCAATATAGTGAAGTGGTCAGAGTCCTGAACTGGGACTTGGGAGATCCAGGTGCAAGTCCTCAGTGAATCATGAAACTCACTGGACAACCTTGAGCTGGTCAATCTATCCCCACCTTGGGCTGGCCACTCTCTTGACAAATCTATTGCCCTCTTGAACTTGCTTTGGATATAATTGGGAAATGGTTGAAAACTGCCAGTTTATTATATTTGCATTATAATTTTTGCTTGAAGTGAGGTATTGAGTTTTGCAGAATATGTCTTTATGCAAAGGTTGTTTTTAAATAGCCTTTAAAAAATACCTATCATACTTGTATTTTACTAATCCAGTTTGCATTGTGATCTTACTGAGTATTTTTGTCACTTGATGTCCCAAAGAATGATACTTTGCCCAGCATAAACATAGTGAATCCTTGGCAACTGGACAATGAAAGATGTTCTATTGCATTTATACTGTCTTCTGCCATATTTCAGACAAACTCTCACTGATTCTTGTCATACCAACACAGAGCTCCACTTCAGGTAATTCTGCTAACTAGGAGAATCAGTGTGTGTTGAAAATTATTTGAGTGGAATCTCGGTGATCTGTCCACACACACAAAACCCTCTTAGGCTAAGGTGGAAGCTGCTACCTGATATTAGGGTTGTAGCCATGCCTCCTGACATCACTGGCCTCCAGCCAAGAAAATCATAATAAAATGAAACCCCCCTGACCCAAATGCTGGCTGCAGGAGTGGTCCTGATGATGGCACTTAGGTCAGACTTGTTTCATTTGTCTTAGGGGGATAAATCACATTTATAAGAATAGGATCCCCTTGTGTGCCTGTTGTCTTCCCAATTGGGAAAACCATCAGTGGGTATGTGTGTGTGTGTGTGTGGAGGATCTCTTCCAAACCATGTGGTGTGCTTGGGGAAGGAAGAAGAATCTCCCTAGAGGCTTCTGTGGGCTGCACAGGGAACCTCTGGAGACCAGGTGAGGCCCAGACAGAAGCTCCCTCCACTAGCTGAAACCATTGTTCAGAGAACTATGAACTTTTGGCTTGTACACTCCCTCCTTCTCCTCTCCCATTCCATTTCTCTCCTTTGTTTCTGCCAAATGATTTGAATTGGGCAACTGCTGTTAACAATAAAATGAAAAGCGTGCTTGGATAGTGTCAGTATAAAGTTCAGTTTCTGGATCTAGTTGTATCTGGATAAGAGTCAGGAGTCTTCTCTTGCTCTTCTGTTCTGGCTGGAAAGAAACCAAGATTTTTGTGACCACAACCTTTTCCATGACCCCTGCTTTGCAAATCCATTTTGAACCATGGTTCTAAATCATGGTTTGGAAAGCAGCAGTACCAACAATAGTTTGTCACATTCACGTGTTAATGGCAACCATTTGGGGAAACTGGGAAATGTGCAAGGAAGGCAAGTGACAGAGCAGGGACAAGCAGAAGGCTGATTGAATTGCCCTGACAGATGGACTTGCAGCAGACAGGCAACAGCTTCTGAGCAGCAGTTTAATGATAGCAACAAAAAGGCTTTCCCCAACTGCTCAATTAGGCCATTAGCTCTCTGAACTGTAGCATCTCAGATGTCAATTTACACTTGAATATGCAGGTGCTCCGTAGCATTGGCTTCATCCTGTGAACTGCCATTTTGTACCTAGCTCTGTAGTTGGTGGATATGGGCACACTAATTGAAACAAACAACAACAACAAAACAGTGGAGGCTGGTGCTTCAATTGCGTACAGTAGTGAATTTGCTTCACACTTTAGTATGAACTCTAAAGGATCTATCAAACCTGCTGAAATTTATCTCTAAAATAAGCTCAGCACCTTGGATAGTTCCTCCACTGCTCCTCTGGCAAGGAAGGCATTATCCACCACCAAAGAAAAAAGGAAATACTGAACTGTAGATCCTACAGCCCTCAACTCTGCCTACCTTTGTGACAGGAAAAGAAGCACAGATATGACAGAACACACAGTACATTTCCAGATTTCCATTTCCACCATGGTTCGGAATGTTTTCTGAATCAAAATGAGACCAAAGTGCTATCTGACTTGAGTCCTGACAGGCTCACAGGATTTCCTGGGCTCCTGCAATCCCCTCCAGACTCTGTTATGCATCTTCCCCAGCATCACAGTAGCCTGTGAGAAAAAAATCACAGAGTAGGCAGTAGCGCTTTCACCAGTACTGACCAGGTCCAGTGCTGCTTAGCTTCACAGGTGGAATTAGAACCAGTGCTTTCCAACAATCCTTTTTGCCTGTGTGACCTAAAGGATACTGAACTCCCTTGCAGAAGAAAAGTATGACTTACCTGGTTTGCTTCTGATTGGAGGAGGCAACAGTTTCTCCAAGGTATTGAATATGCCAGCATCTGAGATCACCAAAGGAGCATAAACTTTCACCTCGCCACCCTGTCCTTTCTGAACGCTCACCCCTGGAAAAGATTACTTTCACACACTTCCATGCAGATTACTCCAATCAGGGGCGTGCTGCTGATCAAGGGACAGATGTGTCAACCAAACATATGCTTGAGAAGGCCTGGGACATGACAGAGCCTCCTTCTCCATTTCCTCATTGGCTCTCACTCCAGTTCAGCCTTCTGTTTGGTCTGGGGCCCTAGCCATAGCCTGAGTAGGGCAGCCTCAGTACTAAATGTTACACCAGCAACAGCTCTACTCTGACATTTCTTCTCCTATGCTTTCCTTTTCCTCTGACAGAAACTTCTAATTTCCCCGTGTCTTATTTGTGGGCTTCTGCTTACAGCTATTTCAGCAACAGTAAACAAACAACTCAGGTTATTTTCTATTTCTAGGGTTGGTCAGTTGGTTTTCTATTTCTGGGAGAACAGTATGAGAAGGAAAGAACAAAGCCACTTCTAAAATCTCTTTTGAGACTCACCAATTGCTGTGCCACTTTCTGAGAGCAAGATTTGAACCACACGGGCCCTCGTTAGCACAGCACCTCCAGATCTCTCGATGACAGGGATCATGTGGAAAGGAATTTCGCTTGAGCCCCCTCTTGGGTACCACGCACCACGCTTGTAGTGGTGGATCATGAGGAGATTAATCAAGAAGCTTGAGTCTTTGGGAGGAACTCCTGTGAAAATATTTGGAGGAGGCAGGGGGAGAAATTGAAAAAGAGACTGTTGAAGGCTGAAGCAACATTAGAGGAGTTCTTTTTGTAGGCTGATCCCACTGCCTTGAGGGAATGGTGGGAGGTGTAGTCTAATAATATCTGTAGGTCCACAAATTGCCTGGTCCTGTTATAGAACCTGGAACTGGGACATACTCTGTAGGCAGTGGCATTTCTCAATATGCTCAATGGGAAATGGCAGCCTCGTCTAGCTAACAGCCATGCTGAAGATTAAGGGCCATTTCACACTACACAATTATAGCACTATGATTCCATTCTAACTGCCATGGTTCCATCCTATAGAACTCTGGGGTTTGCAGTTTAGAATTCTCAGCCAGAGAGCTCTAGTGCCTCACCAAACTACAGATCCCCAGGATTCCATAGGACACAGCCATAGCCATTAAAGTGGAATCATAGCACTATGAGTATGTAGTAAGAAAGGGACCTGTCATGCAGCTTCCAGACAGTAGTGGTCACAGATCAACCAGCACCCAAACTACCCACGTTCCACCCTAACCCAGTGGTACCAGCAGTATTCTCCACTTCTAGTACCAGCTGAAGTATACTCAGCATTTTCCAGGTCTGCACTTAATATCACAACAGGAATCCATGGGGCCTGCTATATATCCCCCCACCACCACTTTTAAACCTCAGGAACCTTACCAACAGTACCTCAGAGAGCCCTCTCCTATTCTCCCATCCTTTCTTTAACCTCAGAAATCTTAGCAGCAGTGCCTTAGCCTGTCCCATTTCCCACCTTTTTTTTCCTGCCTCAGGAATCTTAGCAGTACTTCAGAGAGCCTGTTCCTGTTTTGTAACCCTTTAGGAATTGGTAGCCTTCTCTAGGAATTGGTAGGTCCTCCAATGCAAGGTCCTCTATGGTATGTTTGTACTGGAAGGCCTTTATTTTAATGGGGTTTGCGATTATCCGTGGTTTCATTTATAAACGGTAAGTACAGGAATCTATCCCCTGCAGATAAGGGTGCCCGACTTGTATATACCTTTTGCCACTTTTTCTTTTTGTTCTCTTCTTCAGTGGATGCCTACCAGTTTTGTTTTACTACACTGACTAGGAGACAGTCTCTGGGATCAAGGCAGCAGCTCTCTGCAATTAGGATTCTTTTTCTGCCCTCCCTGAAGATGCCAAGGATTGAGCCCAATACATGTTGCATGCAAAGTGTGTGCACTACAATTCAGTTGCCTCACTTCTACAAAAGGTGGTTTTAGATGGCAAATCCTCCATGGAGAGCAATGATGAAAAGCCAGGCCAAGAAAAAAATAGTGGCACTATTCAAAACTGTGACATCCTGGAGAAAAATAACCACTAAGCAAGACCCATTACTCTTTCCTCACCATAGAAGAAGTAGCTGAAGATAGCTTGAAGGTCCTTATTGGAGGTCAGCTGGGTTGCCATTTTGCTATGGCTGGAACGTGCCAACCTGAAAACAGGGGAGATCCAGTGAATGAGGCCTGATCGGATCAGGAACATAGACAGCCACAAGGGGATCATCTTCAGAACAGCCAGCAAAGCCACATGCTTCGATACTGTCTTTGACGGGAGAAAAAAATGGGAAGACTTAGTAAAAATGTTTCCATACTCGACTGAGATGAGATTGCAAATTGACATCCCCAAGCCACTGCCTGTAATCTTATTAGAATGTGAAAGTCTGTAGAGAGGGTGGGATTAGTCTTTCAGTTCCCCTTCCCCCCCACACACACTTTTAATTGCTTTAAAAAAAATCTCAAGTTCTTTGCTGTACTCTTTATGAAGAAATTTGCTATTTTGATAAGTTTTTATCAAAATGAACTAAACATAAAAACCAACAGCATGCAGTAAACAAAATACATCTATGCAACTGAGCTGGGTCTTATTTAATTTGACACCCATGCCTAAAGTAACAATGTTCTACTATGACCTTGATCTTCTGGACCCAAAGTGCTGAAGTGCACCACTTAAATGGAGAGCTTAGGAAAGTTGCTCTTGTGTACTTCAACTCCTAGAATCCCTGGGAGGATTGTAGGTGTTGTAGGAGATTATCAGACGAATGTAAGTATCCTGGCATAATAACACTTCTTATCATACATCGCCTTAATCACGAGACAGACATGCTCCTGAGTTATTGCAACACAACCACTCACGCTGCTTACTTCCACATTTTGGCAGTTCTCATAAGATGCAAGTGCACTTAACATTCTTAAATTAACAAATAAAATGAACACACAAGCACTGAAACACATTTGGAAACTTGCCAGAAAAATGGGGAAATTCATAAAAAGAGCATCTCATACCTAGTTTTTGCGTTCTCACCTGGAAGTGTTCCGGTGGGAAATGCCCATTGATGCTGGAATCATGCCAGAAGAATGGGGTGTAGTTTTGCACACATGCACAACCATGAAAAAATGCCATGGGATATGAATTGGCAGCTTATGCCTGCTAATACAAATGAGTGCCTTCTTGACAGCAGCAGAATGCCTGCAGAATGCTGGAGCGTGATGTCATGCAATAGGGGAGCCCTTGTGTGGTTTCGTGTCATCATAATAACACCGTATTTGCTGCCTCTGATCATTTCCATAATATAAAAATGTAACTTTCCCCCCACTCTGTGCTTAAGTAAGGCCTCTCAGGATTTTCTCTCACCTTTGATAGGCTTATAAACTTTTTGATGGCCTCTTTCTCTTCTGGGAACTGCCTCTCCAACTCCTCCCCAAAAGCCTTCTTTCCACAGTAAAGTGTATAGTCCTTGTCCCCAAGGGTTATGATATCATAGGGATCCTCCAACTGCACCCAGTCAAGCTGTCCATTGGTAAGCTGGTCCATGATTACCCGCAACATGCCATTCTTGTGCATTTGTCCCACATAGTGGATGCCTAAGAAGAGTGAAGAGATCACCCAGAGTCAGGGGGGGAAAAAAGAAAGAAAGAAAGAAAAGAGAGCAGAGACATTTTTGGACAATAATTGAAGCAGATAAAGCCTTTGGCCATGGCTAAGCTTCTTGCTGCATTCATAAAGTCTTCCATCACAATAAAAAGTGAATGAAAAGACGATGGTCTTGGGCAACATAATGTTAGTGGCTAATGCATGTGTATGTCTCTTTTTGGACGGGGTGGAGGGAACTGTTCTCTAGCCCATTGCAACAATGTCCAAAAGCTTCCCCTGAGCACCTATCAAGTTTGGGGTTTGTGTGCTGCTGCTGCTGCTTATGGTGGGGGAAAGGATGGGGGAAGAAATTCAGACAAGGAGGAAGTAGCTGGTATGGTTTCTGAGAGGAAGGAAAAGGAAGGTGCACTCTATTTATGAATGCACTCTTGGGTCTGTCCCATGAGCCAAGACTGAGCTGCATCCTCCCTCTGTCTCATCTCTATTGGTAAGCAGCAGCAACAGCATGGTCTCCTTGTGCATCTTGACAGCAACCAGGTGTGTGTGGAAGGGGGGGGGGTAGAACATGGACCATTACATTCAGCCTGATTGTTACAGGATCTCAACCATTGTCGTGACCAGGTCATAAAGCAACCTTTTCCTGTCATTAATCTGGTTGATTGATGTTGCTGGGTACTGTGGTTCTTTTGATGTTTTGTGTCCCTTTGATCTGGTAAAGCAAATGCTGGGGAGGTTACTGCAGATACAATGCTGACCAATGAATGAGTTGCCCACCTTATTTTGGTTGATTGTAAATACTTTATATTATTCTGCTTTTCCTTTGTGCTTCATTCAAAGCTACAATGTTGTACTGTCAACTCTTTAGATTTCTGTTAGTAATAAAACTTACTACAGTATTTAACTCTGAAGTTTCTGGCTACTGAGTCTCAGGAAGTGAGTACATGACAGCCAGAGGCATCAGGGCACATACCATCCATGTCTAACTCACCCACTTTATATATTCTGGACCTTTGGTGCTGTTACTGCCACATCCAAGGCCTACAGGAATTGAGCAGTGGTAAATTTTAAGTACTGGCACTCAATGTGACACTGCCTGTTGCTATGCCACCCAAGCAAGTTCAAAAATACAGGCAGCTATGCCAGCATCAAACAACCTATTCAGACATTCAGTAATCAAATTCAAGTAAAAAAGGGAGGAGGGGAGTTGTGGTAGCCCTGTTCCCGTAATCGCTTTCCTTGTATGGATAGTGACAATCTGAAGAGAGCCTTCTTTTTATGGAAGCGTCATCCATGTGATGGAAAACCCTGCATAGAGGAGGCTCTCCTCTTCAGAACATTGCTGTCCATATTAAGAGAGTGATTATGGGCAGCAGAGTTTGTTCTCATCCTCCACTCCTTGCATGTTTGCTTTAACAGGATTACCAGATGCATGAACGAGGTCAGAGAGAACAAGTTCCAGTACCTTCCATCTTCACCAGGGTTTGATTTTTGTCAAGCTAATGGGGACTTGGTTCTACACACAAAATGAAGGCAGCCGCTGTCACAATATTTGGAATTACATCAATCATCACTCACAATAACCTATCCTTGCTGGAAAAGATCTACCCCTTCTCTACAGCTATTGTGAAGATTATAGCTAATCTCATAGGGAACAGGGATGCTTGATAAGAAGACATCATTGTCCCTAAAAATCAAAATGTCCTAGTGCTTCAACCCATGAGCCCTGGCTCTATTACCCCACTGCCTTTATCATGACAGGCAGATGTCTCTACTTTATTTGCAACATGTTGAAGATCTTTTTCAATGTGACAGACTCCTAATCCCATTCAAAGAAAGCTGTTAGCTCAGTTAGCATCCAGGACTATGTGTTTGCTACAACAGTGCCTTGTTATCAGAGATTGATCATATTATTTGGTCCCTATCTGAATATGCTTGCAGTAAGATATCTGATGGAAAAATAAGTTCTAGTCAAAGCCAGTGGCAGCTTGTGGCTTCCAAGCCAATGGAGTAATGAATCCACACCAGGTTTTAGTCTATCCTTTAAAGGAGCTGTCCAAAGTGCTGAACTCTTTCATCAAAACAGGTTCAGCACCTTGGACAGGTCCTTAAATGCCAGAACAGGTTCGTTACTGTCATGGCAGTCACCAATTACACTGAGCCAAACATTTGCAACTATGGGCAGGTCAGATGTTACTGCAATTTGTAAGCAATATGACCTGTTTAGGCAGCCTTGGGTCTCGATGTGCAGGAATACAGCAAAAATAGCTGGCTGTGTTTTCCTCCTTAAACTGTGAGGCATTTCACATCAGTATTAACCCTTACCAACATCAAACTCAAAGCCTTTCTCCTGAAAGGTATGACAACATCCTCCGGCCTTGCTGTGCTGCTCCAGCACCAAAACCCGTTTTCCTGCCTTGGCCAAGACTGCTGCCACAGACAGACCTCCGATCCCACTTCCAATAACGATTGCATCTAGGTTGGGGGGCACTTTATCTGAGGAGAAACCTAAGAAGAAGAAGGAAAAGGAAGAAGAGAATCAGAGGCCCACAATTCAGTATGGATGAATTTCGTTTCAATCTGGTCTCAATGAATTTATCTCTAATAGCTGTGAGGCAGCCATGCACAACATGGTCCTTTACATACCTAGAATCGCTGTATCTATTAAATCTGGACATTGAATAAAAAAGGGGAAATAGCATTGTAGAACATTTTTTGAAGACTATAGGTTGCACTTTGTATCCACAGAACCAATATCTGCAGTTTCAGTTATAAATGGCTGGAAAAATAGAGACATATACCATAGAGTTGCACTGGAAAATGCCTAGAAGCATCCTCTCTAGGAATCACTAGGTCCTCCAATGCAACTCAATAGTACATTTATACTGGAAGTCCTTCCTTCTAATAGGGTTCCCTATTATTCCTATGGTTTCACAGATACAGGGGAGGGAGGAGACCTATATACCAAAATAGATTATTTCTTCATATCTACAATGGAAATAATTTCAGTTTTAAGAAAATCAACAGTTGAAGAATATGAAACTGATATTTTCCATGCCCTATCTACAACTGAGTTCTTAAAATGAGAAAATCAGTTCCATGTGGAGTTCCACAGGAGTGCGGCCCTAATGAAAAAGCCTAGTCTCTGATGGACTGAATGATCTCACCAGTAAGGATCAAAAGCTGGGCCTCTTCTATTCTGTTTCCAAGGACGTGCATGTGGCATTATATTCCCTCTCCACACCACTTTTATAATCCTCATAACAACCATGTGAAGTAGGTTACCTTGAGAGAAATAGACTAGACCAAGATCACAGAAAAGATTTCATGGCTATATATTGAATCTAATCAAATTATTTTTGATTCTGGTTCAAGATAACCATTAGACCATGCTGGTTTTATTTTGAACTGGCCTAGCAAGTTGGGGACTGCCATGGATGGATCATGTTGGGATGTGAAAGAAAAGGAAGGAATTGCTTTTACTTTCTCCCCCATTTAGTTAATCAAAATGTCTAGTCTTTCTGTTGAATCTAGGAAGAGAGAAGGGTGTTTATCAGAAAATCAAGTCTCTAATCACTGGTTGTATCTTTGACCTTCATCCTTGAGTCTGATGGGTGTTTTTTTTTAAGCATGCCTGGCTACGTTCATTGCTGGAGAAATGGGTAAAGTACACTTTTATTGCCATGTATTTCAAAGGTTATTCTGTCCTTAAAACAATACCCCTTTACATAGAACATAGTCTGATAAATTAATTAGTGATTTGTCTTGTAGGATCACTGAATGCTTATTTTTTTAAAAAAACAGCAACACATGGAACTGGAATAGAATTAATTTGGAGGTGGGGAAAAAGGAAGTTCATGGTAATGTACAGGTGCCTCCATTCCTACTCACAACATTTTGTGAAAGTCTCCTTTGCCTTTTTCGTTGCTTAGGGCCTATCTACACTAGTCAGGATACACCGGCTCCCCACCGGTGTATCCTGGCTCTGGCCCATTCCTCCCCTGTTACCTGGAGAAAATGAGCTGGTGTCCAAACAGAACACCAGCCTGTTGCTGCTTCTGCTGCCACTACCACTATTTTCCCTTCCGATGCGGAAGCCAGCAAGGGGCCCCACAACATGTGACCGCAGGCACCCCTGCATGTGACCAGCCTTGGTCACATACTGAGGGATCCCTGCGTGGCTTCCAGAAGAGCCTGGGTGCTGGTGGTGGCAGCAGTGAGGGACAGTGTGCCAGGATGGTTTCCTGTCAATATGCAGGGCCCAATCCGGTGGTACTGGATTAAACTGGGTATTATCTTAGAATGGTTTATTGGGCTCTATCCTGGCTTGCCTCCATTCCAGCGGTGTATCTGCTGTCGGGGTGGTTAGGACTGCCCAGGGGCAGATCAGGGTAAATGACCTGTGTTGTTTGGACTGCAGGGCTCTGGAACAGGGGCTAGCCAGGTATTTGGCCCATATAGATAAGCCCTTACTCACCCAGGAAAACCATTCTGTATTTATCATGTATAGTACTTTTCACTAGGAAGAGAAACAAATTCCTGCTCTGAGGTGTTCCAGGTATAAAGTCTGACACAGGGAAGCAACAGAGAAAGGACCAGGAAGAAGTGGCAGCTATATGGATAAGCAGAAAAGAATCTTGCCACACTTTTGTTACCCAAAATGCTCCTTGGAAAAGATCGAGTTTCTAATATGTTGGGGAAATTAGCAGCAACTCGACTTTAGCTATGCGAAAGGGGGTAACCAGGGAATCTTGCAAACCTGTGTCTACCGGTACTAGTCTGGATGGAATACATACACATGTAAAATTAAGTATGGCTTTTATTAAAAGAGTTCAAAAATAACACCACACACACACACATTCACCCAGAAAAAGTGTTCACACAAGGCTATAGGAAAAGCAGTAGGAAAAACTTGGATAGAGAGTAGCAAGAGGATTTGTTGGAGTGATACAACCTGTCCTGTAGTCAGTCTTGCAGAATGGATGGAGGAACCTGGGGTGGCTAACACAGAGTGAGAGGGTTTCCCCTATAACTGACTGTGTGCACTTGGGCATATTTTGGGGATGATATTTATACCTCCAAATACACCTGAGGGGATGGCTGCTTCATGGGTTGAAACAATAGATTTCCTGAGCCTGCATGGATTGTACAATGAGTGTCCTGGTCTTGACAAAAGGTGAGAAAGATGCTAATGTGTTTCTTAATGTCCAGTGATTGGATTTTAATAGCTTGAGCAAGGGCCTTAAGGTTTGGGGATTTAGGAAAGGAAATTTCACAATCAGCAAATACAAACATTTTGCCCACCCATTATCTGTTTGGCTTTTAGCCTTTAGGCTTCTCAGGGTAAGACATAGATGACCTTTTGAGACCATCCTACCTTTTCCTTGTGGAAGGTCACATTGATGAACCAAATCAATAATATTACTACACAATTTCTGAGGTCTCCAAAAGTGGGGTGCAGGCCAATGCTAACATTCCAGAAGTGGGGTATAGGCCATGCTAACACTTTACAGATTTATTTTGCAAGGAAATCAACATTTTTCCATGCAGAACACAGCATGCCATGTTTCCTATGCAGAAATGCAGTTTTCTGTGCAAGAAAGAATGTGGAAATTTTGCATAGTAAGCCCCCAGCTACAGCAACTTTGTGCAGGAAACAGGATTTTCTGCAGAGAAGTTAATATTTCTGCAGAAGTAAGAGCATTTTTTGTGCAGAAATATGCTGCTCTGTGTGCAGAAAATTCTGTTTTCTACACAAAATAACCATGTGCATATTTAGTGCTGTTACACAAATTGTGTGTGGGATCTGTGGCGATCCCACTAATGTCTGAATTCTAATGTGAGGAATTTTAAATAGCTCAAGATGGCAGTGAGAGGCTGGAGAACTGAGGGATCTTTTGACCTATGTATAGCGGTAGTAACTAAAGAAACTCCAAGGTAGGGGACGAAATAAAAATGGTTATTATTGACAACTAATCAAGAGAGCACAAATATGCATACACTCAGGCTTCAAGCAGTCACACAAGGCTAATGAAGAAAGTAGGATGTATTTGGATAGAGGAATAGATTGAGGGGATGGTGAGTAATGCTGTACTGGTTTCATGTAGAAGCTGCAACCCTGATGACAGACAATGGAGTGACAGGCGGAAGGGGATCTGTGCACACTTTGGCTGTATTTTAGGGTGATATTTATAGATAATTTCCCCCCTCAAGGGGTGAGTTTCAGTGGAATACAATGTCTGCCATAGTTTCCCAGGGTTGGACAATGGATTCCCCAGATGTGTTAATGATCACTAATGGTTGGAACATTAAAATTGAGCAGTCTTGGGCAAACCTCTATTGTTTTAAGAGAAGGTGAGAGGAAAACCCAGTTTTGCAAGCAAAGAGCACTCAGCCACTTTATTAGATTTAGGACATTTTCAGACAGCACTAAATGGAGCTTACCGTGGGATGAGCTCCCGGGAGAGGAACGGCGCTCTTGCGCGGCGGGGGGGTCGTTTTCGGACACCGCCGTCCCTCTTCCGAGATCATCAGTGTCACTTCCGTTAAGCTTTGGAAGTGGCTGTGCCATATTTTAAGCACGGGCAAGTTCCGTGTTTAAAATATGGTGCGGCCGCTTCCAAAGCTTAATGGAAGTGACACTGATGATCTCGGAAGAGGGACAGCGGCGTCCGAAAACGACCCCCCGCCGCACAGGAGCGCCGTTCCTCTCCCGGGAGCTCATCCCGTGATAAGCTCCATTTAGCGCTGTCTGAAAATGTCCTTAGTGAATGACTCAGAGCGTGCCCAGGAGGAATTAGCTCCTTTCTCCCTAACTAAACAGTTGCAGGGGACTTTCACGTAATTCTTACTGGGGTGTGTCTTTTTAGGAATTTTAGCAGGCTACTTCCTTAGGTTTTCTGAGCAAACCTTGGCTCCTTGTTTGGGGGTCTGTGGTCTACCTTTAACTATGTGGAGTGCCAACCATAACCCAATATGTGAAATGTAATGAATTGATGAGTTATGAAGAAGGTGGGGGGCTGTCAGGGCAGGTTACAGTGCAGAATAAATCCTGAACTGCAAAGATTTTCTTCAGTCCAGGATTCTCTTTGTCAGGGCTTCCTGACACTCATAAAATGTGTTTTTGATCATTTTCAAAATAGTTCCATGTATTCTTTCCATCCCTAGTTATACATATATGAAGAAAGTGTGCTTGTTTCTGTTAGAGGAATTTTTGCTAGATGTTAATGTTCAATTACTTGCTCTGTTCCAAAAAGCCTTTTGTTTACATGTCCTCCTTCTTAACCCCACTATATCTCCTGGCATTAAAAATCAGAGTGAAGAAAGAAGCAATCAGTTGATTTAATGGTGCAATGTATATTTGGGGGGCGCAGAACACGAACAAACAGTAAAGTGACCACAATGCTGCTGCTTGTTGTGCTGGAAAGAGCTGTGCTGGGGCTTTATGCATATGGTAGGGCAGAGATTTTAAGGGCCAGGACAGAGAGTAAGCAAGATATCATCCTGGCAGGTAGCAAGAAGAGCAGGATAGCCTCCAACTGTCCTGATTCAGGTAGGGCAGCCACATAAGGGGCTTACCGCACTCTGAAGAAAAGCGGCAAGGAAGCAGGAACATTCTGTCTTTTCTGCTGCCTTACCACATGGCATCGTCATTTTTTCATTCCAGTCCCATGAGGGACTGAGGTAAAACTATGTCTTTTTGCTAACCCGAAAAACATATTAGCAAAAGATGTGATTTTAACTCAGTCCCTCATGGGACCGGAATGAATGAATGCCAGAAGAACGATTACATCATGCAGTAAGGCAGCAGGGAAGATGAAACATTCCTGCTGCCTTGTCACTTTGCTTTGGAGTGCGGTTAGCAGTTATTCACTTTAGCAATTTCACAGCTGTTTTTAAAATGTCCAGGTTTGCCGTGCCTCTCCCAGTTACACAATTGATAAAATTGTTTCAATTTTAGATTCAAAGTACAGTTACTTTTTGCCTATTAACTCAAGACTTTATCAGACCAGCCTCTGCAAATGTTTTTTTGCCAGCATATTTTGCACTATTTTTCTGCCAGCAAAAGAACCCTTTTTATCAGACCTGTAATAATGTGAAAAGGCAGCCCCAGCATTACCAGAGCATGAATGCAAGTGCTGTTTACTTCCGTGTTTGTGATCTCGGCAGTTCTCATGAGAAGACGTGAGCGTGGTTTAATTTAAAAATATGGCAAAATAAACACAAAAAAGTACACACAAGCACAGAAACACGCTTCAAAACTTCCAACTAAACCAGGGAGGTTGATAAAAAGAGCGTCCCGTACCTGGTTTTCATGATCTCACCAGGAAGTGTTTTGCCCATTGGCGCTGTATTCACATGAGCATAATGGCATGAGGTTTCAAACACAGGCCAAACCGCAAAAAAAGTCGCTGCAAATCTATTGACGGCTTGGGCCGTCAATAAAAAGGCCTTATTGCATATGATTGGGCCAGATTTGCGGGGGGGGGGGGTTCCACTAGTGTAGACAGGGCCAAGATGGATCTGACCTTAGTGGACAACTCTGTGACCAGGGGCCCTTTCACACTATACAGTTATAGCATCACGATCCCACTTTAACTTCCACTGTGACATCCTGTGGAGTCTTGGAGGTTTTGTTTTCATGAGGCAGTACAGCAATAGTGCTCAACAGAAGTTGTGGACTTCATCTCCCAGAAGTCCCAGCCATTATGGCCAAGGGTCAGGAATTCTGAGAGTTGGAGTTCAAACATCTGGAGAACCAAAGGTTGAGAAACCACTGGAGTAGAGCTTACTGGTGGGAATCCTTAACCACCCCTCCCTAAACTGTAGATCCCAGATTTCCATAGGATGTTGCCCTGGTAGCTAAAGTGGAATCACAGCACTATAATTGTGTAGGGTGAAAGGGCTCTAGAAGAACTGAGTACCTGCTCTAACTACTGATGAGCAATTTCAATTCAACCCCTGTTCCACTCTCATATGGTTCTTTGTCTTTGGATTTGGATTGGACAATCAAAGAGAAGTTGCCTTCAAACAGATTACTGCTCATTATAAGATAGGACATCTAACTGACCTATCTGTAAGTTACAACCTTTAGAATAGTATGTCAATGACTCTGGGGAACCAGGACGACCTTATCTAGGGGTATTTTCACAGTCTGATGATGTGAGAAAATAGTAATAATTTTAATAATAACTTTTTCTGTGTTTTTACTTGCCTTGTAGTAACTGTTTTTAACTGTATATGTTTTAACTCTTGTGAGCTAATTTGGGTCCCAATATTGGGGGAAAGATGGGATATAAATGCTACAGCAGCAACAACAACAACAACAGATTTCAATGCTTTGGGCAAATTGAGCAGGCCATAAGAAGAGCTATAGTTAGTCATTGTGTCCTAGTTCCCACAGTTCTTTTCTTCCCCTTCCACAAATGAGCTTAGGTTTTGAAAGCTTCAGATGGCCTCTGTTTATTTCTCCAAGGCAGGAGTGGAAACATGGGGTCCTTAGGTGTTGATCTCCAAACTTCCCTTTTTCTGTTCCCCCACCACCAGTAGATGACATTTCCTGGATGCCTCTAGGAATGGCATTTCACCTTATAAATAGCTTCTAACCACCCCACACCATACCTCCCAACATTTCACAGATAAACACCTGTAGCCAAGCAACTTGAGATTGTGGTCAAGCTGGCAAAAGTTATTAATGAGGAAGAACACACAAACTAGTAGAGGCTGCAGCAGTTTGTATTTCCCGGAGGCTAGTGGAAAGAGCAAAATGTCATCACTTCTCTCTTTGCTTGTGTGTAAACTACTTTTGCATTTTGAATTCAATTTTCTGCAGTTTGAAGTAAACTAAAGGGGGAAGTGGAAGGAGTGAGAAACTGGGACATTTTAAAAGCAGCGGAAAAAGTGGGATGACATGAGGATTAATCAGGACTGTCCCTGACAAATCGGGACAGTTGGAGGTTATGTCACGCTATTTAACATAATACCCCTGAATTTTTCAAAAGCAGGAGTGGACTTTCAGCCATTTCTTCAGTTTTTTGTTTAGTTTGGTTTGCATTTTTGGCACTCCATGCGGCCCCCAGAAAAAATGTCCCTGGGCAGAATTTCCTCTGGGCATTCTGCAGTTGCATGCAGCTGTCCTCCACCCGATCTAATGTTGATATACAGAGCATCACTGGTATGTATGCCTCTGTACAGGGTACAAGAAGTTAAAATCTGTTCCTTGCAGAGTTTACAATATAAAATTTGGTATGGTGAAACATTAGAGGACTAGAAGGAAAGTGGAGACAGGGGTAAATGGGGGAAGTAGAAGCAGGTCACATGTCGTAAGAATATACAATCCTTTCAGTTAACATGCGTCTCATAGGACGTTCAGAAAATTTTCTTTTGTGGACTACAATTCACAGAATCCCCCTAATAATCTCGGACACTAGGGCTGGAGCATTTGGTGAATAATAGTCTTTAAAAGGAACTTTCCCAAGCTCTGAGGTATCCTTTTGTCTTTTGTCTTTGGGGGAGATGTGTAAAATGAGGGCATAGTTGCCCACAAAAAAAGAATTCTGCCTCCCCAAATTAAATTTTCCTCCAATCCCCACATTTCTAGCACGGTTCCTAGAAATTTCAGTTGAGCCTTTAGGAATAGGGTTTAGGCATCCCCAGGAAAAACGGCAGAAGCAAAGTTACCAAGGAAATGTGAACCCAGCAAGTAGAGGAGTACTAGGTGTGTAGATTATTTTCAGTATCTCATTCTATGCTATGCTAGAAATTTGAAGGAACATTTCATCTGGGGGAGCAAAATTCTTATTTTTGAGGGGTGCACTGCCCTCATTTTGCTCCCCCTGTAGCTACACCCCCTGTAGCTGAGCACACCACTGCCATGGCCATGAGAACTAAGGACACACTCCCCGCCCTCTCCCTGGGTTCTTGTCCAGCAAGAGTGGCAGGATGTGATCAGCTCTTCACATTCGGAGGAGTGGTGTCAAATCAAATTGCAAGCCAACCCACTTCCTAGCCAGTTCACCCAGGTTCACTCACCTTTCTTGAGGACCTTTCTGCGAGCTTCCTTGTCCGTCACCACTGGTTTAGGGGAATCCACAGACCCCTGGCTGAAGGGGTTCTTCCCCTTGCCATGGATAAGATAGAAGAAAACCAAACTAGGGATCAGAGGAACCAACCAGAGCAGGAGCAAATACTGCCACATGACTGCCTCAGGTGTGTGTGTGTGTGTTTGTGTGTGTTTGAGAGAGAGAGAGAGAGAGAGAGAGAGAGAGAGAGAGAGAGAAGAGTTCAGTACTCAGCACACTGCTCGACTGGGAAAACTTATCCAATTATCATCTTTCATGTGATCATCCAGGGCATCTGGCCAACTAGTTGGAAAAATAGACATGTAACCCTTTGCTCCCCAATAGTGGTCTCACAGGTCCAAAGTAGTTATGCTTCCTGTGATAAAGCAGAAAATAGCATGCGTCTCTTTCCCACAGCCAACCAGGCAAGACAGAGGAGAAAGATAAAGCACTCACAGTCAACCAAGTCAATTTGCCACCTTAGGCAGAAAATTCTACAAGCATCTCTCCCCCTCCTAGAGTTTGGAAAGTTATTACTAAAAAAAAAAAAATCTAGTTATGGGGCCTGTCTAAATGGTGAAAATACCCCTCATGGAATTTGCTGGGAATCCTATCTGTCTAAACAGGATCTGGTGCCAATGCACACTATTTGGAAAGAGCGGGGCCAAAACAGCAAAAACAATGGGGTAAAAGCCTTTGCTGGTTTCCCTGTATTTTTTCACAAACTGTGAGATGGGTGTGTATTTTTCCTCATTTGGACTATAGAACAATAAAAAACTCGAATGGGAAGAACAAAACTGATTGGCCAGGTGAGAGCAGAGGCAGGGCTTGCTAGGAAGGCAACCGCCCGCTGATGCCATGTTGGATTTTCACCTTATCGATCACTCGCTAAAGTGATAAAAAGGATCAACATTTTCTGTTTTGCTTTGGAGAATCGCTCTATCACACCAGTGAAACCTTGGGACAACTTAAAAAAAAACAACACAGCGGCAGTGAAGAACTAATGTGAGTAAATCACTTGCGGCCACCATCAGGAATGTGAGGATTATGGGGGCTTCCGAGGCCAGAAAAACCATTTGGACACGTCGCTGCTGCTGCAAGATGCCAATAGTATGAGGTATTTGGGATTTTTTCCCCTTGGGTAGATGGGCCCCCAGTTATAGTTTCAGGATCTCTCTCCCCAAAATAGTTACTGTTGTCATTACAATTTTGAAAGGCATTTCTCAAAAATGGTTATACTAGTTGCTTTAGTTACTTCTTTTAAAAAAATCTGAATGCTACAACACACATGTCTGTGGTTCAAAGTGCATCTAAGTAGTGTAAAACACATTAAAAATAATTGTGCATACATCACATTTTTTTGAAAAAAACATACATTAATAAGAATGCCATAACCCTATACCCAGAGCTGCCCCCAACCTTTGAACACTGAAATCCAAAAAGAATGCAAGAAATATCTTTAGAACTTGAAAAATTACACTTAAAATGCCACTTTTAAAATGTAGCTCTGTTCTCCCTCAGAAGAACCTGATGCTGAAAGACCTCAAGTTTGGGGCTGGGCTGGAGTTAGTTTTGGTTAATAATGAGGATTTTTTGTTTTGTTTTTCTGGCATTTTACTCAAAAGCACAACAAAGCGTTCTTTTTGATTGTATCAGAAGATACCAAGAAGCAGTACAGTTCAAATCCAGTTTATATAATCAGAAGAAAATCAACCAGATTATCCAGGGGTGAGCATAGGTGGCAAATTCTGAGAATATCCAAACGTCTTCCCTGAGCATGGTGAACCACAATACAACTCAAAAACACTCATTTGCAGCCATATTCTCTTCTTTCAGCTCCACGTTAACAGGAGGAAAGTGAATCAAATGGTTAAGATAATTAGTGCAATATTGGGGAACAGGAAATCAGCATGAAGATACTTGTTGACAAGCATATTTCCTGTTCTGGAAACACTCCAGACAGAAAGGAAAGGAAATCACATGACTAAGATCATGAGTGCATCCCAAATCTATTAGGACATTAGCACATGAGCCCTGTTGTTGCTGCAATTGTGTTTGCAAAAGTGAACGAATAGAAACTGGCTTGGCAGCCCTCAGTATTGCACACATCCCTACAATAACACGCCTGGGGCGGTTTCAGCCACTAGCGATCCCTCAGATCTCTTCCGGACTCTCCCTTAACTCCTCCTCCCTGCTCTATTGCCCTACCCAGCATGTTTTTTGTGGGTTTTTTATTTTTATTTTTAGTTGTAATGCAATTTGGCAATTCTCTCTCTCTGGCTTTTCTTCGCAAATGAAGATTCAGGAAGGACTCATCCCGCGTTTTCTGCAAGCGCGCTGATGACTAAAAAGGCCAATCCGAGATAGACAAGTCCGACTGCAGAAAGCACAGCAGAAGGTTTCCTTGGGTGATGTTACCGGGTTGTGATTCTTTCTGCGTTGCCGTTTCTCTTCAAGACTTGTTCGGCGTCAGTTCTCAAATAAGGCTGCAGCATTGTGAATAGTGAGTCTCATGCCTCCTGATGTGAGGCCATGGCAGACCATTGTTGGTGATCAATTTGGCTACGGTGAATTCACCACGGGTCAGCATAAGAGGGGTGCTCCAAAAAAGCGATACAAGGACTCCCTGAATTTGGCAATTACAGCAATGCAATTTAGTGAAGCAAAGAAAAAAGAGAAGGAAAGAAAGTGGGAGTGGGGAGAAAATCAGCCTGTTTGGAGATAGCAGGAGGGAGTGGGGAGGGGAAGAGAGGAATAGACCAAGACCATATGACTGCTCAGTCTTGGGTCTGCAACTTTATAAACTTATGTCACCTGAGGATTCATGGCACAGCAGCATGATTGGGAGCTTATTGATAGGTGTTCCCCATCAATGGCAAGGGTTTGGAGGCACAGCAGCAACAATTTGGAGGCAATGTCATGTGATAAGTATCACCAAAGGCATTATTATCCAGCTTTAATTCTGCTTTAAAAGCTTATGTGATAAAGTCTATAATGTTAATTTTAAAAAATAACCATTACAGTTGCACCATGATAAGAGGGTTATTATATTTCATGATGCTGCAGTCATAATGCCGTTTTAATTATACCTTCCTTATTGGAAAAGGGGAATTAATGACAAATAACTTATCAGTTAGCTAGATTACATGCAATTTGGAAAAAGATGCTTCCAAGATATGGTAAAAAGAGCAAAAATAAATTTAAAAACAATCAGTTTGCTACCTTTTCCTTATACTCAAAATCTGGTTCCTGAGGCTGCTGCATCACTCCGCCTAACAGTAGGGCTATCCTGTTCAGACTAGAACTACACAATGGTTTGAGTGAAAGTAGCACGGGGGGGGAATATTTTGTGGACATTGAGGTGGGAGCAGTTGCAGATTGGGGACTACCCATCATCTAAGAAGTGAGCCCTCTCCTTTTCTTGCTCAACATGCAGGGCTGTAAACTCAAGATTAAGGATAAACTAATCTGCCTTGTTCACTTGAATCATGTTAAACCACTTAAGATAACGAAGTGCCTCTTAGTTAGAAGACTGTCTCTTGCAATTGTGATCTAGAGCTGAGGGGTATAGAGAGATGACTGGGAGTTGAGCAGGAAATGGCCTTTGGGGGAGTGGAGAGCAATTCAGTTTCAAAGCTAGCTTGACTCAGAAGCAAGCCAAGTGGTTTCCCAAGCCCAGGGAAGGTCAGTTGGCTTACTGTCAAGCTGAACTGAGAGTGTTTCTCTGCCATCACAAACCAATTGTGTGGTTTCATGCAGATGAATCAGAAAAGAAAAGGATGGTGGGGGGTTTACCCAATTTTAATCTATTTTGAAGAACTGAATGTTGAAGAGAGACCTCCAACTAATCAACTGGGTTTATGGCAGAGCAGGTAATAATATACAGTTGTCCCTCCATTTCCACAGATTTGGTATCCATGGATTTAAGTATTCACAGCTTGAAAACATTCTTTAAAAAATAATAATGCAAAAAGCAAACCTTGATTTTGCCATCTTATATAAGGTACACCATTTTGCTATGTCATTGCATATAATGGGACTTGAGTATTCACAGATTTTGGAATCCATGAGGGGTGGTGGTGGTCCTGAAACCGGATCCCAGCAAATATGAAGGGACAACTGTATTATGGGTATATTAATATATTACATAATATAGAATATATATTAGATTATAGAACAACTAATAATACTCTCTCTAATTATAGGCGATTTGATAATATATGTATATGACTGTACTTGTTGCAATTATCTTGTTAATTTGGGGGGAATGAGTAGTAGGGATTCATCTAGTTTAATTTTTTTTTTAAGAAAAGAATGGTAAGTGTTGGGTGGAGGGGTCCATTTCAGTAATTTGAGAGATATTCAGATATGTAATTGGGGATCACAATATCTCAGAAGGACTGACTGTGAACTCCAAATGTTGGACTGAAACTTTCAGCATCACTCACCCCTGGCCATGCTCAGATACAAGAAAACATACTTTTTGGACTACAGCTTCCATAATCTACCATGATCAAGTTGGTTCTGGAAGCTATAGCCCCGAAAAGTAATGTTTCAAAGTTCTTGAGTATGCTGGGTATTGTTAGGGGTATTATAGCCCAACTTCAGTAATGCTTCTCAGCAATATAGGTCCTATTTTAGAGAAATTAGAAATGGGCAAATCTAGGGGCTCAGCTATACGAGGCGATAAAATGTGGGTTGATGTGCAGTAACACCAATTCGCAGCAGCTTTAATTGGTCTCCATATTTTTTTTCAAGACCATAGGCATGCAAAGCCATATGTGTTAGTTGTTCAAACAGGCATGCCTGCAAATCAAGATGGCAGATGTCAGTGAATTACTTGCATTTTAATTGTCACCAGTTGCCACTACCAAACATTACTTTTTTTAAAAAAAGCAAATCCAAGGTGCAGAAGTGCGATTTTCAGCTTAAATAAACAGAAGGAAAAAAGGGGGGGGATGCTGTTTCTTTGCCTCAGCGCACGGTCACTATGGTGAAAATCCAACATGGCGGTTGCAGGCACTGTCTTGCCAGAAAGCTCCATCCCGTATGCACACCCAACCAATCAGCTGTCCACTGTGCGAATAGTGCATATTCCCAAATACTGTATTATTTTTAAAAATACTGGAGTTTTTCACACACATCCCTTCTGAATATGGTGGATTGATGAAAGATCCCATTTAGACCAAATGTATCCTCCTTGAATTCTATGAGGAGTATTTTCGCCATATAGACAAGCCCTAAAATCCATTAAAGGGGGAAATCTATGTGTCTGTGCGAGAGTCAGACTGAGAGAGAGCCTGGTGCAGTTCTGGGGGTGGTATTATTGGGACATACAGTATGTGAGATTGTAGTGTATCTCTCAAGCAGAGTACCTCATATGCTAGGCAGAAGTTTGAACAGTTCGCTAGCCCACGCCACTCCACACCCATCTAATCAGAGAAAGACATCAAAATTAGGGCTCAGCTAGACTGGAGAATTAATTGTGAAAAATAGCACCTTACCTCCCTATCGCAGCAGTGTTCATTTGTGCCCATGACTCATTCGCAAGATTGCTGGCATGGAAACTTGGCCAAGTTTGCAGTTTACATGGAGCATGCCCCCAGAAAAAGATGGTGGTCGTGAATGAATTGCCTCTTGAAAATCTCCCTTTATTCTCCCCCCTTTTTTTCTTTAAATGACAGATGCGGAAGAGCTATTTTCCCCTTTAAAAAAACATTTTTTGCTCTGATGCCTGAACGATCATGCATACGATCATTCACCCGGCAACAAACAATAACAATGGCGGCTCTGGCCACTTCCTCTCTGGCAAGCCCACCTACGCCGAGGTCTGATTATTCATGTTTCAGCTCTTCTATGTGCCCCTATTTGAATTGGTTGTTCAGATGGCCTGTTGTGCGCATTTAAAAAAAAATATTGCGAGGAACGGTGAATGCTGTTGTCATGATCTATTTGGAATTTTCAGCCCCATTCCTTCCCAAAAGGGTGAATCCTGGCAGGAGCTCATCTAAACAAAAGGTATTCTGTTCACATTCTTTGTGGATTTTGTTTTTTTGTCTAAATAACCCCTTAGTCTT
Source organism: Gambelia wislizenii (assembly GCA_030847615.1). Classification (NCBI taxonomy): domain Eukaryota; kingdom Metazoa; phylum Chordata; class Lepidosauria; order Squamata; family Crotaphytidae; genus Gambelia; species Gambelia wislizenii. The sequence continues at coordinate 29,734,396 of JAUMIR010000006.1, read as the reverse complement.
CTTTATAAGGTATATAAAGTATTTTTACTCACAAATACTTGTGCATAATCAACACAGGCCTATCTTCTTGAGGAAGGTAAGAAAAGAAAGAGTTCTACATAGTATCAGGAAAGTTGGAGCATCTCACCGAGAGAGAGGTTATCGCTCATGCTTCATCGAGAATAGGCAGGGAGAGAGAGGAGAGGTGTACGAGCAGATGAGACCCCAAAGAACAAAGTCTAATTGATGCAGGAAGAGAATGGGTATGAACACTCACGCACGCACACACAAGCAAGCAAACTAACAAACAGGAAGTTATCATAAACATGCCGTGCCTAAACTCCTAGAGGATTGCATGCAATCTAATTATACCAGTGAGTATAGGCATGCAAAGGTTGCCAACTCCAACAGGTACAACTCAAAGGAGATTGCATGACAGGGATTCAAAGAGGATCTGTCTTAGTTGGCAGGATTCCCTACTTACCACATTGGCATTATGCTTATTCTTTTTGATTACTCAGTCACAGAATCTTTTGAACAAGAGCACTGTAAAATGTGAGAGCCTTCCTGCACTCCAAGGAAAAGCGGCAAAGTGGCAGGAGTGTTCCATCTTTCCTGCTGCCTTCCCGCACAGCATCGTTGTTTTTTCATTCGGGTCCCGCAAGGGACTGAGGTAAAACCATGCCTCTTTGCTAACCAGAAAATCTTGTTTGCAAAAAGGCATGGTTTTAGCTCGGTCCTCCATGGGACTGGAACAAAAGGACACCAAAAGGATACTGACATTATGTGGGAAGGCAGCAGGAAAGATGAACATTCCTGCTGCTTTGCCACTTTTCTTCAGAGTGTGGTAAAGCTCTGAGCAGCTGAAAGTTCCTCCATTTTCTTTACCCTGGCCTTTCTGGGAGAGGCAAATCTCCACCCCCTTCTGTCCTCTCCTCTCTGCCTCCTGCTGAGCTTTTCTGCAAAGAGTCAGGGCTTTGCAAAGTAGTCCATTGTACAGAAAGTCCCCACCCTGACTTATCTAACAGGTTAGGGACTGCAGCAGTGTCAGAAACAGGAATTGGTCAAAAAGCAGAACCCATGCAGAAAACATGAGGGAATTACAGTGGCTTTCTTGGGGCTACCTGCTGGTGTCTCTGCCCACCCACCCGAACCCTGCTTGAAAAATCTGTCAGTCAGCTTGGTGACTTTCCCCTCTCAGCTCGCTTTGCAAGCAGCGAGCAAGTGCACGGTCATTCCCAAGCAAGCCTTCTTAGGCAAGGACTGTTGAAAGAGTGGGTTCCTCATCGAATTAATGGATCTTTCCCTTAATTTACAAGTGGCAAAAGAGCAAGTTGAAAGGTGGGGGCTTCCTGTAGCTCCTTTGAAATCTGTTTGCAGGCTATAGAAAGCAGCAGGTTGGCTGACAGGGAGAAAGATGGTTTAAAGATAAGCTGATCTGGGAAGGCACAGGACCAGCTATGGACAAACCCCATTATCTGTGGTAATTGGATCCTGCATCTTCAGCGTTTGCCCAGTAAATGTTACTGTCTGTGATCCTGAATCAAGTGGGCAGAACATAAGGCTCTGCCTGAACAGTCTCATGCCCTCCCATATGTGTGGGCAGCTGTCAAGCTGGGTGGGTGTGAGGGCAGAGGCCTACACAAAATGGATTTTAGCAGCCATCTCATGCAGGTGAGATGGTTCTGCTGGCAAGAAAGACAACTCACAGAGAAGCTCCCACCTTTTCCAATTAAAAGTGTTTTGCTTAAAGCAGAGACCAGAGACAGGTAACGTCAGGGTTAGTTTGCCCTGTTCTTAGAAGGCTTCTTTCATTTTATCTATTTTCTTTGTTTTCAATGCCCGGAAAGAAAACTGTTGCCAAAAATTGAGAAAAACCATTTTAATTAGAACTTGGCTTGGATAAGAAGTATATACAGTACATCATAAAGTATAAAATATGTTGTAAAGGTTAGATCTGGGTTCCTTCTGCTTAGAGAGGCATCCATGCACGCATGATATTGTTATTATTATTTGCCGAGGCTTGGCCTCACTGAGTCTTTTCGATTTTCTGTTTGTAATAAATCCTGACCAAGAAACGCTGCCCTCTGTTGCCTGTTTCTGTGGGTCCGAGGCTGCCATCCAATTAGGAGAGTTTGGGTGACAGGGGAACTACTGTTGCTGCTGCTGTTTATTAGCGGAACAACTGAGAGGAAGAAGAAGTGGCTGGTCTTGGCTGTGAGGGTAAGAGAAACCAGCAGATTGTGCCATTTTCATGAGGTGGAATCTGGAAAGCAGTGCCTACGCTCTCCCTCCCTGGCCAGTTTGGTAGGGTGCATGGAGAAGCACCCTTTGATGCCTCCCTCCTGTCTTGAAGGCCTCCCTCTTGAAGTGGTAGCGACATTCAAATAGTGGCTGGGAGATGCTTTTTTCATTTCCCACAGTACCATTGGGTGTTTCATGTAGCACCACACCAAGGAATTATAGAGAATTAAAATGTGGGCTTCTCTCCCCCTAGCTTTAGCTAGAGGATACAACATCTATCCTGGTGATGCAGTGGTTAAATGCCAGTACTGCAGCCACAATGTTGCAAGTTCAATCCCAAGGGCTCCAAGGTTCACTCAGCTTTCCATCCTTTCCTAGCTTGGTAAAATGAATACCCAGCTTGTGGGGGCAATTAGCACGCATTAGAAATCGCTTAGTGCCTAGTGTGCTATAAAGCAGTGTAGATGTGTAAAGTGCTATCACTTAACAATTTGAAAGCCACTCTGACAGCCTTTGTGCCTGAAGAGCAAGGATATAACTACCTAAATAAATACTGTAAATACATAAGTAAATAATAGAGCACGAAAGCAAATGGAAGAGAAGGGAAGGAAAGAATAGGTCAGACCAGAAGGGCATTTAAAAGAAAAAAGCAGAAGAAAATTAATATTACATGGAAAAGACATTAAAAATAACGGACAGAAAAGTGAGCAGAAACAAAAATAGAGCTGAAGGAAATTTTAGATAGAAGTGAAAACCAGGAGCTACTTAACAGGAGCTCTACTCTGGGCACAAGCAAGAAAAGAACTGGCAAAGCAGAGCAGCAACACCATAAGGGCCAATGAAAAATCCGTCCACTATCACATGGCCACTTTCTCTGGGCAGTGATAAGGAGAAAATGATGCTATGTAGATTCCTCCTTTCTCACCAACCCAGAGAACCTGTGGTTCTCCAGATGCTGTTGGAATCCAATTTCTGTCAGCCTAGCCAGAATGGCATGGCAAAGAATTATGAGAGTTGAAGGCTTTCACAGCCGGCATCCATAGTTTTTTCGTGGTTTTTTTCCGGGCTGTGAGGCCATGCTCTGGAAGAATCTTTTTCCTGATGTTTCGCCTGCATCTGTGGCTAGCATCTTCAGAGAAGAGTGTTGAAGATGCCAGCCACAGATGCAGGTGAAATGTCAGGAAAAAACTCTTCCAGAACACGGGCTCACAGCCCGGAAAAAAATCATGAAAAACCTAATGATGGGAGTTGTCCTCAAATCTGGAGGACCACACATTACCTACCCTGGCCTAGATGGTACTTGAAGCCAATAAGGTCTTCAGGAAAGCTGTTATATTCATCTTCTATCAAATCAGTTGAAGTATATCTCAGTGGGTAGCCTGGGTTTTCAGAGCAAGTTTTGAGAATCACATTTTGGTTCAAATGCTTCTGCATGCAAATGTGAATTGCAATTTCAGTAGGACAACTAATGATGGCCATATAGGGGATAGATGATGTGGAAATAGCCTCTTACAATGTATTCTAGATGAAGGGATGAAATCAAACCATTCACCCCAACCTTCCAGGGAACTCAGAAAAGCCACTCTGGAATGAACTGAATCTGTTTATGAAGGATGCATCCTGTTTCATTGTTACAAGCACTCAGCATCTATTACATTTCAACATTCTTCATCCTTAGGCCATTTTCAGACTTGTAAAAGTTCAAGCAACAGAGTGAAAGATATGAGGCGTTTATTTCTTCACATAGCACACAGTAAAATTATGTAATTTACCAACACCAAGACATGGTGATGGTGACCAACTCAGATAGGAGATAAAAGAAAATCGGACCAAGTCATAGCAGGTAAGTCTATCATGGCTTCCGATCTATCTGTCTTTCTTTCTCTCTTGTCTGTCTGCCAGCCTTTAAAGAATTTTTAGCACTTTCTTTAAAAATAAAAAAGGGTCCCAGATCAGCTTATGAAGTTCAATATTATCTTACACCTTATGCCATATTATCTTACATCTTACAGTATATCATGTTAGGTTGTATACTGTCTCCAGGATCAGAGGCAACAGGGTTCTCAACAGGTGCATTTTTGAGAACAACAGCAGGAGAGAGCTCCTGCCTGCCTCATGGCCTACTTGTCGGATCCCCAGAGGCACTAAATTGAATGCTGGACAAAATGGACCTTCAATCTAACCCTGCAAGGCTATTCTTGAGCTTTTACACCCAGCTCACATGTTTTTTTCCTGAAAGAGTGTCCATGGCTGACAAGACTAGCGGTGCAGCTAGACAGGAGAATTTGTTGCGAAAAATAGCACCTTACCTCCCTATCTCTGTAGTGTCCATTTGTGCCCATGACTCATTTGCAAGCTTGCTGGAAGGGAAAATTAGAAATTTTGCAGTTCACACGGAGCAGCATGAAAAGAATGGTGGCCATGAGTGAGTTGGGTCCCAAAAATCTCCCCCCACCTTTAAAAAAAACAGATGCAGAAGAGCTATTTTCCACTTAAATAAACCTTTTGCTCTGCCACTTGAACGATTGTGCCAGGGCAAAAACAACAACAATGGCAGCTCCAGCATTGCAAGCCCTCACTTGCAAGCCCCCCTCCCCCCGAGGTCCGACCAGTCAGGTATCAGACTGCTGTGTGCCCCTTTTCAAATTGGTTGTACAGACAACCTGATAAGTGCATTTTCATGCAATTTTTTAAAAAGATTGCGAGAAACTGTTATTGCAATCTATTTGGAGTTTTCAGCCCCCCTCCTTCTGGTTATGGTGAATCCCAGTAGGAGCTTATCTAATCCAAAGGTATTCTGCCTGCATTCTTGCCGGATTTTTTTTTTTTTTTTTGGTCGTGTAGATATGCCCTAGTTCTTTTTCTTGTGATTTAGCTTGTTCAGTTTCTTCTTCAGTCGAAGCAGGTCAATGAAAATATTACGTCCAAGCACAGTGGTAGCACAAATCAGGCCCCCATTCAAAGCCCCGAGTAGGCCACAGCAGAAGACATCTTGACCTACGTGGTGGAGATAAAAAACACACCTTAGAGAAAATCACACACTTTGTTTAAAACAGGGTTGGGAATCACACAGGCTGCAGGACACATGCAACCCTTGGGGAAACCTCAGCCACAAGTGCAGCTGTGGCCTTCTAGCGCTCCCAAGGGTTCAAAAATTGGCAGATATACTACCCTTTCGGCTCCAGAGTAATCCTTTGTGTTCCCATTTGACAAAAACAACTACATACACACACACCTGAATGCTACAAACAACAGTCCTTTAAGGGGGAAAACACACTCTCCTTCTGTCTACCTTATTACCCACCACAACAGAATATGAGGCAGAAGCATCAAGAGGAAAATGAGTCAGTATTTGAACAATGTGATATTCCTCCCACACCCTTTAATACAAGAGTGGGCAAAGTGTGGCCTGTGGGTGGCATGAGGCCCCTCCCAGGAAGTTTTTGTGGGCTCTAGGGATTTTACAATGTCCCCAAATATCCACTAAGGGGATGGGGGGGCATTTTTGCATGTTTTTGTCCTCCTGGGAGAGGAAGTAAACAGGAAGTAAATTCCAGTTGCATCCTGTTGTTCAAAAAGTCTTCTCCTTGGCCTAAAATGTCCTGGGGTGGCAAAAGGATGGCAAAATGCCCCCCACTCTTTATAGGACATTTGGGGGCAATTATTTTTACAGGGGGGCATAATAGGGGGTACAGTCCTCCAAGGTCTCCTGGGAGGGTGAATGTGGCCCCCTAACCTTTCATAGTTGCCCATCCCTGCTTTAGTAAGTCAACACCCCTGTAACTATGAACATAACTAAAAAGTTGACCCATAAAAAGAAGGGTAATTATCCTTTAAGTTACAACTGTAATATAATACAGATATAACTTTGTCCCTAACAAATGGATTGAAAGTAACATGTTATTTGTAATTACAGTACAGTAGTTATGTTCCTGTGCTGCTTGCCTTTACTGACAGCTCATGGGGGAGACAAGAAGGAGCCACTGACCTGTCAAATAGAGATTGGGAATGGGAGTCTTCGCTCTCATGGCGGCCACAACCTGTGGACTGAAGCGGATTATATCATGCTCCGCACCATACATTTCCCCCCGAGGAGCAGCTAGATAGTACTGGTTGCTGAGAGGGGAAGAAGCTTCCATAAATTCGATCTGGAAGGAACAACAAAATAGAAACAATTATAAATGAAGGCAATGATGAAAGAGCTTTTTCCCCCTTGAGTAAGGGCAAGGTCGTTTCTGAGTTTCTAAAGATAAAGGAAAATGCACAAGGAAAACTGCTCCGAAGAAGTGTGATGAAATGCTGTGATAATGGACCATCTCTACAAATGAACATGGGCCAAAGACCCACATGGTAAAGTAAAACAGTAAGTTAGGTCTCACAGGGGAAAGGGATGCATTACATTTAGAGGAGTGAAAAGTACTCCTGAGCCAAAATTTGAGCGTTTTCTTTGTATATCTCCTTCTCCCTCTCCTAGAGAAAGGTGACCACCTTGAAGAATACTATCTGCCTAGCACAAATCATGTTCCAATTCTTCCACTTGTTGTTGAAGAGGCTGCAGGGAGAGAGGCACTTACTTGCATATCTGGCTTGATTGCCCGCCAATCCATTCATATTGGTGTTCCATTTTACACATAATCTCACAAATCACTAAACAGGACAATCAACCTTCTCCTGCATTACTATTGTTATCATTATTCTAGAAGAATGATAAATCATTGAAACATAAAGGCTTGATAACTTTTCTGCTGGCTATCACCAGAACTGAAATTGCTAGACACTGGAAAACAGAATCTCCCTATATTCAACTGGTGGTCAAGATTATGGGGCACCTGGCTTATGGAAAAACTAGCCAACAGCAACAAGAGGTTATCAGGCTATTGTAACCAAGTCCTCTTCATAGAGAAATGGTTCCCCCTTATTGATTATGTGAGTAATAACACACTGGACATGATGCCACCTTTGCAACATGGCCCATTTTGGAAGCGGGTTTAGCTGACAGGTCATAAACGCCATCACACAACAGCTGAAGACCCCATCTCACCCCCAGGCTGAAATTACAGCTGCTTAAACTCTTTAAGACCTGAGACACATCCATGTTTGTTCTTTAATGTTTGCTTTATTGTTTATTATTTTTTACTATTGTATTTCATTACATGACCCGCATAAGTAGAATTGTAATCAATGCAGTTACTGCATTATGTGAAAATTTATAAATACTCAATTTAAAAAAGAAAAGAATACTATCTGACTATTCTCCAGCTTTGCATATGTGATAGCCTGCATACCTACCCCACATCTCACAACAACGTTAGGTCCAGGGCATTGTGGAAGATACAAAGTGGTATCAAAGTGGTGGTTGTGCTGACAACACAGTTGCAGCTTCTGCTGCAATTGCTTGTAGTAGCAGCTAAACTATAACAACCATCTGGGGCAGGGGGGACTTATATGACTGCCTCTGGTAATGGTGGAGTTTGGAGAATTTCTTTTCCCCTGGCAAAATTTGATGAAAGGGGTCCCTTCCCCCAACACACATAATTTTTCTGCCCAGAAGAAAGACAGATACCCTTAGAAAGGATTATTTTACATTGCTTTACTCCAAAAGGCATTAATTACCTTATCACTGAGTTGAGGAAATTTCTCCAAAGTCTTGTCTAGGAGTTGCTGAGCAATCTCCATCTTAAAGGCATCATAGTCAGGCCCTCTATTTCTTACGCGGCCTTCGCACCACTCCTCAAACCACTTGTAGTGAATCATAGTGATGATGGTCATACAAGAGCAACCTATAAGTAATATAAATATTTGGAAGTAGGAGAAAACAGAGAAAATCTCTCTGTGTGTATGTGCCTTGAAGTCACCTGTCGACTTATGGCAATGCCGTGGATTTCATATGGTTTTCTTAGGTAAGAAATAATCAGAGATGGTTTTGCCAGTTCTTTCCTCTGAAATACAGCCCACAGCACCTGGTATTCATTGGTGGTCTCTCATCCAAGTACTAACCAGGGCTAATCCTGCATAGCTTCCAAGATTAGAAGCAATCTAGTGCCTTTAGGGTGTTTAGGCAAAGTGAAATAGAGAAAATATGAGTAGTTTTCTCCTAGTTTAATATTCTGCTATAATTATATAGCTGAATTCCTGTCCATGTCAGTTTTACATGTGTTCCACCTTATTTCTCTATCAAGCTGATTGTAAACACATGCACATATTATTTTTAATATTTCCTCCTACAAAACATACATTTTTCTATGCATTTTACTGTAAATTACATGCTTTTGTATGCAGTTAGCCAAAAACATGCATTTTATATCCATTTTGGCATATATGACAACATTTGGAGAATTTGTGAAGTGTAAAATACAAAGAACTATACTCCTTTGTTTTCATATTAGCATGTTAGGAAGAGGAGTGCGAATCTGGCCAGTTTGTTTAAGAACACAAACTGAACAAAATCCTTGATCAGTCATCACAACTAAATCAAAGGATGGCTTGATATAAAAGAACTGGAAATTGCTCCATCGGATTATTACTTCTCCCTTATCTTTTGCTGTTTCCTATTCCAGTTTTTAGTTTTTGGGCCCCTAGCCAAGACCATTTCTTATAAAGGACAACACAAATGGTGCTATATAAATATATTTATGCATATATTTACAAATGATTCCAAATTTTAATATTATTTTTCATTGCATAAAATAGAAAGATATTTCACAATTAAAAACAGATACAGTAAAACAAATAGCTAGAAGTAATAACATTAAAATCCATAGTAAAAATCCATTAAAAACCAGTGATACCAGAGAATGTTAATGATAGGAAAATAAACAGGAAAATAAATAAATAAAGGCGAGTATTAGCAGTGGACAGCATCCTCTTTCCAAGGCATTCCCTTCCAACTTCTAAAAAAATATGATACCTGGGTGTCTCTCTTCATATGTGGGATCCTTAGCTGATGGGAAGGTGATGTACATCATCCGGGTGTTGTTGCTCACCTCTTCTTTGGGTACATCAGAATATGTTGTCATCCTGAAAATGAAGAGAGGAGAAATCGGAAGATCTGGTCACATGTCACATGGCCCAGATTTGCAGCATTTTGGAGTATTTCACCTAGATACGGAGTATGTGGGATTCGGGGTTTCCTCTGCATTTTCGTCTGCTGCTGCAGCTGCCATTACCACCACCGCCACCACTGCAACCAATTTTAAGGCTCTGGAGGCAATTTCCAGCCGAAAGGAGAGGTTTTCTCCATTCCCTTGGCTTGTCAGCACTGCCTCCACCCACTCTCTGCTTGCTTGTTGCTTCCTTCAGGCTTTTCCATCGCTTTCTTCAAGTGCCTTTTCTTGTGATGAGTGAGCAGGAGAGCGGGTGGAGGCAGTGCTGCCAAGCCAGGGGAAGGGAAAAAATATCTCCCTTTGGCTAGGAACTGCCTCTAGAACTTTAAATTATGGTCAAGGTGGCAGTGGTGGCGGACGAAACTCAACAGGAACAGTGAAGACAAGGTACTCCATGTTCCTGTGGAGAGTAACAATGTGCAGGGCTTTGGGGGGAATGTGGGGGCATGCAGGCAGACCTCATTTGGAGTTTTTGCCCCACATGTAGACAAGCCCTACATCAGGGGTGGCCAGCCCACCTCAACCACACTACCTCAAAAAAGCCAATGCGATTCTAGGCTATATTAATTGGAGTATAGTATCCAGATCAAGGGAAGTAATAGTGCCACTCTATTCTGCTTTGGTCAGACCTCACCTGGAATACTGTGTCCAGCTCTGGGCACCACAATTCAGGAAGGATATTGAGAAGCTGGAACGTGTCCAGAGGGCAGCCAGGATGGTGGGAAGTCTGGAAGCCATGCCCTATGAGGAGTGGCTTAGGGAGCTGGAGTTTTGTTTTGTCTGGAGAAGAGAAGGTTGAGAGGGGACATGATAGCTATGTTTAAATATTTGAAGGGATGTCATACTGAGGATGGAGCAAGCTTGTTTTCTGCTGCTCCAGAGACTAGGACATGGAGCAATGGGTTCAAACTACAGGAAAAGAGATTCTACCTAAACATTAAGAAGAACTTCCTGATAGTGAGAGCTGTTCGGAAGTGGAATACACTGCCTCGTAGTGTGGTGGAATCTCCATCTTTGGAGGTTTTTAAACAGAGGCTGGATGGCCATCTGTCGGGAATGATTTGATTGTGTATTCCTGCATGGCAGAGGGTTGGACTGGATGGCCCTTGTGGTCTCTTCCAACTCTATGATTCTATGATTTTTGACTTCTACCAAGTTTCCCATGGCAGCAACTCTCTATGGTGCAAGGGGGTGCCAGAGGAGCCTCCTCTGACCATAGAGACCAGTAGACTACTAGAACGACAGACCATATCTTCCTGTAGAAAAGGGGATGGAAAGGTTGGATCTGTAGCACTGTCAAATTTAATGGTATGATTTTAGTGGAAGCAGTACAGAGGAAGCAAATGGGGGTGTCTGGAGTTGCAAATGTTATGAGGTAGTTGCATGTGGAGTGTGGACTGTTTTTTCCCAACCACTGGTTTACTTTAAGGACAGGGAGCTCAGATCCTCCACCCTAAACCTAACAAGGGCAACTTGCCACGAATGTCATTTGTAGCAAAATTCCAAATGAATTTGGGGGATCATGTTCAGGTATTCATAGGAAGTTTTAAAAATTCAATAGAATGTGATACATGCCTCCTTGTATTTACAACAGGATGAAGCTGGAGGGATATCCGACTGAGATAGAAAAATCACATTCAAAGTGAGGTTCAAAGCAGCCTTTTGGATCTGAAACCACTCTGTCTACTTTTAATTGCAAAGGGGGACCTCCCTCTCAATACCACTTTTAGCAAGGTAGCCCAACATTAGAGCATGCTCACTGCCATCAAACCACTGTGAGGAGGAAGGAGATCTGTCATCTCTCCCTCTGGCCTTCAGTTGGTCCCAGCCATTCTAAAGAATCCCTGCCCAACAGAGCCACAGAGGCTGGTCTAAAGCAGCATCAGGAAATCTGAGGCACAAGGGTGGCATGCTAATCCCAGGCTAAATCCATGTGAGCCTAGGCCTAATTTTAATACCCACTCCTTCTGCAAGCCCTGCCCAACTGGGCCTCTGCCTTGCCCACTGCTAGTTTTGATCCTCGCTCCCATCAACATGTAGCCTCTAACAGATCACTCCTGAGGAAAATGGGTCCCCATGCTTAGAACAAAGAAATTTAATGGAAGGTGTGGCCAAAGAGAAGGAGAAGTCGTCTCATAAATGCTTAATTAGCTTGTACATGTCCTTGCTCAGTTGTTGCCAATCTTAATGAAGGCGTAACTACTAAATATGTTAATTCAAGATGGGGAAAGCAGGTAGCTTTGTTGAAGCTCGGGGAGGAAAGTAAATAGGAAGGCTTTACTTACATAGTATCCAGATCGTTGCTTGGATAAAGCCAATAGTTGCTTGACTTGAGACCAAGCTCTTCTTTGGTCCCTCGAAGGCCCACAAAGACCATGAAGGAACCCATGCTGTGCTGGACCATGTCAATTTGGGATTGGATCTCTGAATGGATTATAGAATTACAGTGCTGAAAAGGGCCAGAAATTCACTGAAATATACATTCACACACACCCATCTACCCCTTCGGATACCATAGTTTGCCACAAAGAGGCTATGGTGCTCAATACACCAAAATATATAAATATTTATATATCACTATATGGTATCACCATAATCATTGTCATCATTGTCGTTATTGTTATTTGTATTTTGCTTTTCTTCCAAAACTGGGAATCAAGGCCGCTAAACACAATACAGTTGGACCCCCGTATCCGCAGGGGTTTGGTTCCCAGACTTACTGCGGATACTGGAAATTGCAGATAATAGCAAACATTATTGAAAATAATGGGACTTCCAGTTTAAAATACCACAGAGTTGTCTTGGAGGACCTAGAAAATGTCTAGAGAAGACACCTCTAGTCATTCTTTGGAAGACTCTATGGTATGTGTTCCTCTTTTTGTGTCCCATGGATAACTGAAACTATGGATATTGGTTCCGCAGATATGAGAGTCTTACTGTAAAGCTAAAAACACACAAAAAAGTGAACATTAAAATTGGATTAAGCTTTTCACAATATTAAAATTATTTAAAACTACACTTAAAAAGAAAATACTATTAAAAAACAAAAAGCTATTAAAACAGACCTATATGGTACCCACAAGGGCCCTCAAGATGGCTCACAATAGTAAAAACAGGATTCTATTATACAAAAAAATGGGAAATAACAAATCAATTAACCAGGCATCTAAAGAAAAAGGGGTGACAACGTAAAGAGCATTCAGATTAACTGAGATTTAAGAGGGGTGTGAATAAGAAAAAGAACAAGGGGCTGATCAGCAAGGAACAGTAAAAATGAGTTGTCAATGTTTATAGGAAGAAGATCAGGAGGACCAAAGCTAAGAATAAGCCCAGGTTTGTGAGTGATTAAAAATAATAAAAACAGATATGTTTGGAGCCAGAGGAAGAACAAGGAAGCAGTAAATCCTTTGAATAGAAAAGATGAAGGAATGCAGGTGGGTGAACAAAGAGAGACCCCTTTTGCGTCTGCTTTCTACCAAAAGGGAGAGGATTCTGCATGAGCAGAGAGCACCTTGAGCTGCATCTGCACTGCAGAAATAATCCAGTTTGATACCGCCTTAAGTACCATGGCTCAGTACTATGGAATCCTGGATTTGTAGTTTGTTGTGACACCAGAGCCCTCTGACAGAGAAGGCTAAATATCTCACAAAATTACAGATCCCAGAATTCCACAGCATTGAGCCATGGCATTTAAAGTGGTGTCAAGCTGTTGTGCCATGCAAATCAGATATTGAAACATGGACTACTGTATTTATACTTTCTTATACCACACTTCTTTTTAATTCTCCTTATTCAGAGAATTATTGAGAGGCCCACTTAGAATGCTTCCCAAAAGCAACATTCAGACATGTGATACACTATGGGCTCATACATACCCCTCTTTTCCCCTCTCCCACACTAATTGCCTTGGGCCTTGCTGGATTGACCTAAATGGCATGAACAGGGCAATTACAGTTAGCCATAACTTCAAAATATCATTTGAATGCAGTCCTTTATGGTTTAGTCGCTAGGTGGCACTGGACTTAGTCATGCTGCAATCAGGAGACTCCTTTTGCCATATTCTGTAGTAGAAAAGAGAGAATAAAGTTCAGGTCTAGCTTTAGTCCTCCATGCGTTTTAGACTTCAACTCCCAGAAGCCCCTGTCAACTTGGCCAACAGTCAGGAATTCTGGAATCTGAATCTAAAACATCTGGAGAACCAAAGTTTGGGAACCACTATCCTGATGTGTGATTTCTAGGGCTGAGAAGGGAAATTAATGGCTCAGTGGCTTAATCCAGCCTGTGGAAAATATAGACTTAGTCCAGAGAACATTAGGTCTCTCCTTTCAAAGCCCTGTCCCATCTAGATCTGGATCTTCAAATTTCTCAGAGAAGCCCCACCTGAGAATGCTTCACTGACCTGTATGAATCAGAGGACAGGGGAGCAAAGCCTCATGTCATCTGGCCGGCTATGGGCTGCATGGAGAAGGCGAATCCAGCTCTCCACCTATTTAATTTCCTCACGTCTGTTCTAACCCTTCCATTATGACTCATATTTTGCAAATATTCTTCAAACTACTGTTTGAAATCATGATTTGGTGAACACTAGTGCTAACAGTAGTTGGCCTGATTCAGGCAACACCTGAAGAAATCGAGGGAATTGGTAAACATAGGAGGAAAGCAATAGATAGGGCAGGGAGAAGTTGATTGGAATATACTAGATGATTTGGAATCCACTGGATTATTGGAATCCACTGGAATTGCAGTTGATTAGCAACAATTTCTGATCCCCAGCAGCAACAAAAAGGCTTCCATTCCATCCTAGGTCCAGACCTACTTGGTTTCAAATATAGATCTCCTCCAACAATACTTTTGGACCTTGGGGGTAATGACCTTTTTATGACCTGGAGCATAATGAACTCCATTGAGAACATTCAACAATGTTTGACTTACCTGGTTTGCTTCTGATCTGAGGAGGCAGGAGCTTCGCCATCGTATTGTAAATGCCGGCATCTGAGATCACAATAGGAGCATAAATGTTCACCTCCCCATCATGTCCTTTCTGTACGCTCACTCCTGAAAGAGATTACTGCTTAGTAAGGACAACACTGGATTACCAATTCCACACACTTCTATGTAGGTTGCTCCAATCAGGGTCTCATTGCTGGTCAAACAGAGATGTATGAAGCAATCACATGTTGAAAACTCCTGAGAAATGACTAAGCCTCCTTCTCCATTCCCCCATTGGACCTTATGCCAGTCAGCCATTTATCTGGCCTGTAGACCTATCCATAGTCTGAGTAGGGCAGCCTCAGTCCTGGAGGTTTCGGCATTATTACTGTTGTATGTGCGTGTGTGTTTAATTGTGTATATTTTAATCTAATTTTAATTTTTTGAACATTCAATCTTGTTTTAGCTTTTGTATCTTGTGGATTTTTAACAATATGTTTTTTAATTTGTTGTAAGCTGCTTTGAGTCCCAAACTGGGGAAAAGGTGGGATAGAAATAAACATGGTTATCGTCATCATCTTCATTATCATCATCCCTTCCTTGACCTTTCCTCTATGTTTTTCTTCTCTTCACTTACAAAGTTCTAATTCCAAGGATTTCATTCTGGAACTCCTGCCTACAGCTACTTGTCAATACTAAGCAACTAACTCTGCACTTTTTCCCACTGGGGAAAACTAGCAGTGCAAGAGGAGGGAAGGCATGGAGAAGAATTTTGTTTCAGTTTACTTTAGTATCTTCCAAAATTTGTAGATTTCCTCCTATTTGTTTTGGCAAGAACTTAAAATTTGAACATGCAGCAAAACCCAAAATTGGAAGATTCAGTCAAACAAATTTTGAGTGTTAACATTTACAGGTTGGATTTGAATCCCTTTGTATTCAACCATATTAGTGCTGAATTAGGGTTGCCATCTATTTTTTTCCTCCACACAGGTGCCTTATCTTTAATGTATACATGGCAAGAAGATACAACATGGCCCTCTCCATGGCTGTGCCTGTTCAATTTGCCAAATACAAATGGGGGAGAAGTTCCTTATAGTCTATGCTTGACAAATTTACCCAAGTTCATCCTCTTCCCCCAATATTCAGATGAAAAGGGAGGCAGATTTCTCCCTTTGGAATGGAGACACTACCAAATTCCATTGACAACTCACCTATTGCTTTGCCACACTCTGAGAGCAAGATCTGACTCACAGGGGCCCTCATTAGCACAGCACCTCCAGATCTCTCGATGACAGGGATGATGTGGAAAGGGATCTCGCTAGGGCCTCCTTTAGGGTACCATGAACCACGCTGATAGTGCCGAACTAATATGCTAGTCATGAGGAAACTGGAGTCTTTTGGAGGAACTCCTGAAAATTATTGGAGGAGGGGAAGGGAATAAGAGTTTGAAAGAGAAAAAGGGTGATTGCGACAGCTGAAACATTAGAGGATCTTATCTGATAGGATGCCCCAACTGTTTGGAAAATTTCAATGTTACAGCCAGCATACCGTTCAACATTTCACAGATAAAAAACAGGACACATATAGCCAAACATCATCAGAGAGTGGTCAGGATCACAAGAGTTATTAATGAGGAAGAACACACAAGCTAGGAGAGGCTATAGAAGTTTGATTTTGCCTGAGTCTACAGGGAAATCCAAGATTTCACCCCTTTTGTCCTTTCTCTCACAGTATGTACAAACTACTTTTGTATTTTGAACTCAGTTTCCAGCACCTGAAGTCAGCCAAGGATGAAGGGAGGAAATGGGATGACTAATCCGTCCCTGACAAATTGTGACAGTTGGAGGGGATGAGCCAGCCAGCCAGCTGACAACCAAGTTCTGAATGAAATAGGCAACAAAATAATAGTGTGTGCTTTGGTTCACAATATGAATTAAATGAGCACTATAATAACCAATAACTACAGTTGCAGAAGTACACACAGCCCAATGAGGACTGAACATAGTCAGTGGCCATGGAACTCAGGCTGATCTTTGGGGAGAGTAGCTTGATGGAAATGCAAAGGAATACTAGGAATAAAAAGAAGTGTCTGGAGTCCCAAACAGGAGTACTCCACACTGAAGTGTTTTGTTACAGCTTCCATTTGTGATATTTATTGATCACTGCACACTGTTTTATCTCTCGGTTGAATGCACAGAAATCAGGTGTTAGAATAATAGGCTTGATCTAGTCCCAAAAAGAAATTTTGTTGTACTTGAATGTCTCAACAAACTAGCTCCCTTTTTAACTTCTTTGTTGCAAGAAAATACAGTACACCCATCCTGTCAAGCATTCTCACATGACTTTCAAATAGTTTCTGATGGAAAAAAATGTACAGAAAACAATATGTAATTTTTAAAAATGTGAATGGCTAAAATGTGTGTCATTGAAAATATATGCAAAAACACAGTTTAGTAAGTGGGGGAAAGTTGTTTAAGTTAGGCCAGCCGTACAAGCAAATGTCCAAATTAGGAAAAACCTATTTAAAATATACAGATTTCAGTGCAGGAAGAGAACACAACAACCTCACAATCTGATATGAAACACAAAAGGGAAGCCAATACAGAGAGGATTCAGGGAAACTCAAAGAAACTTGGGCTAAATACCCCAGCTTGCCCCCATTCCGGAGCTCTGCAGTCCAAACAATGCAGGGCATTTACCCCAATCTGTCCCTGGGCAGTTCTCACTACTCTCAGAGCAGATACAGGGCTAGAACAGGGGCAAGCCAGGATAGGGCCCAATAAAACGTTAAAATATAATATCCAGTTTACTCCATTCCCGGTAGCCAAAACCTGGATCGGGCCCTATGTGTCCATGGGACCTATCCAGCAGGCTGCCCCTCACTGCCCCTGCCAGCTCCCTGGCTTTCCCGGAAGCCAGACAGGGGTCCCTCAACATGCGGCTGAGGCTGGTCACATACAGGGGATCTGCAGTCATATGTTGCAGCCCCCCTTCCTGGCTTCCGTGTCAGCAGGGAAAATGGCGCTTGTGGCTGCAGTGATGAGCTAGGGTTCTATTTGGACGCCCACCTGTTTTCTCCATGTAACAAGGGTGGAACGAGCCAGCTCTTAAGCCGGAATACGCTAGCAGGGAGCTGGTGTATCCTGGCTGGAGGAGATCAGCCGTAAAACAGAGAGATTTTCACATCCCTATATCAATCATGCTCCTCACTGCATGCTCACTGAGTACTTATCTACACTGATTGGCAGTGATTCTCCAGAGTAAAGGCTTCCCAGCCATACATGGGGAAGCTAGGGGTTGAATCTGGGAACATCCACTTGCAAAACATGTGCCTTAATTTTTATTTTTTATTTTTAATTACTTATACCCCGCTCTTCAGTCACAAGGCTATCAGAGCGGCTTACAATTTGTTTTAAGCGATAGCTATTTACACATCTACACTGCATTAAACAGTTTCCAATGTGTGTTAGCTAATTGCCCCCCACAAGCTGGGTACTCAATTTACCGACCTACGAAAGGATGGAAGGCTGAGTGAACCTTGGAGCCCGCTGGAATCGAACTTGCAACGTGGTGGCTTGCAGTACTGGCATTTAACCACTGCGCCACCAGGGCTCCCTTGTAGCTTAACACTGAGCTACATGTGTTGCAGCAGCAGAATCTCACTTTCATTAAGAAAAAAAGATAGGATAAACTCTCCATGGAGAGAGGTGATGAAAAGCCAGGTACGGAAGAACAACAAAGCTATGGAAAACAAGCCACCCCAAGGAAAAAATGACCAGGCTTTTCCTCACCATAAAAAAAGTAGCTGAAGATCGCTTGCAGGTCCTTATTGGTGGTCAGCTGCTCTACAATCTTGCTTTGGCTGGAACATGCCAACATGAAAACAGGAGAGATCCAGTGAATGAGGCCCCATCGGATCATGAATGTAGACAGCCACAAGGGAATCATTTTCAGCATGGCAAGCAAAGGTGTATGTGCTGTTGTAATCTTTGGGTGAAAGAATAGGAAAACTTAGTAAAAATAGTTGTGAACAGTTATATTATTATTATTATTATTATTATTATTATTATTACCCACCTCTCCCTGTATAGATTGAAGTGGGGAACAACAACAAATTGGACACACAATATCAGATAAAAGAATATATAAAACGAATACATATTAAAAACAATCAATACATACTTTAAAATTTGTTGATTTAAAAATCATCTAGGTAGGCCTGTCGGAATGTTTTGTACACCTCCAACCAAACACATGAAGTTGAACAACCACATAGGGGTTCCCTTAAGTCTGGCACATTGCTAATGTTTGCTGTGGAAAAAACCTCACATGGTATGTCATTCCTAACTTCACACAGTTTTGCAATAAGTACAAAACAACAAAAATAACATTTTTAAAGCCATTATTTTAAAATCTCAATCTTCTTGAATCCACTGGCAGAAAAACAATATTATAAGTGTAGTAAATAAAATACAAAATGTTATCAGGTTCCAGAAATATAAAATCAAACAATGAAAAGACATACTGACATATCACATACTCAGATTCCCCTCTGCCAAGGAACAATGGGCCTACTGTGGTCTTCTGATCCCACAGTGCGGAGGTGTCCCAGTTAATTAAAAGTACAGGCAGCCCTCCATAGCCACGGGTTGTGCGTCCACAGATTCAGCCAACTATGGTTTGAATTTTTTTAAAAAAAAAATAACTCCAAAAAGCAAACCTTGATTTTGCCATTTTATATAAAGGATGCCATTTTACTACACCATTGTATATAATGGGATTTGAGCATCCATGGATTTTTGTATCCATGGGAGGTCCTGGAACCAAACCCCAGTGGATACCAAGAGCCCACAGTGCTCAGCATGGTCTCTCACCTTTGATAGTCTCATGAACTCTTTGATGGCCTTTTTCTCCCCAGGGAATTGCCTCTCCAGCTCCTTCACAAAGGCTTTCTCACCAGAGTGGAGTTCATACTCCTTGTCCCCCAAGGTGATAACATCATAGGGATCCTCTAACCGAACCCAATCTAGGTGCCCATCAGTCAGCTGGTCTATGGTCATTCGTGCAATGCTGTTCTCATGCATTTCTCCCACGTAGTGGATGCCTAAGAACAATGAGAACACAGAGACAGAAAAAGAAGGAATATTTCTTGAGAGGGAGCAACAAGTAAAGTGGACTGATATTTATTGACAACTTTCCTTTAACTTAGAGTTAGAATTCTTAATGCATCTGCAAAGTCTTCTCATGCAGCAAAGGTAAAGGGGGGAAACCCGATAGCTTGTTGTGACAGGTTGTTATCATCATGACCTCAGTTTCACAGTCTACCAGGCATTACTGACTGAAGTTCTGGACCATCAGTCATTTGGATTCTATCCAAGAATCTAGGAATCAGTGAGATATTGTTGGATAATGTGGCATGTTCTGATTAGTCACATTTGGTAATAATGCTATTGTGATCTTATCTATGGCAATTTCATTCAGAGGATCTATTTATTTATTTACTATTTCCCTGCCTCATCCCCAGCCCTGGGACTCAAGGTGGCTTGTTGTTGTTTGCCTTCAAGTCATTTTGTATATATGGCAGCCCTAAAGTGAACCTATCATGGGGATTTTTTATGTACTGTGGTCAGTAAATTGCCTACTGAAAGCCTACCAGGAGAACATGAATGTGTCTTATGTTCACTGCATGTTGTGAAGTGTCAAAAGCAAAGAAAAGCTGTCTGAGGCCTAAAGACTAGCCACCTGGAAGACTTTGGTTCATAGGAGCCATAATGGAATTTTGCAGCTGTGTGAACTCACAGTAATGAGGCCAGTTATGTCCTTGAAGATGACATATGAAATATGGGAAACAAGATTAGAAGGCAACCAATGAAGAAGGGTTGCACATGTGCAGACAGCTAATGAAGGATGTCTGAAGATAAGACAACACCGGCACTGGAAATTCTATCTCCTCATTAAAATATACTTCAAAATTTAGAGTTTCTCTCATAACATCTCTCTGATTATGGCAATAAAGAAATTATTTTTAAAATGCTTTTTGCTAGAAGACTTATAAGTTCATATGTTATTGTTTTGTGATTTTCTTAAACAAATTTTCTTATTCAAAGACACAGCTGTGTTAGTCTGGAATATCAGTTAGCAAGGGGATCTTGTAGCACCTTTGAGACTAACTGAGAGAAAGAAGTTGTAGCATAAGCTTTCATAGACTTAGTGTACCTCCTCAGATATATAGCATTCACTCCATGTATCTGAGAAAGTACACCAACACTGCTGACACACTGCAGAAATAATGCAGTTTGACACTGCTTTAACTATCATGGTTCCATCCTATGGAATTCCAGGATTTGTAGTTTATTGTAGCACCTGAGCTCTCTGTCAGAGGCTAAATATCTCACAACACTACAAATCCCAAAATTCCATAGCATTGAGCCATAGCAGTTAAAGCAGTGTCAAACTGCATTATTTCTGCAGTGTGTCAGCAGTCCCAGTCCCAAGTCTACAAAAGCTTATGCTACAGCTTCTTTTTCAGGAAATCCCTGCCGAAGTGGGGAGTGTGTGTGTACTTCTTTTATAGGAGGCTCTCTCCAGACAGACTAAGCTCTTGCTATAGTCCATCTGGGAGAGCTTCCTGTAAAAGAAGTACCCCCCCTTTTCCTTGCCGCAGCAGGGAAATTCCAAAGATATATGGAGTGAATGCAGTGGTGGGGAGGGGTATTGTCGCTGCTTCTTTTACAGGAGGCAGACAACTGAGGGTGGGTGGTAGGGCAGCAAAGAGGAGTCCAGACAAAAGATGAGAAACCAGCTGCCCCTCCAGCTGGGACGGAAAAATCTGTAGAGGGCAACAACCAGGGCCAAGCCCACTTTCAAGCCAACCAGTTGACAAGGTAGGAAGGCCAACTGAGGGCAAAAAGAAGTAAGCAGTCCCTTTTGCCTGCACCATGGGCAAAAACCCTGTACTGTCCCCATATTCGCAGACCAGTTGACACATGGCATTTTCAACTATGCATATTTTTACCGGGGTTTTCCTGGATCTGTAAGATTCATGGTTTGCTCTGCATTTGAGGGGGAAACTCAGATTTTTGGCTGTGTGGCAGCCAAGGATTGGCTTCGGAGGAAAGCCAGTGTGGGACTTCTGGTGGACAGGACTCTGTTCTGGTGCTTTTTTATTTTTTATTTTTCAATAGTGTACATATCTGGATAAGCGTTTCTCCGCTTATGCAGTAACACAGTACTTTGGGATCATGCATATTCTCTTATTCACATGCATGAGTGAACAGGAAAAAAACCACAGAGCAACCCCGGCCATGTTTCCAGAAACAGTACGGTGTACAGGACATGTGATCAGCATAGGACCATCCATTTACTCCGACATGGATTACAGTGTGGCAGGATACTCTGATCTACAATTGGACAAAGCCGATGCATGTGGTATTTAAGGGGGTGCTGCAGTTCAAAGAAATACACCACAATTACGAGGTAGTTGTGGGGTTTCCCACCAGTGCAAACAAGCCCTTAAGAAGGGAGTTCCAGAGCCTAAGAGCAGCTACCAAGAAGGCCACCATCACACATCTGCCATGAAGCCCCCAATGTTCCAGTTCATTGTGGAAATGAAACCCTAAAAAGAGTAGAGAATATTCATTGGGGGGGGGGAATCTTCAAAGTCCCCTTCTTTTTGGAGGGAGGGGGAGCAAAAACAAGTGGAAAAAGAAAAAAACTTTAGAACAGTGACGACACTTGGGGAGTGCGGAGAGGCCAAACCACACCAAGTGACACTGTCAGGGGGAGAGGTGACAACAACCTTAGTGACACCACAGCTTCAGAAATTATTAGGAAAGAAAGGAAGTCTACTGAAACATTTCAGCTGAGCTCTAGGTTTTAAAATATTTTCTCTTCCACTTCCTTACATATCTTCTCTCAAAACATGCCTTTTAACTTGTATTGGTAATGTCACCTGGACTGACAATTTTGTTAGAACATTGGAGAAGTGCATAGTCTAGTGGGTAACTAAGCTTGAATCCAAACATCTGTTCTGTAGTTGCAGCTCAGGGGACTCTACACATTTATAGCACTATGATTTCATTTGAACTGCTGTGGCAACATCCTATGGAATCCTGCAATTTGGAGTTTGGGTAAGGGTATTTGGAACTTTCAGCCAAAGAGTTCTAGTGCTTCCACAAACTACAAACCCCAGGATTCCATGAGATGCACCCATGGTAGTTAAAGTGAAATTGTGGTCCTACAATTGTGTGGTGCAAAAGGCTCCCAGGTCAGTTTGTATTTGAATCATACCATTATTCAAAGCTTCTGCAACTCCTGCTGTGAATAAACCTGGTGAGGCAACCAGCTGGTTCTCCTCCAACTGTGAGGTATTTCACTTCAATTTTATCTCTTACCGACATCAAATTCAAAGCCTTTCTTATTGTAGGTGTGGCAACATCCTCCGGCCTTGCTGTGCTGCT
Source organism: Gambelia wislizenii (assembly GCA_030847615.1). Classification (NCBI taxonomy): domain Eukaryota; kingdom Metazoa; phylum Chordata; class Lepidosauria; order Squamata; family Crotaphytidae; genus Gambelia; species Gambelia wislizenii. The sequence goes on along the minus strand of JAUMIR010000006.1, from coordinate 29,711,682 downwards.
CCAGCACCAAAACTCGTTTTCCTGTCTTTGCCAAAACTGCCGCCACAGATAGACCTCCGATGCCGCTTCCAATAACAATGGCATCTAAGTTGGAGGGCACTTTATCCAGCGAAAAAGCTGGGGAGGAGGAAAAGAAGGAAAGAAAATCAGACACAAGTAAGTTCTTGTATATGAAAAAAAAAAAGTATCATATCAAACATGAGGCATTCGAAGCAGGCAAAAGGAAACAATCTAGAATTCCAAGAACTCTCTCTCTGGCTTTTCTTCGCAAACGAAGATTCAGGAAGGACACATCCCGCGCTTTCTGCAAGCGCGCTGATGACTAAAAAGGCCAATCCGAGATAAACAAGTCTGGTTGCAGAAAGCACAGCAGAGAACTAAACTGTAAAAATTCCAGGAAAAAAATACAATGCATTTCAGTTCTTGGGCATTATCTGTTTCAAGGGTGGGCAAAGTGCAGCCTGCAAGCCACATGCAGTTCCCCACGGCTTTCTTTCTGGCCCTCAGGGGACACACACAAAAACTGCAAAATGTTTTTTGCTCCACAATGTCCTTTAGGGGGTGTGGAAGGCATTTCTGCTACATCGGAGGGGGGTGCAGTCTGGGGTAAAAAAGCTTTACATTTTTTTTTAAATCTTTTTGCCCCAAAATACCCTCTGGGATGTGTGGGGGCCATTTCTGCCACATTTTGGTGCCCGTGGGACAATTTAGGCTCAGGAGATGACATTTTTGAAACTGGAAATGACTTTCACTCACTTCCTATTATTAAAAAAAGGCTGCCTATTGGTGTAAAATGGCCCAGGAAGGCCCCAAAACATGGTGAAAATGGTCCCATGCCCCTACAAAGTGTGGAGGGGGTACAATGTTTGGAGAGATATTTATTTATTTATTTATTTATTTATTTATTTATTTTTGTGGGAGAGGGTACATTGGGGAGTAGGGCCCTCCAAGGTCTCCTGAGGGGCTAACATGACTCTTGCGACTCACACAGTTGCCTTCCCCTGATCTACTTAATAGAAATTTATTTGGGAAGTCCATTATTTTATTTATGTAGATAAGTAGTTTTTATGCTGCCTTTCAAGGCAAAAGCCAAAATAAGATGGCTTACCAAAAAAAAAAAAAAAATTAAAATTCAATGGCCAAGATCTAATATCTACCAGAGGGAAAAAAATGCTAGTGGAGCTCGACTGTATTTTCCACATGCACAAAGTAGTACCCCATCAGACATGCTAGAGAAGTTAGTCCACATCATTTGTAAGCATAAAAACCTTGTTGTCCCTATCGGAAAAAGAATGATAGTGCATGTCCACAGGAGTGTATATTCACTGGTTAGAAAGAGAAAGAAAATGGCACTGTTTCAAGGCTGCACAAGCAAAAAAAAAAACAAAAAAAAAAAACGGCAAGGGATTCTGCTGCTGGGGATGAACTAGAACTAGGCTTTCCTCTAGTGTTGTAGTTGTGCCAGTCAAATTATGTCATCAGATACTGGTCAATGCTAGTGATGGGAACTAACTAGTGATCAATTAAGATAGAAATTTTGTAACAGAAAAAGGCAACTTAATTACATCAACTTTTAACTGGAGTGATTGAGTCAAGTTGGAGTTGTAGTATGAATTTAATTCCAGAATTAAGACAGTGTTTTAAGAGCCTTTTTTCTTTTTAACATTTCTCAGACGGTTCTTTACCTAAAGCCTGCTCATCTTGGATTTTTTCAAAACTACAGTTGTCCCACCATATCCACAGATTTGGTATTCACGGATTTAAGTACAGTATTCACAGCTTGAAAATATTCTTTAAAAAAATAATAATCCAAAAAGCAAACCTTGATCTTGCCATTTTATACAAGGGACACGATTTTGCTATGCCATTGCATGTAATGGGACTTGAGTATTCACGGATTTTGGTATCCATGGGGGGTCCTGGAACCAAACCCCAGCGGATATGAAGGGTCAACTGTACTTCTTCCTTTTTTGTTAATCCCTCAGGATTGGGAAATCACAATGTTTAGGTCACAAGATTCAAACCACTTACTGAATAATAATTCCAGGAGGATGAATTGTGTTAAGGCTTTTTGGGGTCAGCACTCTCAATAACTAATCCTTCCCAACTCCATATGAAAGAATTCATATTACAGTAATTAATATAGGGTTGTTGTTGTATCTATTGAATCTGGAGGATTTTAGGAAGTTGTAGAAACACTTGAAATCCATGTTAAGTAAAGACCAGGAAAATAAAGCGGGGGGACATAGAACATCATTTCAGACAACTTTCTCATGTACTTTAGAAAAGTAAATTTTGCCCTAAATCCAGTTGCTGTTCCCAACTAGAGTAGCATCATCTGTTCACTGATTTAACTGATCTCACTAGTTGGTCCACAAATAGGCCTTTGAAACTGAACTTTAAAAATTTGCAATTTTTTCCTCCAAGAGGTTTAGGGCAGCATGTACAATCCCTCCTCCCACACCTTTTATTATCATCATTAACGATAATAAATTGAACATTAGATTGACAAAAAGTAACGGGACCAAAATTTACAGGGAACTCTTCATGACTCAGTATGGAATTTAACTCTGTTCTTGCTTATTCCTGTTGAACATTCTAATCAGCACAGTGTTTTGGCTTTATCTTGAGCTGCCCTAGCAAGTCTGGTATAGTTATGGAACTATGTTGGGACATGAAGGAGAGAGAAGCAAATCAGAGGAATACTGGAAAATAAGTGAGGCATGGCAGGAGGCAAATGGACTCACCATCAGTGATCATAGAATCATAGAGTTGGAGGAAACCACAAGGGTCATCTAGTCCAACCCCCTGCCCTGCAGGAATACACAATCAATGCAATCCCAACAGGTGGCTGGCCATCCAGTTTCTGTTTAAAAACCTCCAAAGAAGGAGCCTCCACCACACTCAGAGGCAGTGCATTCCACTGACAAACAGCTCTTACTGTCAGGAAGTTCTTCCTAATGTTTAGATGGAATCTCTTTTGAGTAGTTTGTAGTTTGAATCCATTGTTCTGTGTCCTAGTCTCTAGAGCAGCAGAAAACAAGCTTGCCCCATTTTGAGTATGACATCCCTCCACATATTTAAATATGGCTATCATGGCACCTCTTTACTTTCTCTTCTCCAGGCTAAACATACCCAGCTCCCTAAGCTGCTCCTCATAGGGCATGGCTTCCAGACCTTCCACCATTTTGGTCACCCTCTTCTGGACATGTTCCAGCTTGTCAATATCCTTCCTGAATTGCAGTGCCCGGAGCTGGACACAGTATTCCTGGTGAAGTCTGACCAAAGCAGAATAGAGTATCAATCTAGACACTATACTCTTATTGGTGCAGCCTAGAATCACATTTGCTTTTTTAGCTGCTGCATCACACTGCTGCCTCATGTTCAGTTTGTGGTCCATTAAGACTCCTAGATTGCTTTCACATGCACTCCTATCTTGTAGAATTAGAGAGTGTAAGACAACTGACAAAACAGGGCATCGACCTTTGCCAACAATACAGTCAGTATTCTTGGAATGTAGCTATAGGTCATGATAGCGTTTTGTGGGATCGTCATGTTTATACAGCCTAAGTGTACCCTCAACGTTATCACGTTTCTTTCCAAAAGGCCTACAGGATTGTGGGAACAGAAGCTCTTGTCAGTGCATAAAGATTATTGCCTAATAAAGTTATCATTTGTTTCAAACTAGAGAATTTCCTACAAACAGCATTATCTATATCATACTATAAGGGTGGAGAATGTGCAGCAGCCCAAGATCTGTTATTGCCTCTGCCAGGAAAAACCTGCCCCACCCATCACCCCCATCACTACTGCCTATTCTATGTCTCATTTGAGCAGCAAGGTAGAAGGTAACCTGGGTGGGTCCATGAAGAGCAATGCTAACTGCACAAAATAGACACTGGTGGTCTTCACAGAACCTTGTTGTTGTTAACTACCCTCAAGTCAATTTTGACTCATGACAATCCTATGAATGAGAGACCTCCAATTTACCCTATCCTCAACAGCCCTGCTCAAGTCTTGCAGACTCAGGGCCATGGCTTCCTTCATTGAGTCTATCCAACTGCAATGCAGTCTTCCTCTTTTCCTACTGCCTTCTACCTCACCAAGCATTATTATCTTTTCTAGTGAGTCATGCCTTGTCATGATGTGTTCAAAGTACGACAGTCTCAGTACAGGGCTTGACTATACCTGTCACAAACCCTGACTCGCCCCACCCTCAAATCTGTCCTGACAATGCCACACAACGTGTGTGCCTTTTTCCTTGAATCTGGTGCAATAGTGACATGTGCTATTTGCACCAGACTCAGAAATACCCCCTTAATCAGGGTTTTTAAAAACTCTCAGTTTTCTCTGGAGTTTGCTGGAAATTCTGGAGAAAACTGCCGTGTGAACAAGCCATCCACACTGGATTTGGGGGTGGGGAGGAGAGGAAGGACAAGTGCTGCCTGAGGTGCCACCATTCCCCCACTCCTCAGTTCTACTTCTCAGTCCAAAAGCAAAGCCCTAATAGTAGGCACTCTCTCTGAGGTCAGAACCCTGGCAAACCCTGCCATTGCAATGCTAGCTGTCTGTTCTGGATTCAGAGGGGGTGACCACCACTGCCATTTTGCTTTTCCAACACATAAATCGCTCCTCCGAGCTCCAGGAAAAGCAAAGCCCGAGCAGTAGCTGCCCAGTGGCTTCAGAGAGGCGACTCCCATGGGTGCGTTTCCTGGGTGATTATTCACAGGAAAATCAAAGCACCAGCAGTAGTCACCTTCTCTGAAGCCAGAACGGGTGGCTTACTCACAATCGTGGGGCAGGCACTCATTCTACCTTCAGACCAAGTGAGTCCCGCCAGTGCTTTGCTTTTCTGGTGCATAATCGCCCAAGAAAAGCGAAGTGCCAGCAGGACTCACCTGATCTGAAGACAGAATGAGCTCCCACCCTGCCATTGGGAATAAACCGCCTGTTCTGCCTTCAGACTGGGTGAGTCCCACTGGTGCTTTGCTTTTCCTGGGTGATCGTGTGCTGGAAAGCAAAGCGCCAGTGGGACTCACCCAGTCTGAAAGCAGAACGAGTGCCCATCCTACCACCATGAGTAAGCCACCCGTTCTGGCTTCAGAGAAGTCGACTACCGCTGGTGCCTTGATTTTCCTGTGCACAATCACCTGGGAAAAGCAAAGTGCCAGTGGGACTCACCTAGTCAGAAGGTAAAATGAGTACCTGCCCTGACATTGTGAGTAAGCTACCTCTTCTGGCTTCAGATAAGGCAAGTACTGCTGGGGTTTTGATTTTCCTGGATCTCAGACTCAAGCGTGAATAACAGGAAGCCAAGTAAAAACCCAACACAGATTTAGGCTCTGGCAGGTATGGCGCTGAAATCCAGGCCAGAATAATCCAAATTTATGTGCCACAGCTCCAGGCCAAAACAGGGCAAATCCCATCTGAATTTTTCCCCTCTGTGTAGTCAAGCCCGAAGTCATCTTGGCCTTTAGGGAGAGTTCAGGCTTGGTTTGCTCTAGGGCCCATTTATTTGTCATTTTAGCAGTCCATTGTATAAGCAGAACTCTTTGCCTGTATCAAATGAGTTGATTTTCTTCCTATCAACTTTCTTCACTGTCCACAGAATCTTCTAGGCCCCACAAAATGCCTGACTCTGACCAAGGTCCACCCCCAGAGCAGGAATATGGATAGCTATGGAGAGCCACATGCACTGTTATTCCTCTGCCGTGGCATCTCCACAGAAGGCAAGTACCTAGGCCCTACCACTGTCCCACTCTGGAGACCCAGGCTGGCTGCCTCCTGGCTGTGGCCTTTGCTGAAAACAAAGAGTGAGCAGATAAGCTGTTTAGAGCTGCCCCTTTCTGATGCTGAATTGCCTTCCTTCACATTCGGCTGCCTGAGGTGGGTGCCTCACTTTGCTTAATGGGCAAGTTATCCCTGTGGTGAACCTGTGACTCTTCAGAGGTCATTGTACTACTGATTCCAACATCCCTGAGTATCAGCAATGCTGGATGAAGCTGTTGGGAGTTAGGGTCTACCACTGCTTAGTAGGCTTGCCAGGTATAGTAAAGAACTAGGCTCCTATACCTTTAATATTAATAGTTCCTGGAGCAGAAAGACAAAATTTAAAGTTCCTCCAGGCAGAATTACACCACATCTCTTCCTGCACCCTACCTCCAAACCCACCTTTTCTATGCTGAACCCCCTGGCTGGTGGAGAACTGGTAGGGGTGGCGGAGAAGCAGCCAGCTGTAGGAACATAGCTTCAGTGCTATGTGTCCAGCTATAGGAACATAGCAGAATGCTTCTCCGTGGCCACTACCTCCCAGTTTCCAATGGCCTGTAAAGAGCCATGTGCAAGTCAACAGCTAAAAGGTGGGTTTGGAGAGGTGAGGAAAGAGACATTGTGTGGTTCCAACTGGAGGAACTTCACACTTCATCTCTCTATCCCAAGATCTGTTCACTTTAAAGGTCCCATTTCAACCTGGCCAACCTACTATTACCTACAAGAGTGCTAACACATCCCCTCAGTTTTTTCCCTCCACCCTAGAGGTACCCTACCCTTTCAGTCTTTTCTAAGTGGAATTCAATGGGACTTACTTATGCATAGGAACTGCATGGCATGTATGCAAACCTATACATATATTGTTGTTGTTGTTGTTGTTGCTTTCCTTTGTTCAGAGGAGGTTTGTCATTGCCTTCCTCTGAGGCTGAGAGAGTGTTACTTGCTCAAGGTCACCCCGTGGGTTTCCATGGCTGAGCAAGGATTTGAACCATGCTCTCCAGAATCGTAGTCCAATGTTCAAACCACTACATCACACTTACCTGGGTGTAAATCCCCTTGACCTTAGTGGGGTTTACTTCAAAGGATGTACACACAGGATTACACCATTAAAGAATGCATCCAATGTATCTTCCAATGTAACAGAAGATAGTTTTATCAATAATTGATTTTCAGTGGAAAGAATGGGATGAATATCTCTTCTAAGGATTTCTTTCTTCAGTGTTGAGACCTCTGAACCTTGGCTAAGTGAAGGTCGTAGTACAACCAACCTGCAACTCTTGTGTGACCTTGTGAAATTCTGAAATATAACAGGTGCTTTATCAAAGCCCTACATTAACCTGAAAGGAAAGCAGTTATAAACATTGAGCTTTATCAGTGAGGCTGATTTCTTTTGTGACACATTCTCCTCACTTGATTGCTAGAAAATCAGGTAAAGCACATGCTCACTGCCATATATTCAAAGGTCACTATGTCTTCCAAAAACAACACCCCTTATCAAAGTCAGTCCCATAAATCACAGCAGTGAGTCCTCCCACAGACCAGAGAATGCTAGTGAAGTAACAAGTGCTGTAGAGAACAGTGCTCAGTCCCTGTCCTAGAGAACTTACTTACAGTATACACAGCATGCTCTCTCACACACACACACACACGTGATTACAATCAGCTGACCTGAGCCAGCTGGTCCAATGGACACGAATTCTGGGAGCTGTAGTCTGAAACACCTGGAGGGCCACAGATCAAACAACACTGCTGTAAAGCATGATGTAGTGGTCCAGTATTTGTAAAGGTTGAGTATCCTTTATTCGGAAATCCGAAATCCAAAGTACTCCAAAATTGTCCACATAGATGGCTGAGATAGTGACATCTTTGCTTTCTGATAGTTCAATCCATACAAATTGTGTTTCATGCACAAAATTATTAAAAATATTGTGTATAAAATTACCTTCAGGCTATGTGTATAAGGTGTATAGGAAACATTAATGATCTTTGTCCCATCTCCAAGATATCTAATAATGTATATGCAAGTATTCCAAAATCTGAAATCCAAAACACTTCCAGTCCCAAGCATTTCAGATAAGGGATACTCAGCCTGTAATAACAACAATAGGTTTTCCCTGGGTGAGTAATCAAGAAGAGCAAAGGACTTCTGGCATGTTTTTTGTGAGGAGGGGCCATCTCGTCTACACAGCCTATCAGACACAGGGAAAAAGTATACTTGTGTTATGTCTGCTAAATTCAATGCCAATATTCTTTGTCTCTCATCCTTGGCCTAGGGCCAATAAAAGTTCAGTGGGTACAGCTGTCATACTAGCTTTAACTGTGCAAATGCATTCCTGGACACTGGTGAAACCTGGGCTTCCAAGCTCAGGTCTAAGTCCTGAGTATGCCCAAACTGCAAACCTGTGGGCCCATCTACACGAGGGGGAAAAAATCCAAAATACCTCATAGTATTGGCATCTCATAGCAGCAGCGACATGTCTAAACAGTTTTTCTGGCCTTGGGAGCCCCCATAAGCCTCGCATTCCTGATGGTGGGGGTGAGTGATTTACTCGTGTTAGTTCTTCACTGCCATCACGGTTTTTTTAAAAAAGTAATCCCAAGGTGCACTGGTGCAATAGAGCAAATCTCCAATTGTATAAGAAAACAAAACAGAAACTATTGATCCTTTTTATCGCCTTAGCGAGTGATTGCTAAGGTGAAAATCCAACATGGCGGCAGTGGGCGCTTGTCTTCCTAGCAAGCCCTGCCCCTGCTTTCGACCAGCCAATCAGCTTTGTGCTTCTGTTCACGTTTTTTATTCTTCAATAGTCCAAAAGAGCAAAAATGTGCACCCACCTCGCAGTTTGTGAAAAAGTACGGGGAAATCTGCGAAGGCTTTTGCCTAGTTGTTTTTGCTGTTTTGTCCCCCACTTCTGAATAGTGTGGACTGGCGCTGGATCCTGTTTAGAAAGGTAGGATTCCCAGCGAATTCCATGAGGGGTATTTTCACAATTTAGACAGGCCCAAGGACTCTTGGAGATGAGGGTTCAAATCCCAACTCAGCTCTGGAAACCCACTGGTTGACCTTGGGCAAGTCACACATTCTCAGCCTCAGAAGAAGGCAATAGTAAACCTCCTCTGAAGAAATCTTGCCAAGGAAACCCTATTATAGCATCGAAGCAATTTTAAACTTCAGTTGAGCATTTAGAAATATACTTGAGGCATCTAAAGAAAGGGGCAGGCAAAATTATCAAGGGCATGCGAATGCAGCAAATCTAAGAGTTCTATGTGGTAATGATTTTCTAAGTCTTGCTCTCTGCAATGGCAGAAATGTAGGGATCCAAAGAAAATTTCTTACTGGGAAGGCAAAGTCCTCAAACCACCACCACCCCCACAACCTGTAGCTACACCTAAGTTAGGGTTGACTTGAAGGCACAGAACAACAATGCTCTCTCTACAACCCTTCCCCCAGCTTCTTGTTTCCTGACATTAAAAATCAAAGTGTAGAAGGGAGCATACCATTGATACAACACGTTTGTCTGTTCAAGAAAGGGAGCACAAGGACCAAACTGCATGGCATACGTCTGGTCATGTTTAACATGTCTTGGGGCAATGCCGTGCTCCAGTTCTATCCAAATTATTTCCATTCCACCCAGCCTCACTTACCTTTCTTGAGGACCTTTTTCCGAGCTTCCATATCAGTGACTATCGGCTTTGGTGAGTGCAAAATCAGTTGGCGAAAGGGGTTCTCCCCTATGCCATGGATAAAATAGAAATAAACAAAACTGGCAATCACAAGGGTGAGCAGCAGCAGGAGAACGAATAGGGCCAGCAGAAATGACGGCATGACTGTCTGGTTGCTCTGTATGCGAGAGAGTAAGAGAAGAACTGATGGGAAGTTCTGTGTTCACCACATTGCAAGGCTTGAGCAAACACGTCCCATTACATACTATGTAACACCAGCAGGGCACCAGGCCAACTAGAAGAAAAGAGACTTGCATAACTCTGTAACTCCGCAAACGCATGTCTTTGTGTCAAAAACAATTCCCAGGGACCTTTGTCTTGGTGGGGAAAAGAAGCTCTTGCAGAAGACAGTGGCGGATAGCATGAGAAAGGCAGAGTCTCAAAGGTGGTGACCCCCAACCCAACATATCACCTTCACCTTCACTTGCTCTGCAACCAAAGAACAGGGCTGGGTGTGAGGAAAAATGCTACTAAACCTTGGAGGAGGGGGCAGCAGGGAAGAGATTTATACTCCCTCCTCTTCACATTGGATTGGAAGTTGGTAGGGTGCTTAAGAATTCTCTGCTAGAGAACACTAGTGCTGTAGTTCAAATCAGTGGGCCAGAGCTCCCTAGTTTACAGTTCTATGTACCTTCCCAAACTATAAATCCCAGGATTCTGCAGGATGGAGTCATGGCAGTCAAAGCAGTATCAAACTGTTATAATTGTGTGATGTAGGCACACCCTAAATCCAGCAGAACACTGGGTGGGTGCAGCAGGAATCTGGGTTGTGGAGAGGGTTGTGCTCATGGACACAATCTAGTAGGATGAGGCAGAAGGTCAGTGCTGTCCATCTATAAACACACCACTGGCACACAAAGACAAAAACCACTTTGTGAGACTAACATGTATTATACATATTAAATAAATAAATAAATAAATAAATAAATATGGTTAAAGTGGTACAGAGAGTCAGTGTTGAGTGTTGGAGTAGGACTCCAGGCGACCAGGGTTCAAATCCCTGCTTGGCCATGAAAACCCCAGTGGGTAGCCTTGGACAGGTCACACTTTCTAAAGGGCCTAGTGAACAATAAGCCAGTTTAGGGGCTTATCACATAAGGAAGGAAGTGGCAGTGCACCCCGATAATAGCGCTGCCTACCTTGCTTTATTGCACAATATCAGCATGTTTCAGCTGTTCTCCACTCCAGTTTCATGGGAAACAGTGGTAAACACGAGTCTTTTTGCTAACTGGAAAAATCTGTTAGCAAAAAGACCCACCTTTACCACTGTCTCTCATGGGACAGGAATAGAAGAACAGCTGAAACACGGCAACATCATGTGATAAGGCATGGCGGGATGCACTACTCTCAGGCTTTAAAGCTGCTTCCCTTTCTTTGTGTGATAAGGCTCTTAGACTGAAAAGGGACTGGCTCTGCCCCAGAATTGGCTCTTCTTGACTTGGTCACACTGCCAAACCTGATCTGGTACCTCATGAAGCTGGTACTCCCAACAGCACAGCTTGTCCACCTTGCACAAGCTTTGTCCACCCTATTTTTGGAAATTCTCTAGACCAGAGGCTCTTAACTTTTTCTTTACCAGGGACCCCCTTTAAATATTTTTTGTTGTTGCGGAGCCCCAAGACTTAACTCAAGATTTACAACCCTAATAATAACAACAATAATATCTGATGATGATGATGATGATTATAATAATAATACAATTACACCATCCATTAACCCTTTCTGCAGAGGCACTGGAGGGGAGGGAAGACTTTTCTTCTGCTTCTTCATGCAAAGTTGTGGCTGGAACAGATTGAACAGCAATGCGTAGGCCAAGCCAGCCAGCCAACCTGCCTTAGTCTTGGCTCCTGTCATGTGGGCTGAGCAGCCTTCAAGCCTTTGCAGGCCCCTGTGAGGATGTTGCAGCCCCCTGGGGGTCCACAGACCACAGGTTAAGAACCACTGCTCTAGGACTTTGCCCACCTGAACCTGTCCTAGTTGGCAACAAGTACAGTTCCCTGCTAAGACCTTTGTTTTAAGGCAGGGCCATTGTCTGAAACCCTGACTTATGTACATCTTGGCATTTTATCTAGTTGGCTCTGAGATGGCAGATCTTCTGATTAACTTGTCTGGCTCAGTTCTGCCTACTCTGTGAAGCTGGGGAGTTGCACTCAAAAAATGAATAAATAATTAATTGAGAAATGTTCCAAGCCCTGGCCATTTTTGGTGAAACTGCTTTATCACAAATGTGTGTGTGCATGTGCCTTCAAGTCATCTGTTGACTTAGGGCAACCCCATAAATTTCATAGGGTTTTCTTAGGCAAGGAATACTCAAAAGTGGTTTTCCCAGTTCCTTCCTCTGAAATGTAGCCTACAGCACTTGGTACTCGTTGGTAGTCTCCCATCCAAGTACTAACCAGGGCTGACCCTGCTTAACTTCCAAGATCAGATGGGATCTGGTGCCTTTATAGCATTTAGGCCTTTTTTTTTACATGAATATACATACATATTTTTTAAAGAGCAAGAGAATAAATGGAAATGGAAGAGTGAACTAGAATAGAGTCAAAAGTTAGAAAAGTTACTTTATTGGACTCCAAGTCGAAGTCTGAATTCCACAGTTAGCATGACCACTTGGAAGTTCAAAAAAATAAAATATTTATTCAAGAATAAGCCCTACTGATTTCAATAGAGCTTACTCCCAAGTAAGTATACACAAGATCTGTGCCTCATTTTTTTTTTCCTGGAGTGTGACCATACTGCACAATTATAGTAGTTTGGTACCACTTTAACTACCATGGAACTATCCTACAGAATCCTATGATTTCTAGTTTGCTGTAGTACTTCAAATTTTCTTGTACCTTCTGCTAAGTCCAGCATTAGGGCTCTCTGGCACAGAGTTACTACTCCCTTATAAACCTACAAATCCAACAGTAAGAGCCACAGCAGTTAAGAGTGCTGTCAAAGCATTGCAGTATATCTGTGTAGTGAGGATGCCTACACTGGGTGATCCAATGCTGTACTTCACTCTCCTGAACTACAGCAGAGAATTCTAAGTTACCCTCTCAAACTACAAACCCCAGGATATCATGCAATAAAGTGCTATGCTTATGCAATGCTGTGATTATATAATTATGTAAAATAATAATAATAATATAATTATAAAGTACAGTAATTATTTCAGTTGGATCTGGCTAATTTTAGATTATGGAGTAACTTTCCCAGCATCCCAAGCGGAAGGCGAGACAAAACATTTCTCACTCGAATCAAGCTCAGAGAAGGCTCAGCTCTGCAGCTTTTCCTTCCTTTTCTGCAGTTCAGTCCCTCATCCCAGAGCAGTGGTCCTTAACGTGGTCTGAGGACCCCCAGGGATCCGCAATGTCCTCACAGGGGGTCCGCGAAGGCTTGAAGGCTGCTTGGCACTCCTCCTCCCTGCAGTGGAATGGCCATGTGACAGAAGCCAAGACAAAGGCTGGCTGGCTGGCTGGCTGGCGTGGCCTGCACATTGCCATTCAATCCATTCCAGCAACGAACTTGCAGGAGGAAGCAGAATAAAAGTCTTCCCTCCTGCTCCTGTTCCTCTGAGGAAAGATTTAATGGGTGGTGTATAAAATAAAAATAATTGTATTATTATTATTATTATTATTATTATTACAACATCTCGGAGAGACCATATAACTCCAGTATTAAAATCTCTCCACTGGCTGCCTATCAGTTTCCGGGCCCAGTATAAGGTGTTGGTTATTACCTTTAAAGCCCTAAATGGCTTGGGTCCAACTTATCTTCAGAACCGCCTCCTCCCATACAATCCTCCCCACACACTCCGGTCCTCTGGGAGGAATATGCTTCAGCCACAAAAATCTAGCCTGTCTGCAACCTCCCAGAGGGCCTTTTCAGTAATCGCCCCCAAATTATGGAATGGCCTGCCAAACGAGATCCGTCAGATAATGAGCTTGAGTAGCTTTAAAAAAGCACTAAAGACGGATCCCTTTCGGCAGGCCTTTCCTGATTAGATCCCAGCCTCAGGAGCTGTGTCTCCTGGCCAATTTTAGCCCATTACCCTGACTCACTGGCTGTTGATTTTTGAATTTGTTTATTTATGTGATTTTAAGTTTAGGTGGATTTTAATTTGATACTAGTTTAATATCTTTTTATGGGGGAGGGTGGGGTGGGTGGGGCTTAGGGATTTTAGTCTGTATTGTTGTATTTTAACTGTTGTAAGCTGCCCCGATTGTTTTTTTAGCAGAGGGGCAGGTTAATAATAATAATAATAATAATAATAATAATTTGCATATTATTGTTGTTGTTTTAAATCTTGGGGGAATCTAGGGCAACAAAAGATATTTAAAGGGGGTCCCTGGTACAGAAAAGGTTAAGAGCCCCTGTTCTAGACTTTTGGATTGCAGCTCTCCAAATCCTTTAGCCTGTTTGGCTTCCAGCCTTGGCTAGCAGGGGGATTCTGGAAGTGGTAGTCCAACAATCTAACCTTTTCCATGCTCTGAACAGACAAGAGAGCTCCCAACTGCGAGTGGTCAACAGAAAAGAGGGAGAAGCTGTTATGTCAGTGCAGAGATTATATCAGTGCAGCTTCAGAGAAGGGCGATGCTTCAGCAGAATGGACCACAAGTAAACAGAATGCATGGCCCTCTCTCCCTCCCTCCCAACACACACACAGATCCCCTTCACAACTTACCACCACTCTCCTAGGAATTTTTGCAGCTTCCTTGAACCTTTGGACTGAGTCCGGTGAGTTTAGAGTGACAATTCATGTGATGAATAAAAACTTAGGGGAAGGACCTTTCACGACTTGTTAGAACCAATGAAGAGATAGGAGGCTGGATGTTTTGCTTTCCAGCATTAACTCTTTCCATGCTTACTAGTTCTGTTTAAATAGCTGTGTGTGTGCCTTCAAATTACCTGTCAGCTTATGGCGATCCCATCAATTTCCTCGGGTTTTCTTAAGCAAGGAATGTTCAGAGGTGTTTTTCCCAGTTCCATTTCCTCTGAAATGTAGCCTACAGCACCTGGAACTTGTTAGCGGTCTCTCATCCAAGTACTAACCAGAGCCGACCCTGCTTAGCATCCAGCAAGGACTTTTCAGAGGGGGCTTTCCTAGTTCCTTAATCTGAAATGTAGCCTAGAGCACCTGGGATTCATTAGCAGTCTCCCACCCAAGTACTTTCCAGAGCTGACCCTGCTTAGTTTCCAAGAGCAGACTGGATCTTGGTGCCTTTGGCCATGCCCCTCACATCCTGAATGAGGCCCCCAGGCCAGGATCTTTGGCAGGGCCCCTACTTATTGCTAAGGTTAAGGGCAGCCAGTTGCTCTACAGGAGTGGAATACACTGCCTCCTAGTGTGGTGGAGTCTCCTTTTTTGGAGGTTTTTAAACAGAGGCTGGATGGGCATCTTTTGGGAGTGCTTTCATTGTTTGTTCCTGCATGGCAGGGAGTTGGACTGGATGGCCCTTGTTGTCTCTTCCAACTCTATGGTTCTATGATTCTAGGATTTAGATTTAAAAATTAAAATAAATCAGTTTAAATTATGACATCAAAGGAATATTTATATTTATTTATTTATTTAAAAATACCCTAAATGTATTTACATAATAAAAACTTAGAATAATATCACACCAGGCCCCTCTTCTAATCCCAGGTGCCTGGCCCCCAGGCTAGAGCCCTTGTGGGGGCCACGCCTTTGGCTTTCTCTTAAAATTCAGTTATGACAATGAGAGCAGAGGAGTGGAGAATATCTGTGCCAGCTGTTGGAAAACAGGAATGGGAGAGCCATTAATGCAGAATCCCCATAGAGTCAGTACTCAGTAGCACCTTCTAGCTGCTGATGGTCCCATTGCCATTGCTCCAGCAAGGGTCGCCAGGTGTCCTTTGTTATAAGGTCTGTTCCTGATTTGAGGGTGTGTGTCCCTTACATTAAGGGATGTCTCCTATTTAGTGCTGCCCAGGTTTTCAAAATAACAGTAAGGGACAGCGAAAATTTGTGACACGCAGGACTGGCAGTCAGGAAGTACGAGCTATTAACTTGTTTGTGTTCCGCCTAACCAAATAAAAATATTGATTTCAGTTAACCTATGCTTGTCTATACAGCAAAAATACTCCTCATAAAATTCGAGGAGAAGATGTTTTGTCTAGACGAGATCCCACATCAGTCCGCCATATTCAGAAGGAGGGGGCCCCAAAACACCAAATACTCCATGGGAAAAGCCTGTACCGCATTTTTTTAAAAACTCCAAAGGAAATGTGTATTCCCGTTTGTTGGGACAACTGATTCACTTTGCTGCGCATTCCCGATAAGAGCAGAAGTGGAAAGCTGATTGGTCGGACATGCACAGGGGACGGACAGAGCTTGCTGGCAAGGCAAGAGCTCGGAACTGTCATGTTGGATTTTTGCCATAACGATCATGTGTGAGGCAACAAAACAGCCTTTCTCTTCCCCCCCCCCGTTTATTTAAGTGGAATATCACACTTCTACACCTTGGATTTGCTTTTCTTTCTTTTTTTTTAATACTGTTCGGCAGTGGCAACCGGTGACAATAAAAATGCGAGTACAGTAATTAACTTGTGCCAGCCATCTTGATTCACAGGCATGCCTGTTTGAAAAACAAATGCGTATGGCTTCGCATGCTTGCAATCTTGGAAAAAAAACCATGGAGACAAATGGAAGCTGCTACCAATTGGCATTAGTGTGCATCAATCCACATTTTATAGCCTCGTATAGACAAGCCCTTAGCCATGTGTTTCTGTAAAGTTTATTGTCCATCTTCATAAATTACAAGATGCATATATTTCTCTCTTAATGAAAGGCCCACACTCCAAAATATAGGATTTGTGGGGTGGGGGGCATCTTGGTCTGTCTATATAAAAGGTAAAGCTTTCCAGCCCTTTAAATAGGGAACTTCCCTTAAAATAATGGATACTTGCCAGCCTTATAAGGGACAAGCTTTCTAACTCACATACCTTATAATAAGGAACACCTGGCAACCCTACCACTTTTTGAGGGTTCCTTTCATATACTGAACAAGATGGAGGGCAGGTGGAGCAGAGGTAGGCTCAGAGGGTCATAGTTGCCAATGCTGAGCTGTTTCATAACTCTTTAGAGCCGCAGTACATTGATGCAGCCACCCTTATGGACATGAAGGAATGCTGTGTCGTCATATCACTCCTGGTAACACTTTGGGCTGTCCAGGGAGGGTTGTGGTGATGGTGGTTATTGCTGCTCAACAGCATATGTAACCATTCAAACCCCTCAACAGCATATGTAACCATTCTAGAGCTGTTGGGAGCACATATCCCATTTTGGGGATGTTTGGGATTGGCAGATTGAAAACTGGAGAGGGCTCCTGTACCTTTAATGGCTGTGTGAGACAGGAATTTCAGCAGGTGCTGCAGGATCACACAGCCAAGTAACAAGCATTCCTGATTAAATTCCCTCTTCTGCACAATTATTGAAGGTACAGGAGCCCTCTCCAGCGTTCACTCTGGCAATCCTAGGGGTGGCAGTGACGCTGGCACATAAACTGCATGCACAAGCCCCACCACTGGGTTAGAAGAATGAGAGGGAGCTAAGTGTGAGATGGGATTGGGGAGGAAGCTTGTTCCTCAAGTTTCTCAGAGGGAGCCAGACTACTGTCCAAAGGCAAGTGCTAGGGGAGTAGATACTGTAAGCACACTGAGAACCAAGAGTATCAGTCAGACATCATTAAAGATTTTGTGCCATCACCAGATAAATCTGAATAGATCAAGATTGGTTCTGGAAATGTAGACCGCACTACTTCTGGAACCTATTCCGGTATGAAAATTGGGATCTGTGAAGTATAAGGCATGACAAAACAACATATGCATTAATGAGTTACCGGTACTCTGTGTGGCTATTTTTCCCCATCTACCTCCTCATCTAAAATACAACAGAAATTCACATGCAAATGTGTTGTTGGAAGTTAGTACCACATAGGGCATCCCTCCCAAATGACCTAGTTTGGCAGGAACAGTCCTGATTAAACCTTTGTCATTTCACTTTTTGAGATGCTTTGAAAAGGTTCAAGTTTCTCTCTCCTCCTCCTTTCTCCTTTTGTCCTCAGTTTACTTCAATTGCTGTAAACTGAGTTCAAAATGCAAAAATTGGTTTGCACTCTATTACCCCAGCAGTGGGGAGGGGAGAGTTGGGGAGAGAATCTTGCTTCCCCCTGTAGGCTCAGGCAAACCAAGTAGCTGCAGCCTCTCCTGGCCTATCTATTCTTCCTCATTAACACCTTTTGCCATTTTGACCACACTCTAATGCTGCTCAGCTACAGGTGTCCCAGGGTGCTGTAGCAGTAATGCAGTTTGGCACCACTTTAAATGCCATGGCTCCATCCTACAGAATCTTGGGATTTGTAGTTTTGTGAGGCACCAGCACTCTTTGGCAGAGGAGGCTAAAGAACTGACCAAACTACAAATCCCAGGATTCCATAGGATGGAGCTGTGGCACTTAAAATGGTGTCAAACTGCACTATTTCTGCAGTGTAGATGCACCCCCCCCCATTTGTATCTGTGAAATGTTGGAGGATATAATAGGGGTCTGCCTTGCCAACAAATATGTTTGGAAATTAATTGCAAAATTTCCTAAAACTGCTGTAAAATCTAGTTTTATAAAACAACAAAAAAGGAGAAAACACAGAAAACAGCAATTTATGGAGTTTTTTCTTTGAAATTTAATATAAGTTAACAGAAATGTAACAAAAGGAGCCCATTCCAGTAAAAGCTACAAGGGCATTAACAGGTACAACAGAAAGAAATGTACAGCAGTGCCTGGGTTCTCAAAGAAGCTACTTCCTTATGCAAACACTTCCTAAGAATATAAACAGTGTACTGTTTAAAAGCGGGGTGGGTGGGTGAACACAACGAAAATGTAAACATGGAATAGCAGAATTTGAGACAACTACCATGTCAAACAAACATTTGGAGAGGTAGAAACAGATAAAAAGAGACCGGGACAAAGTTTTTTCCCCCCCATCCTTATTTTTCTATTGAGAACAATCTAAGTCTTCCCAAATTGATAAAAAAATTCAACAAGGTTCATCCTTTATCCTGGTCTAGTCTGATCATTGCCACCGGCACACTGCTATCAGAAAATAGTACTTAGGTGTTTGGGCAGCCAAATTGGATGTTGCTAAGATGTCCAACAATAATTCCAAGTATCTCTTGGTGGTCGTTGCTGTGTGACTTCAAGTCATTTCTGACTTATGGCAACCCTAAGGTGAACCTATCACAAGGTTTTCTTGACAAGATTTGTTCAGAGGGGATTCACCTTTGCCTTCATCTGAGGCTGAGACAGTGTGACTTGCCCA
Source organism: Gambelia wislizenii (assembly GCA_030847615.1). Lineage (NCBI taxonomy): Eukaryota > Metazoa > Chordata > Lepidosauria > Squamata > Crotaphytidae > Gambelia > Gambelia wislizenii. The sequence goes on along the minus strand of JAUMIR010000006.1, from coordinate 29,692,873 downwards.
AGGTTACCCAGCGAGTTTCCATGGCTGAACAGGGATTTGAACCCTGGCTTCCAGAGTCGTAGTTTAACACTCAAACCACTACACCATGCTGGCTCTTGGTACAATCCTATATTTGCTTGGGAGGGAGTTCCACTGAACTCAGTGGGAGGTTTATTTGAAGGAGATGTGTCTAGGATTGCACTTTTAGCCATCTAGTCCAGGGGAAGGGAACCTGTGGCTCTCCAGGTATGACAACAGAGCTCTCCTGGTCATGGGCCACACTGGCTGGGGCTGATGGGAATTGAAATCCAACATCTTTATGGTCACGGCTCAAAAGTACATCCAAGTATGGACGCAGAGGTGAGGAATGTCTGTTCTCCAAATGTTGTTGGATTGCACCTCCCATTATCATCCCACTCCATTGGCTTTTCTGGCTGAGGATGATGGGTGGTACAGTCTAATAACATCTGGAGGGTCACATGTTCCTTACCACTACATTAATGGGAACAAATTTGGAAGTTTGAAACACAAGTCAATGCCAGCAACTGCATCTCATCATCTTGCCCGCCCGCTGCCCATCAGTCTCTTTCTTCCTCTTTCCACTGTTTCGCCATTTTTGTTATCACCATGGCTGCTTACTACGATTGTAAAAGTAATTGCTTTATTAAGGTTGCTGCTTTCATGTCCTACTTATGGGCTTCCCTGAGGCGTGTGATTCTTATTCTCCAACTGTCCTGATCTGGCAGGGGCAGTCCCATTTTATCCTCTGTTCTCCCACTTTTTCAGCTGTTTTTAAAATGTCCCAGTTTCTCTGTCCTTCTCCCAATATACTATCTTGTCCTCAGCTTACTTTGCTGCAAACTGAGTTCAAAGTGCAAAAGTAGTTTGCATGCAGTTAACTCAGCAGGGGGGCAAGGAGAGGAGAGAAGGGAAGAGGGTGGCATCTTTTTCCTTTCCAGGAGGATCAGGCAAAAACAAACTGCCGCAGCCTCTCCAGGCTTGTGTACTTTCCCCTCATTAAAAACTTTTGCCATATTGACCACAGTCTGATGTTGGTTGGCCATACGTGCCCTGGGGGTTGTCTAAATATCGAAAATACTCCTCATAGAATATGAAGAGTACATGATTTATCTAAATGCCATCCTGCATCAAACTGCCATATTCAGAAGGAGGGGGAGCAAATCCACCAAAAACTCCACAGGAAAAGCCTTCATGGCTTTCCCCAAAGTTTTAAAAAAGCTCCATGGCGAATGCGCATTCCCGCTTGTTGGGACACCTGATTCGCTTTCATTCGCATTCCTGATAAGAGCGGAAGTGGGAAACTGATTGGTCAGATGTGCACAGGGGGTGGAGCTTGCTAACAAGGCAAGCACCTGGAACCGCCATGTTGGATTTTTGCCATAGTGGTTGTGTGCTGAGGTGACAAAACAGCCTTTCTTCTTCTTTTTTCTATTTATTTAGGTGGAATATTGCACTTTCGCACCTTAGATCTGCTTTTTTTTTTTTTTTAATACTATTTGGCAGTGGCAACTGGTGAGAATAAATATGTACGTATTTCACTCGCACCCACCATCTTGATTTGCAGGGATGCTCGTTGAAACAGAGAAAATGGATAGCTTCATATGCCTGCTATCTTGCAAAAAAAAAAAAAAGTTAAGACAAATAGAAGCTGCTTTGAATTGGTGTTAGTGTGCATCAATCCATATTCCCCCCGCCCCCCATATAGACAAGCCTTTTCATCTGTGAAATGTTGAAGGATATGGTGATTGCTGTTGCAGGAAATAGGAAGTTGGACCAAATATATATTTTTGGGGCCTTGTTCTGTTCTTAATTTTTTTTTTAAAAAAAAAGCAACTCTATTTTTGTTGTGGCACAAACTCATTATTTAATTGCCTTTCCCCACTTCCTTGCTTTGCGATACATGCATATAGCTGTGGGATTCTCCTCCACACAACAGGTTCATGCACTCCCCATCAGTACAGCAGCTTTTTACACACCTCTAATTAAAAAGGACACCACATGCACACAAGCATAGTGATGCATATGCAGAATTTTTTAAAAATGAAAATTTAAATGGTAGTAGAGGCAAGCAGTGATTATGATGCATTGGGCGAACAGTGAAGAAGAGGCAAGCCACGATGGTTGGATTGGCAAAAAGTGAAGAACAGGAGAAGGCAAGCAGTGAAAGTTGCCCTGGGTCAACAGCGCATCATTGTAAAAGAAAGCAAGAGACTGAGGGTACCACAAGCCTTGCCCCCTCACACTACAACCCTGTCCTAAAAGAGGCAACCTGGTGCCTTCCAGATATTTTGGACTAGAACTCCCATCTGTCCCAGCCAACATGGGTAATAATCAAAAGAATATGGAAGTTGTAGTCTGAAACATGAGAACAGCCCCAGATTGCCTACCTCTGATGTATCATCAACCCCCTGGAAAGCCAGTTTAAAACTTGGAGACTTCCCTAAACACAAATCACTGATATTTGAATTGGCACCAGAGTGACCATGGTAAGGTAGCAAGTACTTGCCCCTGAGCTTTATATTGGACAACTTCAGCTATAGTGCCCTCTGGAGTTTACCAGTAGTAGTTACACAGGAAAAATTATAAACTGAAATTCTGATTCTTGCTAATAAATAAATAAGTAAATAAATAATAGAATAGAATAGAATAATTCTATGGAAGGGCAATAAAAAATAACTTCAAATCAAAAAAACTTTGAACCATGTTTCTCTCTCCAACCCTCTCACAAAAGTTTGACCAGGAGCAACAAAAGAGGACTCATCAAAGAAGGGCAGAAGACTATCTACTAAGTCAAACTTTCACTATACAGTAGAATTAAAATGATTTTAAAAACTAAAATAAATCACTCTCTTCTAAAATGTGGCACCAGTCAAAATGACAACACTGTCAAGATATCTTTTCTAGCACGCACAACAAATGGACACTGAAGGATTTACCTTTTTAATAAACATGCTAGTAAAAAAGATGATGGGGAGGGAGACCTCAGAATGGTACTAGAAAGCAAATAAATGAACAAGCAAACAAAATACAGTATGACCCCTGTATCCATGATACATTCCCTGACTTACTGTGGAAACATGAAACCAAGGATAATAGCAAACTCTATTCAAATGAATGACTTCCGGCCCAACTTCTGGCAGAAGCATACCATAGAATCATGCGGGAGGACCTAGAAATGCCTAGAGATGACAGTTTTTTGGACATGGGTAAGTAAAACTGCAGATACGGGTCCTGTGGATACAGGAGTTGTACTGTAGTAAAAAGAAGAGGGCAGATCCAGAATCTCTTCCACAAAATATACAATTTAAAAATAATTACAAGCAGTGAGAGATTTAGAAAAGCTAATGGGATTTACTTGGGGCACAGAAATATCCCAAGGAAGTATCCCTTTAAAAATCATAAAAGATAGCTGCCAAAATAAGATTAATTCCATAGAAGAGGAGCCACTATGTATTTTGCTTGTGTTTGTTGTCTTTGATGCTTAAAGACACCACCAAAGAAATGGGAGATAAAAAGACAAAGAAAAGTAGTAACAACATTTCTAGCCCTTGTAACTGTTCATACAGACATATTGGAATCAAGATTTATGTGTGTGCCCACACCAAGAATAAAGAGACACAAAACATAGATGCTTAATTAATATATATATATATATTTTAGGTGGAGAAACCTCAGGATAATGAAGAAAGGAGAAAGAAAAAGGAATGAAAGGGACAGAAAGGTATAATCAACAATACCCCACTGGTCATGCTAGCTGAAAGGTTCTGAGAGTTGTAGTCCAAAAAAGTAATTTTTCAAGCTCTGCCTGTGACATTTTTTATGCCTTGAAGCAGCATGGACCTCAGTGGGGATTCCAACAAAGCTTGGTTAAGATGCTCCAAGCATCAGTGGTTGGCCAGCCCTGTAGAAGCTTCTTCCTGCTTCTTGGGAGGAAAGGAGGAGGTGCAGTTGGAAAGGAAGAAAAGTTGGGAAAAACAGATGAGTGTTTATTTGTGCTGCTTTGACAAAGCACCCAGTTTGAGCCAAAGACTGCTCAATGAAAGAGTGGGCAAAGTGTGGGTCTGCTATGGATGTTGTTGAAATGCAGCTCCCAGCATCCTTTGCCATGAGCTATACCGACTAGAGTTGCTGGGAGATGCAGTCTAGTGACATCTAGAGCAGTGGCTCTCACACTGTCCTATGTGGAGGACTAGCAGTTCCCCCCGCCCCCAATGTATTACACTGGCTACAATTGTTTCTTCCTTTTTTCTGGAAACTCTCCAAAGACTGGCAGCCAATGGCTCATGGGCCAGCACTGGTCCACAGGCCACCACTTTGAGCAGCACTGATCTAGAGGGCCAAAGTTGAATTAGAGGGAATCCCTTAAGAATTAACACTGAGAAATAAGTAGGGTGGAGGTTAGAAACTTATTTTCAAAAAGAAAGAAATTACAGATGTAGTTCCAGGGTCCAAGAAGGAGTTAATTACCACTACAGTTATACTTTTACAAAGTAACTCTTTACATTTCTCAGAAATAGGATAGCTGCCTTTAAATTACTTTACCAAAATCAGAAGGTGACAAGCCACTGGTTTATACTGAAAAACACAATTGCCTCCCATTCATTTCATTCTGGTCTCAATACCCACAACAGCATGAGGGAGCAGGATGAGGCACTGTATTAGCCCATCTTCGATCCATGTAATATCCCACCTCCACCATTTAGTGAGGCCACACACTTTTATAACTATAAAGGTAACTGTAACAATTAACAAGGCTCTGAAGTTATACTTCAAGGCTCTGAAGTATGCAGAGAGGAAGAGAAAAACGTGAATGGCCCAAAACAGAAGAAGCATTTGCAACTTCTGTAGATAGAAGCTACAGAAAGAGCTGTAAGAATGAGATAAGAATTTGGTGGAAAGAAGTGGTCCATGGGGAGATCCCTGGAGTTCTTTCACACAACACAGTCATGGCACTATGATTTCATTTTAACTGTCATGGCGACATCCCATGGGACCTGGGATACATAGTTTGGTGAGGCACTAGAGCTCTCTGACTGAGAATTCTAAATACAGCAGGACCCCCATATCCATGGGGGATTGGTTCCAGGGCCCACTGCAGATACCAAAACCCGCAGATAACAGTGAGCACCATTGAAAATAATGGGACTGCCAGTTTAAAATACCATAGAGTTTGCCTTGGAGGACCTAGGAAATATCTAGTGAGGATGTCTTTCTAGGCATTTTCTAGGAAGACTGTATGGTAGGTGTGCTGTTTTGTGTCCTGTGGATAACTGAATCAGTGGTTAATGAATCAGCAGATACGGGGGTCCTACTGTATGCCTCCTTAATCTGCAAATCCCAGTATACCACAGGATGGAACCATGGTAGTTAAAAGTTGAATCACAGTGCTATAATTGTGTAGTGTAAAAGGGCCCTCAGACACAGAAGGACACGACTCAGCACCTCTTTCCACCCACTTCCCAGTATCTGCTACCTTAGGCAGATGCCTTTTTCTCTGCCTAATGGTAGGGTTGAACCTGTTGGGGGAAAACAGAGCTGTAGAACAGATACCCAGAGATGGCCAAGAATAGAATAACCTGCGGGTAGATTAGAAACATTAGAAGGGATGACTGGACAAAATTGCAACAGAATTTACAGCAGTAAACATTAGCCCCAGCAGAAATGTAAATAACAACAAAAAGCAATAAGAACAAATCCTAACTGGTGAAGGTGGAGATATATATGAGCAGTATAACTAACAGTTCCTATGCATGTCTACTTGGAAGTAAGTCCCAAGGATAATTTTCATCAAGTTCCATAGCTGACTGATAGATGCAGATGCAAACTGAGAAACAATCACTTAAACAGAAATAGATCTCACCACAGCCCAGAAGACCTGTAGTGCCTGTTCAGTCTTCTGCCCAGATGTAGTAGACAGGCAACTTGAAGGATTCTTTCAATCAGATTTGGACTAGACACTCTCCAAACAGAGGATAGCTTCAAACTGAGGACTGTCCTCAGTAAAATAGGACACAAGGCCACCCTGGATGGCACCCCATTCAGAATACAAAAGTTATCAGAACTGGCAATTGAATCTCAGAACAACAGTAGTGGTCAAACTACATTTGTCACCTCATTTGAAGACCAGTGGACATTTTAGAAGTTGCAGGACACGTGGCTCTGTCTTCTCATGGAGGGGAACAGCCAAGGAGGACAGGAGGAAGACGGGGTGCTATCTCCTTCCCCACCAGCATCTTCCACCTAAGGCATTCCTCTCACTCTGCTTTATAGTAGAACCGGCCCCAGAGATTCATGCTGCGTGGTGAACATCCTCTGTGAAATCCATCCTGAATTTTGAATTAGTTGTATTGTGTTTCATTAAGCCTGAAGATGACTGGTAAACAGTAGAAGTTCCAGAAGAAAAATGAGATGTCTTCCCTTCCCCATCAATCCATGTAAACAACAGCATAGGTATTTTTAAATTACTGTCCTTAAAAACAACAACACACTTTTGAATTTGAATTGCTACAATATCTGGCTCTGCACTTTTTGACATTTCTAGCTGGGATGCTACAGTGAACAATATTCTTATGCTTAAACCTTTGCACACTCAGAATTTATATAAACCCACCCTCCTCATAAATATACACCATAATTTTATTTTATTCTTTTTTAAAAGAAAGGTAAATAAATTTCCCATCTGGTTTAGCTAACTCTACAAAGGTAAAATTCATGCACGTGTAAATTTTGTAGGATAGAAAAAGTATATGGAATGAATTTGGACACAATTGTGTCTCATAACAGGAGAGCAACAGTCTGGAAGAGGGTGGTGGTGGTGTCAGAAAAGTGAAGGAGCTGGGGGATGGGATGGGATGGGGTGGGTGGGTGAAAAGAAAATCCACATTCCTTTGTGTTCCAGAGATTTTTCCAGAAGGGCAAATCCAAGCCAAAATGTTTCAGTGAATTCCTACACATGTCAACCCCAAAAGATTTTGGCACGCCAAGCAAGTCCATGTTCAGAGTCACTGTATTAACACTAACCAGAATCAACTCCAGAATGGCCGGGGGGGGGGGGGAAAGAGGCAATATCAACAGTGGTCTCTGCCAGAACTTGGGAAAAATTATTTTCCTGGATCACAATTCCCAGAAACTCCTAGCCCTGCTGACTTGGGGATTCTAGGAGCTATCATTAAAAAAAAGTAACTTTCCCAAACTCTGGGCCTGGCCAGTTGTGCAGAGAGGACAGGTAGTGAGGCTGGGCCTAGCCCTGAAAAAAACCAAAGGCTTAGAAAGTTACTTGCATAAAATAATTTGTTAAGTTATAGTTTGAGGCCCCTAAAATGGTTGGTTTTACTGTTAAGCAAATAACTCTTTAATGTCCCATTTCTCAAAAGTATTTAAAATAGTTACAGTTCCATGGTTGGAACCAGCACTTCAGCCATGTGATATTCCTTGTCCTTTTGGTAATGCCACAGTCTAACTATAAAAGTAAACAAAACCCTGAAATTACACTGGAAAAAAGTTATCCTTTGTTGAGTTACAATGTAGTGTAATGTAGTTACACTATAGTTATTAGGAAATAAGTTAATCCTACTAACTAGTAATTAACAACTAATTAGTTACAGATTCTGGTAATTGCACAATGGGAATTATCAGCCTGAATCCTATTGCCAGTCCATACTACAGTAGACCTACCACAGTAGTCAAGAATTGATCCAATGGGCCTACTCTGATTTGGACTAACTGGATCCCACCCATTCATTTCCCATCCAGTATATGCTATAAATGGGCAGCCACCATAACAATAAATGTGTTCTTTGTCAAAATGGCTGTCCTCATCCAATCCCAAAATAGGGAGGAACCAAGCAGTCTGGTAACACACTACTCAAGAGAACTTCATCATGGATTTTCCTTTTTTTTTTCCGGGCTGTGAGGCCGTGTTCTGGAATAGTTTCTTTCTGATGTTTCATCTGCATCTGTGGCTGGCATCCTCAGAGAATGGTTGGGTACCCAACCATTCTCTGCGGATGCCAGCCACAGATGCAGGCAAAATGTCAGAAAGAAACTATTCTAGAACACGGCCTCATAGCCCAAAAAAACCAAAGGAAAATCTATGGATGCCGGCCGTGAAAGCCTTCGACTTCACAATTTCATCATGGTTTGAGGAGATCACACAGAATTAAGAAGTGGAGCAATTATAATCCAGAACTGGTTCATTACCACATTGACATGGAAGCAACCAACTGCCACTGCTAAGGTGGCTTGCTTACTTAGAGTTAATTGCTGGGCTAGCCTAGGGGGAAAAGCACGTTCATGTTGCAGAAAATAAGCTTTTCTGGGAGATGAGAGAAGGGTACCTTCATTCTAAAGCAAGTTGAATGCTTGCAATTGCTCTAGAGAACTGACATTAGTAGAGGTACAGTTCATCCCATGATATGCTGATGGGGAACTGAGAGGGCTGGTAACTTGGGAGCCCTTAAAGTACAATGACCAAGCTGTCTGATTTTCAACATGGAGGTACACAGTGGCCTCCCCTCTAGACTATAGTCTCAGTGATCAGAAGCAGCTTTTGAAAGTCTCTTTCCCCAGTAGCAACCATTCATAGCTCATATAATGTACTAGCCTGAAAAAAGAATGTACTGTATTAGCCTCCTACGGCTGACAAAGAAAAAATGGAGAATTTCACTCCTTCCCTGGAAGCCTGCTTAGTTTCTCTGTTAATCACAAAAGAAGGATGGAATACTGACCTTCCTCTCCTCCTCCTCCTCTTCTTTTCCTCCTGCCCCCTCACTCCCCTATATGAAATTTCATGTACTCACCAATGGTGAGCAGGTTGGTGCTTAAATGCAAGGCTGCATTAATGCATTTCCTTCCTTCTTCTCCCTCCCTCCACATTTTGTACAATACCATGTACATTTTAGTATTATTTAAATGGCATTGAAGGGCCTCCATACACTTCTTTGCTAGATAACCAGCAGATGGAGTTATTGCTATAGAAACCTCTACTGACATGAATTCTAGGAGTGCCAAAAACATTGGAAACCCTGGAGGAAGAGTCAGGAACAGTGAAGTCATATTCAGGTGAACATGGGGTAAACGATCCAGCTACAGGCTGTGTTCTGATTTATAAGAGAAATATTTCAATCTTTGCCTCCTCAACCCCCACCCATAAAAGGAGTGTGTGGGAAGGGGACAAAGCAAAGCTGGCAGGTTTCTGGTGATCACATCAGGGGTGGTGGGCAGGTGTGACATTTAGAACCAGGGAAAAACAGTGTGTGTGTGTGTGTGTGTGTATGTGTGTGTGTGTGTGTGTGTGTGTGTGTGAAAGAGAGAACCCTGTGGACAAACCTCCTGTGTTTATCTGGCAGTGAAAGCTAATCCTAAAGGTTCTGCCCTGACTCTGCACTGGTTTGTGCCACCAGTTTAACAGCTGCCATAGAGTGTGAGGTAGTCATTGCTGGTTCTGGCAGGAGCAAGGAGAATCCTGGTGGAACCTAAAAGCACTGCAGGTGGTCTTGTACTGAAAGCCAAGACAGAGTGAAACATGAGGTCTGGATACCTGGCCTCACCAACCCAATGGGCATCCATTTGTAAGCAGTGTTGGCCCAACAGGAAAGCATTGGATGCACTGGGAATCAGGAGGGATCTGGGGCTCACCTAAGTGTAGATGAGTGTGCAAAGGTGAGCAAGAGCAAGGATTGGGATCTGAAATCAGCATTATTTTAACTTCTTTCTCTGCCAGCAATGGAGTTTTTCCCAGTAGTGTGTTGGCTTCTGGGAGGAAGATGGGATGGGGAAGAATATTGTCATTGAAATACAGGAGCCATTAAGGGATTGCCCTTGTGGTCTCTTCCAACTCTATGATTCTATGGAAGCTGCCTTTGACTAAGTTTAGGCTGTTGTCTATGATGACTGGCAGCAATTATCTGAAGGCCTCAGGAAAGCAGAGGCCCTTAGGGAGGTTAAGGGACATCCAGGTGGCATGTTACTGAAGCTCTGGATCTGCTTTTGGAGCTACTTTTGACCAGAGACCTACCCAAAACCAGTGCTTTTCAATGAATGATCCAATCTTTGCAAACATTCCCATAAGGTGTAAACATTATACTACTACTACTTAAAATTTAGCCCCAATTTATAGAAAGCAAGCCTGAGGCCATTGGTGTGTGTGTGTACACATGCGTGTGTGAGAGAGACTGTCAGGGATTGAACCCAAGGATGTAGGTTCCAGACCAAAGTTCCTACCACCCAGTTGCAATTTTTCCTGCTCACATACCTTTCATGGATGTTTTCACAATTCCCCTTTAATATCCCACAAAATCATGCAACTCTATTGCACAGACCAAATTTGTAAGGAGGCAAAGTATATTTTCACCCTCCATCCCTCCAATTCCTTCAACATTCCCTGTGGGGAGAAAACCCCATCTGGCAGTTCTTTTGGCAATAATAAGATTGTGGTCCATCTACGAAGCAGTGTTTTTGGCAGTGAGTTAGCTGTGATAAGAGAAGATGCTGTCTTCCTGCCCCTTCTGACAGTAGAGGAGTCAGTAACAGAGATGCCTAGGAGAAGCAGATGTAGCAAGGCATTATGGGTATTCAGTAACCCTGCTTAGCCCTGCCCTACTAACACTGCATTCGCTACACTGAATTCTTCATCAAAGGGCTTCTTACTGTCAATGACAGGGAAGAAAATTGGGAGAGAGGACATCCGCACATCTGTGGGAGTAGAAAAAGAGTTCTTGGTTGACTTGGAGGTGTCTTGGAATAAAGTGAGGAAGCACCTTCCCTTTAAAATTGGATACAGACAGCTCAGTTCCACCCGTATTTCCTGGGCTACCTAGGTGGGCTTGGTGGCAAGAAGGGGCAGATGACAAGTTGGAGACTTGCCAGGGGGATCAGGAAAGAAATCTGGATTCCTTGGCCAAGTGGGGATGATGGGAAAGCCAAGGCTCTGTAGCTGTAGGCAGAAGAGGGATTGTGCCACTCTAGTAAACCCAGCTAACAGGAACCCACTGTGGTTCACTATGCAGCTTCTCCAAGGCCTCCTGAAGTTGCTGGAATGTCCGCTCCATGTTGTCATTGATTAAGCAGAGATCAAAGTAATGCCCATAGCCCCGATGGATTCGGCAGCTCTCATCTACTGTCCGCTTCAAGTCAGCATCCTGGTTAATATGTGAGGGAGAAACAGAGTGTGTTATATAAGTCACTTAAAACACAAATTCAACTCTAGATTTTCCATATACGAACTCTGCAAGGCTGAATGATAGGTATGGTTATGGGAGGTTTAGCTCTCTCCCCAGGCCACCCAGTAAGTATTCCACCACCACCACTGACCAAGCACTGAGAACTCCACTCCCCAGGGCCACCCACTGCTATCCTTGCCTCCATGAAGATGAAGCCTCTTGCCCCTGTTCCAGAAGCCCCATGCTGTTCCCCTCTGTCTTTCCTAACACCTGTACATTTGTTCTTTTTCTGTGTAAATTTGCTTGCTTCTGTGTGAAAGGGCCTTTTGACACACTGATGTATCAAAAAAAACAACAACAATTAAAAAACCCTTCAGCTGAAGCAAGATTTTATGCTTCTATGCAAGAACCAAAAGACCAGGGGCCCTTTCACATTACACAGTTACAGCACAATGATTCCACTTTAACTGCCATGGCAGCATCCTATGGAATCCTGGGGTAAGGAGAAGTGTTTGGAATTCTCAGCCAGAGAGCTCTAGTGCCTCACCAAACTACAAGCCCCAGGATTCCATAAGATGTTGCCGTGGCAGTTAAAGAGGAATCATAGTGCTTACAACTGTGTAGTGTGGAAAAGTCCAGAGTTTTTTTTTTCATCAGAGGCAGAAATAGTTTTTTTAAAAAAAAAAACAACAACCAACATTGTAGTTTGTGCAAAAATGCAGCATTTTGCAGAAAAGATATTTTACAGAGAACATGCATTTTGTATGAAACATACATGCAAAAATGTATTTTTCTGCAGTTAGCACACAAAAGTCCTGAAAATATATGAAAATGTATATGAAATATATGAAAATATATCATAAAATAAGAGGAAAATGAATAAAAACTCTCATAATTGCAGCTACAGCAGACAAAACATTTGAAATACATAACATTTCTCTGAGTGATGGAGTCTTGTGTTAGGAAGTAAGGCATAGGGCATTTTTCTGTCTCACACATCTTTCAAGAAATTTTGGATTGGCTTAACCATGCATATACTCTTTCCCACTCTTTCAAAGCTTGATCATCCAAATAGAGAACTCACTGTAAGCTGCTTGGTTGCCACACCACTCTCCAGAGCTGCCTTGTTCATGGCTCTCAGAGTCTCAAAATCTGGTGCTTCAATGAACACCACGTAAGGGACGAACTCAGCTGTCCTCAAAACTTTCACCGCCTGTCCAAGCATTGAAGAAAAAGACAAGGGAGACCTTGAATGCCATCACCACTACATATCTGTATCCTCAGTTACGTGGTAGATGCTATGCAGTGGGAGTGGGGAGACTTTAGGCCAGAGATGGGAACTGTACAGCCTACGAACCACATGTAGCCCCTTGGAGAGGCCCAGTGCAGGCCTTGGAACCTCCAGTGACCTCCTAGAGGCACCAGCACCTCTGAAAAAAAAAATGGCCAGAAACACTGGGGATGCTAGAACAAAGCATCCCCAATATATGGCCCAAGCTATTGAGTTTTAGCTAAATGGTGCTGTTTCAGGAGAGGCTCACCTTCAAAACAAAAGAAAACAAAATGTTTGAAAATGCCCCCAAAGCAACCAAGAGTGACACAACATCACTTCTGGTCACCTGAACTGCCATGTTGGCATGCTGCCATGTAGTCCTCAAGGCTCAAGGATGTGCCTCCAAGATGCTAAACCTATGGAATGGGGGAACTGGCTGAGAACCCTGGATAGCTCCTTTAAATCTAGATCTGAAGTGGATTCAATGCCCCCTTGACACACAAGCCACCGGCTGCCACAGTTACGCCACAACGTAAAGCTATTTTGTGGTCCCCAAGGATTAAAAAAAATGGACAGGAATTGAATAGGAAATGACTTCCAAGTCGCTTCCTGTTGTAAAAAAGTCTCTCCCTTTTGGAGAGGCCCATGGAGTGGGGGAGGACTGTGGAGAATATGCCCTAGTGGGCATTTGGGAGCATTTGGGAGGGATGTATTTGGAGTCTCAGACTCATTGTATATATTTCTTTAATATGCACAAGTCAAGGGCAGTAGTTTAGGCACAATCTCTGTGTCTGTGTGCTCATTTCATAAGCCTGATGTCTGCTGTTTTTACTACAAGACCTACTTGCTACCTGGTCCTCTTGACATGCCCAGAGGTTCCAGTGCACTACTGTGACAATTATTTGTGGGAGGGTACAACAGGGGGACATGGCCGTCCAATGTCTCCGGGGAGGCCCTCTGGTCCCCTAGCCTCTGCCTGTTGCCCATGCTTGCTCTGCTGTAAACTCTGGATCAGGGAAAAGAACCATTATGTACCTGTGGGTTGACATCCAGAATGCACATCTTGCCCGACTCAACAACTTCATGGATAGAGTCAATCTTGGTCCCATAGAGGTTCCCTTCATACTCGCCATGCTCTAGATAACGACCTGCTTTGATATCTGCCTCCATCTCGCTCCTTGTTACAAAGCAGTAGCCCTGCCCAGACTTTTCATGCTCTTTGGGCCTCCGGGAAGTGTCTGCAAGGAGAATAACCCATCTGAAACTGGAGGTAGTCTCTGTCTCCCCCTAGTGATGATCCAAGATAAGTCTGTAGCTCTCTACTACAATTTACAGTGACGGGGTGGCTGCTGGCTCTGACCTGAGTGGCGCAATGAATCTGCTCTGGTTTTTAAGGGAGCTACCCAAGGTGCTGAATCAATTTTGAGATAAAGTCTGGTACCATGGATAGCTCCCCTAAACTTTGGTCTAAAACCCTGAGCAGATTCACCCCATTGACACCCAAACTGCCAACTGCCACTGTACCATGGGTCAGGTCACCAGAAGTTGTGTCAGTAAGAGCCTGTTTTCACCATCAGATTCCCCTGATCCTAACTGCAAGCTATTGGTAACAAAGGGGGAGTCAAAAATGGGGTTATCAGTGGTACTCAGCAAATACAATGTAAACTGATCCCTGCAAACAGAGAGGAAGCCCTGTTAGTATTGGGACACTGGAATCAAATGGGTTGGGTCCAGAGTGTTGTTGTATTTCACTCCTTTTGAAACCAAGTGGACTTCATTCAAAATAATTGCAAACCTTTCATGCTGATTTCCATGGGAGCAGAATGCAAACTACCTTTTTCAGATCCAGCCCAATATAATAATAATAATAATAATAATAATAATATTTATTTATACCCCGCCCCTCTGTTAAAACAATCGGGGCGGCTTACAAAATTTAAAATACAATACAAATAAAATCCCTAAACACCCCAACTCCCACCCTCGCCCATAAAAAAACATTAAACAAATATAAATTAAAACAACTAATCTAAAATCACTTTTAAAACTATAAATACAATAAATATAATAAATGGCCAGCAGCCTAGAAGAGGCCACGATCCCCTGAGGCCGGGATCTAATTAGGAAAGGCCTGCCGAAAGAGATCCGTCTTTAGTGCTTTTTTAAAGCCACTCAGGCTTGTTATCTGACGGATCTCATTCGGCAGGTCATTCCACAATTTGGGGGCGATTACCGAAAAGGCCCTCTGGGAGGTTGCAGACAGCCTAGATATGAATTTTCTATCAGGCTTCATGCAAGCAAGGATGCTTGAGTGGGTTAAAGGGGAGTCCTTGAGTGTTCCCTCCTCCATGCTAATGTCTGCAATCCTGGATGGCATGTCCAGTCTGAGTTAGGTGCGTGAATGAGCCACTCCAGATCAACAGGGCAGAGCCAAAACATTTTTTTGCTGCCTGAGCTAATGCCCCCTCCCATCCTTTCATTCTGCTGATGTGGGAGCATCTTCCACTCCACCTGAAGTCAATAGGCTGGGAGGGGGAGGGCAAGGTGGCAAATCACACAGCTCTCTACTCTATCATCTTGCTGCCACCCCCTAGTATCTGCCGCCTGAGGCAGTCACCACACTCTGCCTGGTGAGTAGGACTGATCCTGCAGATTAAGATGCCCCTGATAGATAGATCTGTTTCTCAGTGAAGTCAGTTTCTGTGCATACATATTTGCTTTTACAGACAGAATCCTTTAAGATGTAATGCACAGGGAGTGGCTGTAGCTCAGTAACAGAAAGTGTGCTTTGTATATTTGGAATCCCAGTATCAAAATCAATACTATCACCAGTTAAAGAAGAGGTAACACAAAGGATCTTTTGCTTTCCTGGTAAGTCACTGCCAGCCATAGTAAACGACACTGCGATAGATGGACAAATCGATTTTGTTCATCAAAATTATGAGATAGCTTCCTACGTTTTTCTCTACCAAAGGGTTCCTGATCTTTTGCTGCAGAAGTACATAAAGGTCTGAGAATTCAATTAGTAGAAGAGAACTGAGAAAGACTTGGAGTACAGCCATGTATTCCATGCTGTCTCCCAACACTGGGTAGGTTGCCTCAGAACCTTAGTATCTTTGCCACCTTCACACCTGTAAAATCAATACATTTCCCATCAAAAACATAATCTGAAGCACTTAACATCTCCCTCCTCTTTCACAGAAAAAGATCCTGCAAAAGTTTCCCTGAAAACACATTTACTAGTGAAGAGAGATAGAAACAAGCTTTGTCAGATTTGCATTTCCACACAATAAAAGCTATTTCAGACCTCCTGAAACTGGCAACAAAACATGACTCTTGACTCAGAAATATGTACCATTTGTGAAGCTCTCAATATGGAGGAAGGGATCTGCATAAACTATGTATAAAATTTCATGTGCACAATTTTGATCATGTGTAAATATTTTAAAAATGCTGAAAAACTAGAATGCTAGAGGAATACTGAAAAAAAGGATGATACTGTCAGATTTACACATCCCCAATGGAACATCCTAAAACGGTCCACTGTAAACATGTTCAGAGCTCTGAAACAGCAGATTAAAAGTAATTTTATTATTTACTACTTTTTTTAAAAAAAAAAAAGTAATGAGGGGCAGTTGTTAATATTACATATTTTAGCAACATTGCCATTAATATTAGCTCACTGCTAATTTGGAAGGGGGGTTGGGAGTATTTTGGGATGAGGGTTTTTTTTTTTGGCAAAATAAATTAACATGGTAACATTGACTCTAATACATTAATAACATTTTACTACATACTAATGAATAAAGACAGATGAATCGATCTTGAAAAATAGTGATGAATGAGTAACACATTGTCTTTTTGAATAGCAATTCCTGTCGGGAACAAATATGAAATCTAAAGCAATGTTACTCAAAGTAGTCATCTGTGGACCAGAGCTATTGGTTGCCAGAGTTTCTTGGAGAGTTTCCAGGACAGAAAAGAATCAGTTGTCATCAATGGGCACAAATATATTGCTGGCAGACCCTGGTGGTCCTCCACATTAGATAGGTTAAGAAGCACTGCCCCCCGCCCCCATGTTCCCCAGTTTACTCACATGGGATGGTGGTTCCGTATTGAGATTGGTCAGACATGATAAGCTTGTTCTTAAGACTGCGGCGGCCCACCCCTTGGGCACCAATGAGCACCAAGGTTTTCCTGCGAAATGGAGGCATACGCGCCACCTCTTCATAGATGAGTAGCTCATGACGGTCAAACTCTGCAGCAGAAGAGAAATAAGTCATCATTAGATGAAATGCTTAAGAACCATGGCTATCTTAGGACCAATCATTTGACTAGATCTAATAGGCTCCACTGCTAAATCCAACCTTGGCAGAACTTTCTAGATCTCTGTTGAAGCCACAGTGAGGTGGGGAAGAGGGGGTCAAAATATGATAAACTATCTTTTTTTTCATATTTTCTTTTTGACACTTGATTCTGAGGAATACTTTTACAAACATGTTATTTTAAGCCAGATTCATAAATGCTGAGGCCGTGTTGCTAAGTTTCAATTTGCCAAACAATGTACTTCTACACAGACCCTTTAAATCTGAAGGCACTGCAAATCAATTGGGTTTCAATCAGTCCAGCAATTATTTTAATCACGCTAAATCCATCTGGAATGTTGACCATTCCCAACTAATCAAAGATAAATGTGAATTTCTGGAAGCATAGAACAGAAAATGTTTTCAGCTACTAAGCATTATTCTTTGGAATGGGTCTCTGCAGAAGCATGTTTACATTCAGATTTAGAAATATGTTCACTAAATGTGTGTATAAGGTTGGGGGGGTGGGGATGAGAATACAAATCCTGTCCTTATTTCTGCTCTCCACACAGTCATCCAAAGTGTCAATATGGCAGGGGTGGGGAACATGTGCACCCACCAATGATCCTGATGTTCCCATCAGACTTAGCTAGCATAGCCATTACTGAGAGATGATGGGAGTTGCAGTCCAATAAACAACATATTTCCCATTCCTGGAACAGATTATGTTGTTATGTGCTTTCACGCTGACTCCAACTTATGGCAACCCTATTTTAGAGTTTTCTTAGCATGATTTATTCAGAGGAGGGTTGCTATTGCCCTACTCTGAGGCTGAGAGTGTGTGACTTGCCCAGGGTCACCCAATAGGTTTCCATGGCTGAGTGGGGATTTGAACCGTCATCTCCAGAGTCCCATTCCAACACTCAAAGCACTACACCATGCTGGCTCTGCTAGAACAGAGCATATTTGTATACAATAGAGCATGTCTCAATTGCGTACTTACACCCAGGGAACAAATATTTTTTTCCCAGGGTTTCCAGTCATAGTGTAATAGTCTGCTTAAGGCTAGTTTCCTCCTTCCCTGTTTTTGGATTACTGCCCAATCAGAGGAACTGGCACTGTGGGCAAAGCACAGAACAGGGAGAAGTGGGGTTAGTGGCACGAAACTTCAGTAGGATGGGGTTTGCAATGACAGAAGTGTGTGCTTACCTTTTGACATTTTAAAAACCTTTGTATATTTCCTCCTTTTAGAACCTATAAAACCCTCTGTCAGCAGGTTCAACAATATAGCAGGCAGACTGGATTTCCCTGGCCACCACTGTTATCTCCCCTTTCCCAACTGGGCAAGTCTAAGATAACGTGCTGCCTGAAGTAGAGTAGCAAATGGTGCCCCAAACCCATTCACATTCAGATGTATAGTCCTCAAAGCCAGATAGGCTATTCTGGTAGGTGGAGGCAGAAAATCCCTGTCTGTGGTAATTAAAAACTACAATACAGTAGGACCCCCGTATCCACTGATTCATTATCCACTGATTCAATTATCCATGGGACATAAAACAGCACACCTACCACAGAGTCTTCCTAGAAAATGTGTTCTCTCTAGCCATTTTCTAGGTCCTCAAAGCCAGCTCTGTTAAGCATGGCTTACACCCCACTTCCAGAGACTTACACCTCACTTCTAGAGACCTCAGAAATAGTGTATTAATTTGGTTCATTAATGTGAACTTCCACAAGGGAAAAGGGACAATGGTCTCAAAGAAGAGGACAGCTGAATGCCATGCTTTGCGCCTAAGGCTAAAGCCAAAAAGGACACATCTCTCAGGAAAAGGGAGACAATGGATGAAATGAAACCTTTGTATTTGCTGATTTTCAAACTTCCTTTCCTTAATCCCATACCTTAAGAGACAGGTTGCTCAAGCTTTTCAAATCCAATCACTGGACATTAAGAAACACATTAGCATCTTTCCCACCTTTTGTGCAATCCAGGCTCAGGAAATCTATAGTTTCAACCCCTGAAACATCAATCCCCTCAGTGTATTCAGAGGTATAAATATCACCCCCAAAATATGCCCAAGTGCACAGTCAGTTATAGGGAAGACCCTGTCACTCTGTGGTAGGTTCCTCTATCCACTCTGCCGGATTGACTACAGGACAGGTTGTATCACCCCAACAAATCCTCTTGCTACTCTCTATCCAAGTTTTTCCTACTGCTTTTCCTATGGTCTTGTGTGAATGCTTTTTCTGGGTGAATGAGTGTGTGTGTGGTGTTATTTTTGAACTCTTTAATAAAAATCATACTTAATTTTACATGTGTGTGTATTCCATCCAGACTAATACTGGTTGACAAAGGTTTGCAAGATTTCCTTGTTACCCCCTTTCGCATAGCTAAAGTCGAGTTGCTGCTAATTTCCCCAACATATTAGAAACTCGATATTTTCTTGGAATTTTCCAAGGAGCATTTTGGGTAACAACTCTATGGTATTTTAAAGTCCCATTATTTTCAATGGTGTTTGCTATTATCCACGGTTTTCAGTATCCATGCGCCCCCAGAACCAATCCCCAGTGGATACGGGGGTCCTACTGTAATAACAATAGAAATAACTAGCCATTCTTTCTGCATTTATGAAGCCCAAGGTGGCAATCCCATTCTGCCTAATGGTAGGGCTGGCCCTACTTCCTGAACAGTGTGTTTTGAGACAGGTGCTAGCAGAAAGTGTTTTTGTTAAGAGGGAGAAGGGGAAAGTGAAAAGGAATGGAGGGATGCATAGATAGATAGACAGACAGATGATATCCCCTCACCACTATTCTAATCTCCTTCCCTATCTGCCAACATTTCTGGACTCAAACTGCAGCCACCAAAATGGCTTTCCCCCAGTTCATCAGCTATGAATGGGATGGCAAATTAAGGGCAGCTTGTTCCGTTCACACCTGACATTCAGCCTGTTGTATGAATGCACAGAAGTTAGGGAGTGGGGCAAGCAATTCCTTCCCTGGACCACAGACACAGCTGTAAGTGTCTGAAAACTAGTGCATGTCCTAAGGAAGGATTTAAACATGTAAGCATTAATCTGAGCACAAGGTGGTGCAACCATCACAAGAAATTTTTCCCACGGAAAGAAGGAGGGAATCCAAGAAAAGCATAACCATCATCTCATCATCATCATTACTATTACTATTCACTTTCTTTTTCCCAAGAGTGAGACTCAAGAGTGGCTTACACATTACAAAGATTACAATTTTAAAAAACCATACAAAAAGCAACATTAAAACTGTAGGTTTCTGCTCTTGAACTTTCCCACTGCTGCTGGCTCCATCAGGTATTTTTGTAGTTGTCCTCTGACAGACAGGGTCATCAGGCCTATGTCCTTTCTTAGGAAATGGAAGGAGCCTTCTGACTGGTTTCAGCATGAAGTTTTCTACATTTTTTTAACTATCCCGGGATTTGGGATAGAGCAAAATCATTACTGATACAGCAAAGTCTGCACAGGGTTCAGATGCAGGTGTAAATATGTTAGATTGCATGATCCCCTCCTTGCTCATATTTCTAAAATGCTTGAATGCTAGAGTGGTCTCAGGAACATCTCAGAGAGATCATATAACTCCAATACTAAAATCTCTCCACTGGCTGCCTATCAGTTTCCGGGCCCAGTATAAGGTGTTGGTTATTACCTTTAAAGCCCTAAATGGCTTGGGTCCAACTTATCTCCGGAACCGCCTCCTCCCATACAATCCTCCCCGCATACTCCGGTCCTCTGGGAGGAATCTGCTTCAGCCACAAAAATCTAGGCTGTCTGCAACCTCCCAGAGGGCCTTTTCAGTAATCGCCCCCAAATTGTGGAATGGCCTGCCGAATGAAATCCGTCAGCTGACGAGCTTGAGTAGCTTTAAAAAAGCACTAAAGACGGATCTCTTTCGGCAGGCCTTTCCTGATTAGATCCTGGCCTCAGGAACTCAGTCTCCTGGCTTTTTAAAAATTATGTATATATTTGTTTTTAATGTGTTTTTTTTAGCTAGAAGGTTTTAATCTTATTGTGTTTAATGTCTTTTTATGTGGGAGGGTGGGGGTGGGTGGTGTTTTTAGTCATTATTATAATGTTTTAATTGTTGGAAGCCGCCCCAATTGTTTTTAGCAGAGGGGCGGGGTATAAATAAATTTTATTATTATTATTATTATGAATGATTTCCCTAATGTCGATATAGCCTTTTGGGAGGCATAGCTGTGGTGTCCTTCCCTTGGTAGACAGGAAAAGGCATTTTAAGGGGATTCCTAAGGAGGGTTGAGTTTGTTTTCATAATCTTCAATCATCTGAGTCGGTTATCCATTTTGACTTTGAATGTGACACTTATCATGAGCTCAGAGCAAGGTATACCTTTCACTTGTTGGATCTGCTGAAGAGGTGTTCATTTGAAAAATTGTCTTTTAATTGAACCATGTCAATACATATGTAAAATTTAGAACAGCTAGATTCCTTCTGCTTTAGCGAGCACTTAAGGGGCAAATATGAATCAATGTATTTTCTTCCTGGTGTGTTCTATTAAAGTTAAAGCTTGTTGTATAATGGCTAATTACTCAATTACAAAAAATATTGACTTTATTAATCCAACAATTCTGCTTGTACTGATCACTACTTAAGTACCAAAGGCCTGGTGGAATCTTCAGAGCAAATCCTGGTATTTCCTGCCCTTTCCAGAAAATTACTTTTAAAGAATGAAAAGTATAACATACTACAAATTCCCCAAAGTAACACATTACCATTAATGTCCCCCAAACCAGCAACTCATTATTGGAGAGTGAGGGTGGATCCATCTTTTAAAGAGTAAGAAAATGGTCTAAAATTTGAAATAAAATCCCCTTCAAATGCTCAAACCAGGCATTTCTAGTCCTAAAAAAAGGTACAAGCAACTGCTACAAGACAGTCAGCGTGGTGTAGTGGTTTGAGTGTTGGACTATGACTCTGAAGACCAGGGTTCAAATCCCTGTTCAGCCATAGAAACCCACCCGCTGACCGTGGGTAAGTCATACTCTCTCAGCCTCAGAGGAAGCAAAGGCAAAGAACAAATCTTGCCAAGAAAACTCCATGATAGGTTCATCTTAGGATTGCTATAAGTCAGAAATGACTAGAAGGCACTAATGGCAACAACTATTACTCATCACATAGGGAAACAGATATTACATTATCTGCAAAGGACCATCTTGATGCCCTCATTGCCTCTCAAACGAATACATTACAGGCAATGGCAGCTAGTGACTCCTAAGTCAGCTGGGCAGTGAATCCACTCTGAGTTTTAGTCTGAACTTCAAGGGAACTGGCCAAGATTCTGAACTCCCTGGTTGACCTTGGGCAGCTCACACTCTCTCAGCCTCAGAGAAAGGCCATGGCAAGCCCCCTCTGAACAAATCTTGCCTAGGAAACCCCATGATAGGTTTGCCTTAGGGTTGCCATTTGTCAGAAATTATCTGAAGGCACACAACAACACACTTTTCAAGGCCTCTTCCAAAAACTGTGTTTGCTTCTGCCGTTGCATACAGAAATGAGACATGATGATGAGATCGCTTGCCTGCATTTTTGGTGGTCAGGTACATCATCCTTTTCTTCTTCTTACCACTGAGGCTTCCACACAAGGCACCTGCCAAGAGGAGAAAGGACACATGGAGCCAAACTGGGAGAGAAAGGGGAAGCTAACCCACTTGTAAGGAGCAGCTAGAAGAAGGGGAAAGCAGGAGCAAATAGAATTCAGCACCCACTTATTCCCAGCAGGAGGTGACTATTTGGCTACACATAACCAGGGAAGTAATTCATAACACAGATCCTGTGGGCCTGTGGGTTAGTAGTCAGAATAGATGTGTTCTGCTTGGACCTGCTGGGGGCATGGGTTCAAATGCCACCTTCTACCAGCCAGGAGGTTTCTCCATGGAGAATATGCTTAGCAAGTTATTAGCAAGAAAAGCTAAATGAATCTTCTAGGAATAGATGGTATTGTTTGCCAGCAACGAACCTGTAGGAAGGGGTGGGATATTCCAGTAAGTTGGGGGTGGCAATATCTGCTCCTGTATGCCCAATGACCAACAAAACCCCCAAGAAATGGTAAGAAGTTCATTTCTAGTTTAGGGGAAAATGGCAGGGAGGGGTCTGCAATTTATTTTAAAGGTGAATTGGCTCTCTTGGAGGCTTTCTGGAAAGTCAATTCATCCCCCACTTGGGGGGGGGCAGGAAAAGGGTGGTCTGGGGAGTCTTGCACTTGTGCAAGGATCACATGTGGCTCCACAAGCCACACTTTGCCTGCAGTAAGGGCACTACCATACCATACATTTATAGTGCTATATTCCACTTTGCCATGGAAATGTCCTATGGATTCCTGGGATCTGCAGTTTAGGAAGGAGTATGAGGAGCAGCTTAGGGAGCTGGGTATGTTTAGCCAGGAGAAGAGAAGATGTGACATGATATTTGAAGGCATGTCATACTGAGGATGGAGCAAGTTTGTTTTCTGCTGCTCCAGAGACTAGGACACGGAGCCATGGGTTCAAACTATAGAAAAAGAGATTCCATCTAAGCATTAGGAAGAACTTCCTGATAGTAAGAGCTATTTGGCAGTGGAATGCACTGCCTCAGAGTGTGGTGGAGTCTCCTTCTTTGGAGGTTTTTGAGCAGAGGCTGGATGGGAATACTTTCATTGTTTGTTCCTGCATGGCAGGGGGTTGGACTGGATGGCCATTGTGATCTCTTCCAACTTTATGATTCTATGATTCTATTTAGAATTCTTAGGCAGACTGCTCTAGCATTTCAGCAGACTACAAATCCCAGGATTCCATAGGATTCAGCCATGGCAGTTAAAGTAGAAACAGTAATATAACTACGTAATGTGAAAGGGCCCCAACTGTACTGACTTTATAATTTAGTTGGATACCTTGCAAAAGCATGATCTTAGTACTTTGCTCTGCCTCTCAAGTCTGCTTGCTTCTGTGGGAAATTAACCACTTAACCCACTGCTTTTCCACCAGGTGTCAGGCTCTGCCTAAACCTCCATTGCCACCAAATGTGAAGACTTCCACAAATGGTTACCACCAAGAATGAAGGATTTCCCTTGTCCCCACCCCTGCCACCAATGTAAGGTCCTCCTCCTGTTCTGTTGCTGTGGCCACCAACTGTGGGGACATCCTAGATGCCCTCAAGGTACAAGTGTGAAATATTGTAACTTATATCCCCACCAGACACCACCCCTCTTGCTGACACAACAGACACCTTGTCTGAATCCATGCTCTCTAATATATAGTGTTCCAGGAGGCCAAACATGTATAAAAACAAAAATAATATTTTATTAATAGACGTTAAACACACCAAAACAGATTAATTATTTAACACATTTAGAACACAGTTCCCTCTCTCACACACTCCACTGCTAGCTAATGCAGATTTGTAGGTTTTGTCTAGAAGAGAAGATATAATGCTGATTGCTGCACATTAACACAAATTCGCAGCAGCGTTCATTTGTCTCCACAATCCTTTGGCAAAATCGATTGTATGCGAAGTTACCCATGTTTGAAGAGCACACAGTCATGCTTGTGAATCAAGATGGTGGCTGATTAAATTACAGCATGTTATTATTCTCCACATTGTTGCGGCTGCACAGTATTTTTTTAAAACTGTAAATCAAAGGTGCGCAAGTGCGACGTTCTGCTTAAAAAATATGTTTAGTTACCTCAACACAGCAAAAAAGTACATGATCAACAACGCGAAATTCCAAAATAGTACTTCTGGCCACTTCCTTCCCAGCAAGACGGCACCGCATGCATGTCCAATCAATCTGCTCTCTACTTCGGCCCTCACCAAGAATGCACAGTGTCTTGAACTGGATGTCCAGACATGCGATAATGCACAAGCCTGTGAATTACTGAAAAAACCTCAAGGAAAACTGCAAAGGCTTTTCCCACGCAGTAGATGGAGTTTTTGGGCCCCCTCCTTTCAAATAACATGAATCTCGTTCACAGGATGTTGGGACAAATGATATTTGCCTCAAATTCCATGAGGAGTATTTTCATCATCTAGACAACCCCTTAAACACCACTCATTCATTCCTAAACTTGACTGACTGACTCTCTTAACCCTAATCCTCACCTCACTCACTCTTTTTTTCTTTCTAACTACACTAACTAGGTAGCTTGTCTACACTAGTGAAAACCCCAAATCTGGCCCCATAATGCCACATGGCCTTTCCCTCGAATCTGGTGCAATAATGCCACACAACATACAGCCCTATCTGCACCAGACTCGGGGAATACCACCTTAATCCAGGCTTCAGCAAACGCAGTTTTCTCTGGAGTTTGCTTGAATTGCATCTCAACATTACAACTAGCAGATTAAAAAAAAAGTTTCTTTGTACCTTTTTTAATCTTGTTGTGAACTACCTTATGTCCCCGTTCTGGGAGAAAGTAGGGATATAAGTCAAATAAATATATACATACACAATACTAGTGACAAGACAGGGTCCCCCAATACACAATAGAGCAGCCATGAAGCTTGGGCGGGGGGAGGGCACAGAGCAAATCCTGTGGCACATACAACTCTATCCATTTTGCACTCTCTTGCTTCTGCTACCTGAAGCAGCTGCCTCACTCTGCCTAACAACAGGATTGGTCATACTTTACCTGATGATGGTGTGACTTCAACATCACGCTTTACAAATGCCTTGCGTTTCTCCTCCAGCAACTGGCTCGGGATCAGGCCTGCACTACCTCCCTCGACATGGCAGGCCTGCAAAGACAAAGGCTGGTTCACGTATCCGGTCTCAGGGTAGGCCAAGGTCATGAAGAGGACATTTCCCCCATATGGTTCAAAGAGCTCCAGCCAGATGGTTAACTGAGGCTGGCTGCAGGGAACACATACAACTCCCTTGTTGCAACAGCGCCACTGACTGCCAGTTTGTTTCTAAACTGGCATAACGTTTATGGCCATTAAAGCCCTATATGGCTCAGGTCCAGGTTACGTAAAGGACCATATTCTCCCATATGGGCCTGCCCATGTTTTGAGATCTAATGGGAAGACCCTTCTCTCTGCAGTACCACCTTCAGAGGTATATCTGGTTGGAACACAGGAGAGAGCCTTGTTGGTAGCTGCTCCCCAGCTCTGGAATTCCCTTCCTAGAGCAGTTAGATTACTCTTCTCTCTGCTATTCTTCAATAGCCAGGTGCAGATCTTTTCATTTTGGTAGGCTTTTGAAGACTGGTTGCTTGAAGGAAAGGGCCTTGCATAATGTGCTGTGATGTCTATTTATTGTTTGTATTTTAATGGCAACGGCTGGCATCCTGTTGGGAAGTTACATGAGTGTAAACTGATTTAAGGTTACATAAAGTTGAATTGCACCATTGCACAATGTTAGTATTCTCAGAAGGAAGGACAAGAGCTAGCTATGCCATCGGTGCCATTGCACGAGCAAAGCTAGCAGGGAGGCCATTGAGCAATGTGTCCCGTTGTGCAATGAGAGCCCCCATTCTGCAAGGGGACATCTTGCACAATGTGCATCATCGCAGTTCACAAGCACAGTTGCCTCTTATGGCAGTGATGCAGCTCTTCCACTGGAAAAATGACACATCATAGCCTCTGATGCAGGATGTCAACTACTGTTTTTAAACTGGTCTCAATAATTTAATTATACTTTTAACTTTTGTATGATGTGAATTTTTATTTTGCAAACTGCTTTGAATCCCAAACTGGGGAAAATATGGGATACAGATAAATTTAATAGTATTAATAGTCGTCGTCGTAGTGATGATGATGATGATGCAACGCTTATAATTTTCTTCACTCACATGGGGAGAGACAGTACTGTACAAGTAGCATTAGATATTAAATAAGCCCTGCTTCTGCTACCCCTGCCTTACATTATCCAGCAACCATTCTTCTTATCCTGGCCATCTATTTTTAACTCATATCTGCTGTCGGGGAGTCCACGCATCTGAGGCTGGTGTGTGTGTATTCTATTTAGCTAGAAGCAAGAGTTGGTTCTCCTCTAAAATGATTGTTGAGCAAATCTAAGAGGCACCATCTTTGCTGTTCTGAGCAACCAGGATTCTGTTTCCATCCACACATGGAGTCTGAACACAGTATTTAATGAGCATGTAGGGCATATAGCAGGTTACTATACTGTTTACATGGTTGCAAATGGCTCTCCCTGGATTTTGTCCATGCTGCCAGAGCCCTCTACTGAGACCTGATCCTGCTCATGATTTTGTTATTTGACGCATAGGGCCCATACCTGCCACCAGTTGGGGTCATCCTGGTTGACAATCTGAAGGAGGTCTCCAGCAACAAACTTGAGCCCAGCTTCCTTACATGGGATGAGGTTGTCAGTGGCAGGGTCATAGTCAAAGTGGGCCTTCACAAAAACCTAAAAGGGAACAAAGTTCCATGAGAAGAATTGGGAAGGTCTGGAATGCAGGAGAATCAACAGTCCAGTCCAAGAAATGCCATGATCACAAACCAGCCAACAGTGGGGGTTGAAGGCTACTGAAGACTGCAGAGCTGGCATGACAAACCAAGCAATCAAGAACCTTTATTTATCTACTCATTAGCTATGTTTAAACCCTGCCTCTCTGACAATCAGCATATTGTGGCCTACATGATTCTCTTATCTATGCCTTATCCTCACAACAACCCTGTGAGGTAGGTTAGGCTGGATGAGAGGGAAGATGACTAGCCCAAGGTCACCCAGTGAGTTTCATGATCCAACAGGGATTAGAAGCTATTCTCCCAAGTCCTAAACCAACCATCTAACCCGGGAGTTGGGGGCCAGTCTCTGCAAGCCACAAGTTAACAAGTCCAAACACCTTGTTGAAAAAACACTGTCAGCCATGGCAGGATTATTAACCCTTGTGTGAAAACCAGCATTCTCCCCTGCCAGCCAAAACAAACAGACAAGCAAGCAAGCAAGCAAGCAAACAAACAAAATTATTTTTGCCCTGGCCAGGCTGACCAGGGGATTCTGGGAGTTGTAGTGCAAAAAAAAAAAAAAAACCCTTCACCAAGCTCTGCAATCCAGCAGTCAAGAGTAAAGCCAAGCCAGTCTATATAGTAACCGTATGTCCAGTACAGTGCCCATTCTACCAGCTATCTCTTCCTCAGACAATGAATCCTGGTAGAGAAAGGCAGGAAAGGGGGGGGGGAAGAAACCACTTTTGTTCCCTTTACTCCCTTGTTTCTAACCATAGACTCCTTTTTATTTGCATCCACAGGAGGCCCAAACTGCTGCTGTCTCCTGGGAAACGGGTCATATCCGACTCTGTCTGTCAAGGCCATTTTACTGGCTTCCCTGCCTGCCACCCCCCCCTTCCCCAGCCCAAATGCTTGTTGCTGAGAAGAAATGGAGGTCTGCAAATGAATTCACAAGCTCAGTGCTTGTTCAGGGGCAAAAGGAGAAGAAAATCCCAGTGGCTCAGGTGCTTTCTCTAAAGATCCTCTCTCCTGTTTGTTGCTGTGTGCTTTCAAGTCATTTCTGACTTATGGTGACCCTAAGACACACCTATCATGGGGTTTTCTTGGCTAGATTTGTTCAGACTTCCCTTCCTCTGAGGCTGAGAGTGTGTGACTTGCTCAAGATCACCCAGTGGGGTTCTCATGGCTGAGCGGGGATTCGAATCCTGGTCACCAGAGTCATAGTCTCACACTCAAACCACTACATCACGCTGATTGTCATGCAACCAGGTAACAAGTAACACCTGCTGAAATTCCCTCTACTATGTAACTATTACAGGTACAGGAGCCCTCTCGTTTTAGCTCTGGCAACTCTGTTTGTGGCCTAAGAGAGTAACAAATGGTGCCTCCATCCTACCAAGCCAAACTGCAAAGTACATGAAGACGGCACCTTTGGAAGTACCGGTATTAGTAGGAGTGGCAGTATTAGTAGGAGTGGCAGCTGTTGTAATAACAGTACTCCTACTGCTAATAAATCATACAACTAACTATTTCCTTCCTTCTTGTGACACCCTAAAGCAACTATCTGAAATAGCCAACTCCCACTGCCTTATGGTCGAACTGGCCTTAGGTTTGCACTTCCTCTAAGAGTGATCCATCCTAGCACAGAAATCAGGCTGACAGTATTATCAAAGTGTGACTTGCAAGAGAGGCTAGAGGTGGGAGACTGATGTAATAAAGGTGGGGTGTGTTATATTAAGCCCATGCACACCAAATTCAGAAGCTCATAAGCATGTGTAACTGGAACCTGACGGTTTTGCTAGGAGTAGGTAACAAGGCAGAGCCCAAAAAGCTGGTTTGGAAGGGCACAGCTGAGATGGGGACAGGGACAGAAGGAAAGGTAGTGTTTAACTCTTTCATTGCTAGTTTCAGCAGATGTTGCTAGTTACCTGGGTTTGCAAAGGTGGGGAAACAGGTATTTCACAACAGTGCTGGGCAAAGGGGAATTCTAGGAATTGTAGTCCCAAAACAACCATGCTGGGCTCTGTTTCACAAAGCTAATATGGAATATGAAAATCTCCCAAGAAATGTCTCTTCTCCAAATCCCCCTGTACTGGGATCTTGGGGGTACAGAAGTTCTAAATGCTTTTCTCCTCTACCCCAGCAGCTTGCTTCTCCCCCCACCTCTCTCTCATATACACAAGTTCTCTCCCTACTGTTTTTTCTCAGGCCTTATTTAGCTTCCATCCATTTTTTCTGCTTACTGGTGTGAAATAATCCGCTTGGCTTCCACAAAGGGGCAGGATTATGTCCAAATGAAAACAAGCATCCTTCATCTCCATTACTGCTGACGTCATCCTCCCTTCTCCCAGCACACTTGCCCTCCCCCTTTAGAATCAGTACTGGCAAAGGGGGGTCAGCGAACTAGCTGTTGCTAACTCGTTATATAATCTTCTGGGTGCTGTCTCTCTGTTTCTCTCTGCAATGCTTCCAGCATTACCCAACGCTCCTCTGAAGCCACCACAGAAGGGGCTCCTCTAGGATTCTGTGCACACGTATGCCTTGAAATCATCTCATCTTCCATTATTGCCCCATTTGGCCTAAATCCAAGCCCTAGTCCCAACATGGGTGGACCCACTGAATCAACAGCCAAATGGTAACTCAACACTTATATAAGCCCTGTTGATTTAAAGGGTCTGCTCTCAATGCAAACTGTGCTTGGATTTGGGCCAGTCTTCCCTGCTTTTTACCTTTTGTGCAAAATCAGAGCATTGGGAACTGATTCCACAGAAACTACATTTTGGAAATATACAGACAGGGAGTAATGGAACATATGGATGCCTTTGACCTCCTCTGACTGAAGGATTTTGAGCTGGATTGGGGTCTTTGACATATGCCGCAGAATGTCAGGCAGGGGTGGGGAGCATGTGGCTCTCCATATGTTTACAACTCCCATCAGCCCTAAGGAGCATAACAAATGGAGAGAGATGATGGGAGATACAGTCAAACATCTGGAGGGGCATGTGTTCCCCATCTCTGATCTAAAGCAAGAATCAAGCTCCTTACGGGTTACTATTTACTGTTATAACTAATTAGGATGGCTGACTACAGAGTAGGGAATGCAACTCTTATTTCATTCTCTCTTGTGAGACTGAAAATTTCCAAGGATTTTTTTCTACTGGATGAAATTATGAGACTCATGCACAATTTTAATGTCTTTTTTTCATGATAGAATATTTTCTGCAAAATTTTAGCAAGGGTAGGGTGTTTTTGTTTTGTTTTTGCACATAAAATATTCCTGTGCAGAATGCAACCTCCAAATGTGCCCCCTCCAAATGTCCTGCAGTTTTTCTGCTATTGTTGCTGTTGATGGTGTGGGGGGAAGGATATGGCTTTCATGTAGAGGCGAAAAAGCTTGTAGCAGTTGACAACTGAGTAGGAGAAATTTTGTAAAGCTCCTTTATATTCCTCACACAGAGCTTGGAAAAGTTATCTTTTGGACTCAAATTTCCAGCATCTCCCAGTCATGGGTCATGTTGGTTGGGGATTCTGGGAGTTTAAGCCCCCAAAAGTCTATTTTCCAAGCTCTGACTATATACTATTTCCAGATCAGAGGCAGCATGCCTCCCCATACCAGTTTGCTGGGGAACATGAGCTGGAGTACACAATTGTACTTGTGTTCTTTGTATGAGTTTTCTTCAAGACACCTAGTTTGGCCATAGAAGGAAAGAATGATGGGCTAGATCGAGGGACCTCTCTTTTAGCCTGATCCAGTATAGCTGTTTTCATTCTTCCGACTAAGAACACCTGCAGTCCCAGCTAAATTGATGCCCCTCTTCTGGCCTTTGAGATATGTTTTTTCCAGTTTTATTAGTAGCAGCTGCTAGCATCATTCTTCAAAGTTTCTTTCCCTTCCAAGCATAAGGAGAAGGGTGGATGTATCTCACCTCTAATGAGCATGTTGCTAAATGTATGCTCATGAATGCTATGGTGCTATGCAGTTGCCAAGCTACATTTTGAATTACTGATGAAATATTGCAAGACAATTATGTTTTTAATAGGTATCTTGAATTAAAAAAATAGTGATAATCTTTTGGGGTGGCTTTTAAAGTCAGTGAATGGCAAAATGTAGCAGGACAAACAAGAGGAGTGTACATCAGATAGAACAGAGCCCTCAGCAATATGTAATTATATGGTGAGAGGCCTTGGCTGGTGATCATTGGCATGAAAATACAGCTGGTGATGAGCAAATCAGTTCATTTCTGGTCTGTGTCACTTCTATATATATCAGTGCGTAAGCTGCTCCATCCTGCACTAAACTGTGCATTTGTAAAGTAAAAAAATTGCAGAAAATGTGAATTTTGTAAATATGCATTTCTGAACATATGTCCCCTTAGAATCACCATTTCTAACCTCTTTTTCTTTCAAATTAACAATTTATAAAGCATTCCCCCTCAAAATTCCCATTTCCAAATGTATTTTCACTTAAAACATGCATTTCTAAATGTATTTTCCCTTCAAAATACCCATTCTGATATGCATTTCCTCTCAAAAAATACTCATCCCCAAATGTATTTCCTTTCAAAATACACATATATTTTTATTAAGTGGATTAATTCAATTTATTTTTAAAAGCCCAAATATTAATTAATGGAGAAAAAACAGAAGTCTTTCCGATTAATAGTGGCACAAGAAAAAATTGTCCCTTATCTCCACTGCTTTTTCTTATAACGATGGAAATTTTAAACAACAAAATTAGAGAAGATGACACAATAAAAAGGATAAAATTGAAAAATTTCAAATTTAAATTACAGGCCTTCTTTATGCCTTTTCTAATTCTTCTCAAGCACTCCTAAGCCTGTGCATCTGAAGATGGCTGAGCCACAGGAAGATTTCTCAGAGAAAAAAGCCCTTGGGTTCAATCCCAAGAAGAATGGCTAGGTAAGAGCTCTTGACCCCAGAGCCGAAATTTGCTCATGGCGATTCGGGGCTTGCCCAGAACCAGGTTACCAAAGGACTGTATGAGAAAACTATAGCTTCCCATGCTCATGGAAATGTTAGTGGACCACACGTAATTGAGTTGACATCTGCTTATTAAATTCTTACGCTACTTTGCCCAAAGCACCCAAGCATTAACTCACTTTTGAACCTTCTTGCATGATGCAAAGAAGGTGGTGGGCACAATGGAGCAGAACAGAAAAGTAGCTCAGCACAAGAGGGACTGGTTTGAAGAGGACACTGTCATCATGAGAGGCTGAGACCTCAAAGTTCTCTGTCTCTCTTCCCTGTTCAGAACTTGTCAAAGTATGGGGAGTTACAACACTTTGTCTCAGTTAGGGATGGACAAACCTGCCAATTTCTGTTACCTCCCTGTATTTTTACCCATAATTCAATGTTGATCCAATTGAACATTAATCTGTGGGTTTCTAAAAAAAAATCTCAAAATAGGCATTTACTTGAGGCAGGGTTGGGAATCACACAGACTTCAAAATATTGTTGGACTGAAACTCCCAACATTCTTCCTCATTGGCCAGGCTGACCTGGGCTGATAGGGGTTACAGTTCAACAATATCTGGAGGAGCACACAATTCCCTCCTCTGACATATGAAATCTAAACACCGTTCTCAGATTTTCTTAAAATAGTTGAACCACCATGAAATGTTCTTCTTTCTTTTTCCTTTTCTTTTTTTTAACCAGCATGAGAGTAGAAAAAACAGGACTTTTTCCTCATCAGCTATAACAGCAAAAAAATGTTGCATGTTTTGCAAAAAGATTATAAGTTGTGCAACAAAACAAACTTTGTCAAATATTCATTAAAAAGTCCGCAAATGCAAGAAAACGGTGAAAAATACACAAAAATCCTTGCAATTTATCCAAAAGTGTGAAAACTTGATGGTTTATTTTTAAATTTTCACATGCAACATTGAAATAAGAGATGATTGATATCCCTATACTACACATAATTGATTTTCTCTCCAAATGCGTTTTTAAATTATAAGTTGGTATGTTTGCACAGTCTGGTATAATGAAGAGCTGCACAGTATTCTAAGACATGCAAAATCTACTGGATAAGCTAAGTTCCAATTTGCACATTGGTCAGCCAGCAGGACTAGCCCTACCATTAAGCAAAAACAGGATGGCAGCCTCAGATGGCAGGCACTGAGGAGTCAGAAATTGGTGGCCAAGTGTTGGAGAACAGGGCCTGACCTCTACAGTAGCCGGAGGCCCTCAAGTGTAGTGGAGGACAATGAGGTTAAATTCAGCTGCCAGTCTAGGCAGCCTCTGCACATGGAGTGAGAGGAAGAGTGCTGACTTGTCACTTGCCTCAGGCAGCAAGATGTCTTAGGGCCAACCCTGACTGGGAAATACAAATCAGTCCTCAAGAACCCTGCCCCTGAAAACAGGGTTTTATCTGCCACTGCTGTTTTCTTCTTTACTCCACTTAGGCAGATCTGAAACCTTATGCCTAATAACCTTCTACAGTGGCTCTTCAACTTTTCTTTACTAGAGACCCCCATTAAATATGTTTTGTTGCCATGGACCCCCAAGACTTAACTCAAGATTTAAAACTATAATAATAATAATAATACCTGATGATAATAATAATACAATTACACCATCCATTAAACCTTCCCTCTATGGAGGCACCAGAGGGGGAGGGAAGACTTTTCTTCTGCTTCTTCCTGCAAATCTGTGGCTGGAGTGGATTCAGTGGCAATGCGCAGGCCAAGCCAGCCAGTCAGTCTTGGCTCCTGTCACACGGCCACTCCACTACAGGGAGGAGGAGGGGCAAGCAGCCTTCAAGCCTTTGTGGATGCCGTGAGGACACTACGAACCGCTGGGGGTCCCCAGACTACAGGTTAAGAACCACTGACCTACTATGGTTATAGAACAGAGGTGGCCAAACTTTTGCTCTCCAGACTGCAACTTCCACATATCCCTCATCACTTGCTATTCTGATTAAGGCTGATGAGAGATGCAAAACAGCAACATCTGGAGAGCAAAGATTGCACACCACAGGCTTAGGAAGTTAAGACAATATGGCAATTCTAAAGCAAAATCTTAACATTTTAAAAAAGGTTTAATTAAGAGGCAGAGAGATTTACAAACACCACATCTTTGCCATTGCCAGTGCCTCAGGAAAAGAGCCATTACCCCTTCAGTGAAGAACAATTTTCTGCCACAGAGGCATGGCATAGGATATAAAAATCAGGACTATTTTAACCTTCACTGGAGTCCAGTTTAGTGCTGGAGCAATACTTTGGGTTCCCTGGTCTAGGCAGTTCTGGCCAATGCATTTTTATCTCCTGGGCTCCTGCAGGGTGCTGACTGAGGTGCTGACTCTGAACTTCCACTTCATTCCACACTACAACCCGCCTGCCAAGCCCTGCAGTCAACCCCCCAGTTGAGACTGCCAGTTCTTCTCCAGATGGCTTTGGCTGTGGTTCCTCTGTCAATGCCAATCATGAACGGGAGGCCATCATGCAAAATGCGCAGATGTCAAGGGCACAAAGAAAGGCAATTTGGCCTGCATTTATAGTTTTCTTCCCTGGAGATTTCCCACAGATTGAACTTCAATGTATGGTCAAAAACCCTGTGGGTTTAGCTATGCAAATTGGGAAATACTTTTTCTTTTTAGAACTACAAGCCTTAATTGGTTTAATCAGTAGCTCCATTAACTCAAGATTGCACTGATTAATTTAAAATTGAGGGAATTGCAAATTAAGGGCACACTTGTTTATTTTTGGAGGAGTATTTCAATTCTTGGCAAGTTTCACCATGGAAGAGGAAGAAATGATCAGCCATGGTCTTTACTTGTAACAATGCAAAGTAGTTTATATTATTACTCTGTAGCTTACCATCAGTTTTCTCCAATATCTGAAAAGAATACCAATATTGACATTGTAGTAACATGTACATTTATTAGAAGGCAACTAATGAATCAATTACAGACTCTTTAACTGGTTGGCAAGCCAGTCCTAATATTGTTATAAAATAACAATATGATTTTGAGGAATGTTTCTGAAAAAGCAACAGCAAAGGAAGGAAAGGTGGGAAGAAAGAAGGACAGTGAATAGGGAAGCTGCAAAAATGCTGGAGAGCGCATGCAGCCTGTGGCCTACAGATTGCCCACCCTAATGAAGAGTATCAAATGCAATTTTTAAAAATGTCCTTTCCATCACAGATGCCAAAACATGTTCTACCCTTTCTCTAGTCAGCAGCACGGCTGGCAACTGGCAATACAGGTCGAGTCCTGTATCTTCAGGGGATACATTTTAAGACACCCCACCCCTCATAGATACCTGAAACCACAGATAATAGGGAAATCTATTATTTTTAATGAGATGAAAGCCAGAAGTCGACCACAGAATTGCATTGGAGGATCTAGAAATGCCCAGAGAGAACCGGTACGGTATTTGGAGAGGGTGAGAACAACTACAAAAGGGGGAGGGGGTCTCCTACCTGACGTGGTGGGTGCGGCTCCTGATAG
This sequence comes from Gambelia wislizenii, assembly GCA_030847615.1. Classification (NCBI taxonomy): domain Eukaryota; kingdom Metazoa; phylum Chordata; class Lepidosauria; order Squamata; family Crotaphytidae; genus Gambelia; species Gambelia wislizenii. The sequence continues at coordinate 29,657,240 of JAUMIR010000006.1, read as the reverse complement.
CTGGGAAGGATTTTGAGTACAACGCTTCCACTGGCATTTTTCAACACCTCCTGGAGTGCCCGAGGGTCACTGCCCACTTCCTGCCCATTCACTTCCTTGATTATGTCACCCACATGCAACAGCCCCTGCTGGTCAATCATACCACCATGCAGGATGCGTGCAATGACCAGCTCGCCACGCTCTACCCGGAATGTAACACCCTGTGGAACAAAGAAAGAACAAAGGAGTCACCAATACTTGATAGCCATTTGGGATTGGGAGTCTGTCTAGTATTTGTGCATGGAGGGTTCCCCTCACCCACATCCTGCCAGATTATCAGAAGAATAGTGCTTCCTTCATTTGGCAAAGGATAAAGTGTTGGTTATTACCTTTAGAGCCCTACATGGTCTGGGTCCAGGTTACCTACAGGATCGTCTTCTCCCGTATAACTTGCCCCATACACTCAGGTCCTCTGAAGACATCTACTTCAGTCAGCCAAAAATAAGCTGACGGTTATCCAGAGGACATTTTCTTTAGCTGCTTATCACAGACTGTGGAATGATCTGCCAGAAGAGATCCGTCAGCTCAAGATGCTATCTGTATTTAAATTAGCAGTCAAGACCAGTCTCTTTCAGCAGGCCTGTCCAGATGATTTTTAAATTATGGTTTTTAAAGTATTTATTGATGTAATTTCATATGTATTGGTTTTATATGCTCTTTTTACTGATGTTATGTGTTTTGTTATGTGTTGTTGTTCCCCATCTCAATCCATAGGGAGAGGCAAGTAAGAAATAAATAGTATTACAGGTTAGTAATAGTCCCTTATCAGGAATTCCAAAATCCCAAATACTGCAAAATCCTTCACAAATTTCAATCAGCAGCAAATGTACATTCAAACTGAAGTCAAATAACCTCTTGGTCTTCACTCACAATCAAAAGGAACCAAAGTAAATGTATGAGTAATTGCACGTATTAATCCTGCATTATTTTTAGACTGCAACCTCCTTGGGGCAAGGCGCTTTCATGCTATTCTGCACACCACTGCATACACCAAGGGTTGAAATTATGTGGCCCACTTCATATTCTTGAGCTGCAATTCACAGATTCTTTACCATTGGTCATATGGGTTAGGGATGCTGGGAGTGGCAGAAGAACAGTTTAAGGGCCACACAATTCCAGCAGAACCAACATGGTTTGAGCATTTGACTAGCTATGGGAACCTATGGGTGGCCTTGGGCAAATCACACTTTCTCAGCCTAAGAGGAAAGCAATGGCAAACCTTTTCAAATAATCTTGCAAAGAAAACTCTATGAGAGGGTCACCATAAGTCAAAGTCAACTTCAAGGCACATGCACACAAATCCCACCTGATATACACTGAAACTACATAAATTGAGGTGAGAATTCTGTAACCCAGAGGCTGTATACAGCCTCCAGAACCATTTTGGAAGCCCACACAGGACCTTGTAGGACACCCTTCAAAGCCCCCCTCCATCCCACCCTGCACCCTGCTGGGACAAAATTGGTTTAAAAATGAAAATTTCCATTCCTAAAACCATCTTCACAAAAACAAGACTCAGCCCCCTTTTTGCAGATCTACTAAGTACAGGTCTTCAAAATAAAATGTAGCCAAGCCAATGACAGAGGGAATTTGCTCACCAGGTGTTCTCCGGCGGTCTTACGAATCCCCACCATGCGCACAGCATCTGGTGGCACCGGCTGGTTGTTGAACATGGGATCCAGGATGGGACTGGGTGGTGGAGTCTCGTAGCTCTTGGAGGCAACAGAATCGTGGGTTTCCAAGAGGGACTGTGAGGTTGGTCCAGCAGGGAGTGGAAGTGAAGATGAAACAAGGAAAGGTTTGGTCAAGCAGAGATCTAAGGCAGACAAAATTAACATTGACTGTGCATTCCCTCAGGGGCATCCTAGAACTGGATAACCTGGGAGACCTCCTTTTCCTATTCAGTCCTTAAGGACATATGGAAAGGTCCTTTGGGTGGTGCCCCACACTCCTGAGGTCCACTCCTCAATCATTCAGGGCAGGACATTTAGCAGACTAGCGCTCGCTATGTAAAATCATATTGACTCCAATATTAGACATACGCTGACAATTCTTATTTTTAGATATATGATAAAGACAAATTTCTATAAGCCTTCACAGGTCAGCCTATCATGGAATTCCTGGACAATATAAATACTGTATAACAATATTATGTATTTTATATATTATGTATACTTCATTATTACTGTACACCACTTTGAAATTTTTAGATGTAGCTATTTTATAAATATTCATAAATCAATTGGATCCCCAGTTATAATCTTGACTACCTCTCCCTTCCTTTCCCTATGGAAACGAAAGTATCAAAGCTAAGTTGCTGCAAACCACTTCTTAAGATCCTATACATTAAATTCCAGATCAATATCTGAAGAACTCACCTAGTGTGGCAAAGATCAGCATGCCACACTCATCTCCTAGGGAAAGAACAAAGCCAGATAAAAAGCAAACTCTGAATGCATACCCATAATATGGGGCATTTTGTTGTAATTTGCCATCGAGTCAACTTCGATTTATGGCAACCCTAAGAAGAAGAGACCTCCAAGATTCCCAATCATTTCGTGCCATTTCGTTCACATCTTGCAAACTCAAGATCATGGCTACTTTGATTGAAATAAATCCACCTGTAGTTTGATCTCCTTCTTTCCCTACTACTTTCCACTTTACTAAGCATTATCGTCTTTTCCAATGAGTCACACCATCTCACGATGTGTCCAAGTATGATAGCTACAATCTAGTCGTCTTTGCTTCCAGTTAAGAAGGCCTGATTGGCTCCAAGACTCATTCATTTGTCTTTTTAGCAGTCCACAGTATCTGTAAAACTCTTCTCCAGCACCACATTTCATTCTGTTGTGTGTACATGCTTTTGTTCCTGTCAGCTTTCTTTCACACCCATTCATAGAAAACAGAAATATTATGGCCTGGATGATTCTGAGATTGTATGTATTTTTCTATTATCTGTTTATCCTTTCCTTCAGTTCAGGATGTCCAAGAGAAATGTTTATATTATTTTTTCCCAACTGAGTGGGGATTTGAACAAAACTGAACCTACCGTTAGGCTGAGTGAGGTGGTCACCCTAAGCAGCAGATACCAGAAGGTGACAGAAGCAATGCAAACAATTGCTTATTTCATTCTCATATGCAAGACCCAATAATTTCAAAAGTTTTCTCCCTAGTAATGAAGATTATGAGAATTTTTGTATATTTTCCAATGATTTTTCACACTTAAGATCTTTTGCATAAATTTCAAATCTGTAAAAAAAATTGTTTTCATGCAAAAAAAAAAGCAGTGTATTATGTTCACTGCAGTGTATTACGTGCGACTTACAAAAAACCAAGCCTTTGTGTGAACAAATGTCCTAACACATGAAAAAGCTTGTGGCAGTTGATCATTTTCTGACTGGGAAGTCTTGATGTGCTGAGACACTTTCATGGACAAGGAAATTTGAGTATTCGTTCTTTCCCTAAGGGGCACCAAGGTATGGGAGAAGAGACTTATTTGTCATGCTTCACCCACTCCAAAGCCAGCCTTCTACATTCAGGTGAAGGAAAGGGGTTAGTCTCATCACCAGTATTCAAGGAATATTCAACTACCAGTATAGTAAGTTTCTGTGCTATCTTGTTCTTCACCTCAGGCAGCAAAATGTCTTGGGCTGACCCAAAAGCAGATCTGACTAACTAGTATGCTCTGAACAAAGCTACTGTGATGCTGCACCAGGGCAGGAATAGCACAGCATTTTGTTCATAGTTAGAACTGAGTGAAACTGTCAGGTTTGATTTTACTCAGGTCTTCATTTCTTCACTTGTTTTGTCTTGCATCCATCTTAGATTTTAATTTTTCTCCATCCACACAAACATTTTTATTCATGTTTATGTGCATTTTGGTACATATTGTTTAAAATGTTCACACTTCTCAGTCCTGTGCATACTTTTGCTAATAAATAAATAAATAACCATTTTACACAATTTCCCCTAAGTGTGTCTGTGTATATTTTTGTTTGAAATGTATGTATTCTTTGTCCACATTTTTAGATATGTATGATTTTCATCACTCAAAAACAAACAAAAAAAATCTGTGCATCCCCCTCTACCTTCCCCACCCCAACTGCAACTTAATTTATAGTGGAACAACATCAGAAATGTATGCATTTTAATAATAAACTACAAGAACCCCTGGTGGCGCAGTGGTTAAATGTCAGTACTGCAAGTCACCATGTTGCAAGTTTGATTCTAGAGGGCTCCAAGGTTCACTCAGCCTTCCATCCTTTTGTAGGTCGGTAAAATGAGTACTTAGCTTACGGGGGCAATTAGCTAACACACATTGGAAACTGCTTAATGCAGTGTAGTTGTGTAAATTGCTATTGCTTAAAACAGTTAGCCTTTGTGGCTGAAGAGTGGGGTATAAATAACTAATATATGATATATATAAACATTCCAGTGTGTGATTAGGTACAAGAAATGCAAACTTGGTAAGAAAAATCATTTTAAAATCCAGCTTAATTTTTTTACCCATGCTCATGCACAGGAGAGGCCAATAAGAAAATATGAAAAACACCACAGGGATAGCCTATCCTAACAGAAAGGTTTAGGACAAGTTAACATTATTTTTAAATGTCTAATCTTATCAGATAAAACAAAATAGACACAAGCTTACAAGAAGAAAACTTTTCCTTCACATCATCCCCTCTTTGGCTACCAAAAGGTAGCCAATCCTTTCACAAACACATTCACACAATAGCATAAAAAGCATCAATAGTTTGTGTATATACAGTATGGCATACGCTAAAGGTTGTATGAACCAAAAACTTTACTGAAACCATAATGTCTGCCTAATAATGGCACAAATCTCCATACCACCCAAAAGGGAGGGATGGCATGAGTAGATTTCAAATAAATCAAACATTGTTACTCATATAGCTGTCCGAACAAGATCATCTCACCATGGTGCAAAAAAAAAAGTCCACTGACAAATTGTAAGTCCCCTCCCCCCCATCCTTTGTAGAACATGACAAATCCATTTTTAATAAACAGTCAAAGAAATTAGTTCAATAAATTGTTACACACACCCCACTCTCTCTTTTTCAATCTCTATCTCACACAAAACCTGATTTCACTGGTCATCCTTTTACCTTCTATCCCCTTTCTCTGACAGATCAATGCCAAGCAGACTCCAAAAGAATCCCAGTAGCATAAATTCTCCCCACAAGTCAGTGAGGGACTCCTTTCCCATCTCATCCCCTCCCTTCCACCCCTCCCTTGTTTTCTACCTGGAAGTGGGGTTCCTGGAGGATGCGAGCCAGTTCTGCAGCCGTACTGTCTTGCTGGGCGATGCGAGTGATGTCTTTCAAGATCTCCTGGACCAGCTCCAAATTGTTGTCCCTCACAGCCTCCAGCTTTGTCTCCTCCAGTCGCTCATGAGCCTGGAGGGGAGAGAGGGAGCATGGAGAGGGTGAGGGGGGATTAGAGGCACATATAAACAAACAAAGGCTGGCTAACCCAGTTGTCCTTCCAACACTGGCTAACATTTGTAAGCAGGGATGCTGGAGATGTACAGATCATAGTGAAGACCTGGGGTGTTTCTATGATCTTCCTAAGAATGTGACCTCCACGTTTAAAAGAAGACACTAAAAGCATTCAAAACATGCATACTTCTCCAGAATTAAACAGGATCACCCAAGAGGCATCAGCTGAGCTTGACAAATCTGTCAACCCCTCCCAAAGTAACAACAAAAATGTAGAGAGTAAGTAAGGTATAGGGTGGACAGCATGAAGGGAAAGGATTCAAAATATCACACACACACACATATACACACAAAGACACAAGACCCACCAAGTAAGGCACATACTCAAACAAAACAGTGCTTTCCCTGGTCTTCCATGGAGTGTAGCCAGAAATCAAACAGGTCTTTGCTCTAGGAGAGATGAATAGCTGCTCTGGATGTGCTTCAAGGAGCAAGAGACAGATACAAAAGAGAAGGAGCTAAAAATAATAGCCTCTCAAATAGAATCTTAGCATTACCCTCAGGAGTCAGCAGGAAAATAGGAGGAGGGGAGGCTTCTCATGAGTCAAATTTTAATACTGGAGCCCATTTACATTGCTATAGCTAGCACTGGAAAATACAGGAATTGGATATTTCTGTATTTACATTAACATATTTAGTGGGAAAATGGCATGTTTCTAATCTTAATCATCTGAGAATTCCCTTTCCTGGACATTAGTATTCTACAGGAGTTATGCAGATTGGATTTGCAAGACATACAATTTAGACACTCAATCTAGGAAATGTACTACATCTTCTGCTGTAGAGCAGCTCCATATGAGCAGCTCAAAGCCAAACTAAACAAGGGATTCTTTTATAGATTTTTTACAAAATGAGTAGGTAAGTGGAAGAGCTACTGTGTGTTGTTATCAGCAAATAGGGGCTGATTAACAGTTTCCTTCGTTTTTCCTAGATCAACCTCCCCCCTTCTATCTCAGGCTGTAGTTGTCTAAACGGTAAAAATAATCCTCATGGAATTCACTGGGAGTATGACCTGTCTAAATGGGATCCCGCTTCAAGAGACAAAAACGGCAAAAACACTGCAGAAAAGCCTTTTCACGTAGTTTTTAAAAAACAGTGAGGGGGCTACGCATTCCTGCTCGTTGGGACAAGTGATTCGATATGAATCTCTTTCCCATATGAGAGGAAGCCCAAAGCTGATTAGCTGAGCAAGCGTGAGGGATGGGGTTTGCTAATAGAGCAAGCGCCCACTGCTGCCATGTTCAATTTTCACCGTAGCGAGTGATCGCTAAGCTGATAAAAAGGGGGGGGGGTATTTTGACTCTCCTGTAAAATTGAAAAAGGGATCTAACTGAGGTAAGTACAAATGCGAGTAAATCACTCGCAAACAATATGGGGGCTTATGGGGGCAAAAATATTGTTAAGACAAGTTGCTGCTGCTGCGAAATGCCGTTACTGCAAGGCGCTCCTGGGTTGTTGTTGGGTTTTGCCTCATGTAGACAGGCCCATTATTTCTCCACCTGGAAGTGTTGTTGGGGAGGGAGAGCTGAGGGTCTCCCTGTATCTTTCCCCTTTCAATGAAAAACAAAGCTTGGGGCAGGTGATTTTAATTTTTTTTTTAAATGACAGGGAAGAGGTTAAGCAGTGCCTCCTACTTTTGTTCCACTCCTGAGTGTTGTCTCCTGTAGCTTATCTCAAGAAGAACTAGAACAGATAAGTGCAACTTCCCACACCAAGTGACTGTTCATCTGTTTTACCAAGTTTGGTTGGTAAAGAGGTGGGCCTCCTGTGCCCCTCCTATGCCCCTTTTACCATTGCCCATAATGGTTAGAACATATGGAAGCTGGAGTCAAAATTTTGAAAAGTTTTGTGTACTCCAACTCTCAGAATTCCCAGTCTGTGGGATTCTGGGAGGTGTAGTCCAAACAAGCAACTTTTCTAAACTCTGGAGCAGAAATGTAAAGTGTACTTCCTAAATTTTTGCATCCTAAACAAGAAACGGTTTACCTACACATCAAAACATCATGTCAAACAAATGGCCAACCACTATGAGATGTTTTTGTGATTTCAAAACTTTTTGATTTTTTGAAAAAAAAAAAAGGTTTGTGCAAAACACATGATTTTTCTGGGAATTACAGTGGTTTGATTGGAACTGTCTGCACATGCCCATGGATATCTGTGCCTGCCCCTGCATGTGCTGCTTGCAAGTCTCTCAATCAGCTTGGTAACTTTCTTCCCCTCTTAGCTTGCTGTGTAAGCAGTGTGTGTGTATACGCAGTCAGTCCCAAGCAAGCCTCCATAGGCAAGAACTATCGAAAGAGTGGATTCCCTGTTGAATGAATGGAACTTGTCCTTAATTTTCAAGTATCTAAAGAATAAGTTGTCAGATAACGAGCCCTCAAAAGGCAGGGGCTTCCTGTAATCTCACCCAGTGGAGGAGAAAGCTTTTTAATTCTTCCATGTGAAAATAAAACAAGTGAAAATTTACATACCAGCTCTGGCGTCATAGTCTATGGAGACTTTCAGATGGGGTATTTATTCCGTGGGAGACACGGAACAAGGTCGGGGAAAAGTCTTTTTTTCAGAAGATGTCGACCCTTTTCTGTGTCTCCCCCATCTTCATTCTGCATTTCCCCGTGACATTTTAATCACGGGGGAAACATCATTTTTGGGCCACCCATTCCGATGTAGTAACAGAATCACGGGTAGTCTGAAAGGTGTCCCGTTCCTCTCCCATGATGAGAGCTGCAGAGGGGGAGGTCCATTCTGGAAACTTCCAGGCACGAACGGGACACCCAGGTAAGTAGCACCCTTTCCCCCTCCCCCGGGTTACTTTTATTTTTTGTCTGTGTTTTTGTGCTTGGTGTAGTATTTTGACAGTTGAGGGGTTATTTTTGAATTTCCCTCCTGCCCATTCTCTCATGAGAACGAGCGGGATTTCAGTTGCCGGTCGTAAAGGCAGCTTTACAATGGCTGCATTTATGGCCGGCCAGTTTGGGGAGAGGGAGGCCATTCCTGCCACGGAATAAAGGTAAATGTTTGAACATTTTTCCTTTATTTCACGGCAGGAATGGGATTGGGGCTTGCGGGGCAGAAACGGGGCATTTGGCCCTGTTTGAAAATCTCCTATATTGGGCCACTAGGAGCACACATATCAATCTAAGGGGTTGTCTAAACGGTGAAAATACTCCTGATAGAATTCAAGGAGAATATGATTTGTCTTAATGAGATCCCATATCAGTCTGCTGTGTTTGGAAGGAAGGGGGGCAAAACCTCCAAAAATTATGCAGGAAAAGCCGCTTTTCCTGAAGCTTTTAAAAAGCTCCGCGGGGAATGTGCATTCCCACTCATTGGAACAACTGATTCAATTTGCTGTGCATTCCCAATAAGAGCAGAAGTGGGAAGCTGATTGGTTGGGTGTGCACAGGGGGCAGAGCCCTGAACCACCATGTTGGATTTTCACTGTAGCAATCATATGCTGCGGTGACGAAACAGCATTTTTTCTTCTTTTTATTTAAGCAGAATATTGCATTGCTGCACCTCGGATATGCTTTTTTAAAAATACTGTTTGGTGCTTGCAACTGGTGACAATAAAAATGTGAGTAATTCACTTGTACCTGCCATCTTGATTCGCAGGCATGCCCGTTTAAACAAGTAACGTGGATAGCTTCACATGATTGTGATCTTGCCAATAAAATCATTGAGACAAATGAAAGCTGCTGTGAATTGGCATTAGTGCACATCAATCCACATTTTATAGCCTCGTATAGACAACCCCTAAAAATGTTCATACAGTTAAAGTTGAGACTTCCACATCAGCTGATGTGGGCACCAGGCCAGCTCATGTGCCAGCATCTCTCTTCAAAATTAGCCATAGATTGGACAGGACTATTTTTCTCCTTTCATATAAGTTGACAGGCAAAGGTAGCACCCATAAAGATTCATGGACACTGCCAAGCCATATCAGATCCTATTCACTTGCTGAGTTCAACATTTATGAAAATGTTACACAGAAGAGGAAGGCATATCAGCAGATTTGAAGATACCCTGCATTCCCTAGAAACTCCTAAGGGGAAGTGTTTGGCATGCAATGGTATGTTCACAGTAACCCTGTGTTCACTCAGAAGTTAAGTCTGGCTGAGTTACCTACAGCTATTTGTGTATAGGCTTATAACCTCAGTATCTGTTGGAAGTTTGGGAACTACTATCGTTTATAGCTATTCATAAGACAATTAGAAAAGAATTATTAGTTTGCTTTTATAAGCTACTCAAGATGTTGTGGTAAAGAACAGCACATATATTTTTTAACACAGTAAATTAATATGAACATTTATATCCTGGCTTTCTGCCTCAATCCGAAGCACTCAAAGTGACTTACAATGAGAAAAAAAATCAATAAACACAGAAGAAGAAACAAAAGAAACAAAAAAATAAGTACAAACAGCAAGCAGAGAACAGTAGATAATACACAAAATCATGTAACAGCAGAGACACAGGGGGGATCTTTCAGTTGGTATGCTATGCGGGTTTTTAAAAAACAAAAAATCTCAGACCTGATGATGGAAAGCATGCAATAGTCAGCTTCGGCTGGGCCTACTATTTGGTAGGGTGAGGCAACTACCTTAGGTGGTAGACGTTGAGAGGCAGCAGCAGTCTCCTGCTGAGCACCTCAGCAGTTCCTTTCTATTCAAAGACAGAGTTGTATGTACCACCCAGATTGCTCTGCATCTCCTATCAACAAACTTGCTGTCTTCCGGTAGGATGAAGGATGTTTATCCCATCAGTAGTACTGATTGGCAGTCCAGTGAGTGTGAGTTTATGGCAAGGTTGTGAATCATACGGCCCTCCAGATGATGTTGGGCTGCAAGTCCCATCATTCCTAGCCAACTGGGAAGAAGGCTGAGAGTTACAATCCAACAGCATCTGGAAGGCTGCACAATTCCCTTCCCTAATATACAGAATTGGGTGTTTTGTGCAACCAAATATCCTGGGCTGACCCTGATAATGGTAATTGGTATAGACACTGTTTGACAGCTAGAAAAATTATTCACATTATTTTGTATGTGAAACTAGCTAAAAATGAAAACTATTCAGAGAGACCTACAATATCTTAAGCAGTTGAATTTTGAAGGCAAATCCCCCCTCAAAATGCAATTCTGGGTTTGAAATTTCTCAGTTAAAATTTGCTAAAGTTTGAATATATGCCTCAGAGATCTCTTATGAGGCACGAGAAAGCCAAACTGCACACATTCAGTTTTCATGCCTCAGGACTATGTCCTATAGTTTAAAAAAAAAGGGGGTGGGGAGGGAGTTACAGGGCCTTGCAAAAGTATTCAGTTCTTCAGCAACCTTTGATGTTTCCTCATTTCCCCATTATTACTTGGAATTGAAATGGATTTAATTGACATGATGTACACAGGATACTCAATATAACAAGTGGCACATAAAGTGGTAACAATGCCAATCAAATCCATTTCAGTTCCAGGTTATAAAACAACAGAATGTGGAAAACATAAAGTGGGAGAAATACTTCTTCAAGCTCTGTTTGCCATGGTGAACTCCAGCTGAAATGGAGCCCTTAATAAAAGCAGGAATACTGGGGGTGGGGGTGGGGGTGGGGAGTGGGAGCTAAAAGCAGTAACTCATCAGGGTATCAAAACCCAATAAGCTGGTCAAACCACAGATAAGTCAGGTTTTGTTTAGTCCAGAATTTTAAATGAACTCACTCAGTTCATAATTCCTATACTAATATATCTATTGGAATACAGCTATATTTCAGACTTCATGCTTTCCCAAATTTTACAGTGCAGTTCACAGTTCAAAAACTCAATAAACAATGGGCCCTCAGTATCCACTGGGTTTTGGTTCCAGGACCACCTGTGGATACCAAAATCTGTGGATGCTCAGGTCCTATTATACACAATAGCATTATAAAATGGTGTGCTTATAAAATGGTGAACAGCAAGGTTAGCTTTTTGGATTTTTTTTTTTAATATTTTCAAGCCATGGTTAGTTGAATCCATGAATAAAGAATCCATGGATATGGAGGGCCTACTGTATACTCAAAAACATATATATTAGAGAAAGTTGTATTAAAAACATGCATGTATTAGGGGAAGTTGGATCTAAAATAGCATGCATCAGAAGTGAGATGAGAGTGTTTATATTAAGGAAATATTTATACAAAAATGCATATATTAAACTGTTCCAAGGGCTTGGATGGCAGTGGTGTGTGTGTGTGTATGAGAGAACTGGTGATTATAAGTCATAACTTCCAATTACAATTAATGTGAATTTGTATGTAGTGTTCTGTGACTAATGCAGATATTGGACAAAAACTGAAGATTAAATACATGCAAAACAGACATGGATCAGAGATAGATTGATACAGACCTAGGGACAGACTAAACACATTTCAAAGAATCTCAATCCACAAGTAGTCTATACTTCTGTAAAAAAGAGGGGGGGAAAGCACGGGTATGGAAAGACAGACTGTGCGGCTTAAGAATGAGATGTACAGTAGAACATTTAAGTGCACTTAAATGTTCTTGTTATGGAGAGAAAACAGACAGAAGCAATGGCCCTAAACAGTCTTCCCCAACCTGGGAACCTCCAGACGTGTTAGATCACAACTCTCCTCATGACCAGCTAGCAGGGCCAATGTTGCATTTGAAGGGTGTTAGGTTGGGGAAGTCTGGGTCTTAACTAACATGAACTAAGATTTGAGGTAGGAAAAAAAATGGCTGCAAGGGGTTCCTAAGCTCAGTGACACTTCTGTAATGTAACCTTCTGGTGGGAGAAATAGCCTCCATCCTTTGAGATTACCCAGGTTCCCTTGGGGATGCATAAAGCACAGGATGCCCTACTTTTGGCAGCATCTTATATTACAGGGACACCCCATTCCAGCACTGGTTCTCTGAAATGCACTCAGCCCATGTCCAAGGTCTTTCTCTTCTTTGTTACTTCAACCTTCCAGGCTAGCAGCCAGCATTGAGGACAAATCCATCCTTCAGCTAAACATTGGTGGGTCTTCCCCCCACCCAAACTAAATCTGGGAAGATATAGCAAATATCACCCAGAACACCACAAAGGACCATTTCAGCTACTTAGGTAGCCCAGAAAGCATGTGTGAAGAGTATGTGGCCACGTTTGTGTGTGTGTGTGCAGGCACGTATGCAAATTGTGTGTTGACCAGTTGAACTCTGGAGACAGGAGAGACAGATAGCAACTCCTTCCAGGAAAAGAAGGAAATAAAGCCAGAGTGTAGAGTAAGGGGGAAGTCAGCTACAATATTTGGTAAATTCATTAGGGGGAGGATTAAGAAGGCACAAGCAATGTAGTGGAAGTGGGTGGAACTGAAGATGGAGATTCTGTTCAGCTACTGTCCCGTGCCCAACTATGCCATTTAACTGTACCTTAGCCAATGATCTTACTATTGGACTCTCCATGAGGCCACGGAGAAAGATGAGATCCAGGTCTCCAGCTCCCATAGAGTTGGGGAGGTCACTGAGGTTGTCCAAGACCTGCTGCATGGCTGCGTAGAGAAACAAACATATTGTTATTATCAACATGAACATCATGATCACCACCATCACCACTACTATACAATAAAACAAAGGTAGCTAGGGTTGCCATAGAGAAAACAGGAAAGGACTCTTGTATCTTTAACAGTTGTGTAGAAGAATGAATTTCAGCATGCGGTGCTTTTCACATAACCAGCTAAAAGGCAGCACCTGTTGAAATTCTCTCTTCTACACATCCATTAAAGATACAGGAGGCCTCTCCAGTTTTCATTCTGGCAACCCTATATGTAGTTGGAGCATAGCATATCCTTCCCCAGTTTACACAACAGACAGGCTGGAGGAGAGAATTAAAAGGCAGAAACCAACCAGGACAGACAGCTATAATAAAGGATAAGGAAGGAGTATCAAACAGTTGACACCCTCACCTTTCACATCAGCTCTCTAAGCAAGTGAACATGTGTGTGCATCAGGCACTGTGCCTGGTCCGTGTGGTTACTTAGCACACAGGCAATCAAGCAACACTTGTAGTCCTTGGATGGCTGTGGCAGACAGCCACAGACATCTGTCTCCTCCCTAGCTAACCAATTCATCAATATGCAACATAACCCACATTTCGCTCTCAGACAGACAGCACAATAAATAGGCAGGAAGGCTTTGGAGAAATTATGTCAAAAATAGCCACATGCCAGCTAGGCATTAACTGCTGAGGATTCAGAAACTCACGCCTCATTTATCTCTGTGTAGACCAGGCCTCAGAGCCTGCCTTACCTCATGCAAGGCCAGCATTGAGTTTTAAAGGACACTTGGTTTGCTCTTCCCATCCTTTCTGTAGAAGGTGTAGTCCCATCCTGTCCCTCTCGTATTTTCTCCTTCTTTGTGTTTGTGCCAGTTGTGGGAGCAGACAGGTAGGACTTACTGAAAAGGCGACCACCAAGGAGGAGCAATAGTGATGCTCTTTTGAGGAGTACCAGACCACTGCCCTTGTTATTACTCGCAAGACCCACAGAGATACTACCAGTGCATTGGCCAGTACATTGTGGGTACATTGTGGCTATAAAGTGAGAAGCCCAATATTCACAAAATGAGTGACAGTGAAGGGGGCCTGGTAGTATAGCATCGGCAGTGGAGACCCCTTGGCAGCTGCATAGCACTTACTGATCTTGGGCCTTCTTTCATGTAGCCGATTTCGTTACACTGAATGTAGCTAAATTCCCAGATGGCATTTTTCATGACAAATATAAAACCACCTTTTAACTGATTTGACTCTCTTGACCTGGAAATGAAAGGTTGTAAAAAGAGAGAGTACAGGACTATGGAAGAATTCATTGTAATGAGAGGAGCAATAGAGAATCCCCAAAGACTGTTAGCCTATGTGGAAGATGTGGTTAGAATCCTCAACAGAAGACTGTCCTTATAGAAAAGAGAATTTTATTAGAGTAAATTGCATATCTGGGAGAAAGAAAGAAAAAATTAAGCCCATGTGACCAACTGAAGGCAGGAGTGGTATGTGAGAAGAAATTAAATAACCCTGATTGATTTCTATAGCAGACAAGGCAAGGAGGAAACATACAAGGGAATTCTAAGTACAGTTGACCCTTGGTATCCAATGGGTTTTGGTTCCAGGACCCCTCGTGGATACCAACATCCATGGATGTTCAAGTCCCATCATAAACAATGGTGTAGTGAAAATGGCATCCCTTCTATAAAATGGCAAAATCAAGGTTTGCTTTTTGGAATTTTATTTTTGTGGGGTGGGGGGAGGATATTTTCAAGCCATGGATGGTTGAATCCATGGATGCAGAATCCGTGGATACAGAGGGCCAACTGCAACTGTTTCTGCCTCTATTATTTCTGCCTCTGTGTGTCATACAGTCACTTGTGCAAGTACGATGGAACATTTTTCCTCTTTCAGCCATTATAAGGTTCCATGGGACTTAGATGACAACAGTGCGTATATGGAGCAGTGGTGATGGGACTAGTGATGGTAATCTAACTTTCAATCTACAACAGAGGAAATATCATAGACTTGTCTATATGTCAAGACAACAACAGACTCAAAGCAAGGTTCTGAACAAATCAGATGTCACTTCCCAAAAAAAAGGGGGGGGGCATATTTTGAAAAACTAGCCTAAAATTGTATACTTCCCTGAGGCACAGGAAACATTTTTTACACATGTAATGACCATAAATTATCACTTTAAAAATAGTCCCAGTCTTTCCTGAGAAAATAAAGGGCCAGATCAAGTTACCAGACCAGTGCAGCCTACAATCACTATGGGTAGCTAATGGTATTTGGAAAGAGTTTTAATACACAAATGTGAGTCAGTGCATAGTGAGAAAAGAGATACTGTCTGAACATATTAAACATGTACACTATATGTACATAGATGCTAGGGAAGGAGAGGCAGCTCAATCCAGTTTTAAAATGGCAGCACAGCTATGGGCTTGTCTACATGGGCAATAAAACCCATACTCACCCTGTATTTGTGGTACAGTTGACACATAACATTTTTGATGATGTACATTTTCACTGGGGTTTCTACAGGAAACCCCAGATCTTTAAGTTTTGCAGTTTCCTCTGGATTTTAAGGGGGAACCCATATTTTTGGCCATGTGGCAGCTGAGGACTGGCTTCAGAGCAGAGCAGGGGTGGGACTTCTGGTGGACAGAAATCGAGTCTGGCAAATTTCTAAAACTTTTTTTTTTTTTACAATTTTTTGATTCTGCACATATCAGGGTAAGTGTATTTCTGTTTATCCAGTAATACAGTATTTCTGTTTATCCATTAATACAGTACTCTGAGACCACGTATATTCATTTATCTGCATGCATGAGCGAACAGAAAAACAAACACAGAAGCAGCCTTGTGGTTGGAAATACTATGATGTATAGGACATGTGATCAGCACAGACCTTCCCTTTTACTCTGATGCAACTAACAGTGTGGTGGGCTACTCTGACCTACAATTGGAGAATTCTGGTGTGTCATTTACAGGGTTGTGGCGGATTGAAGAAATCTGATGCAGCGATGAAGTAGGTGCAGGGTTTCCAACCCATGCAGTCAAGCCATATGTCATACCCTCCTACTGTCCTGAATCAGCAGGGACAGTCCTGATTACTCCTCTGTTGTTCCACTTTTCCAACTGGTTTTAAAATGTTCCAGTTTCTCTCCACACCACTTTCCTCATTTGTTCTCAGCTTATTCTATTGCTGCAAAGTGAGTTCAAAGTGCAGAAGTAGTTTGTACTCTATTGGTTTAGCAGAGGGAAGAGAAAATGAGGGGATGAATTCTTGCTCTTCCCTGTAGGCTCCAGCAAAAGCAAACTGCTGTACCCTCGCCTAGCTTATTTGTTCTTCCTCATTAATAACTTTTGCCATCTTGACCACACTCTGATGTTACTTGGACATGTGTGTGTCCCAGTTTTCAGCTGTGAAATGTTGGAGGGCTGGATGCCACCATGTATATATAGGTGCTAGGAAAGGGGAGTAGCTCAACCCAGTTTCAAAATGGCAGTGCAGCTATGAGCATATATACACACTCTTAGCAAGAGCTTCCACTCCATTGTCCCTTTTGACTAAAATATTAGAAACTCTTATTTATTTATTTATTTATATTCGTTATTTATACCCCGCTCTTCAGCCACAAGGCTATCAGAATGGCTTACAAATTGTTTTCTTCAACCAAAGAGGTAGAAGAGCAAGTCCTATGAAGGGTGTGAAGAACATGGACTTTATTTGCAGATCCCGTGGATGTGGAAGGCTGACAGTACAATTGAAGGTGACTTACACAAGGCTCCCATGCCATGCTTACCACAGGGACACTAAAAGAAATTCAGACTCCTCTCTTCTCATCCTAGTGCATGGGATAGATTACCATATAGATGATAGTTGCTATCGTCTGTCAAATTTCCATGACCCCATAGAGACTCATTGCATGATAGTAGCCTCCTGCCCAATGTATCAATCCATAATTTACAGATGGAGTTAGGAAGGGGGAGTGGAGCTCAACAGCCACTGCATTTATCTTATATACATTTGAGCTTCACATCATGTCACACGCTGTACATTTGCTGTGTGATATATGCTTTGGGGGACTAGAGTTGACTTCCTAAGATACATGAAGTGTATTCCTCAGTGCACAGCTAGGCAACTTGTGCCATAATAAATATGCATGTCTTTAGGACTCCAAAAAAAAAATCTTTTCATTTTTTGCTTGGCTAATAGCTACTCCCCTGGAATTTGTCACCTTCAGTACTATGGATCACACACACTAGCTCAGCCTTTCACAACCTGATGATTTTCAGACTTCAACTCCTGTGATCCTCTCTACTAATCATGTCAGCTAGGGCTGATGGGAACTGCAGTCCAGAATAGCTGAAGACTAGCAGGTTGGAGAAGACTGCTCAAGCACTTAGCCTCCACCACCAAGGGGTGCAAAGAGGCCAAACCACACCAGGTGACACCATGGGAGAGGAGGGGTGACACCAGCCTTAGTGATGCTACAGGCCCCCACCCTGCTCTCACATTTTCAAAACTGGCTGTTTCTTCCTCAACTGATAAACCAGGTAGAGGAGGCAGTCATGCAGCCTTTCAGATACTGTATTGTTCAATCACAATTCCCAGCATTCCTCACCATAGGCTATACTGGCTAGGGCCAGTGGGAGCTGAGCAGCTCAACAACATCTGGAGGATGGCACACTTCTTTCCACTCAATTAACACCACTCAATACTGCACACACAGAGGGCATAGCGCTAATCTGGGACACTGGAGAAATGGACAACTGGATCTTTGTTCCTATGTAGTCCTCTGTCTCAGGGTAGAAATTCCCAGATGCTGGAACTTTAACGAATACGTATTAGGCATTACATATTCCCCAAAGCACTACATTGGTCACTGTTCCTTACTTAATGAATAATGTCTTCACTTCTTTGGGCTTCTCTGTATGGCAAAAATACTCCTCATAAAATTCAAGGAGAATACGTTTTGTCTAAATGGGATCCTACATCAATCTGCCATATTCGGAAGGAGGGGGCAAAAACACCAAATATTCTGCGGCCGTATCTTTTAAAATAATGTGTGGGGATGCGCACGATCACTCATTAGGACAACTGATTTGCATTTGCGTTGCTGCACATTCTCAGAGAGGACAGCTGATTGGTTGGATGTGCACAGGGGATGGAGCTTGCTGGCAAGGCAAGCGCCCAGAACCACTATGTTGCATTTTCACAGTAGTGATTGTGCACTGAGGTGATGAAACAGTCTCCCCCTCCTCCTCTGTATATTTAAGTGGACGATCGCACTTCTGCACCTTGGATTTGCTTTTTTTTTTTTAACTGTTCAACTGTGGCCACTGGTGGGAATAAAAATGCAAGTAATTCACTTGCATCCACCATCTTGATTCACAGACATGCCCATTTGAACAAGGAATGCAGATAGCTTCACATGCCTGCGATCTTGCAAAAAAAAATTGCAGAGACAAATGAAGGCTGCTGCAAATTGGCGTTATTATGCATCAGTCCACATTTTATTGCTTCATATAGATGAACCCTTAGTTTCTACATTTAAAATCCTTAATTTTTTAAAAAAAACTTTACAATTTTTAAAAAACTACATTTAAATTAAATTTTAAAATAAAGTATAAAAATGACCCCCATTTTTAGAAATAACTGGTAAATGCCTGAACACACCTGATCCCATCTGATTTTAGAAGCTAACCCTGGTTGTGTCTGATAGGAAACCAACAGGAAACACCAGTAGGAAGGGCTACAAAAGATTCCTACCTGAAACTGTAACCCGCCATTGCTGCCAGTCAGAGTTGACATGACTAGGCTAGATGGACCAAACAGTCTGACTGTATGAGGTGGTTTCCTGTGTCCCTATGTTATTTATTGCACAAAGAGAAGTAACAACACCACCAGTTGTTTCACTGTTTGGTGAAAACAATGTTATTACTGCCTTGACACCCCTAAAAGTAACATGCCACAGTATCATTGCTACTTGTGACACAAAATCTGTCCATTTCCTATTCTCCTTCTGTCTCTGATGGTCCAATTCCAATAAGAAAGTGAGCACTCTGTCTTCCAAGGAAAGGTTGCTCAGTGGGCTGCCATTCGTGGCTGTCTTCTGAAAGGATGCCAAGGGAGACTCCTCCTCCTGCTGCCGTGGCAACCGTCTCTGGGTACCAGGCCCTATCAGATTGCTTTCTGCTCATTTTTGAGCAAGGAGAGGCATAGAGCTGCTTGTACTCTTCCCCACCTCTTTCTACCCATCTCAAATAAAACCAACTCCAGCCCAAAAGCCAGCCAACAAGGAACAAAAGATACAGCATCTCTCCCACTCTCTCTAAGAGGGGAAAAAGCTGAGAAGAATAGTGTACAATGTGCCAAAGGGCTTTGGATTTTGAAATCTCTATAGAGCTGCTTAACAGATGTGGGCTGAACTCTATAGTGACAACAAGTGAAAGCAGGAGATTAATTCATATGGACTTACTACTATCATTTAATTCTTTGTACACACAGTATAAACATGCTTTGCTGCTATATGGCACCTCCCCACTTCAAGACAAGAGTAACTGCTTTGCAAATTTAAATCGTAAAAATGGTTCTCCATTAAAGGCAAGGCTGGTATAATCCCAAGCATTTTTTACCCATACACTTGGAAAACTTGATTTTGTTCATTTAATTATAGTATTTGTTACATTTATATTATATCTTCCTTCAGTGAGATCAAGGCAATGCACCTGGCTCACCTTCTCTCTATATAGCATTGCTGTTTTGAGTCTCTGGATTTAACCTGAAGTTTAAAGATATTGGCCTGAATTCTGTTGATAGTCCTAACTAAAGTAGATCCATTGAATCAATGGGATTTATCATTCAACAGTTCACTGAATGAGTCGACTCTAGCTGAGACTAACCAACAGGATTCCAGCTATTAGCTGCTATCTCAAGCTGCTGCCAAGGAGAGGAGTATGTTTGCTTTATTTACAGTATATCCTGGGTTTCTTCCAATGAGCTCGTTAGCATAAATGACTTTCTTCCTCCCTTCTTTATCCTCACAACAACCATGTGCATTAGGTCAGAAAAACAGAATATGATTGGCCTCAGACTGAGTTTTGTGGCTCAATGTGTACAAGAACATGGATCTCCCAAGTTCCAGTAACTTTAACACCACCACCACCACACTGGCTTTCATTTATTGTTTTAGATATAATATTTTACTTTATTTTCCCACTGTTGATAGTTTATTTAAAGTTCAGACTAAAGTCCAGAGCAAATTCACTGCCCTAATGACATGGAACACCAACCATCATTGGTCTGGGAGAGGTTGTTCCTATTACCTGCTAATAGTTTTAGTTGGAAATGGCAGGGATTAAATTAGGATTAAACCTTTTGCATGTTAGGCTCACACTCATTTATTTTATCATCATCTTCATCATCATCCTGCCTTTTTAACCAAAACTGGGACTCCAGGCAGATACCCCACATCCTCCAACTGTCCTGATTTGGCAGGGACAGTCCCAATCAATCTTCTGTCCTCCCACTTTTTCAGCTGCTTTTAAAATGTCTGATTCTTCCTCCTCCTCCTCCTCTTTCTCCCTTTCTCCTCAACCTTACTTCAGTTGCCACAAACTGAGTTCAAACTGCAAATATAGTTTGCATCCACTTAACAGGAGGGAGAAGAGAGGAGGGAATGGACTTTTACCCTTCCCTGCAGGTTCAGGCAAAAAGCAAACTGCTGCAGCCTCTTCTAGCTTAAATGTTTTTTCTCATTAACAACTTTTGCCATCTCGACACTCGGATGTTGCTTGGTCACATGTGTCCCAGCTCTCATCAGAAAAACATTGGAGGTTATGCTAGCCTACCATGAAGTGATGTCCCCCTCTATGAGACACTGCTTAGTTGTTCAGGGAACAGCATGGCTGTGCTCTGTGATTGAGAAACAGAACTCGATAGACGTGGAGAAAAGCTGAGACACAGAACTTCATGGGCACAGAGTAGAGCTGATGGCAAAACCTTTCAAGAAAATAAGTAACTTTTCCTGTTGCTTCTGACCACTTGTCTCAAGATCCAGTCTGTGTGGTGTAGTGGTTCAAATACTGGAGACACAGGTTCTAGTTCCCATTGAGATATAAAAGTTAACTCCATTCACCACTCACTCTCAGTGTGACTCACCTCACAAGGTTATTTTGAAGATACAATGGGGAGAAAGGCAGTGATATATGCTGCCTTGAACTCAAAACTGGATATAAATGAAGCAAACATTCTTCTCCAAAAGACCCTGAGAAGGCAACTAGAATCTTCAAATGTCAGCTCAGACCAAGGAGATTTTCAGACAGGCAAAAATCGCCCCTTGCCGCGCGAGCAGCCTCCCGAAACTGCTGCGCGGCAAGGGTCTTTTTCGGACGACGCTGTGCCTCTAGCGAAGCCGTCCGTGTCACTTCCGTGAAGCTTCGGACGGCTCCGCGCCATATTTCAAGCACGGAAGCTGCCCGTGATTGAAATATGGCGCGGAGCCGTCCGAAGCTTCACGGAAGTGACACGGACGGCTTCGCTAGAGGCACAGCGTCGTCCGAAAAAGACCCTTGCCGCGCAGCAGTTTCGGGAGGCTGCTCGCGCGGCAAGGGGCGATTTTTGCCTGTCTGAAAATCTCCCAAGTAAACAGCAATGCCAAGTACCAAATCAACAATGCTATGCTGAAATGTGTTAGTCCTTTGTGCAACTTAACTTGTATAGACCTTTGGAAAGAAGGCTCAATACTTTGATTCCAGTGTTGGACACTCAGGTCTTGTCTATATGAGGCTATAAAATGTGGATTGATGACACTAATGGCAATTCACAGCAGCTTTCATTTGTCTCCACAGTTTTTTTTCTAGATCACAGGCATGCAAAGCCATACTTATTTGTTGTTCAAATAGACATATCTGCAGATCAAGATGGCAGGCATGAGCTAATTACTCATGTTTTTATTGTTGCCAGTTGCTGCTGCCTAACAGTATTTTTTTTAAGCAAATCAAAGGTGTGGAAGTGTGATCTTCTGCTTAAATAAACAGGGGAAAAAAAGAGGAGGGAAGGTTGTTTTGCCACCTCAGCACAAGATCACTACATGCTGGTTCCAGGTGCTTGCCTTGGCAATCTAGTTCCCATTTGAGATATAAAAGTTACCTCCACTGGCACATCTGACCAATCAGGTTTCTACTTCTGCTCTTATTGGTAATGATCAGCAAAGCAGAGCAGTTGTCCCAACAAACAGGAATGAGCATTTCCTTCAGAGTTTTTTTTTTTTTTTTTAAAGTCAGGAAAAGCTGCAAAGGCTTTTCTCATGTAATTTTTTATGGTTTTGGCCCCCCTCCTTCCGAATATGGTGGATTGATGTGGGATCCCATTTAGACAAAACATATTCACCTTGAATTCTATGAGGAGTATGAATTACTATGAGGAAGTAATAGTTTAGACAAGCCCTCAAAGTCTGGGATCCAATTTTCTGCCTGCAGTGGGAAGCAAATAAGGGCATTGCTCCCAAATAAGAATTCACACACACATACCCTGACCCCGACAAAATTTTCCTTCACTTCCCCAATTTCTAGCAATGCAAAGAGTGAACCATTGAAAATCATTTTTATCTACAACTCCGATATTTGTTGTATTGGCAAAGTTCCCTTGGTCACTTTGCCTGCCCTTTTTCTTTGGATGCCTAAACTATATTCCCAAATGCCTAATTGAAGTTTCAAGTTACTGCAATGCTAGAAATGTTGGGACTAAAGAAGAATTTCTTATTTTGGGTAGGCAACACTCTCATCCCACCTCACCCCCAGGTAGCTACACTTTTCCTGGCCTAGGAAAGAAAAAAAGAAGGAAGGAAGGAAGGAAGGAAGGAAGGAAAGAAAGAAGGAAAAACTGGGCTTTTTATGTCAAACAGCATAGAGGGAAACTGTGACCTAGTTACTGTAAGAGGTGAATTGTCACTTCTGGAGGCTCCGGTGTATTTTTCAGTAGAATGGTCTTATTCCAATAAAAAATCCCTAATCCCCAAATTCCAAGGAGAGGTAATTCAGGTGTTTTGTTTTGGGCCAGCAGAAAGATAATCCATGGCAACTGGGCATGCAGGGTTGCACTTTCCCCAGCCCTGTTTGAGTCCCTGCCTACACATTCAAAGGGGACGAGGGAAGATTTTTCTCTTTTCCCCTGCCTGATGAGGGTTTTCTGCACAGGAAACCATGAGTGTTCTAATCTCTCTAAAATGCTGATTGATTCCCACTCCTCCCTTTCTCTGTTGCTTGCTCGATTACATCCTCGTTTCTGTGGCAACGGAGGAAGAGATTTGCATCCAAGGTTACACTAAAACAGGATGGATGAAAAGCTGATTTAAAGAGATAGCAACACCATTCACAGCTGTGAGCTTTTAAACCACAGGTGGAAATCATTCCATTCTCTAGATAATATTGGACTGCAACTCCCAGCATTCTTCACTGTTGCCTAGGGCTGCTGGGAATTGTAGTTCAATGGGATCGAGAAGGCTGCATGATTCCCATCCTGCCCTTTGGCAGACCATGACTCCCAGAACAGACATCCATATCCTTCAACATTTCACATGTAAAACTGACATGCACATGGCCAAGTGATATCAGAGTATGATCAAGATGGCAAAAGTTGTTAATGAGGAAGAACAGATAAGCTAGAAAGGGTTATAGCAGTTGCTTTTGCCTGAGTCTACTTGGAAGGGCAAGATTCTGCCCTCTCCTGTCCTCTCCTCCTTGCTGAGTTTAATTGAGTGCAAACTACTTTCACACTTTGAACTCAGTTTGCAGCAATAGAAGTAAGAGTAAAGTGTGAAGAAGAGGGAGAAACTAGGACATTTTAAAAGCAACAGAAAAGTGGGATAGCAGAGGGTTAATCAGGACTTTCCCTGCTAAATCAGGACAGTTGGGGGACTGGGATTCTTTCAATCACAAGAAAAATGCAGATCCAGCCCTACCATGAAGCAGAGTAAGAAAGCTATTTCAGACAGGAAATTATCTGAGATGAGGAATGAGCAACGGCAGCTCTCCCCAGATGTTCCTTTCTGTTGGAGAGTACAGCTCTTTGTACCACATGGCCCATCCTATTCTCCTAAAATGGTGTACTGCCTTCAGGTGTGGGGAATGCTGAAAGAAAGGGAGAGAGGGGGACAATGGTGCCATTGCATAATTTTCAGCTGTGAACATACTGGTCTTACAGGGGTAAGGGAGGGCTACTTTAGATAGTAATGTACAGAGATTAGAAAAGTTACTTTTACAGTGGCTTGGAAAAGCCACTGGCCATGCTAGCTGGAAGGTTCTGTTAACTGTAGGAATTACACAGGAGATAACCAGTGCAAAAACCTTGTAGATCAGGCATGGAGCCAGAAGAAACACATGCAGGATTGCCTCCTGTTGTGTTATAGGTGGAGCCTGGCAGGAACTGGAGTGCATTGGCTTTCTGAATGGATTACTTGCTAAAATGCAGTTTAAATGTTCAGAGAAATAAAATATTTGCTTGTTAGGTACCTTCGCTTTGTTGATTCTTCTTATGATCTGTGGAAAAATCCCTAAGGGAAGGGAGACTAGACTTCAGCTGCTGGTACAGGCAAGACTCAGCAAAGTTCAAAGGCCTTCCACTTGGATATCTTTTGAATTTGAATTTTGAAAAAGGGACCTCATAAAAAAAAAAGAATAGCATTGTGGTTTAAAAAACGGACAAAAGGCCTTTTGTTTTAAAGCAGGAAGATTTCAGCTGCCTCTTGTCCTGCCTAGAAAACAAGACCATTCAACTGCTTGCTTGCAACATTAGCAGCCCAGCGCCAAGAACTAGGGTTGTGAACAAAGAATATGCATGCTACTAAATAATAATCACACTGGGTCTGAAATATGTGTGCGTGCATTCATCTACAGGGAGTTGCAAATTTCTTGTTTAAATGATAATCCAACCAGGAGTCCATCTTTCTCCTGCAGTGATTTCTGCATCATGGGGCTTGTCTTGTATATGAGGCAATAAAATATGGATCGGTGTGCAGTAACACCAATTCACAGCAGCTTTCATTTGTCTCCACGGTTTTTTGGCAAGATTGCAGGCATGTGAAGCTATTCACATTTGCCGTTCAGATGGGCGTAACTGCAAATCAAGATGGCAGGTGCGAGTGAATTATTTGTGTTTTTATTCTCCCCAAGTTGCTGCTCCTGAACAGTATTTTTTTAAAAAAAAAAACAACAACAACAAAATCCAAGGTACAGAAGTACAATCTTCCACTTAAACAAACAAACGAACAAACAAACAAACAAAAAAGTCTGTTTCATCACCTCAGCACATGATCACTAGGATAAAAATCCAAAATGGCAGTTCTGGGCACTGCCTTGCCAGCAAGCTCCACCTCCACACACATCTGACCAATTAGCTATCCTCTTTGGGAATCCACAGTTATGCAATTGATTGTCTGAATGGGTGGGAGTGCACATTTTCCCCGCAGTTTTTAAAAAACTCGGGGAAAGTCCCGAAGTCTTTTGTAGTGTAGTTTTTATGGGTTTTGGCCCCACTCCTTCTGAACACTGCAATTCAATGTGGGATTTCATTAGGACAAATGGAATTCTCCTCGAATTCCATGAGGAGTATTTTCGTCATATAGACAAGCCCATGTACTACAGTATTATTGCTACTCTTCTTAGGAGCGTAACAATATTTAAATCACAGTTATTCCCGTTTTTAGAACAAAAAACATTGTGGTAGTGGAGGAAACTAAAAGACACACATGCTCTGTGAGCACGGAAAGTTGACTGATTGTAAGGAGGAAATGAAAAATTGGAAATGGAATGGATTATACTGGATGAAAGCATGGCTGTCTAGAAACCAAAACAGAGGCACTCCCCACTGCAATACAGCCCCCCTCCATATCCACAAAACTAATATCTGCAGTTTCAGTTATCCATGGATGAAAAAATAGGGACACATACCATGGAGTTATGCTGGAAAATGGCTAAAGAGATCTTCTTGCTGGGAATTGCTAGGTCCTCCAACGCAACTCCATGGTATGCTTATATCAGAAATCCTTTATTTTAATAGGGTTTGCTATTATCCGTGGTTTCATTTATAAATGGTAAGTCCATGAATGTATCCACCAAGAATACGGGGTGGGGGGAGGGACACCTGTATTTATATGTCAAATCTGTCATCACTGAGCAGAAAATCCAGGTCCCCATCAAGCAAACAAGCTGGAATGAGGAAAAATTCTGTGCAGATGTGTATATATACATCTGTGCAACTTCCTCTTTAAGACTAGAAAGAGCTGACCTCATTTAGAACATATCACATCAATAACCCATCTCGCTCAGCTGCATTTTACTATGACTGACACATAGTAGCTCTTTCAGAGTGGCTGTTTAACAGGCTTTTCCAGGTGTGCTCATTACAATAAGAGGACTGTGGATCTGTAGCGTAGCCAAAAAGATGTGGCCAACATGCCTGCCACAAGTCTTATTGTGTGGAGATGGTTGTTCCATGCCTGTGAAGCCTCTACAGTAGGCAACCTGGTAACCTCCAGATGTTTCAGACCACGGAGATTATCACACTACACTGTTATAGCACTATGATTCCACTTTAAATGCTCTGGCTGCCTCCTGTGGAATTCTGGGATTTGCAGTTTAGGGAGGGGCATTTAGCATTCTCAGGCAGAGAACTCTTAGGCCTCACTAAACTACAAACCCCAGAATTCCACAGGAGGCAGCCACAGCAGTTAAAGTGGAATAATAGCACTATAACAGTGTAATGTACCGGTAATTCCAATCAGTTACAGGCAGCATGTCTGGAATTCTGCCAGTTGTCATCCAAAGCATCTGGAGGAGCACCAGTTTGCCTATACCTACACTACAAATTCTCAGAAAACTATGATTCCCAGTCCTAAATAGTACCACCATTGTACTTCTACCAAGTGGGGGAAATGGCATCTACTGAATGATGTGTGCTGTTCCCCCTGCTCTCCACCGACCAAGAAATGACTGGGTTCAGGGAGCTGCAGCTTAGAAAATGGGGGGTTGGAGAATGGGATTTTGGTCACTGCACAGTCAGCAGTGAATTCCAACCTCCACAATGATAATAAAAAAAGTGAGTTATTAAATCATTAGTCCAATTTATGCCATCATAGTTCACTGAAGGCACTTACCGCACTCCAAAGAAAAGCGGCAAAGCAGCAGGAATGTTCCGTCTTCCTTGCTGCCTTACCGCATGATGTTGGCATTCTTTTGTTCTGGTTCCATGGGAGACCAGAAAAACCTGTTAGCAAAAGGATGCAGTTTTACCTCTGTGCCACGTGCGACCAGAACGAAAGAAAGCCAGAAGAACATTGACGTCATGCAGTAAGGCAGCAGGGAAGACAGAAAGTTCCTGCTGCTTTGCGGCTTTTCTTCGGAGTGCGGTAAGCCCTTGACAGGATGCCCATGAATGTGCTTATGGTTTTTTTAGGTGCTGACATCTTGACATGGCTGCCTCACATTTTTAAAAGGGCACAAACTTGTGTGATGTCATAAGTTTATCAGTTAAAAGGGAAATACTTTCCATCAGCTACAGGTTGTTTTGTTAACAAACAGCCTTGGGCTTTGCTGGTCTGCAATTCCATTCCCCACTCCTCTACACCTTAGGCCAGTCTACATGAGGGTGGGGGAAACCGGAATCTTCCACAGTAATTGCAAGTTGCAGAAACTGCGACCTGTCTTAATGGTTTTCCAGCCCCCATAAACTTTGCATAACTGTAACTGAGATGGCAGCTACGAGTGGATTACTCACGTTTTTAAATCTGCTGTGGCTGAACTTAAAAAAATAAAAACACCAAACACTATTTTTATGGTGCGCACAAGCGATATTCCACCTTTTCAAAAAAGAGAGAGAGAGAGAGAGAGAGAGAGAAAGATAGCACAAACCTCCATTTCATCACCTTAGCAATCACTCGTTAAAGCAAAAATCCAACATGGCGGCAGTGGGCATTTACCTTGTAAGCCAGCCCAGCCCCCTATGTTCATCTGGGCAATCAGGTTTGCACTGTGTCCTGCATGAGGAAGCAATTCATGTTGAATTGCCTGTCATAACGTGCGAAAATGCACATATCCCTGGAGCTTTTTTTAAAAGTCGGGAAAAGCTGCAAATGCTTTTCTAGAGTAGATTTTGCTCTTTTTGGCTTCGCTCCCTCACAATATGACAAGACAATGTGGGGGCCCATTAAGACAGCTTGTTTTCTGAGCAAATTCTGTGAGGGGTATTTTCACTGTGTGGACAACCTCCTTGGTACTGCAGGTGGCACAGCTTTGGAGTGTCCACAAGAATTGCCTTGCCATGAACTATGAAAGCTGAGCCACTCTCTTCATTACTACTATGAAAAAGGGATCGTGCAAACGGTAGATTCTGCCAATTGGAACTGGGATTTAGAGTTGGAATGCGATTTGAACTTGGGAGGTGGTGATTACATCATGGAGCAGCTAGAAAGCTCAAGAACAAGCATCACAAATCACTAACCTAAACTATTTCCCTTCCAATTCATTTTTGTGAACTCTCCTCCCCTTAGAGGTCATGCACTAGCAAAGATTGGTGTTAAACATTAAATTTAAAATCAATTTGTAAGGGTAATAATTGAACTGAAAAGTACCAAATGTATTTCTTCTGTTATTTGTAAGCAACACATCAGTAATGCATTTCTTTTATTTATTTTTTGTTAAAAAATTGAAATTATTAAAAATGGCCCAAACCAGCAGACCCTCCCCATTACAAAGGCATGCATTAATTAAAACATAAATTTTAATCAGTAGTCAAGGTGCTGACATAGCTGCTGTTTAACAATTAAAATAAAGATTTTTTTAAAAAAGAGTTATCTTAAAATACAAAGAATTAACATGAACAAATAAATCTCAGATTAACTTTCCCAAACTCTGGCTTAACATCTGCTTCACCAGAGCACACACCTACCATTCTGGATGCATGCTTTAGAAACACCCCCCCCCCACAAGCTGCATTCAAGTATAGAAAAGGGTAATGCAACTCCCACTGCTCCACAATCCATGCTATGGATTGATTTTGTTTTCTCTTAGCTGGAGAACTGCCATCCATTAGGAGATGACCTTGTTTTGGCTATTTGATACAAAAACATCTCATTTCCAGAAGTTTCTAGTAATTGTGGTATCTCAGTTCCAGAAACATCTCATTTCCATAAGTATCTAGTAATTGGGGTGTCTAAATGTATTCTCAGTTTCTGTTTTCTACTGAAGGAAGAAGTAGCTTATTCTGGGTGACCCTTCATGTTACCTGTCTTTTTAGTTTTTAGAGCCAGAATTGTGTAAATAACCCATTTTGGGACTTCTCCAATAGCTGGAGTGCCTTGATCCAAGGCAGGAGTAGGCATAGTATGTCCCATGGGCCACATTCAGCCTTGATCCCACTTCTGTGGCCAGTCTCCCAAAAACCCATTTTTAAAAAATCAGCTTAATTTTAAAACCAAAACCCCCAGAAAGCCCTGCCAAAACATGAAAATATATATTAATACCTCGCCCTTCCCAACATCCCAAATCCTATACTAGCCCCAAATGCCGCTGTTTTCCAATGCAGTACCTCTCAAAATTGTGACAGGAAATTAGGTCACTTCCTGTAGCCATTTTGAGATGGATGGCAGAGGAAAATGGAGATGCATGGGCTCACTGGGTGGGTGGATGTGGCCTGAATGGGGGAATGGCCCCATCACTGACACAGTTGGCCACTCTGGTCTAAGGTATGGAAAGAATCAGTATAGCTCAGGGCATAACTATCAGTATATATTTAAGAACATGTGCCTCACGGAGGCATTAGTTAAGATGTCCTTACTGAATCCAGTTGCTGTGTAGGATTGCATCCCCATTCCTTTGCCCATTAGCTTGCCCTCTTCCATGCAGCACAATCTACACAATTATTAAGAGGCAGAGGGCAAGCCCAGTGAAATCTCCATCTCCTTGCTCCTTTCATCGTTCACTTATCTAGAGGGCACAAGCAAATCACTAAAGACCAGGAAAAGCATGAAAAGTGGGTCCCCATTCTGGGGTGTTGGCCTTGATGCAGTTCCATTGCAGTCTCTCTCAAAATGGCAATAAGAAGCAACTGCACTTCCTGTGCATGCCAGCCCCTGTGATGTCTCTGAAGGGCATCCTTCATATTCTTTGGTTTCCTGACTATGACCATGAACCTTCATAGTTACCATGTCAGACTCAGTCCCTTTCAGGTAAAATGGCCATCTGTGAGATCCAAAAAAGTGGAAATGCATCACCTCAAAATAGGACGAAATTGTACATCCTTGACTTCTTCCCTGTGCCATTAACTTTCCTCCTAACTGTGCCGTTAAGTGGCTTAAGCAGGGACATTAGGATTATTGGCTGGGCTTCCCAGGTAATCGGCAGATTCAATGAGGGAGGTTTAATTGGGTAGTCAGGAGCTTAGACAGCAAGGCAAGGAGCAGGTAAATGTTGACAGGGTGCGGACACTTTAGAAACAGAGCCAAATTGCTCATGCAGATCATGAGATCTGGAGTGTAGGAAGTGTCTGTGTATGGAGGCATACAGACAAGTGCCCTGTGGCATCCCCTCCAATATTTCACAGATAAAAACTGGAACATACACGACCAAGTAACATCAGAGTGTGGTCAAAGATGGCAAAAGTTATTAATGAGGAACAACACACAAACTATGAGAGGCTACAGCAGTTTGCTTTTGCCCAAGTCAAGATTCCACCCTCTCCCTCTCCTCTCTGCTGAGTTACTAAAGTGCAAACTCTTTTGCAAATGAACTCAGTTTGCAGCACTTGAAGTAAGCTGGGGACAACGGAGGAAGGTGGGAAGAGGAGAGAGAAACTGGGATATTTTAAAAGCATTTGAAAAGGTGAGATGACAGAGGATTAATTGGGACTGTCCCTGCCAGATCGCAACAGCTAGAGGGTACGTATGTGTTGCTGTAAGCAATGTGGGGTTTATTTTAAAGGGTTTAGAAAGCTTGGCAAAACCCAGGAATACAATCTTGATCACTTCAGACATTGGAAATCATCACACCTAAATATGGTGTGATACCGACGGCAGGAGATTGCTAAAGGGCTTCCCTTTCAGATGACGTTCTGCAGTTGTTATGCTCCTGTGCTCCTTCCGTTCTGCTGGCACTCCTTTTAATACACGGGCTAAGCCATGAATAGATCGCCCATTCCATTCCTGTCACAGAATGATGGGCGAGTGAAAAGGTGCCCCGTTATGCTGGCACAATGGGAGGTCAGTGGGAGGTCCGTGCCAGAACACTTCTGCGTGCGCTCAGGAGATCGAGGTACGTATGTGACACACTTTTCTGTACCCTCCGCAGGTTACATGTATTTTTTTAAAGTGTGTTTTTGTGCTTGCTGTCACTTTTAGATGTTTCTTTTCCTTTTTATTTTTTAATTTCTTGCGCGCTCGTCCTCTCGCGAGAACGGCCCGGGATTTCAAACCAGGAAGTGAATGCAGCTCCATGAGAGCTCCATTCACTCCTGGGCTGCTGGGGAGAGGGAAAGAAATGGCAAAGGTAGGTGTGTGAAACTTTTTGTTTCCATGGCGGGATGGAGATAGGAGAAGGGCAGGAGAGAACATAGCGAGACAGGGATGCTTTTTTTTGTCCCCGTCTGATAATCTCCATTGAGCAAAGGCAATGTGCCCCCCTCAAAAAAGAGAAAGATTTCTTGTCACCCAAAAATACTGCTAGCAAATAGGTCCTTGTTTTTCCAAGGAGGAAACATTTTCAAGAAAGTGGTGTCAGCGATTTTGACTGAGCCTTAATATTGATATTCTCATCATTGGGAAGGATCAAAACTTCTTGAGCCATTCTTTCTCCAGAAATAGCACTCAATCCTATTTGGAAGAAATGGCTTGCCACTTTGGGGTGGGGGCAGTTTTGCCAATATGATGCCATCTTTGCTACCATGACCCTGGTCTTTATCTGTTAACTGCAGCCATTCTTCTACAACTTCCTAGAAGGTTGAAATAATGCAAAACTAGCTAATTAGTTGACACACTATCTTTAAAGGAGTGAAAGAGAGAGAAAGATTTTCTTTCATGAAATACATCTTTTTATTTTGGGCTCAAACCAAGGTTCATGGCCATGCAAGTACATCACCAACAGCCTCATTCAAACATGAAACTTGACCATGATTTTGTCTAATCAGAATGTCCTTGGCCAAGTCTAGAGACCTGCATGATCCCCCTTCTCTTTGTGTGTAAGAAGGATGTTTAAAGTTTCTGGTCATAATCTGTCAGACAAATAGGAAACTTCAGTTTATTCTATATATAGGTTGCTCCCTGTATCCACGGGGTACATGTTCCCAGACTTACCGTTTATAAATGAAACTGCAAATAACAGCGAATCCTATTAAAACAAGGGTCTTCCGGTACATACATACCATAGTACTGTGTTGGAAGACCTAGCAATTCCTAAAGAGGACACCTCTCTAAGCATTTTCCAGTGCAACTCTATGGTATGTGTCCCTATTTTTTTTAGCCGCAGATAACTGGAATGCTGATATTGGTTCCGTGGATATGGGGGGCAACATGTACAGAAAATCAGGCTTTGTACCAGCCATAGTTGGCAAACAAGCAAGGATATAACAACTAGAAAATCAAAATCAGAGAGAGGGCCTCTATGGATAGAAGAGGTTCACCCTGTTAAAAAGTGTTCCATGGGTAGTTTTCACAGTAGTAGCCAATGCCATGGTAGTCTCTTGCAGTTTAAAAAGGAGAAAGAGAGGCAAAGGGGGGAAAGTGCTTGCATAAGGCTTGTTGGGAAATAAAATGTAAAGTCAGGAAGGAGGACAAACAGAATGAAGGAGGGATATGGCTGGTTGATTTCAACAGTGAAAAAGAGCACTTGATGCCGCAAGGTTTCCTTGAAGGTCCCATTTGTCTTACCAGCAATCCATTATATTGCCATGTTGAGAAAATAACAATATTTCAGTTTCAGGGGACGGTGGGGAAAAGTTCTGTGGGGAGGCATAGCTCAGCCCTTCTTTTAGCTACAAGTTTTTCTAGTAGAGGAAACATTCTCACTCTGAGCAGCTCCCCCCAGCCACAACCCCCCCCCACACACACACTCACATGCACACACCAAGGGCAGTATAAGATAAATTATTGGCAAGAATGACAACAAATGCTAAGCACCCTGTAAAAACCTCTATAAAGCTGTTAAAGGGAAGCTAAATATTCAGCAACATGCCCTAAGCCCCTGTCTACATTTTACTACAAAAACAAAATTTAGGTGAGAGATCATCATCTAAAAGGAAAACAAATCCTGATACAAAAGCGGAACATATCAGGATTATGTGACATTATGTAGAGAGATAAATCTTCACTTATTTTCTTCTGGCATGCAAGGAAATGTTTCAGAAGCCCGTCCCCAACCCACCTGCCCAAACACACACAGGGTGAAATCGTTAGGGGTTTTGCACATTTTCAAATTTATTTATTTATTATTTTTTGCATTTCAGGGTTTGTTTGTTTTTTGCAGAATATTTCTTTTCATAAAAACTTTTTGTGCAAAATCAATGTTCTGTGCTGAACACAGTGTGTTTGCAAAATACATTGTTTTCTGTGCAAACACATTGGCTTTTATGCAAAAAGCCAAGGTTTTTTGCAACAATTTCCCCCCCTTTAGATGCTACATGCTTTTGGCATCAGTTTGAAAGGGAATGAGGTAGATCTGTATGGATGTATGCGTGTTTGTATGCTTCCACTGGGATGTGAATCCTGACCAATAATGGTTTTAATCCCCATGGAGGAAGCCCTATACACATCAATACTGGTACATATAGGCCCCCCTTCACATATCATTGTCAGGGGGAGGGGAAGCCACCTGCTTGTACATATGGAAGCACTGCCCTGATCAACATAATAGTCCAGAAATGCTGAGCAAAATCTATACACACATTTAATAAACACATTGGAAGTATGATGGCAAATCAGCACTTTAATAACAAACAGATCTTAACAATGAAGAGTCTCGTGTTATCGTAAAAGCTATGGCCAAGAAGGGAAATGGATTATCTTGATCCATTTCAATCTACAGTTGGCCCTCAACGTTTGCTGGGGTTAGGGCACAGGATCCCTGTGAAAGTGGAAAAGCTGTGAATATAGGATGCTAATTTTTTTAAAACCTGAAATAACACTTCTCTAGGTATATCTAGGTCCTCCTGCATGATTCTATGGTCAACGTCTGGCAGAAGTTGCCTAGAAATGCCTAGAGAGAACATATTTTTTTCAGTTGCACATAAATCAGTAGCGGAGGCAATAGCAAATACAGTAATCTGTGAAAAATCAAATCCGTGAATGCTTAACCTGCAAATGGGAAGGGATGAATGCAGTTTCAGGCTTGGTTATGGGAGAGACAACCTTGGTCGCCTTGGAGGATGAACTTCACCGGGAATTAAACAGGGGAGTATGTCCCGTTGGTTTTGCTCGACCTCTTAGCAGTTTCTGATACCATCAACCATGGTATCCTTCTAGGCTGCCTTGCTGGGATGGGATTGTTTTACCATGGCTCTGTTCTTTCCTGGAGAGGTGACCCCAGAAGGTGATGATGAGGGACTCCTGTTTGACTCTTTGGGTGCTGCTCTGTGGGGTCCCTCAAGCCTTATGCATTTTAGGTCCAAGCTATCTGACGGACTGTATCTCCTAATATAAGCCTGCCCAGACCCTGAGATCCACAGGAGAGGCCCTTTCTCTCATCCCCACCACCCTCCCAGGTACAGTTGGTGGAAGCTCAAGAGAGGCCCTTCTCAGTGGCTGCGCCTACACTTTGAACTGCCCTCCCTAGGAAAGCCAGAATGGCCTCCTCCTTGCTGTCCTTCATTAGCAGGTAAAGACTTTTTTTTTTATTCAGACAGGCTTTTAGAAGTAACGGTTTTTAACAAAACAAAAACTGTTTTTAAATTGTATTGTTTAACTTTTTAAAAATCTTTTTAGAGTGTATGTTTTTAATATGGTTAATAGTTTCATTCAGTTTTGATGTTGACTTTTGTTATGTTTTTAACTATTATCTTTTTAATGTGTAAGCCTCCTAGTCTTGGGGAAAGGAGCAATATAAATAAAGATAACAACAACACACTTTTAGCATAGATTAAAATACATCAGCATATTTTTTTAGCAGAAATTTTATTTCCTGCACAGAAAATGCTGTTTAATTCACAAGAAAATTGTTTTCTGTGCAGAAATGTTTTATAAAATGTGCATTTAAAATTTTATTTATTTACTTATTTGCAGAAGAAGTCCTGAACTGTGATGTTTCTCACCTGTCTGATTCTTCTCATCAGGGTTTTCCAATACTTGAGAAACTTGGGGTTTTTTTTACTGTTTTTCAAATATTTTTTAACATTCCTTGTATTCCTACTTCTGCTAGCACAATACCACATGTGCAACTGAGAGCCTTACTGCACACCGAAGAAAAGGGCAAAGCAGCAGAAATGTTCCATCTTTCCTTCTGCCTTACCACATGGTGTCAGTGTTCTTCCAGCATTTTTTTTGTTCCAGTCCGATGGGGTACAGAGGTAAAACCACATCTTTTTGCAAATGGATTTTCTGGTTAGCAAAAAGACAAGTTTCTACCTCAGTCCCCCACAGGACTGGAACGAAAGAACTCCAATATCATGCTATAAAGCAGCAGGAAAGATGGAACATTCCTGCTGCCTTGCCGCTTTTCTTCGGAGTGTGGTATGGCTCTGAGATTAAGATACCACCTTTTCACAATTTCCTAGAAAGAACAATGGTTTGCACAAGATTCTTTATACACTACTAGTGTTGTATCCCAAGAGGATTTCAACCTAAACAGTTTATTTGGGATAAGCTTTTGTGGGCTGTGGCTCACTTTATCCCAGGCTCAATAAAACATGTCTTTTCAGTATTAAAACCAAGACTTTTTGTTGTTGTTTTGCTGCAGCAGACTAACAAGGCTAGACAGGCCCCTGGAAAGTACATCATAAAATCTCAATGAGTAACAAGAACAATGCACAGATATAAACCTGTAATACATTCAACATATTTCAACTCTGTGGGTCTTTTAAACCTGATTTCAACCCCTGATTTAAAGGTTATTGCATAGACAATAATAATGGATAATCTCATTGAGAAAGCTCCACATATTTCCTGGGAACCCATGTTTTCCCAAGAGCACCATGTAAAAAACCTCACTCCTTTATAGATGAAAGCAGTAAAAAATAAAAAATAAAAAAACACCCCAAAACCCAAACAGCATGATCCCTGGGCCCAACCAGTGGGTTACTCCTGGTCCCTGGGCCCAACCAGTGGGTGTCCCCTGCGCCAAATCCCCTGCTTAACCCGATGACTGCCTGCTGTGATGCATTTAATAACTTCTTTGCAGATAAAATCTCTCAGATAAGAGCCGACCTAGATGCCAGTATTGTAACAGAAACAATGGATGAGGTGTCCAGCGACTCCGCCGATGTAATTATACTGGATCAGCTGCAATCTGTGAGTACCGATGACGTGGACAAGCTCCTTGGTAGTGTGAGGAAGACAACCTGCCCTCTTGACCCTTGCCCATCTTGGCTGGCCATCCAGGGAGGGGATGCATTGCGGAAGTTCCTTGTGAGCATCATCAATGCATCCTTCAGGGAAGGATATATTCCATCATGTCTAAAGGAGGCGGCTGTTAAGCCTATTTTGAAAAAACCTTCCCTGGACCCCCTGGCTATGAATAATTATAGGCCAGTCTCTTAATTACCATTTTTGAGCAAGGTGATCGAGAGGGCGGTTGCTCTTCAACTCCAAGCTGTCTTGGATGAAACCGATTACCTAGACCTATTTCAAACTGGCTTTAGGACAGGCTTTGGGGTTGAGACTGCCATGGTTGCTTTGACCGATGATCTGCATCTGAGCATCGACAGGGGTAGTGTGACCCTGTTGGTGCTCATAGACCTCTCAGCGGCTTTTGATACGATAGATCACAGCATTCTTCTGGATCGCCTGAGGGAGTTAGGCATCAGAGGCACTGCTTTGCAGTGGTTCCGGTCCTTCCTCTCAGGCAGGTCCCAGAGAGTGCTGCTCGGGGACAGTAGCTCCAGTAAAAGGGAGCTCACCTGTGGAGTACCACAGGGTGCTATTCTGTCCCCAATGTTATTTAACATCTATATGAAGCAGCTGGGTAAGATTATCCGGAGTTATGGAGCTGGGTGTTATCAGTACGCTGATGACACTCAGATCTATTTCTCCATATCTCGTTCGTCGGTCTCGAATTCTGACGGCATCTCTTCTCTCAATGAATGTCTTCGGGCAGTAATGGGCTGGATGAGGAAAAACAGATTGAGACTGAATCCAGACAAGATGGAGGTGCTCACGGTAGCGGCCCCAAAACCAAGAATCGGGTTGCAATCTCCAGTCCTGGATGGGGTCACACTCTCCTTCAGTGACTGTGTTCGCAGTCTAGGGGTGCTCCTTGACTCGTCACTCCTGATGACAAATCAGGTAAATGCGACAGTCAGGAGCGCTTGCTATCAGCTTCGGCTGATATGCCAGTTGTGCCCTTTTCTGGAAGTAAGGGATCTTGAGACTGTTGTGCACGCGCTGGTAACCTCACGTCTTGACTTCTGTAATGCACTCTACATGGGGCTACCCTTGTGCTTAGTTCGGGAATTACAGCTGGTACAAAATATGGCAGCCAGGCTAGTTTCTGGGACATCTAGGAGGGACCACATTACTCCGGTTCTGAGGTCCCTCCACTGGCTGCCTATCAGCTTCCGGGCCCAGTACAAGGTGTTGGTTATCACCTTTAAAGCCCTAAATGGCTTGGGCCCAAGCTATCTCAGGGACCGCCTTCTCCCTTATAATCCTCCCTGTGCTCTCCGGTCCTTTGGGAGGAATTTGTTGCAGCCACAAAGACCTAGGCTGGCGACCACCTCCCAGAGGGCTTTCTCGGCTGTCGCTCCCAAATTGTGGAACGGCCTGCCGGATGAGATCCGCCTATTGACATCATTAGACAGCTTTAAAAAGGCTGTCAAGACGGTTCTCTTCAGGCAGGCTTTTCCAGAATAGCTAACCCCGGCCTCAGGAACCCCCTCCGGAGGTTGCTTCTGGACCTCCAAACTGATGCTGCTTGCTTGAAAGGGTTTTTAATAAATTGTATTATATATTGATTTTAATCTGTATTAATTTAATAATGTTTTAAGGGGGGGAAGGGATTTTGAGCTGTTTTATACTGTGTACTATTTTATTGTTGTAAGCCGCCCCGATTGCTCGCAGAGGGGCGGGATATAAATAAATGTTATTATTATTATTATTATTATTATTACTCAATTTAGCAGTCTTGGTCAGAAATGGAACATATTTTATGGAATCTAGGGTTACTTTCCAGAGATGCATGAATAGGGCTGTGTGTTTGGTTCAAGTAGATGTAGGTCCTTTAAAGACAATTGCAAAACAACTATATCTATATCTATATCTATATCTATATCTATATTACAGTGGCCTCCTCTAACCTCTAGTCTGATAGATTACAACTCCTCTCATGCCCAACCAGCACAGCCATGCTGGCTAGGGATGCCAGAAAATGTAATCCAACACCATCTGAAGGATCTCTGTAATCTGTGGGTCTGTGTAATCCAACACATCCCTGCTGCCTCAGACGGTAGGACCAGGTCTAATGGTTTGAAGTTACAGAAGAGTAGATTTTGATTGAACATTAGAAGGAACTTCTTGACAGTAAGAGCGCTTCAGCAATGGAACCAATTGCCTAGAGAAATGGTGGGGGTCTCCTTCTCTGGATGTCTTCAAAAAAAGGCTGAACAGCTACCTTCAGGGGGTGCTTTAGCTCAAGATTCTGCACTGAGCAGGGTGTTGGACTAGAAGGCCCATGAGACCCCTTCCAATTCTATGATTCTTTGACTCATGACTCTAAGGGCCCAGTCTGGGGGAGTCTGGTGTTGAGAGAAGAGTAGGCCCTTACCTGTCTCAGAGTTTGTAGAAGCAACAGGCATCTCAAAGGCTGGGGAAATTTTCTGTCCTGGACGTAAAAGTGGCTAATAAGTATTCTTCTTCTGACAGGTCCTGCTGGGAATGCTGTGGAGAAAAATTGAATGATACACCTTTGAAAGACATTCTAGGGATGACTGCTTACCATCCATAGCAAACAAGATACACCATAGTCCAGCTGTTGTCCATATAGTCTTCTCTTCCACCAGGAAGCTGCTGCAATGGGTATATAGTTATTATAATGCATATTCAGAGCTGTGTTAGCTGCTGACTTTTTATAAAGAGAGTCAGTCTTTGCAGCACTTGCTTACTTCATTTTGAGAACACGAGCTTTTCTCTCATATGCTATAGTTCATTTCCCTGGATGCTGAAACAGATCAAACAACATCAAGAAAAACAGTTCTTTGCATTTCAAAAAGGGAAACACATCAATGAGATCTTCAGCTCAGTTCTCACTGTCAATATGGATACACAGTGTGTGTGTGTGTGTGTGTGTGTGTGGAGGAGGGTTGGAATTACATCTGCTGGCCCCAGCCTTAACACCTTTGGGAGAAAATAAGGAAGGGCTCTACAAGTATAAAACTCTAAGCTTGTATTGTCTGTGTACACCTCCTGATGACCTTACCAGGGTTTCCAAAAACAGAGGCCATACTTTTGTACAGTGGTATGCACTGAGAACATGGGTGGGAGCTTTGCAACTTTGCAACTCTAATTGCGGCTCCCAACATTAGCAATGAAAAATGCTGGGAGTTGCAGACTGCTGGGAGTTGCAGTTCCACAACAAATTGTGAAGGGCTGCACAATTCCCACCCTAATGCAGAGACCGTGGAAGCAGTCAATAGGCCTGCAAAGACTATGAGGGGGCCAGGATACATTAACCCACTCCCCCCTACTTCAGAGTGGTCCTTGGCATCTCAGTTTGAGGAGCCTGAAGCCCCCTAATGCTCCCAGACCTCCCCCACAAAAAATTAAAAATGGGCAATCTGTCCCCACAACTCCCTCAAGCACTTCACATATCCCAAAATTTAACCCTTGCCCCAAAATTGACTGAAAATCAGCATAAAATAAAACAGGAAGTGACATGACATCACCTCTGGTTCCCTTGGATGTACTGCAGCCCCCTTCATAGTTGTCAACCCCTGCTTTACATATATGCTCTCTGTCTTTGCCAAAGATGAAAAAAGAGTTTTGTTTCTTCAGAACTGTACCTTCCATTTCCACCATTAGATTCACAGGCCTTGCAGAAACCACACTATCTCAGCATTCACAGTAGACACTACAATCTGTAAAAGCCTCCTCCGTATCTACAATATTACATCTGTTACCATCTGCATAACATTTTTCTTGTTGATGCTTCTCATATTAGGATTTTAAGCATAGTTTTTTGGATTATTTGACTTTGGACTGGTAAAAGACACAACCAAAGAATTGGGAAACTCCTTTGGATGGATTCTTATCTTCTAGTATAAATGAACAGTATTGTTGTTACTATTGTGTGCCTTCAAGTCATTTCTGACTTTGTTGCTGTCATGTGTCTTCAAGTTATTTCTGACTTATGGTGACCCTAAGGTTTTTCTTGGCAGAATTTGTTCAGAGGAGGTTTGCCATTGCTTTCCTCTGAGGCTGAGAGAGTGTCATTTGCCCTTGGTCACCTAGTGGATTTCCATAGCTGAGCAGAGATTTGAACCATGGTCTCCCAGTCCTACTCCACCACTCAAATCACTACACCATTCTTCCTCTCTGAGTATACAAACATATATTCAGAAGCAATCCTTATTTAGTTCAATGGGTCTTACTCCCAAGTAATTGTATGCAGGATTTCAGCCTTAGTGACTGAGGTAATACAAAGGCAGAGTTTGTTCATAGTGTAGTTAATGATTTATTATATGAGTTCCAGCTAAAACCCAAGCTTAGAAAAGTCACTTTTCACAGAATTCCATAGCCAGCATGGCCAAGCTGACTGGGGATTGAGAGAGTTGTTGTCCCCCCAAAATAAAGTTTTTAAGTACTGGGTAAAACCTTCTTTGTGGGTTTCAAATGTTATTCCTTTTGATGCCAATCTTTTGGTAAGACACACTGCCAAAAGAGTAAAAGCTCAGATTTCCCATGGATTGCTAAATGGGTTATATTTTCCTGAATGCAATCAAAAGGTTCTATTCATTCATTGTAGTTGCTAGCTAGGAGACCGCACCCACTGAAAACTCTTAATTTCCAATCCAAATCACATCTGGTTTCTGACAAAGTTCATAGCTATCAGAAGAACTTTAATGTTTTTGAGTGTTTTTTTTTTTTAAGGACCACAATTATTCCTTTTTCTCACTGCCAAAAGACAGCACTTGGGAGTCACTTATTAAAAATAATGTGTTGCAATCCTAAGAACAAGAAAATGTAGTTCAGGGGCTGTCAAGATAATATAGTTTGGCCCAGAGGTAGGCAATTGTGGGAGACTAGGAGGCTGAATGAGCCTCTAAGGAGAATTTGAGGGGCTGCAACCCCTCACTGTACCTCCTAGGAAAATATCAAAATTTTGCCCCCAAATCCTCCCCCCAGCCACCTCTTAGGTGGTGGGGAGCCATTTTCTGCCATGTTTTGCCCCCAGGGCCATTTTAATAACAGGAAGTAACCCAAAGTCACCTCCTGTTCACTTCCTGATTTTTTTTAATGGCCTCCACTGGGCCTAAAAGGGCCAAAGGGGCCAAAAGCCTGGCCAAAAATGCCCTCCATGTCAATGCATTTTTAAAAATTGAGCTGGGGGACAAAAAACAACCCCAGGGGAGGCACATCCAGCCTGTGGGCCACACTTTGCCCACCTCTGCCTTGCCTTAGTCATTGGGAAAATGAAATAATGAAAAATAACTAGTTCCATACATTATTCCTTCCTAGCTGTTCTTTTTCTTGTAAAGTACCATCTACAGTCATGGTGCTATATAAATAAATTATAATAATATAATAATAATAGCTCTGTACTGAGGCAACAGTGCTTGGAATTCTTTTTAGCAATAGAACTAATCTAATGAAAGTAGGGCAGACACATGCCTTACTTCACCAAGGACAGTCCTCTATCTAAAGACATCCTTTATTTGAAGGACTGTCAGATCCACATCGAGAATGAAAAGAAGGGATCATAAGGAGAATGAACAAACCATCCACAGTGAGTACCTGGATAGCAAACTGAGCAGAACCACATGTCACCAGAGCATAGTCTTTTCAATCTGAGGAGATATGTACTGTACTGCTACATACAATCGGACCCCCATATCCACAGAACCAATATCTGCAGTTTCTGTTATCCACAAGACACAAAATAGGGACATATACCATAGAGTCATGCTAGAAAATGCCTAGAGAGGTATCCTACCTAAGCATATTCAAGGTCCTCCAACACAACTCTATGGTATGTTTTCACCAGAAGTCCTTTATTTTAAATAGGGTTTGCTGTTATCTGTGGTTTCCGGTATCTGCAGTAAGTCTGGG
Source organism: Gambelia wislizenii (assembly GCA_030847615.1). Lineage (NCBI taxonomy): Eukaryota > Metazoa > Chordata > Lepidosauria > Squamata > Crotaphytidae > Gambelia > Gambelia wislizenii. The sequence goes on along the minus strand of JAUMIR010000006.1, from coordinate 29,614,717 downwards.
AACTGAACCCCACAGTTACAGGGGTCCGATTGCACTTCAAATATTACCATACATAACTTTTACATAACCCTGCATCCCTTTTTGTCTTTTTATTGGCCGTGTCTAAATTCTCCCCTTCCTAGAAAAGCAAGCAAGGTGTTTTTGATTCTATAGGAAATCATGTGGCTTATTCCCAAGTCTATCCAAGGTGAGTATAGTCAAGCTCATCCATCATTACTTCAAAGCCCTGTTTGGTTATGAAGCTCACCTGGAGAACTTGGGTCAGTCATTACTTCTCAGGAGAGATGCAAAGCTCCACCAGTGCCAATGGAACAACCCACTAAGGACTTTTTCGGACAATGTAAAAATAACGGAAGCAGCGTCTCCAGGTTGCGATGCTGCAGCGCAAGAGAGCGTCAGTTTCGTACGACACTCCTTCCCAACGGTACTGTTGCAGTACCGCTGGGATATTTGACCATTATATTTTTGCTTTTACAGTCATATTTTACTCACGATCGCTGATCGTGAGTAAAATATGACGGTAGAAAGCAAAAATATCACGTTCAAATATCCCAGCGGTACTGCAACAGTACCACTGGGAAGGAGCATCGTACGAAACTGACGCCCTCTAGCGCTGCAGCGTCGCAACCTGGCGACGCTGCTTCCGTTATTTTTACATTGTCCGAAAAAGTCCTATCTTTTTTCCTGCGTTTTTTTTTTTTCCCTATTTTCCCCCTGGGCCTTCATCTCTCTCTCCCCTGCTCTCTCATTCTCTCTCAGCCTAGCGTACAAGCTTGTTATGAAGTAAATATATGGAGGAAAGCCAGAATATGCTGCCCTGACATCCTTGGGAGTGTAATGGTGATAAATAAATGAAAAATGCCAGTATTTATTTGATCACTGTTGCTTTAAAAGCTATTTGTATTCAATTATACAAGTAGTGAAGGGCTGCCTTAAACCATGATCTATAAATAAGCAAATAAATAAAAATCTTACCAAAGCATATTGCTTCCCTTCTCTCAAGGGCAAACAGTTATAGCAATGTTCTTTGTGATGCCTGCCAAGACACTGGGAGGAATATTCCAGGATGATGACAATGACAATGGTGGCGATTTCTCTCTCCCCCTCCCCAAATTCCCACCTTTCATCCAAGCAAGGCTGGCCCTACCATTAAACAGAGTGAGGTACTTCAGGCAGCAGATGGTGGCAATGGCAGGAAGGTGTTAGAAGCAGCAGCTGTATGCTGTGGCCTGTTTTATACCCTCTAGCCTAGCATGTGATAGCAGACACTGTCCCATCAGCAGTGTTGATGAAAGATTCATGTGCCAGTTCAGCTGGCCATTGTACATGGAATGGGAAAGGGCTACCATCTTGTTCTTCACTTCTGGCAGCAAAATGCCTTGGCCTGGCCCTATCTCCAAGCACCTCAAAATCAACTATGAATGGCTCTCATCAACTCAGCTTCAACCCTCCATGGTAATATAGACTGAGAAGGTCATCCAGCATGCTTCATGGCTGAGTTCAGGATTTAAACCCAAGTTTAGACCCTATCCTAATCCAACAGTGCACCATGCAGGCACTTACTACCTTCTCAACACTGTTTTACATTCCAAACCTAAAACCTGAACATGTAACTTTAATATTCCAATGACTCGAGTTGGGAAGTTACCTTTTTTTGGACTACAATTCCCAGAATTGCCCAGTTCCAAGTTCTGTCAGTGACACTACCTGAGATGAGATACAGATTGACCAGTTTATACATAATAAATTTTGAGAGAGTTCTTGCATAAAGGAAGGTGGGGAGAAAGAATCTGGAGCAGAGAAGCCCTGCAGTTTTACCAACTAGTATCCAGACTGCCTGCACACCTCTCTTTCTAAACAAGATACAGTACTTAAAAATAAACAAATACAGGCCAGGGTAATTGGTCTTGGTTGGTCACCCTTAGTCTGCCCCATTATTAATCCAGGCCTCACTGACAGCTCTCAGACAAAATCTCTACCAGCCCTGCTGACAGCAGAGGGAAATAATCAATTGCAAGACTGACATGCCCACAAGCAACAGCTTCCTCCATAAATGAGGAATCAATATACACCGAGGAGGGAGGAGAAGGCCCTTTAAGAGGACATCTGAGCCATGTCCCTTTTACTAATAAAAGCATAGACTAGCTTGGGGAAACCTGGAAGCAGTGCTGGCTCCAGGATTTGCAGTGGCATGATGGCTGCCATGGGAATCTTTCAGCCATGGGTCAGTTGGCCCCTCAGAAACACCTTAAAATGGCGAGACAAGGATGTGAACATTGAGGATTCTCTTTGGTTGTCTTCCTGGAGACTCTATGCACTTTCTCACTACATCATTATAGCGCTATGATTCAATTTCCAGTTGAGGGAGAGGCATTTAGAGTTCTCACACAGGGAGCTCTCACTAAATGATCATAATGCTATAATTGCGTAGTGTGAAAGGGCCCTCTGATCCAAGTGGAAATGGCACACTATGGGAGATAGGTCCTTCTGCAGCACTTCTGGATCCTGGCAAATGCAAAGCCTAGAAAAGTTACTTTTGGACTACAACTCCCAGAATCCCTAGGACAGTACTACTCAAAGGGGAGATCTGTGGACCAGACCAGGCCATGAACCATTGACATGTTGCCAAGAAAGAAAGAAAATGTTGCATGGTGCCACTGTTTGGAACATTAGGGAAAACTATCTGCTGATCATGCATATCAGAAACTTAGAAAGCACTGGCCTAGTGGATTCTGGGAGTTGTGATTAAAAGGTAACTTCTCCCAACCCTGAGCAAATGACCAATCTTGCTACCTTCTGGAGCCAGACTAGTCCACAGAGTGAAACAGAGTCTGGTAGCTGAAGGAAGAGAATGAGGATTTCATGACTCCTGGGTTCACACATCAGGAGCACCCCAAGATATTTTGGTACCTGAGGCTAATAACAAGATGACACCCACTCTTTTTGTTCCATGCACAGGGCAAGACACACAGAGCACAGTTGTCCCTTTGAACAAGTCACTAGCACTTCCCAGTATCTGCCATCTGATGGTAGGACTGGCCCATCTTCTGATGTTATATTATTTTGCTGCATTCGCTTTCAGAACAGTGAGCAGTGAAACATTCGCTTTCAGAATAGCCTTCTACATGGTCAGTCTCTTGACTGAAAGCAAAAGGGAAGGCTAATTGGAAAACAACCTGTTGGAGTGGAGAAAAAAGGAAAGGGGGACAAAGCTATGCTCAGGGCATTGGCTAGCTTCAGGGCCAGACAAAGTACAGAAGCACAGGAACACATTGTAATGGAATGGTTACATTCTAAAAACATGGGGTTGGGGGTGTTTTTAATTAAAGGTTTTAGGGAACAAGATATCCTTGATGTTCTTTCCATTTATCTCTGATGTTTGCTGTGAGATCTGTAGTTTCCTAGTGTCAACCTGCATGTGCTCAAAGGCTCTCAATATTGCCTTCTTTTTCACAATTTCCTAGGCTAAAAAGAAACAACAGATTCCAAGGTAGGTCACTAATGACTATGCCCTAAATTCTGCTCCAAGGAATTTAAATCAGGAATATTTTAATTCCTTTTGACATGGCGCAGGAAGAAGCACAGTGGATTTCTTTGGAAACTTGATCTGATGTTTGTTTCAGCATTGTCAATTGTTTCTCTTACAACCCAACCTTACTTGTTATCACAGGAGAGAATGTGACATATGCAGCTACCTTGCATCATGGTTTTATAGTCTTAGAGCTAAATGAAAAGTCATTCTCAAGCATGCATATTTCACCCTTATTGCCCCGACTGAGTCAATAAAAACAATATAGTACTTGCTAGGTGAAAACACATTACGTATTATGACATTATTAACTTGGGCAAGCCTCTCTGGAATTGTGGAATATTCTTCAGCTTCATAGAATCTCCCATTCTATTTGCAGGGGTGGGGGTGGGGAGGGACTGTTAGGAAAAGCAAACCTTTCTGGCAGCATTAGTAATAAGCAAATCTCTGCTACACATTTTCTGGACTGATGCAGACTTGTGGAATGTTCACAGACATTCTGCCTTCTCATGGAAATTGTGAGCAATAGAATGTGTGAATAAATCTGGCTTTATGAGTCAACGCAAAAAGCAACTGCTTTCCAAGTTTTTTGTTAAACTGAAAGGTGGCGTATAAATGTGGGTGAAAAAGATAAATGAAAAGACATATGAGGGACAACAGGGATAACAAAGAGGCCAGGAAAATGGAGGGAAATAATTGTATAAAAGCTTCTCTGGTAGCATGGCCACTCATACATCATCTAAACAAAGGACAAACACAAACAGACTTCCATTTTATTTGCATGAACCTGCTTTTTTGTACTAAGACAATTACTGGAATTCTCCAGTCATCACAACCAGTTCCCATGCTGGCTTGGGAATGCTGGGAACTGAATCCAAACTTTGGTTGATTTATATGTAGAGACAGAATTACAGCCAACCACCCATGGCTTGGAAATACTCATCAACAACAACAAAATCCCAAAAGTGAACCTTGATTTTGCCATTTTATATAAGGGACACAATTTTACTACACCATTGTATAGAAAGGGACTTGAGCATCCATGGATTTTAATAACCATGGGGGGATCCTGGAACCAAACCCCAGCAGATACCAAGGCCCGCTGTACTGTATTTTAAATAGAAATGCAATATTTTTCATTATCATGTGGAGAAGAGACCATGACGAGCAGTCTAGGTTGATATGCAGCTTCAAGGTTCTTGATCTCCCTTCTTCTTATAGTTTAAATTGTGATAGAGCTGACAAGTCCCGCAATAGAAAGCACCTTCAAATAGAGGACTGTCCTCTGTAAAATGGGATATGCGGCCAATTGATTCAAAGAATCCAAGGCACGGATGGGCAAAGTGCAATCTTCTTTCAGTTCTTGTTGGTCTATAGCTCCCAGCACTTAGGTCCTTGCCACATTACATTGTTATAGTGCCATATTCTGCTTTAACTGTCATGGCAACATCCTGTCGAATTATGGGGTTTGTAGTTTAGTGAAGCCCAAGAGCTCTCGGGCTGAAAATTCTAATGCCCCTCTCTAAACTGCAAATCCCTGGATTCCATAGGACCTTGCCTGGACGTTAAAGTGAATACAGTAATAGTGCTATTACAGTGTAGTGTGATCAGGACCTAAGACCTAGATGTGCTGGCTAGGGCTGACAGCAACATCTGGAGGGGCCCATTCTCTCCACCCTAGTCTAAGGTGAAAAATAATATCCTGTTAAGGTAGTGCATATATGCAAACAAGAAGGAATGCTAAGAGGACATGGAAGTTGACTGACAAAGACAGAGTATGGGAAATGATTTTGTGGGTTTTTTTGGACCACAACTCCAAAAGGTTTCTGAGAATTCTAGTTCAAAAAAAGTAACTTGCTATATGCTGGAAAATTTAGGATACTTATAGCCAGACCAGGCAGAGACAATTTATCCTGAAAGAGGTGGGAGGCTGAGCAAATGGTCAGGGGTATGGAGTCATGATGAAGTACACTCACAGGGCAGAATTATTCCGGTTTGGTACCACTTTAACTGCCATGGCTGTGTCCGATGAAATCCTGTGATTTGTACAGTGGGCCCTGGGTATCCGCTGAGGTTTGATTCTAGGACCCCCTGTGGATTCCTAGTTCTGTGGATGCTCAAGTCCGAATACATACAATGGGATAGTAAAATAGTGTCCATTATATAAAATGGCAAAATCAAGGTTTGCTTTTGGGATGTATATACATACATATATTCAAACCATGGCTGGTTGAATCCATGGATGCAGAATCCCTGGATATGGACAGCTGACCATAGTTTGGTGAGGTGATTAGACTTCTCTGCTACAGTGTTCAACAATTAATCAAATATACCATGCACCTCACCACTAAGGGGGACACTGACCAAGTGACCTGTTTGCCTGTTCAAGTCTTCTCTCCAGAGGCCCACTTACACTATACAGTACAATTATAGCACTACATTCCATTTTAACTGCCATGGCTCCATCCTATGGAATTCAGGGATCTGTAGCCTAGGAATAGGCATTTAGAATTCTTAGCCAATATGCATTAGGGTCTCACCAAACTGCAAACCCCAGGCAGTTGTAGAATACTGCCACTACAGTTAAAGTGGAATGCAGCACTATAATTAGATGGTGTGAATAGGACCTAGGCACTAAATGTTGATGGGCAACTTTCCATTCTGAGGGTTCAAACCTGACTCGGACTGTACAGCTCTTCAAACAGTGGACTATCCTCTGTAAAATAAAGACACGTTGCCATCCTCTTCAAACTTTGATCCCTCTGTTTCTTTAGGAGCTTTTGGCAGGGGGCATGTGTGAGGCACATGGCTAACAAGACTCCACATAGCTTGCCAGTAGATAGAAAGATTATTAAGAAAGATTAATTAGAACCAGCTGTTTGGACCCGTGAGCATCTGGGCAGAATGACTGGCTGGCTAAGACTATTTAACTGTGTTTAAGAGAAAGGAAAGCAGCAGCAGGGGCTGGAGCATGCATGCATGCATGAGTGCGCATGTGCTGGTTATTATTACTACCCTTAGGAAAGTGCCAATCTTGTCCTAAACAGTGTTTGTTATGGTATGGGATTTTTTTGGGGTCTTGTACAAACACACAGACACAACCATACCTAGTCACCTAGCAGTCTCCTCCCTGTTAATTCAGCAGCCCAAGGTATTCCACTTCTGTTCAAAATTATCAACATCATTGGGACTTCTGGATTATATGGGCACAGGTTCACATGACAAGCTGTGTTCCCACCATGGTGGGAAGGGGGAGAGCAGTTTGCTAAGCCTTTCTGTGCTGCCAGCTGAGAAGCCTATCACCACGGCACGTTGCGTTATGTAATACACTGTTATAGTCAGCCTACTTGAAGCTCACTATTTGTGGCTTGCTGTTTTCATTGAAAATGCACAGATGCCCCTTATTGTCTGTTGTTGTCTTCTTTTTTTTTTCATTGCAGTGTACCACACAGGACCATTTTGAGGATGAACACAGCACTACTGACATGAGATTCCATGTGAATTTTAAGAAGTTGGACAAGGTTGGGATTGTACATTTTGAAAGCAAATCCTTTTCAAACAAACATACAAAAAACAACAGCAGCAACACCACCTAATCTACAAGTCTTTCGCCTTCAGATACTGTTATGCATGTAACTGTTATCTCATTTTTCTCCCTCTCTAACCCCCTATTTAGCCTTGTACATAACTGGTAATCTTTTGGGATGAAGGCTGAAGTGAAAATATGTATTTCAACTTGACAAAAATATCCCCCTCAAAATTAAGATAATCTGTTTCCCCCCCTACATCTGTTTCAGCTTTAAGACATCAACAATGAAGAAATACAGTACAGTAAAGCACTTTATACTCAGTAAATCACACACAGAGAGCTAGAAACATAAAGCTACATAATATATTATGAATGGAGCATAATTTAAAATGACAAGTTTTTATGACTCAGCCCCTGTGGGCTTTCTGGCCAGGATCAGAACAAGTGCACTCTGTATATGCTCAATAGCAGTTTCTTCTCTATCAACTAAAGTGTTCTCAGTTAGGGAATCCACCTTGCCCTCTTCAGCACAAGAATTAAAGCCAGAATTGGGAACATTTGGCACTCCAGGTGTTTTGGGGCTACAGCTCTCAGAAGCCTAAGCCACCATGGCCAACTGTATGGGATTGGGAGTTGTCATCCAAAACATCTGGAGGGCCAAAATTTCTCAAACCCTGTATTAAAGGTAGTGATACCCAGGACTTCCATACACCTATCCCCATAAATGTCCCTTACACAGATGTCCACTGTCCCTTATTTCCTACATTTAAGCTTAAGTTTGTGGGAGGATTATGTTGTACACCCTCCCGCAACACACTGTGTCAGAATTGTGGGGAATACTCATGTTTGTTATGTGACAGAATTACTCTGTGTATGTTCTAAGGCAGCTCATTTCTGACTAAAGTTTGGTCCACGGTAGCATATGAGAGCCAGCATGATGCAATGGTTTGAGCGTTGGACTATGACTCTGGAGACCAGGGTTAAAATCCCCACTCAGACATGGAAACCCACTGGGTGATGCTGAGTAAGTCACACTGTCTCATCCTCAGAGGAAGGCAAAGGCAAACTGCTTCTGAACAAATCTTGCCAAGAAAACTCTATGATAGGTTTGCCTTAGGGTAAACCTAGTGCAGTTTTTATCCAAAAATATCACAAGCCCATTCAGAAAATGGGCTGTTATGACACATAGTGACAACTGGGGGACCATTAACACTGGAAAATTATAACCACTTTAACTGCTATGGTTACATCCTCTGGAATCCTGGGGGTTGTAGTTTGGTGAAGCACTGGAGCTCTCTGAGAATTCTAGAAATTCCTCCCTAAGCTACAAATCTCAGGATTCTACAGTATGCAGCCATGGTAGTTAAAGTGGAATCATAATACTATAACAGTGTTGTGTGAAAGGGTACCAAACGCTGGAGTAGTATTAGTGTACCCGTAGCTCATGAGCTGAGGAGAGGCTGACTCTTGTGGAGTCTTGGGTTCAGATCCCACTCAGCCATGAAGCACACAACCTTCAGCCAGTCATTCTCTCTCTCAATACAGCCTACCTCACAGGGTTGTTGAGAGGTTAATATAGAAAATAAAAGCATAGTTGGGGTGGTTAAGAATATATGTTGTTTTTAGGCACTGTGATTTTCAAGTGCTTCTTATTTTTTAAAAAACTGTACCTTTTAATCCTACTAACCACTGACAGCAAGAGAGAAAATGACTTTTTGATACATGGGATTTCAGATCCTCTACCTGGTTTAGAGTGGTACAGATGTTTTCATTCTTTGATGTTGCAAATACCTGTTCCAATTTGGGGTGGAGAGAGGATGCTCTCTCTACATCCCAGCCTCACAGCTCCCAAAATAAGATGACAACAGGACCACTATTAAGTCATTCAAATCAAGATGTACAAACAGCTCGCCATAAACAGAGCTGTGTCATACTGTGGAACAGAAAAACAGAAACCTCAGGGATTTTGATGAGCCGGGATACGCATCATCCATTTTGTTTCCTCCAACTATGATGTCCAAGAATAACAGGAGCTGGAGATATGAATTTAAAAAACGGGAGAGGAGGGTTTCTGAAGACCCTCCAGGGCCAAATAGACACACCGATGACCCAAATACCATCATAGTGCCAACTTGATTTGATGGAGGGAATGGACTGGCAGGGTAGACTCCGGAATCAGAAACTGAGGCCACAATCCTACACCCCACTTATTTGCAAATCAAACCCATGGAGGAACATCAAGCAGATTCCTGAACAGACCCAGGTATAGGATTGCAATATCCACTCAGGCAAATAGGGCTAGAGAAGAGAGCATGCAATTCCTTAATAGCCCTCAATGTATTATCCCACACACTCCAAATTCAAGGAGGAAAGAGAGAGGGAATTTTGGGGGGGGGGGTGATACAGCAGGGACATGCAAACCAATGCAATCATTTAGAAAGAAGTGAATTTTTAAAAAATCAGCCATGGAGAGGAAAGGCTAAATAATAACACGGATTAAAAGGGAGCAGAAGAAAGAATCGAAAGGTGGGGCTAGGAAAGAGCCAGAGAAGAGTCAACTACTGTATTCTTTTTTTAAAGAGAAAGATCCTCGCCACAAAACTCAAGGGATCATTCAAGAATAAGGCTTATTCTCTTTCCAGAGAGTGTGGAGGGACTGGGGAGGGGGAAAGAAAAATCACGCCAGCTCGAGGTTGTCCTCTTCATATATGGAAGTGAAATGGACTCATCAAGGAGAGAGGCAAAGGGATGGCCACGGGAATGGGAAGAGGAGGAGGGAGTGAATATGCAAACTGGCCAAAGGATCGGCCATGGTGGGGAGGGTGTTGGGGGCGACCACAGCAAAGCATCCCAAGAGGAAGGAGACCCCTGGAAATGGGGCGTCTTCTTCTTTAGCATCCCTTCCCCAAAATTAAAAGGGAGGCGGGTGGGAACGAGAGGGATGCAGGGATGGAGTGAAAGGAAGACAGAGACAGGTTGCTCACCTCCGGCTTCAGCGCAAAGCCCACGGCCACCACCTGGAGCGGGTGCGGGATGCGATCCTGACCTCCGAAGCCCGCCCCCCCCCCTCGGAGACTCGCGGCGATGGAGAGCGAGCGCTGGGTTTGGCTCTCCTCTCTTTCCGAAAAAAACCCGGCTCGGGTCACTTCTGGGCTCGGCCGCTAGGGGGCCTTAAAGGGGCAACGCCACCCCAAGTGGGATTAGCTGGGCCCCACCCTTGCCAGCAATCCACCCTACACACACACACACCCCACAGCAACCCCAGCAATACCTTAAGTTATATCTTTCTTTTTAAAAAAATATTTATTTAAGATTCACCCTTAGTACATCATAAAGTTCCTTAAAATTAGACAAATTATTTATATTTATTTATTTATACCCCGCTCTTCAGCCACAAGGCTATCAGAGCGGCTTACAAATTGTTTTAAGCAATAGCAGTTTGCACATCTACACTGCATTAAGCGGTTTCCAATGTGTGTTAGCTAATTGCCCCCACAAGCCAGGTACTCATTTCAAATCCACATTCATCATAACTTAACGTGTTACAAATAACATGTAACGTATTACACACCTTCTCTGGCTTTTCTTCCCAAACGAAGATTCAGGAAGGACTCATCCCACGCTTTCTGCAAGCGCGCTGATGACTAAAAAGGCCAATCCGAGATAAACAAGTCCGGTTGCAGAAAGCACAGCAGAAGGTCTCCTTGGGTGATGTTTCTGGGTTGTGATTCTTTCTGCGTTGTCGTTTCTCTTCAAGACTTGTTCGGTGTGAGTTCTCAAATAAGGCTGCAGCATTGTGGATAGTGCATCTCCATGCCTCCCGATGTGAGGCCAGGGCGGACCATTGTTGGTGATCAATTTGTCCGAGCCTGAGATGTTGTTTCAGGGAGTCTTTGTATCGCTTTTTTGGAGCGCCCCTCTTACGCTGACCCGTGGCGAGTTCACCGTAGAGTACTATTTTGGGGAGGGGATGGTCCTCCATCCTAGAAACGTGTCCTGCCCAGTGCAGCTGCGTTCTCAATATCATGGCCTCAATGCTGGTGATCCCTGCTTGCTCAAGGACAGTAACATTCGTCACATAGTCAGTCCAGTATATATTTAGGATTGTGCGTATACAGGACTCATGAAAGCGTTCGAGGAGTCGTAAATGGTGGCGATAGGTGACCCATGTTTCAGACTTTCTTTCTTTTTTATCTTTCTTTTTTAAAATCTTTATTTAAGATTAGGACATCATAACGTTCCTTAAAATTAGAGAAATCCACATTCATCTTAACTTAATGTGTTGCAAATAACATGTAACATATAACAAATGATGTAACAATAAGTCCTAATTTGCAGCTCCTTGTTTTGTCACAAAAAAAACAGCAACACAAATTTGGATCTGCCCAATTTCTTTCTTATTCTTAATTCTTTCTTATTCTTTCTCCTGCTTCCCTTTTCCTCCTTCTTCTTGACCTCCACAGATTTACCAACCCAAAGGTTTTCTTTTAACCTATTTTCACTACCTTCTTTGCGCCGTAATTAATTACCTTATACCCATTGCTTATTCTTTTAGATCCTATTATCCACAGCTAATTCTTACTTAAGTAATTTGCCATCTCCTTCTGTATATATTCCTGACTTTTCCAACACTTTAGGAACCAGCTCATTTCATCTTCCTTACACACCCTATTTTAAATATTACAATGTTTATTCAGATAGTCAGTTATTAATTTCCATTCTTCATTCATCCCCTCTGCGTCCCCTTTATTTATTATTCAGGTTTAATTTTATATTGTTTAATGTCTTTTTATGGGGGTGGGTGGGGGTGGGTGGTGCTTTTAGTCGGTATTGTAGAGTTTTAATTGTTGGAAGCCACCCTGATTGTTTTTAGCAGAGGGGCGAGGTATAAATAATAATAATAATTATTATTATGTCAGTTTGTCATTGTTTTTCATCTCTATAAGTTTGTTTAACCGCTCTACTATGTCTGGTACCTCTCATTTTCCACTTAGCCGTTATCTTCAACCTGCCAGCTGAAACTAAATATAGCAACACCCTCCAATGCTTTCTTTCTACACGTTTCTCTAATATCGATGTTATATTTAGTAAATATAGTTTTGGGTAATAACTTAAGTTACAGCTTTAGGATAGACAGTACGATGGCTCTATACACACTGATTTTTGTGCTTTGCCTCAGGTGTTTATTGCTCCAGACTCTTTTGTGAAGTCTTCCAAATGCACTATATGCCTTTGCTAATCTGTGATTGATCTCTTTGTCAATCTTGGCATCTGAGGAGATGATGCTTCCCAGGTAGGTGAACTGCTGAACGGACTTGAGCACTGATTTGCCGACGGCAATGTGGGGATGGTGGTGTTCGTCCTGTGGTGCAGGCTGGTAAAGAACTTCTGTTTTCTTCAGGTTGACTTCTAGCCCAAACAGCTCTGCAGCTGTTGCAAAGCAGGATGTTAGGCGCTGCAGAGCTCCTTCTGTGTGGGCAACAAGGGCAGCATCATTGGCGAAGAGCAGCTCACGGACTAGATAGTTTAGAGTCTTAGTGTGAGCCCTCAGACGGCTTAAGTTAAACAAGCTACCATCAGTACGGTAGCGTATATAGATGCCGTCGTCTTCTTCGAGCTCTGCCATAGCCCTTTGGAGCATCATGCTAAAGAAGATTGTAAATAAAGTTGGTGCAAGAACACAACCTTGCTTCACTCCATTAGTTATTAGAAAGGGCTCTGAAAGAGCATCGCCATATCTGACTTGACCACGCTGTCCCTCGTGTAGCAAGATAATCATTTTAAGGAATTTGGGGGGGCATCCTAGTCTTTCCAGGATCTGCCACAGACCTTTTCTACTTACAGTGTCAAAGGCTTTGGTGAGGTCGACAAATGTTACATAGAGACCCTTGTTCTGCTCCCTACATTTTTCTTGCAGTTGCCTAAGGGCAAATACCATGTCTGTAGTACTCCTATTGGCTCTGAAGCCACATTGGCTTTCAGGGAGAAGTTCTTCTGCAATAGCAGGAACTAACCTGTTCAGGAGTATCCTTGCAAGGATTTTTCCAGCAATAGAGAGCAGTGTTATGCCTCGATAGTTTGAGCAGTCGGATTTTGCTCCTTTTTTCTTGTACAGGGTGATGATGACTGCATCTCGGAGGTCTGATGGCAGTTCCCCTTTTTCCCAGCAATTCACGAGGCAGCTTTAAATAGATATTATATTATTATTATTGTAGTTTTGTATTATTTTGTATTATTATTTTTATTACTCTTTTATTAATGTTTTCTTTTCTAAATATGTATAATTGTAATGTGTAAATATAATGTTCATTGGAAAAGAAAAAAGAGTGATTATAGTGTATTTAGATTAAGAGGAAAAATGTATTAGGATAGATAGTTTTATTTTTGTGTTAGTAAGAAAAGAGGAAAACATTTGGTGGGGGGGTGTTATTGTTACGGCCTTTTGCGGTTGGGTGTATTTTTCAGTAGAATGGTCTTATTCCAATAAAAAAAATTCCTAATCCCCCCACAGCACCTTTCTCGGTAGGGTTGCCAGCTGAAAACTGGAGCCAGTCTCTGTATCTTTAAGGGCTGTGTAGAATTCAAAGTGCTGGTTTTGTCCTATAAAGCCCTATAGGGCTTGAGTTCGGGGGTTGTCTATACCAGCCTTTCTCAGCCTTTTTACCCTGGTGGAACCCCTGAAATAATTTCTGGTCTCAGGGAACCCCTGCCTAAAAATTGTCATAGCTACACCTAGAAAAATGTTTAAAAATCACATCTTTCAGGGAACCTCTAGTGATCCCTCAGGGAACCCTAGGGTTCCAGGAAACCCTGGTTGAGAAACGTTGGTATATGGTGAAAATATCTCTCACGGAATTCGCTGGGAATACGAGCAGTCTTAGGGACTCTCCAAACAGTGAAAATAATACAAATGGCAATTGCATGGAAGGTGATCCGTCCAAACGGACATTTGCATCAATACGTCTCATTCAGAAGGGGGGCAGCCAAATCCACTTTAAACTCCTTCAGGGAAGCTTTCAGAGCTTTTCTCTGAGTTTTTTTAAAAAAAACTCCATAGGGGATGCGGATGTGCGATCGTTAAGACAGTTGCATTCGTGTTGCTGCGACCAGGCAGCATAATCTGATTGGCTGGATGAGTATGGGGGCAGGGCTAGCAAACAGGGGAAGCGCCTGCTGTCGCCATGTTGGACTTTCGGCTAAGCGAGAGATCGGTAAGGAGATAAAATTGTGATCTTATACTTTCTTTTTTCTTTTCTTTTTGTAAATACAAAGTATCACCTGTCCACACCATGGTAAACTTTTTTTTAAAAAAAATAAATATGGCAGCAGCAGAGTTAAAAGCACAAGTGAATCACTTGCGGCTTCCATCTCGGCTAGGGGTCATGTGAAGTTTAGGGAGGTCCTTTTGACCGTTAAAACAGAGCTCAGCACTGCAAATGGCTGCTTCTTTCGAGAAGATCCTATTTCCCCCCCTCATATAGACAAGACCTTAATGGGACCCCACATTGTCTCATTGTATTATGAAGGAGGGGGCCCAAAAAGAGGAAAAACTACGCGAGAAAAGTATTTGTGACTTTTCCCGACTTTTAAAAAAAGCTCCTGTGAAATGCACATTTTCACTCGTTAAGACAAGCTATTGGACATGAATCGCTTCCTTGTACAAGACAAAGCGCAAACCTGATTGGCTGGATGAGCGCAGGGGGTGGGACTTGGTTACAAGGCAAGTACCCGCTGCCACCCTATTGGATTGTTGCTGTAGCAACTGATCATTAAGGCAATAGAATGGGGATTCGTGTTCTCTCTCTCTCTCTCTCTCTCTCTCTTTTTTTTTTTTTTGAAAGGTGAAATATCACTTGTATGCACCATTGAAATAGTTTTGGGTTTGTTTTTTTTAAGTTCGGTGGCGGCAGATTTAAAAACGCAAGTAATTCACTCGTGACTACAGCCATGCAAAGTTTATGGGGGCTGGAAAACCACTAAGACAGGTTGCAGCTGCTGTGACTTGCTATTACTGTGGAGCAGTCTGGTTCCCCCACCCCCTTTCGGATAGACAAGCCCCAGGTTATTTGAAGGACTGCATTTCCCTGTATGAGCCCAGTAGACCTTTGAGGTCATCTGGAGAAGCCCTTCTCTCTGTCCCACCACCATCTCAGGCTCCTTTGCTGAGAACGACTGCTCCCAGACTGTGGAACTCCTTCCCCAGGGAGACCAGGATGGCCCCTTCTTTGCTCTCTTTTTGGTGGCAGGTTAAAGACATTTTTATGCCACCAGGTTTTTATGAACCAACAAAGGCTGGGCTAGTGAGGCTGTGTGGAGTGGTTTTAAAAAAAATTAAGGTTTTTTTAAAAAAGGTATTTTTTAAAAATGCTCCATTTTATGTAATCCTGTAATGTTTTTAATTTATAAATTGTTTAATTCTTTTTTAAATTTTATATTTATAATGTGGTCTTAACTTTGTGCTGTTTTTAGCTTGTATTGTTTTTATAATGATGTTGTTAGCTGCCTTGATAGTCAGAGAAAGGTGGGATAGAAATGAATTAAAATAATAATAATAATAGAAGAGGGAATTTCAGCAGATGTGGTTTGCGACTTGCGTGCCTGACAAGCAACATCTGCTGAAATCTCCTTTTCTCCATAACCATTAAAAGGATAGAAACCAACTCCATTTTCACTCTGGCAGTGCTATATCTTTGTATTCTTTTTAAAAAATCCACTTTGAGGGGTTGGGGAGGAGGAATCTAGGAGCAGATCAGTTTTCCCGCCCAAACTGCAATGCTTTTAACACCTGCCAAAAGACAGCAGGTAAAACCCATCTTGTTACTACTGCTCCAAACTGGGCTGTAATTTTAATTGTTGAGCTTCTCTCATACCCTCCAACTGTCCCAATTAATCTTCTGTCACCCTGCTTTTAAAATGTCCCATTTTCTCTCTCTTCTTCTTCTTCTTCTTCTTCTTCTTCCCCCATTTTCCCTTTGTACTCAGCCTACTTCAATTGCTGCAAACTAAGTTGAAAGTGCAAAGTAGTTTGCACTCAATTAATTCAGCTGGGAAGAGAGAGAGGGAAGAATCTTGTAGGCAGGCAGAACTCCATCAGGCCTGGGCCCAGAAGCAGGTGAAAAGCCCTCCCTCCATCCCAACTGCCACTGCCCTGCCCTTGGAGGGAGAGATGAAGAACCAGCAGTATCTGCTGGATTTAATCCCTTCCCCCAATACAATTCCCTTTTCCTTATGTGTCATGTGTTATTTAGATTGTAAGCCTGAGGGCAGGGAACTGTTAAATTGACCATTTGTAAACCGCTCTGATAGCCTTTGTGGCTGAAGAGCAGGGTATAAATACAATAAATAAATAAATCTTGCACTTCCCTGTAGGCTCAGGCAAAAGCACACTGCTACAGCCTCTCCTAGTTTATGCATTCTTCCTCATTTATGACAATTGCCCTCTTGATCACACTCTGATGTTGCTTGGCCACAAGTGTCCTGGTTTTCATCTGTGAAATGTGGGAGGGTATATTCTCCCTATTGTTTGGCTGTTAAAAGCATAAGGAAAAGTAGGCTATTGCTCCTGGGGAAGAAGTTGCAACTCCACCTGTACTCCACATTTGACAATGCTCTTTTTAGAAATTAACCCCATGCTAACAATAAATCATAGGAATTTCTCAACCTCCAATTCCATAGCTTTAAAAAGAAGAAGAAACACTTTGGGTGTTTGATAGCCTATGTGGCCCTACATCTATGCATCATTCTTTGGAAGCTGTGTTTGATAGGACTGATGCCAAATAAGCTACATTGTAGTGCAACCAGGGCATACAGGGTAAAAGAGAAGGGAATTTCTGATTAGCGGGGATATAAAACTCTGTGCCCCTTCCTCTTCCCCTTTGAGCTGAGGTTCAATTCCCACATTGGATAAGGGTGTATCCACACTACATAATTATAGTGCTGTATTCTAATACCACTTTAAATGCTCCATTTTATGTAATCCTTGGATTTGTAGTCTTTTGAATGGTGTTGTTCATGGGAGTACAGTACACTAGATAATTCTAAACAGCTCCAAGTAAAAACCCCAGGGTTCCATGTGATTGAGCTATGGTCGTTTAAATGGCTTAGAACTGCTATAACTGCAGTGTAGATACATTCTAAGAGTTCCAGAATGAAGACTGTCTTCCTTATGCTTGCTTTAAAACAGGACAGAATCTTGCAGAATTTCAGAGGTATTTATTTATTTATTTTTGCTTGCATTCATATGCCACCTTTCTCCCAATGTAGAACATAAGGCGGCTCACAAACAATAATACAAAATGAGCTAAAAACATAACAATAAAATTAAAACACAGCTTCATTCATTGCAATAGCCAGCACTCCTCACCATTGGTTGTGTTGGCTAAGACAGCTGGGACTTGCAATGCAACAGCACAATTCCCATCTCTGCCTTAAATAGATGCTGCAAGACCATGTTTAATGATGACGTGAGGAGGTTCCCTACTTCTGACCTCCACATGTTGATCCAAATTTCCAGACAAAGCCAGTGCATTGTGTAACTTACATATTTGTGTATGCACTTTGAATCCAAAAGCATGTTTGTGTGATTTTTTCTGTTGCATGTAATGGACAACGAGGAAGAACAGCATGGACAGACTTCAGGGGTAGAGCAGGGGACCTTGAGAGGACCACCGCAAGGGAACAGCAGCTGCGAAGCCTCAGCGGAGGCGTGTGGTGGTGGTGGGGGACTCCTTGCTGAGGGGTACAGAAGCAGTGGTATGTGGGCCTGACAAGATGACTCGGGAGGTGTGTTGTCTCCCTGGGGCAAAGATCTGTGATGTGACCGAGAGGCTGACAAGACTCGTCAAGCCTACGGATCATTACCCCTTCCTTTTGGTCCATGTGGGAACCAATGATACTGCAAGGCACAGCTTTCCCAAGATCAGAAGAGATTATGAGGCCCTGGGGAGGAAGCTGAAAGAAATGAATGCACAGGTGGTCATCTCGTCTCTTCTGCCAGTTGAAGGGCATGGTCCAAGAAGGGAGAGGAAAATAGCCGACGTAAACAACTGGCTCCGTAGATGGTGTCGCCGAGAACAAATTGGATTCTTGGATCATGGACTGCGCTTCCATGCGGGGGGACTTCTGGCAAGAGATGGGGTGCATCTTACAACAGTTGGAAGAAACATTTTTGCCAACAGTCTCAAGAATTTGATCAGGAGGGCTTTAAACTGAGTCAAATGGGGGAGGGAAACAGTATTCTGGAAGGCAAAAGGGCTGGAGAAAATAGTCAAACTGTCATAGAGGGAACAAGGCAAACAGCACAAGGACCCAACAGTGGGAGGCAAAAAAACTTGCACAGGGAGCAAGTAAAGGGAACACATGGTCTCAGATGTCTCTGCACTAATGCACAGAGCATGGGAAATAAGCAAGATGAACTTGAACTCCTTGCACTACAAAACAAATATGATATAATAGGTGTTACTGAAACCTGGTGGGACGAGTCTCATGATTGGAATGTAGGAATAGGGGGGTATAACCTTTATAGGAGAAACAGGCCAAACAGGAAAGGAGGAGGAATAGCATTATATGTCAGGGATATTTACACCAGTGAAGTGATCCACGACATCAATACTGGAAGCCAGGTGGAGAGCATCTGGATAAAAATTAAAGGGGAGGGAAACAACAGGGATGTTATTGTGGGACTCTACTACAGACCCCCAAATCAGACGGAGGAATTGGATGTTGCCTTTCTAGAACAGATGAACATACATGCAGAAAGGAGAGATGTAGTAGTGATGGGTGACTTCAACTATCCTGATATTTGCTGGCAATCTAACTCAGCCAAAACTACAAGGTCTAGCAAATTCCTTACATGCCTGGAAGACAATTTCATGGTCCAAAAGGTGGAAGAGGCAACAAGGGGGTCAGCTATTTTAGATCTGATCCTAACCAACAGAGACGACCTGGTTAATGGGGTGCAAGTGGTGGGATCCTTAGGTGAGAGTGATCATGTTCTCCTGGAGTTTGTTATACAATGGAAAGGAGAAGCCAGGCATAGTCAGACACGCATTCTTGACTTTAGGAGAGCTGATTTCAGTAAACTCAGGGAAATACTGGGGATGATCCCATGGTCAAGAATACTAAAAGAGAAGAGACCTCAAGACGGATGGGACTTTCTCAAAAGGGAGATACTGAAGGCACAATTTCAAACAGTACCATTGAGGAAGAAAAATGGGAGGTGTCTCAAGAAACCAGGATGGATGACTAAAGAACTTTCAATGGAGCTAAGTTTTAAACGGAACATGTATAGGAAATGGAAAAGGGGGGAAATCACCAAAGAAGAATTCAAACAGATAGCGAACACATGTAGGAGTAAAGTCAGAAAAGCTAAAGCGCAGAATGAGCTCAGGCTTGCTAGGGAGGTTAAGAACAATAAAAAGGGGTTTTTTGGGTATGTCCACAGCAAAAGGAGGAAGAAGGAAATGATAGGGCCGCTACGTGGAGAAGATGGCAAAATGCTAACAGGGGACAGAGAAAAGGCAGAATTACTCAACACCTTCTTTGCCTCAGTGTTTTCAGAAAAGGAAAAGGAGGACCAACCTGAGGAGAATGGAACAGAGGACACAATAGGGGAAATCCAGCTCAAAATAAGTAAAGAGGTAGTACAGGAATACCTTCTTAATCTAAATGAATTTAAATCTCCAGGACCAGATGAACTACATCCAAGAGTATTAAAAGAGCTGGCAAATATAATCTCAGAGCCATTGGCAATAATATTTGAGAACTCCTGGAGAACAGGAGAAGTCCCAGCAGACTGGAGGAGGGCAAACGTTGTTCCCATCTTCAAAAAGGGAAAAAAAGAGGATCCCAACAACTATCGTGACATCAATACCAGGGAAGATTCTAGAACAGATCATTAAACAGAGAGTCTGTGAACATTTAGAAGGCAATGCCATAATCACAAAAAGTCAACATGGGTTTCAGAGAAACAAGTCATGCCAGACTAATCTGATCTCTTTTTTTGATAAAGTTACCAGCTTGGTAGATGAAGGGAATGCTGTGGACATTGCATACCTTGATTTCAGTAAGGCCTTTGACAAGGTTCCCCATGACATTCTTGCAAACAAGCTTGTAGAATGTGGGCTAGACAAGTTAACTGTTCAATGGATTTGTAATTGGTTGACCGGCCAAACCCAAAGGGTGCTCAGCAGTGGCTCCTCTTCATCTTGGAAAGATGTGACCAGTGGGGTGCCACAGGGTTCTGTCCTGGGCCCAGTGCTATTCAACATCTTTATCAATGACTTAGATGAGGGAATTAGGGGCATACTTATCAAATTTGCAGATGACACCAAATTGGGAGGAGTAGCTAATACCCTAGAGGACAGGATCAAAATTCAGAATGACCTGGATAGACTGGAGAGCTGGGCCAAAGCTAACAAAATGAAATTCAATACGGAGAAATGTAAAGTACTGCATTTAGGGCGGGAAAATGAAATGCATAAACATAGGATGGGAGAGACCTGGCTGAATGAGACTACGTGCGAAAGGGATCTAGGAGTCCTAGTAGACCACAAGTTGAACATGAGCCAACAGTGTGATGCGGCAGCTAAAAAGGCCAATGCAATTTTGGGCTGTATCAATAGAAGTATAGTGTCTAGATCAAGGGAAGTAATAGTGCCACTCTATTCTGCCTTGGTCAGACCTCACCTAGAATACTGTGTCCAGTTCTGGGCACCACAATTCAGAAAGGATATTGACAAATTGGAGCGTGTCCAGAGAAGGGCAACTAAAATGGTGAAAGGTCTGGAAACGATGCCTTATGAGGAGAGACTTAGGGAGCTGGGTATGTTTAGCCTGGAAAAAAGACGGTTTAGAGGCGATATGATAGCCCTGTTTAAGTATTTGAAGGGATGTCATGCTGAGGATGGAGCAGGCTTGTTTTCTGCTGCTCCAGAGACTGGAACACGGAGCAATGGGTGCAAGCTCCAGGAACAGAGATTCCACCTCAACATGAGGAGGAACTTTTTGACAGTAAGAGCTGTTTGTCAGTGGAACACACTCCCTTGGAGCGTGGTGGGGTCTCCTTCCTTGGAGGTCTTTAAACAGAGGCTGGATGGCCATCTGTCGGGGATGCTTTGATTGTGATTTCCTGCGTGGCAGGGGGGTTGGACTGGATGGCCCTCGTGGTCTCTTCCAACTCTGCAATTCTATGATTCTATGATTCTATGACTCAGACTACAGGAAAACAGATTCTACGTAAGCATTAGGAAGAGCTTCCTAATGGTAAGAGCTGTTCGGCAGTGGAATATGCTACCTCAGAGACCGGTGGAGTCTCCTTCTTTGGAGGTTTTTAAACCAAAGCTGGGTAGCAACCTGTCGGGAGTGCTTTAATTGTGTATTCCTGCAAGGCATAGTGTTGGACTGGATGGCCCTCATGGTCTCTTCCAACTCTATGATTCTATGAATTAGCCAGTAAGGAGAGAAAGGAGTGTGCAGAAGTGTCAATGGCATTTTGCAAAACATGGGTTTGCCACAATATCAGTGGTAAAGGAAAATGAAGAGCAATTACGAAGAACTTGGCTCTTCATCTTGTGTCCATTACAACCGTAACATCATTCATTATTTCTGGACACCACCCTGAAAAACAGCCAATTGAGAGACCTGTTAGGTGTAACTAGCAGATTTCTTGCTTATTCCTTTATTTTATAAACCTTTATCCCATTCCCTAGTCAAGTTTAAACATATTTCTAGACTGGTTTACTAATCTCATAGCAATATAATATAGGGTTTACAACACATTCATACACTCGGCAACAAATAAACACCAGAATAAAAGCAGAAGTTAAAACCATTCCATCACACACATTAAAGCAGGGGTGGGAATCATACAGCTGTCCAAGTATTGTTGGACTGCAACTCTCACCAGCTGTAGCCAGTATAGCAAAAGAGAGGGAAGTCTGGGAGGTGTAGTCTTAACATCTGAAAGGCTATGTGATTCCCACTCCTGGATTAAAGGATTTCAAGAATTTAAAACCCAGGTTTTATATGAAAACAAAGCTCTTTACTTGGCCCTGATGTGACACTATACACTGCCAGGCTGGCCTCCCTGAAAAGAGCATTCCATAAAGAGATGCCCAGTTCATTCCACCTGCTGCCCTGCATTGATCAAAGTACCAGCTGGCCCAACCCTGTGTGATACACAAAGCTAAAAGAAGCATGCAGGAGAAGAAGTCATTTAGGAACAAATTTCTGGCGCTTAAGATGGCATGTCTCTTTCTTTCAGCACTTCTTCAGAGTGATATCACGCTTTAATTCAAATGTGAAGTGAGTTTACAGTGCAGTTTGCTTCCTGAAGGTTCACCAACCTTTTCACTGCTTGTAATGGAGAATCCAACAAATAGCAAAACTGGTTTAATTTTGGAAAGAAATGGATGGAAGGCAGAACAGCCCTTTCTGCTGGAATTAAGGCTGCCAAATTACAGACAAATAGCTACAGGAGTGGTTGCACCAAATGAAAGACAATATATTTTTTTTACATTTTTAATGTTCAATACAAATTTTCTGTGTGGAGCCTTCTCTCTGGTTTTGTGGGCAGTTTGCATGAACATGGCATACAAGATAGAGGCATCCCTAGGTAAGCTCCCTCCATACTTAACTCATATTTTAATTTTTAAAAATTCTCCTGGCATCATCATCAAAATCAGCACCACATTATGAAAATCAAGGAAACTAAGCCAACCATTGAAAAAGACCCCTTCACCAAATTTAAATGAAGATTTGGTAGATTGTACCATATCACAAAAATAACAGGTCCTACACTAGGAGCTTATCTACACCAGCCAGGATATGCTGGCTCCCCACTGGCGTATCCTGGCAGTGCAGGTGGCCCGTTCTGCCCCTGTTACCTGGAGGTAACAGGCTGGAGTCCAAACAAAATGCCGGCCTGTCGTTGCAGCCATCGCCACCACCGTTTTCTTCGCTCTGGTGGGTCCAGAGGAAGCTGGCCACACCATTTGACAAGCCCCCTGCATGTGACCAGCATGTGACATGCTGAGGGCCTGCTGCTTGGACCCAGAAAGATAAGGGTGCTCAGCAGCAGTGAGGGTTGGTTTGCCAGGCCATGTTCCCATGGACATGTGGGGCCAATCCATTCCATCCTAGTGGAAATGGTTTAAAGCAGGTAAAGTCCTCCATATCCATAGATTCTTTATCCATGGAGTCAACCATCCATGGCTTGAAAATATTTTTTAAAATTCCAAAGAGCAAGCCTTGCTGTTTGCCATTTTATATAAGGGACATCATTTTATTATGCCATTGTATATAATGGGACTTGAGCATGTTAAGGAAAATGCAACATGGGACATACAGTGAAAGAAATAAAATATGTATGTGAAAGTCACAATGACTAAGCAAGAGCAATTATGGGGCTACACAGGTGAAACTGCTAATGTAATCTAGAAGGCCTGAGAGCCAAGGACAGAGGTACTGAATGCAGATTGGAAACACCTGAGAATCATTAAGTGTACAAGGTGAAATGTTGAAATACATGGGTTGGTCTTAAGCATGGATGGAACTATGTGGACCAATCAGAATGGAAGTACACACCCACTGGGTGATAAACAATGGCTATAAAATTGCAATGTTTGCCAATGTATTGTGGTTGAGTAGAGGTGCAGTAGTTTGGAGATATTGTGGAGTAGTGTGTAGAGATTGTGATTTGTTGACCATATAGTATATTTATATAGAAGAATAAAGTAGGTTTTATATAAAACTACTGAGTTGCCTGAGTGAATCCTGGAGACGTTTGGAGACACCTGGAGAAGAGTGAGAAGGCTTGGAGAGTTTGTCAGGATCTTCAGCCTATTCTCTGAAACTCTGCTGCTTTGGAGAAAAGCATTAACCACTGATCTAAGCTGGTTGGCTCTGCTGTATAAAAAGGTGGTGAGTTTGAGCCAGAGGTGAAGAGCTACAACTCCCATCATCCCTGACAAGGGTTATGGGCCCAGTTACTAGAGCACCCAGCATCCACAGAAGCTGAAAGTTCCAGAAAGTGGAAGAAAGCTTTGTGGACGACAGATCAGAGCAAGTTGTTTGTGCTGCACTGATAAGCCTCGTGAGTAAATCATTTTGTGTTTTGCTTAAGCCCAGACGGGTCGGCTGTGCATACTCAGAAGGACTGTGTCAAATTGAGTCACTGCACAAATCAAGATGGAATTTCTAAAGTTTAGTAAATTAAATAGAAACAACTACTCTACCTGGAAGATTTATGCCCAATCTCTACTAGTAAAGGAAGGTCTGTGGTCAACAGTTGAAACAGGGCTGGCAGCCGATGCTGATGAAGCCACACAAGAGAGAGATAGTAAAGCAAAAGCCTGTCTTTATCTCATGCTTGAAGAAGACTTAATTAATGACGTCAGAGATAAAGCAACTGCCAAGGATGTGTGGGATACCTTGCAGAGATTACACACTCCTTCAACTGCTTTTGCAAAAATGCTATGGTCTAAAAGAATATACAGGCAAAAGATGGCTAAAGGGCAGTGTGTGATAGAACATTTAAAAATAATGCAAGATTTGTTTGTGCAAGCTGAACTGAGGGGAGTGCAAATTAGCAAAGAGCAGCAATGCTACATTTTAGTAGAATCGCTGGACTCTTCGTGGGACAACATAACGAACAGCCTGCAAAACCTGCCAGAAGCTGAGCTTAATAGAGATTTAATTGTGGCCAGAATACTGGAAGAGAACCAGAGAAGAATGTCTGAGCAGGGTGACTCAGCAAGCTTAAAGACTGTGCCAAAACAACAAACAACTCCTGACTGGCGAACGCAGGAGGAAGCAGCCTCTACAAGAGAGCAACGGAGGTGCTTTTATTGTAAGAAGATTGGTCATCTGCAGAGACATTGTAAATATTTTGCAGCTGAGAGACGCAAGCAAGCAGAGAGCAGATGGCAGCCGCGGCAGTATCAAAAACAGTCCAGACCTCCATTTTTGAGGGACAGTGGTAATAAAAAGGGGGTTGCAACCATGATTAAGGAAAAACAAAATGCAAATTCTAAATGGCTAGTTGATTCAGGAGCCACATCTTTGATGTGTAATGATATAAATTTAATAAGTAATAGAAAATCAGCTAATGTAAATGCTGTAGTTTTGGCTGACGGGAAAGAGCTAAGTACTGTAAATCAAATGGGTACTGTGTACATTCCAGGGCTAAAAGAGAATTTTAATGATGTCTTACATGTAAAGGAGTTAGAAAATAATTTGTTATCAGTAAGCAGATTAACAGAAAGAGACTACACAGTCATCTTTGAAAAGAACATGTGTAAGATAAAACTGAATGGGGAATTGCGTGGCATAGGTTTGAAAAAGGACAAACTTTATTATTTGGAGGACAATATTGATAGCTACAGGGTTGAAGAAGCTAATAACATAGAAAATATTCCAATCCACAAAGACTGCATACACGAGCTTCACAGAAAATTCGGCCATGCGAGCTTCAAATGTTTAAAGAATTTAATCAGTATGTGTCCAGATTTAAAAGTTACTGAATGCAAAAACCACTTAGATTGTACGGTATGTCATCAGGTAAAGGTCAGAGCTTTTCCAGTAGCTAAGAAAACAAAAAGAATTGCTCAAAGACCATTTCAATATGTACATGCAGATGTCGCCCAAGCTAACTGCTTGTCCTTAGGGGGAAGCAAGTATTTCCTAGTAATTGTTGATAGGTATACAAGGTTTGCATTTGTGAGAATAATGAAAAACAAATCTGATGCTGGGCAAAGTTTAAAAGCATGGGTAAGAATGGTGGAAAGACAATTTGATAGCAGAGTAGGCACCATCATTACTGATAGAGGAGGAGAATTTTTAAATAATCAATTGTTTAACTGGTTTCAAAAGGTGGGAATAAGGCATGAAACTACAAACCCTGCTTGTCCTAGTGAGGATGGGTTAGCAGAAAAGAAAATACAAGATATAAAAAGAATTACTGCTTGTATGATGGCAGATGCAGGGGTGAAAGATAGTTTTTGGGCAGAAGCAACTTTGACTGCAATACATATCAGTAACAGATTGTATCATTCAGAAATTGAAGACATTCCCTACAGGTTATTGTATGGGAGAATGCCAAATTATAAGTACTTAAGGGTTTTTGGACAATTTGCTCATGTTTACACACCTGCTTGTTTCAGGAGGAAAGGAGAACCCAAAAGCAAAAGGCTTAGGTTTTTGGGGTATTCTGGAAATAGCTACAAGTTTCATTTGGGAGGAAAACAAGTGCAGTATTCTAGGTCTGCAAATTTTGAGAGACATGCTGGTTGGGACAAACTGCATGCCAATAAAGAAGTGTTTTTGAGATTAGGGAGTTCAAATGAGCCAGAAGCACAAACTGAACCAATCTCAGGAAACGGAGGGGTTTCAGTTAAGCAGGAAGCATCACCTAGCAGCAGTGGTAGTTCTTCTGATGATGAGATAGCATCTAGGCCTACTACTACTCGAATGACTGAAGACAAGAGATTTAGTCATAGAACTACAACTCCCAGTAGAGAAAGTGAGGATGAAAGAGACAGAACAGCAGATTTTATTCCCAGGCGTAGTCATAGAGTTAGAAAGCCTCCAGATAGGTTTGTTGTGACAAAGGCAAGAGCTTGTTTAGCAGTAGAAGAGCCTGAAAGTTTTGAAGAATTGGAAAGCTATTCTAGTGAAGAACAGGAAAGATGGTTTGATGCAATGGATAATGAGTTTGGTTGCCTGGTAAATAAAGATGTTTTTGAAATTGTTGACAGACCCAAAGACAAGAAAGTAATTGGTTGTAAATGGGTATACAAAAGGAAAGAAATGCCAGATGGAAGTATCAAATATAAAGCTAGGTTAGTGGCTAAGGGTTTTGCACAACAGCAGTATGAGAACTATGATAAGACATATTCTCCAACTGCAAAGCCAGAAAGTCTGAGAATGGTTCTAGCTGTAGCAGTAAAAAGGAATTTAGTTGTAGAACATTTTGATTTTGAGACAGCTTACTTGAATGCGGTCTTGGATGAAGAAATATTTATGGAGCAGCCACAAGGTTTCGAAGAAAATGGTAGTCAGAGAGTATATAAATTAAAGAAAGCGTTGTATGGTTTAAAACAAAGTGCCAGAGCGTGGAATCTGTGCATCAATGATGAGCTAGTTAAGCTAGGTTACAAGAGGAGCATTGCAGATGCTTGTGTTTATACAAAAGGAGACATAGTATTAGTGATTTATGTAGATGATTTGTGCGTAGCAGCAAAGTCAAAACAGGAAATTGAGTCAGTAAAAAGAGAATTGTCTGAGAAGTTTGTTTTGAAGGACTTAGGTGTATTGAAGTCTTATTTAGGTATTTGCGTTGAATGGACAGAAGAAGGACATTGTTTATTAAGTCAGAGAAATAAAATTGAAAGACTGATTGAAAAGTGTGGATTACAGAATGCAAAAATAGTAAGAGCTCCAATGACAACTGGTTTTGTGTCTGAGGAAACAACTAGAGCGTTTGAGGACAAGACTTTCTTCAGAAGTATAATAGGATCTTTACAATTCATATCTTGCCACACCAGACCAGACATTTCTTATGCTGTAAATGTATTGTCTAGAAGGGTTAATGATCCAAAAATTGAAGACTGGACAGCGGTAAAACATTTATTGAGATATTTGAAAGGAACCTTAGATAAGAAATTGATTATAAGAAGCAGTAGTTCAGATCTAGATTGTTATGTAGATAGTTCATTTGCATCAGAATTAGGAGACAAGAAGTCAGTTACAGGAATGATAATTAAATATAGTGAAAGTCCAATAGTTTGGAGAAGTAGAAAACAAACTAATGTAGCGTTAAGCACAACAGAAGCAGAATTCGCTGCTTTGAATGAGATAGTAAATGAGGTACAGTGGATTAAGCAATTGCTAAATGATTTAAATCAAAGTTACAAGATACCAGTGGAAATTCTGGAAGATTCACAGTCATGCATAGCGATGGCTGAAACTGAAAGTTTGAAGAACAGAACAAAATATGTTGGTGTAAGATATCAAAATGTGCGAGACATGGTTCAGAAGGGTGAAATAGAATTGAGATATATAGAAACACAACACAACATAGCAGATTTGTTCACAAAAGCATTGACAGCAGAAAAACATGAAAGGCTGACACAAATGGTTGGAATGACATTGTAAGACACATACAATATTTTATTTCGGAGGGGATTGTTAAGGAAAATGCAACATGGGACATACAGTGAAAGAAATAAAATATGTATGTGAAAGTCACAATGACTAAGCAAGAGCAATTATGGGGCTACACAGGTGAAACTGCTAATGTAATCTAGAAGGCCTGAGAGCCAAGGACAGAGGTACTGAATGCAGATTGGAAACACCTGAGAATCATTAAGTGTACAAGGTGAAATGTTGAAATACATGGGTTGGTCTTAAGCATGGATGGAACTATGTGGACCAATCAGAATGGAAGTACACACCCACTGGGTGATAAACAATGGCTATAAAATTGCAATGTTTGCCAATGTATTGTGGTTGAGTAGAGGTGCAGTAGTTTGGAGATATTGTGGAGTAGTGTGTAGAGATTGTGATTTGTTGACCATATAGTATATTTATATAGAAGAATAAAGTAGGTTTTATATAAAACTACTGAGTTGCCTGAGTGAATCCTGGAGACGTTTGGAGACACCTGGAGAAGAGTGAGAAGGCTTGGAGAGTTTGTCAGGATCTTCAGCCTATTCTCTGAAACTCTGCTGCTTTGGAGAAAAGCATTAACCACTGATCTAAGCTGGTTGGCTCTGCTGTATAAAAAGGTGGTGAGTTTGAGCCAGAGGTGAAGAGCTACAACTCCCATCATCCCTGACAGAGCATCCCTGGGTTTTGGTATCCATGGTGTCCTGGAAGCATACCACAGCAGATACCATCATATTTTAAACCGCGGTAAAGGGCCTACTCCAGCTTCCCCTGCTTGAGCCCTGTTTCTGCCCCAGGGATCGTAAGGACTGCCCGGGGGTAGAATGGGACAAATGCCCTGTATCGTTTGGACTGCAGGGCTCACATACAGGGGTAAGCCCATGTAGATTAACCCTAAGGCTTTGTTAGCCTGTCTGATAAGCCAGCCCTGGTAAAATGGCATTGACGTTTGTTGTCAGACAAAAAAGAATTAATCAACTTCAGGGCAGAGTAGAAATATTCTTGACTGTTCTGCAAATGGGTCATTCCATAATCTACCTGAATGGAACAGGTAGACCACCCTGTTTTGAGGACATTGTTCCATGCTACAACATGTCTCTGTATACAATTGTTTTCTTTTTTTTCTTTTTTTCATTAGCCTTCTCCTTATACAGAGGAAAGAATGAGGCAGCAATCAGTTAATTCCACGTACTGGGCAAATGTGGGAAATACGGTAGATAATGAATTAGTGAGTGAAGCTACAAAGAAATGGTACTCATTGGGCAGGAAGACTCCTAAGTGAATTATTTTAACATTAAAAGTTGGATTTGGATGTCCTATGTTTTATTAACAAACAAAAACAGTATGTCTTGAAAACACTGACTTAGCCAATTTGTTTAATAGCATTGCCTTTGAATTCCTCAGCAAAAACAATTCACATTTCCAAGTTTGATTTCAACAGTGAACATTTGTTCAAAAATTCCTCTTTGCATTCTGAACAAGTACTAAAGCTGCACCCCATGATTTCCCCAAAATCTTTCACACCATTTGTGGGTGAAGAAATTGGGGTGGGAGGTGACCACTTCTCCCAGTTTTTCAAGGGAGAGGAGAAATTTGCCAAAAATTTCTTGGAGGTGGGGCCCAACACTTAAAGTGGCATGGATTCTTTCTTGTTATCTAATCTTTTGTTATTGGAAAGTGTGGTTTGCTACTGCTGCTTCCATTAGCAGCAGTGGGCCATTTTGTATCTTCCATAATGTCCCATTGCTAGCATCACTCTGAACCAGATAGAGGAACAGAAGCCTCTCCAAAAAGTGGTGGACAGTATTTGTAAGCAAATCTAAAGAGTGGTCTTCTTCCTTCTGAGAGGGCAAATGGATATTTTAATATATCCTGAGACATTTTGATTCAGTTCTAGGGCTTACCAAAAGCTTGAAATATGGCCTACATCTCCGAGATTCCCTCCATCAGTATGGCCAGTGGCCATGCTGACAGAAGGTTTCTGGGGATTGTAGTCCAGAAAAAGATACATTTTGGGGTTTCTCCTAGTCTGTCCAAGATTTTTCAGATAAAGAACAGAGACCTCCATGGCAGAACACCTGTTTTGTAGGCAGGACCGCAGTCACCAATCACCAGCATTTCCAATCAGAAGAACTGGGTAGCAGAAGACAGGAAAGTCTTCTCTTTGTGAGAATGTGGCAAGCAGCTAGCAGTGAGAAGCAGAGTAGGTAACACCAGACTAAGAGTTGTCTACATGGGCAATAAAACCCATACTCATCCCATATTCATGGCACAGTTGACACACAATGTTTTCAATGATGCACATTTTCACTTGGGTTTCTACAAGAAACCCCGGATGTGTAAACTTTGCAATTTGCTCCACATTTGAGGGGGAAACCTGCTTTTTGGGCTATGTAGTGGCTGAGGATTGGCTTTGGAGCAAAGCCAGGGTGGGACTTCTGGTGGATGGGACTTTGTTCTGGCATGCATTTTAAACTTTTTTTATTTTTCAGTTGTGCACATATCTGGATAAGCGTATCTCTGCTTATCCAGTAATATAGTACTCTGGAGCAGCCCCGGCCATGTGGCCAGAAATAGTATGGTGTATAAGACATGTGATCAGCATAGGGCCACCATTTTACTCTGATGCAATTGGATGAGCATGTAAGTGGTATGTGCCATTTACAGGACCACTGTGGATCTAAGAAATCCACTGTGGCTATGAGGTAGATATGGGGTTTCCCGACAGTATAGTCAAGCCCTAGGTGGACAAATAGTCCAGCCTAATAGAGGGCAACTTCCTACCTATATACTGTACTGACCATATCCTTATCATCACACCAAGGACTGATGTTGTGTAATCCCCCACATCCCTATTATATATTGCCATAGGCTCTTTTCCATGTGATGTTGGCTGAAAGTGAAAGCAATTTGCTTCTTCTAGCCTGTGGCTCATGTCCAGAGAACTGGGGAGCATTCCAGTGCTGGATTGACACCGCTGTTTCTCCCTTTCGTTCCTTCCTGTCCTCAAGGGTTCTTCTGCTCAGTGCTGCAATGGATCCAGAGCTCTCCGAGTTCTGGAACTTGCTTTGATTGATAGGGATGAAGCTGTTATCCACCACCAGCATGCCTTTGAGCCAATCACTTTTTCTCAGCCTGACCTACCTTACAGGGTTGTTGTGAGGATGAAGTGGGGAAGAGTGTGTCTGCTGCCTTAAGCTTAATTTTGTTGTCTTCCTATTTATTAGGGAATGTGGGCAGCAGTAGCGGCTCTCTCAAGCAGAGTAATCAAACTGGCAAGGCACAAGCTGAACAAAGCCCACCCACATGCACTTAGGATCTAGCAGAGAAAGGAAACAACTGTGTCTTCTCTGTAAAACACATCAAAAAGCTTTACTTAGAAATTACTTGTACGTAAATACACAGTCTAATGGAGGAGAGAGCAAAAAAGAGAAAGATGGCTACAGGTAAGAATGCTGCAGGAAGAGTGTGGTAATGGAAAAAACAAACAATTAGGAAGTTGATAAACATGCAAATGAGCAATTAGTACATATAGGCATGTTGTCTTAAACTTATTGGAGGATAGGTAGGATATCTATGTAATAAAGAAAGAAACAGTGTGTGCCCCTGAAAATGTGCAAAAAGCCATTCCCTAACCAGTGGGCAAGCATGAGGTAGCTTCACACATGCAATGTTAGGGGCAAGATATATTTAAACAGTTAATTTCATAAATTAAACCCCATATCCAAAAGCCAGGTTTGGCTTCAGTGCTTGTAGTGCCAGCCCTGCTCCCAGAATCCAACTTACCTCCTACCTTCAACATTTGGTCAGGACAATGATCAGTCAGAGTCTCTACCTGGAGGAATTCTCCCTTTCTCTTTGGGACAGAAAGAGATTTAAAAAGAGAATAAGTAATGGTGTTCCTTGTTGCATTCACAGACTACGGGTGCATCTACATTGTAGAAAGAATGCCATTTAACACCACTTTAAGTGCTGTAGCTCCATCCTATGGAATCCTAGGATTTGTAGTTTTACAAGGTATTTAGCTTTCTCTGCCAAAGAGTGCTGGTGGCTCACAAAATTACAAATCCCAGGATTCTGTAGGATGGAGCCATAGCAGTTAAAGCGGTGTCAAACTGCATTATTTCTATGACGTAGATGGATACTGAGTAACAGTTACACAGGATGGGCCTTTCAGAACTTTCAGAACAGTCAGCTATCCCCAGGAGTTATGAGAGCAAAACATCTGATCTGCTTTATATGAGCAAATTAATCAGATTTCACCCAACATTTATCCTTCAGTTTTCCCACTTCTTTCATTTTTGCAATACACTTTTAGGCACAAATAAACGTACGAAATATGTTTTAAAATGTGTTTTTTTCCTGAGTAAAACATATACAACAATGTGTATTTTTAGAGCACAGTGCATGCAAAAATACACATTATTTATTTTTCCTGTGTTTTTTATATCATGTTCCACCTTTATGCCACAAAATGGCATTCAGGATAAATTTCAAAAAACAATGTGTTCAGACAAAACCAATTTCTATTAAAGTGTTAAATATAATGATTTAAAACACATTTTTTTAAAGTAGACTGACAATAAAAAAGAAACAAGACCACTCAAACAGTTGCAGCCCACTTCAACAAAGGCCTTAGCTTGAGTATAAAAGGTTTTTGCCTAACAGTAGAAAAGACAAAGGGATTGTCTGAACGGTGAAAATTTCCTTCATGGAACTTGCTGGGAATATGACCTGTCTAAATGGGATCCTGCATCAACCACTGTATTCAGAAAGAGGAGAGTCCAAAACAGCAAAAACAACACAGGAAAAGCCTTGTGGCTTTTCTTGTAGTTTTTTTTAAAACAATGAGGGGGTGCACATTCCCATTGGACAGGAAGCACAAAGCTGATTGGCCAGGCGAGTGTGTGGGTGGGGCTTGCTAACAGCGCAAGTGCCCGCTGCTGCCATGTTGGATTTTCACCTTAGTAAGTGATTGCTAAGGTGATAAACAAGGTGGGGGGTTTTGTTGTTTGTTTTGCTGTCTTATTTAATTGAAAAATTGCTCTATAAGTCTAGAGCACCTTGGACTTTTTTTAATTAAAAAAAAGTTTGGTGGTGGCAAAGTACAAACACGAGTAAATAACTTGCGGCCATCATCTAGCATGCAAACCTTATGGGGGCTTATGGGGGCAAAAACACCATTAAGACAAGTTGCTGCTGCTACAAAATGCCATTACTTTCAGGCACTCTGGGGGGGGTTGCCTCATTTATATGGGGCCCTGCTGGAAGAGAGATTTTAAAGCAGAAATGCTGTTCTATGCAGGAATTAAACTTGGCTGTGCAAAGAGACATATGCAGGATGTTGCTCCTTACCTTTCCCTTTCTTCAAGGTATTCCTCAAGCTTATCCAGATATCTTTCCAGGTCCTCCAATGTAGTCCGTTCGTAGCCAGGGAATGGAGGTGGTCTGGAGCTCCTAATCTGGCCAAGAAGCAAAGCTGCGCAGCAGGTAAGGGCAAAAAGAGCGGCCCAGCTTCCTCCTTTCATCTGTTTCATAGACAACAAGGATGAAAATATTGTACGGTACCATTCTTGGCTTAACAGAGGGGGACAAATGTTTCTCACGTACAAGATTGCAGAATTTGTAAGTGGTACTTTTTTTCTGTTTACAACTCCCAGAATCTCCTGGAGGGTTCTGGGAGCTATATTCATTTTTTTAATACCCCAAATATGGCACGTCTCCCAACCAAGACACCCTCAGAGAGACCCCATTTTCTGTAACAACATGAAGAGATTCATGTGCTAAAGGAAACTAGCCTCTCTGTGTGTGTGTGCCTTCAGGTCACCTGCCAACTTATGGTGACCCTGTGAATTTAAGAGGATTTTCTTAGGCAAGGAATTTGCCAGTTCCTTCCTCTGAAATATAGTCTATAGCACCTGGTATTCATTGTTGGTCTCCCATCCAAGTACTAACTAGGTTAACCCTGCTTTGCCTCTCATTGCTGTTAGCCCTTACCACCTGTATATGCTGGTATAGGGAGGGATGTATTTGTACTCATGGATTCCTATCCAACATGTAAGCAAATCATGCTCCCAAAGAGTCCGTCATCAGTTCCAAAATAGAATGTCTCCAAATGTATGTATAACAATTTGGCATTCCCACTTTGGAGGAGTGATAGCATTATTTATTGGATTCTCTCCTAAACCAAAAGGCAAGCACCTCTCCATTCCAGGATTGGAGTTAATCCAGGAAAAACTACATAATTCCTTTCCCAATTTTTTTACCTTAGGCCCACGATTGCTGTGGAGAAACAAGAAACTGCTGGTCCGACCAGGTAGCTCGCTGTTCTGTGTCTGCAGTACATCTAGGTGCTTCGTATATCACCTTCTTCCTCAAATGCTTCCTCCACCCAGCTTGTGCAAAACACCCAGCATCTCACAATCTGTCATAATGGGAGGGCAGTGGTCCATGGTAGGAGATTAGTGGGGCTACCAATGTGTTTCTGTTCTCATTTGTAAAACATTGCAGGCATGGGATTATGTGCCAATGGCTTTCACAGACATTCTGGAAAAAAACAACAAAACTCTGATCAAGGGGGAAAGCACACAAATACGTCCTGTTTGTGCATCTCCTCCTTCTTCTGAAACAGTGTTCAGACTGTACAGTTGAAGATCTTTGCTGTACTGTTCCATGAATGCATGTATTCCATCTTAAGCCAACAAGGACATAAGGATCCAGAAATGTGAGAGGAAACAAAAGAAAAAAAAGAGAAAGGATCCAGGGGATCTCTTTGATCTTGGAAGCTAAGCAGGGCCAGCCCTGGTTAGCACTTGGATGGGAGACTGCCAACAAATACCAGGTGCTGTAGGCTATATTTCAGAGGAAGGAACTGGCACAACTGCCTCTGAGGATTCCTTGCCTAAGAAAACCCTTTGAAAATCATGGGGTCACCATAAGACAGCAGACAACTTGAAGACACACACACACTCCCAGGTGTCGCTGGAGGTGTCCATGTCAGGGGTTGGTAATCCACTGGGGGGTGGGGTGGAGAGATTTTGTATGAGCTATCCCAAGTGCTAAACCTATTTTGAGAATAAGGTTCAGCACCCTGGATAGGTACAGCACCCTTTGGAACAACAAGGATAGCAGATTCACAGCCTTAAGTGGCTGGGAAGCCACCAGTTGCCCCATAACGGCAGAATCCCACAGCCTGTTCATAATGGGAGTTGTAGTCCAAAAATTAAAAGCTCTGGAACTTCTTAGCCTCTGGGCCTTGTCAGACAATTCTCAAACCACACAATGAACATGTAGCATTATCCCTGTTGAAGGAAAATCATGCACACACCCCTGCCAACACAATAGCTTGCAGGGCTGGATCTAGAATAAGGCTGCAGTTGTAAAAACATTCACTATGAACAAGCCTTTTGAACAGAGACAGCTGACTGCAGCCAGACCATTGGATATCCATTCATCTACCACTGTTGAGGAAGGGGCTGCGATACTCAGGTCCAGCACAAGATATTCTGATGCCTGGGGGGTGGGGGGAGAGGCAAAGAGATTCCACTTAAACATCAAGAACTTGCTGATGGTAAGAGCTGTTTGATGGAGAAATACGCTACCTTGGAGTGTGTGAGTCTCCTTCCTTGGAGGTTTTTAAACAGAGGTTGGATGGCAATCTGTTGAGGGTGCTTTGATTGCATATTCCTGCACGATAGGAGGTTGGACTGGATGGCCCTTCCAACTCTATGGTTCTATGACTCAGTGAACAAGACAGCATACCACTCCATTCCAGGAACGGAAACTGGCTAGACGGGCAGCAGAATCTTATTCCTACATTAGCAATGAGATCATATCCTCCATCACATCAGAGGTAGCAGCCTAGATTGAAGAGTCCCAGTTAGGACAAGTGGTGTGCCTAAGGAATGCTAGTGAAATCAACCTTGAAATCTGATGGTACTGGATTTTCTTTGTTCCAAAGGAATAAGATTGTTCTGATGCCAAGCTGCCTTATCCCAGCAGATTCAGTGGCTAGGTAGGCAGGATATGCTGCCCTCAGAATTTATGTCGATATTTGCATAGATGCCAGAGGAAAATATTGCATTACTTTTGAAGTAATGGATGATGATGAAAGAGATGCAAATAAAAGAATATAGAAACAGACACATTTGAGTATGCAAAATTGCACGTAAATGACTTTGTATTAGTGCACCTTGTGGGGAAAATATGA
Organism: Gambelia wislizenii; assembly: GCA_030847615.1. Taxonomy (NCBI): domain Eukaryota; kingdom Metazoa; phylum Chordata; class Lepidosauria; order Squamata; family Crotaphytidae; genus Gambelia; species Gambelia wislizenii. The sequence goes on along the minus strand of JAUMIR010000006.1, from coordinate 29,578,285 downwards.
ATTATTTCCCACCCAGAATTTGCTAGCATGAAAAATAATCTGGAAAACATGCTCTGAAGATAATGGAGTGGGTGAGAGCCCCTGTCTTGCTGAAGCATGTGTGGGGTGAATTATGGTTAATTCCTATATCACCACTCTACTGCTTGGAAGGATAGGTGGGGCTTCAAAAGTCCCAGGTGAGATACAGCCCCCAGATCTCCATTATTGCCCCACCCCGATCTAATGTAAGCAGGAGGTGGAACACCTTTTACTCTAAAGGGCCAAATTTAAGTCCAGGGCCATATTTCAGTGGCAGATGGCACTCAAGACAAAATGGTGGGATCAATGGTGACATGGACACTACCAGCAACTAAAGATTTCAGCTTTTTAGAATGAGGCTGGTGGCCATACAAAATCCTTTGGTAATTTGTGAGATCACCAATTGGTGGCTTCAGATAGAAGGTGACGTGGCTGCCTGAGGAGCTCTAGAGGGCCAGATTTGAACCCCAGGAGGGTCATGTCCAGCCTCAGATTCTTTACCCTTGGCCTAATGGTATGACCAGCCCTGACAATAGCCTATGCACTGCTAAATTTGATATTTCTATTTTCTGCCAGTAGAATATTCAGCACTATATAGGGCACAGAAGCAGGGCACACCATCACCACTTTAAGAGTGAGGTCTTTGTAAGATGTAGCTCTTCGTGTCAATGGCAGAGCTGTGGGCTCTTTTGCTCACATGTCCTTCTTGTCATTACATTTACACATCAGATTTTTGCCACTCTGAGAAGTTCATCCTGATAACAGAAAATCTATGATGTGCATCAAATAAACAAAAAGAACATAGGTTCAGTGTATCTGGGTGGGTTTTTTTAAGTGTGCCAGATGTTAACGTTTACCCACCTTGTTCCCACTACTGAAGCATATCCTTCTCATGCTTCAGTTTCACTGTTGGAACATTTCCTTCAAAGAAACCCTATAAAGATTGTCTAGGTAGATCAGGCAAAGCGTCCATCTAGTCTAGCATCCTGGTTCCTTCCTGGTCTGTCTTGTGCTTCCATGGCAGGTCATGAAATATCTCCTCCACTCTGCTTTGTAGGCAGGCAGGCAAAATACATTGGACTCAGATCTGGAGACTCTTGTCCTGCTCATCTCAAACAACAAATGAGCATTGCAAAGATCATGATTCCCCACTCCCCCGGCTCACATTCTAATCCAGATTGGAGAGAAATCCCAGATTACCCTGCCTTCCAGTCCCCAAAGCTTCCTCTTCTTTTCCCTTGCAGAATCCTGGTCCCACTGTGCAGATGAGGAAAGGAGATTGGAACCCTTGGAACACGGACGTATGAGGAGTCTTCTCCACCAGATGTGGAAGGGTAGTCCGCAGTCCACACCGCCTGAAAATGGACACTTATCAGATGTATTCTGCACTTTAAAAACTACATATTTCAGGACTTTCCAGAACATGTGTACAAGCACACTTTAGGCAGTGAACGTCTTGTGCATGGAGTGTGTGCAACTTAGGAATGTGTGTGCAAAGGCACACTTTTTTAAAAAAATGGAGCAAAAACTATGGATTCGCCCTTGCTCCCACCCACCCTCAAAGCCCTCCAGAGATGCAGCACAGACCTGATGCTGAGGTGGGAAGGGGGGAACATTAGTGGAAACAGGCTTGCCAGATGTGTGCTTCCTTATGATGTATATTTATTTATTTGTTTGTTTTTATTTAAATATAAATATACATATACAGTAGGACCCCCATATCCACTGATTCATTATCCACTGATTCAATTATCCACAGGACACAAAACAGCACACCTACCATAGAGTCTTCCTAGAAAATGTGTCCTCTCTAGCCATTTTCTAGGTCCTCCAAGGCAACTCTATGGTATGGTATTTTAACCCAGAAGGCTCATTATTTTTAATGGCATTCGCTATTATCCATGGTTTTCGGTATCCATGGGCCCCCCAGTGGATACAGCGGCCCTACTGTACATATTATTTCAATTATATCCCACCTTTCTTCCAGTGCAGGACCCAAAAAGGCTTAAAGTTTTACTCTTCAAAACTGCCATCGGAGTCTTTTGTCCTTGGATGTAATGTGAGGGTTGTCTATACAGCGAAAATACTCCTCATAGAATTCAAGGTGAATATGATTTGTCTTTTATGGCACCCCGCATCATTTCACCGTAATCAGAAGGAGGAGGGGCAAAATGCCAAAAACTTCAGAGGAAAAATCTTCATGGCTTTCTGCATATTTTTTAAAAAGCTCAGCGGGGAATGTACATTCCCGTTCATTGAGACAACTGATTTGCTTTGATGCACATTCTGGATAAGATCAAAAGTGGAAAGCTGGTTGGTCGGACATGCACAGGGGCAGAGCTTGCTAACAAGGCAAGAACTCAAAACCACCATGTTGGATTTTTTCCTATTTATTTAAGCAGAATATCACACTTCCACACTTTGGATATGCTTTTTAAAAAAATATTGTTTGGCGGTGGCAACTGGTGATAATAAAAATGCAAGTAATTCACTTGTACCCACCATCTTGATTCACAGGCATGCCCGCTTGAACAACAAATGCGGATACCTTTGCATGCCTGCGATCCTGCCAATAAACCATTGAGACAAATGAAAGCTGCTGCAAATTGGCTTTAGAGCATATCAATCTACATTTCATTGCCTCATATAGACAAGCCTGTGGTGTCCTAGTACACTCCCTTGAGGTGATGTCTCTGCTTCTGCCAGCCTTGCTGGACACTCAGACTTAAAGGGATGGGGCACCAGAGGACTGGCTAGTTGGGTGACTTCCTAAGAAGCTAAAGACAATTGAGAATTCAAGTTCAGTTGTTGTTGTTTTATAAGAATTTGCCTACTTCTGCAAACTTCTTCATATTCTGGATGGAAAGGTTTAATATATTGGATGTGGGAAAACATCTAATGGGCAGATGTGTCCACCCAGACCCAGGACTTTGATCCTGTGTGTTCAGCCATGCTAATGTATGTCCGAGCATGCTGTGTTAGGGTTCCTGCCATAATGCAATATTTTAATATGCAACTGTTGAAAGACTAACAAGGGAGCACATGCTTAAGAGAATTTCAAAAAATTCCCTGTGTAAAGAGATCATCAACGAACAGGGGCTACATTGTGCCAACTCCGGTGTTACTACTCTTCAAAATGGAGGGGAGAGATGTAGTGATAAAGATCTATTAAAATATAGGCCTGAATCCTATTGGATAGTCCCAAGAAGAGTAGCCTCATTTGCTCAAGTTCAAATCACATTGATTCAACAGATCCACTTAATTTCAGACTCACAGTAGGATTCAAACCATATTTTTTAAGATACATTTTTGAACAAGCAATTTTTTAAAAAAAATATTGTGCAAGCCTTTATTTATTTATTTATTTGATTTATACCCCACCTTTCTCCCAAGATGGGACTCAAGGCAGCTTAGAAAATCACAATAGATGGATTTAACTGGGAAAATTTCTTTAAAACTGCCATTTCCAGACCATTCACTGAGGATTATGGGAATTGTAGTTCAAACATCTAACTTTCCCTAGTTGTAGAATCACATGCATCTCAAACCTCTATATTCTACCACATGACAAATCAGACAACCATCTCTCTAGTTTTCCAAATTTCACTTCACAGTATGTTCGACGACTTAAGCATAAAACTTGCTGCTCAGTCAGTTTTGTCAACTTATTGGAAGGACTTGTTCCAAACAAAAACAAAATATAGATTAAATACACAGTGGGAGTAAAATCAGTATACTAAGTCCATTAAAATATATAGTAAGAACTGAGAGCATCTTGTTATCTGGTCTAGGTTTAGCTTGGAAGAGAAGGAGGAATTCCATCAGTGGATCCACCTCCTTGAATATACAGGTCAACTCCCGTATCCACAAATTTAGTATCCACAGTTTTATTTATCCATGTCTGAAAAAATATGTCCTCTCTAGGCATTTCTAAGTCCTCCAATGTGCTTCTATGGTCACCTTCCAGTGGTCATCTCACTGACAATAATAGGGTTCCCTATTATCCACGGTTTCAGGTATCCACAGGGGGTCTTGGAATGTATCCCCATGGATACGGGGTGTGTGTGTCGAACTGTACTTCCATTCACTCAATTGCCAGCACTGGCCATGTTAGATGAGGCTGACGGTAGTTGTAGTCTATATCAGACTAGCAGGCTGCAGGGAGAAGGGCTGATATAAAATAGTACCAAAGTCATTCTCCAAGTGTGGATCCTTAAGTAGCCAAAAACAGCACCATCCACAAAAAAAGAGGATAACAAGAGGCTTGGGGGTGGAGAAAATTGGAAAGGTTACAGAAATACCATTTGGTTTTTAGAAGGAAAACCTGAAGGGGAGATACAAACAAAATCCCAAACAGCTCCATGAGGGCTGAACATGCTCTGTGACCAGAGAATGCTGCTGACAGACTATCATGGAGACAAAATGGAAAGCTATGGGTGGCAGGGGAAATGAAATGAAATATTCCTGGAAAAGGGAATGGCTGACTGGCTGGTATAGAACAGGAATCCCCCACATTCTGACTTTTTGTTGCAAGCTCCTCATGTTCTTTCTGCATCAATAACTAATGGGTTTAATTGAGTGAAAAGTATTTCCATATCATGTGTGGTGCCTATTCATCCCATGCTGTTTCACCAGACTGGTCTAAAAGTACTAAATTTTAAAATGATAAAAAGAAGTCTAGCGTTCCATGTAATGGCTACAGCTGATGATGAATCAGTGCAGTGTGGTAGTTCCTCATACAGACCTATGTTAGGCTGAACCACATACCACCACCAAGACTCCACATACAGACTCTGAAGCTCCCATCCCCCATCATGGTCATTCTGTGCCTTGATGGAAGCAGCAGGATCAGAAATGCATCTGGCTATGTCCCCGTAGCCAGATTCAAAATGATTGCATCAGCACTAACACCAAGCTCCACAGCCCCCGCAACGTTGACTTATACCTGCATATGTCCTCAACAGAATGCCAGCCAATGTCTGGAATCCTGTTGGTGAATCCTGTTATGCAAGTGTATTTCTTTCAAGGCCATTGTGGAAGGAATATCTAGTACATTCTTCACATAGCAATGTCCATGGTGTACACAGTCTGCCAGTCAGCTACTAGAACGTGCCACCATAGCCATTTAGTAGCCAACAGAGGGCAGAGTGCCCAGACAATGTCCAACTCTGTTATGTTCCACCAAGCTGAAGTAGGATCTTGGCCATCTATATATATAAAACTCTTGGGTATGTTGCCTTTCCTAGTGTGCTGATTGGCTGCTCAGGAAACACAGCCAACCAATCATCACCCACATGCAAATTCCCTCTCCACCTCACAATCCACTCCTGCCACTCAATCTGTGGCCCAGGTTGGGACCCAGACAGTCAACTGGTGGCAGCAGTGGGCCACCTGTGACAGGACCCAGGCAGTCAATTGGTGGTGGCAGTGAGACGGAGCTGCTGCCACTACGACAGGACCCAGGCAGTCAACTTGTGGCAGTGGCAGCCATGGTGGCAGCAGGGCAATAGAGCAAGTCACCCTCAGCAATTCCTGGAAAAGTGTGGAATGCTGAGAAGGGGGAGGAGAACTTTAAAAATCCACTGGCCTACCTTACAGGGTTGCCGTGAGGTCTACTGGGCATTGGGGGGGGAGTTTTTCAACAGCATATGGTACGCTGGGTCCAGCTAGTTGTGTGTGTGTGTCTGATATTACCCTTTTGATATGTGGCATCATAGAACCTCTTCATTCCTGAAAGAATATTTCCTTTTACAGTATGTCGTTAATTCCCAAACCTGCAAACACCAACTACACCCTCACTACATTTCCCAGCCCCATCCTATGTTGTAAATTTGTCATAGATGTATGAAATATAGAGAGTAGCTTATTATTTCACTTTTCACCAATCTATGGCTAACAGGCTCTTATCAATAAGTGGCAGGTTCATTTTCTTTTAAGTGGCACAATCTTTCAAGTGGATTTTCAAATCCAGCTGGCTTGACTGGTATTTGACTATTGAGAGAGTTTCTAAAATGTATAAGAATTGCTCCAATAAGTGTTGGAAATGTGAACAGAAAACAGGGTCATTATTTCATATGTGACTTGTGAGAAAGCCCAGAAATATTGGACTCAAATCCATAAGATTTTGGAGGACATTTTTAAAGTTAGATTTCAGATGAAACCTGTAAGCTATCTGCTTGGGATGTTGGAGGAAATTTTAGAGAGAAAACACAGCAGAACATTACAATATATGATCACAGCTGCAAGACTGTTTGTATGCCCAGAAATGGAAAGACCCATTGTCAATTCTATCAAAAGAAGATTGGCTGATGAAGACATATAAGCTGGCTGAAATGGATAAAAACTGAAAATGTTGATTAAGAGGAAATCTATGGTAAATTTCAAAAAATATTAGGAGCAGTTTATTACTTTTTTGCAACAAAGGGGTAGCTATCAACTTTGAGCTTTTTAAAATACAGTAGTAGAGTTTTTGATTAATAGTAGAAGTTGGATTTTATTATCATGTAATGGAAGTACTTTATTAGTGAAAAATAATTCTCAGTTGGGGAGGGGGTGAAGTCATTAGTAGTCTTGTTTGTTTTAGGGGCTTACTGTACTCCAAAGAAAAGCGGCAATGGAGCTGGAATGTTCTGTCCTCTGTGCTGCCTTATTGCTTGACGTTGTTGTTCTTCTCGTGTTCTTTCATTCTGGTCTCATGGGGGACTGAGGTTAAACTGCATCTCTTTGCTAACTGTTTTTTCTGGTTAGCAAAAAGATGCAGTTTTACCTCAGTCACCCATGGGACCGGAATGAAAGAATGACAACCTCATGCAGTAGGGCAGCATAGTAGACAAAACTGTCACTTTTCTTTGGAGTGTGGTAAACCCCTTACTTTCATTTTAAGTTTATAGGTTTGTTTATACAGTATTAGTTTGAATGTTTTATGTCTTTAAAAATAAGTCTGTGCTTGTGTTTTTTGTTTGTTTGTGTTAATTAAAAACAATTATATAACTCAAATCTAGCTGTTCCTACAAAAGATCCATATTTCATCCATGGATCAACTTGTCATAGCTCCCAGTGGTGTTTGGTGGTTCCCATGTCAGTGAGGGTGGTGATTCAACTCCATGTTTTAGTCCAAACTCTAAAGGAGCTGTCCATGGTACTAAAATACCCCCCAATGAGTTGAGCACCCTGTATACCTTTTTTAAACATTGAATGAAAACTTGGCATGCATTCACCAACCTTACTGACATGGAGCCAAGCACTACCACAGATAGCAATAGTAAAGTATGGCTAGGATGAGGACCCATCAGGCTCATTCATACTACACAATTATTAGCACTATGATTCCACTTTAACTGCCGTGGCAACATCTTATGGAATCCTGGGATTTGCAGTTTAGGGAAGGATGTTTAGAATTATCAGCCAGAAAACTGTAGTGTCTCCCCAGACTACAAACCCCAGAATCCCCAAAGAATGTTGCCTTGGGAGTTAAAGTGGAACCATAATGCTATAATTCTGTTATTTGTTCCTCCTGATGACAGCCGTCAAAGGAAGGAAGGCTTTGCTTCTGAATTTTGAGTGTAAACCTCCAGCCATGATATCAAGGAGAGTAGCAAGAGGAGGTAATAACGAAGTCTCCACCTTTAGATGGGTGGGGTGAGGTCAACAGGAGAAGAAAGGAAAAGGATAAGAAAAATATAAGATATTTTCAAGCACTGTGTGACGCCAGAGACCACAGAAGAACCTGCACAAGCCTGAAGTTTATTTATCACGGCATTGCAACCCAAGGCTTTTGGTAAAAAGGGAGGGGAGGTAAGTCCTAAGAATTAATATACTATACCTATGGGGCATAGAACAAAATGTTACAGCATGGCATGCTCTTCTTCAGAACACCCCATTCAATTCTCTCCTGGATCTTCAACCCCCACAATTGATCATGTTTTTTTTTAATTGGGCAGTTGAGTAGGGACTTTCACCCCCGAAAGGGTTAAAATAAAGATTTGTTGTACTTCACAAAACATGCAGTTTTCCTCAAGCTTTTTGATACCATCCCTTTCTGAATGGATGGTGCCATTTTGCTTACATAATGATCCATTCTTGGAGAATTGGTTTGCGTTTTCTCTCTCTCTGTGTGTGTGTGTGTTTCAAAGTATCTATCAGCTTCAGCTGGGACCACTGATGAAGTTGGTGGGTCTCTAGCATGCTTGGTGGCTGAAGGTATGTGGAGACCGGATTTGTTAAGGAATTGACATAAAAAACAAAAGAACTGAAGCTTCTTGTGGGGCAATGGCTCTCATGTAGATTTTCATAGGTTTAATTTGCTTGTAAGAACACAGAAGCCTATTACCCTAATTTGGATTCGCCTACCTACAGTTTTCTCAGTTGTGCAGACATATTGAATTTGCCAAACTCAGAAGTCTCCATAAACATTAATAGAATATTTTTTTAAGGAGTGAACGTAAAAGTTCCAAAATTCAAAAGCAAACTTTTAAACTTTTCAAAATTCCTTCTATTTACCATTATGTCCCAAATAGTCTTAAAAAATAACAAGAGAGTAAAATTATAATTGTAAGGTTTTTAAAAGACAACTACTATATACTGGAAACTAGCTACTTCAGGAGGAAGCTCAAAGCAGTCATGGTAACTAATTATTTTTAGAAAATAAATCCCCATGCTCTGGTGTAGTTGCTATTTTACATCCTTGTTTTGCATGCTACGCAATGTTTCTCTCTCTTTTTCTTCTTACAACAGATGGTTTCACCACAGTATAAATGGACTTGCCTTTTTACCTTTACCTGCTGCACGGCTGTATTACTTAGTTATGCTACAAAGAACAAATTTGTGCCCCCCAAATACCCTGGAGACGATGCAACACTGGAAGAGTTCTATCAGTTCTGGGAAGATCTTTGGGGTTATGTAACAAAGATGTCCATTGAAAGGTTTGTGTCACCAACTGGCAGAGGGATATATTTTTTCAATTGTTAATATCCCAGCCAAAGGGCTAGATGAAAATGTGGGTGAAATGCAACACTCCGTATTTTGTTGGATTGCAACTCCCTGTATTCCTTACCAGAACAGGTGAAGAATGCTGGGAGATGCAATCTAGCAACATGGAGGGGCTGCACCTTGTTCCCTTTGGTGTAAATCTATTGTTCATTGTACCTAGAGTAGACCCATTGAAATTAATGGGACTTAGGGGAGTTGTGAATAAGAAGTCCCATTCATTTCAATAGGTCTGTTTTGAATAGGATTAACATTGGATTGGAAGAGCCAGTGTGGTGTAGTGTTTTGAGTACTGGGCTATGGCCCTAGAGATCAGGGTTCAAATCTCTGCTCAGTCATGGAAACCCACTAGGTGACCTTGGGCAAGTCACATTCTCTCTGCCTCAGAGGAAGGCAAACGCAAACCCCTCTGAAGAAATCTTGCCAAGAAAACCCCATGATAGGATTGACATAAGTCGAAAATTTCCTGAAGGCACACAACAACAACAGTGATGATGCTATATAAATAACAACAACATTGGATTTAGATCAACACCTAGAATCTTACAGCACATGAGCACATACACTAAATAATAATAATATTAATAATAATAATTACAACAGTGTAAGTAGACAAAAGATTGCAAAGGTAGATCAATTCAGTTGTTGTCACCACTATTTTGAATTAAAGATGAATGGCTCCAACTAGAATAGTTCATTTAACTATAATATTTGCAGCCTCTGAATAACAACAAGAGGAAATAACTCTATAATATTTTTCTACATATTTCAGGTAGGGAGGGTAAGGATGTCATTTGGGTTGGTTTTTAATAAAACGGCTTATCAATATTCACACATGTCTTCATATGCTCAAGAGAAAGAACTTAAGAACAAGTTCTTGCATGCAGGAGTATGGGAAACTGGCAGATGTGCTCATTTCCATGTTGATGACAGGTATTCGTTGTAATGGGAATAGCTGGACTCACTGAATTTGGTCTGTGCAAATGGACGAGAATTTTGTTCAATTCTGTTGTTATATGTAAGAACTTACCAACATTTACAAAATACTTCATCAACAGGATGGAAAGGGAATGAGGTTTATGTGGAGTAAAGCAAAACTGACACATTCACCCATCCTTAGCTATGAGGGCTAGATATTGTTGCCATAATACTTATTCCAGATGAGAGCCAGTGTGATGTAGTGGTTTCAGTGCTGGAGACCAGGGTGTGAATCCTCACTAAGTCATGGAAACCTACTGGGTGCCCTTGGGCAAGTAACATTCTCTCAGCCTAAGAGGAAGGCAATGGCAAACCTCCTCAGAATAAACGTTGCCAATAAAATCCAATGATAGTGTTGCCATATGTCAGAGTCACCTTGAAGGCACATGACAATGACAACCACAACAACAACCATAATAATTCCCAGTCCCATGGTCAAGAAGTCCAAAGTTAGCACCAGTGAAGCCTCATACAGTTAATAGAGAGATAGGGAGAAGCCAAGGTCAGGGTCACAACAAAGAAAGTTGTAGAAGAGAATCAGGAATGCCAAAAGGATTCAGAGACAAAGTCCAATAACACAGTCCAGAGTCAAACACCAACAAAGCCAAACACAACAGTCTAGGAATCTCAGAAATTCTGGTGGTAAGTATGAACACAGTTGCTGTCAGACATTTCTGAAGCTCAGACTGACGCTCTTATGCAGCAGCTGCCAGAGGCCCACCTGAGTCCAGCTGGAGATGTCCCTCCATCATCTGATGCCTGAGGCAGTTGCCCAACTCTGATGGCAGGGCTGCCCTTGTTGATTTACTTCCTTGAAACTTGTTTGCTTCTGCTCAAGAAATGAATAACAATCTGATGGGTTCTTTCCTTTTGAATGTCCATCCAGAATCTTTCTGACTCTCAAGAGATTTGCAAGCATGCTGGCCTCTTAGCCATGTAAGTTGATTGTTGGGAATAGGTCTGGTGGGGGGGGCAGTGATAAAATGGGATGTGGGAGGTCTGGAAGCCATGCTCTATGAGGAGTGGCTTAGGGAGCTGGGTATGTTTAGTCTGGAGAAGAGAAGGTTGAGAGGTGACATCATAGCCATGTTTAAATATTTGAAGGGATGTCATACTGAGGATGGGGCATGCTTGTTTTCTGCTTCTCCAGAGACTAGGACACAGAGCAATGGGTTCAAACTACAGGAAAAGAGATTCCACCTAAACATTAGGAAGAACTGCCTGACAGTAAGAGCTGTTCAGAAGTGAAATGCACTGCCTGTATTTACTTACAAATACAGACTACAACCCAGAGCAGATTCACTGCCCCACTGATATGGAAGCCACCAGCCACCACTTCAGAGTAGCCAATACTAGGCAAAAGGGACCATTAGGAGGCAGCTTCATATCTGCATGGTCAGTGGGTGATGATCAATTTCTCCCTGTGGGCAGAAGTGAGAAGATACTCCCTTCAGATACTCCCTCCATGTTTCCATAGGCATTGAGCAGGGTGGAATATACAAATATATTTGAGAACAGGAAGCAGTTTTCCTCTCTAGACCAATGACCCTACTCTGTAGTGAAGTAGAGCCAGGACTTGCAGGGGCAGAGAGAGTCCTGGCTCTTTTGAATTTGCAAGGGCAGCATCATTTGCCACTCCCTGACCCACCCCCACCCTGGCTTCTCTGGTCCCTCTGGATTGCTTAGTTACAATCTTCATAGCAGCTGGGATTGGTAGATTGCCCTCAGTAACAATATATTGGTGTGAGGTATCCCTATTGTGATGCAAAGCATTTTGGGGTGGGTTGGTCTGGAATAGGCCAGCAAGACTCATTAGACTAGAAAAAGACCTGTACCTGTTGAAAATAAAAACAAATGAAACTAGTTTGTAGATCTGGATCAAACACAGCTGCTTCCATTTTTGGACTCTTCTTGGAGGTCTGACTGTGGGGACTATCATGATGAATGCCTTTCAAATTTACCATTATAATACTGATTCTGCTTTATGCCTCTGTGTTTCATAACCCCTCTTTTCTCCTTTCCATACAGCTTGGCTCACTTGTTTGAGCCAGCTGAAATGGTTTGCTCCACTTGTTCCTTTAATAGCACTTGGGATTATGTGGCCCTCCACGTGTTATCAGACTGCAATGAAACAAGAAATTTGGAACTAGAAGCCCTGACTCGATCTAACAACAGAGTCCAGAAATTAATAATTGAAATAACTGAAATGGGTTGTTTCAAATTATTGATTTTGTGGTTGATTGTATGTACGTTTACATGTATTTGTTGATAATTTATATTTTCAATTTATTTATTTGAAACATGTATTAGCATCACTTATTAATTTCCTGACTTTGCTGGTTTGCCCATTGGACCTTAAATTCCAGCATCCCTTACTATTGCCTACACAAACCTGGGGTTTCTGGTAATTATGGTCCAACATCTGGAGGGTGTTGATTTGGCACAGCTGATTTGGCACAATGTTGTTCTGGACAAAATACAATGTTTCCTGTACAAAAATGTGGTTGTTGGGTTTTTTTGCATGAGCAAACGTTTTGCCAAAAGGGCCCCCAAACTGGAAAATCTGTTTTAAAACATGCAAAAAGTCCTGTCATCTCACCCCTCAGAGAGAAAACATACATTTTCTTTTGCATTCTTACAGGAGAGAATGAGATAAGTAAAGAAGTACATCCCTCCTTGTCAGTAGTATTTCAGTGTTTTCACCATTAGCAGCTCTGGACAGTCATGCATCCAGCGTACAGAGCATGAGGCAGAAACAACAAGCCAAAAACGGAGGACTCGTCATTTCTCTATGATTCTCCTAGGATGGTTCCCTCCCATGGAGCAACTGCGAATTCCACTACCAAAGAATTAATAGAGACTTGCTTTTGCAGGAGCTTGTTCTTCTCTCTGCAGCATGGGATTTATTGATCAAGTTGTATGATTAGAATTGTCTAAGCAAAATAGAGTTTGATGAACTCCTGGTTGGTGGAGCTCTGCCAAATTGCCATGGCAGAAAAAAACAGACATATCAATTTAAAGCAGAACATGAGTTAGATCTTCAACTGAGACAGAGTTACATCCACATACTCTACGAGGATAGGTACAGTAGATTCCTATATCATCCTATCTGGACTGTTAATGGGAAGATGTTTAGTCTTGCCTGTGTAAAGACTATCCTCAGTTTAGTATTCATTATGTCTACCTTGTATCCTGACAAGGATAAGTACAGTGGTGTAAAAGAAGTATAAAAGGGATTGGTTTGACAGGCCTTAAGCTCTGTTATCTGAGACTGCATCTCTGTATTCCTAAATTTCATCAGAAAGCAAAAGTATCACTATCTCAACTACTCCTTTGGACTGATTTTGGATATTGGAATATTTCTGATTTTGGAATATTTAGATTTTAGAATTCCATATAAGGGAGCCTCAACCTGTACCTAAACTGAATTAAGGTTGTGAAATCAAAGGCTTTCACAGCCAGCATCCATGGGTTTTCTGTGGTTTTTTTCTTGGGCTGTGAGGCTGTGTTCTGGAAGAGTTTATTCCTAAGGTTGCCATCATATGCAAACTTACCAGTATGAAAAAGTAGTACGTGGTGCCCATTAAGACTGCTCAAGCAGATGGGGTGAAGGAAAGGAAGTCCAGGTCAAAAGTAGGCAGGGCCCATAAACTCTGACTTTGTTCTTAGTGATAGCTGATGGCTTCCATGTCAGTGGAGCTATGAATCTGCTCTGGGTTTTAGTTCAGACTTTACAGGAACTATCCAAGGTGCTGAACCTTATCCCAAATGGGCCTAGCTCCTTGGATATCTTCTCTAAAGTCTGCAGTAAAACTTGGAACAGATTCATCACCTGACTGATGTGCCAGCCACCAGCTACCACTACTATGTTCCCTTTCTCTTTTTCTTCAATGGCCCTACAGTACAAATCTTACCTTTCAACATCAGATGGAAGAGAACAACCAACACACTTTTATACTGTTTCAGTAGGCTTTCAGACTACTGTATATTATTCTTTCCTGGGTTGTGTGTGTCTCTCCCTATTTGTGTAGTGGGGCAGCAACTCTTTTTAGCTAATGGACCAGCATCCTCTGGTAGCAAGATTGTCACATCAGGGTTTATCTCCCAAGTAGGGTTGCCAGGTCTTTTATTTGAAAGCATGCATCTTGTAAGGCAGCCAGGTGTCTCTTATATGAGAAATCCCCTATGTGAGGACTGGATAGCTTTTCCTTTTATATAAACTGAACAAGATGCCCAAACCCCAAATGAATGTATTTTGGGATGTTGGAAATAAAAATGTGGGCATCGTATAATTTATGAATCTGGACAATATATAATTTTATATAGAAATATATGATTAGGCTAACTGGAATCAATGCGTTATTTTTGTATTTAGGTAGAATACAAACTTTGTTAATAACTACTTCCTGGTTGTCAACCATGCATGTCATGAATTCCAAATGTCCTTTATTGCTGTTCTGAAAACCAAGCAACACTACTCCAAAGTAAACAAATACGTATATTCATTTTTAAGTTGGTCCCTGCAACAATCAACCCACACTCCAATATCTGTTTCTCATTGTACACCATTATACAACAAATCTTTCACTGACTGACTACACATTGCTCCACCTCATCCTTTTATCCTCACTGTGTTCGATCATGTAATCCCCTATTGAATGAATATCATGGCTGAGTCAAGATTTTATAGGCTTCATCTGTTGTGTCCACTTCCAACACTAGATCACTGCGAATGGATAATTGAGAATTGTTCTTTATCTTTAAGATGTTCTGTTTCATTTTTTAACTTACAGCATGTGATATTTTCAGTGTAATATTTCTGAGAGGAGTTTAGTAGCCAGAAGTCTTTTTTAAAAAAATAATCTTTGTACAAGTTCCTGGTGTGTTTCTAATTGGTAGCCATCACTGGAGCTTGATCTTCTAAAGTACTGATCTGGTGTGCAGCAAGTGAGGTTTTCATGACTCTGGGTACCGTACGTTTGCTACAGATAGATTGATAGATTCAGATAAGCACATGCATACACATACCCAAAGACTTCCTTATTCTAAGTTAGGGAACTTAATGAAATATAGAACTTGGAAATCTGGTGGGGAACAAGGAAAGGAAAGGAAAGGCCAATATTGAGAACTGGATGGTGGCAGCTTGCCAAGCTGTGTCTGCTTCTACTCCCAGCCTTTCAAGGTAGATTATTATGCAATCACGTTGCCTTATTTAAAGAATTTTATAGGGGATTGGAACAAATTCACCATGACTTTGTAATTCTGCCATGTTTTCTCTCCACTTTTGTCTATCCCATTTCTTACTAGAAAAACAATCTGTTAAAGAAGAGGAGGTACATCATTTTGGGGTTGGTAGTGTTAGAAAGCCAGTTTGGTGAACCCAGCATGATGTAGCAGTTTGAGTTTCAGAT
The DNA here is from genome assembly GCA_030847615.1 of Gambelia wislizenii. Classification (NCBI taxonomy): domain Eukaryota; kingdom Metazoa; phylum Chordata; class Lepidosauria; order Squamata; family Crotaphytidae; genus Gambelia; species Gambelia wislizenii. Next base: position 29,562,893 of record JAUMIR010000006.1, on the reverse strand, counting down.
TAGGATACTGGGAGATAAGGCTATAAAATATGGATTGATGTGCACTAATGCAAATTCACAGCAGCTTTCATTTGTCTCCACACATTTTTGTCAAGACTGCAGGCATGTGATGCCATATATGTTGTTCAAACAGGCATGCTTGCAAATCAAGATGGTGGGCACAAGTAAATTACTCACATTTTTATTGCAGTATTCCACTTAAATAAACAGAAAAAAAAGGCAGTTTCATTGTCTCAGTGCACAATTGCTATGCTGAAAATCCAACATGGAGGGTCTGGGCACTTACCTTGCCGGCAAGCTCCACCCCAATCAGCTTTCCACTTCCATTGTTATCGGGAATGTGCAGCAAAGGAATCAGTTGTCCCAATGAGCAGGAATGTCAGGCAGAGCTCCATCTTGCCTTGACCCAGAAGCAGAATGGCCCTCCCTCCATCCCAACTACTACTGCCCTGGCTGTAGAGGGAGAGAAGCTGAGGCAGGCAGAGCTCCATCTTGCCTCAGCCCAGAAGCAGAATGGTCCTCCTTCCATCCCAACTGCCATTGCTCTGGCCAAAGAGGGCGAAAAGAGAATGCTAGATTTAATCCTTTCCCCTACTGCCATCCCCTTTCCTTTTGTGTCATGTCTTCATTAAATTATAAGCTTGAGGGCAGGGAACTGTTTGGTTCTTTTTCTTGTAAAGCGCCATGTACATTGATGGCACTGTATAAATAAAAGTGAATAATAATAATAATAATTCCTTTGGAGTTTTTTAAAAATACAAATTATATTCTCCTAGAATTCTATGAGGAATATATCTATGGTGAACTTGCCACGGGTCAGCGTAAGAGGTGCGCTCCAAAAAAGCAATACAAGGACTCCCTGAAGCAACATCTCAGGCTCGGCCAAATTGATCACCAACAATGGTCCGCCCTGGCCTCACATCGGGAGGCATGGAGACGCACTATCCACAATGCTGCAGCCTTATTTGAGAACTCACACCGAACAAGTCTTGAAGAGAAACGACAATGCAGAAAGAATCACAACCCGGAAACATCACCCAGGGAGACCTTCTGCTGTGCTTTCTTGTTTATCTCGGATTGGCCTTTTTAGTCATCAGCACACTTGCAGAAAGTGTGGGATGAGTCCTTCCTGAATCTTCATTTGCGAAGAAAAGCCAGAGAGAGATTTTTGCTGTATGGACAAGCCTGAGGATTCAGATCCTGTCTTGAACATGGAAACCCACTAGGTGATCTTGCACAAGTCACATTCCCTCAGCCTTGGAGGAAGGCAAGGGCAAACCTGCTCTGAAGAAAGTCTGCCATGTTAAGTTCACCCTAGGGTCACCATAAGTCAGAAATGACTTAAAGGCACAAAACAAGTGTTAGAAGACATCAGTTGGAAAATGAAGGACTCAAGTCATAATAAAGCTGCTTATAAGCTGATGGCACCAGGCAGCCGTACCATCCATTGCAAATGATTTAATTCTAAACTGCAAGGACATAAAAAGTTCATTGGATACTCTTAATGATTTTTTAAAAAACCCATCAGAGTGTGACCTCTGGTGGAAATGTGCTAAATTGCAGTGGATATCAATTTTCTTATCTAGGGACACGAAGACCTACCTACCTACCTGCCTGCCTGCCTGCCTGCCTGCCTAATCAGTCTTATTTTTACTGAATTTCTTGAAATCCCAAATGGTATTCATATCCTGTTCCAAATCAGTCTCAAGTTGGGAAGAGTTTTTTCCCCTTCCCATGTGAAATTCTGGGTGTATTTTAATGTGTCTCCCCCACCCCCCAAATGTACCCATTTTTACCCATATATTTTTATGCATTTCCTCCATCAGGTAAAGTCTATCGACATTTTTCAAATATATATATTTTTAGTCATGAGCATTTCTCAGTGGACACATAGTTTTGCATGCAGTTTTGTCTTTTGCTGAAACACATTCCAAGCCTCAGAAACATGGATTTCGAAGTCAAGATGTGTTTCATCAAGTTTTTGATGAAATTTTGAGATATGTGATACAGATATGTTTGTAGGGAGAGGGCCTAAATACCCTAAAGGTGAAAGATTCTGTCTTATCTTGGAAGCAAAGCAGTGTCAGCCTTGGTCAGTACTTTGATGGGAGACCACCAATAAATACCAGGTGCTATAGGCTATATTTCAGAGGAAGGAACTGGCAAAACCACCTCTGAGTATTCCTAACCTAAGAAAATGCTATAAAGTTCATGGGATCAGCATTACTTGACAGATGACTTGAAGGTGCATACATCCACACATGTTTGTAGGGAAATGCAAAGCCATTTAAGGCTGAACCTATGAAAGAAGTCTCCCCTCCCACAAAGGAGTTCTAACATTGTATTTCTCTCTCATTAGTTAGGGCTGAGCCTTTATCTACAAAGGGAGAACATCCATGTAAAATAATCCTGTTATACCCATTTATTGAATCTTTACCACTAAAAGAGAGATGCAGCAGGTGTTTTGTCTTATTCTGCTTTCAACAGCAACACGCATCCTTTTCACAGAGTAGTTTTAGAGCTGTTGTAATGCTGCATTTGGATTCATTTAATGTTTGCAGCATTAGCAACTAGTATCAATTAACTACTACCTAGAAGCACCATGTGCCAGTGGCAGCTGGCAGCTTCCATGTTAGCAGGGTAGTGAATCCACTTCACACTTTAGTTTGAACTTTAAATGTGTGATCTGAGGTCCTGAACCTTGGCTAGCTCCTACAAGGATTAGTATATCAAGCATCTTGGAGAACTGCTCTAAGGACTAATACAAGGGAGTGCTGAAAAGTTCTCACCCAAACAAGAAGGAAATAACCTAGAGCCGTGAAACTTACTTGCTATTTCACATATTCACCCCAAAGTTCAATGCACTTGGCACATTGTTTCTCAAATTTCTTTAACCCTTCAAAAAAAAAATTCTGAGGTCTGATCACTGAAATACTGGTCTGCTGCTGCTATCATCTCTGAATCATTCAAAATTTCCCTTCCTTTCAAACTCTTTTTAAGGTTTGGAAACAGGAAAGGAAAGTGCATCACCTTGGATATTTCCTTTAAGGATTAAGACATCCAGCACCATGAATCATTGCTTAGACAGACCCTAAGAGAAACCTGGATGCTTGTGCGGAAGATGTCTTCTTCCAGCGAAAGCTGGTGTTAGGCTCCGCATACGTGGCCCAGCAAAAGATTGGTTCAGGCTTCATTTGACACTCTCGGCCCTGTTTGTTATAGTAGAATGGGTCAAGGAGAGGTTTCTCTCCACAGCTGGAGGGTGTGGGAGGGGATGGGAATGTCATCCTACAGCCAAGGATATAACAATGTTTCAATACATTCTGGCACCTGGTATGATAATTGGCATGAGAAAATTTCTTCTTCTTAAATGGCTTGGGGAAGTTTCCCCTCCTCTCCACCATTTTCTAGAACATTCAATAGGAGAAACACATATAAGGTGATGTCAGACAAAGGGCTGGTGCTTCGCAGTGGCATGCAACTCTGCGTAGTTGGTTCGTGTATGCATCTTCTTGCTTTCTTCCTATGTCTGTTTGATTGATGAGCGTATTCCGCTTCCCTATCTGCTGTCATTAATAAAATAGCCTTCTTTTTCAAGCCCAGGATTGGTGTGTGGTTATTTCACTTGTTTCATATCCTGAACCAGCAGGGTGACCAAACCAGGGTTGTGTTGCCAATGTAACAGCTGGTTGCTTTGGGGAAAGCAGCTGGCTGGGGGTCTGGAGAGGAGGCAGCCAAAAAGTTACTAGCAGTTTCCAGGTTCCCAGCACTTTGTTGTAGAAAGCAATTGAGTCTCAGATGTTGAGAGATGCTCCTTCGGCAAGTTTTTCCCTCTGGACACAATGACAAGAGAGAGGCAGCCATGTTCTGACTGAGAGAAGGTCGTCTTCATACAGGAGAATGGAAAGTAACATGTGAAAGGCTTCCAAGAAGGACGACTATTCACCACTGCCTTAGAGGCTTCTCCTCCACCGTGGTCTCATCCTCCAGTCCTGAGTGGCCCATCCCCAAAGATGGGTGCTGTCTCATCAATCTGTGACTGGCCCCTGCCCCGGAATGGTTGAGATGGGGCTTTGCTGAAGCACTCCATGAACACCCTCCCATTTGCCCGCCATCTTCCCCGGCCTTTCTGAGGCGGCTCTGAGGCTTCAAAGCCTCAGAACCACCTCGGGAAGGCCGGGGAGAGGCTGGGCGCCCACCCTTCCGCTCACCCACCACCTTCCGCGGCAGAATCCCACCTGCCGGCCACCTTACCTGGCCTTTCCGAGGCGGCTCTGGGGAAGCACAGCAGGCTTCAGGGGTGTTGGTGGCCAGGTGGGGGGGAAGCTCCACCCCCCTGCCTCCCTAAAGTAGCAATCGGGGCTTCGTAGCCCCACCCACCACTTTTCTCCCCCCCTCCCTAAAGTGAGGCTTTGAAGCCTGGATCACCACTTTAGTGAGGGTGGTGAGGTTGTGGGCAGGGGTGGGGGGGAGGAGGCCTACGGCTGCATGTGTCAGTGCTGACATGTGTGTCATAGGTTTGTCATCACCGGTCTAAATGGTGAAAATACTCATTGTTGAATTTGAGGAGAATCCTACCTGTCCTAATAGGATCCTCTGGTGTGTCAATATATTCAGAAGGAGGGGCGGGGAAGGACAAAAACTTGTGAGAAATGCCTTTGCGGCTTTTCCCATAGTTTTTGGGGAAAAAACCCGAAGGGTGTGTGCATTCCCCCTCATTAGGACAGTGATTCAATAGGAATTGCTGCCTGAGAAAACAGGAAGCACCACCCTAATTGGCTGGACAAGCACAGGGGGACGTGGCTTGCTAACAGGGCAAGTGCCTGCAGCCGCATTTTTTCCCCTTAGCGACCAATTGGGGATGAAGGAAGGGGGGATGGTGGCTGCCATTCTCTCCCTTTCCCCAATTCCCTGCCACCCTCTCCCCCTTGGCACCACCACAGAGAATGAGGAAGGGGGGATGGTGACTTCCATCCTCTCCCCTTCCCCAATTCCCTGCCACCCCCTCCCCCATGCCATCACCACGGATATTGAGGAAGAGGGGGGGACAGTGGCTGTCCTTTTCTCGTCTTCCCCAATTCCCTGCCACCCTCTCTCCCCTTTGCCACTGCCACAGAGATTGAGGAAGGGGTGGTGGTGGCTGTCATCCTCTCCCCTTCCCCAATTCCCTGCCACCCGTCCCACATGCCACCACCAAAGAGATCAAGAAAGGGAGTAGGATGGCTGCCATCTTTGGATGTGAAGCTTATGAGGGCTGCTGGGAGCAGAAACACCATTAAGACAAGTCACAGCTGCTGCAACTTGTATTACTGTGGGGCATTGCTTTTTGAGGGGCTCATGTAGATGCAGTGGGACACAAAATGTGCAGTTGGAGGGAGAAAAAATGGTTCAGTTGGAAAACAGAGAATGTGCAGTGAGGAAAACAGGAGAGAAACAAGACACATTAAGTGCAACAACCCCTCAGCATAAATATCCACATGAACCCATCCCACACAACCTTCCTGCAACATAGCGACATTGCACAATGTGTGGCAATGACTCGGTGCCAATGCGTAGTGCATAAACATAATGTGCAGTGCTGCTATATGTGCAGCTCTGCTTCTGCTGTGCTTAGCAGAATACATGGGCTGCGCCAGGCAAATTATCCACCCATCATGCGTAGTGTGACTTAAACATGCATTCATCACTAGCAGAATGCCAGCCTAAACTTGTTAAGGGCTTATGATGCACTCAGGTGACAGGGACAGTAAGTGCATGAATTTGTGCTCTATTTCAAAAATTAAACATAATTACTGTAGTTAGTTAATTAATTTAATACCAAAGCCTCCCCCTCTTCATCTTATGGGAAGATAACACTTTACCCAAGGTGGTCCACTGAGGAGGTGGAGCATCATTTTTTAATGCTCCTGATGTTATTCAATGCTGCTTTTGTTAGCAAATTGAAAGGTTGCGCAGGCATCAGCATGCATCCATGCATGGTGCTGCCACACGTGCAACTCTACTTCCATGACCTTGAACCAAACAGAATTCTGCATTGGGACAAAAATTTCCAACCAGTTCTACAAGGGAGCTGATGCCTACGTGAGGCAGCCAATGAGACGCTTCCTTGCAAAGCTGGGGGGAAAGAGAATATAACCAGGGAGGGGGGACAGCCTCCTCCTTTCCCTGATCAGGAAAAAAAAAAGGTGGCTGCAGGTGTTTGCCCTGTTTGCAAGGCCTGCCCCCCCCCCGTTCTCTTCAGCCAATCAGGGTTATGCTTTTCTCACTGTTTTTCAAAAACTTTGGGAACCCAAAGCCGCAAAGCCTTTCTCAGCATTGCCCCCCCTTCTGAATAAGGCACCTTGATGCTGGTTACCATTAAGACAGGTAGCATTCCACACAGATCCCATAAGGATTTATTTCACCGATTAGATGACCCCATAGAGACAGAGTTTAGGATTTGAACAAGAAGGGGGCACTACCTATGACGTTGAGGAGTCTAAAGAACCGATTATTACTTGATTTACCTTCCTATTATATTTAATAAACCCATTGTTGTTCTTTTAAACCTGTCTGGCTGTTTCTCAAGTCTGAAAGGGAGTCAGGCCACACGTACCAAAATGAAAGAACCCCCACAGCCCCGAGCCCAGAAGCCCAGTCCAAGAAGGGAAGAATTGAAGAATTGAAGATCAGCTTCGGCTGATATGCCAGCTGCGCCCTTTTCTGGAAGTAAGGGATCTTGAGACCATTGTGCACGCGCTGGTAACCTCACATCTTGATTTCTGTAATGCACTCTACATGGGGCTACCCTTGTGCTTAGTTCGGAAATTACAGCTGGTATATAATATGGCAGCCAGGCTAGTTTCTGGAACATCTAGGAGGGACCACATTACTCCGGTTCTGAGGTCCCTCCACTGGCTGCCTATCAGCTTCCGGGCCCAGTACAAGGTGTTGGCTATCACCTTTAAAGTCCTAAATGGCTTGGGCCCAAGCTATCTCAGGGACCACCTTCTCCCTTATAATCCTCCCCGCGCTCTCTGGTCCTCAGGCAGGCTCTTCCGGAATAGCTAACCCCGGCCTCAGGAATGCCCTCTGGAGGTTGATTCTGGAGCTCCTAACTGATGCTGCTCGCTAGGAAGGGTTTCTAATAACAATTGTATCATATGCTGATTTTAATTTGTATTGATTTAATAATGTTTTAAGGGGGAGAAGGCATTTTGAGTTGTTTTATACTATGTACTATTTTACTGTTGTAAGCCGCCCCAATTGTTCGCAGAGGGGTGGGATATAAATAAATTTTATTATTATTATTATATTCAAGAGAGTGTGGGATGACAGATGATTAATCGGGATTATCCCCACCAAATTGGGACATATGGAAGGTATAGGACCAGCCTTACTATTAGGCAATGTGAGGCAACCACCTCAGGAAGCAGGGCAAAAGTCCCCTGAGCTATTCTTCTTGAGCCCCATAGCTGTTTCTCTCTAGGAGCATGACATACTGACCCTGCAGCCCCTAAATTTAACTAGCATAGAACTAAAATTTGTAAAAATTCAGACCGACCACATTTCTTTAGCATCTCTCTGCCTGTCGGTATCTGTACATCAAATGAGGCGGTACCATTTTCTCCACTTCAGAAAGGAAAATGTGTTGGGAGAGATCCTGCTACTATCAGTCATTATTCTTTTGCTGGTATGAAAGAAATCAGTTAATCAGCTAGGAAAACTATTTCTTGGAGTAATGAACCAAAATTATATCCCCAATAAAGTAATTAAGAAAAGTGTATGGTTAACCTAAATCAATGAGCATTGAGATGGTGCATATTAATAATGTTTAATATTTAATGGGATATGGAGAAATAGAGACAGTGTGATGTTGTGGACGGATACTGTGTAGATTCAAGTTCCCAGTTAGGGTTGCCATAGAAAAAAACTATAATGATTGTATAGAAGAGAATTTCAGAAAGTTACCTGGATGCATGACAAGCAACACTTGCTGAAATTCCCTCTTCAACACAGCCATTAAAGACACAGGAGCCCTCTCCAATTTTCAGTCTGGCAACCCTAAACCAGTCAGATTTTCTCTCAGGTTGATGTCCCTCCTGGAATTGTTGTGAGAATAAAATAGGAAGGAATATCTGAGAGAGAAAACTGAGGTGGGGAGAGGACAGGCCCTCTTTCACAAAAGGTTTCAGATTGTTGTTGTTTTTTTTAATGCAAAACAACAACACAAGAATGTAATATGTAAAAAGAGGCAGCCAATGGATCTTCGGCCCTTGAGCCGGAAGGCCATCACCACATATAGGAATCATCGTACCTATGGGAAACAAATAGAGAATCATGCCATTAGAGAGGTGGAACAAAGGGGCCATAGGCGCCCAAATCCATACCTAGAAATGTTACTTCTTTGAAATACAAATCACAAAATCCTTCCACTGGCATGCAGGCTGGGTAATTCTGGGAGCTGTAGTCTAAAAAATGTAGCCTTTCCAAGCTCTGTTCCATAATCCAGAACACCAACACACCACAGGGAAGGTAGAATCAATAAAAAAATTATTAAGTTTAATATTTTCTGTATACCTTTTGGCAGGGCAATCCTACAGTTAGTTGTGCAAGGGGCTTCAACTTTCAGAGCACCCAAAGCTTTGCCACACTCATTCCAGCACGGCAGATGGGGTAATAGGATTTCTGTGTATTTCTTTCCACCCTGTTTCTAGCTTCTTCTTCTGGTAAAGACCTATAGCTGTTTTGCAAAGCTCATAGGAGGACCGTTTTTCGGACTACAACACCCAAATCCAGTTAGCAATGAGTTGTAGACATTCTAGTCCCAAAAGGGGAAAATTCACAGTTCTGTTCATTTGGTAGGGTTGACAGAACGAAAACTGGAGAGGGCTTCTGTACCTTTAAAGGTTGCATACAAAAGAAAATTTCAGCAGGTGTTGCTTGTTATCTGATTGCATGACAAGCAACACCTGCTAAAATTCCCTCTTTTACACAACCATTAAAGGCACAGGAGCCCTCTTGTTTTCATTCTGGCAACCCAGCTTGTGGGGGGAATTAGCTAACATACATTGGAAACCACTTGGAGAGTGCCTAGCATGCTATAAAAGTGTAAATATGTAGGTGCTATTGCTTAACAATTTGTAAGCCGCTCTGAGAGCCTTTATGGCTGAAGAGCAGGGTATAAAGACTATAAAAAACCAACCCTAATTCCCAGGAAGTTACAGAGAGAAAAAACATGTGTCTCTGAGTCTGTGCAAAATGGTGTTTTTGTTCCCCTTTCTAGTTAGGGGTGGTTCTTAGAACGGGCAGGAGGTTGGAAATACGTGGTTCCTGGAAAGGTACTCTGTTCTTTGCCCAAACAACTTCATGTATTTTGCTGCTTGGACTTACCGTGATCTGCCATTGTGGTCACTGTTGCTGCTGCTGCTACTGTCTCAAAAAATAAGCTCTGACATCAAGGACTCTGAGCTGGATCTCTTGCCATACCTTGGTGGTAGAAGAAAGGGTTATATAGTTGAGCCTGTCATTTGTTTCCTTAAAGAGAAAAAGTGGCTTCCTGGGCTTTTATTTCTTCCCCCAGACCAGCCCCAGATTTTAGAAGCTAGGCTGTCATGTGGATTTTGTCTTCACAGCTCAGCCCTAAATTGTGTAGGTATTAAAAAAGACAATGACCCTGTGCACTGGCAGATTGATTGTCTAACTACTTCACCCACTTCCACGTATCTGAGATGAACAGTAAAGTGTGTCAAGTATGAATTTCAGTGAGGCCTTAAGCCAGAGTGGTTAAGGTGTGGCCCACAATCCATTTTTTGTGGCCTCAGGGGTAAAAAAAGTCAATAATAGTTCATTATTTTCCCCCCCAATATACCTTCTGGGGGGCTTGGGAGCATTTTTGACACATTTTTGGGGGGGGGGAGGCTGGGCCATTTTATGCCCAGATGAGGCCTTATTTAAAACCAACTCATTTCCTGTTTTTAAGGAAGGCCTAAAGTGGCCTGAAGGAGTCTAGAAATATGGCAAAAATGCCCCCACGCCCCCTAGAGCATGTTGGGAGACATATGGCAACACGTTTTCTTTAGGTTTTTGGCAGTGGGGGTGCAAGGAGGTGCAGCCCTCCCACATCTGCTCAGGATCTGGGGGCTAATGCAGCCCCCTAAGCTTCCACAGTTGATCAACCTTGACATAAGCCCGGACCTGCTCAATTAATAGTTTAAGGACTGGCCAGTAATGGTTATGCTAAGAAACTGAAGTGCAAAATCTGAGTGCATGATGCCTGAGGGGCCAGTTTGTGTTTGAACTAGAGCAGAGGCAATAATATCTCAGAAGCCATTTTTCTCAGAAATTTCCCAAGATGTTAATAATAATAATAATAATAATAATTATTATTATTATTATTATTATCCCGCCCCTCTGTTAAAACAATCGGGGTGGCTTACAAAAATTAAAATACCAATACAATTTAAAATCCCCAAACACCATCCACCCCCACCCTCCCCCATAAAAAGATATTAAACCGAATATATTAAAACAACTGATATAAAATCACATTAAAATAATAAATAATAAATAGCCAGCAGACTAAAAAGACCCTGAGGCCAGGAACTAATCAGGAAAGGCCTGCCGAAAGAGATCCGTCTTTAGTGCTTTTTTAAAGCTACTCAGGCTCGTCATTTGACGGATCTTGTTCAGCAGGCCATTCCACAATTTGGGGGTGATTACCGAAAAGGCCCTCTGGGAGGTTGCAGACAGCCTAGATTTTTGTGGCTGAAGCAAATTCCTCCCAGAGGACTGGAGTGCACGGGGAGGATTGTATGGGAGGAGGCGGTTCCGAAGATAAGTTGGACCCAAGCCATTTAGGGCTTTAATGGTAATAACCAACACCTTATACTGAGCCCGGAAACTGATAGGCAACCAGTGGAAAGATTTTAATACTGGAGTTATATGGTCTCTCAAAGATGTTCCCGAGACCACTCTGGCTGCCATATTTTGTACCAACTGAAGTTTCCGGACCAAGCATGAGGGCAGCCCCATGTAGAGCGCATTGCAGAAATCTAGACGAGAGGTTACCAGCGAGTGCACCGCAGTCTCGAGGTCCCTTACTTCCAGGAAAGGGCACAGCTGGCGTATCAGCCGAAGCTGATAACAGGTGCTCCTGACTGTCGCATTCACCTGACTAGTCATCTGAAGCGATGAATCAAGGAGCACCCCTAGACTGCAAACACAGTCCTTAACAGAGAGCGTGACCCCGTCCAGGACTGGAGGTTGCAACCCAACTCCTGGTTTTGGGGGTGCTACCGTGAGAACCTCTGTTTTGTCCGGATTTAATCTCAATCTGTTTTTCCTCATCCAGCCCATTACTTCTTTAAGACAATCATTAAGAGGAGAGACACAATCGGAATTCGAGACCGACGATCGGGAAAGGAGAATAGATCAGGGTGTCATCAGCATAATGATAACACCCAGCCCCATAACTCTGAATAATCTCACCCAGCAGCTTCATATAGATGTTAAACAACATCAGGGACAGGATGGCGCCTTGCGCCCCGGTCATAAATGCAGCTGTCACAAGGCTGCTCTTACAACAGGGAACTCAAATCAACAGGGCTCCTGTTCACTTGCCCGTCATTCCGTTATAATAACGGAATGGGCCTCTTATTCACGGATTTTTCCACGAATAAGAGGAAACGGGGGAGGAACAGGAGCAGGACGCCTTTTAACGATCTGTCATCCCTGTCCTGGGATATTTTACATGACTGATAATCTCCCAAGAATCTGTTGGAAAATTTCTTCTTCTCCCTGCAGAAAGTTAAGCAAAAGTGCCCTCACCTCCAGCATAGTGCTTTCACAATTTTGTGTTCTCAATAAGGTGTTCTTTTTTATTGACTGGCCAAGCCGTAAATTGATCTGTTGTGGTGTTTATTTCACATAATTGCAAATGTGTGAAACTTCTCCTTGTTCTGCTGGTGCAATTTCAGCATCAGTGGGCGGCCCCCACCAGAATAGTTCCAGGAAATAACGCGAAAACTAGGTATGGGACTCTCTTTTTATGAACATCCCCGTTTTGCAGGTAAGTTTTTAAGTGTGTTTCAGTGCTTGTGTGTTCATTTTGTTTTTTAATTTAGCTGTTTTTCGACTTTTATGCATGCTCATGTCTTCTCACGAGAACCGCCAAGATCATATGCACCCGGCAACACAGAAGTACAGGGCTGCTTTTTCACGCTATTATGGCAATGTTTGATAAAAAGGGTTATTTTGCCAGCACACTAATGGTTTAAAATATGGTGGCAAAGAAATGTTCTGGTGGCTCGTCTGATAAAGTCCTATGACTCTGGAGACCAGGGTTTGAATCCCCACTTGAAGTTTGGAGTTCAAGATATCACAAACTGCTTGAATCGTATCCTGTTCTACTTGATGATTTTTCTATCTTGACTTCAAAAGAGAATCTGTGTGAATACATTTTTAACCATGGTTTCCAACTGGACACACAAGCTATTAACAACTCTAACATTTTCAAAATGGTATAGAGTTTATAAATTTGACCATCAAAGGGCTGTTTACCTAGTAAAGCTTACGTTCCCAAAACTAAGGCAAGTTTTTACAGCCCTTCATTTTCAAATAATGCCTGCAGCTATGATCAATGGCCAATATCTAATATGCCTGTGAATTTGTGGGACCCCAGAAATTGAGGATTTGCCTCATTATTTGTTCTTCTGTTCATTATATTTGTAACCAAGAACCAAATTTCTGGGTTCTATTCTGTCTCATCTACATTCCAATACTGTTTCTGAAAAGACTTTCTATCTCCTGTCTGATACTGAATCTATGGTAACTCACAAGGTTTCTCTTTTTGCCCTAGCAGCAATGAAAATTCAGGTAAGCTTTATTGCTGATATTGCAGTTGATCTGGGGATGCTCTTATCTAATTTTAGTATTGTTTGTATTCAGTGTGTTTCAACTGTATTGGATTTTATCTTTTTTTAATAGGCAATATTTAGATGCTATTTCTTTTATGTAGTACTTTTATAAAGTTGCACTTTTATATTGTTCTTATTTATTTTGTATGCAAATGGCCTATGGTCTAAAGAGCATTAATAAAATTGTGAAGTTGAAGGCTTTCATGGCCGGCATCCATAGATTTTCCTTGGGTTTTTTCCAGGCTGTGAGGCTGTGTTCTGGAATAGTTTCTTTCTGACGTTTCGCCTGCATCTGTGGCTGGCATCTTCAGAGAATGGTTGGGTAGATGTGTGTGTGGAGTTTATATGCTGTGAACCCCTGTTGGGGAGGATATGTAAATTTGTGTAATTGAATGGTTAGTTTTTGTTATAGAAATGCAAGGCTCGTTAGTGTCTGTTTGGCTAATGGTTGGTTGATGGGCCATTATCTGCTGGGAATCCCCTGTAGTTGTTGGCCTGGTCTAGATTATAACATGTTCTGCTACTGGGCCAGCCAGAAAAATCAGCAGTAGCAGAACATGTTATAAACCTGGACACAAAATGCTATTTGAAAACACAGAAATTCTGGACCAGGCCAACAACTATCATGTCAGAATGCACAGAGAAGCTATTGAAATCCACAAACACTTGGACAACTTCAACAGGAAAGAAGAAACCTTAAAAGTAAACAAAATCTGGCTCCCAGTTTTGAAGAACAATAGAATCAAAACTCAACACTTAAAGAATTCCACACAGGAACAGGGGGATTCCCAGCAGATAATGGCCCGTCAACCAACCATTAGCCAAACAGACACTAACGAGCCTTGCATTACGATACTCAGAAACTAACCATTCAATTACACAAATTTATATATACTCCCCAACAGGGGTTCACAGCATATAAACTCCACACACACACCTACACAACCATTCTCTGAGGATGCCAGCCACAGATGCAGGCAAAACGTTAGAAAAAAACTATTCCAGAACACAGCCTCACAGCCTGGAAAAAACCCCAAGGAAAATCTATTAATAAAATTTCTACTATGTACAAACTACAGAAGCAGAGTTTGGGAAAGTTGCTTTCTTGGACTACAACAAGGGCTTCTGGGAGTTTTAGTTTTAAAAAAGGAAACTTTTCCATGCTCTTCCAGCTGGACTGGTCACTGAATCTTACTTCAACACTGCCAGTGACAGGACAGCAGTACTATCCTACAGGGGCAGCAGGCCTGCTCAGGGCCAAAAGGACTTGTCTTCTGGGACATATTGCCCTGTTTTCAATAGACAGAAAGAGTCAGGGGACTGCTGCTGCCGCCGCCGCCACTTCATGTAGTATCTGCCTTCTGAGGCCACCACCAAAGGTAGGGCCAACCCTGAACCAAAATCCACATTTATACAGTATATGTGAAGATCTGTATTTATCATGAGAAGACATGACTCATTAGGAAAGACGGCAAATGCTTGGTAAGGTGGAAGGCAAGAGGAAAATAAGAAGACTGCACACTGCAAGGGGATAGACTCAACCAAAGAAGCCATGGCCCTGAGCTTGCAAGATCTGAGCATGGCTGTTGATAATAGAATGACTTGGAGGTCTCTCATTCATTGGGTCATCATAAGTCAAAGTAAACTTGATGGCAATTAACAGTGACAATGATATGTGACCCACACAAAAGCATTACCAAACCCACATGCAACCCACCCAACCCCATCCACACACCTGCTCCTTGTCACCAAGTCAATGTAATGCTTAAGAGCCTCAAAGTATTTGGCCTTTTCTTCAGGAGTGGCATTTTCTCCGGGGTCCTCTGGCATTATAGGGTAGGCATCCACTAAGGTTCCCAGGTAGAACAAGACGCACAGGGTCACAACAATCAGGAGAGGCCAGGGCTTCACAGGGACTACCATCTGAGGGGAGACGATTAACAGCCAGGTGAACATCCAAAGCTAGCCCCAGTGCCACCTGCCTTAGTATAGCAAAATCACAGCTCAGAAAAGCTACTTCTTTGGACTACAACTCCAAGAATCCCTCAGCCTACAAAGCTGGTTGTGGGATTCTTGGAGTTGTAGTCCAAAAAGTAACTTTTCCAAGCTTTCTCAAAAACATTGGATGCTTGCAGCCTTCCACAGAAAAGCCAATGTATGGCTAACTGTCTGAACATCACCAACACGGTGGAATCTACCAAGAGTACCAAAAGCATGTGACTAAAAGCATGTGAGAGAAGTCTATACATGAGCACAGATCCGCCTGGTTCAGGGATAGGAATAGGTAGTCTGCTGAATGTTGTTGGACTGTAGCTCCCTCATCATTCACTGTACTGGTTAAGGCTGAGAGGGATTGCAGTCCAGCAGCATCTGAAGGGCCACACATTTCTAAGCTGTATGGTTAGGGAGCTTGTGTGGCTGCCAGAATGCAGTTCACATCATTCCTGACCATTGGGTATGCTGGCTGCAACTGGAGTCCAACAACATCTGGAGAAACACAACTTTCCTGACCTAAATACACCTCATGCTACTATTAAATGTTCACCCTGCGATGTCAGGTTTACTGACATTAGTGCAACCTACAAGACACTGTAACTTTAAACTGTATACAAGATATATTTGGAACATGAAATATAATATTTACCATATAATCCACTAGACAAATATGAAAAGCAACAAAACAGTTTTACAATAAAGACTTTGTTAATAAAGGTTATTACAATGATTGTGTTTCTTCACAATTGTTTTAGCTATGTTATTACAAAAGTACTATGTTATTACATAAGTAACAAAAGCTTTAGTACTGTAATGGATTGTACCCAGCAAACTCCAAACCAACTATGCTAAATCAAAATGTCTGATCTATGAGGATTATCTTTGTTAGGACATCTTGTTTGTGGAAGTTCCCAAACGTGCTAAGCCAGGGTGTTTTATCTGTAAAGGCTTTGTTGTTGGGACATTTTGTTTGTAAGAATTTCCCCCTATGGTGCGTCCGGACCTTTTTTAAAAAAAAGTTACGGCCACAGAGCCTTCTTCAGGGAATTTTTATCTATTAATGATATAATTTTTAGTGAATAAAATTGTTATGATACATACCTATTATTTTGCCCTTAACTAAAGTCCAGTTACCTTACTTCCTTGTAGTGTGAAAATGTCACAAACTTTTTTTGCCTTTATGCTTCTATAGCTATTAAACCCTGAAACAACATCTCAGGCTCAGCCAAATTGATCACCAACAATGGTCCGCCCTGGCCTCACATCGGGAGGCATGGAGATGCACTATCCACAATGCTGCAGCCTTATTTGAGAACTCACACCGAACAAGTCTTGAAGAGAAACGACAACGCAGAAAGAATCACAACCCGGAAACATCACCCAAGGAGACCTTCTGCTGTGCTTTCTGCAACCGGACTTGTTTATCTCGGATTGGCCTTTTCAGTCATCAGCGCGCTTGCAGTAAGCGTGGGATGAATCCTTCCTGTATCTTCGTTTGTGAAGAAAAGCCAGAGAGAAAGAGAGAGAGAATTCTGGGGTTTATAGTTTAGTGAGGCCTAAGAGCTCTATGGCTGAGAGTTCTAAATGCCCCTCCCTAAACTATAAATCCCAGGATTCCACAGGAGGCAGCCAGGGCAGTTAAAGTGGAATAACAACGCTATAACAGTGTAGTTTGATGGATCTGGGCTGGGCATAGGCTTTGCAGCATCCTCTCATCAGATGTCCCTTTCCAACCAACAAAGACCCTCAGATGTCTCCTTTCCTTTCTCAGCCTTTTATGTAAATTGATCACCAACAATGATCCACTCTGGCCTCACATCGGGAGGCATGGAGACACACTATCCACAATGCTGCAGCCTTATTTGAGAACTCAAGCCGAACAAGTCTTGAAGAGAAACGACAACGCAGAAAGAATCACAACCTGGAAACATAACCCAAGGAGACCTTCTGCTGTGCTTTCTGCAACCGGACTTGTTTATCTCGGATTGGCCTTTTTAGTCATCAGCGCACTTGCAGAAAGCACGGGATGAGTCCTTCCTGAATCTTCATTTGCAAAAAAAAAAAAAAAAAAAAAAGCCATACAGAGAGAGAGAAAAAACGTTTGGTTACTTAAGCTTTTTATATTATTATTTTATATTACTTAGCAATAAAGTCTGAATTTTAAGTCTCACTTTCTGTATTGCCTTCCTTCTCTTTTTGCAGGTTCAACAGGTAAATGGGTTTAGTGCTATGAGCTTTTATGGTGACTCAGTCAGAGTGAGGATAACTTACAACTCCTTAGTTTGACCTTTATCCTACTGAATCAGTGTTTCTCTCCTAGGTAGAATCCTATGTGTAGGCAGAGATGAATAGTTTTAAAGGAAAACTGTCAAGGTTTACTGACATGCCTTCTTTTCAGTGGCTGGGTAGATGTTTGTTTGCTGTTGCTGTCCTTTTGAGACTGTATTGTTAATGCTCCAGGAAACAACCTCAAACTGAACTAAACATGAGAATATAATGTGTTGATTCTGAAGGACAGCCACTGTAGTCGAGTGGGTAAACTACTGGACTGGGGCTTGGGAGGCTGAAGTCCCTGCTTATCCATGGCTGACTTCAGTGTATGCTACCTTCACTGTATGCTACCACTGGAGAATAAGTGGGTTATAAATGTGATAGATACTTAAATGAAATAAAATAAGGAGGCACACAGATAATGAAGAGAGTATTGGGGCTAGAGAAAGAGCCCCTAGTTCAAATCCCACTTGTCAATATGCTTAATGAAGACTTGACCAGGCAGTAGCTTCCTGTATAGCAAGGATGGGAATCCTGAGCTCCTCCAGATGTTGTTGGACTGCAGTTCCCAGTATTCAACGCCATTGGCTATGCTGGGTTAAGGCTGCTGGGACTGGAAGTCCAGCAACATCTGGAGAGCTGCTTGATTCCCACCCTTGCTGTACAGGAGGTAGCAAAAGGGTGCCCCTTCCCATGAAGCCCTCCCCCCACTGTGATAAACAGCACTGCCTGATAGATTTCAAAGATCTGAAGGCCTCTTAGAACAGTACTTCTCATGTTATCTGATGCGGAGGACCAACAATTCCCCTCCCAATGTGTCAGGGCCCGGGTACCATATCTGTGCCAATTGGCTACAGTTATTTCTTTCTTTCCTCAAAACTCACCAGGGATCAGCAGCCAATGATAGAGGGGCCACCAGCAGTCCATGGGCCACCACTTTGAGTGGCACTGCCTTAGAAGATCTAGAAAAGTTTTACATACTAAAGGGAAACAAAAGGCTACACCACCTCACTGCCTTCTGTTTCCTGAAGTCTCGTCCCAGCAGCAGCTACTCACCATGGAAAGGAGGTAGAACGAAGCAGAGACAGAGCTGGATGTGAAGGGATGTTGTGGGACTCAGGCAGCCAGCTAGCTTTCAGTCTCCTGTTGTTGATGCCTCTGTTAGTGGCTCTGGCAACCCAGGGCTTATATCCTTGGCAGGTGGGTAAATTAAGGAGGGGGGAGGCTCCTCCTCCATTCTCTTCCCCCCCCCAAGTTCCACCTCCCCCACCCCAACGACTCCCTCATTCATTCACTCACCCTCCCATCATTTGCTGATCAATCTAATTCTGTATCAGCCACCTTGATTACCTCTCAAAAGGAAGCTACACTGCACATGCTCAGGGAAGGGAGGGGGGAAGCGAAGGGAGAACTAGATGAACCCATGGTGGAAACAGAGGTGAGAGATATAAGAAGGAATTATGTTCCTTGAGCCGAGCTTCTTGACGGCTGAAACAAGTGAAAGTTTCAATTGCCATTCCTGGGACAGGGGTGGACAGAGATTGATAACGTTTATAAAGTGTTGAGAGTGATTTTCTGTCAAAGAAATTAGAGTCATCCAAAGAAATGGATGTACCGTAAACTTAAGATGAACAAGAACAGAAAAGAGGCTTTGAGGCGTATCACAAGAGGGAAGTGGCCATAAAGCCCAATAACAGCGCTTCCCATTTTGCTTTATCACACAACATCGGCGTTCAAGAGCTGTTCCTCTGTTTCTGTCCCGTGGGAGATGGTGGTAAATATGAGTCTTTTTTTCTAATGAATTTTTCCAGTTAGAAAAAAAGACTCACATTTGCAACCCTCTCCCATGGGACCAGAATGGAAGAACAGCTGAAGCACCATGATGTCATGCAATAAGGCAAGGCAGGAGGCATTATTATTGGGCTTCCCTGTCACTTCCCTTCCCTCCCGTGATAAGCCTCTCTGTTTGTGGTGGGTGGTGGCTTTGGGGTTTTGGTGTGAACTTTAAAAGCTTTACCCAAGATGCTGAGCCTAACCCCTCACCTAGGTTCAGCATTTTGGATACTTCCTTTAAAATCTGGACTGAAACCAAAAATGGATTCATAGAAGTCATCAGCCACCACTGGTCAAACTGAGGCAGAAGTCACCAGTCAGTCCTACTGCCAAGTAACGTCATGACAGGGAGAAACGTATTCATGAACTGTTAAAGCCAAAATAGAAAGATCTTGGAAAAACACAGAAGGACTGTCCCTCTGATGCTGGCGGGACAGGCTTTTGTGGACTGTTCTAGCTGAAAAACTGACAAGAAAAAATTGAGGGGGAAAATAGCAAAAGCCAACTTTGCAGAAATATGGAATCTGTTTATATCCCAAATTTCAGACTTAACAACAGATCCAAGTCAACCGTTAACATGCAGGACTTTTTGGCATGTTACAATGGCAGCCAACCCATGTTGAGAGAGGCAGGATCTTTACATTAACACTTCAAAGAAAAATTCCCTTGCTGTTCCCTTTCATTTAAGATACCCTTTTTGATGTTAGTGTATCGAAGGAAATATTATTACATTTTCTTCTACCATAACTGTACTATACTATAGTTTATTCTTTCATATGTAGAGCACAATGTCAGGTTTAAACGTTTCTTAATTTGTTTCTAACTTCTCCTCCGTAAGCATAAACAACTTCAGCCATAGCTTTTCAAAGGCACATTGTGGGAGGGAACAAACATTCCTCACTGCTACATCCTAAAAAACATGGTGAGTAAGGTTTGTCCTTTCCACTTAAAAAGTATTTCTGTCAGAGTCTGTCAGAGTCTGTATACTTACATAATAATTAAAAATCTTCTCTACAGGTGATTATTTTTGTAAAAGAAATGGCATTACTACAGACGTATATTGTGTTCTTTTAGTGAAACGCATACCTTCTACACTAAATCTAATGCAATTGCATAAATACTGTTTATATTACCCATGTTAAAGGGGGGGGAGCATTCTATTTCCATTTTGATTCACCTAAGAATAGTAATGCTACTTTTTTTCCAATTAAGAAAGACAGCTGTTTAATATGGTTAGGTTAGTCTGACTTTATCTTACTTCATGCTGCCTTGTTTAAACCTATTTACCATATATGTAAACTACAATTTACTTGTTTTCAACTTTTTCAGAAGACTCACAAAATATCCAACAATCAGAGGAGAACAGTGAGGCTGTTACACTTACTTTGGAGGAAGTTCAAAGTAACTCTACGCCAACTGGGCCTAATGAGTCAGACAGCTTGATTGATCCCTTGGATGAAACATATTCTACAGAGTATGAACTACTTTGAAGTATTCAGCAGTCAAATGTAACTAGTAACTAGTAATAACTTTATTTACTTAGCCTATCCGAATTAATGTGTGCTTACTCGATTAAGAAATGTAAATGTTATTAATTTGTTGCTCCTTCTTTATTTACAGGGAGTGTTACCAGCAACCCTACTGCAGCATTGACACCAGCAGAAAGACTAGCAAATATCAGGAGAAGAAAGGAAAGGAAAACTATTGATACAAGCGAAGTATTAAAACATTCTTCAAAATGAATGGATAAAATGCTTTTGCATTTGGATGGGTTATCTCAGAGGGAGGAAGAACACTTGGAAAGAATAGAAAAAGCACATGCACAACAACAGGAGTATGAGGATCAGGAGAATAGATGAAATAGAGAAGAGAAGAAATAGAGAGGTCTTGGAATCTACGCTAAAGGAGCAAACTTCATTGTTAGCAACCATGGTGCAGCACTTAGGTCCAGGGAACAACAGTAAGAAGAGCTGTACAAAAAAGAAAGTCACCACAACCACAACCTACAACTTCTTCATCAAGTCAGCCCACCTCTACATGTAGTAGCAATGTGGGAGCGGTGGAGCATGTGGTACAAAGCGCACCCTTAGCGAGTTGTAGGCCAGTAAGGAAAATAAAGAAACCAGAGGTCGTGAGCCTCTAACTTTATGGCTTGCATTCTTCAAGTATGCATACATGATATCTTTTTACATTTACTTCATTATTGGTCTACCAATACTTGATGCTATTACTAGCCTAACTGTACTTTTCCATTGCTACCTCATTAAACTTGCTCTTACGATGCGGTGCTATACACAAGATAAAAGTTATATTCGCTGTGTGATACACCTCTGAGTTCCTTCCTCTGGAAAACATTTTCCCTACCTCTTTTATTAGCTACACTTTACCTTGAATAACATTTGTCATGCTGCTTAAACTACCACTACATGTTCTCATTTGAGAGAACAGTAGTGCGTACGCATGTATTTTTATGTCAGTAATAAATGTAATATCCATACTTTTAAAGCTGTATCCTATCCCTGAAGTAAAAGTATCCAAAATATAAGGAAACGTTTCTTGTACAAAAAAAATATTTTTTATTTTGTTAAAAAATAAATAACCATTTGTTTACAAAATGTACAATATTAAATGAAAGAATGTACAGTATGAAACTGTTACAGTACTTTAACCTCAGTACTGGCAGTAATAATGAAAGTACATGTTCAGGGACAAAAGTATTTTTTACCTTGTTAAAAATAAATAACCACTTACTTACATATACAGACTACAACCTAGAGCAGATTCACTGCCCCACTGATATGGAAGCCACCAGCCACCACTTCAGAGTAGCCAATACTAGGCAAAAGGGACCATTAGGAGGCAGCTTCATATCTGCATGGTCGGTGGGTGATGATCAGTTTCTCCCTGTGGGCAAAAATGAGAAGATACTCCCTTCAGATACTCCCTCCATGTTTCCAGAGGCATTGAGCAGGGTGGAATATGCAAATATATTTGAGAAGAGGAAGAAGTTTTCCTCTCTAGACCAATGACCCTACTCTGTAGTGAAGTAGAGCCAGGACTTGCAGGGGCAGAGAGAGTCCTGGCTCTTTTGAATTTGCAAGGGCAGCATCATTTGCCACTCCCTGGCCCACCCCGACCCTGGCTTCTCTGGTCCCTCTGGATTGCTTAGTTACAATCTTCATAGCAGCTGGGATTGGTAGATTGCCCCCAGCAACAATATATTGGTGTGAGGTATCCCTATTGTGATGCAAAGCATTTTGGGGTGGGTTGGTCTGGAACAGGCCATCAAGACTCATTAGACTAGAAAAAGACCTGTACCTGTTGAAAATAAAAACAACTGAAACTAGTCAGTAGATCTGGATCAAACACAGCTGCTTCCATTTTTGGACTCTTCTTGGAGGTCTGACTGTGCGGGCTATCATGATGAATGGCTTTCAAATTTACCATTACACTACTGATTCTGCTTTATGCCTCTGTGTTTCATGACCCCTCTTTTCACCTTTCCATAGTAGAATACAGTTTGGCTCACTTGGCTAAGCCAGTTTTGAAATGGTTTGCTCTACTTGTTCCTTTAGCAGCACTTGGGATTATGTGGCCCTCCACATGTTATCGGACTGCAACGAAACAAGAAATTGGGAACTAGAAGCCCTGACTCAAAGAACTAGCAACAGAGTCTGGAAATCAATAATTGAAATAACTGAAATGGGTTGTTTCAAATTATTGATTTTGTGGTTGATTGTATGTACGTTTACATGTATTTGTTGATAATTTATCTTTTCAATGTATATATTTGAAACATGTATTAGCATCACGTATTAATTTCCTGACTTTGCTGGTTTGTCCATTGGACCTTAAATTCCAGCATCCCTCACTATTGCCTACATAAGCCTGGGGTTTCTGGTAACTATGGTCCAACATCTGGAGGTTTTATGTTAAAAAAAAAAAAAACCTACAGCTGATTTAGCACAATGTTGTTTGGGACAAAATACAATGTTTCCTGTACAAAAATGTGGTTGTTGGTTTTTTGCATGACCATTTTGCCAAAAGGGCCCCCAAATTGCAAAATCTGTTTTAAAAAATGCAAAAAGTCTTATAATCTCACCCCTCAGGGAGAAAATATGCATTTTCTTTTTCATTCTTACTGGAGAAAAGGAGATAAGTGAAGAAGTACATCCCTCCTTCTCAGTAGTATTTCAGTGTGTTCACCATTAGCAGCTCTGGACAGTCATGCTTCCAGCGTACAGGGCCTGAGGCAGAAACAACAAGCCAAAAATGGAGGACTCGTCGTTTCTCTATGATTCTCCTATGATGGTTCCCTCCCATGGAGCCACTTTGAATTCCAGTACCAAAGAGATAATAGAGACTTGCTTCTGTAGGAGCTTATTCTTCTCTCTGCAGCTGGGATTCATTGGACTGATCAAGTTGTATGATTAGAGTTGTCTAAGCAAAATAGAGTTGGATGAACTCCTGGTTGGTAGATCTGTACCAAATAGCCATGGCAGAAAAAACAGACGTATCAATTTAAAATAGCAAAAGGTAAAAGGATAGGTCATCTGATCTACAGTGTGTGTTAGCAAGTGTTCATAGCGTGCTTGGTTGTGTAATTGTCAAAGAACGTTTCCAGTTAGAACGAAGTGAAGTGAAAAGGAAAGAAAAAGGCACATTTTAATTGCTTATGTATTGAAAACTTTATTCTTTCAGAACTAGCACAATTACTAATACCTCCAGCAAAAATGGAGTTTAAAATTCTACAAGGCTGCACAGCAATACATTTGTGCATCTCACCTAAGTCCTTGTATAGTCAAGAATTCCAAAGTGCAAGAGCCACAAAAGTGCCATAGGATCCACTTGGTGCCCCCTCCCGCCTCCTCTTCCTCTGTCCCTGCAGCTGATTAAAATATGAAAGCTTTGAATTTCACCCTCCTATGACATGATGGTCCTAGTCTAGATTCGAACTACACATACTTCTGTATAAAAGAAAAAAAGAAAGAAGGCAATCCTTCACTGCATATTATATATTTAGCTCTCAGGCCCCAGTGTGAATACAGGTTGACTCTCCCTTATTTGAAATGCTTGGGACCATAGTTATTCTGGATTTTGGGATAGTTCATATTTTGGAATACTTGCATATACTTAATGAGATATCTTGGAGATGCAACCCAAGACATGAAATTCAGTTATCTTTCATATACACCTTATACACATATCCTGACGGTAATTTTATACACAATGTTATTAATAATATTGTGCATGAAACAAAGTTTGTGTACTGTACATTGAATTATCAGAAAGCCAGCCAGTCAGTTTATTGTGTTTCAGGCAAGCAGCCAGTTACACACTTTTAGAAAAGAAAAGAAAAGAAAAGAAAAGAAAAGAAAAGAAAAGAAAAGAAAAGAAAAGAAAAGACAACTTACAATAGAAATAGTTGAGCTTCATGGTTAAGGACACTTCCCAAACCAATCTTGGACTGTGTAGGGCGAATTTGCATAGCCTTAGCTAAGAATGTAGTTGTTCTAAAGGATACAGATTTTTTTTTTTGCATCAGACAACAAAAAGCAAACATTGGCATGAGATGAGAAACCCTTAAACAATTTTAAGAAAGGAGAAATATAAATATTTTTAAGGTCATTATACATGGAGCATTCAAGCAGAACATGAGTTAGATCTTCAACTGAGACAGAGTTACATCCACATACTCTATGAGGATAGGTAGAATTCTATATCATCCTATCTGGACTGCTAATGGGAAGATGTTTAGTCTTGCCTGTGTAAAGGCTATCCTCAATTTAGTATTTGTTATGTCCACCTTGTATCCTGGCAGGGATAAGTACAGTGGTGTAAAAGAAGTATAAAATGGATTGGTTTGACAGGCCTTAAGCTCTTTTATCTGAGACTGCATCTCTGTATCCTTAAGTCTCATCAGAAAGCAAAGGTATCACTATCTCAGCTACTCATTTGGACTTTTTTGGATTTTGGAATATTTCCAATTTTGGAATATTTAGATTTTGGAATTCCAGATAAGGGAGACTCAACCTGTACCTCTTAAACTAATTTAAGTCATCATATGCAAACTAACCAGTTTGAAAAAGTGGTATGTGGTGCCCATCAAGACTGCTCAGGCAGGTGGGGTGAAGGACAAGAAGTCCAAGTCAAAAGTAGACAGGGCCCATAAATTCTGATTTTGTTCCTGCGATAGCTGATGGCTTCCATATCAGTGGAACCATGAATCTGCCTCCAGGTTTTAGTTCAGACTTTACAGGAGCTATCCAAGGTGCTGAACCTTATCTCCCAAATGGGTCCAGCTCCTTGGATATCTTCTTTAAAGTCTGGAGTAAAACATGGAACAGATTCATCACCTGACTGATGTGCCAGCCACCAACTACCACTGCTATGTTCCCTTTCTCTTTTTCTGCAATGGCCCTACAGTACAAATCTTACCTTTCAACACCAGAGGGAAGTGAACAACCAACACACTTTTATACCGGTTCAGTAGGCCTCCCGAATACTGTATATTATTGTTTTCTGGGTTGTGTGTGTGTAGGGGGGTCTTTTCCAGGCAGCTGGGAGTGGGGCAGCACCTCTTTTTAGCTAATGGACCAGCAGGGTTTATCTCCCAAGTAGGGCTGCCAGGTCTTTTATTGGAAAGCATGCCTCTATAAGGCTGGCAGGTATCTCTTATTATATGAGCTATCCCTATTTGAGGATTGGAATGCTTTTCCTTTTATATAAACTGAACAAAATGCCCCTCCCAAATCCCTGTATTTTGGGATGTTGGAAATAAAAATGTGGGCATCATATAATTTATTAATCTGGACAGTATATAATTTTATATAGAAATATATGATTAGGCCAGCTGGAATCAATACTTTATTTTTGTATTTAGGTAGAATACAAACTTTGTTAATAACTACTTCCTCGTTATCAACCATGCATGTCATGAATTCCAAATGTCCTTTATTGCTGTTCTGAAAACCAAGCAACACTACTCCAAAGTAAACAAATGTGTATATTCATTTTTAAGTTGGTCCCAGCAACAATCAACCCACACTCCAATATCTCTTTCTCATTGTACACCATTATACACCAAATCTTTCACTGACTGATTGACTACACATTGCTCCACCTCATCCTTTTATCTTCACTTTTATCTATCATGTAATCCCCTATTGAATGAATATCATGGCTGAGTCAAAATTTTATAGGTTTCATCTGTTGTGTCCACTTCCAACACTAGATCCATTACTCACTGTGAATGGATAACTGATAATTGTTCTTTATCTTTAAGATGTTCTATTTGATTTTTTTTACTTACAGCATGTGATATTTTCAGTGTAATATTTCTGAGACTAGGTTAATAGTCAGAAGTCTTTTAAAAATCTTTGTACTAGTTCCTGGTGTGTTTCTAATTGGTAGCCATCACTGGAGCTTGACCTTCTAAAGTACTGATCTGGTGTGCAGAAAGTGAGGTTTTCCTGACTCTGGATAAGTTTTCTACAGATGGATTGATAGATTCAGATAAGTACATGCATACATGCACCCAAAGACTTCCTTATTCTATGTTAGGGAACTTAATGAAATATAGAACTTGGAAATCTGGTGGGGAACAAGGAAAGGAAACGCCAATATTGAGAACTGGATGGTGGCAGCTTGCCAGGCTCTGTCTGCTTCTTCTCCCAGCCTTTCAAGGTAGATTATTATGCAATCACGTTGCCTTATTTAAAGAATTTTATAGGGAATTGGAACAAATTCACCATGACTTTGTAATTCTGCCATGTTTTCTCTCCACTTTTGTCTATCCCATTTCTTACTAGAAAAACAATCTGTTAAAGAAGAGGAGGTACATCATTTTGGGGTTGGTAGTGTTAGAAACCCAGCTTGGTGAAGCCAGCATGGTGTAGCAGTTTAAGTGTCAGATTAGGATACTGGGAGACAAGGCTATAAAATGTGGATTGATGTGCACTAATGCAAATTCACAGCAGCTTTCATTTGTCTCCACACATTTTTATCAAGACTGCAGGCATGTAAAGCCATACGTGTTTGTTGTTCAAACAGGCATGCCTGCAAATCAAGATGGTGGGCACAAGTGAGTTACTCACATTTTTATTGTTACCTGTTGCCATTGTTGAACAGCTTTTAAAAAAGCATATTCAAGGTGCAGAAGTGCAATATTCTGCTTAAATAAACAGGGGTAAAGGCTGTTTTGTTGCCTCAGCGTACAATTGCTATGGTGAAAATCCAACATGGAGGTTCTGGGCACTTGCCTTGCCAGCAAGCTCCACCTCCTGTGCACATCTGACCAATCAGCTTTCCACTTCCGCTGTTATCGGGAATGTGCAGCAAAGGAATCGGTTGTCTCAATGAGTGGAAATGTCCGGCAGAGCTCCATCTTGCCTTGGCCCAGAAGCAGAATGGCCTTCCCTCCATCCTAGCTGTCACTGCCCTGGCCAAGGAGGGAGAGAACAGAATGCTAGACTTAATCCCGTCTCCTACCACCATCCCCTTTCCTTTTGTAGATTATAAGGTTGAGGGCAGGGAACTTTTTCATTGTTCTTTTTCTTGTAAAGCGCCATGTACATTGATGGTGTTCGATGATGATGATGATGATGATGATAATAATAATAATAATAATTCCTTTGGAGTTTAAAAAAAATACAAAATGTATTCTCCTAGAATTCTATGAGGAGTATTTATGCCATATAGACAAGCCTGGGGATTCAGATCCTGTCTTGAACATGGAAACTCACTAGGTGATCTTGCACAAGTCACACTCCCTCAGCCTTGGAGGAAGGCAAGGGCAAACCCGCTCTGAACAAAGCCTGCCAAGAATTTGCCATGATAAGTTCACCCTAGGGTCGCCATAAGCCAGAAATGACTTAAAGGCACAAAACAAGTGTTAGAAGACATCAGTTGGAAAATGAAGGACTCAAGTCATAATAAGGCTGCTTATAAGCTGATGGCTCCAGGCAGCCCTACCATGCATTGCAAATGATTTAATTCGAAACTGCAAGGACATAAAAAGTTCATTGGATAGTCTTAATGATTTTTAAAAAATCATCAGGGTGTGACCTCTGGTGGAAATGTGCTGAATTGCAGTGAATATCAATTGTCTTATCTAGGGACATGAATACCTATCTACCTACCTGCCTGCCTAATCAGTCTTATTTTTACCGAATTTCTTGAAATCCCAAATGGCATTCTTATCCTGTTCCAAATCAGTCTCAGGTTGGGAAGAGTTTTTTCCTCTTCCCATGTGGAATTCTGGGTGTATTTTAATGTGTCTTCCCCCCCCCCAATGTACGCATTTTTATGCATTTCCTCCATCAGTAAAGTTTATGCACATTTTTCAAATATATATATATATATATATATATATATATATATTCATGAGCATTTCTCAGTGGACACATATTTTTGCATGCAGTTTTGTCTTTTGCTGAAACACATTCCAAGCCTCAGAAACATGGATTTCAAAGTCAAGATGTGCTTCATCATGTTTTTGATGAAGTTTTGAAATATGTGATATGGATGTGGATATGTTTGTAGGAGGAGGGCCTAAATACCCTAGAGGTGGAAGATTCTGTCTGAGCTTGGAAGCAAAGCAATGTCAGCCCTGGCCAGTACTTGGATGGGAGACCACCAATGAATACCAGGTGTTGTAGGCTATGTTTCAGAGGAAGGAACTGACAAAACCATCTCTGAGTATTCCTAACTTAAGAAAATGCTATAAAGTTCATGGGATCACCATAAGTTGACAGGTGACTTGAAGACGCTTACATCCACACATGTTTGTAGGGAAATGCAAACCCATTTAAGGCTGGGCCTATGAAGGAAGTCTCTCCTCCCACAAAGGAGTTCTAGAATCATAGAATCATAGAATGTAGAGTTGGAGGAGACCACAAGGGCCACCCAGTCCAACCCCCTGCCATGCAGGAAATCACGATCAAAGCATCCCTGACAGATGGCCATCCAGCCTCTGTTTAAAGACCTCCAAGGAAGGAGACCCCACCACACTCCGAGGGAGTGTGTTCCACTGCCGAACAGCTCTTACTGTCAAAAAGTTCCTCCTAATGTTGAGGTGGAATCTCTGTTCCTGGAGCTTGCATCCATTGCTCCGTGCTCCAGTCTCTGGAGCAGCAGAAAACAAGTCTGCTCCATCCTCAACGAGACACCCCTTCAAATAATTGAATACTTCTAACCTTGTATTTCTCTCTCATGAGTTAGGGCTGAGCCTTTATCTACAAAGGGAGAACATCCATCTAAAATAATCCTGTTATATACCCATTTATTTGAATCTTTACCATTAAAAGAGAGATGTAGCAGGTGTTTTGTCTTCTTCCAGCTTTCAACAGCAACACTCATCCTTTTCACAGAGCCGTTTTAGAGCTGTTGTAATGCTGCATTTGGATTCATTTAATGTTTGCAGCATTAGCGACTTGTATCAATTAACTACTACACAGAAGCATCATGTGCCAGTGGCAACTGGGGGCTTCCATGTTAGCAGGGTAGTGAATCCACTTCACACTTTAGTTTCAACTTTCAATGTGTGATCTGAGGTCCTGAACCTTGGCTAGCTCCTTCAAGGATTAGTATATCCAGCATCTTGGAGAACTGTTCTAAGGACTAATACAAGGGAGTGCTGAAAAGTCCTCAGCCCAATCAAGAAGGGAATGACTTAGAGCCATGAAACTTGCATGCTATTCCACATAGTCACCCCGAAGTTCAATGCACTTGGCACAACGTTTCTCAAGTTTCTTTATCCCTTCCAAAAAATTTCTGAGGTCTGATCACTGAAATACTGGTCTGCTGCTGCTATCACCTCTGAATCATTCAAAATTTCCCTTCCTTTCAAACTCTTTTTAAGGTTTGGAAACAGGAAAGAAAAGTGCAGCACCTTGGATATCTCCTTTAAGGATTAGCAGATCCAGCACCATGGATCATGGCTTTAAGGTCTACTAGGTCCAGCACCTTTGACAACGCCTTTAAGGCTATGTCCACCACCTTGGACAATTCCTTTAAAGCCTACTAACTCCAGCACCTTGGATAGCCCCTTTAAGGATAATATACCCAGCACCATGGATAGCTCCTTAAAGAACTAGTAGGTCCAGAACCTAGGATCTCTCCTTTGTTGTTGTTGTTGTGTGTGTGTTTAAGTCATTTCCAACTTATGGTGACCATAAGACAAACCTGTCATAGGGTTTTCTTGGTGAGATTTTTTGGCCTTTCCTTTCTTCTGAGGGTGAGAGAGTGTGGCTTGCCCAAGTCATCCACTGAGTTTCCATGGCTGAGTGGGAATTCAAACCTTGATCTCCAGAGTCATAGAACAACACCCAAACCACTACACCACGCTGGCTCAATAAATCAAACACCTTGGATACCACCCTTAAGGACTAACAGGTCCAACACCTTGGACAGCTCCTTTAAGGCCTATTAGGCCCACTACCTTGGATAGATCCTTAAAGGGCTACTAGGTCCAGCACCTTGGGTCTTTGCTTTAAGGACTAATAGGTTGAACACCTTTGATAGCTCCTGTAAAGCCTACAGTTGTCCCTTCATATTCACTGGGGTTTGGTTCCAGGACCCCCGTGGATAACAAAATCCGTGAATACTCAAGTCCCATTATATGCAATGGCATAGCAAAATGATGTCCCTTATATAAGATGGCAAAATCCAGGTTAGCTTTTTGGATTATTATTTTTTAAGAATATTTTAAAGAATATTTTCAATATTTCCACCCCTGTGGATCTGAAGGGCCCACTGTGTCTTTCTTTTCTAGCAAACAAATAGTTCCTGGTTTCAAGCCTCTGAAGTAACTCAGGTACTGGTGGCCTTCTCACAATGTAAGTTTTCAAAGGGCTCGTTTTTAAGTAATTAGCATCACTACTTCCTGAATGGGAAGTTTAAAATTCCAACAGAATACCTCAGTAACATGTTTGGCAACTGATCTGCACAGTCGTACAGCCAAGTGTTCCTAAACATAATAATGGGAAGAAAGAAAAAAAAAGCCCTGGTGGCGCAGTGGTTAAATGCCAGTACTGCAAGTCACCATGTAGCAAGTTCGATTCCAGCGGGCTCCAAGGTTCACTCAGCCTTCCATCCTTTCGTAGGTCAGTAAAATGAGTACCCAGCTTGTGGGGGCAATTCGCTAACACACATTGGAAACTGTTTAAAGCAGTGTAAATGTGTAAATAACATTGCTTAAAACAATTTGTAATCTGCTCTGATAGCCTTGTGGCTGAAGAGCGGGGTATAAATGACTAAATAAATAAATAAATAAATAAATAAAAATAATGGGAAGGAAGGATAAATTAGAGCCCAGACAGATTGCAATATGAATCTTGATTTATTCTGGTGGTTTAATCTAACAGCTATTTGAAGAAGAGGAAAGGCAGACTGCATAAGAGAATAAGGTCTTGGAAGGACATCAATGTGGCTTGACTGGAACAATAAGAAGAAGAGGCCAACAGGATCAAAGAGTGGCAAGGATTCATGATGGATGCTTTTTCATGGCCTTCTTGCACTTCTCTGTTGAAGAGATGTCCCTGAAAGAAGCAATGAAGGAATCCAGTAGGTGCTGCTAGCAGGAGATGCCACTTTTCCCTCAGCTCTGTGTTGCAGTTAGATATGAAAGCAAGCCATTGGCTTTACATGCAAAGGGCTTCCTATCATCTTTTAGGCAGTGTTTGTTGGTGCCTTCTAAGTCAGTGGACTGGTGAACCCACTCTTTGTTTTAGTCAAACTTTAAAGAAGCAACCCAAAGTGCTGATCCATATCTCCAAAGAAGTCCAGCACCTGGTAAAGCTCCTTTAAAGTTCAGATTAAAACCCAGCATGGCTTCACTGCCAAACAGAAAGGTTTCACAAGACATCAGTCCAAGAAAATGTCCTGTATGATTCTTTTTCTCACACTCCTAGAAAAGGAAAGGTGCTTTGTATGCCTTACTCTCATTATCATCCATATTTTTTCCATGCAGGCTGCCTTTTTCCTCACACATACAGCCACAGTATGCCATTTGGTCCATACTGGTATAGGAGACCAGCCAAGCTGCCAGCACAATTGCTCTTGGTACTCTTAATTGCATCAACCACATACCCCACAAAAACAACAACAATGGCAACAGCAAACTCCCTCCCTCCTTCCCATTGCTCTACTCAATACAGGGTAGAGAATTTCAGCTGGCCATTTCTGCAAAGCTTTAACCCTTGACCATTGCCACCCCTTAACCACTGCCAGAACACTACAGCAAACAGAGACTTCTTTGATCTGGACACCAACTGAACCACTGCCCACCAATTCATGCATCAACAATCTTCACTTTTTCCTCCTATGAATGCCCAAACTTTAAAAAGACAGTTGCATAACCAAAAGCTTGCTTCCCTTGTCTGCCATGGTCAAATCCTTTGCAACCTGATATGGTCTTGTGAAGTGAGAAGAAAGGGAAAACACTGGCCATCTTCCAACTACTGTGTTACATTAGAGAGGAGGTAGAAAACATATCAGATTTTTAAAGCACAGGACAATTTAGAAGGGAAGAGGCAGGGAGGCAGGGAGGAACTTATCACTGTGCAGGATGGACCAAAAAACATCTGGCTATCTAAGGTGAAGGTCCAGTCTCCCTTTCCATACACAGAAGATAACTGGACTGCCAGTTGAACCTTACTTCTGTATTAGTGATGAGATAGTGCCCTCCTCTACACCTGATGGAAGTAAGCCAATTTGGACACAGTCTCTGTGGCACACACAGTGATTACTTCCAATACAAGGAAGAAACATCCAGATGTCTACCAATGAATGCTAAGCATAAGAACATATTAGGAGAGCCTTGTCAGATGAAACCAAAGGCATATCTAGTCCAGAGTCCCTTCTCCTGACAGGAGTGTGAATCAGTTACCAGTAGGAAGCTGGCGAGCAGGATGTGTAGTCAATGGCTGCACTGATATGTAAGAATTAGCCAGGAATCCATGTTTTCCCACTTGGGGCAAATAACAGCTTAAGTTGTATGTGAAATTTAGATAGAGAAAATGGCCTGGAGCTAGACTGACCAACTCTTCCTTATTTCTTGGGATCTCCCTTATTCAAGCTAATTTTTTTTTATCCTCCCAGGTCCCTTATTGACCTTCTATTTCTCCCACATATTTAGGAAGGTCTGACATTTAGATGTCAAGGGCAAGCAAGTCTGTCCACAGAGGGAACCCGGGAAGATTGTGTGTGTGTGTGTGTGTGTGTGTGTGTGTGTGTGTGTATCATCAAAAAGCAAGCCAGGAAACTCCTGTTGCCTTGAGGTGTGTGTTTGCATTCATGTCAGAGAGGAGGGAGTGTGGGAGGGAGGGAGGGAGGGAGAGAGAGAGGTATGTGTGTGTTATTGCATCTGTGTGCATATGATAAAGGGAAGTGTATTTTGCATGTTCCTGTAAGAGGAGAGAATGGGGTATGTGTATGTTTTTGCAGCTCTGTATATAAAAGAAGGTTTTTGATTTGTGTGGGGGTGAGTGTGTGTCTTTATGTGGCTGTTTTGATAAGATATCTGTAATGGTTCTTTCAGTTTTCTTTAAAGTTAGTAGTGGTGCTTGGGATCTTTTTAGAATAGTTTTTATTGTTGTCTTCGTTGTTGCTGTTTAGGTTCCCTGGACAGTGCATACATACACAAACATACAAAGCAAATCAAAATATTAAACTATATGACCAGCCTATTAAAGATGTAATCCTATGCCAATGAACATTTGCTGGAGTGATGCCATGCTACTAAAAATGCACAAAATTTGTCTCAACTAAATCTCCCTTAAATTCATGGCTGAAAGTTGGTCACCCTAGATGAGTTTGGTATCAAGATGTTGATCCTTGGCTCCTCACTGATGTGGCTGATGAGAGGGCGGCAGGTAGCGGTAGCATCTATACGACTAGCCAGTGAACCCCCTTCTAAACTGATGGCCAGGTGTAGAGGCCTGCCAGTTGGTACAGCCCCTGGAGTGTTACACAGAAGATGAGGAAGTAGCCATACTGTACTTTCCAGTGGTGGTCCTCCTCTTCTGAGTGAACTCTAATTTCTCGTCCGTGGAGCCATTGAACAGGCCCGACTCATCAAACGGCATATCTTCGATGATGGCCAAAGCTTGCGGAGTGAGGCCCAAGGACCGGAGCCATGCATGACAATGCAGGGTGATGGATCCAGATATCGTCTTGGCGGCACAATATTGTATGATGGACTCCCCAAAGAAACTTACTTATATGTAATTCAGATATGCCAATAAATTACCTACTGGGTTTGTAGGGTTGTGTAACATTGAAACATAGGAGATTTTCACACCGGGGCTAAAAGCCCCAGTTCTGTCCTGCTACTTCTTCTCCTGTTCCTGCAATGGAATGGAGGTAAATGTTCGCACAATTACCTCCATTCCACTGCAGGAACAGTCCTCCTCCCTCCTGGCCCAGCTGGCGAGAGAACGAGCGGGAGGGAAATTCAAATGTAACCCCCACCAGCTGTCAAATACAAAAATAAAAATCAAATTTAAAAAATATATACAAGTAACCTGGGGCGGGAAACGGTGGCACTTACCTGGATGTCCTGATTATGGCAGGCAGTGCCTGTCACAGAGCTCCTCCCCTGTCCCTGTCATTCCAGAACAGGGATGGAATCCAATTCGCACACCCGTGTTCTGTTTCAGAAACGGAACCGGGTGCTTAAAAACAACTTCTCCCCATGAATAAAATATCATGGAGAGAAAACAGAACAGCCACAATGTAGGAATGGAACAGGGTGGACGTCGTCTGAAAGGGAAAACCTTTCCCAACCCTGGTCTCTCCCTGCCACGGGATATATAGCCCATGTGAAAATCTCCATAAACACTCATCCAGCACAAGCTGCCCCAAGAATGAAACTTACTTTTCATGTGTAGCAGTCCAAACTAGTGTATGGATCTCCACACCGTGTCTGACTGGTGGATCGCTTACCAAATCTGGGCAAAGATGAAAATATGAGATTGGTCAAATAAAATCTTGACTTTGAACCAGTTTAGGACACAGGAATTACCAACTTGTAATACTGTGGACTATCTTACATTTAAAAAAAATCTTCTGAGTATACATTAGCAGGTACAATCTTAAAAAGCACTTCACACATTTTAAAGTGAAAATATTTCATAGGAGATTTTTTTCCAGAGTTCTCTCCCTTTCTTTTAGACTTTTTAAAAATGTCTGGGTGGTGTATCTATCCCTGAAAATGTACATATTTTTCCCTTGGAAAGTGCATCTCTAACCTGGGCCAATGCTGAGAGTCAAATTTGTCAGACACCTGCACCAGAGTTTGGAAAATGACCACTGGCCATGCTGGCTGCGATCAGTGGTGGACCTGGTCTAAAAATATTGGTTGCCAGGAGACAAAGGGGGGCCACCAGAGGGGAACCTGGTCTACGGGGCCTCCTCAACCCCTCCAGGAAGGGAGGGGCTGCTACCCCCCTGCAGGGAGCCCACCGGTATCAGTAATCACAACCCCTTGCTTCCCGGGGGAGGAATAGAAGGGGACCTGGCCTACTGGCATGGGCCTCCTCCCCAAAGGGGTCCCAGTCTACTGCACGAGAGAGACAAAGTCCAACCGGGGTCCCAGTCCACTGGCCCAGCCCCGGAGAGGATGGACACCTGGACGCCCTCCATGCAGAGGATGCCTCCCACCCAGTGGCCCGTAATACAATATACAATTTAGTTGCATACACTAATAATATTGGAACTTCTATTATATTTTCAAGCTACTAAAAGGTCATTAATATTTTTAACATATTGTCTAATGTTTAAGGGGACTCACTTCATCAGGGGCCCCAGGGCCCACTTACCATCGGGCAAGCTGACACCCTGGCCAGTCCACCACTGGCTGCGATGTGGAATTCTGGGAGCTGTCATCCAAAATAGTGACTTTGCATGCTGTGCACCTACCAAGGCCACCCACAGCAGTGGGTTCACTATTAAATCCTCCTATCCCACCTCACCCCACCCCCACTGGTTCCAGGGTCAGCTTCTCCTTCCCTTTGTCATTATTGTTTGACTGGTAATTTTCACACTTCAGCTGTGCAAGCAGAGACATGAGAAGCAGCTAGTAGCTAGTTCTCTTGTCCTCTGTCCTGAGCAGTGATGTGGATTTGACTCAAAAGAAGAGGGCAAGTAAATTGGTTATCCTGCCGGTGGCAAAGAAGTAAGCCTATTGAAGGCTTCTTGTCCAAAGGCCTCTGCAAAAGCTGGAGTCAACACTGAGAGCAATGCCTGCTCTAAGACAGGGAGTGGTGTAATGGCCCTCCAGATGATGCTGGAGTGCAGCTCCCATCATCCTTTACCTTTGACTATAGTGAAGCTAATGGGAGTTGCAGGATGACAATACTTGAAGGCCCATGTGTTCCCTAGTCCTGCCTCAAGGGAAATTTCAAATTAAACCCTTTCAGGCCCATCATCACTATGGAAAATCTGAATTTAAGACATAAATCAGGTCAGTTCAATTCAGGTGTAGAATTATTCTTGCATGTCATGTTTGTTCCATGCCCTTTCCAAACCTCATTTCTGCCATTTGAGGATGAGGCTGCATTTCTTCCAGTCACTTGAATCTTCAATGAGATGCAGCTGAACAAAAAAAAGCCCAGAGTTTGCAAAGTTCCATTTTGAGAAGAATGAATACAATGTAGGGATAAGATGGAAAGAATAGCTGGAAATCTGTATGAGCTACTTAGTTGGGTACGTCTGTGTGCCTTCAAGTCTCCTGCTCACTTATGGTGGCCCCATGAATTTCAGAGGGTTTTCATGGGCAAGGAATACTCAGAGGTGGTTTTGTCAGTTCCTTCCTCTGAAATACAATTGTCCCTTCATATTCGCTGGGGTTTGGTTCCAGCACCCCCCATGGATACAAAAATCCTTGAACACTCAAGTCCCATTATATGCAATGGCATAGCAAAATGGTGTCCCTTGTATAAGATGGTAAAATCAAGGTTTGCTTTTGGGATTGTTATTTTTTAAAGAATATTTTCAAGCCATGAACACTTAAATCCATGGATACCAAATCCGTGGATACGGAGGGACAACTGTATAGCCTACAGCACCTGGTATTCATTGGCAGTCTCCCATCCAAATACTAACCAAAGCTGTTGCTTAGCTTCCAAGATGGGATCTGGTAAGTATACTTAAATAAGTAACTTTTCCTCACCCGACCCCCTCAGACCTTATGGAAATGTCATTCAAACATG
This sequence comes from Gambelia wislizenii, assembly GCA_030847615.1. Classification (NCBI taxonomy): domain Eukaryota; kingdom Metazoa; phylum Chordata; class Lepidosauria; order Squamata; family Crotaphytidae; genus Gambelia; species Gambelia wislizenii. Next base: position 29,525,686 of record JAUMIR010000006.1, on the reverse strand, counting down.
CTCTGATCATTGGTAGAATGGACCACCTTCCTGTGAAGCTGATGCCTGGTAAAGTGCATTACTGTTGGGTGTTATGACTGGCAGCAGTGTCAAAATAGTGACTAAGTAGCAATCGTGAATAGGAAACAGTTATCTAGATTTATTCATTCCTGTTTTGTATTCAAGATCACTACTTAGTCATGATTTTGACACTGTTGTCATGATTGTAACTCCTCCCCCCAACCTACTTTACCTGGCATTATCTGCATGGGCAGAAGGAGGCCCATTTAGCTGGCAATTGGAGCATGGGTGCATGACATTTCCATCAGGCTGGAGGGTGGGAGGGTGTTGGGCCAGGAGAAGCTGGTACAGAATCCTGGCCAAGATTTGTAAGTACTTCTTCCCAGCTTGAAAAATGGGTTTCCTGATGGTTAGGAAACCACACTGAGAAGAATGATAGATCAGTGAGAATTTTGTGCGATTTTCTCCTGGTATTAAGATGTCCAGAAGTGTTGTGGAGCAATTAATCTGGGGAGAAAGAAACATACTTTTTTTGAACAGAAAATAAGTTGTGCCACACACACAAACACCCCCAAGAGCCGATGTTTTTCTCCATAAAATAGTTCCTCCACAATACTTTGGGATGCTTAAATACAGGAAAACATACAGGAATATTCATTTTCAATCACTGAACAGAGAAAACTACCATAATTATTCATCTTCACACATGAGGACAACATAGCTGAGGATTTAAATCCCTAATTATGACATGAGGAGGCCATGCATAACTAAGTCATCATAGAATCATAGAGTTGGAAGAGACCACAAGGGCCATCTAGTCCAACCCCCTACCTAGCAGGAATATACAATCAAAGCATTCCCAAAATATGGCCATCCAGCCTCTGTTTAAAAACCTCCAAAGAAGAAGACTCCACCACACCCCAAAGCAGTGCATTCCACTGTCAAATAGCTCTTACTGTCTTACAGCTCTGACAGTAGTAGTACAACGATGCTCATTGCTCTGTGATCCACTGCTCATTTATGGATGGCTTCAGCATTTCATTATATTCATTCTTCTCACAAAGAAGAGTGTGTTTACTTTAACTTCCATGGCTCTCCCCTACTGCATCCTGTGATCTGTAGTTTGGATGAGGTTCTTAGAATTCTTTGCTATTCAGTTCTGGTTCACTCCCCCTGAATGACAGCACTAGAAGTACTGTACATAGCATAGAATTCTAAGTTCCTCACCAAACTACAAATTCCAGGATTCAGCAAGGGGGAGTCATGGCAATTAAAGCCTCTCAGAAAAAATAATAGATAACAACAACTATAACAATAATACATAAAATAAACAAACCCTTAATTGACACTGCCATGGTCAAATATGCAGGGCGTCAAATCTTTTAAGAGAGAAATATTTCAATCCAAGCCAGTCCAAAAACCTTTACTGTAGTTGACTAAAAGTTCTGAAGGCACCAGATCCCATATGAACTTGGAAGCTAAGCAGAGTCAGCCCTGGTTAGTACATGGATGTGAGACCTCTGGAGAATACCATGTGCTGTAGGCTAAATTTCAGAGGAAGGAACTGGCAAAACCACCTCTAAGTACAGTACTCCTTGCCTAGGGAAATCCATGGGGTCACCATAAGTCAACAGGCAACCTAAAGTTACATATATGCACGCACAAAAACATTACAAGCCAGATAAGAAAATGAGAGAAATACTCAAAGCTCCCAGCCTGGATGGCCAAACCTTTAGAACTGGTTTCTCCCACATTCAGAAATGTTTAATCTTAAATTGTTACCATTTTTGAATGTGAAGAAATGTGCACATTTGAGCATATTCTTACTACACACAAACCAAACTAAAATTCTTGTGCATCTCTAGTTTCAGAACACCTTAAGCCTCTCAGAGAAAGGGAGAGGCCTAGAAATAAAGAAATCCACTCCACTCACCTGGGCCGGTTGACTGAGTTGAGATATTGCTGGACTTCATTGTAAAACTGCACCAGTTCATCCACTGAAGCATCTTTGCCAGGGAATTCAGGGGCAATGCGTGCGGCCACACCCTCCAAATGGCTGAGAAACACAGCCAGGCAGCAAGTGAGAGTGACTACAGTAAGCCAGCGCTTATGTGGAGTGTTCATCTGTATCCAAAAGGAAGGAAAGAAGCAAATGGGAAAAGCCATCCAGAAAAAGCCAATATGGCCACAGCCCTATGCATGTTATCTAAGAGTAATTTCCATTCCAAAAACCATAGGGAAGAGCTACTTGTTTCTCAGTAGAAACATACAGTGTTCCATGGTTTAGGAGGTTTCTGAGAGCTGAATCTCAAAAAAGGACCTTTTAAAATTATTATTCTTATTTTGAAATATCCATGCATCTTAATTACATCAATATATATTTTACATAATTTTGTATTTCTTTCTCAATATTATTAAAAATATTATTAAAATTTATATCCTTCCCCTTGCTGTTTTTTTTTACTAAGCGTGATCTCTAATTATTTTCACTATATCATACCTCTTTCTATCAGTTTTCCAATGTTACGCTACCTTTTACTGTTAAATCTTCCTACTATCACTTGTTAAAGAAGCAATGATTTTAAATCTAACAAATGTCACTCATTATTCATTTTTAACCATTTTTGTTGTACTTAAATCCTAAACTTTTCATCTTATAATTGTCTTATCTCCCCATTTCTCCTTCCAATATTTTATCACTTTTTTCCATCATTCTTCAAAATTCTTTAGTGAGGTTTCATTAACAGTGGTCATTAGCTTAACCATCTGCCTCACGTCTATTAGTTTTATTGACCATTTTTCTATTGTCAGTACTGTTTTCAACTTTTCTTTCTTTCTTCAATAAATAATTCTTGCAGCTGTTATCCTGTAGAGGAATACTTTCTTATGTTTCCCTTCTGTTGTTTTATCTGTTACGTTTAGGAGATTTTCAGACTACACTGTTATAGTGTTACTATTCCACTTTAATTGCTCTGGCTTCCTGCTGTGGAATTCTGGGCTTTGTAGTTTAGTGAGGCCTAAGAGCTTCCTGGCTGAGAGTTGTAAATGCCCCTCCCTAAACTGCAAATCCCAGGATTCCACAGGAGGCAACCATAGCAAATAAAGTGGAATAGTAACACTATAACAGTGTTGTCTGAAAAGTTTCATTCTGGAAAAATAACTTTTTTGAAGCTCACTCTATCCCTGGAATCCTTCAATCAGAACTTTACTGATTTTCACCCTGATCGAGAGCTCAGGTTGGTCACGATTTGCATCTTCCTGTTACACTCTGAGCTCACCATTACCACCTTGCAACTCCAATATACTTGTGGCTGTACCTCCAACTCTATCAGTGCATCTAGAGAAGTGGGTTGATGTCCACAAAAGCTCATGCTAACATAATTCAGTTAGAATCCACACTACTAGATTATTTGCCATAGCTCATTCCTATGGAATCCTGGGATTTGTAGTTTTACAGGGTCTTTTGCCCTCTCTTTCAAGGAGTACTGATGCCTCACCAAACTACAGATCCCAGGATTCCACAGGAAGGAGCCAATGGTAAATAATTCAGTTCAAAGTGGATTATTTGTGTAGTGTCCTGCTTCATTCCCCCCTCCTCCTTTTTCAGAGTAACACACCCAGCTCTTTGCAAACAGGTTCCCACAGTAATTCCTGTCCTTCCAGAATATGGAGATCTGACTTTGCACTGACAGTGAGAATGCTGCTTGTATTTAGCTCTTGACAGCTCTGATAGCAGATTCATAATTGCATGTATTGCAATTGCCTCCTTCCGTACGACCCTCCCCGCGCACTTCGGTCCTCTGGGAGGAATCTGTTACAGCCTATGAAAACAAGGCTGTCGGTGACCTCCCAGAGGGCCTTTTCTGCTGCCGCTCCCAGATTATGGAATGGCCTGCCGGACGAGATCCGTCTTATTACCACCTTAGACAGCTTTAAAAAAGCTGTCAAGACGGATCTTTTCCGGCAGGCTTTCCCTGAATAACTATCCCGGCCCAAGACTCGGCTGTCCTTTCTAAGCGGCAACTAGATTTTTTAACCATTGTATGTTTTAATTTTTGTCTTTTTAATTTATCTATTTTAAATTGTTGTATGTTTTTAATCTTCTATAATTTAATATTATTTTAAGGGGTGGGTGGGTTAGGGTATTGGGACTATGGAATTTTTATATTGTAAGCCGCCCCGATTGCGTTGCAGAGGGGCGGGTTAGAAATAAAATTTTATTATTATTATTATTATTATGTATCATACAGATTTTCTAATCTTTTGGCCTTCAGGGAGTATTTTACACACACACGCACTCACAAACCAAACACACACAATCGCTCTTCAACTAACTCCCTGTGGTGTTGGCTCTTTTTTCCAGGGAATTCTGGAGCATGTTCTGTGGTGCAAACCTGCTCACCATTATTACTTTAAATCTTAGATGCACCCTTGAAAACAATCAAGATCTTCCCATACTGTTCATTGAGTTTTCAGGCCAAGATATTTTTTTCTGCTCATTCCAAAGGCTCATAGAAGCAGCAAAGGCACATACGTTGCCCTGTCTATCGGCTCACAGACTCCAGCCTGAGCAAATGTATAGGGATCCAAACAGGGCTAAGTACGCAGCTATCTACACATGTAGTGTTGTTACATGACTTATGGATGTAGTAATGCCTGGTGTTTACCCTGTTACTGGGATGCTGATTTTACTTTGGCCTTTAATCTGAACTTTAAATGATCTATCCAAGGTGCTGAGCTATTTGGGATCCAAAATCCTGGACATCTTCTTTAAAGTCCAGACTAAAACCCAGAGTGGATTCACTGCTCCACTGACAGAGGGCCACCAACCACCTTTGATTGGATGTTTGATTTTGTCTTTCCTGGAGCAAACCTGAAGTAAACCTTCCTAAGCTTTGTGCAGCAGGGATGTGCATCACAGAGGCAATGGACCACCTGTGGCCCTATTCTTTTTTCACACCTTCAAGTTATCACTACAATCAAACTTACCACCAAACACTAAATTTTGATGGCATGCCAATGGCAAAAATCTGCATTTTTCTTTAAGTACGAGATGCATAGGGGGAGGGGAGACTTGAGCCAGAAAAGTGTAGCTTCTTTTGCCAGTGTGCCATAGCAATCCAATTGCGTGGCAGCCATTTTTTTAAGTGCACCAATATCCTACATTGGCTACTTAGCTACAAATGCATAACGTGGGGTTGTCTATATGAGGCAAAAAGAAGCAGATTGCTCCACAGTAAAGGCAACTCGCAGCAGCTGCAATTTATCTTAATGGTTCTTTTGGGGGGTAGGTAGATTGCAGGCATACGAAGCTATCTCCGTTTGCTGTGCAAACAGGTATGCCTGCAAATCAAGATGGCAGTTGCAAGTGAATTACTCCGGTTTTTATTCTCACCAGTTGCCACTGCCACACAGTATTTTTTAAAAAGCATATCTAAGGTGCAAAAGTGCAATATTTCACCTTAATAGAACAGCACCCCCCCAAAAAAAACTCCCATTTTATCACATTAATGCCTGCTTGCTAAGGCAGAAAAAACATGGAGTTTCCAGGCACTTGCCTTGTTAGCAAGCCCCGCCTCTGTGCTTGTCTGGCCAATCAGCTTTCAGCTTTGCTCCCTTGGTAAAGTGAATTAATTTGGTCGCCTGTCCCAGTGAGCAGGAATACGCATTCCCCCCGCTGGTTTTTAAAAACTCTGGGGAAAGCCACAAAGGCTTTTACTGTGGAGTATGTGGCATATTTAGCTCCCTTCCTTCTGAATACAGCAATAAGATGCGGGATGCCATTAAGACAGGTTGTATTCTCCTTGCATTCCATGGGGAGTATTTTTGCCGTTTAGACAACCCCTAAGTCCTGTCTCCTTACTGTTAAGGTGGGCTGGGGTCTGTACATTTAGAACTGTGGGAATAGTGCCACAATCGTGACTACGTAGTTTTACAGGAACAGTTATAGATCCGCAACTCTAGTTTATGGACTTTTTTGGATGCTGAAAAATAACGTAAGCAGCCTTGTCAGCTTGCGAAGCTGCTGCGCTGCAAAGCGTCCCTTTCGTATGACACTCGCCCCTGCTGGTACTGTTGCGGTACCGCAGGGAGAGTTGAGCATCATATTTCGTCGTTTTTTACTCAAGAAAGTTGATCGTGAGTAAAAAATGATGAAATATGATGCTCAACTCTCCCCGCGGTACCGCAACAGTACCGGCAGGGGCGAGCGTCATACGAAAGGGACGCTCTGCAGCGCAGCAGCCTCGCAAGCTGCCGAGGTTGCTTGCGTTACTTTCTTCATGTCCGAAAAAGTCCTACAAATCTATAACTGCAATATAGAACACCAGCCATGATGACTTTTTCACTGCTGCTGTGCCACTGCAATTTGGACATAAAACTACAGGAGGGTAAATATCCCAGTGAAATGGGGAGAGGAAAATACACTGGGAACAATGTCCCCGGGAAGTTGTCTATTCTTGAAATACAGTGGTGCTAGCAAGAGTACTGTTTGATCACATCAAACCATACCTTATTCCTTCCTTTCTCCCCCAACCCATGGAAGGCTTAGGATACATAAGATTGCTGGAGATCATGCCTTGGATTGACATGTCCTCCAAGTAAGACATCTCTCTAGAGTAAGAAGCCAAGGTTCCTTTCTCCCACCCTCTCCAACCACATGCCAGTTTTTTTACCTTGAGTGTCTTGGAAGATGAGGACAGGAAAAGAGCTACAAGTATTCTTCAGCGCTTCCTCTCTGTGTCTTTTTGTGGAAGATTCAGGGGGAGCTTTATACCTCTTGCCTCCTCCTCTCCTCCCCCTTTCCCACCTCCACATAACTTATAGTGGACACTCTGATAATCCTGTGCAATCACTGAGTTCCGTTTCTCCCCCTAACAGCTTCTCTCTAAAACATTAGGCTGGCAAGAACTGGATTCCATTTGGGGTGGGGGAGTTAAACTGAGTGACTAATGACTTCCTTGTTTGTTTTCTGTCAACCCCTCAAGACAAAAAGGACAGAGGCATTGTGACCATCCTCCAGCTAAAAAAAGCAACAAGTGCATGGCATCCGCTCAAGGACTCATGGACCAGAATCCTCTTGGTGACACATGCAGGCAATCTTCTGTGGCTGTTGAGGACAGGAGTATCCTGCACTTCTGCCAGAACAGCCCTCTGCCTGCACCACCTACCTCCCTGCTGGCTGGGAACCCCTATGATCATTTAGGGGCTGTGGGTGGGGGTGGCCAAGCAGTGTCCATCTGTATTTCTGCAGCTGGATGCTCAAAGAAGCATGCATTGCCTTGGACCCCCTGGAGATCCAGGAAGATTATGTCATTGAACATTTGGCTGCAGCAGTACAGCAAGATGCTGCACACCTTGCCCTCCCCAGCCAAGGAGAGAGCCAGGAGGGACAAGGGAGAGCCAAACAGGGCAGGAGAGAGTCAGGACAGGGGAGAGCCAGGAGGGACATAAGTGGCTCATGTGAGGAGAGCTGTCTCTTAATGGAGGCTCTCAGCCTTGGTGTTAAGGCCAATTTATCAGTGGTGCAGTTGGAGCAGATGCTCCAGGGCTCTCAGTAGCTAGAGGCCTCATACTGTTGTTGGTGCCACACACAGACAGACACAGACATGGCACACTTACAAGCTTCTTGTACAGTGCATGCAAAAAGGACCTTGGGATTATTGCTGATCATAAATAGAACATGAGCCAGCAGTGTGCTGCTGCAGCAAAGAAGGTGAATGCTATTTTAGGTTGCATTCATAGAAGCATAGTTTCCAAGTTGAGGGAAGTAATAGTCCCATTATATTCTGCACTTGGTCAGGCCTCATTTGGAGTCCTGCATTCAGTTCTGGTCACCTCATTTTAAGAAGGATATAGATAAACTGAAGCATCTTTGCATTTTGAATCCAAAATGACCTGAACAGATTAGAAAGCTGGGCCAATATTAACAAAATGAATTTCAACATGGAGAAATATAGAAAAAGACCAGTGAGAAAGGAAAAAAATGGGTGGAGGGAAGAAAAGAGAAAGAACAGAGGGAAAGAAAACCAGGGTGATAGTGGAGGACTAAGAGATTTAACTTCTACTAGCTTAGCATGAAATCTGTGGGATGCGGTCCTATAATATGCCCCCAATTTATAACCATGCAGAGTGTCCTATCAATTTTAATCTTGGCTTGGTCCTTCACTTTGCCCTTACTGAAAAGCATCTCTTTTTACAGACAAAATGCCATCTCCTCTTTATTCCTTGGCTTCAATTTCCCTCAAACTGCACCTTCAAGGACCAGTTACCTACTAATACCTGGTTTAAATTTCCATTCTGCCCTTTCTTCTGCTCAGAGTCATAAAGGGACTGAACAGAGAACTATTGTCCAAACCTAAAGGAGGGAAGTTAACCATTCACTACACTCTGATACCACATACCTGCCAGATCACTTAGCAAAGGGGGGGGGGAGTTGAGAACAAGCCCCGTCTTGTGATCTCTCACCTTGCACCGTCCTTCCCCCACGGGGTAGCCAGCTAAGAACTAGGCAAGCAAGGAATGAAATAAAGCTAGAGGCCTTTTCTCTTTCATGGGTCCCATGGATCCAAATTGCTTCTACACAGTGGATAACTTCCAGGGTTTAATCCTATGACTGGCATCCTGTCAGTGCCATATGAAAGCTCAAGTTGTGCTACACCCAGGGAGTAAATTTTTGGACAATGTACATCCATTGTATAAAGCTGACAGGAGCATAAGTGGACTTGCACATGTGGAACCATTATGCATATAAGGTAGTGTATTAAAGTACGTGGAATAGTGTGTGAATGTGCATTGCCTCTATGCATTGCCTCAGTTGGGCATTTCAATTGCACAATGGGTTGTCTTGTCATCCATGTACACTGACCATTGAGCCACATACATTGTGCTATATAACTCCACCGGTGGATATTTATGCTACCCTGAAGCAATGCAGGATTTCAGCCTATGTATGCCTATTCAGAAGTAAGCCCATTAGAGTCAATTAGATTTATTCCCAGGTGAGCTTGTGTATGACTGTAAACTTTAAGGGTCAAACTTGGCATTGTATTAAGGATGCATTTGAAGTTACAGATTGGATTAATTCATAATTGCTGCCCTGGAGAATGGAAGGTTTTGGTTTTGGTTAAGGATTGCAGTATATGGGGAGAGAAGTTACGCTTTCTTTTTCTTCCACTTGTTTTTCTGCTGCTCCAGAGACTAGGGGGTCGGTTCCACGGCAACTTTTGTTGCACAAAGTATCGCATTAGCGCACTTTTGATTTTGCATCGTGGAGTTCCCACGGTAAAATATCGGCTCCTGTTTAGTTCCGCGATGTAATTCCGAAGTGCTTATAATGTAGAGTATATTAATGTGCGAATTTCTACACATCGAAATATTTCAGTTCCCACGACATCGATATTCCGCATACTTTGACAACCCTACCTGTCAATCAACGAAGTACGTCATTCGTTCTAGACGTACTTCCTTCGGGAATTCCCGCCACCCGTACTCCCATTGGCCATCCACTTCCCCCCTCTTGGGCTTCTGATTGGGCATCTCGTCATCTTTTATGGTCTTTGTTCTCTTCAATGGTGCCAATTAAATTGTTGCAGCCATGGAGGTTTTAGCTACGCTCATTTCCTACTTGTATTTGGCTATTAGAGTTATGATCTCTAGTTTCCCTGTATTTCTGATGCATCATTTTCGATTTCGTGCGGCATTCTTCCGGGGTTCGGTTGTGTCCACGCTTAGCATTACTGCGGCTACTTTTTTCTAAGACATCGATATTCCGGTGACATACACGTAGCTGCTCCTGTACTTTCTCTTCCCCCCAAAGAGCCAGTAAATCAAGATTTCGGCATGACTCCAAGCTATTCCCCTGCCCCCCTTCTTTGTTCTCTGAACTGACTCCATTAGGAAAACGATAGATGTTTACAGGGATGCTTCAAAGCAGATAGGAAAACCGGATGTGTAGGCGGGTTTCTGTGGCGTCACTATAAAAAACCGCCCACATCCCTAATTTTAAACATCACGAATTTAAAAATGATGGACAGTTCCCAAATGCGATAATGCGCAAACTTGCGGCACTTTTTAAAAAAAGGCGGAAAATCAGCGGTGTCATTAAGTGCGCCACTTACGGGTGTTTTAGACCCCCTCCTTCCGAAAAGGGTGATGCAGATGCGGAACACGTGGGAACTATAAGAATTCTAGGTGAATTCTTTGAGGATTATTTTTGCTGTGTAAACGACCCCTAGGACACAGAGCAATGGGTTCAAACTACAGAAAAGAGATCCCACCTAAACATTAGGAAGAACATTCTGACAGTAAGAGCTGTTAGGAAGTGGAATACACTGCCTCGGAGTATGGTGGAGTCTCCTTCTTTGGTGGTTTTTAAACAGAGGCTGGATGGCCATCTGTCGAGAATGCTTTGATTGTGTATTCCTGTATGGCAGGGGGTTGGACTGGATGGCCCTTGTGGTCTCTTCCAACTCAATGATTCTATGACAGTTCTAAAGACAGATGAGAGGAGGGAAACTGACAGCTGTGATGTAGTAAAGCAGCCAGTGGAATATCTGATGTTCATGAGACATTGGTGGTTTTGAAAAGAGTATCCAGTATGTGTTAATGTATTCAGGAGACAGAGACACCTTGATAAATAAGATAACTGAAGGCATCAGAGGGGGACATGGAAAGAGACAAAAGGGAATGATCACATGTATGCTGTGATATGATGTTTAAAAGAGATCTAAAGGCAGACTATGAGGGCCAGCATTGTTTAGTGGTTTGAGCATTGGACTAGGACTCTGGGAGACCTGGGATAAGCCCCAGGATAAGGCAATGGCAAACCCGTTCTGACAAATCTTGCCCCAAACCCCTGTCTATGATAGGGTCACTTTACGGTCTCCACATGTTAGAAACAACTTGCACTCTTCAAATGCACCTATTAACCCTCAGCACACACACACACCCTAATGAGTAAAGTGTGTTTGCATGCATTTTCTAAATGTAAACAGTGGGTTTCCCACCCCCATTTTTCAGATGCGCTCATGTTGTCAAACACATTGTTTTCTTTCAGAATGATGGAAACCTGTAGATTTCTGACTGCAAATTACATCTGGTTCAGTGTGTCTGGCAGGAGTGGAGCAGATTTCTCACACATCTTCTTAGATAGAAAAGGCAAGTGAAGAACCCCAGAATCTGGCCTCTTCTCTCTTCCCCACCCTCAAACCATTACTCACCTTTTCTTCCCTCCAAACTCTAAACTACCCTCAAGAGGCTGTGAGAGCAGCTTTGCCTACCTCATTCACTCTACACAGTAATTCCTTCATTTTTTATGGTTGCTATTGATCAGTGAGGTGGCTGACAGAAGAGAAGTAATTCACCTTCTTTCTGTTTCTCTCACCTTTCTGGCTAAGATAGACATGCAGGCTGGGACAAATAATTTATTTTTTACACTTTTTCCCATTTTTGACAAAACGAGGGCAAATAATGGCTTGTGATTAAAAACACACAACAGAAAGCTATGTCATCAAATTACCTCCCCCTGTCCCCCTCCCAAAACAACAGGCTTCCATGTCAGTGGGACAATGAACTGATTAGTTAATTAATTAACTATCCCACCTTTCTCTCAATATGGGACTCAAGGGGTCTTTGGGTTTTAGTACAAACTTTAAAGGCACTATCCAAGGTGAGCCTAATCAAAACATAGATCAGTGCTTTGCACAGATCCTTTAAAGCTGGAACTAAAACTCAGAACAGATTCATCATCCCAGTGATCTGGGAGCTAATAGCTGCTGTATGCATATGTAGATGTGCATGTGCCTTCACATCGCTTGTTGACTTATAGCAGCCCCATAAATTTCATGGGATTTTTAAAGGCAAGGAATACTCACAGGTAGTTTTGCAAGTTCCTTCCTCTAAAAAAATAAGCTATAGCACCTGGTATTCATTTGAGGTCTCCCATCCAAGTACTAATCAGGGCTCACCCTGCTTAGCTTCCAAGACACAGTCGGCCCTCCTTATCCACAGATTCTGCATCCACAGATTCCACCATCCATGGCTTGAAAATATTCACACACACACAAAAATCTAAAAAGCAAACCTTGATTTTGTCATTTTACATAAGGGACGCTATTTTACTATGCCATTGTATATTATAGGACTTGTGCACCCACGGATTTTGGTATACATGAAGGGTCCTGGAATCAAACCACAGGGGATACCAAAGGCCCACTGTAAGCCAGAATCTGGTGCCTTTAGGGTATTTAGGCAGCAACAGCTGCTATTGTCTCCAAAAAGTTGCAGGAAAAAACTAGAGTCATTAGAATTCCTCTAGAGATAAATATTCAATTCATTATGCCCATTTGCTTAAATATATGCAGCAATGTCTTGGATTCAGTTTTGGACACACTCAGATTAAATCCATTTAAATCAGTAGAAATTCACTGCCTCTCAGATATACCGTAAGCTTTTTTGTCAATCTGAGAAATATAACTTTCTCAGCTCCCTAGCACCAAGCTCCTTATTTTTCTCCTGTTGGTCTGTTGAATAATTTGTTGAATGGTGAGTCAACACACAAATAATTCTAATGATTCAGTGAGTCTACTCTAGTTTGGGATTAACAGTAGAAATTAGGCCTTTTATGTGTTTAACTTTTTGTCACGGTTTTTAATGAGTTTAGTGAGCTGCAGTTGTAGCAGCATCTGCATCCAGCAGATGGCACTCCATTATAGCTTCCATCCCAGAAGATTCTCACAAGCTTGTATATTCTTTTGTGACATTTTGGTTGGTTTCCCTGGAACAGCCTTTCTCAACCTTTTTATCCTGGAGGAACCTGTGAAATAATTTTCAGGTCTCAGGGAACCCTTGCATAAACATTATTTTATATACGGTACTGCTATTGCTTTCTCCCCACCACCACAATCTCTTGAGGAACCCCTAGCAACCTCTTGGGGAACCCCAGGGTTCCAGAGGACCCTGGTTGAAAAACACTGCCCTGGAAGGTTGGCTGAGAACAAAGTGGAACAGAGCATTACTTCAGAGGAAGAACTGTCTACTTTAATACAGACGACTGAGGCAGGGGAAGTTATGACACTAACAGATGAGGAGCCTAGTATCTCAAGTCCTGTAAACACAATGCCATGTTAGGCTGGAATCTGTTGTATATTTACAGTGGGCCCTTAGTTTCTGCTGGGGTTTGGTTCCAGGAAACCCCCATGGATACCAAAATCAGTGGATGCTCAAGTCCCATTATACACAGTGGCATAGTAAAATGGTATCCCTTATATAAATGGCAAAATCAAGGTTTGCTTCTTGGAATGTATGTGTGTATGTATGTATGTATTTGGAATATTTTCAATGCAAGCCCAACAATTTATGGAGTGGTTTACATCCATGGCCTAGACTAGAAATGGACAACTATCTAAACTGCAGGGGCTTTACAAATGGCTTTCACAAGATCTACGAGATTATCAGATGTGGCTAATGTGGCGCCAGAATAATGCCAACGAAACACAAAAGGATACAAATATCACATGATGTTGTCCTTTTGTATTCTGCTGTTGTTATTCTGGCATTTCTTTTTACTGACAGGCCGGAGCTGTAAATTGATCGCCCATCCCGTTTTGGTGCCAGCATGGCTGGCGTGTGAAACTTCAGGCCATTTAACTCACATGAATGCAGAGTGAATGGTCGGCCAGTGTGAACACTTCTGGGTGAGATCGCAACATTCAGGTAAGTTTCACTCTTTTTATGACCCTACCTGGGTTACTTGGGACCTTTAAAGTGTGTTTAGGTGCTTGGTGTAACTTTTTATGTTTTATTTTTAAATTCCCCACGTGATGAAGTCTCATGGGATTTCATTGCCACTGAAGCCTTTACCAGGAAAGCAGGGAAGTGCAGTGGGGGGGGGGCATTCTTTTGCCAGTATAAAAATGGATTTTTTTAATGCCAGCAAAAGAATGTTTAAAGGGGAGCATCTGATAAAGTCCCTAGATATACTGTGTACACACATGCACATGACTCCCCCTCCCCGGATATTTTGTTACTTCAATTAAACTTCCAAAAAAAATGCTCATTTCTCCCACACCCTTACCCTCTAGGGCAGGGTTTCTCAACCAGGGTTGCTAGGTTGCTAGGGCAGGGTTGCAAGATATTGAGATTGGAGGAGAAATAAACATTTTGTTTTAGTTGTGGATATAATAATTTTTAGGCAGGGGTTCTCTGAGACCTGAAAAGAATATGAATATGGTACCAGCCTTCTGCTATGTGTTTCAGTGTTCTTTGGGGAGATGTAGAGTAATGTTTCTTTAAAAGTATTCTAATGATACAAATGCCTTGTCCTTATAATGATTAAAATCTTATCGTCTCTAATTGGCTACAAATGTATTTAACTACGGATGTATAGGCTAGCAACTTATACTGCTTTAAGATGGACTATGTCGGAACGGTATCTTTGAAGGAGGATAAAGAGGTAAGCGGAGTGTTGGTTATTTATTATATAATTATATGTATAATTTGTAAATTATAATATTACATTTCTAACCAATTGAGGGTGCGTCTATACGATCATAAAAAAATCCGTTTGGGGGGTAAAAAAATACGAATAGGCTGTTGTTCATATGCATACGAACCGCCCACATGATTTTTTACCCCAGTATACACCGTATGACTCCCTCTTCCCCAAGCTGGCTGGAGCGAGCAAGCCAAGCGGTGGTTTTAAATCTCCCGCCACTTTTTTTTTTTAAGTTTCCTGCTTTGCGGACAGCCGGTTTTCCCTATTTACAATATAAAATAAGAATAAACATATATAATTCACGGACTTACCGGACTCTTGCTAGCTGGGAATCCAACATGGCGGGCGCTCCCAATTCCCCTCCATGTTAGCCCTGCCCCCTCTACTCAGCCAGCCAATCAGATTACACAGCCTGTTCGTATGTGTGCAAACGGACCGTACAGACCCGTCAGCCATCCAAACGGCGTATGGATTTCTCATCGTGATCCACTTTCCCTCCCGGACGCCGCATGTGCGTATTTCAGGGGGGGAAACCGAGGCCCCCCTCTTTTGGATGTGTGTGAATCCGAACGGCCATGTGTACCAAAGCGCGAACTTCCACACGCCATACGTATTATTTAAATTGTGTAGACGGGACCTGAGTATAGGTGACATTTACATGAAGCCAAGCTAAAAATAAAAGAGCTTTAATCTAATGAGAAAGAGTCGAAACGGCCTCAGATTTGCTCTAGAGGTGGCCATCTGGGAATGTCTGTTGTGCCAAACAAACAAGATCTGATGTATTAGCAATTATTCTATTGAAATCATATGTCTAGAGATATATTGCTACTCCTCAGAGAATGCCAGCCACAGATGCAGGCGAAACATCAGAAAGAAACTATTCCAGAACTCGGCCTCACAGCCCAGAAAAAACCCAAGGAAAATCTAACCTGGGTGACTTTCAGAAGGGAATGAAAGTGGTTAGTATTAGTGTTAGTGTTGTTAGTGTTAGTATTAGGGTTAGGATTAGGAAAGTGGCCACCACTAACTAACACCTCTGTGGCCTCCACCAAGGGAAGGGCTATTTTGCCACATAGGGGACTGCCTTCTGCCTGCTGACTCAGGGCTTGGCCTAGAACGACGCGCCACGCAAGACTCATATAAAGCCTGGACGCACTCGCCCAGATTGCTCTCCACTTCCTGGCAGGAATGCATCTGAGCTCTGCTTGCAGATCAATGGGTGGCTGGAAACCTGCTGCCAGGATCACCGAGCACCTTGTGAGATGCTTGAGGCCTGGCCTCCCAGGTGGGAGCCATGACAGACTTAGGTGCATCCAGAAACCTGATGGCTGTGGCGGACTTTGCCAAACACAGCTGTGTCCCCATGCAGCATTTGCAGGTGCCTCATCCTGTGGAGACCAGGGATGGTCATCTCCTACGTTCCAGACCCATGAAACCGCTGGTTTATCACTCGCGCTCCAGGGCTACACTGGGCAGCTCTGGTTCTATCTGGCAGCAGTGCCCCATTTTCCTTGGTGACGTCAAAGCTCAGCTGGCATGATCCCCCTCT
Source organism: Gambelia wislizenii (assembly GCA_030847615.1). Classification (NCBI taxonomy): domain Eukaryota; kingdom Metazoa; phylum Chordata; class Lepidosauria; order Squamata; family Crotaphytidae; genus Gambelia; species Gambelia wislizenii. The sequence goes on along the minus strand of JAUMIR010000006.1, from coordinate 29,509,643 downwards.
CTCCTGGTCCAGCCGCGAGGTGCTCTTTGCATCGGAGTTTTGCCAGGAGCATCGATGGCAGGAACGGGCACATGATGCACAAGACTTGTAGCCAGCAGAACCTCCTGTCTCATTGCCCACCAATGATCGGGATATCCATTGCCACTATGGGCAGGTGTGTTTCATGAATTCCCATAAGCAGCCCTGAGGCTCATCACCAGCCGCTTCCTCCTCCTCCACCACCCCTCCAGGTGTGGCTGCAACAAGGCCTATCATCTTTGGGCAGGGAGAGAAGAAGGGCAGAGGCAAAGACAGACCCACAACGTTGCTCCCCACAGCCAAGAGTCTATTGTTTTGTCTTCTTGCAGATGACTCTCCCTGGGGCCTGGGAAGATGGAGAGCAGCATTAACTGGCAGAAGAGGCATCTGTCATTGCTGAACCTGCTAAAGGTTTGATGAACATTTTCTAAGATGCAAAACCTTTATTCAAAAAAAAGAGAGAGAGAGAAACAGGATGGAAGCATTGACTGTGGAGACAGTTAAAACCAAAAAGAGGGCAAGAAGGAGATCGACTGTCTCTACGGATCTCTGGAAGAGAACATATAAAAGGAAAATGGAGAAGATTTTCCCCAGTGAGATGCTGAGGATCCCCTTGCAGTCTGAACAAAACAAAAAGGTGAAGGCCACAACACGTGGGATTCTTCAAACACACTTCAAGTGGAGCTCTTTGGAAAAGAGACCCTAAAAGAGGCATATTATGAGGATGTGGAAGAAGTGCCAAAGTTGTTGACCTGCCTGAAAACATCTGGGATAACAGCCTAGGCAGAAATATCTCCTGGAGTTTAAAACCAGCTCATAAATGAACTTCCCGGAGAGAGGAAAGGCAGAAATCCAAAGGGTTTGGGGTAGGAAGTCCACAAAGAAGCAAAGTGATGTATTCCCACACCTTCCCTATGGTTTTCCTGCATGGTGGAGCGTGTCTCGAGGAGAGTGGCAGAGACAGCAAAGCGTCTGGAGAGTGGAGACCTTGCGAGGAGGAATGGCAGAGGGAGAGTTGGGAGAGCAGAGAAGACAAGGGCTGAGATGGTAATACCCATCTTGGAATATCCCAAGGGATCTTATCGTATGAAGAAAATGGAGGGATCGTTTGTGTTCTGCTTGTGCTGCTGCTCATGAGGAAGTGGTACCTGAACTCAGGTGGATCCAGATAACATTAACTGTTGGAGGGGGGAGCGGACCCACAGGGAAAGCATTGACCTCTCTCCTTCACTGCGGGTTCTGAAGTAAAGATGAGGCAGTTGCTTCTCTGGATTTTCGGCGTAGGATCAGGGAATGGACCAGATGGCCTTTGGAGGTGCAGCCCCACCCTCACCACCAGCTCCTTCTTCTCCTCCACCACCACTACCCCTCTGGGTGAGGCCGCAGCAAGGTCCAGACTGGGAACAAAGCCCATCATCCTTGGGCAGGGAGAGAAGAGGGAAAGAGAGGCAAAGATGGCCCCACAACTTGGTTCCCTGTAGCCACCCATGAATGCTGGCTGCATCGAAGCATTGATCCAACACACCCAGGCTCTGGCTGAGGGGGTCAATCAAATTGCCACAGCTGGGCAAAGTCTGCAGGCACAATGGAACCAGCTGCCACTGCCACCATTGCCTTCTTAGCGCAAGTGTACTGTGTCTCTCCCACAGAAATTGGACTGCTCCCAGATCAAGTCCAGGCCTTGGAGGTGCATTGCAGGCTGTATATGCATCTCCGTCCTGAAGACTTCCCCACGGACCAGGTAATGGTGGCCTTTATCATCAGCCTGCTGACTGGTCCAGCCACAAAATGGTCTGCTCCCTTTCTCCATCCATCAAACCATCCCCTGACTAACCTGGCTGACTTTCGGAAGGGAATGTGAGGGGTATGGGAGGCCCCTGTGAAAGCAGTCACTGCCAACCAAAGTCTCTGTCACCACCACCAAGGGAAGGGCTGTGTTGCCTCGTAAGCGAGTGCCTTCTGGCTGCTGGCTCAGGGTTTGGCCTAGAACGATGCGCCACTGCAGGACTCGTATAAAGTCTGGACACACTAGCCTGGATTGCTCCCCACTACCTGGCAGGAACTTATTTGAGCTCTGCTTGCAGATCAATGGGTGGCTGGAAACCCACCGCCAGGATTGTTGAGCGTCCGCGTCTAAGACTGCACCTACCTCCAGGGTTCCCGACTCCCCATTCATACAGCGTGCCTCCTTGTTGTCTGATGGAGAAGAGGAGCCCACACGGTTCTGTGGGGTGCAACCTCGACTATCCCCAGAAGAGAAAGAGTATTGCCAAAGGGAAGGACTTTGCCTGAACTGAGGGACTTTGGGCTATTTTTCAGGGACTGTCTTGAGAGAAGGCAATGCCTCTTGCTACTGGGAAATGGGGCTACCCAGGGCTAAATGGTCTCTTTGGCCTGGATGGTGAAGTCTGGTTCAACCCCAGCCAGGAACCTCAATACACTAAATGCACCAGATCTCCTGCCTGATCTTGGAAGCTAAGCAGGGTCAGCCTTGGTTAGGACTTGGATGGGAGACTGCTAAGGAACACTATTTGAGAGGAAGGAACTGGTAAAAACCAGCTCTGAGGATTCCTGGCCAAAGAAAACCCTGATTATTGGGTTGCAATAAGCATGAGAGAAAGGTGCCTTTTTGGACTGCCACTCCCATATTCCTAAAGCCAGGGGATTCTAGTCCTTAAAGGGGACTCTGTTGCATGTCCCACCACCCCGAGAGGCTAGATTGGTGAGTGCTGAAGTCAAGTCACCGGGCATTAATTGAAGCAGCACCTCAGTTGCAGAACTCCTGCCAACGGTCAACAGGCAGGCTCCATCCTTAACTGAGCTTATGGCAAGTAGTCAAAATTGCATTTGTTCTATACAGCCTTTGGTCCTTAACCCCAGTGCTGCTTTTGGGACTGCTGTTGTTATGTGCTTTTTGGAACCAGATTTTAAAGAATTATTGGACTGGATGGCACTTGTGGTCTCTTTTAACTCTATGGTTCTGTGATTTTTCACCTGTAGTGCATTTCCTCAGAATTTCTGGTTTGCTAAGAGGCAATAAATATATGGCAGCAGCAACAATGACAATATCCATTTAAGACGCTGGTTCCTAACCAGATATAGGTCTTCAACTCCCAGAATCACTTGCAATTGGTCATGCTGCCTGGGGCTTCTATGGAAATCAAACATGTGGAGTAACACCTTCTTAAACCACTAGTTTAAGAGCTGGGTAAGTAGCCACTGTGATGTTTTGTTCTGAATGTATTTGGGATGACTTTATGTAGCTACACCCTACAGTTCCTAAATAGCTTATCAATGCAAGAATGTTTTTGGCATCACCCATCTGCTGATTGTTGATGACTACTGTTAAGATAACAGTATTTATTTGTACTTTTAAAATTTCATATACTGAATTATTCACACGTGAACTGGGCTCCATTGTCACTGTTGACAGTGTCAGTATGCCATATCTAGAAAGATGTGATTTATGATTATTATTGAAGGGGTGTCACACTGAGGATGGAGCAAGCTTGTTTCCTGCTGCTCCGGAGACTAGGACATGGGGCAATGGATGCAAGCTCCAGGAACAGAGATTCCACCTCAACATTAGGAGGAACTTTCTGACAGTAAGAGCTGTTCTGCAGTGGAACACACTCCCTCGGAGCGTGGTGGGGTCTCCTTCCTTGGAGGTCTTTAAACAGAGGCTGGATGGCCATCTGTCAGGGATGCTGTGATCCTGCTTCCTGCGGGCAGGGGGTTGGACTAGATGGCCCTTGTGGTCTCTTCCAACTGTACAATTCTATGATTCTAAGAGTGGCAGTCCAAAAAGAAGACCCTTCCCCAAGCCCAGAAGGACTGCCAATGAATAGCAGGTGCTGGAGGCAATATTGCAGAGGAAGAAACTGGTCCAACCCCCTCTGAGCATCCCTTGCTGTAAGGAAACCCGAGTGCTGACGAGGCCAAAGCTGATCGGGGCGGAGACCTCAGGGACAGCCCAGAGAGGCGGGGGGGGGGGCGTCTGGGTGGGCGGCCCTTCTCCCCTTCCCTGCCCAACCCCGGCTGGGAAGATGGCGCCTCCGTCTGGGCTGCACCTAGTCCGACTAGCACTGAATGCTGCCTCCTTCCTCTGCGGGATTATCTGTGCCTCTGCCCTCACGGTCACCCAGGTGAGGAAGGGGCACCTAGGATGGTGGGTGGGGGTCTGGGGGTGCAGACTGGAAGTGGAAGGACAGGAACCGCAGGAAATCTCCTCCTCTTCTTCCACCCCGGCTGTCAAACTCTTTGAGCTAGTAGCCTCTGAACACGTGCAGAGCGCCCGGGACTGGGTGCCGGTTTTTCTGGGGGGGGGGGGATGCAAGCTAGTTGCTTATTCCTTGGAGAAAGAAGGCGGTGTTGAGCATGTGCCGAACGCCCAGGGCTGAGTTCTGCTTGGGAGGAGGTGGTTTTCTTAGAATCATCCTAGAGTTGGAAGAGACCCCCAAGGGCCATCTAGTCCAACCCCTTTATGCCCTGCAGGAATACCAAATCAAAGCATTCCCGACAGATGGCCATCAGCCTCTGTTTCAAAACCTCCAAAGGAGGAGGCTGCAAACGCACTCCAAAACAGCAGCATATTCTATTGCCAAACAGCTCTTACCGTCAGAAAGTTCTTCCTAATGTTTAGGTGGAATCTCTTTTCCTGGAGCTCCTGGGCATGTACAAAGTGCTCAGGGCTAATCTACTCATTGATGATGTCCTGGTTGATCCCTACCCCTGGGCATGTGCAAAGTGCCTAGGACTTTTGTTACTTGGGAGCAGGTTCCTCTCCAGGGAAGCAGACCATCTGGTTCAGCTTTGGAATAAAAAGGAGCTGGAAGAGAGGGTGCCCCTGAGCATGCTTAGGATGCAGCTATTTTAAAGTTCTGAATTTTGTGATCTTGGAAACTGGTTCCCCCTAAGCATGTGCAGAGGGGCTTTAGAATTGTCTGCCAAAGTTTCTAGTTTCTCCATTATAACAAAGCTTTGAAAAAAAATTACCTTTGGGGAAGGCAACTCTCAGCTGGCTGGGGGATTCTAGGAGTTGCAGTCCCCAAAGATAACTTTCCCCCTAAACTCTGGTTTAGAATATGAAACAGTTCCCTTTTGAAAACAGACATTTTGAAAAGCCCAGGTTGGCTTCTCCAAACCTCACTTTCCTCTTTTAAGTTTCAACTTCATCTCAGCAAGCGAAAGCCGTGTCATGTGAGTCTCTGCAGCATAGGGAACATAATGCTCATCAGCTGAGCACTCAGTGAAAGTTTTCAGCCTCCCTCCGGCCGTTGGCATTTCCTTCTCCTTCTGGGAGCTGTGCACACCGATACTTCCTTCCTCTTCTACATGGAACACTTCTACCCTCACCCCTAGCATCATGTGCTGGAGTGCTCACCGTCCCACAGGCATTCTCTGGATCACGAGTGTTCCCTGGTTTTTGTTGTTGTTTTTGCTCATGGGATGAACCACTGTAGTGGTGCCTCCCTCCCTTCCTCCAGGCCAAACCAGAAAAGCACTCGTGAGATTATGCACAAACAGGGGAAATGGTCAGGACCAATAGAATTCCCAGCAAAAGGAAATATTTCTGTTTGAAACTGGATCATTTGCCATGGCTCTTTGCTAGGGAATCCTAGGATTTGTAGTTTGGAGAGGCACTAGTACTCTGGCAGACAAGGCTAAAGACCTTGTCAAACTAGAAATCCCAGGATTCCATAGGAAGGAGCCATGGCAAATGATCCAGTTTCAAACTGGATTATTTGTGCAGTGTGGATTTGGCTTGTCAGACTATTGGTCGTGGGAAAAAGGTCTTTTTAATGGAAGTGCTGGAATTATATCCTTCTTGTTACATTGGGGATGTTCAGTGCTGTTTTTTAATAGAATAAGTTTGCTTAATTTTTAATGTAAATATTTACGTTTAACCAACGTCTCCTTTTTGGGTTATAATAATAGGTTTTCTGATGTATTTTGTTTTAAACTAAGTTGGGAACAGCCTTGGATTCTTCTATCAGGAGAAGGCTTTGAGAGGTGGGGGGGAACAGATGGGGAAGATGTGGGGTTTGTTTGTTTTTTGCCAACTTCCTAAATTCTTCCAGTTGTTTTTCTGGCCCTTTGCGATTATGGGTCCTCCTGTTATCTGGGCAACATAAAATTATGCAACGTAGATTGTGATATAGAATTGTGGCAGTCTTTCTTCAGGGAAATAATCTGTGTCTTTTTCTGTCCAGAAAAAGGGTCAGCCTGGAAGCGGGGGGGGGGCTGTTTAAGGGCCATGGAATCAGCCCAAAGAGCTCGTGCTGTCTTCTCCAGCTGCCTTTCCGTTTCCGCTCTCACCTCCATCTTTCTCTCCTTATTTTCTTTTCCAGGGAGAGTTTGGGGGCCGGTGCATCCTCTACGGCTCAGTGCTCTACAATGGGACCCTCAACCTAAGCACCTCCAGCCCCGTCTCCCTCTGCCACTTCGTCTCGGCTGTCTCTGTCCTGACCGCCATCTTGTCCTTTGTGCTTTTGCTCCGTGGTATCTACCGTGCCTGCTTTGGCGACCAGCAGCCGTGAGTGGGGACATTTGAGGTATACTTTAGGACAGGCTGTGGGGTGCTGGCTTGATTCTACATGACAGCTTTCGCCTCCTGTCTCCCCTGCAGGGACAGCGTGTGGGTCAAAGGCTCCTTGGCAGTTTCTGCTGGTGTTCTCTTCTTCTTGATGGTCTCAGCCTGCATCCTTCGGGTCGGCATGGACGCCTTCTGTGCCTCTATTCAGAAAGCTGTAGCAGCTGCAAGGCAAGTTCATTTGAGGGTGCATGAGTGTTGCACTAGGACTCCGGAGAGCAGAGTTTGAATCCCCACTTGGTCATGGAAATCCACCTAGGAGGCCTTGGGCAAGTCACACTCTCTCAGCCTTAGAGGAAAGCAAAGGCAAACCCCCTCCGAACAAATCTTGTCAAGAAAACCCCGTGATCGGTTCACCTTAGGATTGCCATAAGTCAGAAATGACTTTAAAGTACACAATAGCAACAATTAAATGTTCTGCATTAGGTGCCCATCACAGTTAACTAAGTAACCTTTCCTGGCCTGAGTTTCCTGAGCCTGACAGACACATCTTTCCCCTGTGCTCATACAGCTGAGGAAAGTAGATTTGGAGGGGAATTATTTTGTGGCAGTAGTGCCATAATCATGACTAAATACAGAACAGTTACCTAGGTTTCCTAAGCCATATGGGCCTATATACCCTAAAGGCACCAAATCCCTTCTGATCTTGGCAGCTAAGCAGGGTTGGCAGCTGGCTAGTACTTGGATGGGAGACCACCATCAAATGCTAGGCTGTATTTTAGAGAAAGCAAATGGAAAAAAATGCCTCTGAAGATTCCTTGCCTAAGAAAATCCTATGAAATTCTTGGGGTTGACTTGAAGGGACAGACACACATGCAAGACCTGACCTTGGTCCCTTTTCCTCAAATGCTGCACACTAGAACTTCTAGAGGATGGGAGAAGGTGCCTTTTTGGACTGTCACTCCCAGAATCTATGCTGACTGTGGGATTCTGGGAGTGAAGGAACTGGCAAAACCCCCTCTGAGGTTTCCTTGCCTAATAAACCCCTAGGAAAAATTCATAGGATTGCCACAAGTCAACAGATGACTTGAAGGCACATGTGCATGCACACAACCGTTTTGTATTCACAACTGCTGCTGTCTATCAAGATCTGTTAAAAAAAAACCTCACCAAAATTTCACCTGGCAGCTGAAGGATAGCAAGGAAGGAGTCATGGTTGGTGGGGCTATGCTTGTAGCTCTTTTCCAGGCACGTCTTGTCAGAGATCTCTCAAAGCCAATCCTTGAGAGAGGCAAGCTGTTGAAGAGGAATTCATGCATTCACTTGTTTTATATGTGTATGGTTTTTGCCCTGATTTCTCCCATTTTCCTAAAATTTGGGCTTTCAGTGGCTAATGGCTCAATTCCCCCCCACCCCTTTGTCACCTCCTGTGTAGCTGCCAGGAAGCTCAGCACCGGCCTTGGGTCCCTCCTTACCACGCCGAAAGATTTTACGACAACCTCTACACTGCAGAGGTGAGTGGTGTTTTAATGATGTTGGCCAACTCCATCAAATCCATTCCCCACCACCCCTTCTCTTGGATCTTCCCAATTTACTGTTTATAAGTATAGGTACTCACAGTAGAAGAGAGAGCAGGAATGATGACGAAAAAGTACTAGGGGGGGGGGGAAACCTGGATGTATCCACGCCATACCTTCCAACTCAACTGTGCTGATTGGACCCATACCATGCTCTGGAAAGGATCAGAAGGCTGTATCACCACCACCACCACCATCATCATCATCTTTTATTTCTATAACTTTACAAGGAAAAGAACAAACAAAACAGTTCCCTGCCCTCAAGCTTACAATCTAATGAAGACATGATTGCAAAAGGAAAGGGGAGGGCAATAAGGGAAAGGATTAAGTCTAGTATTCTCTTCTCTCCCTCCTTGGCCAGGGCAATGGCAGTTATCCCCCATGCACCATCAGTGCCAACAAGTATTATAGTCCATCAGCTAAAAATGTTAGTCTCCTCCCTTCCTAAATATTATTTTGTTCCTAACTACAAAATCCTTGCCAGGGAGGACTTGTCTCCATGAAGAGATGTGCACTGGAGGATGCAGGGAGGAAGAAGATGACCTTTTATTGTACCATCAAGTGTACAAAGGATGTTTGCCACCATAATCCCCTGCCTGAAGGAGCTTACAAATTAGTGGGGGCTGATGGCTTCCATGCCAGTGAGGCAGTAAATCCCATCCAAAACCCCAGTTTGGGGACCTGAAAAGCCTCTTATGAATTCCCTAACCCTCTCCAAGCCCCAGTTTCTTCCTTTAAAAAAAAGGTTGGCACAATTTTTAGGTAGTTTTTGCATGGAAACCATGTGGAAAATCCCCCAAATGTGTGAAAAGATGTTAAAATACCCTCCTCCAACCACTCCACCATCCTGGACAAACCCCCCACTATCCCCAAATGCCTTTGTTTTCATTTGTAGTCCTTCTCAACATTGTGACAAGAATTGACACTTACCTCACTTCTTGTTACCATTTTGAGAGAGACTGCAGAGGAAAACAGAGGTATTTGGGCTTGCTGCAGGGGCGGGGTGGGGAAATTGGCACCTGACCCACCCACCCACACACACACACACACACACACATATACTGCTTCACACTCCTGCTTTAAAACAGTTTTCCAAGGAACTAGATCTATTTGAGAGGTGAACACAGTTCAGCATTTTTGACAGCCAGACTGAAACGGAAGCCATCACCGAGTGGTCTGTGTTCCAATCTCAGTTCAACAACGAGGAGGGAAAATGGTGGCAATGGAGAGATGCGTGCCATTCAGACACACTAGACAGCACATTCAGAAGGTTAGCTAGAGGTGGGAATAAGGATGCTGGTAAGGCAAGATGTTTTTGTGCGACATAATTAATTGACTGAGACAGATAATTCATTGAAATAAATGTATGGGGGTAACCATTTAGAGGACTACAAAACTCTTGTTAGAAAGCCAAGCTAGATGGGCTAAAAATGGGCTTTAAAAATCTGCCCTGTTCTAGTGGCTGAGCCCTGATTCCTGAGCACCTGGAGTATGCATGTGTGTGGCGGGGGGGATTCTGGGAGCTACAGTCTAAAACAAGCCACATTGCTAAATTCTGCATCCTTGCGCATTCACTAACTTTCTTCCCTTTATGCCCTCAGGCGGCTGCTTGGGTAAATTTCTTCTTCTGGTGCCTGATGGCCATGATGGTGTTCATGGAGTGCTTCAGCAAAGCCCCATCTCAGCCATTCTGGGGCAGGGGCCAGTCACAGATCGATGAGACAGCACCCATCTTTGGGGATGGGACATTCAGGACTGGAGGATGAGACCACGGTGGAGGAGAAGCCTCTAAGGCAGTGGTGAATAGTCGTCCTTCTTGGAAGCCTTTCACATGTTACTTTCCATTCTCCTGTATGAAGACGACCTTCTCTCAGTCAGGACATGGCTGCCTCTCTCTTGTCATTGTGTCCAGAGGGAAAAACTTGCTGAAGGAGCATCTCTCAACACCTGAGACTCAGTTGCTTTCTACAACAAAGTGCTGGGAACCTGAAAACTGCTTTTTGGCTGCCTCCTCTCCAGACCCCCAGCCAGCTGCTTTCTCTAAAGTGACCAGCTATTACACTGGCAACACAACCCTGGTTTGGTCGCCCTGCTGGTTCAGGATATGAAGCAAGTGAAATGACCACACACCAATCCTGGGCTTGAAAAAGAAGGCTATTTTATTAATGATAGCAGATAGGGAAGCGGAATAGGCATACTCTCCTCAATCAAACAGACATAGGAAGAAAGCAAGAAGATACATACATGAACAAAACTACTCAGAGTTGCACGCCGCTGCGAAGCACCAACCCTTTGTCTGACATCACCTTATATATGTTTCTCCTACTGGATCTTCGAGAAAATGGTGGAGAGGAGGGAAAACTTCCCCAAGCCACTTAAGAAGAAGAAATTTTCTCATGCCAATTATCGTACCAGGTGCCAGGATGTATTGAAACATCTTTATCTCCTTGGCCGTAAGATGACATTCTCATCCCCTCCCACACCCTCCAGCTGTGGAGAGAAACCTCTCCTTGACCCATTCTACTATAGGCAAACAGGGCCTAGAGTGCCAAATGCAGCCTGAACCAATTTTTTGCTAGGCCATGTACGTGGAGCCTAACACCAGCTTTTGCTGGAAGAAGAAACTTTCCGCACAAGCATCCAGGTTTCTCTTAGGGTCTGTCTAAATGTTGAAAATACTCATTGTTGAATTTGAGGAGAAGGCTACCTGTCCTAACAGGATCCTCCGGTGTGTCGACATAGCCAGAAGGAGGGGTGGGGAAGGACAAAAACTTGTGAGAAAAGCCTTCGCAGCTTTTCTCATAGTTTTTTTTTGGGGGGGGGAATGAGGGTGTGTGCATTCCCCCTCATTAGGACAGTGTTTCAATAGAAAACAGGAAGCACCACCCTAATTGGCTGGACAAGCACAGGGATGTGTGGCTTGCTAACAGGCTAAGCACTTGCAGCCGCATTTTCCCCCCTTAGTGACCAATTGGAGATCAAGGAAGGGGGGATGGTGGCTGCCATCCTCTCCCCTTCCCAGGTTCCCTGCCACCCTGTCCCCCTTGCTACCACCACAGAGATTGACGAAGGGGGATGATGACTTCCATCCTCTCCCTTTCCCCAATTCCCTGCCACCCTCTCCCCCTTGCCACTGCCATGGAGATTGAGGAAGGGGGGTTGTCATCCTCTCCTCTTCCCCAGTTCGCTGCCACCCATCCCACATGCCACCACCATGGAGATCGAGAAAGGGAGTAGGGTGGCTGCCATCTTTGGATGCGAAGCTTATGAGGCTGCTGGGAGCAGAAACACCATTAAGACAAGTCACAGCTGCTGCGACTTGCTATTACTGTAGGGCATTACTTTTCGGGGGGCTCATTTAGATGCAGTGGACACAAAATGTGCAGTTGGGGGTGGGGGAAATGATGCAGTTGGAAAACAGAGAACGTGCAGTGAGGAAAGCAGGAGAGAAACAAGGCACATTAAGTGCAACAATCCCTCAGCATAATTATCCACATGAACCCATCCCACACAATGCTCCTGCAGCATAGCAACATTACACAATGTGTAGCAACAACTGGGTGCCAATGCGTAGTGCACAAACATAATGTGCAGTGTTGCTATATGTGCAGCTCTGCTTCTGCTGTGCTCAGCAGAATACATGGGCTGCGTCACTACAAATTATTCACCCATCATGCGTAGCGTGACTTAAATATGCATCCATCACTAGCAGAATGCCAGCCTAAACTTTTTAAGGGCTTATGATGCACTCAGGTGACAGGGACAGTAAGTGCATGAATTTGTGCTCTATTTCAAAAATTAAACATAATTTGTTATTTAATTAATTAATACCAAACCCTCCTGCTCTTCACCTTCTGGGAAGATAACACTTTACCCAAGGTAGGCCACTGAGGAAGTGGAGCATCATTTTTTAATGCTCCTGATGTTATTCAATGCCACTTTTGTTAGTGAATTGAAAGGTTGTGCAGGTATCAGCATGCATCCATGCACTGTGCTGCTGCACGCACAACTCTGCTTCCACAACCTTGAATCAAACAGAGTTGTTCTGCATTGGGACAAAAATTTCCAACCAGTTCTGCAAGGGAACTGATGCCTACGTGTGGCAGCCAACGAGACACTGGCCTTGGTTGCACCCTTGCAAAGCTGGGGGGAAACAGAATATATCATAAAAGCAGAGGCAGAGAGATGGGGTTTTATTCTTAGGGAGATGGAGTTCAGGCAGACAGGTTCTGAAGCTGACAGGGTGTGGAGCTGTAAGGCTCATCTGTACGACGAGAAAAAACGTGTCCCGCAGTAATAGCAAGTTGCAGCAGCTGCAACTTGTCTTGATGGTGTTTTTGTTCCCAGTAGCCCCCATAAGCTTCACATCCAAGATGACAGCCACCCTCTTCCCTTCCCTAATCCCCACAGAGACAGCGGCATGGGGGAACAGGGAAGGGGGACAGCCGCCCTCCTCCCTTCCCCAATTGCTCGCTAAAGCGGGGCGAAAATGGTGGGTATGGGTGCTTGCCCTGTTTGGTAGCCCACCCACCCCCGTGCTTCAGCCAACCAGGGTCATGCTTCCTGTACTATCAAACTGCTCCCCTAATGAGGGGGAATGTGCACCCCGCTAGCTGTTTTTCAAAAACTCTGGGGAAAGCCATGAAAGCTTTCTCTGCGTTGTTGTTTTTTTTTTGGGGGGGGGGCTTCCGAATAAGGTGCCTTCATGCTGGTTACCATTAAGATAGGTAGCATTCCATATGAATCCCATGAGGATTTATTTCACCGATTAGACACCCCATAGAGACAGAGTTTAGGATTTGAACATGAAAGGGGGACTACCTATGACGTGGAGGAGTCTAAAGAACAGATTATTACTTGATTGTATCTTCCTATTATATTTAATAAACCTATTGTTGTTCTTTTAAACCTGTCTCTGGCTGTTTCTCAAGGCTGAATGGGACTCAGGCCATGCGTACCAAAACAAAAGAGTCCCCACAGCCCCGAGGCCCAGCAGCCCAGTCCAAGAAGAGAAGAATTGAAGGATGCCAGAGATTGTGTTAATGTTTATTCACAAACTGTTTATTTTTCTATTTACAAAATAGAATAAAATAAAATAAAAATAGTTCAAAATCTTGTTCATCGATTGCTCACCCTGCACCTTCTGGCCTTCCTACTGGATATTTGCCCCTCTTCTTCTCCTCAGCTTCTCGGGGTGGGCACCACCATCTGTAGGGCACAAACACACACACAAAAAGGGTTAAAAATTGGGAAAAGAATCATAAAGAAATAAGGGAATTAACAACATTTGAAAATTTGGTGGAAAAAGGTGAAAAGAGGGATGATAATGAACGTATGAAAGGTATTACAAGTGAATTATATAAAATATTGATAAAAAATAAGGGGAAAAGAGAGAAAGGGGAATATTTAAGGAGAATATGGGAGGAAGACATGAAACAAAAAATTGGAGATCATGAATGGGATAAGATATGGAAACAAAGACATCTAAAAAATATGTTGATACGGATAAAAGAAAATTATTATAAAATAATATGGAGATGGTATTTGACACAAGCAAGATTGCATAATATAGATAAGGATAACTCTAAATATTGTTGGAGAGGTTGTCAAGAAATAGGTATATATATGCATATGTGGTGGAATTGTAAATTTGTACAGCAGTTTTGGGAAATGGTTTTCATAGAAATAGAGAATATTCTGAATAGAAATATAGAAAGGAAACCGAGCATAGCATTGATGTCAATTTATAATGGAGAGAATGTGAACCAAGCAGAAAAGGATTTAATAACAAGTTTTTTAATGGCAGCAAGATTAATTATAGCAAGACATTGGAAAATGCAACTAAATGTACAAGTGGAAGAGTGGTATAAAGAAGTGTGGAAGATGGCAATAAATGATAAGTTAACATGTAGACTCAAAGTAAGAAGAGGAAGTTGGAAAGAAAGTGACTTTGATAAAATTTGGAAAGTATTTGTTAAAAAAGTATTACAGACAAAAGATGGGAGGTTACCTCCACGAGAAGAAATGAGATTCTGGAAAGATTAGGTAAAGGATAATGGCTCCGGTGAAGGGGAGCACTGAGGTGGTGGTGGGGGAATTAATATTTTTGAATAGAATTATAGTAAAGAATCTATGTTAACTTTTGAAATTAGTTAATAGAAAAATTGTGTTGTTTATAGTAATTTTAATAACTAAGTATTGATTGGATAATATAATGTATGATTATAAAATTAATAAAAATATATTTTTAAAAAAGAGGTGTAAAAAATGGCAGAGGAGAAAGAAAGACAACAGTGGCACAGCAGCTTCTCAAGTTGCTATTTATTTAAATAAAATTAGAAATACAAAATTGGCCCACAGCGCCCCCTACTAATAAAGCAACATTTTGGAATAACAAATAAAAACAGTTTCTTGCTGTGAAAAATGGTAACATTACCAGTTGTTTTTTTAAATTACCTGTAACATTTTCATGTTGACATCTCAAAGCACTGAAGTGTAGATAATCTAAATTCAGCAGAGACTATCTTCAAGCCTGATTGGTAAGTCTGCAGGAGATTTGCCCTTTCTGGCAATTAGTAGCCTCATGGGCCGGTTCCAGATCTCTAGGACTTGGAAAATCCCACACACAAGTTCTGTCCATGCTTGGATCCTGGTGCCAAAGGTGCTCCCGCAGCTCTATAGTGTGCATTTGGTGCACAAATACTTTGTGTACCTCTTCTCTAGGGGTGTGCAAACATTCAGCTGAACATTTGTGTTATAAAGATGCTCGTAAGAACCTGAGTACTTGCCTGGTCTGAAAATTGTCACAAACTCAGAGCTTCAAAAAGTGGCTTTTTTAGCCTAGCAGTCCCAGAATCCACAGTGCCCACCCTGGATGGGAGGTTCTGGGAGCAGCTCCCCAACCCACAAAAAGGGCCAAGGGCCTACATCATGAAGACACTGTGTGAAAAGTTCCACAGGCAGAACAAAGCTTCCTTCCCCTGTAAATCTGTCTTTTTCATGCTGCCTGCCCCCGTGGTGCCCAGGGAAGAACGAGGGAAGTCTGAGAAGACCCTGGCTGTGTCCCTAGATGCGTGAGGATGGAGGCCTTCCCTGGGACTTCCTAGAGGTCCTACAGCTGGACTGGCAAATTGTGGCCCTTGCCCTAGACCCCTGGGTGGCATTTTTATGGCCCCAGATGTCTCCTACCAGCCAACTAGATTCCATAGTCAGAGATGGAAAGGTAATCTCAATCCTGACCTGTAAAGAAATGGAGCCTCCCTCCAAGATAAAATTTAAGATTGCCACAAGACAGCCACTTCTATTGTCCCCCCAAAAGAAGCCAACATTTAGGAGGGGCTCAGATGCTCACTCTGCTCTCCCACTTGGGGACAATGGCAGTGGCTGTCTTCCAAGTCAGTGGTGTGGAACCACTCCATGTTTTAGCCTGAACTCAAGGGAGCACCCCAAATTTCAGTTTACAAGAGCTCTCTGATGTGCATAACAACCTGTTATCCAAAACAGGACCACCACCACCACGGTTAATTCAGAGTTAAAGTTTATGCTCAGCTAAACATGGTCTGGAGAGTCACTTTTAAAATTCACACTGAAACCCGGAGCACATTCCCTGTCCCACACTGACTCTGGAAGTTGGTGACACTGCTTACATGAGGGACACACAAACATCATCATCCTTCAGAGAGGCAGGTAGAGTGGATACGCCGAGTATGCACACTTTTTGACCGGTTTGATGGTCTGGCCTATCATGGGCAGTTTCTGGGTATAGCGGGTATGGTCCGGGCTATCATGGGCAGTTTCTGGTGTTGGGGTAAGCAGGTCTGGAAGAGGCGGCCCTTGCACGTCCTCTCCACCTGCCACCCGATGATAACAAAACTGAAGCAGGGCGCCCCCGGGGGCTGAAATGGCACTTCTGAAAGATGTCCCAGATGCCCGGGCAGTGGCCCTGCTGGCAGGAGACACTGCGGGAGCAGCCCAGGCTGGCCAAGCGGTGCAAAAAGGGGCACCTGCCCGAGAACTTGCCCTGGGGACTCTCCAAACAAAGCAAAACAAAACTGGAGTTGGAGTCCGAGAGCCTCAAAACTGGCCTCAGGAGCCATCTACAGCCACAATTTTCATTGTCAGGCCACCAGTGCTCATGTAACCCTAACATCTTACATTGTATTTTATGATAGATTTTAATAGTAACCTGCTTTTGAGGTCAACATTTGATAGAGAAGAAGGGTATAAAATATAATTAATTAATTAATTAATTAATTAATTATAAATGGAAGTTGAAAGTTGACACCAAAAGCAGACTGTTTCATGTTTTATATAATAAACACTCCTGTCTTTAGTCTGGCCCACTGTCTGGATGCAGAACAGGGTCATATACCCTCCAACATTTCACAGATGAAAACCAGGACATGTGTGGCCAAGAACATCAGAGTGTGATCAGGATGGTAAAAGCTATTAATGAAGAAGAACACACAGTCTAGAAGAAACTGCCACAGTATGTTTTCACCTAAGCTTACTGGGAAGGGCAAGACTCTGCTGCCTCCTCTCTCCTCTGTAGAGTTGAGTACAAATGATTTGTGCACTTTGAAATCATTTTACACCAAAGGAAGAAAATGGAAGACAAAATAGGAAAGGAGGAGGAGGAGGAGGGAGAAACTGGGATGTTTTAAAGCCAGCTGAAAAAGTGGGATGGCAAAGGATTAATTTGTGTTGTCAATAAGGTGTTCTGTGTCCTAGTCTCTGGAGCAGCAGAAAACAAGCTTGCTCCATCCTCAGTATGACATCCCTTCAAATATTTAAATATGGCTATCATGTCCCCTCTTAACCTTCTCTTATCCAGGCTAAACACACCCGGCGTAAGCCTCTCCTCATAGGGCATGGCTTCCAGACCTCCCACCATTTTGGTTGCCCTCCTCTGGACACATTTCAGCTTCTCAATATCCTTCTTGAATTGTGGTGTCCAGAACTAGGTTTTGGCACTGGGTTTTGTATACCACTTTTTCTAAAGTATGTATTTTGAGCAAATTTTGTACCCAGTTTTTCCTGTTATAGTCACTATTGTATGTATCTTTCCTTAATGCAGGCACCTTTGTCTAAAATGTTCCGTGATGTATGTGTTTTTGCACAATTTTTGTGCCAAGAAGGGCACTGTAAAATTCTGAGCAATGTGGAGTCTGAAAGGTAACTTTGTTCCCATCCAGCTATTAGTCTAGAAAATGCTAATTTGGTCACTTTGTGTAAAAATTCAGACCAACAACATTTCTTTAGCATCTCTCTGCTTGTCAGTATCTGTACATCAAATGAGGCGGTACCGTTTTCTTCACTTCAGAAAGGAAAATGTGTTGGGAGGGATCCTGCTACTATCAGTCATTATTCTCTTGTTTGTATGAAAGAAATGAATTTAATCAGCTTGGAGTAGTGAACCAAAATTATATCCCCAATAAAGTGATAAGAAAAGTGTATGGTTAACCTAAATCAATGAGCGTTACGATGGTGCGTATTGATAATTTTTAATACATAATGGGATGTGGAGAAATAGAAAGAGACAAGTGATGTGGTCTGATACTGGGTAGATTCAAATCCCCAATTAGGGTTGCCATAGAGAAAACTGGAGATGGCTCTTGTACCTTTAAGGGTTGTGCAGAAGAGAGAATTTCAGGAAGTTACCTGGATGCATGACAAGCAACACCTGCTGAAATTCCCTCTTCGACACAGCCATTAAAGACACAGGAGCCCTCTCCAATTTTCAATCTGGCAACCCTAGGCCAGTCAGATTTTCTCTCAGGTTGCTGTTCCTCCTGGAATTGTTGGAAGGAAGAGGGCCAGACGTGTGCCTTGAGCTCATTTGAGGAAAGACTGATTATAAATTAGAGGAGTTGGATTTATTTTTAAGATAAATAAATCTGTTATATGTGTAATTCAGTAAAGAACAGGGCCTACCCGTGTAGAACAACGAAGGGGTTTCCAGGTGAAATAAGGGAAAAGGCTCCTGTTCCTTCAATGGTAGTGTAGAAGAGGGAATTTCAGCAGATGTGGCTTATTATACAAGCAACACCTGCTGAAATTCCTCTTCTACACAACTATTAAGGAGACAGGAGCCCTAGCTTTTAGTTCACCTGGCAACTCATAACAGTGATATTATTCAGACTGCAAGTGTGGAGGTTTTGTTTTTTTCTTAAATGCTCACCCATGTAATAAAAGCTCTCTACAAATAGGAAAAAATGAGTGGAGAAGGTAGAGGGTTGAACTACATTATTGCTAGACTTGGAGGATTGTGGGGAGATATCGTCTTTAAAAATCATGTCATACCCTCGTAATTACAAATGGTAGAGTCCACACTCTTAAGTTCTACAGCCACATTCTCCTACATGAGTAGAACAGATCATGGTCAAGAAATAATGGGATTTAAACTACAAGAAAGCAACATTTTGGGAAAAGCTTTTGTTGCTGAAGCAGTTATTCATCCCTGTAACAAAGCCACATAGACCAGAGGGATTGTGGAATCACCTTTCTATTAGACTTTTCCACTAAAGTTTGGAGCATCTTTGGTTGTAGATGCTCCGAGTAAACTGTTTAAGAATGTGGAGGTGGATTGATTGGCTCCATGAATTTTGCTTCCCAGTTTAAAACTCTGTGGTCTGTTTGAGCCACTACTTTTATCCTTTGTATCTATGACACCCAAAGAGTAGGCCACCCAAGGCTAAGAATAAGAAAATGTGTCACTTTCTGTTTAAACTCTCAAGTTTCTTCTGTCCTTAAAAAAAAAAAAAGCAAGAAATGTGCAAATGTTGGTGAATTCTTTAAAATCAGACCACATTTGTACCACCCAAATTCAATAATTACAAAGTCATGTTGTCTTTGCTTACAATATAGCTGTTTTTAAAATATGGCAGTGTTAATTTAGTGCAAACATAATAGAATACATAGAAGTTTGAAACCCAGGTTTTTAAAAGGCTTTTTACAGGCCTTAAAAAGCATTGTGCCTAGATGCTTAAATCTATTCAGTGTCAGCTTCCTTCACATTCCAATTTGTTCATGTTTGCATCCCGAATATGAAGAGGTTTGTAAATTATGGTAAATTCCCATCAACAATGAAACCAAATGACTTTTCCGCCCATTTCTAATTCAGATGGCTTAAAAAAGCAGGAAAAGTTGTAATAGTTTTCTCCATTAAACTTGCTGTTTTATTGTGGACATAGAGAGAATCCATCAAAAATACATACATTTACATACATACACTCATAGTCTCTCACACACTCATACTGACACCCACACACTTTTATTTTATGTATAAAATAAAGATCAACCCAAAGTAGACGTAAGTGGGATCTTGCACCAGTGAATCAACACAGATGTCACTACAAGTACAACCTAGGTCACCACCAAAGATAACAGACAACCCACCTTGTTCCCCCCCCCCGGTACAGCACCCCCTACTGGTTTGTGGGAAGAAGGGGACATGACTTCATTTTAATGCTGTTATATGACAAAGAAGAAATAAAACCAAGAGACCATCTTTCTCACGCATCAGTATCTGAGAGAGAAAACTGAGGTGGGGAGAGGATAGGCCCTCTTTCACAAAAGGTTTCAGATTGTTTTTTAAAAAATGCAAAACAACACAACAAGATTGTAATATGTAAAAAGAGGCAGCCGATGGATCTTCGGCCCTTGAGCTGGAAGGCTGTCACCACATATAGGAATCATCATACCTATAGAAAACAAATAGAGAATCATGCCATTAGAGAGGTAGAGCAAAAGGGCCATAAGCACCCAAATCCATGCCTGGAAATGTTACTTCTTTGAAATACGAATCATAAAATCCTTCCACTGGCATGCAGGCTGGATGATTCTGGGAGCTGTAGTCTAAAAAATGTAACCTTTCCAAGCTCTGTTCCATAATCCAGAACACCAACACACCACAGGGAAGGTAGAATCAATAACAAATTCTTAACAGTTTAATATTTTCTGTATACCTTTTGGCAGGGCAATCCTATAGTTAGCTGTGCAAGGGGCTTCGACTTTCAGAGCCCCTAAAGCCTTGCTATGCTCATCCCAGCAAGACAGATGGGGTAATAGGATTTCTGTGTGTTTTACTTTCCTCCCTGTTTCTAGTTTCTTCTTCTTCTGGCAAAGACCTATAGCTGTTTTTCAAAGCTCATAGGAAGACCATTTTTTGGAATACAACACCCAAATCCAGTTAGCAGTGGGTTGTAGACATTCTAGTCCCAAAAGGGAAACATTCACAATTCTGTTCATTTGGTAAGGTTAGAGTGAAAACTGGAGAGGGCTCCTGTACCTTTAAAGGTTGCATACAAAAGAAAATTTCAGCAGCTATTGCTTGTTATCTTATGCATGACAAGCAACACCTGCTGAAATTCCCTCTTTTACACAACCGTTAAAGGCACAGGAGCCCTCTTGTTTTCATTCTGGCAACCCAGCTTGTGGGGGGAATTAGCTAACATACATTGGAAACTGCTTGGAGAGTGCCTAGCACACTATAAAAGTGATGCAAATGTATAGGTGCTATTGCTTAACCATTTGTAAGTCCCTCAAAGAGCCTTTATGGCTGAAGAGCAGGGTATAAAGACTTTAAAAAACCAACCCTAATTCCTAGGAAGTTACAGAGAGAAAAACATGTGTCTCTGAGCATGTGCAAAATATTTTTTTTCCTTTCCAGGTAGGGGTGGTTCTTAGGAAGAATGGGCAGGAGATTGGAAATACGTGCTTCCTGGACAGGTACTCTGTTCTTTGCCCAAACAACTTCATGTATAGGTTTTCCTTGGTTTTTTTCCAGGCTGTGAGGCCATGTTCTGGAAGAGTTTATTTCTGATGTTTTGCAGGCGAAACATCAGAAATAAACTCTTCCAGAACACAGCCTCACAGCCCAGAAAAAAACCAAGGAAAATCTATGGATGCTGGCCGTGAAAGCCTTCAACTTCACATTGAACTTGATGTATTTTATTGCTTGGACTTACCGTGATCTGCCATTGTGATCACTGTTGCTGCTGCTGCTATCTCCAAAAATAAGCTCTGACATCAAGGACTCTGGGCTGGATCTCTTGCCATACCTTGGTGGTAGAAGAAAGGGTTAATAATGGAGACTGTCATTTATTCCCTTAAAGAGAAAAAGTGGCTGCCTAGGCTTTTATTTCTTCCCCCAGACCAACCCCAGATTTTTTAAGCCAGATTTTAGAAGCCAGGCTGTCACGTGGATTTTGTCTTCATAGCTTAGCCCTAAAACATGTAGGTAAGTATTAAAAAAGACAATGACCCTGTGCATTTGCAGATTGATTGTCTAACTACTTCATTCACTTCCACATACCTGAGATGAATGGTAAAGAGTGTCAGGTATGGATTTCAGTGAGAACAGGGGTGGGCAAAGTGTGGCCCACAAGCCTTTTTCTTTTTTTTTTTTTTGGTGGTCTTGGGTGTAAAAAAGTCAATACTAGTTCAATTTTTGTTGCCCCAATATACCTTTTGGGAGGCTTGGGAGCATTTGTTGACACATTGGGGGGGGGGGAGGCTGGGCCATTTTATGCCCAGGTGAGGCCTTATTTAAAACTGACTCATTTCCTGTTTTTAAGAAAGGCAGAAAGTGGCCGGGGGTGGGGGGTCTAGAAACATGGCAAAAATTACCCCACACCCCATAGAGAGTGTTGGGGGACATTTGGTGACAAGTTTTTCTTTTAGTTTTTGGCAGTGGGGGTGCAAGGAGGTGCAGCCCTCCCACATCTTCTTGGGATCTGGGGGCTAACGCAGCCCCCTAAGCTTCCACAGTTGATCATCCTTGACATAAGCCCAGACCTGCTCAATTAATAGTTTAAGGACTATACAGTAATGGTTATGCTAAGCAACTGAAGCACAAAATCTGCGTGCATGATGCCTGAGGGGCCAGTTTGTGTTTGAACTATAGAGCTGAGACAATAATATCTCAGAAGCCATTTCTCAGAAAATTCCTGAGATGTTGTTGTCATCATCATTGTGGTTGTCGTTGTCATTGTCTTCATTCACAAAGAAGGTCACACTGCGGAAGTTTCTTCATATGTTCACCACCATTTCTTGGTTTTAGCCACCATTTCTCAACTCCCAACAATGCCCTGGAATGCTATAGTGTCTGAGCCAACATGGGAAAGTGCAAAATGGTGGCCACGTTGCTAATACTTCTGCCTTCACTTACAGCAGTAACAAAATAAAATAGCTTCAGGAAAAAGAGGATGTGTTCATCATCACCACCACCACCCCACATGCAAACACTGCTCATTGAGTGCCTCCGCTCCAAGAATCTGTTGGAGAATTTCTTCCTCTCCCTGCATAGGATTAAGCAAAAGTGCCCTCACCTCCAGCATAGAGCTTTCACAATTTTGTGTTGTCAATAAGATGTTCTTTTTTATTGACAGGCCAAGCCATGGTGTTTATTTCACATAATTGCAAGCGTGTGAAACTGCTCCCTTTTCTGCTGGTGCGATTTCAGCATCAGTGGGTGGCCCCCACCAGAATAGTTCCAGGAGATAACGCAAAAACTAGGTATGGGACTCTCTTTTTATGAACATCCCTGTTTTGCAAGTAAGTTTTTAAGTGTGTTTCAATGCTTGTGTGTTCATTTTGTTTTTTAATTTAGCTGTGTTTTTTTTTAAGCATGCTCATGTCTTCTCGCAAGAACCGCTGAGATCACATGCACCTGGCAATGCAGAAGAATGGGGCTGTTTTCTCACACTATTAAAGCAACGTTTGATAAAAAGGGTTATTTTGCCAGCACACTAATGGTTTAAGATATGGTGGCAAAGAAATGTTCTGGTGGCTTGTCTGATAAAGTCCAATGATTCTGGAGACCAGGGTTTGAATCCCCACTTAGCTATGGAAACCTACTGGAGGACCTTGGACAAGTCACACTCTCTCAGCCTGAGAGGAAGGAAAAACCCCTCCAAACATGTCAAGAAAAAACATGCCAAGAAAAAAACATGTCAGGTTTGCCTTAGGGTCATCATAAGGTTGGAAATGACTTGAAGGCATGTAATAATGACAACAAGCTCCCCTAAAAATAGGGTGGAGAATTTGAAGGGGCCATTTGTACACAGCACTTGTTTGAACATCTTAGATGACACCTGGCCAGAGGAAAGCAGAAGGACTGGTAGTACAAATTGACCATTAAAAAGCCATGTTATTTCTGCCATTCATTCTCAAGTCGAGGAATATGGAACATGGGGTGGGTGTTCATAAGTGACCCCTAGAGAAGTTGTACTTGAAATCTTTCCTATTGGCTTCTGCAGATATAGATGTGATATGGCCCTTCCATAGCTTAACAAAGCCATGCCCACAGCTTTTCCATGCTCACAACTTGGGCAGAGGGTGGTGGGGAGTTCAAGGAAATGATGGGGTGACAGAAAGAACCAGCCTAGAGAAGTGAGCCTATGCTAATAGCCTCCTTGGTTTGGTTTTCCAATTAGGTTTCTAGGAGACGGGAGCTAATGGGCTGTTCCTAGCAGCCCACACTAATGGAGAAGGTAGTTAATTGGGTGTGTTACAGTTGGGTTCTTCATTTGCTTCCTGAGAAGCTGCAAGATTCAGCAGTATTTTCAAGCCAAGATGTACACTCTTATGCACAGCCCACAGCTGTACCCAAGAGGGCTGTGAACATTTCAGGTGGATTTCACAGCAAATGAAAAGCTGGAATTTGTTCCACACATAGCTGAATGTTAAAAGCAGGCATAATATTAAAAGAGGATCCCTAGTGATGTCCTTCCAGTTTCACAAATGTGGATGGAGATTCATAGTATTGAGTCTAGCACAGGGAAATTGGTGGTCATCTCAATGAGGTGGTAAATCTGCTCTGAGTTTCAGACTGGACTTTAAATGGTCTTTCCAAAGTGCTGAATCATTTTCTTAAACTAGGTTCAGCACCTTGGATAGGTTCCATAAAATTAAAAACTACAACCCCAGTTACATTCACCACCCCACTAGATGCCACTAGCTGCCACTGGTCAAACATTGTACCAGCCCTCAGTTTTCTTTCCCACATGCCCACTTGTAACTACTGCTGATGCCACTAGCTACAGCATATTAACAGGGTGTATTTGAGGTGGGTACTTGAGAGGAAGATGTCTTTAATCCATTGGAGCCCTATACTCCAAGCAAAAAAATATTTCTTCTGTCCTCACCAACATTTGACAGACATACTGTCTGTGCCTGAATGTGTGATCATGTGGTAAGTCTGGTATCACTTCTTTCAGGGGCACCAAAGAAGTTGCCTCCACAAGTCAATCCAAGATATTTTCCTGCCTGAGGTAAAAGAAAAGAGGGTGTCCTCCATCCCTATTCCAACTATAGAAGCAGATTATTCAGTTAGGGTTTCTCCCAAGTCATGTTTTCATCAGCTGTCAAACTGCAAAGTTTGGAGTTCAAGATATCACAATTTGCTTGAATCGTATCCTGTTCTACTTGACAATTTTTCTAACTTGACTTCAAAAGAGAAGCTTTGTGAATACATTTTTAACCATGGTGTCCAACTGGACACACAGGCTATTAACAACTCTAACATTTTCAAAATGGTATAGAGTTTATAAATTTGACCATCAAAGGGCTGTTTACCAAGTAAAGTTTACATTCCCAAAACTTAGGCAAGTTTTTACAGCCCTTCATTTTCAAATAATGTCTGCAGCTATGATCAATGGCAGATATTCTCATAAGACCTGTGTATTTGTGGGACCCCAGAAATTGAGGATTTGCCTCATTATTTGTTCTGTTCATTATATTCGGAACCAAGAACCACATTTCTGGTGTCTATTCTGTCTCATTTATATTTCAATACCGTCTCTTGTCTGATACTGAATCTATGGTAACTCACACAGTTTCTCTTTTTGCCCTGGCAGCAAAGAAAATTCAGGTAAACTTTATTGCTGATATTGCAGTTGATCTGGAGATGCTCTTATCTAATTTTAGTGTTGTTCATATTCTGTGTGTTTTAACTGTATTGGATTTTATCTTTTTTAATAGGCAATATTTATTTTATGTAGTACTTTTATAATGTTGCACTATTATATTATTCTTATTTGTTTTGTATGCAAATGGCCTAGGGTCTAAGAGCATTAGTAAAATTGCTACTATATACAAACTACAGAAGCAGAGTTTGGGAAAGTTGCTTTCTTGGACTACAACAAGAGTTTCTGGGAGTTTTAATCCAAAAAAGGGGGGGGGGAATTTTCCATGCTCTTCCAGCTGGACTGGTCACTGAATCTTACTTCAACACTGCCAGTGATAGGACAGCAGTACTATCCTACAGGGGCAGCAGGCCAGCTGAGGACAAAAAGGACTTGTCTTCTGGGACACACCGCCCTGTTCTCAATAGACAGAAAGAGTCAGGGGGCTGCTACCACTGCCGCCTCTACATCATGTAGTATCTGCCTTCTGAGGCCACCACCAAATGTAGGGCCAGCCCTGAACCAAAATCCACATTTATACAGTATATGTGAAGATCTGTATTTATCATGAGAAGATATGACTCATTAGAAAAGAAAGGAAATGCTTGTTAAGGTGAAAGGCAATAGTAAAATAAGAAGACTGCACACTGCAAGGGTATAGACTCAACCAAAGAAGCCATGGCTCTGAGTTTGCAAGACCTGAGCATGGCTGTTGATAACAGGATGACTTGGAGGTATCTCATTCATTGGGTCACCATAAGTCAAAGTCAACTTGATGACAATTAACAACATGTAACATACAAGAAAGCATTACTCAATCCCACATGCAACCCATCCCACCCCATCCACACACCTCTGCCTTGTCACCAAGTTAATGTAATGCCGAAGAGCCGAGAAGTATTTGGCCATTTCTTCAGGAGAGGCATCTTCTCCAGGGCTCTCTGGCTTGGGAGGGTAGGCATCCACTAAGGTTCCCAGGCAGAACAAGACGCACAGGGTCACAGCAATCAGGAGAGGCCAGGGCTTCACAGGGACTACCATCTAAGGGGAGATGGACCAGGAGAAGGAGTAGATTAACAGCCAGGTGAACATCCAAAGCTAGCCCCAGTGCCACCTGCCTTAGTATAGCAAAATCACAGCTCAGAAAAGCTACTTCTTTGGACTACAACTCCAAGAATCCCTCAGCCTGCAAAACTGGTTATGGGATTCTTGGAGTTGTAGTCCAAAAAGTAACTTTTCCAAGCTTTCTCAAAAACATTGGATGCTTGCAGCCTTCCACAGAAAAGCCAATGTATGGCTAACTGTCTGAACATCATCAACATGGTGGAATCTACCAAGAGTACCAAAAGCATGTGACTAAAAACATGTGAGAGAAGCCTATACATGAGCACAGATCCGCCTGGTTCAGGGATAGGAATAGGTAGTCTGCTGAATGTTGCTGGACTGTAGCTCCCTCATCATTCGCTGTACTGGTTAAGGCTGAGAGGGATTGCAGTCCAGCAGCATCTGAAGGGCCACACATTTCTAAGCTGTATGGTTAGGGAGCTTGTATGCCCCTTCAGATGCTGCCAGAGTGCATCTCAAATCATTCCTGACCATTGGGTATGCTGGCTGCAACTGGAGTCCAACAACATCTGGAGAAACACAGCTTTTCTGGCCTAAATACACCTCATGCTACTACGAAATGTCCACCCTGCAGAATGTCAGGTTTACTGACATGCCTTCTTTTCAGTGGCTGGGTAGATGTTTGTTTGCTGTTGCTGTTGCTGTCCTTTTGAGACTGTATTGTTAATGCTCTGGGAAACAGTCTCAAACTGAACTAAACATGAGAATATAATGTGTTGATTCTGAAGGACAGCCATTGTAGTCGAGTGGGTAAACTACTGGACTGGGGCTTGGGAGGCTGAAGTCCCTGCTTATCCATGGCTGACTTCAGTGTATTCTACCTTCACTGTATGCTACCACTGGAGAATAAGTGGGTTATAAATGTGATAGGTACTTAAATGAGATAAAAGAAGGAGGCACAAAGATAATGAAGAGAGTATTGGGGCTAGAGAAAGAGCCCCAGTTCAAATCCCCCTTGTCAATATGCTTAATGAAGACTTGACCAGGCAGTAGCTTCCTGTATAGCAAGGATGGGAATCCTGAGCTCCTCCAGATGTTGTTGGATTGCAGTTCCCAGTGTTCATCACCATTGGCTATGCTGGGTTAAGGCTGCTGGGACTGGAAGTCCAGCAACATCTGGAGAGCTGCTTGATTCCCACCCTTGCTGTACAGGAGGTAGCAAAAGGGTGCCCCTTCCCATGAAGCCTCCCCCGCCCCACTGTGATAAACAGCACTGCCTGATAGATTTCAAAGATCTGAAGGCCTCTTAGAACAGTACTTCTCATGTTATCTGATGCGGAGGACCAACAATTCCCCTCCCAATGTGTCAGGGCCTGGGTACCATATCTGTGCCAATTGGCTACAGTTATTTCTTTCTTTCCTGGAAACTCACCAGGGACCAGCAGCCAATGATGAAGGGGCCACCAGCAGTCCTTGGGCCACCACTTTGAGTGGCACTGCCTTAGAAGATCTAGAGAAGTTTTACATACTAAAGGGAAACAAAAGGCTACACCACCTTCAGCACTTGGCGTACACAGGGAAAGCAGTTGACAACACAATCAGCAAGCAGTTCCTGGTACAGGCTGAATGTTTGGGTGGCGCAGATTTTGGTGACAGCCTAGTACTCTTTGGAAGCTGTGGCTTCTATCACCTGATATGTTTTCCTGTTTCTATTGTTTTATCCTTTTTTTAAAAAATCCCATGACTTGATTTTCAGGGAGTGAAAGTTCAGAGAGTCACAGAAACTGTATATAAGCAAGCCACAGATGCCAGGACTTGATCCTGAAACATGTACAGTTGTCCCTTCACATTCGCTGGAGTTTGGTTCCAGGACCCGCCCCCCCTCATGAATACCCAAATCCCATTATATGCAATGGCATAGCAAAATGGTGTCCCTTATATAAGATGGCAAAATCAAGGTTTGCTTTTTGGATTATTATTTTTTTAAGAATATTTTTAAACCGTGAATACTCAAAACCGTGAATGCCAAATCCGTGAATGCGGAGGGACAACTGTATATAAATCACAAAAAAGACAATGATGTCTAAGCATGACTAAAGCATCTTTCTTTCATGGCCAAACTGCATACAATGGCAGCAATTCTGTGTACTGTATTTGAACACTGAATTGTCCCAAATGTGTGGGAAAAGGAAATCTTTAAAAGCAACTAAAATTTGGAATCCCCTCACCACATTTTAAAGCTCATCTCTTCCAAGAACACTCCCCCACTCCCGTGGGTGAAAAGGACCTGAGGACAAGAGTCTGCAAGGATGTCAGCCCTAGGTAGGAAACTTCTCTTTTGAACACCCTCTGCATTTAAAATCAGCTCTCTTCACAATCTTCTTTCTGCACTGTCAAACATTGTATGCTGCCCCACAACACACAAAATTTCTGCCATTGTGTTTTGCTGGGCCCTAGTGAGAAACAACAAAAGCAGATTTGGGGAATGAAGTGTTGCTACATTCTATCTCCTATTCCCCCTCCCTGTCATTTTTTTTCTTTTCTCCTCTCTGAAAAAAAGCACAGAGGAGCAAAGCAAAGGGACTCCCTCACTGCCTTCTGTTTCCTGAAGTCTCGTCCCAGCAGCAGCTACTCACCATGGAAAGGAGGTAGAAAGAAGCAGAGACAGAGCTGAATGTGAAGGGATGTTGTGGGACTCAGGCAGCCAGCTAGCTTTCAGTCTCCTGTTGTTGATGCCTCTGTTAGTGGCTCTGGCAACCCAGGGCTTATATCCTTGGCAGGTGGGTAAATTAAGGAGGGGGGAGGCTCCTCCTCCATTCTCTTTCCCCACACACACCAGTTCCACCTCCCCCACCCCAATGACTCCCTCATTCATTCACTCACCCTCCCATCATTTGCTGATCAATCTAATTCTATATCAGCCACCTTGATTACCTCTCAAAAGGAAGCTACACTGCACATGCTCAGGGAAGGGAGGGGGGAAGCGAAGGGAGAACTAGATGAACCCATGGTGGAAACAGAGGTGAGAGATATAAGAAGGAATTATGTTCCTTGAGCCGAGCTTCTTGAAGGCTGAAACAAGTGAAAGTTTCAATTGCCATTCCTGGGACAGGGGTGGACAGAGATTGATAGCATTTATAAAGTGTTGAGAGTGATTTTCTGTCAAAGAAATTAGAGTCATCCAAAGAAATGGATGTACCGTAAACTTCAGATGAACAAGAACAGAAAAGAGGCTTTGAGGCTTATCATAAGAGGGAAGGGAAGTGGCCATAAAGCCCAATAACAGCGCTTCCCATTTTGCTTTATCACACAACATTGGCGTTGAAGAGCTGTTCTTCTGTTTCTGTCCCATGGGAGATGGTGGTAAATATGAGGTTTTTTTCTAATGAATTTTTCCAGTTAGAAAAAAAGACTCACATTTGCAACCGATGGGACCAGAATGGAAGAACAGCTGGAGCACACTGATGTCATGCAATAAGGCAAGGCAGGAGGCATTATTATTGGGCTTCCCTGCCACTTCAATCCCCTCATGTGATAAGCCTCTCTGTTTTGTGGTGGGTGGTGGCTTTGGGGTTTTGGTGTGAACTTTAAAAGCTTTACTCAAGATGCTGAGCCTAACCCCTCACCTAGGTTCAGCATTTTGGATACTTCCTTTAAAATCTGGACTGAAACAAAAAAACAGATTCATAGAAGTCATCAGCCACCATTGGTCATACTGAGGCAGAAATCAGTCCTACTGCCAAATAATGTCACGACAGGGAGAAACGTATTCATGAACTGTTAAAGCCAAAATAGAAAGATCTTGGAAAAACACAGAAGGACTGTCCCTCTGATGCTGACGGAACAGGCTTTTGTGGACTGTTCTAGCTGAAAAACTGACAAGAAAAATTTGAGGGAAGAAATAGCAAAAGCCAACTTTGCAGAAATATGGAATCTTTATATCTCAAATTTCAGACTAAACAACAGATCTAAGTCCACCGTTAACATGCAGGACTTTTTGGCATGATGTTTTTTTAAAAAAAAATCAGGAAAAAAAGCATTTAATAAAAGGACTTTCATCACTCGGGATGAGACAGTAGTTATGAAATTCATTGTTAAAGGGCATGAAAGTATAAAGCCAGACAAAGCCAGACCTGTCATTAGGCAAAGTGAAATACTGAGGCTCAGTGCTAGATCCCAGTCTTGTTAAGATCAATATCAATATCTTAAATCCTGGGTGTTCCTCCTAAAATCCCACCTATTTCTCTGTTTTGGAAGAGAGAATTGTGTAGGCCCCACAGCCTCCTCTAGATACCCTAAATAAGCCAGCTTCCTCAGGTGTGGAGAATGCTATTCCTTCACCTGTGTCAATTGTGAGTCCAGGTACCTTCTGTATGTGGACTAGGGAGGGGACACTATGTTGTCTTTCACTTCATGCAGGAAATGGTCTTGGATCTTTGGCTTTTCTTCACAAACGAAGATTCAGGAAGGAGTCATCTTCTGCAAGCCCGCTGATGACTAAAAAGGCCGATCCGAGATAAACAAGTCTGGTTGCAGAAAGCACAACAGAAGGTCTCCTTGGGTGATGTTTCCAGGTTGTGATTCTTTCTGCGTTGTTGTTTCTCTTCCAGACTTGTTTGGCGTGAGTTCTCAAATAAGGCTGCAGCATTGTGGATAGTGCGTCTCCATGCCTCCCGATGTGAGGCCAGGGCGGACCATTGTTGGTGATCAATTTGGTTGAGCCTGAGATGTTGTTTCAGGGAGTCTTTGTATCGCTTTTTTGGAGTGCCCCTCTTACGCTGACCCATGGCGAGTTCACCGTAGAATACTATTTTTGGGAGGCGATGGTCCTCCATCCTAGAAACATGCCCTGCCCAGCGCAGCTGTGTTCTCAATATCATGGCCTCAATGCTGGTGATCCCTGCTTGCTCAAGGACAGCAACATTCATCACATAGTCAGTCCAGTGTACAAATACTCTTTTGCCATAAGAACCAGAAGTGAAACTCAGGACTGGGATGCTTCTGGGGATGTGTGCCTCTGCCCTCTTGGAGGAGCACCCCCCCATCCCTCACAACTCTACTTATTGTCCAGGTTGCTCTGCTGCCATGGCCCCACTTTCTTTTTGTATCTTCCAAGTCCATCTTATTCTCTCCCCTCCAAGCACTCTAGTCACTCTGCCCTCTGAATAATTGTGAAAGGGTTTCCTTTTGTCTTTTTTAGTGTTTCACCCAGCAGTTGGGCTGTATAGCAAAGCACTTGCTGCCAAAGCTCCAGCCATGTCCACTCTCTTGTTAAACTATGTCCAACAAGTCTAGCATCTTCGTTTCTTCCAGAACGCCTCTGGCCCCCCTGTAAATGCAGCTGGAATTTCAACAGCAGGGATTTCTCTGGGGTTTTCACACACTTCCTTGGGCCTTTGAAGGGCCACACACACACACACACACACACACACCAAACAATCTTTGACCCAATTTTTTTGTCTTGAGTTTTTTTGTTCTTGTGGCCCCAGCTCCTTTTGCTGGAGTTTTCCACCCACCCACCCCCCAAAAAACCTGGGTGCTGATTTGGCCTGCAGCTGCTAGAAATTGTGCAATTTCAGACTTTCCTCACTTCCCTTTATCATTCAGAAGAAATCTGATTTTTCAAGATGGAATATGTTACTTAGTAGCAGCAAAAAATGGGGCAGGGAACGACCAAGTAAGAGTTCGGCAGCAGATTAAAAACTAATGCATATATTGTGACATAAGCTCTCAAGGGCCAGAATTTGCTTTGTCAGATGCATTCAATTTTCCCATTAACAGAAACCTTATCCAACAAATGAGCAAATAATTGCTTCCTAGGAATTGCAGCTAAGTAGCTAATGTGCAAGATTCTCCAGAATATAGCCCTAAATCCAATTGTTAGTCCCAACTAGAGTAGATCTATTGAATCCATGAGAACTTGGTAAGTAAACACTTATATAAATTTCAATTGGTCCCAATCTAATTGGAACTACAAATTAGATTTTGAACATATAATCCATAAATAGAGAATCTGCTCTCATCTTTGGTTATCATCAGTCTCCCAGGACCACTATTTGCATAGCCTACAGCCGTAATGGGGTAAGCATGTTCCTTAACCTTGCATAGGATAACATCCATCAAATAATTTTCACAACTAGAGTTTGATCAGTCTATACTATGAAGAAAAGGGAAATATTCAGATGTATTGCTAGATATGATTAAACACTGGTTTTCTGTGGGTTTTTTCCAGGCTGTGAGGCCATGTTCTGGAAGAGTTTATTCCTGACGTTTCGCCTGCATCTGTGGCTGGCATCTTGTCTGAACGTCAGGAATAAACTCTTCCAGAACACGGCCTCACAGCCCGGAAAAACCCACAGAAAACCTATAGATGCCGGCCATAAAAGCCTTCGACTTCACAGTGATTAAACATTGCTATCAGTTTGTGTTTCACTTGACATTTTGCAACAAAGAACACCCTGCTGTTGTTGGGACAAATAAGGAAGAACTACCCAAATCCCTCCGTCCTCCAAAACAATTGTACACATTTTTGCAAAATCAAGATCCACATTTCTGCAAGGAATTTTCCCTACTACTCACCCGCCAGGTGAAAACCAGGACACATGGGGCCATGCAACAACAAGATGGGAAAAGGTTATTAAAGAGGAAGAACACACAAACTAGTGAAATAAACTAGAGAAAAAATAAATAAGAAAATGACATCAAGTAGAGCAAAAAAAAAAAACAGAATGAAACGAACAAAGGAAATAATTAGAAGGCACAGCCTCATACTTTCCAATGATTGTGATTTGGCAAGCGCAGTCCCGATTAACTCTCTGCCATCCGACTTTTTCAGCTGCTTCTAAAATGTCCAGTTTGTGCCACTGCCTTCCCACCTTCCCCTTTCTCTTCAGTTTACTTCAATGACTGCTAACTAAGTTCACAGTGTAAAGGTTGTTTGTATTCAATTAAGTCGGAGGTGGGGGAGAGAGACAAAGGAGTGGGATTGTGCCCTTCCCAGTAGGCTCAGGCAAAAGCAAGCTGCTGCAGCCTCTCCTAAGTTGTATGTTTTTTCTCATTAATCACTTCTCCCATCTTGACCATACTCTGATGTTGTTTGGCCACACTTGTCCAGGTTTTCATCTGTGAAATGTTGGAGGGATGCAACTCACATCACCTCACTAAAGTAAGCCAATCTAAAGTGTATGGTCAAATAAAGGTCTTGTCTACACTAAGGAAATAAAGCAAACTTACCTGGTGCTATGTGTCCAGATGACACACATAGTGAATCTGCTTTCTTAAGCTGTTAATCTAGTTTAAGAGAAACCAAAGGAAACTCTGGAGTTTCCAAGAAACTCCAGAGTGCCTCCAGTTCTTTTGCTGTCTGGACAGCTGGATTGGGTTCAATTTGGCCTGATCCAATTGTTCTCACCCAAATGCATTACCATCTCACCTGCACTGAGCAGTGCAGGGAAGTAGATGAATCCTCTTTGGAGTTGCTGCCATTGCCTCACCAGCCATACAGCTCACTGCAAGAGCCTGGCCATTGCCGCTTCTGCTGAGGTCAGAACGGGGCACCCTAACATATGATCAACAAAGAGGGGGTTGATCTCTATCCCGCTCCTCGCTGATCACATGGGAGCAGGCCAGTGAGGCCAATGCAGTGTCAGCCTGGCTAGGCTGGCTGGACTCCAAAGTGGATTTGCCTCAGGTAAGTGTGGCCGCCATTGTGTTGTCTCCAGGGCCCATCCAGAGCAGAATGCTCTGCACTGGCCCTAAATTAAGGTGCCAGTGTAGCTGTGCCCAAAGAGGCTTGACTTGGTACCAAAAAGAATATAATTTTGGCACAAGTCATTGACAAAAAAGCTTCACAAACAAATGCACAACTTTATATTTACGCATCTTTTCATGGTGAGATCTGCAACTGTTGGCGTCAGCAGACAACCCAGTGGCCCGATCCCCCTCCTCTTAATTAGAAGGGTAGATGATTCATTAATTAATCATTGCTTTGCTGTCCAGTCTCTCATTAAAACTGATTGCATCAGAGAAATTTCTCCCCACCTAATCAATAGTCATTCACATCCCCGTTTTATAGATAGATTAGTTGCCCACTTGTGATTTTGTTTCATCTAAAAAATGTGGCAATTTTAGTGGCTAATATTTTACATTTTACTGTTGAGGGAGTCATAGGACCAAACACTCTAATCCTGGAGTCCTGTAAGAGCTTGCCCAGAATGAACCCCAAAGGAGCTAAGAAATTATTGACTCATTGATCTTTCCTCCTCTTCTTTCTAATGCCTTCTCATTGTCTTCTTCTTTAACTCTTTCCTGAACACATACCCACATACAGAGACTAATAAGACTGGTCCATACCATGTATGTAGTATGTACATACCATCCATGTAGATGGATGCTTATAGACATAGGATATTATCTGACAAATATCTAATAATGTTTTTGTCCCACTATTGGAAAAAAGCATAAGTATCATAATAACACATATTACTGCACATTGCTGTAAACATGAGAAAGAACCCCCATGGAATTATTGCACCATGACCAGTAGCAATGTAAGAATGGGAGTTTACTTCCACGTTTTCACATGGGCAAAACTTCCGCAGTTCTCGTGAGAAGCCATGAGCATGCTTAAAATTCCAAAAAATCCTAAATTTACAAAGAAAATGAACACACAAGCACTGAAACAAACTTGGAAACTTGCCAGCAAAGCAGGAAGGTTCATAAAAAGAGCTTCCCATGCTTTGTTTTCACATTCTCACTCAGACATTTTCTGGTGGAAGACCACCCATTGACACTGTAATCATGTGAGCAGAACGGGATGTGGTATCGCACGCCAGTAATACCGTGAAAAAAATGTTATGGAAGATAATTGACAGCTTCTCCCATTAATTAAAAAGAATGCCTTTTTCACAGCAGCAGAATGCTGTAAGACTGAGAGGAGCATAATGTCATGAGATAGGATAGCCCATTTGCAATTTCCTGACGTTGTTATCACACAATTTTTAATGCGTCTGATAATGTCCATAGTCCTCCTCATACACTCGAGCTCTGATGGTAGGGAGTGGTTAGGAATGGGTAATGATTTTATTACCCTTCATTTTAAAAAATAAGATTTTACCACAGTTCCATTTCCTCATATTTGGGATGGAAAGAACTGAAGTGTTTTTTTTTAATTAAAAAAAATTGTGTGAGCAAAAAGTGTGTGGGAAGTGGGATTGATTAATATTTCTCTCCAGAAAGACAGGGTTGTCACACCCCTGTTCAAAAAGTAGTCTCTGAACCCCACTCTATTGAATAATTACCAGCCAGTCTCCAATACTCTGTTTGTGGGCAAGGTACTGGAGCATGTGGTGGCCTTCCAGCTCCAGGGCTCCTGGATAAAATTGATTATTTAGTACCATTTTAATCTGGCTTCACGCCCAGTTATGGGATGGAAACAGCTTTGGTTGTCTTGATGGATGACCAGGATCTGAGCACGGGGAATGTGTCCCCATTGGTTCTGCTGGATCTTTCAGCAGCTGTTGATACCATCAGGTGTGGTATTCTTCTGGGCCACTTTTTTGAGATTAGAACTGGAGGCACTGCAAATTTCTTCCTATCAAGACAAATGTGAACGTGTGGCTTTTTTTAAAAAAAAAGTACAAATGCTGGTGGAAGTAAAAGTGATAGATTTCCTCATCCCTGTGAATGAGCCATATTACACAATATGTGTGTCTCTTAGCGTCTCTTCCACCAAAAGAACAGTCATTCATTCAAAATCAGTGCCAGATACGATGCTACAGAGCAAATAAATACAACAGCCAAAAGGCAGAGAAGAATCTCCAGCAATCTATAATATAGGGAGGAGGTGTTGCCATGGGAATATAGGACAGGTCTCCTGTACCTTTAATAGTTGTGTACACACAATCCTAAATATACACTGAACTGACTATGTGATTAATGTTGCTGTACTTAAGCAAGCAGGGATCACAAGCATTGAGGCCATGATATTGGGAACACAGCTGCGCTGGGCAGGGCATGTTCTAGGATGGAGGACCATCGCCTCCCAAAAATAGTACTCTATAGTGAACTCGCCACAGGTCAGAGTAAGAGGGGTGATCCAAAAAAGCGATACAAGGACTCCCTGAAACAACATCTCAGGCTCGGCCAAATTGATCACCAACAATGGTCCGCCCTGGCCTCACATCGGGAGACATGGAGACGCACCATCCACAATGCTGCAGCCTTATTTGAGAACTCACGCCAAACAAGTCTGGAAGAGAAACGACAACACAGAAAGACTCACAACCCGGAAACATCACCCAAGGAGACCTTCTGCTGTGCTTTCTGCAACCGGACTTGTTTATCTCGGATTGGCCTTTTTAGTCATCAGCGCGCTTGCAGAAAGCGCGGGATGAGTCCTTCCTGAATCTTCGTTTGTGAAGAAAAGCCAGAGAGAGATATGTGGGAAATTCAGAAGATGTTGCTGGTCACACATGCAGTATCAGTGGGCCTTTCACACTATCCTGTTACAGACCTATGATTCCACTTGAACTGCCACAGTTCCATCCTATGGAAGCCTGGCATTTGCCATTCAGGGAGGGGCATTTAGAATTCTCAGCCAGAGAGCTTTACAACTTCGAAGCTTTACAGGATGTCACAGGATGCAGCCATGGCAGTTAAAGTGGGATCATAGTGCTATTACTGTGTAGTGTGAAAGGGCCTGCACTGAAATTCCATCTTTTGCACAACCACTAAAGGTAAAGAGCACCGTCCTGTATTCATCTGGCAATGCAATGGGGGGCAGGTGGTAGCAGCACATATGAAGAGTGCTCCTTCATGGGGGCTTGTCCATATGGCAAAAATACTCCTCATAGAATTCAAGGAGAATATGTTTTGTCTAAATGGGGTCCTGCATCATTTCATTGTATTCCAAATACTCCATTAAAAAAAAAATCCCAATCCTGCCTGCTTGCCGTGAAGGGCAGAGCCAGTTTAATCATATCGCCAAATTCGCATCTGTGGGGGCCTCACAAACCTGGGGGGGGGAACCCTGGAAAGAGACAGAGAGAGAGCACTAAAAAACTTTAAAAGCAAGTACTAATCAGCCTCTCCTGTCTCCCTCCCTCCCTCCACCCACCCACCCCCCAGCAGCACAAGCTGCAAAAGAGTGAGAGAAAGAAGCAGGTCAAGCTGTCCGGTGTGGCTGAAGCTGGGGGGAGCTTGCTGCTCCCTCGCCCTGTCAAAAAGGCAAGCCAGGTATGTGTTCCTATTTGTGTCAGAGAGGGTTGTGCAAGTGTGTGAGAGAGAGTGGGGGAGGGAAGTGTGAGGGTCACCTCTTTCCCTCTCTTTCCTGATCTCTCAGGGAAAAGGTCCTGGTTTCTCTCCTCTCCCTCCCTGTCCCTCTTTGTCTTCAGCTTCCTCCCCTTGCTGCCAACTGAGTTCAACCTGCAAAAGGAATTTCTGTTTTTGCCTATGTGTCTTCAAGTCATTTCTGACTAAGGCAAAACTATCATTGGGTTTTCTAGGCAAGATTTGTTCAATGGGGGTGTGCCTTTGCCTTCCTTTGAGGCTGAGAGAGTGTGACTTGTCCAAGGTCACCCAGTGGGTATTCATGGATGAGTAAGGATTCAAACCCTGGTCTCCATAGTCATAGTGCAATGCTGAAACTTCTACAACACTCTAGCTCATTTAACAGAAGAATATGAAGAATATAAATAAAAATTTGGAGTAATATTACTGGGAACAATGGTTTTATTGTTGTCACTAAAACACGAGAATCCCATTAGTACTATGTGAGAGCCATTGGGCTACAGGAGTGGTTCTTAACATTTTCTTTACCAGGGACCCCCTTTAAATATCTTTTGTTGCCCTAAGACTTAACTCAGGATTTAAAACCCTAATAATAATAGCTAATAATAATAGCTAACAACAACAATACAATTACACCATTCATTAAACTTTCCCTCAGAGGCACTCTTGTTTCTTCCTGCAAGTTTGTGGCTGGAGTGGATTGAATGGCAATGTATAGGCCAAGCCTGTACAATGAAGTTGTCCGTGAGTAAAATATGGCACGGCTGCCTCCAATCATACACGGAAGTGACATGGACGATGCCGAGAGAGGGACGGTGGCGTCCGAAACAGATCCCCTGCCGCACGACAGCGTCGTAATTATTCCAGAGTCTTTTTGCGCGGTAAGTCCTGTCTGAAAAAGTCCATGAATCATAGGGCTGGGAGGGACCCCAGCAACCATCCCATCCAATTGACAGAAGAATATGTATCTGGAATACCCACTTGATCATATGGGAAGTGCAGTAGTTCATCCCATCCTTGAACCTTTTTTAAAAAATTGCCAGCTGACTCCTCCCCTCTGCAAATAAGTTTCTAAATTTGCTCACTTCCTTCAATTTTCTTCTTAGGATTTCTTATTAGGATAGGTCTGGAGTCACTGGCATTTTCAAGGCAGGCCATGTGAGGCTAAAATCTTTGAAGGGATGGATTGGCCTGAAGGTTACCATACACAAGCCCATTCTCCTTTCATTTCCTCCCTTGTCATTTTAAAGTAGACATCATCCAGTATTGATCACCCTCTTATCAAGTCCTCAGGGATATTTTTTTTTCT
The DNA here is from genome assembly GCA_030847615.1 of Gambelia wislizenii. NCBI lineage: Eukaryota > Metazoa > Chordata > Lepidosauria > Squamata > Crotaphytidae > Gambelia > Gambelia wislizenii. Next base: position 29,470,946 of record JAUMIR010000006.1, on the reverse strand, counting down.
CCACCCCAAAAGCAGACAATGGCCCAAGCTGTCCCTGAGAGATTGAAAGCCAGTCTTGTAGGTAAGACGCATGATCTGGAGAGATGATGAGGTCCCATCTGACAAATCCTATCATGGATATCACTTTACTGTTCAAAATGGCCCTGACAAATCCGTTTCCCAATAGCCCTCACCCCCACCAAAATAAATAAAATGCCCACTTAGTTGCAGACATATAACCTGCTGCTGAACTCAACCCCCATCTGGTCTAATGGTTCCTCTAGTGGCAGGAAGATGGAAAGTCGCAATAATTTTCCACGTCAACAGTTCCCCAAAGTTGTTCTGATGGATGGGGCAAGGAATGCAAACACACACCCCAGCTGTCAAAAAACCTAATGCCTACCTCTAAGGCCACAAAAATGTCAAGATTATGACATATAAAATTGGGGGTGGAGTAGGGAAGAGACAGGGAAAGATGAAGATGATGACTTTATTAAAACATTCATTTATTAGATTTGCCAACAAAAAAATCTTCTGAAGACTGCCATCCTGACAGCCTGAAAAAAATTCTGTCTCCTTTTGACAGGACACTTCCTTTGAGCCCACATAAAAGATTTCTTCCCTTCTCATCATACTCATGAACTACAAAATAATTAATTGTAATTTAAGATCTTAGAGTGTGCCTTTGTTATTGATAACTGCCTTTGAATCAACTTCGACTTATGGCAACTGTGAATGAGACATCTCCAAGCCTGCCCATTTGGCTGCATCTGCACTGCATGAAATTCTGGGATCTGTAGTTTTGTAAGATACAGCCCTTCCCCCATATCCTTGGGGAATACATTCCTGGACTTACTTTGTGTAAGGTAAACTGTGGATAATCGCAAACCCTATTAAAATACAAACATACCATAGAGTTGTGTTGGAAGATACCTAGAAGATACCTACAGACATTTTCCAGGACAACTCTATGGTATGTTGCTATTTTATGTCTCACAGATAAATGAAACTGTGGATATTGGTTCCGCAGATACAGGGGGTGGCTTGTATTTAATCTTATCTGTCAGAGAGCTCTGGTGCCACAACAAACTACAAATCCCAAGATTCCATAGGATGGAGCCATGATAGTTAAAGTAGTGTCAAACTGCATTATTTCTGCAGTGCAGATGCAGCCTTTGTTATGAGTTGCAGAATTGTTTTTATCTGACCTTTTTTTATAGCATCGTCATTTACTAAAGGAGCTCCTAACGTGTCAAGCACAAACCTCTGAACCCTTCTGTTCGGATCATCAAGGATTCTGTCTTTGATTTCACATATTGTGAATACTGTGTCCAGTTCTGGGCACCACAATTCAAAAAGGATATTGACAAATTGGAGCGTGTCCAGAGAAGGGCAACTAAAAAGGTGAAAGGTCTGGAAACGATGCCTTATGAGGAAAGACTTAGGGAGCTGGGTATGTTTAGCCTGGAAAAAAGACGGTTAAGAGGCGATATGATAGACCTGTTTAAGTATTTGAAAGGATGTCACGCTGAGGATGGAGCAAGCTTGTTTTCTGCTGCTTCAGACACTGGAACACGGAGCAATGGATGCAAGCTCCAGGAACAGAGATTCCACCTCAACATTAGGAGGAACTTTTTGACAGTAAGAGCTATTCGGCACTGGAACACACTCCCTCGGAGTGTGGTGGGGTCTCCTTCCTTGGAGGTCTTTAAACAGAGGCTGGATGGCCATCTGTCGGGGATGCTTTGATCGTCATTTCCTGCATGGCAGGGGGTTGGACTGGATGGCCCTCGTGGTCTCTTCCAACTCTGCAATTCTATGATTCTATATCCATCTATCTGCATATACACACACATAACTCTGTAATGCTTGAAATTTCATAAAGATATAAGGAGCAAAAAAACTCCACATGTGGCAAGCTTCTACATGTGTGTGTGTATGGACCTTCAAGTTGCCTGTTGACTTATGGCAACCCCATACATTTCATACAATATTCTTAGGTAAGGAATACTCAGAGGTAGTTTTGCCAGTTCCTTCCTCTGAAATATAGCCTACCACTTCAGATTTCAACTCTGAAAGGTGGGACAGAAATTCAAATTGGGTCCCTTTGGTCATGTTTAGGATGTGTGTTGCAGACTGGAGGGCTGTTCAAAAGATCCATCTCCATATATATCCCTTGTTTTGAGGGGGAAGTGCCGAACCTGGACATAACTTGCAACAAAGAATGAATTACTTGCAATCCATTCCTTTTACCAATAACATGTATAACTACATGTTAGTTGAAATCTTATTGTTAAGATCTGACTAGAAGATGTGCATTCAGTCAGGGGGATTTACCTATATGTTGACTCAGCTTTCAACATTCGATCCAATGGGTCTACTCTGGTTGGAACTAACCAATAGGATTCAGACCATTGTGATCCTCATTTTGTGTCCTTACTTCTGCAATGTAAGCAGTGGCAGCTGATGGCTTCCATGTCAATGGGCTGACAAATCCACCCTGGGTTTTACTCCAAACTTTAAAGGAGTTATTCAAGGTGCTGAATCCTATTCCCAAAACTGATTCAGCACTTTGGATGGCTACTTCAAAGTTTGGACCAAACCCTGTAATAGATTCACCAACTCTCTGACATTGTAGTCACCAGCCATCACTGAGTGTAACTGAAATGTCTTCAATCCACAAAACAAGGATACTTTTATTGGACCTGTGTGTGTGTGTGTTTTGTGTGACTTCAAGTTGTTTCCAACTTATGGTGACCCTAAGGCAACCCTATCACAGGGCTTTCTGAGGCTGAGAGTGTGTGACTTGCTCAAGGTCACCCAGTGGTTTTGCATGGCCAAGCAGATATTTGAACCCTGATCTCCAGAGTCATAGAAGTTTATCAGATGAACCTCCCAAAAGATCTTTTTAGCACCATATTTTGCAGCATTTTTTCTGCTGCCAAAAGAACCCTGTTTATCAGACCTACCTTCAATAGCGTGAAAAGGCAGCCCCAACATTACCAGAGCACAAGTGGAGCTCTGTTTATTTTCATGTTCATGATCTCAGTGATTCTTATGAGAAGATGTGAGTGCAGTAAAAATTTAAAATTCGGCAAAAGAAAGACCCAAAAAGTACACACAAGCACAGAAACACACTAAAAAAAAAAAAAAAATTCAAACTAAACTGGGGAGGTTCATAAAAGAAAGTCCCCTACCTGGCTTTCACGTTCTCAACCAGAAGTGTTATGCCCATTGACACTGTATTCAGGAGATCAAAATGGCACGAGGTTTCAAATGCTCTCAATACCAGCAATAAATAAATAAATAAATAAATAAAATCCACAGCCAATCGATTGACGGCTTGGTCCGTCAATAAAAAAGAATGCCTTATTTTCATGACATAATCGCGAAAGCATGACATTGTTTGGTATGCATGCCTTTTCATGTTCATTAGGTGTCATTATGATGCCATATTTGGCGATTCTGATAAAGTCCACAGTCCAATACTCAAACCAGTACGCCATGCATACAGCACCTGAAAGTTTTTATCCAGCTATAACAGTACAGACACTTCTTGAGAAATTCAATGTTTTCTAGATTTTCCTTGGTTTTTTTCCAGGCTGTGAGGCCATGTTCTGGAGTAGTTTCTTTCTGACATTTCGCCTGCATCTGTGGCTGGCATCTTCAGAGAATGGTTGGGTAGGAGTGTGTCTGGGGTTTATATGCTGTGAACCCCTGTAGGGGAGTATATGTAAATTTGTGCAATCGAATGGTTAGTTTCTGGGTATAGAAATGCAAGGATCGTCAGTGTCTGTTTGGCTGATGGTTGGTTGATGGGCCATTATCTGCTGGGAATCTCCATGTCCCTTGGTGGAATTCCTTTGTAAGTATTGCATTTTAATTCTATTGTATTTCAAAACTCGGAGCCAGATTTTGTTTACTTTTAAGGTTTCTTATTTCCTGTTGAAGTTGTCCAGGTGTTTGTGGATTTCAATAGCTTCTCTGTGCATTCGGACATGATAGTTGTTGGCCTGGTCCAGAATTTCTGTGTTTTTAAATAACATTTTGTGTCCAGGTTGGTTTATAACATGTTCTGCTACTGCTGATTTTTCTGGTTTGCCCAGTCTGCAATGTTCTCTGCCTAAGAAAGTTAGCCTCACACAGAACAGAGATTGACTGGATCTCAATTTAAGTTACTTTGCTGATGCTAATGGGTTTGAAATTTTATTGCCTGTCTTTTACTGTCTTTTACTGCCCTTTGTCTCTGGTCCCCCCCCCCACATGGCCAAGAAGGGGAGCAGCTTCTATATATCCTTCTGGACCACCTTAACTGACAACAGAAGTAACATCTGAGACAAATGGCAGACTTGTGACTCTAAACATTGGCACTTTTCTTCCCCTGTATGATTTTTAACATCTCTGCCTGATGAAGAAGCCAGTGAAGCTTCGAAAGCTTGTGTGACGTATTTTGTGCTTTTTAATTTATCTAATAAATGTATCACTGTTTTGTTGTCTTTGGATTTTGTTGTATTTTGCTGCATGGCCAACATGGGTATCGCTGAATATGTAACTTCTTAGTTACTTTTACTTAGTTAAAAGGTGTGGTCTCACTAAATGGCACAGAAGGAATATCAAATGGTTCAAGTACTATATTGGCTTCTGCTGCTGCTTTGGCATCCTTTGAGGATGCTGAGGTGGCAATAAGGTAAAAGGGAAGAGAGGCTTTATTTATTTATTTATTTATTATTTTAGAGTATTTATACTCCGCTCTTCAGCCACAAAGGCTCTCAGAGTGGCTTACAAATTGTTAGCAGTAGAACTTACACTTCTACTCCGCTTTATAGCGCTAGGCACTCTATAAGCGGTTTTACAGTGTGTTACCTAATTGCCCCTGACAAGCTGGGTACTCATTTTACTAACCTAAGAAAGGATGGAAGGCTGAGTCAGCCTTGGAGCCCTGCAGGACAGAACTCACAACATTGTGGCTGCAGTATCGGCATTTAACCACTGTGCCACCAGGGCTTTCTTTTCACTACAGGCCAGCAGCTTGTAACAATCTTTTTAAAAAGTCTTTAAATCTGGTGAGGATTGGGAGAGGCATCAGGTTGGGAGACACTACTTTACTACATAACTATGGTGGTTACGTAGCTAAGTAGGTGATACAGAACCATGGCCATTAACTTGTTGGCATAGTAATTTTTTAAAAATAACTTTCCAAGTTCTGGAAGGAATGCAACTGTGTCTGCCATCCAAAAAATCCATATGTTTGGCACAAAATCATAATGGGAAAACTGTAGACATATGTTCTATTTTAGCACTCTTGAACCTGATCCAATCAGTTAGTTGTAGCTACCAGAAAAGAGTCAAAAATAAATTAGAAAGATGAATTTACAGACAAATGAGAAAAACATGCAGAGTCAGCAGTGTGAAATGGAAACAGACTGTAAATGGAAAAATAGATACACATAATGATTGACTGGAGAATGTAAAATGTAAAATAATGTGCAGTGGTAAGAGAATGTTAATTGAAAGGCCAATACAGTTTGGCCGGAGGGGGATATAAACACAGAGTATGGGGGAAGAGTAGGCCAGATATAGGGCTTGTCTATACAAGGGGGAAAATGTGGATTGATGCTCACTAATGCCAATTCACAGCAGCTTTGATTTGTCTTAATGGTTTTTTGGCAAGATTGCAGGCATGAGAAGCTATTCGCTTTTGCTGTTCCAATGGGCATAACTGCAAATCAAGATGGTGGCCATGAGTGAATTACTCACATTTTTATTGTCACCAGTTGCCACCACCAAACAGTATCTTTTTTTTTAAAGCATTTAAATGGTGCAAAAGTGCACCATAAAGTGTAAGCTCCATCTAAATAAATTAAAAAGGGGGGGGGAGTCTGTTTTGTCGGCTCAGGACACAATTGCTATAGTAACAATCCAACATGGTGGTTTGGGGCTCTTGCCTTGTTAGCAAGCTCCAAGCCCTGTACCCATCCAACCAATCAGCTTTCCACTTCTGCTCTTATGGGGAATGCAAATGAATGCAAAGTGGTTGTCCCAATGAGCAGGAATGTTCATTCCTCACAGAGCTTTTTTAAAACTTCAGGAAAAGCCATGAAGGCTTTTCCTGCTGAGTTTTTGGTGGATTTGGCCCCCCTCCTCCTGAATACTGCGGATTGATGTGGGATGGCATTTAGATAAATCGTATTCTCCTCGAATTCTATGAGGAGTATTTTCACCATTTAAACAACCCAATAGTATTTGGGTAAAGAGCTAACCATAGCTGATGAGTCTGGTTGCAGACTATAAGTGGGGACCCTTTGGCCTTCCAGATGTGTTGGACTACAACTCCTATCAGCCTCACCCAGCAATGGCCAATAGTAAGGAACTGTAGGGCCAAAATCCTACTCACTTCAGTGTAGCATAAATATCTGCCATCAGAGTTATATTATGCATGCATTGCACAAACCATATGCTGAATAACAACATCGTCCAATGTATGTGAATAATGGTCAGTCCTCATGGGATAATGGCTCAATTCACACTGGCACATTTCACATATACATTGGCTACCACATGCACTATGGGCATTTGCATGCTACTCTTTGTACAGGAAGCCCCACCTTTTGACAGCTCATTATCGGACAACTCGCTCTTTCGATGCTTGCTAATTAAGGACAAGTTCCATTCTTTCAATGAGGAATCCACTCTTTTGACAGTCCTTGCCTACGGAGGCTTACTTGGGACTAACCGTGCACACACGCGAGCTGGGTGGGGGGAAGTCACCAAGCCAACTGACAGACTTTGCAAGCAGCACATGGGTGAGTGGGCGTAGGCACCTGTGGGTGCGCACAGTCAGTCCCAAGCAAGCCACCCTAATTCCCTCATGTTCCCTACATGGGTTCTTCTTTTTGACCAATTCCAGTGTCTGACACTGCTGCAGTCCCTAAACTGTCGGATAAGTTGGGGCTTCCTGTACTTTATTGTACCACCACTTGGCTTACGCAATGGTTTCACATATGGTTCTCCACTTATGCCACTGTCAACTGGATATGACTAGTAGGAATTGTCGACCAAATGGGTCCATGTTCAACCATGCAATGTAGTGCCAGCAGTCAACCCAAACCCTGCCTGAAGTGGAGGATCCTGACTAGGGCCAATCATGTCAGGTGTGCACAGGGCAGTCCCTGGTCTTCCTATTGCATGGATGGATGAAGATCAGCCAATACTGCAAAGGCGCACAGGAAGAGCTTGTGGTACACATGGTGCCTGTTGACTTGGAGAGGATGATGTGCTGCCTTATCTCTGACTTCCAATGCCACTCTATCTCAGATAATGACATGGGCTGTGCCTCAGAGGAATATGCTTGGGTGCCGCCAGGACTCAAGCCTGAGCAGATGATGTCAGTGGCATTGTGTGTGTGTGTGTGGGGGGGTCTTTTCGGTAAAGATATGATGTTTGAATAGGAAATTTGTGGCAGGACAATACAGGAAAGGATTAAATCTCTCCCCCTACCCCCAAACATGTTACAGTGCTGACTTTTAATAGCCCTCCAAGATAATGCTGTTTGTCTGTTTGTTTTTAAAAGCACATGTACACCATGTCTCAGTTGGCTCTTCAGTTTTGTACTACTGTAGTTTAACAGTTGTGGCTTCCAGCTGATGAATGCTGGAGAATGTAGTAAATTTGACTTTACCATCTTCCTTGCCTTTGAACTACACCTCCCAGGTTCTTAGGGAGAGTGAATGACTATTAAACAGCTTTTTAGTTCATAGTTTTGATGACCAGTTTTCAAAATAAATGTTTCTTCATGACACATATTTTCCCCCTTTGAAGGAGCTCATAGAGAAAAGAGAGCAAGTGATTGATAAACTTCTGAAAAGAGGAGAGGATAGAAGCTGGGTGTTTGGGGGTGCTACTTCTAAAACTGTATGAGTCTTGGGTTGAGGATATAGGAAAGACATGTCTCCCTTTATGAGCCCCTCTAAGCTCTTCTGGATTTTTTGATTGGCCCACTTCGCACAAGCCTAACACACATACAATCACCTTTTGTGCTGATGCAATAAGCCATCAGGAAAGTGGACAGAGGTGGGTGCCCAGGCTTGAATGTCATTTCAGACACAAAAATCAAACTCCATCCTCCTCCGTTGCTGATCTCCCTGAGATTCATCTTCCTGTCTGGAAAACTGGGTAAACACAGAATTACTCTGAGACTTCAGCCAGTGCCCTGAGACTTGGCGACTACAGGTCTCCCCCTGTTTATGTAGGACCAGTCCCTGTGGTTTCACTTACCCACTGTTGGGGGGGAGGCCTCTCTAGGCATCAGGAGGACCATAGAGTCACACTGGAGGTGATCACTCTCACCATTGGGAAGTCCTCAAGCATGACTCTATGGTCAGCTACTGCCAGAACTTGACCATAGAGTCACACCAGATGCCTAGAGAGGTGTCCTCTCTAGGCATTTTCTAGAACTTGTGGTGCAATTCTATGGTACTAATGGTAATTCGCTATTATATGTGGTTTCAGGTACCCACGGTAAGTCAATTAATGTACCCCCCACAGGTATGGAGGGTGACCTGTATAGTGATAGCAATGGCCCTTTCCATTAATTGAATATATGCAGGGAAGAAATCTTTTGAACAGATGTTAGGATTCAGCAAATCACAATGAATGCCATGTCACTTTTTTTTCTCCTGATCCAGCTCCCTATGCTTTGAAATGAGTTTCAAATTCTTAGAGATAGACTATAATTTTGTTAGGTTTGAAATTCTCAACAAATGTACACAATTTTGTACCTGCCAAAAATCATGAGATGGGGGCACCCTGCCTCTGAAATCCCCTCATTTGCAAGTCTTGTGGTACGTTTTGTATAAATAAAATTTGCACAAATCCATTCATGCATTTTAGAAATGCAAACAGCTAAGAAGTGCCACTGAAAAATATAAACGAGCATGCTTGAGACAATGAGAAAAATGCATGCAAAGTCCACCTGCTCAAAAAAAGCATACCTCGATATGCACACCCTTTAATGCAGAAGAAAAAGAGGTGTGAATTTCCCTTGTGGGAAATGGGGGAAATCTAACATGATCTCCCTTGTGTGAAGGAAAATCAAACTCTAACAATCTGCTATGAACCAAAGACGGGAGGAAAATGGGATTTAGAGAAATGTGGCAAAATCTTGACTGGAAGATTTCCACATCTGCATAGTCTATCTGCTCTCTTCACCCACCAAGTTTCACTTTAAATATTAATAGAGTTAGCTACTTGACAGAGATGTCACTACCCAGCTCTGGGACGTGATGTCATGCATCGCTTTACCAGCTTTTATCATTCACAGACCCTTGAGGCACAGAGGTCTGATCTGGTTACTGAAGTAGGAGATTATACATTTGAAAAAGAAATGAAACAGGTTATGATGGGAAGGGACCACCTCTTCTTTGTATTCCTTCAGATGCCTGTATAGTTGGGTACCCTTCATTATCATCATACTGTTCTTGCTGGCTCTCCCTCCAGCTATTGTTGTTATATGCCTTCAAGTCATTTCCAACTTATTGCAACCTTAAAGTGACCCTAATGCAGGGGTTTTTTTGGAAAGATTTGTGCAGAGAGTGTTTGCCTTTCTTTCCTCTGAGACTGAGGGGCCGTTTACACGGCAAAATAAATCCTCAAAGACTGCGACAAGAAGTCTGATAGTTCCCACACATTTTGAAGCAACAGCGCCCTTTTCAGAAGGAGGGGGTGCAAAAAACCCATAAGTTCCACAGTATCAGCTTTCGCTAGTTTTCCAGACTTTTTTGATTAAGTTCGCAAAAATGCACATAATTTGTCATGGGAACTAACCATCGTGTAAACTGGCATCGACCTTTTCGAATTACTGTGAGCAGAGCTGAATCCTGATTGGTTGGAGTGACCATTCTGCTTTATCCAAATAGACTGAGGGGTTGGAGAGAAGAAATTCACCCTCCTTCTGCTTGCAGCCCACTTTGGAAAATCTGCTCTGAGCCCTTCCTGTCTGTTTCAAAGGAAGACTTTGGGGGTTGGGAAGATGATCAGGATGAGCCCCTGCTTCGCTGGTGTGTGTGTGTGTGTGTGCATTCGTGTGTGCAGGGAAACAGCCTATCGCATGTTCGTCCTTTTGTTTGTTTGTCCTTCCCTTCACTTGCCTTTATTCAAGGCTTCGGAGGCAGGGAAAACAATCAGGAATGAGGCAAGCCCCCAGCTTCTGTGGTGTGTGTTTGTGTGTGCGTGTGTGAAGGGAAGGGAAGGAGATCACTCCACCATGCTTTTGCTTCTTCGTCCTTTCATTCACTCCTTTCTTTATAGAAGCCTTTCGGTGCTCAAACCACTACACCACGTTGGCTCCCTCCTTACCAACTATCGTTGGTATCCATTGTGTTTAGATCCACAATGAAAGATTCAGGAAGGACTCATCCTGTGCTTTCTGCAAGCACACTGATGACTAAAAAGGCCAATCCGAGATAAACAAGTCCAGTTGCAGAAAGCACAGCAGAAGGTCTCCTTGGGTGATGTTTCCGGTTTGTGATTCTTTCTGCATTGTCGTTTCTCTTCAAGACTTGTTCGGCGTGAGTTCTCAAATAAGGCTGCAGCATTGTGAATAGTGCATCTCCATGTCTCCCTATGTGAGGCCAGGGCGGACCATTGTTGGTGATCAATTTGGCTGAGCCTGAGATGTTGTTTCAGGGAGTCCTCGTATCGCTTTTTTGGAGCACCCCTCTTATGCTGACCCATGGCTAGTTCACTGAAGAGTACTATTTTTATTCTCAGCAGTGTTCATTTGTCTCCACGGTTTGAAAGATTGCTGGTATGAAAAGCGATCTGTGTTTGATGTTCACACCGAGGCGTGCCTGCAAATCAAGTTGGTGGCCGCGAATGAATTACTCATGTTTTTATTCTCTACAAGTTGACACCACCTCAATTTGGCCGAGCCTGCAATGTTGTTTCAGGGAGTCCTTGTACATTGATGCCCTCTTGTCGTGGGAGAGAGGCTTGCATACCCTAATGATGTTTTGAGCTATGCTGGCGGTGGCATAATAGCCACCAGTAGGGTCTCCCATGCCAGACAGGTCAAAAACAATAATACAGCACCCTCTAATGCCCTTTCTGTAAAAACCTTCAGTTCTAACAGCATGTCAGTATAAACATAACTTTTCCTCCTGACAGAAGGACAGCAAGGAAGGGGCCATTCTGACCTCTCTGGGAAGGGAGTTCCAAAGCCTAGGGGCAGCCACCAAGAAGGTCCTGCCCAATTGAATGTAAGCCCCAGACAAAGAACTCTGCATTGCCTGGCAAGTCCTTCCTAGATTCCTATACTGTACCCAGGATAGCTTGGGGCCTGTTTACACGAGCCCAAAAAAATGTAGTGCCCCACAGAAAAAACAAGTTGCAGGAGCTGTGACTTGTCTTAATGGTATAGCAGCCCCCATAGGTTTTGCTTTCCAGATGACAGCTAAGGAAGGGAGAAGAGGGCAAGAGAGCCCTCTTCCCCCTTCCTCAGCCCCATTGGAGCAAACAGGCAGCCGGCAGAAAAGCCAAGGGAGGGGAGAGGGCTTTTTCTGCCTCTTCCCCCTTGCTCAGTTCCACGGGTGGGTGGGCAGGCAGCAGAGAAGCTGAGGAGGGAGAGGGCTCTTTCACCCTCTTCCCTCTTCCTTGGCCCCACAGGTGGGCGACCAGAGGAGAAACTGGGTGGGTGATGGTAGGACAGCAGGGAGGGACCTGGGGAAGGAAGAAGAGGAGGGGATTGTCCTCCTCCCTTCTCCTCCCCCGGCAGTGGTGGTAGTGGTGGCAATGGTGGCAGGGTGTGTGTGTATGGGAATGACAGCTGCACTCCCCCCTTCCCCATCCCCATTTGTCGGGGGGGGGATGGTGGCTGCAGGCTGCTTGCCTTGCTAGCAATCTCTGCCCCCTGCGCTTGACTGGCCAATCAGGGGCACACTTCCTCTCATTTGGGCAAGTGAATCAGATCAATTCGCTTGGCCTAACGAGCAGGAATGCGCCTGACTACATAGTTTTTTTTACAAAAAGATGGGGAAAGCTGCGAAGGCTTTTCTGATGAGATTTTTACCCATTTTTGCCCCCCTCCTTGACAATAAGGTGGAATCACACAGGATGCCATTAGGACAGGTAGGATTCTCCTCACATTCCATGAGGAGGGTTTTTTTGGGTTTTTTCACCATTTGGACAACCCCCTAGTGTATTGAACCAGCATGGTGTAGTAGTTTGAATGTTGGATGAAGACTCTAGGAAACCAGGGTTTGAATTCCCACTCAGCCATGGAAACCTGCTGGGTAACCTTTGGTAAATTACAGTCTGTCAGCCTCAGAGGAAGGCAAAGGCAACCCCCTGCTGAATAAATCTTGCCAAGAAAACCCAGTGATATTTTATTTGTTTATTTATCTATTTCATTTATATACTGGCTTTCTCCTGGGATGGGACCCAAGGTGGCTCACAGACAAAAATTCATTAAAATTTTGAAAGTACAATTTTTAAAACAATTAAAATCATCACCATTTAAACAATACAAAATATTTTAAAACATACAAAATTAAGAAATAAATAACACACCCACCCACCACTAAGAAGCCTCCCTGGGCCCAGTTACATATTAAAAAGCATAGAATCATAGAGTTGGAAGAGACCAACCACAAGGGCCATCTAGTCCAACCCCCTGCCATGCAGGAATACACAATCAAAGCACTCCCGACAGATGGCCATCCAACCTCTGTTTAAAAACCTCCAAAGAAGGAGACTCCTTTGTTTAAACAGTTTTTGTCTGCTGGCAAAAGGAAAACAGGGCCTAGGACCAGCCTAGCCTCCTGCCTCCTGAGGGAGGGAGGTCCAGAGGGTGGGAGCAGCCACTGAGAATGCTCTCTCTCTCTCATGTCCTCACCAAGCAAACTTCTGCTGATGGTAGTGGGACCAAGAGAAAGCCTCCTCTGAAGATCTTAGAACCCTTACAGGTTTGTATGGGGAGATATGGTGATCTTTCAGATATGGTGATAGGGTCGCCATAAGTTGGAAACAATTTTGAAGGCACAAAACAACAACATAGCTTAGTACCCGGACACCCAAGGACAAGAAGTCCAAATAGCCTAGCTGAGTGCAGCAGTGGCCACCATCTTGCCTGTCAGGGCAAAGAGTGATGGCAGGGCAGGTGGCAACAGAAGATCCCCTCCTGTTGGCTGGAGGCTCCAGGGCAGTACCTTTCCCAGTTCAATGACAGCCACACCACTGGATGCCAGATTGTGTAAACAAGGCTAGCATGGGATCATCTCTGTCTGGATATGTTGTCCTTTGGAAGCATCAGTTAGCCTGCGCTCTCTCTCATCCACTTTCTGCCTGGCACGACTGAGTAGGCCTTCTCAGTGGCAGAAGAACCTTTTCTGAGTAATAAGCAACAAACGTGGGGAGCCCATTTACTCACTCAGGTGTGTCAGTAATAGCAGGCGGTTAGCAAAGTGAAAGCAACCAGCAATCAAGCTTATTCCCCAAGTAGAGGAACACAAGCCAGGGACTGGGGGATAATGGCAGACAATCAGAGCATTGCTTGGCTCTGGTTTCAACTCGACTCCCCCGCTCCCAATGGGACTCCCCTCTCTCTTTCTCTCCTTTCCTGATATCACATTTCTCACCCTGCCCTCCCCGCTTCTCAAACTCAAGGACAAACACACAGCAAAGATGAACAGAGTGGCACAGATCTTTTGCAGTTTGGTTTCTATCCAGAAAGCCTACCAGCCATGTCAGGTTGGGGTGACCAGAGACTAAGCAGGTTGTTGTTGGGTGTCTGGCAAGGAGGGGAACACCTCTACTGCTAACAGTGATACAGAAAAGTTGGGGAGGTAGAAGGGCTGCACCTTGTCTATGGGGGTATTTCCTTTTTAAAGCCACAGACCACTGTCTTCACCTGCCAGCTTTCTTGGCTTTTGGTTACCTTCACTGAGGCTAGCTAGAGAACAGTGGGCATTTTGCACATGTTAGGAGGCACAGTATTGTATCAGTATCCTTCTGGCTTCTGTCCAGGGTACCAGGGCTGCAAAGGTATGGTGAGAAAATCTGTTCCATGAGTGAGGGAAGGGAACGGTTCTCCCACAGTCTTTCCTGTGCATGTACAGAAAATTAGTGTGAACCAATGGAAAGTAAGCGCAACTTGAGTTCTAAGCTGTTCTCTGACCTGAAAACTCAGGAGTGTAGCGGGAGGGAGAGAACACTGGAGAATCAGATCCACAATTTAAAAAAAAAAAATTATTTTTCTAAGCAGAAGCAAAGGAATCATCTACTGGAGTGAGTATCAAACCTTTCTTACACTGATGAATGAATGCGCTGATAACAAGGCTTTCAAGTTTTACTACTGTTTTTCAATAAGCTCACATATAGGCTGCTGACACACTGCAGAAATAATGCAGTTTGACACTGCTTTAAACTGCCATGGCTCAATGCTAAGGAATTTTGGGATTTGTAGATTTGTGAGATATTTAGCCCTCTTTGTCATACAACGAACTACAAATCCCAGGATTCCATAGGATGGAGCCACAATAGTTAAAGCGGTGTCAAACTGCATTATTTCTGCAGTGTGTCAGCACCCATAGAGGAAGTCAGAAAACAAAGAAAATACATAGTCAAGCACAGCTTGGATACTCATTTCCTTTGAGTGGATTCCTAATTCCTACTAGCAATGGTGTATGTCAGTGATGGCGAACCTATGACACACGTGTCAGCACTGACACGCGTAGCCATTTCTGATGACACGCGGCCATTGGCCTCCTCCCCACCGCCTGCAACCTCACCACCCTCCCTAAAGTGGCAATTGGGGCTTTGAAACCCCGGTCGCCACTTTCCTCTACCCCCCACCCTCCCTAAAGTGGCGGTCAAGGCTTCTGAAGCCCCGGTCGTCACTTTCCTCCTCTACCCCCACCCTCCCTAAAGTAGCAATCGGGGCTTTGAAGCCCCGGTCCCACTTCCCTCCCCTCTCCCCAAAGTGGGAATCCTGCATGCATACATGTTTTTTCCTCAAAGTGACACACCACCCGAGTTATGCTCAGTTTTTTGGAGAAGTTTGACACACTAAGCTCAAAAGGTTGCCCGTCACTGGTGTATGTTATTGTTAACTTTTCTATACTATCTTTTCTCCAAGGAGTTCATAGCTGGCTACACAGAGCTGCCATCACCATTTCTTCCTCCTACTTATTGGGAGTGGGGTAGGTCAGAATAAGGATGCTTCTGGCTCTCCTTGGCTGTGCGAAGCAGCAGAAGCTCTCCAGAGTGGCAAAGGGTCCTATCCGGTCAGGACTAGCAAATTTGCTGCCTCAGGTAACTACTTCACTCAGGCTCAAGCAGGGGTGTAGTTATGTAGGGAAACAGCAGTAGCTGGACAGTGAAGGAAGCTGATAGGAAGAGAATCAAGACATTTGAGATGTGGTGCTGGAGAAGAGTTCTACAGATACCATGGACTCCAAAGAGACAACTCAATGGGTTCTAGAGCAAATCAATCCTGAACTCTCCTTCGAAGCCAAGATGACTAAACAGAGACTGTTGTACTTTGGACATATCATGAGCTCCATCTGGAATGGGGTCTTCCTCTTTTCCTACTGGCTTCTCCCTTGCCAATCATCATTGTCTTTTCTAGTGAGTCATGTCTTAGTGCCTTTAAAATTTGGAATAAAACCCACTAACATCAGAGCCACTGGCTTTCACTGCGCTACACTCTAGTCCAGGGAGATTCAAACAGATTCAGTTTTACTGAGCAAACACTACTCCCACATCTTGGCAGAGGCCTAACAGGGCTGCCACCATCGCTACAAAACCAAACACAGCTCTCCTGATACCTTCATTTTACCTCCCTTTTCCAAGAGTTCTGTTCAGCATCTCTTAAAGAAATGGTAGGCTATTAATGAACCAGTGTGATGTGGTGGGTTGAGTGTTGGACAGGGACTCTGGGAGTTTGAATCCTCACTCAGCCATGAAAACCCACTGGGTGATTTTGGGGAAGTCACACTCTCTCAGGAAGGCAATGGCAAAGCCCCTCTGAATAATAAATCTTGCCCAGAAACCATAGGATAGGGTGACCATAATTTAGAGTTCACTTGAAGTTGACCTGGTGGCACAGTGGTTAAATGCCAGTACTGCAAGTCACCACATTGCAAGTTGCAAGTTTGATTTCAGCGGGCTCCAAGGTTTACTCAGCCTTCCATCCTTTCGTAGGTCGGTAAAATGAGTACCCAGCTTGTGGGGGGCAATTAGCTAACACACATTGGAAGCTGTTTAATGCAGTTAGATGTGTAAATAGCTATTGCTTAAAAAACAATTTGTAAGCCGCTCTGATAGCCTTGTGGCTGAAGAGCGGGGTATACATAACTAAATAAAAATAAAATAATAAAATAAAAATTAAAAAAAGGCACATAGCAACAACAAAGCATATTAACCATCCATAAAAGGAAAGGTTCTCTATTAACAGAAAAGTAAGGCAGATTAAACTGCTTTTCATGGTAGCATCTTTCCCCAGCTACAACTCAGAGGGGGGCCTTTCTCTCCAGCTGCAACACTCTCATCTTAAGAATGGCTCAGAGCTACCTCTCTACTTGTGTCCTTGGTTAGACGAAAAGTGTTACCAAGTTCCCCTGTTCTGCATCTCCTTTGTCAGGCTCTGAAAGCTTCCATGTGGATGGCTGGACTGGCAAGGATGCCCCAACTCATACAAAGTACAACTGGTCTGGGATTAACTATGCCACTGCCAAACCCAAAGCCTACTGTTGTTCTCTGGCTTCTTCCATGATCACCTTGAGAAGAGAAAATTTTATTTTTTATTTATTATTTATTTTACTAATTTTTAAAAAATCTATATCCCACACTTATTGTGTCTCACTTCAACACTATTGGCACCAGTAGTCCAAGACAGTCACAGAAGGAAAAGCAAGCAACCAATAATATGCTAATAATAAAACAAACTAGAAGAGGAACCTTGAATGTATTGTAATGTGCAGTGCTTTTTATTGGTGCCCCAAGTGCATGTCTTTATAGGTATCAGCATTAGTGTCAAAACGTATTCTTACCCCAAGATTTATTTGCAAGAAAAAGGGTGGGGGATCCCCAGGTGTTGTTGGACTACAGTTCACCTTTGGCCAGGCTGGTTGGGCTGCTAGGAACTGGAGGCCATATCAGAGCTTACTCCCAACTGTCCCAATTTGCCAGGGACAGTCCCAATTAATCCTCTGCTGTCCCACTTTTTCAACTGCTTTTAAAATGTTCCAGTTTCTCTCTTCTTTGCCCACGTCCCCCTTTGTCCTTAGCTTGCTTAAATTGCTGCAAACTGAGTTTAAAGTGTAATAGTAGCGTGTGCTCAATTTACTCGACAGGGGAGAGAGAAGAAGAGGAGTTAGAATCTTGCCTTTCCCAGTAGGCTCAGGCAAAAGCAAATTGTTGCACCGTCACTTCAATTGTGTGTTGTTCCTCATTAAGAACTTTTGTCATCTTGACCATGTTCTGACGTTGCTTGGCTGCATGTGTTCTAGGTTCTATCTGTGAAATGTTAGAGGGTATGTCAGGACCACCAGTTCTCCACCCATTTCTAGAGCAGTGATGGGAATCAAGTGGCCTCAGGGCCACATACAGCCCTTATTTTGGCTGAGCCCAGAGGGAAAGCCATCCCCTTAATCCAGACACCACATCTGGCCTGCAAACATTCCTTCCCTTAATGTAAAAGACTCCACAGCTGCATTCAACCAAACATGGTTAGAGAGCCCTATCCAGGCTTCTGCACTGAATATGTAATGGTCCAGAATATTGCTAAGTATGCAGAGATGGTCGTGGGTACGAGAATGTGGGCACATACACAGAACTTTATCAGACCACCTCCCTAAACCCCATTCTTTTGCTGGCATAACTTTGTCATTTTTATACTGGCAAAAGAACTCCCCATGCCACACTTACCTGTAATCCCAGCAAAAAGCTTCTCAGCAATGAACAAGGAGTGAATGACGCTCCGTTCACTTCCTCATTTGAAATCCCAAGTATTCTCACAAGAATACCTAGCGCAGGAAATTCAAAAATAAAAACAAAAAGAACACTCAAAAAGTTTCAAAAAGCACAAAAACACACTTAAAAACTTCCAAGTAAACCAGGAAGGGTCATAAAAAGTGCATCACCTACCTGGATGTTGCAATCTCACCCAGAAGTGTTCTCGCCAGACCGGCCATTGACGCTGCATTCCCGTGAGTACAATAGTGCAAAGTTTCAAACTCCGGCAATGCCGGCACAAAAGCACCATGGCAATTAATTGACGGCTTAAACTGTCAACAAAAAAGGACATTTTTTTTCAACTGGACATGATTGCGAAAGGGCAACATCATCTTGTACTCGCGCCCTTTCGTGATCATTAGGAGTCCTTATGACACCTTATTTGCCTTGTCCGACAACGTCCATAAACAGGAATGGCTTATGTGTGTACTCACTTTAGCCCTACACACCATCCCCACTTTAGCTCTACACACAAGCAGGCAAACATCTGCACAGGGCTTTTCAAAATACCTTAATCTGTGTAATTGATTTGGGTGGCAGAATTCTGATCTAGGCTGTGGAATTCTCATTTTCTGAATCAATTATTTAAGTGTGATTCCTTCCTGTCCAAATACTTTTCTTCCAATGCACTCAGTGCCATTTACAATGACCAATACATAAATAAAAGATGTATGTATTTCTGGATGCATAAGTCATTCAATAGACCCTGGGAAGGTGCAGGAGCCAAAAGGGCTAGGCCACCTGGAAATACTAGGGACCATAAGTAGAAGGCAGCTCTTGCACTCATGTCCTATTTGCAGACTTCTGAGAGGACTCTGGGGTTGGCCCATGTGGGAAATAGAAAGCTGGACTAGATAGTTCTTCAATCTGATCTAGCACAATCCTTTAATGTTTGTATATTCTCAACATTGTTGTTCAGTAGGCTGCATTCTAGAAGACACTGTGGTTCTCAAACACAATGGCTTTCAAATTTTGGCCCTCTGGATGTTTTGGACTTCAGCTCCCAGGATCCCTAACAATGGGCCAAACTGGCCAGAGCTTCTGGGAGTTGTGTATTCCTGCATGGCAGTGGGTTGGCCTGGATGGCCCTCATGGTCTCTTCCAATTCTCTATGATTCTATGAGTTGGTATAAAACACCTGTGGGAACAAAGTTTGGGAATCACTGCTCTACAGCTCCTCGTCCACAGACAGTATTATTGTATTCTGTTTGAGGACTAACTGAAATTTAAGCAACCAATAGGTGTTGCTGTGGAGATGCATTTTGCACATTAATCCAGAACCTAGACCTAAACAAAGAACAATGAGAAAAGAAAAGAGCATTTGGTGAAGAAGAAAGGGGGAATGGAAGTTTATTTGCTGCAACAAAATCAATGTTGTTTTCTAATTCCTTCCAAGAAGTCATTAAGAACTAACTCATTCCAAATCAATAAAGAGGAGGGGGGCTGTTTTCCAGTAATTAATTGCAACAAACAGGTTCTGGACTGATGACAAAGAAGCAATGAGTGTAACAGAAAGGAGAAGAAAGAGTGTACTGACCATCACGTATGCCTGGGCAATTGTCCCACCAGCCTCAGCATCAATTGCAGAGCGCAAAATTTATATGCAAACAGTCCCAAATTCAGCCTCTGCTAGATCCGTGTGTGTGCGTGTGTGTGTGTGCCTTCAAGTCACCTGCCAACTTATGACAATGTCATGAGTTTCATAAAGTTTTCTTAGGCAAGGAATACTCAAGAGGTGGTTTTGCCAGTTGTTTCCTCAATGAATACAGCACCTGGTATTCATTGGTAGTCTCCCATCCAAGTACTAACCAGGGCTGACTTTGCTTAGCTTCCAAGAGCAGCTGGGATCTGGTGCCTTTATGTGTGAGCACAGAAACATAGAAACATCAGAATCTGCCTTAGACTGAATCAGACAATTTAGCTCACTTTGTTCAGTACTGTGTAGGAGCTGACCAGTGATGGTTCTTCCTAGTTCCAGGCAGGCATTTTTCCATGTATATCCAGGTACAGCTGGAAAAAAAAAATACCTGCCTGGAAGCAGGAAGAGCTACTGCCAATCAGCACCAATAGAGTATGGAGCAAAGGTGAGCTAATGGTCTGTTTTAGTCTAAGGCAGATTCTGATTTTTCTACGTATGCGGTTTAGCTGGGGGTTGGGGAGCAAATTAAGGCATTGCCCATCTTAGATAAAAATTCTTCCCCTCTGATAAAATTTTCCTTCAATCCCCAAGTTTCTAGCATTGCAGTAATTGGAAAGTTTGATTGAACATTTAGAAATAAAGAAAGGGGAAGGCAAGATTACCAAGGGAATGGGGACACAGCAAATATCAAAGTTCTATGTGTGGGTGATTTTCAGTATCTCATCCCCTACAATGCTAGACATAGGAGGACTGAAGGTAAATTTCATTTGGGAAACAGACTTTTTATTGGAGGGGGTCAATGCCCTCAACCCAACCACCACCACACCACCTCATAGCTACACTCCTGCTCACACAGCACTTTTGGCAACCGCCCAGCTGAAGCTATAACATGGTCCATTGCTACTGCAGGCACCAAACCTGTTCTGGTCTTCCCTTTAGTGAGCATGAGTGAGTGCATGTAACAAAAACAACAGAAGTATTAATGATGGTGGCAAGATCATTGTAGAACAGCCATCTCCTATTTTTAACCCATTCTTTCCTGAAAAAGGCTTCCTGGGGTAAAGTGATAAAAGTTATCTTAGGAAAAAGTTTCTGCTTATGTTTATACCATATTCGATGAAGAGTCTTTCTAATACTGTACAGTAGGACCCCCATATCCACTGGAGATTGGTTTGGGGGTGTGTGGATACTGAAAACCGTGGACAATAGCGAACGTCATTGAAAATAATGGGACTTCCAGGTTAAAATACCATAGAGTTGCCTTGGAGGACCTAGAAAATGCCTAGAGAGGATGCATTTTCTAGGAAGACTCTATAGTAGGTGTGCTGTTTTGTGTACCATGGATAATTCAATCAGTGGATACGGGGGGGGGGGTTCTACTGTACATTGTTTTTTAAATTCAGCATGTTAAATTCAGCTTAACTTTTCCAAAACAGCCTTCATTGAGTCCAGTGGATTTTGAATCATTATCACAAGATCATCCATATAAGCTCTCAGTTTATACTGTTCTTTTTAACCTTTACTCCACGGATTCTGCTGTCTTGTCTGATATCTCTCAATAAAGTCTCCAATGGCAAAATAAAAAGCAAAGGTGGAAGAGGGCATCCTTGTCTAGCTCCCCTTTGTATCTCAGTTGGTGTTGTGGCCTTGCCATTTACCAAAATCTGTGCTTTTTGAACTGAATACATTGTCTTTATAGCTGGAAGGTGAGAATTTAAAAAACAACAACAAATGAACAGCAAAAATTTGGCAGACACCTCGCCTGCTATCCTGACTGAAATGACCCGAGTGGATTTAAAAGTGGTGATTTCTCTCCCCACAAATTCTTTCCTTCTTCTCACAGGAGTGTTGTGCTTTTAGTTATCAAAATAAAGTCTCCAAATACTTGAAAATTATTTGAAATATTTACTCTGTCAGCTAACCGGATTTTAGGAATTACTGAAATACATCATGACAACCTTCTGCTTTTCTGCATCTTCTGTCTTATATAGCTTCTTGATTCCCCTATTCTTGTGCTTAGACAATAGCAACAAAAAACGAATAATCTTCTTATGGGTGGTGGTAGGGAACCACCTAAAATGCTTACTTGTTCCTTCAGCAGGTGGAAAGCTCAGGAGAAAGTGTGTGTTTGTTTTTGTCCAGTAACTTGGACATTGTTCCCAGAGGCAGTGGTGACTCCAAAGTCATTGGGGCTATGCCCAGATTTCATCCATGCTCAAAAGGATCTATCCAAGTTTCTGATCCCATTCAACACCTTAGACACCAATGGTGTCTGGTGGATCCTATGGGAGCAGCATGGTAAATTCACTCCAGATTTTCACCTGAACTTTAAAGGAGCTATCCCAGATGAGCAACCTGTTGCAGCGATAGGGTTCAGTATCTTTGATATCTCTTTGAAAGTCAAAGTAAAACCTGGAATAGATTCACCATTCCACTGACATGGAAACTGCCATTGCCCAGAGAGGAACCACCAAGTGTATATTGGTGCAAAGAGTTTGGAGTCTGTTTTGTAAAGTTTACTGAAAATTCCCAACAGGGCCATGCAGGGAACAAGTGATCAGGTATGGATGTGTGTGGGTGTTTTCAAATTTTAAAATGTCAGGTCATGCCAAAAAACAAACAGACAGACAGAAAAGCAACTGCTGTCTTTGACATCGGGAGGTCAATTAGCAATCAATGTAATCGTTGTATGAAAGACAGCCAGTTGTTTGCCCCGGAAGCCCCTCCGCTAATCGATTGGAGGACAAATGTGTGTTTGAACAAGATAAGGCTGAGTGGAATGAGTCAATTAAAAGGGCCCCCCTTGTCTCTTCTGTGTACACAAAGGTGCCAGTTCACCCTTCATCGCCCTGCCAATGGTTTTCCACAGACGCATTAGCTCTTCTAAATGCATGCATAGAGGACAAGAGGTGCGGGAAGGGGAGATATTGGAGGAAATAGATGCCTGGCCTCCACCAATTGCTGGCAATCTTCAGCAAATTGCCACCCCATCCCTTTTATATGCTGCTAGGTGACCAGCGATGTGTAACAAAGCTTTGCCCAGACTTGATCAGGGCTAGTTATATTTTGGGGAGACCACAGAAATGCAAAAGAGGGTCAGGTCATCTTGTTCAGTGGAACCCCATTGGTGGAAAAAAGCGGTACAGTCATGCCACCAGTCCACCAGTCTTTCCCTATCCAGGAACCCTTGTGTCAAAATCATGGACTAAGGTAGAACATTAGTCAAACAACCAAGGCAAATTGTATGATGCCACCAAAGGCTTGCTTTCTCTCTCTCTCTCTCTCTGAAACACTTTTTCATATCCAGGCCGGTTAGATCATTTGTTCCAGTGACCATAAGACAAGGGCTGTCATCCTCTTATGCAATTACCATGTTGTAAGCCAGACTGATGACCTCGTAACCATTTTGTATTCACATTTACAATCAAGGTGCCATTGCCACACACAAATGCCCCTAAAATCCACCTTGAAAGCCAGGCAGCTGTGCCAAGTGAAGGAGTTCTGCAGTGCTGGTAAGCAAAGTACTGAAGGATGACATGTCCAGCCCCTCTTGCCAATGAGCCAAGTGCAATGAGGAGTTGCAACAGGACTCTACAAGGGTCCTTCCTTCCGCTTGTCACACCTGGGCTTGGTGGGCGCTGGATGTGTTATCCTTGAACATCTTTCTCACAAGTGCTCCAAAACTCCTTTGCTCAGTATAGCTACCTAACTTTTACAGTGGGTTTTAGCAGATGTGACCAGGAGATGAAGTATAGCTATGACATCATAGTTATGTGTACCATGGTCTCAGCCAAGGTCCTTAAGTGGATGGTTTAGACTAGTGGCTCTTAATGTTTTCTTTACCGGGGTCCATCTTTAAATATCTTGTGTTGTTGTTGACCCCCAAGATTTAACTCAAAATTCAAACCCACCACCACCACAACACAATTAAACCATCCATTAAATGTTCCTTCAGAGACACTGGAGAGGGAGGGAAGACTTTTCTCCTGCTTCCTCCTGCAAATTTGTGTCTGGAGCGGATTGATGCCTTGGCTCCTGTCATGTGGGCTGAGCAGCCTTCAAGCCTTTGCGGACCCCCTGTGAGGACATCGCAGCCCCCTGGGGTTCTTCAGACCACAGATTAAGAACCACTGGTTTAGGCAGAGATTAGAAATAACTGGTAACAAATTACTAGTTATTTTTAATTTATTCCTTTCCCAAAATAACTATGGCATAACTAAGTTACGCTACGATTTTAACTTATTTATTTGTTTTATATGAAAATACTTCTATCCCACCCTGTATCAACAAATCTCAGGGCAGCGTACAAGTAAAATCAATGTTAACAAATTAAAATAGTTTCTAACAATAAAAATAATTTAAATTGGCCAATAGCATATTACATATGATTAACAATATAAAATAGGTTTGAAATATTAAAACTTTTTAGTACATTAGCATTTTGAGATAATTCAGTGAAGCCCAGTCTTTAATAAACAGCTATGTTCATTAATTAGAGACAAATTCACTCCTTTGGCAATGTAACTGTTAACTTTTAGTTACTTTTAAAGGTTCCATTGTCTTCAAACAAAAAGTTTCCAAAAGAATTGGAAATGTTATTTTAAAAAATGATTTGTTACAATTATAGTTCCAAGGTTCCCAAAGTAGCTAGTTACCATTATGATGATATTTCCTGGACTTAATTCTCCCGTCTAGCTGACCCCTTGGTTTTGTTGAGTTTTTAAAAGTAACTACTAATAATTAGTTATTTTGTTGACTAAAGTTGCAACAATATTTTAACTAGTAACTTCAAGCTCCAGGAAAACCCATTTGCTATGCAGAGCTGAAGTGAGATTAATGGGCAATTTACTCATTTTGTAGTTTGGTAACATAACATTGATTTACTACCGGTAATTGTAATACCTCTTTCAGCCGCAGAGCAGGCTGCATGTTAAACTGGTTTGTAAAAAAGTATTAGCTACAGGAACTTTTCGCCTTTGGTTGGTGACCCAGTTCATGCCTGTACTTTTAATATGTCAATGAAGAGGAGAGAAAGGAACTCTTCCATGATGGCTCTGAGCAGGTCTCCTTTAATTGGAAGTGATGGCCCGCATCCAGCCTCTGTCCACCAGGAGCACCCTGCTGGCTTCGTCCTCCTCTTCCTCAGTGTGACTCAGGAAGCTCTCCCAGGGTGGGCTCCGCTTCCAGTGCCCCTGGCAGAGCAGGAGGGGGCTATATTTCACAACCTTTGCCTGGGCTTTGTACTCTCCAGGGTGGGAGAAACAGTTGGAGACAAAGTTCACAGCTAAGCACATAAGACCCTTGATCAAGAAAGGAGACAAGACAGCAGTGTAATAGTTTGCCTTAATGGAAGTACAGTCATGATGGCCACAATCTAGCCAGAGTTCTAGATACTGTGTAGGTCACTGGGTTTGCTATGTCCTGTTTCCTTTCATAGGCAGAATCTTACCAGCTCTGCTCTAGCAAGTATCAGCATATCAAAACATTTCCCCTGTACACAGCACCTTGTTATGTCAAGTAGGCAAAACTGGGAGGGAGAGGACATCAAAACATGCTCATACAAAAATGAGGTAGCAACCTAGTAGAGGTGGAGCACTGGACTGGAATTTGGGAGATCAAGCTGCTGCCTATACGATGAAAAAAAATTCTCAAAGAATTCACTAAGAATGCTAGCGGTCCTCACAGATGCTGGCCCATATTCAGAAAGAAGGGGGCTGAAAAATCCGAAAAACTCCAAAAGGATCATGATAACGGCCTTCCTTGTTTTTAGTGATCTTTTTAAAAAAGTCTACGAAATAGCGCATAATTGGTTGTGTGATCAACCAAATTGAAAAGGGGCACACAACACACAGCACACTGCAAACAGCAGGGCTGAAATTTGATTGGTCGGACCTCGGGGGGGGGCAAGCTTACAAGGGAAAGCTCTTGATGCCAGAGCAGCCATTGTTTGTTGGGGGAGGGCATGATCAATAAAGCGGCAAAGCAAAAGAACAGGGGTAATTTTTAGTGGAAAATTGCTCTTCTGTGGTTTCTTTTAAAAGGAGGGGGGAGGTTTTTGGGACTCAATTCACTCATGGACACTATTTTTTTTGGGGGGGGGGGACTCTTGTAAACAGCCAAGTCATTACTTTTCCTTTTCTGCAAAGTGTTGGATGAGTCGGGAGCACAAATGGAGTCTACAGCATTAGTGAGGTACATTGCTATTTTTTGCAACAAATTCTCCCATGTAGCTGACCCCATAGATTCAAGTCCCCATTGAGTGACTGAACGACTGTATGAGTCAAACTCTCTCAGCCTGACTTGTTATCTTTTTGCTTAAGGCTGTGGGCCAAATGCTGAAGTTTGTGGACCAACTAAAGACAGCTAGAGGAGAAATCGCATTTGATAGATTTGAACCAATATGATGGCCATTCATCAGTTTTGTTAAAGCACACATTTTTAATGATTAGGGTATCAACCAGACTGAGAGTTGTGTGTTGTTGTTTTTTTACATATATTTGTTGAACTGCCTGGTTGTAAAACTAAACATTCATTCTCTCTCTCTCTTTCTCTTTCTCCTTCTAATATATGTTAACTGCCTTCCAGTCAACTTCGACTCATGGTGACCCCCATGAATGAGACATCTCCAAGACCCCCTGTCTTCTACTGCCTTGCTCAGGTCTTGCAGGTTTAGGCCTGTGGCCTCTCTGACTGAGTCTATCTATATCTGATGTGTGGTCTTCCTTTCTTTCTTTTTCTCTCCACCTTTCCTAGCGTTATTGACTTTTCCAGTAAGCCATGCCTTCTCATGATGTGACTGAAATACGACCGTCTCAGTTTAGTCATCCTGGCTTCTAGTGAGAACTCTGGCTTGATCTGTTTGGCTTGTTTGTTTGGCTGTCCACAGTACCCTCAGCACTCTTATCCGACACCATATTTCGAATGGATATACAGTCATGTGAAAAAGAAAGCAAACCCTCTTTGAATTCTGTGGTTTTACATATCAGGACATAATAACAATCACCTGTTCCTTAGCAGGTCTTAAAATTAGGTAAATACAACCTCAGATGAACAACAACACATGACATATTACACCGTGTCATGATTTATTCAACAAAAATAAAGCCAAAATGGAGAAGCCATGTGTGTGTGTGTCCTGCACTGGGAGGCATAGCTGCTATGACACACCATAGCTTCATCATCATAGCTTCATCATCGTAGCTATGTCTCCTGATACTAGTCCCCCCCCCCCAAAAAAACCCTACCTTTTCAGCAGCATAGCCCCACCAACAGAAGGATTTCCAAAGCACTGGCGAGCAGGGCAGTATGCAATGATGCCTCCAGCTCTCTCCTTGCAGTGAGACACTTCATGACAGGCAGCTGCAATAGGACCCTGCAGGGGTCCCTGCCACTGCCTGCCATAAAATGCCTCACTGCCAGAAAGGGGATGGAGGCATCATCACACACTGCCTCCCTCTCCAGTGCCTTTGAAATCCTTCTGTTCTCAGGATTGCACTGTGGAAAGGGTAGATTTAAGGTGCACTTTGGATCATTGCAATGGTGTAAAAACCATAAACATTCACTCCAAAATTTACAATATTGTCAGTTTGGCTTGCAACATCATAAATACTGAACAGGATGGTAACCTGTATTTTTTAAAATATGTAGTGGGCCCTCCCTATCTTTGGGCTCCACATTTGCGGATTTGACCAACCACGGATCATCATGCCCCATACCTAAAATGGTGGCGACATGCACATGAATACACTGACATGAACATGCACATGTCACCATCATTTAATAATGTGGGACATGACCCTCCACAGTTTTTGGCATCGGGGGGGGGTCCAGAACTGAACCCCCACAGATATGGAGGGCCCACTGTACTTTCTGTGTCATCTACCTCACAGGGCTGTTGTGAGGATGAAATTGTGCAGAGCAGGGCCATGCATACCAGCTTGAATTCATCAAAAGAAAGAGAAAATATATATATACATGCATATGTTCCTTGCATAGCATATGTTCCTGGCATAGCAATTCAATCCAAGCCAGGTACATCTGTATTCTTATCCTGAAGTTCAGATTCCTCACTCTACTGACATTGGAGAAACCAGTCAGGGAGGGACAGTGATACCGTAATTAAAATCACTAAAGTTACGGATCAAGTTAGAAATTTTCTAAGGAAAAGAGACAACTTAATTACATTTGTTGCTTAAATACCTTGAAGGCAACAGATCCTGCCTGATCTTGGAAGCTAAGCACGGTCAGGGTTGGCTGGTACTTGCAAGAGAAATTGCTAGAGAATACCAGGGGTGTGGGTGTGTTAACCATCCTCAAGTCAACTGCAACTCATGGCAACCCTGTGAACAAGACACCTCCAAGACCCTTTGTCCTCAACCACTTTGCTCAGGTCCTACAGGTTCAAGGTCATGGCCTCCTTGATCGAGTCTATCGGTTTGGTATGTGGTCTTCCCCTCTTTCTACTGCTCTCCACTTTCCTAAAATTGTTGTCTTTTCTAGTGAGCCCCACCTTCTCATGATGCGGCTGAAATACAAAAGCCTCAATTTAGTCATCTTGGCTTCCAAGGAGAGTTCAGGCTTGATCTGATCTAGGTGCCATTTGTTGCTCTTTTTGGCCATCTTAATTTCAAAGGAAGGCAGTGACAAACAGCCTCTAGGGGTTGTCTAAACAACAAAAATCCTCCTCATGGAATGTGCAGATTTTATACAAGATGTCTTAATGGCATCCCGCCTCATATTGCTGTATTCAGAAAGGTGGTGGGAGGGGGGGTAAATACGCCATATACTCCACAGTGTTTTTAGACACTAGTCTGATAAAGTCCTAAATCAGTAAGAGATTGTGATATGTGAAAGGACTCAAAATGGTGGAGGAGAAATAACACATGGTAAAAGGGCTGATTCACACTGTGTCTTGTGCTGCTGCATCCAGATATTTTAAAGCAACCAAGAAGTATCTGATTTAGTTAAGGTGAGAGAAGCAGAAAAGTGAGTACTTACTTTTTTAAATTGTTAAGTATAACAGAAATGAAATGCTTTCAGGGCTTTGGAACAATAATGGTAAGAGATTATGGTAGTCACTGGCCCTCCCAAGAATGTCTTAGGGAATGGTTTTTTCCCTTCGTGAGCCCTGATTTGTCTCAGAACCCTCTCTTCTTCTCTATGTGGAACAATATCTGAAGATCTCCTTTCCCCAACCCCCTTGGGAGGTCTGACAGGATTTCCTTTCCTCTGGTTCTGTCACATCAGGCAGAGTGAGGGAGCTGCAAGAGGGTGAGTTGTTTTGCATGCACACAGATTTCAGATTGGTCTGCATTTCATTGAGTAAACAGAAGAGCTGGAGAGGAGCCCATTTAGCTACTGCCACTCCAGTTAATGCACACAGTGTGGTCCTGTCATTTGGAACAACCTCCAAATGTCAAAACGTGGTCTAAAATGTTGCACTCAGAACAGCTTGTAGAAGGGGATCATCAGGCGTGTTCCTAGTCTGCATCCTGAGATGAGCAAAAGACAAGTTTCCATCCCATTTGCTAGGGAAGCAATTGAGAGCCATTTTCCAAAGGTCAGAAGATGGCTCTCCTCTGACGTGGAAACATTTCTTGGCTGAAACCCAAAGAAAAGAGAATGGAGCTGATGGAGGGATCTGTTATCAAGTCTCCAGTGCCACCAGATAGGATGTTCTCACCCTTTGCTATGTGTGGGAAATACTCCAGTGGAGGCCTAAATACCCTGAAGTTACCAGATCTTGTTAGATCTTGGAAGTTAAGCAGGGTCAGCCCTGGTTAGTACCTGGAAGAGAGACCACCAGGGAATTCCAGATACTGTGGGTTTTATTTCAGGGGAAGGATATGGCAAACCACCTCTGAGTATTCTTTGCCTAAGAAAACCCTATGAAATTCATGGGGTTGCCATAAGTTGACAGATGACTTGAAGGCACACACACACAGAGAGAGCCCAATAAGGAAGTCTGGGTTATTCCGTTATTGTATCTTCATAGCCATTTCCTCATGTAGCATAGTACCAAAGGAGATATGCACCTATTTTATTTTTATTTATTGTTATTTTGCTAGTCTTACCTTTTCTCCCAATATGGGACCCAAGGCAGCTCACAATACATGTTCATACAGTTAAAACAATAGAGAATACAAAAGTTAAAAAGACAACTGAACAAACTATCATATTAAAAACATGAATTTAAAGGCTACTAAAATATAAAAATAATGATAAAAATACAATACAACACACCCCCATTAAAAGACTTTCTCCAATAGATAGTTAACACTCAAAGGCCAAGTTAAACAGAATGGACTTTGCCTGCCGGTAGAGAGAGCAGAGAGGAGGCCCATCTAGCTTCTCATGGGAGGGAACTCCACAGTCTAGGAGAAACCCAAGAAGGGTTTCTCATGTGTCTTCACTAAGGAGATTTTCACACCACCTGTTTGTTCCATTGCAGGCATGGAACAGGGTCACTGAAAGATTTTTCTTTCAGACAACGTTCACCCCCTTCCTTGCCTTCAATGTTACCATTCTGTTTTCTCCCTGTGATATTGTATTCACAAGAAGTCGTTAATGACCACCCTGTTCTGTTTCTATCATGGAATCAGGGATGTGGGAAAAGGAGCCCCGTCCCTGTTCCGATATAACAGGCACGGGGGAGGAAGTCCGGTCTGAGCATTTCCAGCCACGAACAGGACACCCAAGTAAGTGGCACCCTTCCCCCCCCTCCCTGGGTTACTTGTATTTTTTAAAATTTATTTTTGTATTTTGTTTTTTGTTTTGATGTTTTTTAGGGGGTATTTTTGAATTTGCCACGCAGCTGTTCTCTCGCGAGAAGGGCCAAGATTTGAGTTCCCAGTTGTAAATGCAGCCTTACAACGGCTGCATTTACAGCCGGTAAGTATGCGAACATTTTTCTCCATTCCATGGCAGGAACAGGAGAGGAGGTGTTGAGGCAGTAATGGGGCATTTTGGCCCCATGTGAAAATCTCCTAAATGTGCCTGTGATGGTGGTGGACCTGAAAGAAAGCCTTTCCCCAAAGATCTTAAAATTCAGGCAGGCTTACAGAGGGAGATACAGTCTTTCAGATAGTCTGGATCACATTTACAAGTTGTGGTACGGCTTCTGATTTGGAAGCAAACAAATTCAATTCAGACGGATCTGGAGGCCATCCACTTAAATTGAAGTCCAAAAATGAATCTCAGTTTGGAAATCTGAATTTGTTCCTTCTACCAAATATCACTGTAAATCAACAAATCACTAGATTTGTTTTCTGTTTGTCAAAATGATGTGACCCTTGCAAGTACAGTATACTGAATGTGGGAACTGAATATGTGTAGAACATAGGGTTGGATACAAGGGTCCTCTTCTTTTCTCTTACCCTGGGAGGAATCTTTTAAAAAAAAAATGCATTCCCCCAACACACATCGCGGGCATTTCAGAGATTAGTTTTCAAACAAATTCCAAAAACTTTGGCCCTCAAAACTGGACCTGAGGAGCCATATGCAACCTGCAAACCATATTTTCCCCACCCCTGCACTAGAAGGAACTATTAGATCCAACCTTTCTCTTGTTCGGTGAGTATTTAATTTAAAAACTCAGATTTCAAAAGCAAAACACTTTAATATTTCAAAAATCTAATTCTGTCATTTCCCCCTAAGTTTTATTTTAATTTGAGCAAAGTTGCATGTGGCTCCAAGGAATGTTCTGAGATTGAGAAGTACAAGGTCTGTCTATTAAATAATGAGACTGTTTTTCTACCTTTCAGACAAATCAGGGAGAACTGATTGTGAATGCTTGAGTGGTGACCTTGAACATGTCTGAATCTGCATGACAAACATTAACACTCTTGGCCATACAGTTAATTGTCAGTTGTTGCTTAAAGCAGCTGTTTTGTTTGTTGTGTGCTGGAAAAATGCTAAGTTTAAAAGTCAAACAATGTGTCAATTTGAAATTTTAGTAAAATTGAACAAAACACCAATGGAATCTTTTCAAATGCTTACTGAGGCCTACAGGGAAGACTGCATGTCTTGTGCGCTTGTGTTTGTGTGGCACAAAAGATTCAGAGAAGGACGTGAGAATGTGGAAGACGATAGACACCCTTGATGACCTTCCACTTCAAGAACTGAAGAAATTGTTGAAAAAACCTTCCAGATTGTTTGAGGAGACCACCGATTCAGTGTCCGAATGATAGCTGAAGCCATGAACATTGACAAAGACACTGCATGGAAAATTTTGCATGAGGATCTCAACATGAAAAAAGTTTGTACCAAGAACTAGGGTTCTCACATCAGAGCAAAAGCAGTGCCACAATGGTATTTGCACTGACATTCTGCAGCAACTTGAGGTGGACCCAAACTTTTTTCAAAAAGCCATCACTTGTGATGAAACTTGGATCTTCCAGTATGCTCCTGAGACAAAATAACATTCAATGCACTGGAAAACACCATCATTGCCAAGAATGAAAAAAGCAAGTCAAAGCAACTCCACATTCAAAGCCATGCTCATTAGGTTTGGGGTTTTTTTTTTACATCAAGGGCATAACTTTGGCAGAATGGGTTCCAGAAGGCAGAACAATGAACCAGCATTATTATAAGGAAGTTTTGACAAAGCTGAGAGAAAGAGTAAGAAAAAAAAGGCCAGAACAGTGGGAAAATGGTTTCATTCCTCATCAAGACAACGCCCCTGCTCATACAGCACTTTC
The DNA here is from genome assembly GCA_030847615.1 of Gambelia wislizenii. Lineage (NCBI taxonomy): Eukaryota > Metazoa > Chordata > Lepidosauria > Squamata > Crotaphytidae > Gambelia > Gambelia wislizenii. The sequence goes on along the minus strand of JAUMIR010000006.1, from coordinate 29,438,621 downwards.
TATGAAGCAGTTTTTGTCCGATAAACACATTACTACACTTGAACATTATCCATATTTGCCAGGTTTGGCACCATGTAACCCTTTTCTTTTCCCTAAAGTGAAATTGGTGCTTAAAAGAACATGTTTTGAGTCAATTGATGCAGTAAAGAAGAAAATAGCAGATGTGTTGAAACAGCTGACAGAAACTGATCTGCTCCACGCCTTTGACCAGTGAAAAACAAGACTGCATTGGTGTGTGGATGTGAACAGGAAGCATATTGAAGGGGACAAGCATCAGAATTGTAATACATATAAATAAAGATGGGTTAGTGTATCAGTCTTGTTATTTAATAGACAGACCTCGTATGTCTACTCTCTGTTAGGAAACAGCACGGGGTGTTCCATGATCCCAAGGAAAGCCTTTCTCTTCTGTCACTGCCCCCACACAAAAGGCTTGGTCTGGGTTCAAAACTGCATTGTGGAGGAACAGCAACCAGCACATTTTTTGCTTGATTTTTTTTTTATTAAGAATTTTTAACTACCGATCGATCACTCACCATTTATGCAGGATCAGTACCCGTTGTTTCACTTACCTGCACTTGGGGTGGGAGATCTCTCTAGGCATCTGGAAGACCATAGAGTCATGCTGGAAGTGGTCTCTCTATGCATCAGGAGGGCCTCCAGTTCGACTATAGTCAACTTCCACCAGAAATTGACAACAGAGTTATGCCAGATGCCTAGAGAGGTGTCCTCTCTATGTATTTTCTAGGTCCTCCAGCATGATTCACTAATATGCAAGGTTTTACCTATATGTGATAATTCCAGGAATATATTCTCTGAATTTATGGGGGAGTGGGGTGGTGGCGGCCCGTACATTAAAACAATATACATTCAAAATGAAAAAGTGGAGGGAAAAGAAAGGATTAAATAAAGAATAATAGAAATATAGAAACAGAGCAGAATACCAAAAAAGAAAAAAGAATGAAACCAAGGAAAATCTATGGATGCTGGCCATGAAAGCCTTCAACTTCACAATGAAACATTTACTTCTAACTTCCTAAGTGATGCTTATAAATGATATAAAGTCTTACTCCCCCTACATAGCAATATATCATACTTCTACAACTTATTTATTTCTACTAATTTTCAAAACCCACAATTAGTATTTTATCTTTCTGTTCCTGCAAAAACAACGACAACCACTCCTCATTAAAGTTCCCAAAGATTTTTCCCTTATTAGAGTAAATAACACCCATTTCAGCTAAATCCAACAATTGTACTAGCCAGTCTTCTTGTATTGGGAGAATTGTGTTCTTCCATTTCTGGGCATACAACAATATTGTTGCAATAACTATGTATTGTAGTAGTCTTCCATACTTCTTCTCCATTTGGTCATCTATAATCCCAATAAAAACAGTTCTGGTTTTAGCTGTTACCTATAGTTTTATTTTCAAAATCTTCCCAATCAAGCTATGTAATGGCTGCCAGTATTTTCTTGCTCTGTCACAAGTCTACCATATAGGATTAAAAAGTCCCCACTTGTTGCTCACATTTCCAACATACACTTGCCATTCCCTTGATGCATTTTAGCCAACTTTTCAGGAGCCAAATACCAACAATATGTCATTTTATAAAGCAACCAGCTCATTAAACAACACTCAGGGCCCACCTACACGAGGGGAAAAAATCCAAAGTACCTCATAGTATTGGCATCTCACAGCAGCAGTGACATGTCTAAATCTTTTTTCTGGTCTCAGAAGCCACCCTAAGCCTCGCATTCCTGATGGCACCCACGAGTGATTTACTTGCATTAGTTCTTCACCACCACCATTTTTTAAAAAAAGTTGTCCCAAGGTACACTGGTGCGATAAAGCGATTTTCCAATTTATAGGATAGCAAAACAGAAAATATTCATCCTGTTTTATTACCTTAGTGAGTGATTGCTAAGGCGAAAATCCAACATGGCGGCAGTGGGTGCTTGCCACATTAACAAACCAGTTATACATAGAACAGGTCTTTTGTAAAGCTAATGAGTCTTAATTGTGTGTGCTTCTCAAAAGGGAAAATAAACCAGAGGGGAGATGGGGTGACATCATGGTCCTTTCTAATAACAAGGCCTTGGTGTGTTGACTCCATAAGTCCAGGCTTCACTATAGCACTGACTATAGCCTGAGGTTTTTCTTACCCTTGAATTCTGAATGCCAAACTAGATGCTGTGAGAAAACACAGCACTTCCTGTTTTGGCCTTACTTTGTAATCCTGAGCTTGGGGCAAAGTGACTTTCATGAACTATACATCCCAGCATCTTCTAGCTACCCTGGTAGCTCTAGTAATTCTCCTGCAAAGACTAGGGTAAGCAGGGGGGTGGGAGGTAAACCTTCCAGAACATAATTGATGACTGAAACATGGTGCTTAACCCTCACTGCACCCAACCTTTCTCCCATACAGATCCCTCCTCCAGGTAGATTTTTGTGTCATTTCCTAAGCACAGCAGTGTGTGCATGGCGAGGGGAATAGCTAGAGTATGTTACAGGCAGGCCTTTGGAGTACAGAACTGGTAGGTGGGAGCAGGTTAAGCCTTTGCCAAATTAACATCTAATTCTCTGCCATACACAAAAGAACAAGCAGAACAAATATGATTAATTTGCCCTGATCATTAAGAACACCTGCTACACAATTGTCATCTGGAACCATATCTTGCTTCTGTTTGGTGACGTGCCTTAAGTTCTGCTGTGTGTACCTAATGAGCCATTTAGTCTTCTCATCCCAAACTACAGCACACAGTCTAGAGAATCCCTTTATATGAAAGGTACTGTTTGTTGTTTTCATGAAAAAATACATTGTCTGGTTCCATACACAATTGCTAGGGGGAGAAGAGGTCCATCTCCCAATGGTCTACCCCTGGCATACCCTTGCTTTTTCAGCCACAATAATATGTTTGCCTTACCCATGGAAGATCTTAAATCCTATGTTCACGTACCTGAGAGGAAGCCCCGCTGAACACTAGGGCCTCGGGAGCTCTTGTAGGCTGGAAGGCAATACAGAAGGACTTCAAAAAATAAATAAATTAAATAGGACCTACAGCTGAGTAGACTTCTCTAAGATCAGGTCACATATTATAACAGTTGTGGAAGCACTTTTGGCTCTCCAGATGTGTTGGACACCAACTCCCAGAAGACCAAGCCAGCATGGCCAATAGTAAGGGGCTGTAAGAGTTGTAGTTCAAAACATCTGGAAGTCCAAGAGCTCTTCACCCCTATTCTACAAGCTTTTGGGGCTTGCAAAGTTTGCTGGATTGCAACTACCAGAATTTCTATGGTAGCTGGGATTGCGGGGAGATACAGGCAAGCAACATCTGGCTTTATTTTGCCCATGATTCAGATGTTGTCCTCTCTAAGCACACGTTGATACTTTGAATTACAGAATCATAGAGCTGGAAAGGACCAGAGGGGCCGTCTAATCCAAGCTCCTGCGATGGAAAAATACACAACTAAAGCACTCCTGAGAGTTGGCCATTCAAACTCTGTTTAAAGACCTCCAAAGAAGGAGAGTCCACCACCTTCTGAGGCAATCTATTCCACTGTTGAATAGCTCTTACAGTAACGAAGTCCTTCCTGATGTTTAGGTGGAATCTCTTTTCTTGTAATTTGAATCCATTGGTTTGTGCACTAGTCTCTGGAGCAGCAGAAAATTAGCTTGCTCCATCTTATCCATGACACGTCTTCATATATTTAAAGATGGTTATCATGGCACCTATCAGTTTTCTCTTCTCCAAGCTAAACATACCCAGCTCTCTGAGTTGTTCCTTGCAGGACTTGGTTTCCTGACATTTGGTCATCGCGTTTCAGCTTGTCAATATCCTTTTTGAACTATGATGCCCGAATATTCCAGATGATGTCTGATCAAAGTAGAGTAGAATGACACTACAACTTCCCGTTATCCTGAACAGTATATTTCTGTTGATGCAGCCTAGAATTGCATTGGCTTTTTTGGCCACCACATCACACTGTTAACTCATGTTTACTGTTAACTACTAAGCCCCCTAGATCCTTTCCTTTTTACTGTTTTCAAGCCAGGTGTCACCCATCCTATATTTGTACATTTCACTTTTCCTGCCTAGATGTGATACCTTGCATTTATCCTTGTTGAAATTCATTCTGTTAGTTTTGGCCCAGCTGTCTAATCTGTTAAGGTAATTTTGAACTCTGATCCTGCCCTCTGGGATATTAGTTACCTCTTCTAAATTAGTGCCATCTTCAAATTTGGTAAGCATGCCTTCTGTTCCATCACCCAAGTTATTTATTAAGATGTTGAACAACACCAGGCCCAGGGCAGAACCCCGAGGCACCTCAGTAGTCACTTCTCTCCAGGATGAAGAGGAATCATTTGTAAGCACTCTCTGGGTTTGGTTCTCAATCTATTACAAATCCACCTAATAGTACTGTCTACTGCACATTTCTCCAGCTTGTCTGCAAGAATATCATGAGGGACCTTGTCAAAGACCTTAGTGAAATCAAGATATACTACATCCACAGCACTCCCCTGATCTACCAAGCTTGTTTTAAAGAAAGAGATAAGTTTGATTTGGCAAGACTTGTTTTTGAGAAATTCATGCTGGCTATTTGTAATCCTTTCTAGGTCTGCACAGACTGACTGTTCTGTTCTAGAGTGTTTCCTGGTACTTATGTCAAACTGACTGGTTGGTAGTTGCATGGGGCCTCTTCTTTTTTCCCCTTTTGAAGATGGGGACAACATTCATCCTCCTCTGGTCTGCTGGGATCTCACTTGTTCTCCAAGAATTTTCAAAGATTATTGACAGTGGATCTGAGATAACCTTTGCAAATTCCTTTTGTACTCTAGGATGCAGTTAATCTGGCCCTCGAGACTTGAATTCATTTAGTGAAACTAGGTATTCCTTTACTACCTATTCTGGGCTGCGGTCCCCTTAATGTATCATTTTTCTCTTGAACCCTGTTTTTCTTTTGGATGAAGACTGAGGCAAAGAAGGTACCGAACAGTTCCACCTTCTTTCTGTCCTCTATTAGCATTCATCTTGTCTAGGCAGGTTTTTACTAATTTTTGTGAATTAATTTAATAAAGCAGGTATTCCTGTTACTTTTTAAGATTTTAAAGTCCATGTCACTGGGGCAGTGAATCCATTCCAGGTTTTGGCTAGATTTAAAAGAGCTTTCCAACCTGTTAAACCCTTTTAGAATTAGGTTTCATCACCTTGGAGAGATAATTTAAGGCCTCAATTAAAACCTAGAGTAGATTTGTTGCACCACTGATGTGGAAGGCACCAGCCATCACTGCTCTGTGGTCTGATGGACTACATTGAATACTCGGGAGATATCACCTAAAAATTCCTATCACCTCTTCAGTTTCTAACATATTTCCAATACACAGGCTACTGTCACTGTTACCCAAATTACTGAGGTCCATGGAAATTCCACGCATTGTCTACCAAACATCAACATTTCTATGGGGAATTTTAATTAGCTCAAATAGTGGCTGCGAGAGGTCGGTTAACAGCGGGATCTTTTGACCTATGTAACTGACAGGACTCCAAGCCAGGAGACAAAATAAATATGTTTTTTATTGAAAAATAATCAGGGGAATGCACACATACATACACTCAGGCTTCAAGCAGTTGCACAAGGCTAACAAAGAACAGGTGGGAGTTTGGGGATAGAGGAATAGAGTTTGGAGTGAAGGCTATACTATACCTGTCTAAAGAGCAGAGATTCAGGCAGAGAAGAACAGCTGGATGTGCTGAGTGACCCAACAAACCAACAGAGTGATGGCCTCTGGGAAACTAAGCACACTTTGGTGGTATTTGGGAGTCATATTTATATTCGATATTCCCCCTGAAGGGGAGTTTTGAGTGAAATACAATGTCTGCTGGAGTTTCCCGGGGTTAAACAATAGATTCTCCAGATGTGTTAACAATTGCTAATGCTGAAACATCAGAACGTATGGGTCTCAGGCAACTCTCTATTGTTTTAGGAAAGGTGCAATGAAAAACTAGTTTTGCAAGGAAATGAATGTCCAGTTACCTTGACTGAATTAGTGAGTGACTCACTTCCATGTATATCCATGAGAATTAGCCCATTTCCACCTTAACTCACCAGTCTAAGGGGGGTTTGCATAATTACTACCTGGGTGTTTCTTTTAGGAATTTGGGCTGGCTACTTCCTTAGGTTTTCTGAGCACACCTTGAGTCCTTACATTTGGGAGGCCCTGATCTACTACCAACCACGTAGAGTGCCAATTAATGCAGAAATGGGACAGCATTAGCAATATAATTCTTCACTGATTTTATTGTCAAAGGAAGCAATGAGTACTTTTAGCAATTTTCTTCCAGCCATGAGAAACTTTCAGAAAATGGTGCAATTTTCACAGCTCATGACTTATTCTGTGCAAAATTCTCACCTGACCATTTTGCATAGGAAACAGGATTTTCGGCACAGAGAACAATTATTCTGCACATGTTTTACCCACAGCTCTGTCCTCCAACAGCTCACTGATGTCTTCCCAGAGTATCTGCCCCCCTGAGACAGCAGCCTCCCATGCCCTAATGAAAGAGAAAAACCTAGTACAGAGTTACATGAGTGAACAAAACGGCAAAGGGATATGGACTGGAAACAAACTAGATTAATCCACCTCTGGTACTTAGCAATATGAGTGCAGGGCCCAAATGTTTCTCATGATCAACAACACCCCTTGTATGAGCCAGAAATGTCCACCTAGCAGCTAGTCCCTCATAAATCACATTGCACAATTCAAGCCACATGGCACTGATACTGAGAAAACAAAGATAGTGCCTAATGGACCCTGTAAAGAAGCAGCTGGTTACAGATAAACCAGTGAACTGAACTGAACTGGATTCTCCTCAGGAAAGACAGGGATGGTCAATAGTTGATCAAATATCAACTTGAACTACAGGAAAACCCTAAGATATATGATGATAAGTCTGAATATAAGGCCCATTGCAAGGCCATTGCATCACATAAAGAGTTTTTGTTAGGCTGCATGTTCATCCTGTTCAGGGGTGTATTCACACTACCACCATTATATTGCTCTGAAACCCCTTTAACTGTCATGGATGCATCCTATGAATCCTGGGATTTGTAGTTTAGGGAGGCTATGCCAGAGAGTTCTAATGCTGTAAGTTCAAGGAAATGCACTAGAGCAGTGGTTCTCAAACTGTGGTCTTTCAGGATTTTAGAACTCTAAGAATTTCTGGCCATTAGTCTTTGGGACTTCTGGGAGCTGTGTTCATCCCAGATTTCTGTGAAGAACATAGATTGAGAAGAAGTACATTACAGTATTCTCAGGACCTCAACCAAACCTCAGGTTACATCCCAGCACTGCCAATGAATCCCTTTCCTTTGAGCTGGTAAGTTTAGTTGTTTCTATCTGACTAGATGAAGACAATCCAGACCTACAGCATCCCTCATCAGATGACTAATTCAACCACTGCTTGAAGACCTCAAGTAAAGAGGTGAGCCCACATCACTCTAGCATCAAAGGCACCAGCTGCCACTGCCATTAGAGCTAGTCTTGCCCTCCAGGGCATCGGAGAATGTGATTTTGCCTTCTTCAGTATCAAATTCCCCATCCATCACACCAGAAAGGTCAAGAAACAGTGCTCTTCATGACAATCCTTTATGTATCTGAAGAGTGGTACTATCCTATCACTTTTTAGTCTTCTTTTTCTTGTGCTGAACATACTCATCCTTTCATCATAGGACTTGTTTTCTACACTGCTGAACATCTTTATTGCCCTCCTCAAAACCTGTTCCTGTTTTAAGGTAGTCATCTTAAAATATAGCAGACAGAACTGGACACAATAGTCCCGATGAGATGGAATTAAACTGTCAAGATCAATCCTTGTGACCTGTTCCTGCTAATTTTAGTGTTTTCTTGTAACCTTGCTGTTAATTGTGTTTTAATTTCTTTGTGCTTGTTAACAAGTGTTCTGTGGTGACTATGGAAGGGGAATATAACCGTTGGTAATGGGAATGTAGAGATAAGCCTCCAGCTGCACTATTGGCTTGGGGGAAATGAGATGGATGTTAAATAGAAAGAGGAGGTCAGGATATGATGGTAAACCAATAATACTGAAGCCCGCCAGATTTTATAGATTGTAATTTGCTTTTAGTATACTGTCTGCTTTCTAAGTTTCAGTGCTGAGCAACAACCTTGTATGATATTCTTTCTGGATTACTGTGGCAATAAAGATTTCTTTTTAACTCTGAAACTACTGGCCACTGTCAGGAGATTATCACATTACTGTACACTACTATGGCTGCCTCCTGTGGAATCCTGGCATTTGCAGTTTAGGGAGGGGCATTTAGAATTCAGAGCCAGAGAGCTCTTAGGCCTCACTAAACTACAAAACCCAGAATTCCACAGGAGGCAGCCAAAGCCTCCTTAAATTCTAGTTAAAGTACAATAATAGCACTATAACAGTGTAGTGTGAGAAAGGAGATTTACACATGGGGGGAAAAAGCATCCCTGTCTCACAATTTCCTCTCCTGCCCCTCTCCTGTCCCTGTAACGATTAAACATTTTTTTCCCCAGACTTACCTCTTTTCCCACTCACCCGGCAGCCCAGGAGCAAATGGAACTCAAACAGAGCCCCATTCACTTCCTTGAATGGAAACCCCAGCCATTCTCATGAGAGGATGAGAGTGCAGGAAATTAAAAAATAAAAAGCAAAATTAAATAAAGAAAGTGACAGCAAGCACAAAAACACAGTTAAAAAAAAAAACAAGTAACCTGAGGAGAGTACAAAAATGTATGTCACTTACTTGGATGTCCTGATTGCACCTGAAAGTGTTCTGGCATCACGCCAGCATAACGGGGCACCTTTTCACTCACACGTCATTCCATTACAGAAAGGGAATGGGGGATCTATTCACAGTTTAGCCTGGAAATAAAAAGCAGCACTGGCGGAACAGAAGCAACATGGAAGCATAACAAGATGGGGGCAATATCATCTGAAAGGGAAGCCCTTTAGCGATCTTCTGGCGGCCTTGTCCTGCCACATTTAGAGCACCTGATAATCTCCAAAGTCCTGTGTCTGGGAATGCGAGTACATGACATAAGCACAGAATAAAGTGGAATTATTACTTCCCATGACTCAGAAACTATGGCTCGATTCATGCAGCCTAAAACCATACTCATCCAGAAGCTTTGGGTGCTCTACAAGGTTCTCCCTGCTTCCTTTATTTTTATTCCCACAACAACCCTGTGAGGTAGGTTAGACTCAGAGATAGTGACTGGCCAAGGTCTACTGGTGAGCTTTGTGGCAGAGTGAGAGATATGGACCTGAGTCCTACTGCTCCTATTCCAAGGACCTATTCCATGGGTAACTGTGATCTTCTGGATACTGTTGGACTGGAACTCCCAGCAAAACTAGCCAGCATAGACAACAGGGATCATGGGAATTGTAGTCCAAAAACAGCTGTAGGGCCACAGGCTCCTCGTTCCTGTCCTAGTCCAATATTCTATCATTGCACTACACTGGCCTTAATGTAGTGATGCCCCTCACAAAATTAGTCACAAGACAAATTGCTCCTTACCTCTGGATTCTGGACATTTGTGAGCTTTGAGGTGCATGCCAGAGAAATAAAACAAGGATATCTATGTCTACCTTACAACAGGAATGGCTAAAATATGAAAAATTGAAAAACATGTACAATTATACTTTATTAAACAGGGAAAACATGTATATATATTCAGTGGGGAAGAGAAGGCCAAATTCTATCGAATGAACAAAAAAAAAAAAAAAAAACCCCAAAAAACAAAGGCTAACATCCTGGATTTTATCAGACCAGGCAAATATGGCATCATAACGATGCCTAATTAACGTGAAAGGGTGCACATATCATATGACGTCGTCCTTTCATAATCATATATTGTCTAAAAGCCGTTCCTTTTTATTGACGGGCCAAGCCTTCAACAGATCTCCCATGACACTTTTTTGCTGGCATTACTGGTGTTTAAAACTTCACACCATTGTGCTCACGGGAATGCAGCATTAATGACACAACACTTCCTGGTGAGATCACAGCAGCCAGGTAGGGGATGCTCTTTTTATGAACCTCCCCGGTTTACTTGTAATTTTTAAAGTGTGTTTGTGTGCTTGTGTGAACATTTTTTGACTTCATTTTGCTTTATTTTTGAAATTTGCCGCATTTGCATCTTCTTGCATGAATCGGTGAGAACTCAAACCAGGAAGTAAATGGGGCTCTCTCTGTTCATGCTCCATTTATGCTGGGGCTGCCTTTCTAATGCTGCTGAAGGTAGATCTGATCAAGGGGGTTCTTTTGGCAGCATAAAAATGGTTAAAAATATGCCAGCAAAAGAACAATTATGGAGGGTGGTCTGATAAAGTGCCCTGTTAATGACTTATAATTGTGTAAGTTGGGCTTATGCCATTGTTAGTCACATTGATGAGGTCAGAATTCTCTACCAACCTCACACAACAAGCAACTACCCCCAGGATTCATCTTTTAGCCCCCACTCCATGGCCATTTAGTGAATGGTGGAGAGTAGTGGTATTGGAGAAAATGTCTGGCTATGTTCCTCTGAGACTTCCAGGGGGCCTCATGGGTGATGTCACCATTCTGTGTTTGACTACAGGGACATAGCCAAATGCTTCCCTGATGCCCCGTGCTCTCTATAGGCCACTATATGGCTATGGAGTGGGGGCTGCACCAGCTAAAAGCTAAGTGCTGCTGAAGGTGAGAAAGAATATGTATTGTAGCTCTGCCAAGGCAGGATCTCATCCAAAGTCTCACAAGTTAAGGATGGAGCAAGAAGGCAGGTAGGATTCAGAGAAACTGAATGAAATTGAGACTGAGAGATTTCCACATCCCCATACTCTCCTACTGTCCCGATTTGGCAAGGGCGGTCCCAGTTAATCCCCTGTGATCCCACTTTTTCAGCCATTTTAAAGTGTCCCAGTTCCTCTCTCCTCCTTTCACTATCCCCCTTTGTCCTCTGCTTTTTTCAGTTGCTGCAAACTAATTTCAAATTGCAAAAATATTTTTTTCCAGTTAACTCAGCAAGGCAGGGGGGAGAGAAGAGGGAGGAGAATCTTACTCTTGCCAGTAGGCTCAAGCAATAGCAAATTGCTGCAGCCTCTCCTAGCTTGTGTATTCTTCTTCATTAACCATTTCTGCCATCTTGACCACACTCTGATGTTGCTTGGCCACACATGTCCCTGTTTTCATCTGTGAAACATTGAAGGGTTGCATCCCTTACACCCAATATGCACACATACCAATCTGACAAATTGTGGAAACTTCAAGGAAGAAAATGGAACAGGAGAGAAGACACTCTCCTTGCTGTAGCCAGCCAAAATAAAAAACAAAAATCTGATTTCCTGGTTAATTATGACCAGTGATGACCCAAACTCACAGCTGCTGAAGGAAATCTATCTCCTGTCACCCACTATGCATGGCCTGGATCTTTTTCAGCCTTCTACCCATCTACAATAAAAAGACACACCTGCAGCTATCATAATGGAGAACTGATGCAATTCTAAACAAATACATATTAGTGTTAATGGGTCTTTGGTAATGGAGTGACAGGTGGTATTATGCAGAACAGCGAAGGTGAGAACCTCCAGGGAACATAGACACCATCCAGTCCCTGACTGTTCCAGGTGGCTGGACCAGCAATGACTAGCTCCCAAAAGCCACAGGGAGAGTTTGAGTTCCCTTCTATGTCTAGGAACCAGATGCTAGAACAAGAACTTGGCATCATCATATTCCAATGTTCAGTGCTCTCTGCTTGCACTGATTGCTTAACAACATCACTCTTCCAGTAGTCAGAACCAATTGCTACTCAGCAACAGTGAGGACACCTAATAAGGGAAAATTTGAAACACAGTCTTCAGCTTGCCTTAATATGTGGCAGGTGTTATATCCCATGTCAGTGGGGTAATGAATCCAGCCCAAAGTTTAGCCTAGGGACTTTATCAGACCAACCCCACAAACCCCATTCTTTTGTCGGCGTAACTTTGCTGTTTTTATGCCAGCAAAAGAACTCTCCATGCCACACTTACCTGTAATCCTGGCAAAAGGCTTCCCAGCAATGAACGAGGAGTGAACGGAGCTCCTCCGCAGATTTCTCGTGAGAATACCTAGCAAAGAAAATTCAAAAATAAAAACAAAAAGAACACTCAAAAAGTTTCAAAAAGTACAGAAACACACTTAAAAACTCCCAAGTAAACTGGGGAGGGTCAGAAAAAGTGTGTCACCTACCTGGATGTTGCAATCTCACCCAGAAGTGTTCTTGCTGGATCGGCCATTGATGCTGCATTCACATGAGTACAATGGTGCGAAGTTTCAAGCACCATGGGGGTCAACAGATGGCTTGAGCCATCAATTAAAAAGTACATGTGCCCTTTTGCGATCATTAGGCATCCTTATGACACCTTATTTGCCTTGTCTAAGAAAGTCCTTAGCTTTACAGGACCTATCCAAGGTACTGAACCCAATCCCCCAAATAAGTTCAGCACTTTAGACAGTACTGTCAAAATTCAGACTATAAAACGCAGTGTTGATTCTCTGTCTCACTGGGGTGGGTGCCACCATCCACCATGGGCAAGAAAAGTTTTTGGGGAACAACTCACAGGTAGGGTGCCCACTAATGCCCTCCCCCTCCAAAGAACAAATAGCATATAGATGCATATAAAGCTCACTCATACTATTTTATATTCATACAGGGCCAGCCATAACTCAAGGCAAAATGGGACCATTGGCTCAGGTGGCAGATGCTGGAGAGGTCAGCAGTGGCTGTCAAGGGACTGGTCTTCTTGAGCCCACTGGCATTTCCTCTCTCTCTTGGAGGGAAGAGCTGCCAGTGCTGCATTGTGGGTCCTGCATCCCCTAAGCTAACCTGCTTTCACCAGGTATGATGGAACACTCTATCCCATTGTCAACGCTGAAATAAGTTTCAACTGTTTTGCCACAGGTAAAAAAAAAAAAGTCTTGGGTCAGCTGTTTAGGTACAGGTGCACATTTAACAATCATCTCTAAAATTTAAATAGGAATATGATATATTTCATCACAGTGGAGGGAAGACTATGATCAAGTTATAAGCCTGTTTGGATTGCTGCTGCCCCATGTAATATTGACAGGCAACTTCAAGCCCCCACCCCCTCTTCTGATACCTCTGGATCTTCATTGCACTTGGGTCAGGCAGGCAGCTCATGAAACAGAAGACACCTTCAGAGAGAAGTAGTGCAAAGGGCCACCCTGCTCCCAAAGTCACTCTTCTTCCAGGCTGCTGTGTATTTAACAGGAAATGATTTCTCATTTCCTACCAGTATCTTTTATGGGTTGCCCTTGGGTTTGAGGGGCCCTGGGCAAAGCCTGTGCTGATGGGACAACTCTTTTTTTTTAAATAATAATAATAATTGTATGTTTAATTTATATCCTGCCTTTGGAGATTATCAGACATGGCAAATATTGTGTGATAATGATGCCAAAAGAACGCAAAAGGGCACCTATATCACACGCCGTTGTGCTATAGCATTATGCAGTTGTTAATAAGGCATTCTTTTTTATTGATGGCCCAAGCCATCAATTGATCTGCCGTGGCGTTTGTGTCATGGAATTGCAAGCATCTGAAACCGCATCCCATTATGCTCTCGTGAATACAGCGTCAATGGGCGGTCCCCACCAGAACACTTTCAGGAGACAATAAGAAAACTAGGTACGGGACATTCTTTTTATGAAACTCCCCATTTTGCGGGCAAGTTTTTAAGTGTTTCAGTGCTTGTGTGCTTGTTTTGTTTTTTAATTTAAATGTTTTTAGACTTTTCGTGCACTCACATCTTCTCATGAGAACTGCCAAGATCACATGTACCCGCAAACGTGGAAGTAAATAGTGCTAGTGGTCATGCTTCAATAATGCTGGGGCTGCTCTTTCTCATTATTGCAGCAACGTGTGATAAAAAGGGTTATTATGCCGGGACACTTTACACTTTAAAATACAGCGAGACAGAAATGTTTTTAGAGGCTCGTCTGATCATGTCCTTTCTCTCAACATGGGATCCAAGACAGCTCGCTATTTCTTATGTTGGCTAATGCTGCCAGTGATGGTACAGAGCTCCAAACAGCCAGGTCTAGTTACTCTTGTCATCACCCACAATGCTGAGAACAATGCTACTGTTAAACCAGACTTGGACTGTATAGATTTTCAAACAGAGGTCTTTTCTCTATATAATATGACACATAGCCACTCTATTTCACACAATCACCACCTACAAATGCATACCTTCCAACTGTCCTGATTTGGCAGGGACATTCCCAATTAACACTCTATTGTCCCACTATTTCAGCTGCTTTTAAAATGTTCCAGTTTCTTTCTCTTCCTCAGACTTGCACCCTTTGTCCTCAGTTTACTTCAATTGATGCCAACAAGTTGAAAGAGCAGAAGGAATTTGCATTCAATTAACTCAGTAGTTAGTGAGGAGATGAGGGAAGTGGGGCAGACCCTTGCTCTTCCCTGTCGGCTCAGGCAAAAGCAAACTGCTGCAGCCTCTCCTAGCTTGTATGTTCTTCTTCATTAATAAAGCTTGCCATTTTGACCACACTCTGCTGTTGCTTGACCAAACGTGCCCCAGTTTTCACCTGGGAAATGTTGGTGGGTATATAAGTGACACTGTAAAGCAGGGATAGGTGGGTTGGGTAGTCTAGGGGTCCATTTCTTTCTCCCACTCTGGTCCTCTTGTGTGCCACACATCCAATGAAAATAAAACCAGACCAAGGTGCACATCAGACAGTGGCAACTGGTTGCTACAGTTCTGAGAGCCACACAGAGCTCTCCAGAAATCTGATGCAGGATTAGTGGATGAGCTGCCTGCTGTAGGAATGTCTACTCATAAATATGCTCTGCTTGTATGTTTGAAAAGGAACAAAATATTACAGAAGCTGAAAAAGTCTCCAGTGTACTCTCACCCAAAGAGAACTTTAAAAAAAAAACAGTCTCTAGCCTATCCACAGTAACTTCTTACCACTTGGTGAAGAATATGTAAACAGCAGGAGTACAACTTTTTCAGGCACAGTTAGAAGCAAGAGAGCCTGTTTCTCCCATCCTAGCAACTCCCTGCTATTTCACAAACCTCTGCATGTGTACCATCTAGGCTCCTGTAGACCAAACACTCCAGATCTTTCCGGTACTGAAGTACATGCCAATTTCGTCTAAAAAAGCCCAGCGCAACTTCCCTCCTGATTCTCAGAGATAATCAAATGCATTTTCAGCATGCTGTGGGTGATATGAATGCAGTATCACAGTCTGATGCAGAGGTGAAATATAACCAGAGCCCAGCCCCTCCAATCCCAGGACTGAGGAGCCTCAGACCCTAAACTTGAATTTGGATTTTTGAATTTGAATTTTCCAAGAGGCCACATCCCCTTTCCTGTGATACCCTTGTTTCATAGTTTCATGGTTTCCCAACTTTTGTACACTTTTTCCTCCATTCAAAACAACTGAGGTGCCTTTCCTCAGGCTGAAGTACAGGCAATTTGTTGGTTCCACCTCCTTGCCTTTGGCTCCACTCATCAGGAGAATGCAGCCCCAAGAATTTCTCCAAAGCTAAATTTAGTCCTCAGGCTGAAAGTGGTTCCCTCTTAGTAACTTTAAGAGGCTTATCGCATGCCGAATTAAAGTGGTAGGGCAGCCAGAAGGTTCCACTTTCCGTGCTGCCCTACCAACATGACGTCGTTCTTCTTTCTAACTGGAAAAATCCATTAGTAAAAAAAACACAGTGTTACCTCTGTCTCCCATAGGACCCAAATGGCAGAACACCAAAATGAAGATGCAGTAGGGCAACACAGAAAGCGGAACCTTCCGGCTGCCCTGCCACTTTAATTTCGTGTGCAATAATATATTGAAATAGAGCACTTACTCCATCTCTGTTCCTCTCTCTGTATCAATTAGGGATGTAAAGAAGAATCAGAAATGTTCTTGTCCTCAACACATCAAGACACCCCATTGAGTAAAATGACACATCCTTTACAATGTGGGACTTCCCCCCCAAAAAAATATTCATCCCCGCAAAATATTCATTCCCCCACACACACCCAACACATTTGAGAAGGAAACAGTGCATTCTTATAAAATACTGTACACTGTTTCCTACAGAGAAAAAGTTGGGGCTTTTGCGCAAAAACAATTTTTTGGCACAAATTCCCCACATTTGTGCACAAATGAATTTTGAAATGAAAATGAACTGAAAGATTTAAAAAGTCTCGGAAGTCAGGAAAATGGTCCAAAAAATCACAAAAACTCTTATGCTCATGGTGCATTTGAAATTATTAGTTCTTGTTTGCCAAAAGAAAAGTACAAGTACAAATTTACCTTCCCAGTACTGAGGACAGGAACTATTGGAAGTGTATTTATTGGAAGCTGGGAGATGGAAAGAGGAATGAATGTCATTTTTGTTGGTCCAAAGAACTGTCGAGGGACTTGTTCAACAGGAGACCTAATTTGAATTAATGATGCATAGATTTCACCTGCATGTGTAGTTAAGTTTAAAAGAAAAAAGGCGAAGAGCATCCGGTAGATAGCAAAGTCACCTTCCATTTCCAGAGGAACAAGAGGAAGCAGCAGCCGCTTCAGAGAGCTTACAAATAAAATTACAGCCCTTGAAAGATTGATTAACGGAGTCCCAGCTGTCCCATTATCACTAAAGCTGGGATTGATGATGTTCTTAAAAGCCAGCCATGGAATAGAAGGCGTCTGGTGTCACAACAGCCCCCAAAAATGACATTGTGCATTTGGAATTTCTATATAACTGCAATGGGAACAAAGAGTAAGAAAATCCAGAAAGAATGGAACAGAAGTCTTGAAACGTCTGCACTGATTATTTTGAAACGAGGGAGGGGTGCCAGTGGCCAGATTTGGTCAAACACAATGGCCAACTCTCCTTTCAAAAATATAATAATAATAATCTGGGCCCCTTTCACGCTACAAAATTATAGCACTATGATCCCACTTTAACCACCAAGACTGCATCCTATGAAACTTGGGGTTTGTAGTTCAATGAGATAGTTGAGTTCTCTGGCTGAGAATTCTAAATGCCTAAACTGCAAATCCCAGATTCCATAAGATGATGCCATGGTAGTTAAAGTGGAATCATTGCACTATAATTGTGTACAGGTCAACCCCTATATCCACGCAGGATATGATCTAAAACACCCCTCATGGATACCTGAAACTGTAGATAATAGGTAACCCAATTATTTTTCAGTGAGACGAATTCGGGAAGTTGACCATAGAATCACACTGGAGGATCTAGAAATGCCTAGAGAGAACATACAGTAGCCACCCCTGTATCTGCTGATTCACCAATCACTGATTCAATTATCCATGGTTGGCAATGGTGGGGAGAAGGGAGGGGGTGGAGGGATCTAGCCTTCCCCCTCCCTTCCCCCAAGATAGCTCCGGTCACGGTGGGGATAAAGGGTGAAGGGAGGGGGAGGAGGGATCTAGTCTGCCCCCTCCCTTCCGCCGGGAGAGCTCCGGTCACAGTGAGGGCAAAGGACAGGGGAGGAAGGATCTAACCTAACCCCTTCCTTCCCCTGGGAGAGCTCTGGTTGCGGCAGGGACAAAGGGCAAAAGGAGGCTGAGGAGGAATCTAGTCTTCCCCTTCCCTTCCCCCAGGAGAGTTCTGGTCGCAGTGGAGATGAAGGGAGGAGGGATCTAGCCTGCCCCCTCCCTTCTCCCAGGAGGGGTCTCAGTGGTGGCAGTGGCAACGGGGGGGGGGGGGACAAAGGAAGAGGAGGAGGAATTCTCCCTTCCTTCTCCTTTCACCCCAGGATGGCTCTCAGTGGTGGCAATGGCAACAGTGGTATTTGCTATTATCAGAGGGTTTCATTACCCACGAAGCCCCCTGGAACCAATCCCCCATGGATACAGGGGTCCTACTGTATATTTTTGGATGTGAAACCATGAAATACTGAATCTATGGGTATGGGGGTTGACCTGTAGTATGCATGAAGCTCCAGGTAAACATCTACAATACTGCTCACTGTATTGCAGAACTTCCCTCTGCATACAGAATGCCATAGAAGACTTCTTCCTCAAAGACAGAATAAGTGTCTCCTCTCCCTCTCCACCCCACCACCAGCCCAAGTCAAGGCGCATAGTGTTCAAGGCTGATCAAGTTATCCCATCAGTCCCTCTGTTCTTTGACAATATAACAAAACCAAATGAAATAGCTAATAATGTGCTTCCCTTTAAGGATAACAATATCAGACGCCACCCTCTACCTAACGATAGGGCTGCCCCCAGCTCACATTTCCCTTATTTGATCAACTGGATGGGTATGTTTTGCAGGCATCTTGTTGTGTAGATATAATGTTTGTGACACCCAACTTTTGGTCCCATTCTGAGTTGAACTTTAGTGGCCAGGATGACTGGACAATTCAGTTCCTTCTTTGGACCCCTTATTGACATATTTGAGGAATCTCATCTCCTTGCCTGCTCCTTTCTGGCAAAAAGTTGTCTTTTGCCACTTCCAATTCTTACTTTTATTATGGTGTTATTTTCATGCCATCTCCCATTTGCATTGCCTTAAATGAAAATGTTCAAGAGAACACCTTTTAAATAGGTTGCAATCCATCCTGCACTGTTCAATATCAAGAATTGCATGTGAATCTCAATTTGTGTTTCTCCATTTAGCAACATTTTCAAATTTACCTTTCTCCAGATATAAATAAATGAATGTCTCACCCACAATGCATACTTCTCCCAGTGTGCCAGTGCAGTTGAGCAAAAGGAAAGCAAGGAGGGAGAGGAGAGAAAACAAAAAGAAGGTGAGAGAAAGCAAAGCAATTTGGAGTTTGGAGTTGTAAGAAAAGCTGGCTAAACTGAGATTCTTTTACCTGTCTAGGTTGGGGAAGTGTGGAGGGGAGAAGCAACTGCATTCATGGTATTCCTGGAACAAAGGAGTTCGCGGAGAAGGATGAAAAGTGGATCATGCCAATGTTTGCAAGAAGAAGAAGCTGGAATCTTGTTCAAAGGAAGTGGTTTCCTTTGCCTGCTTAGAAAGGGGTTTGTGAGGAGAATGGAGAAACTGGAATCTTCATGTTCTGGTGTGGCTGGAAAATTTCCTTTGGTTGCTTTGGGGAGGCTGAGCAACTAGCATCTTATTGTCTAGAAGTGAGGGGTTTATCTAGCCTGAAAAAGGTAGACCTTAATGTTTTATGGTGGTGGGAGAAGTAAAATTGCTGACTTTGTTGCAACTTCAGCTCCATCAGAACATATCCCCCTGGTCTCCAGTGATTCCATATGGAGCCAGCTCCCATCATTCACATTAGTCTCAATTAACATTGTGAGTTCAGGAACCCAACCCTGCCATAAACTGAGTCTCAGTTGTACTCATTTTTCAAAATCAGAGGTAGTGCTTCAGGTACTCCTGTTTTGCTTGTGTTTAGCACCACAACATTTGACATTTTTGGCACTCTGTATGACTTGTAGAGGGCCCCAGGGGCAGAAAAAGAGCCTCTGGACCTTGCCTACCCTGATACCAGGAGGATGATATTATATTTCAAGCAGATGAATAGTCCAGTTTGTTCCATTTTCCCTTTGTCTTCAGATTAATTTCAAGAATTTACCTTGTTCTTCCATGAGGTCAGGGTGGGCAACTTTAGTGATTCAAATATTTTTGTAGCGCAGGGACTATCAGCCCTCACCATTGGCCTGGCTGGCTTGGGCTCATGGTAGCTACAGGCTAAAAAATCTCTGGAAGGACATAGTGGCTCGCCTCTTTTTTTAATATGCTCACTTTATGTCAGCCTTCCTCAACCTTGCACTCTCAAGGTGGGTTAAGTCCGCAATTCCCATAAATCCCTGACTACATGGCCATTGGCCATAGTCAATGGGGATAGTGGGTGTTATTGTCCAACACATCCAGAGGGCACTAGTGTTAAGGAAGGAGACTTTATATTCCACCCTGGTCAGTATTTGTTTGTCTTCTTCTTAACCCTTCAAACCAGGTCTTTTTCTTCACCAACATTCTGATGTGCAGAAGGAGCCTGGTGATAAAAAAAAAAAAAAAAACCTCACACACACAAACCACCACACAAAAAACAGTGAAAGGGGCTTGTCAGAAATGAAAGATGATGCAAGGTCAGGCTACCCAAAATGCTGCAGGAGCCATTGTCTGTTGATTACCTCAACAGCCATGTTAAAAAAGGACTGCTTTGTTCTGAACACAGAGGACATGCTGCCTTGGGTTTTGTCCTGGATTACTCATTGTTTCCACACTACTAACAGCATCAATTTGTTCTGTGGCAGTAACAGAAACAAAAGAAGAAAAAGAAGCTCTTCCCCACCACCACCAAATTTCACTCCCTCCATCCAACTTGTATCAGGAACCAAAGTTACTGTACCTCTAGAAAGCACTGAACATTTACCAGGAGAACAATTTCATTTAGAGCAATACAAAATAGGAGATGTCATGAAAACCTAGACCATAATAAACATTAGACCCGGAAGTGGCAAGACAATATTGTCCCTTACAGCTGGTTTGATTCCTAAGAGAAGGTAGCTGAATTTCATAACATTCGGTCACATTTCTGAAGAAAATTCAGTGGAAGAAATTTAAACTGTCAGAGGAAAGTGAGCATATTCTTAAATCATACCTGGATTATTATTTTTTAAGTAACAGAAAATCTTACAGAGGTTCAGGACATGTAGAACATCTGCTAAAGGGGGAGAAAGTGAACTGTTACTTGATTTAATTTTTTTTTTTTAACTAGCCCAAAATATTAATTAGTACATACATTTCCTCTGGTTCCTTGCTGAGAGTGTCAGTGTGATATAGTGGTTTGAGTGTTGGATTTAGAATCTGGGAGACCAGGGTTCAAATTCCCACTTAGCCATGGAAATCCACTGGGGTGGCCTTGGGCAAATTACACTCTCTCAGCCCCAGAGGAAGACAATGGCAAACCCCCTCTGAACAAATCTTGCTAAGAAAACCCTGTGAAAGGGTTGCCATATGTTGGAAACAACTTAAAGGCATGCAGCAAGCAACTTTCCTTCCTAGCTATTGGAGCAGGGGTATTATCTCCTGTGCCGTCAACATAAAAATGCTGACAGCAAAGCTTGGACAAGTTGTTTTGGATTACAACCCCAGAAACCCTAGGCAGCAAGGCCATTCACTGTGCTGGCTGAGTGATTCTGGGAGTTGTAGTCCAAAAAGGAGCTTTTTCCAAGTTCTACACCTCTTCCTTTAGCAGGCTCCTACAAAACTGTTGAAAGGTAGCAATCTTTACTTTGGGTTTTATTATAAGGAGAGCCAGCAGTGTGGTATAGTGGTTTGAGTATTGGACTACAACTCTGGAGACCAGGATTCACATCCCCGCTCGGCTATGGAAATCCATTGGGTGACCTTGGGCAAATCGCACTCTCTCAGCCTCAAAGAAAGACCATGGCAAACCCCCTCTGAACAAATCTTGCCAAGAACACCCTGTGATAGGTTTGCCTTAGGGACACCATAAGTCAGAAATTACTTAAAGGCACAGAAACAACAACTTCTTTTAAAGGTGACTTTGGAGGCTTTGAGTGAAGCCTAGGGGTACCCCTCCCTGTCACTGTCACATATCATTCACAGAAACATACTGCAGGAAGGGGCCTTGTTGGCCATTTCATCCAGCCTCATCAGATACAGAAAATCCAGAATGAGGGTATCTGTTCAGCTTCTGTCCCCACCTCTCCAGTTTCTGCTTAAAGACCAGTGTATAAAGCCATGAATAATTCAAGTTTTGGTTTATAGACTCATTTGTTTTTTGAGACAATATGAAGAGGTCCACCTGGTGGTGCCACACTTTCCTGAAGTCTGTTCTACATTTGTTTGGAGCAATGCATTTGATGTAGCAATGGCACACACCATGTGGGATATGTTTCTCTCTTAGACACGCTCTGACATTTTAAAATTTTCAGAGCATGTTGAAAACATGCCTATTTTTGCAATCATGCACAATAAAGGTCATCCTCTTGCACAGCACTTGGGGCATGTGTCTTTGGGGAAGAAATTCTACAACATGCCTAACAGTAAGAGAAAAGATGAGGAACCTGTCATGGAGTGGAGGTGGCAACTCTAATTGAGCGCTATCATGGTTAGATACAAAGGGATTCAAATCCAGAGTTAAGTCCACAAGGTTCTCTGACTGGATGGACAAATCTGTCCATTGTGCTTTCTTTCCCTTCCCACATTGCATTTTTTAATATATCTTTTTTTCCCCATTCTGTTTATGTTTGCAAACTTTGGTAAGTTTTTATTTAAAATGCAAAACAAAACACAAATGCTCACTGTCCATAAACTGAACCAAATTCTTACCGATCCCTAGTATTAAGCAGGAGCTAATCTTCTGAGAAAAATAAATGATGATGACAACTTGAAATTACCACCTCTGTAGGATACACTTGGCCCCAACACAAGCTACTCAGGATTTTATTCTTACAAAGGTGTGAAATCTCATTGCCTCTGAGGATGTGCAGAATTACCATTCTCAGGAATGGACTGCCTTCATGAGGCCAGCAAAAGTAATTCTGTGTTAAGGAATCTGACTCACAGAAAGAATTAGATCTCTTACTTTATTTCAAATACATCTGCATTCTCTTTTTCCCCTGCCACTTGAATCAGCTTATTTTTTTATCATCATTTTAAGAAACAATTAGTTGTTAGAAGACAGCATCTAACTTAACAGAAGATAGCATCTAACTTAACAGTGTACAAATACTGTATGCACAATGTTCCTCTCTCTGTGTGTATATGCCTGTCAACTTCTGGTACCCCATGAATTTCCTAGGGTTTTCTTAGGCAAAGAATACTCAGAGGTGGTTTTGCCTGTTCCTTCCTCTGAAATATAGCCTGGTATTCACTGGCAGTCTCCCTTCCAAGTAGCAATCACAGCGGATCATGCTTAGCTTGCAAGATCAGATAGGAGCTGGTACCAGTGTATACCCACCTCCCTATAGTGTTTTTTTAAAAAAGACAACTAAATATGAGATAAGGGGGCCACCTGGTGTCAGTTCTCTGCCACTGCATTGCACCCGAACGTGCATGCTTAGCACCATAAAGCAGACAGGAATGCACTGCTATTTTTAGATGGAACACCTAAAGTGAAACCACTGGACTGTTATTTTATGAATGTCCTAAGCCATAATGAGAAAGGAAAGCCAGTAACAGCATGCAATATTCATGTTTTTGTATATGTCTTCATCACAACATAGTTTTTTTTCACACTTCTGCCTCTTCCTGCTCTGCTTCTAAGTTTTAATTTTAAAAGACTTGTGGCTGATCTCATGCAAAGCTCATCATATCTATGTGGGCATGTAGAGCAAAGCTAGAACCACTAGGACCAGTCCCCAATGGAAACCTATGGAAGGCAGTACATTGCTGCAAAACAGGTCCCCATGTTTACCCATTCAGAGTATTATCAATTGCACAGTTGCTAATTATGACTGTTAGGAAACTCTGTACAACTGAAAGCCCTTGCCAGCATGTACGGGCTATGCAAGAGATGAGCTGGAAGCAGGAGCTTAGCATATTCAGCCTAGGAACAACCCTTGTTCATGGGCGTGAACTTGACAGTCACTTTCAGTACCAGGGTTAGTTCAGAAATAGGAAATACAGTAGGACCCCGTATCCACTAATTCATTATCCACTGATTCAATTATCCATGGGACACAAAACAGCACACCTACCATAGAGTCTTCCTAGAAAATGTGTCCTCTCTAGCCATTTTCTAGGTCCTCCAAGGCATCTCTATGCCTCTATCTCTATGCCTCTATTTTAAACTGGAAGTCCCATTATTTTCAATGGTGTTTGCTATTATTCCCAGTTTTCGGTATCCACGGGGCCCCACAGAACCAATCCCCAGCAGATACAGGGGTCCTACTGTATTTCCTTACTCAGTTTATATCCTCTCTTCCATCCACCTCAAAGTCCCAAGATGTGTACACAGGATGGATGGGTGGAACATCCAGTGGATCCACCATTGTGAGGGCTGCAAGTCCACTCTTGACTTTAGTTTTACTGCCACTCCTCCTGCACCTACTCTGAGTAGTACAGGAGTTCTCCTGGTGCTGGACCCTCTCCTTTCACAGGTTTGTAACCAACAAAGCTCCAGCACATCTCAAGAGCAGCAGCAGCAACATCATGAGTAAATTCACTTCCTGGGTGGCAATGGAGCCCTACTTCACCACCCTCCTAATGCCAATGCTGCCCCCAAAAATCCCAAAGCAAAAACCCTTCCAGCTAGATAGAAGCCAAGAAAAAGAGGTCTGGGTTGTGCTCCTATAAAAACTATGTAAAAAAGGAACTTCTTTGTCAAATGTTTTGTTAACTTGGGGCCCGTCTATACGACACCCACCCCCGCAAATGGAATGCCCCGCAGTAATGGCATTTCGTAGCAGCTGCGGCTCACTTCTTAATGGGGTTTTGGCCCCCAAAAGCTTTGCATGCCCGCCAGGCAAGATGGCGGCCACGAGTGAATTACTCATGTTTTTACTTACTGTAATCTGCTGCTGCCAAACTTAAAAATAAAACACTATTTCAACTGTGCACTAGAGCGATATTTTGCCTTTCCAAAAACAGGGGGAAACACACACCCATTTTCTCGCCTTAACGCTCACTTGTTAAAGGCGAAAAATCAACATGGTGACACCTGGCGCTTGCCCTGTTAGTAGGCGCTGCCTCCAAGCTTGTCTGGCCAATCAGCTTTGCGCTTCCTCTCCTATGGAAAAGTGATTCATACTGAATTGCTTGTCCCAACGAGGGGGAGTGCGCATTCCCCTTCCAGTTTTTTTTAAACTCCGGGAAAAGCCGCAAAGGCTTTTCCGTGTAGTTTTTTACATTTTGGGCCCCACTCCTTCACAAAACAGCAAAATGACGCAGCTTACCATTTAGACAGGTAGGGTGCTCCTCGCATTCCATGAGTTTTGTTTGTTCGTTTTTTGCCGTTTGGACAACCCCCACGGTATACCTGTAAAAGCAACTGTTGCAGCTGCAACACAAAAGAAGTGGTTATCATTATAATGTTGTTATACCCGTTATTTATATTCTATTGTAAGGTAGTTATACATGTTATTGGCAAAAAGGAATTAAAAGTAATTACTTGTAACAAGTTACTGTATTTATGTATTCTGTCTCAGCTAGGACACTGTGAGAATACTGTGATTTGTAGAACTGCCAGCTTATCTACAGAAGCCACATCGGTCCATACAACGCTGTTGATCATTGACCTGTCAGGATTAATCAAAGATCAATATGTGGAAGGGAACTAAAACATAAGGAGCAGTCATGGTCAGTGCTAGCTGGTAGTGTACCTAAGGCAAACCACATAAGAAAAATAGTAGGAAGCCTTTTGTCTAAGCTTCCATCCCACTCTGGACAAAATAACAGTTTACCCAATCAGTCATGGTTCACCCTTCATACCAGCCAGAAAGAATGTTAAGGAAGTTTAACAAAAGCCTTGGTACAGGCAGAGAAAATGCAAGCCCATGCAGCCCAAGAATCTACATATTGTTAACATTTTTGAGAAAGTTTCAGAGGCCCAAGCCTGACTAGATAGCAAGCAGCATTTGCCAACTTCAGATCCTCCAGATGTACTGGGACCAAACCAGGATGGGCAACTATTGAGGGTTTGGAGGGCAATTCACCCACACTCAAGAGACGAAGGCAGGCTGCACACCCACTCCACAACAAAAATAAAGAGGGGTGAAAAGCAGGCAAATAGCATCCCAGAAGTCTCTGGACAAGAGGCTAGACAGCCACCTGGTGGGGATGTATTAGCTAGAGACCCTACACTAAGCTGGGGTGGACTAGATGACCCATGAGGTCCCTTCTAGCTCTATGCTTCTATGACTCTAAATCAGGGGTGTAATCACCACTTAAACATTATTCTACCTTCTTCCTGGCCTGTTTCAGGCCAGAGAGGAGGAAAAAGGCTAATATAAGAACTGAATGTCACCATGCAGTCACTTCCTGTTTCTAAAAAGGTTATTTCATACCTGAACAGGCCAAGGGAAGGGCAAACTACCATTTAGATGGCAAATTATCCCTCCACCCTCAGGCCAATTCTTTTTCAAGCAGGGTGCCCTAGCAGTCCCCATTTCAGCCACCCCAGAATTAAACCCAAAATGGCAACAAGGGAAGGAGATTGAAAGACGTGTTTAATTTCTTTTAATCCTTTCAAAATACAAGGTGGCTTGAGAAGTTTTTTATTTATTTATTTATACCCCACTCTTCAGCCACAAGGCTATCAGAGCGGCTTACAAATTGTTTTAAGCAATAGCAATTTACACATCTACACTGCATTAAGCAGTTTCCAATGTGTGTTAGCTAATTGCCCCCACAAGCTGGGTACTCATTTTACCAACCTACGAAAGGATGGAAGGCTGAGTGAACCTCGGAGGCCTCTGGAATCGAACTTGCAACGTGGTGGCTTGCAGTACTGGCATTTAACCACTGCACCACCAGGGCTGAGAAGTCCAAACAAGTAGGAGCTGATCAGTGGTCCTTGTTGACAAGGGAAGAGGGGATCGGAGCACACTGTTACTTGTACTTCAGTGGTCTGATTCCCAAAGAGCAGCATCTTCCACAGTCCAGTTTTGTTCCTGGGTGCCTCCGTGGGAGAATGGAGAAATACATATACAATACAGTAAAAGTCCCATTGGATCCAAACAGATTACATGGCCAGGATTTTCAGGAGGGACTCTTGAGCAGCATACAAAGTTCCCTGTCAGCCTCAGCTGAAGACATACATTCCGCCCCACAATTAAACACTGAATTCCAAGTGAGTGTTCAGTTCAGGCAAAGTGTTTCTCATGGACACCAGGAGAAGTGGATACAATCTAAAAAGCAAGCAGATTCTAACTGAAGGGGGAGAAGGAGGCCGCACATATGTTGGGTACCTCAAGAATCAGAAGCAGGCTGCAGCATGGGGAATGAAATGGAGCCAGCTGTTGCTGTGTGTGTAATAGAAATTGATGTTTTCCACACCCAATGCCCCTAAGAGAGCAAGCCAGCAAATGTAAGCAGGTTCAGCACGTATGTGGCTGGTGGACCACCTCAATTTTGAATATATGGGGAAACTCTCTTACCTGCTTTTCCGTTGTTTCTTTCCCCTAAGGGGAAAAATGGGAATTTGGTGAAGATGTGATGGTTACCATTACTCAGTTCTCAGTACCAACCTTTGATAATATAATTTGGGTTCAGAAATAATAAACAAGAATGCACCAAGCATCGTCTTACCAGTCTAGAAAGGACTTGTGTTTGTAGAGAAGCAAGTGGGAAATCCAAACACTGTGCTCTTCGTGAGAGAAGAGTTCTCTGCCTGCCACAGAGCTGTAGATGGGAAATGCCTTGTGGATTATTTCTCTACTGTGTTGTCTCCAGGGCCTCTAGCTGCAGAGCCCTCTTGCAAGGCCAGACTATTTGCCATGTAATTTTAAAAAGGCATGAGTCAAATATCACTGATCCTTCAGATATATAAGCTCTTAAGATTCAACAGTTAAGATAAGCTAGGTGCCAAATTGCCTTGTTTTTACTTTACAACTAAACCTGGAGGAAGAGGCAATAATGAAAGTCTCTCCTAACAGACAATCACTGTCCCCCTCCTCACCTCCAAAAGGGAGCCTGTTGTGGCTCACTTGATCCATTCTGTGTTAACCCCCAATTTTCCCAACCTACAGCAATTGTTGTTCATCTTTCATCCAAACAAGGGGCAAGCCAAGAAATGTAAGTCTGTTAACCCAAGGCCACCTCTTGTTTAGTCACATTCCATTCTTCCACATGATGGACATACACTAAAGCTAAAACATATTGGGAAATGATACAGAGATCGATACAAGACATTTTAAAAATAAAGTACTGTAGAACTTAAACCAAAACTCTTACTGGGGCTACTGAAAGATGTGTTTAAAGGAACTAGTTTTAAAGTGAGCCATTATATGATTTTAGCAGCGAGATTACTATATATTTGAAACTGGAAGAACACTCTCTTACCAACGAAATAAGAATGGCTCAGAAAGGGCTCAGAAATGGCTGATACGGACAAACCATCCACATATGTTAGGGGAAAAAATTCCTTGGATAATTTTCTAAAAGACTGGAAATTCTTCCTATACTTTATAAAGAAAAAAAAAAGAAAAGATTAGGATCATTGGTTTTGAAGATTACATTTCCTTCTTTTGACAAGTATCTTAGTCAGAAAACGTAATACAGTTCTCCCTCCATATTCACAGATTTGGCATTCACAGTTTTAAGTATTCACAGCTTGAAAATATTCTTAAAATAATAATAATCCAAAAAGCAAACCTTGATTTTGCCATCTTATTTAAGGGAAACCATTTTGCTATGCCACTGCATATAATGGGACTTGAGTGTTCACGGATTTGGGTATTCACGGGGGGGCCTGGAACCAAACCCCAGCAAATGTGAAGGGACAATTGTATCTGAAATCTAAAAGAGAAGTCGAACAGCTAATGTCTTGGACGAGGAGGGTGGGACATCACTCTTTGCTGTTTATTTGTCCTTGTTTATGTTCTATATGTAGATATATGTAGTTGCTTGGATGTGGTTTGGTGTTGTAATTTTGTTTCTTATCTGTTTGTATTATATAAACTTCAATAAACATATTTTTTAGAAAAACAGAGATGAGCAAATTGTGGCCCCAGCGCAACCCATTAACTCCCCTCAGGCTAAAATGGGGAAATATCTGGTCTCCCCACCCCGCAAAAAAAAACCCCAAAACCCTGGGGAGTACTACTTGCCATGTAAAGATTGTTCAAGACCTGTTTGAAGCCTTCAGAAGACTAGTTCAGAAGTAAAAAGTAATCACCTGGCTGTTTCTAAAACAGGCCTTTTCTGATGTGAAACAGGCCAGGAGTATGTGATACCAACATGGCAAATTATTTCCTGATGCTTCTGAGGACACTATTTCTCCATTTTTTAGGGGGGTGGGGATGGTACCAGCTCACCCAGATACAGGAAGAAGTTGAAAATGGCTCTCAAAACCTCAGAAGGTACCCATCCTACTCTGCAACCATGTTTATCCTCTAGAAACTCTTGTATGCTAAACAGTAGCAATAAGATCTAGCGATGTGAAGGCACAGAAACAAACTGGAAAAATTGGGGGGAAGCACTTTTACCCCATTTTTTTTCCCTCAAAGCCTTTTTTTTTCTCAGAAAAAATGAAAAAAAAATATTATGGCATATGTTCTTTCCGAATAATGAATAAAATGTTTAAGACAAGGTATTCACATTTACTGTCCTGAAGCCTTTTTTAAAAAACTATGTGAGAGGAAGACTTTTATTTAAGACTATGTACAGTATCATTACAATTCCTGCTTTCCTTTTCTCTGCTTTATTTTATGGAAATTAATGCATTATGTCTGTTTGACACTATGGCAAACTAGTGGGGACAAAAGAATTTTCTCTATTTTACCAATGTTGATGTTTTGTTCCGGTTGGTTTGGGTTTGAGAGGGGGAACTGGGTTTTGGGGGTACGGGAACTGCTCCTCAAACTGGCAAAACCAAAGAGTTTCTGTATAGTTCAGCTTTCTTTACAGTTCAGGACCATGTAGCTCCATTCATACTACAGTATTTCTTTAAAAATAAAATTAAAATTAAAGTTCAATTTTTAACTACATATGAAGCATGACAATTTTATGCCAGTTGTGGAATTTTATGTTCTTTAGGTAACAAATTTACTTTCAATCTATAAAGTGAATGTAAACAAGGCAATTTTTTTTTCAAATTCTTCTAAAAATCTCTATTCCCACCCCCCAAACCTCAGATTTTTTCCCCATGGCTTCATAATTTCTATAAATTGTACACCTCTGGTTAGACTTGTGTGTCTTGGCCTATCTAACCTACAGCAGATGAACTTCTTTCTTATCCAAAATCTATTCATTAGTTAGGATGTAGGCTCCGATGCATATGTAGATTTATAGCCATTACTAAAACTTGAGTTTTCTTCTTCTGGCTGGGTCAAAACACTGTACTATTGAGTTCACACTTCAAGCTCTGCTCTGCTACAATAAAGTTAATTCCTGACAGTTTTGACTTTTAAGAAGTTCCCAAAAAGGGCTAACACCCTAGGACCTCAAATTTTACTACATTCTGAACACTGATACTAGTACAAGTTATCTTTGTCCAGTCATCTTTTACCTACTAAATTGACAGGAAGCAAAAATTCACCTTTTCCCCAACTGCAGGAGGACAAAACCTCAAACTTTAATCAATGTCATCTAGTCCTTTAAACGACTTGCTCCCTATGTGGCCACAGCAGAGGAGGGCGAGCAAGACTGCCTGTGATAATCTAAAAATAAAAAACAGAGAATACATTGGAATGACACTGGATTTTGAAGAAATCCACTAGTTCATTTAGCTGCCAATGGGAAGTGACAAAGAATTTTTAAGAAGTTGTAAAAACAAAACAAAAAAATATAAATAAGCCATTTGAAAATATATATATATCCATGTCCCTTCCCTGCAATTCTCTTCTTCTGAACCCCTAAACCAAGCACTGCACTTCAAGCCTCACAGGTCCTATTCTCAGCCATCTGTGGCCAAAATGATGGAGGCCCCAAAAATCCCAACGTTCTGTCCAATCAGCTTCATTTGGTTCCAGAATTCCACTCGTCGGGAATCATGCCAGTAACCCAAGTTGCCATCAATGAAGAGAATGACTAGAGGGAGAATGACTGACAGGATCTGAGCAGCTATGGTGATGTAGTAGCCAGAAAGGAAGGAGAGGGCCAGGACACCGTAGAGCACGAACAGAAGCTGCAGGAAGATTTCCCCACCAGGAATGCCGCTGAGATAGGCCTGGCGGTCTTCCTTGCTGTGCTGAAGGGAGTATGCCTGAAAAGAAAGGGAGATACATAAAAAGTAGGTGGGAAAGAGTGGATTTTATTCTATTTCTATCCCACCTTTCTCCCAGTATGGAACCCAAGATGGCTCACATCAAATTTAAAAATGAAGTACAGTTAACACCTATTTGATACGGAAGGTTTTTTTTAAAGAAAAACCCATTAAATATACAGTTTTATTAAAAACACTAAATGACAACAGTTTAAAACATTAAAATATACAGGCTGAGTATCCCTTATCCGGAATTCTGAAATACTCCAAAATTGTCCCAGGGTGGCTGAGATTGAAGAGGGAGCAAGCTTGTTTTTTGCTGCTTCAGATACTAGGTTGGACTAGGACATGAAGCAATGGACTCAAACTACAGGAAAAGAGATTCCACCAAAGCATTAGGAAGAACCTCCTGATGGTAAGAGCTGTTCAACAGTGGAACAGACTGCCTAGGAGTGCAGTGGACTCTCCTTCGTTGGAAGTCTTTAAACAGATATTAAATGGCCATCTCTCAGGAGTCCTTCAACTGTGTATTCCTGCACAGCAGGGGATTAAATGGACTAGATGGCCCTTGGGGTCTCTTCCAACTCTATGATAACTAACCACAGCTGAGACCAGCTAGAAGAACTGCTTGGGAAACTCAGTAGTCTTCTTTCTTCTATGAAGGCTAATGTGCATATTTTCTCACAAGTAAAGCAGCCATGAGTGATCAACACATCACCATTCAAAGGTAACATCAGAAGTAAAGTACACAGATCTATTTCTCAGTTCAAACAACTAGCGGCAGATGTACAGCCACACGTTGCCCTCTGTTACTTCAGAACTTTAGTTACTTTGTGCATGCTCCACTAGCAGCAAGGTGCACCGGATGTGCACTGCTCTGCATAGATAAGGTAGACAACTTGCAAACTGTAAGCCAAATCCAATCTAGCAAGCTGACCAACCAATACCAAACGACTACATATGCTGGCACAGAGCTCTATTTTTAAAAAGCCAAGTAATTACAGTAAGAAAACCACATGCTGTCTGGATCAAGGAGTTCTAAGTGAAGACCTCTGCTCAACACACTAGGGTTGTGATGGTGGAGGGAGAAAAAGAGTGCTGCTGCTAGACCTGGACTGTTCCTTTGTTCTACAGCTCAGTCTGCATTGCTGGACAGCTAACTGGTATCACAGACCCTCCAAAAGCAGACTACTAGGAAATACTATGGTAAAACAAGCTGTCTATAATTAGAACATTTATGAATAATCATGTAAATCTGAGGGCCAGAAAGAGGGCATAGAAATCCAATAGAGAAACAAAACAATCTGTTTTAAATTGTATGAAACTTTGCCCCTTTGGAATGTTTCATAGTGCAATTCCCTTAATTCCTTACTATCCTGGCTAGGAGTTCTGGAAGTTTGAACTCCAAAATATCCAGTGAACCAAAGGTTCCTCTTCCTTAAACTAGAGTATTTGCTTTGCATGCCAATGCAGGTTTGAGTGTTACATCTAATCAATTCCTGGCCTTCCAACTGACCCAACATGCCCACGACCAGCCTCAGCACTATTTTTAAAACTCCAGTAGCAGCAGATTTTGTTGGTTGGCACCGAAGCAAGGAACATTTGGGATTTTTCACAGAACATACCACACAAATGAGGTAGATGCCAATGAAAACCTGTCCAGTGGACTGCAGCGATCTATTCCTGGGTTTCTGGCGGTAGATCTCTCCAGCACCACTTGCCAAGACCAGGAGACCACCAATTATGGCTATCGTCCGTGAATACATCCTAACCTGTGTGGGGGCCACAAGACAGACAGGAACTTTAATGAGAAGTAAACAAAACACACCAAGTACACTAGACCCAGGGAGGCTGACCTTCTACATTACAGAATGGTTAACATCGGGGCTTAAATTCAACCACAAGTCCCAGCTGGTGTGGTCCCACTGAATCAATGGGAGTTACATAAAATTGATTCAGTGGGTCAATTCTGGCTAGGATTAGCAAATGCAATTAAAGCCTTGGCTTCTAGCCCATCCATGTTCTTCAATGACCAATTCTCCATTTTTCATATCAACTTCATTGATAAGAAAAAACATTTCTCTATTCTACTTTGGCAATGATATTTTTTTAAAAAAACATGAAAGTTGGCGGCACATTACAGGCATACAAACCTTATCTTATTATTTGGCACAAGCTTTATGTGCAAATGCACCATCTGTACACTGCCCTTCTCTCCCCAGCACTTGGATTAGTCTAAGATCTCTTCCATTAACTACAGTTTCCCATTAACCATAGTTTCCCATCACCTCTGAATTGCAAAACAATGGTCACCCAAGTTCAGAATTGGAAAAGATCTTAAACCACAATTTGGACATAATGGGAACAGAAGACTTCCTGAGTTCACCTTTGTGTGTGGACCAGGAAGCAGTATTATGAGATGAAGCAGGCGGTCACAAGGTTCATGCAGGTCTCAACTTATTGAGGAAACAGATCTGCATGTCTGGACCTGATCAAATACCAGAAGGGGTCAGGTTAAATGGAATGTGAACCTGGAGGCAAATGGGGCAGCGAGTACAGTACTAGTAAAATCAAGGTAGTCTGGAGAGACACCAGGAATGTGCTCCAGGACAAAAAGCTGATTGGCAAGAATTTTTGGCTCTCACTTAACAGCAGCCGCCAGATGACACTCACACCCAACCAATTCCTTACATTATACTGCTGACATGAACAGAGCTTGGGGGATCCAGACATAGATTTGCATGTGGAAGGAGAGTGACTTCCCTTCAGTTCCTATACTCAAGAGAACTTCCTGTGATCAGAATTCTTCTACTGTAAGTGTTAAGAATTTTGCATCGTTGGGGCATATCAAGGTTCTAGTAAAGAAACAGAGGTATCCCACAAGCCTGCAGTGTGCCCATCACTGAAGTAGGAACAGGAGAAGCTGCTTTATACTAGGTTAGGCTATTTGTCAACCTAGCCCAGTTCTACCTACTCTGACTGGCAGCTGCTCTCCAGGGTCTCTAGCTGAAGTCTTTCCCATTGATTGCTCTCTGTTCCTTTTTTTTTTAAGACTGAAAAGCTGGAGATGAATCCTTGGGCCTTTGGCATGCATGTTCTCCCACTCAGCTACAGCTCTGTTCTTTTCTAGTGCAGCCCTACGA
This sequence comes from Gambelia wislizenii, assembly GCA_030847615.1. Taxonomy (NCBI): domain Eukaryota; kingdom Metazoa; phylum Chordata; class Lepidosauria; order Squamata; family Crotaphytidae; genus Gambelia; species Gambelia wislizenii. The sequence goes on along the minus strand of JAUMIR010000006.1, from coordinate 29,404,591 downwards.
CAGCATGTTCTCACCTTCAGCCAATCTCCATAGTGAGCGTGGTCTCCAATATATGCTGCATACGTGCTGATCGTCAACTGTAGGGCAGCCCCCAAAGCAAACCACCGGCGTTTCACCCCAAAGGACATGAAACTGGCACATAGTACTGCAGCACCCATGTCAAAGTAGAGAAATGGGACCTGGATATCTGGTTTTCTGGACAAGGAAATAAATGTAGAACATTAATCTATGTGGGCACTCAAAGAAATGACCACAGCATGCCTGCTTTTTTGATGTGTGTGTGTGTGTGTTGGTTTTTATTGTATCCGCTTCTCAAGGCCACAATCCTGCCTGAATACATACTTTTTAATTTTTTTTTATTTAGTTAGTTATTTATACCCCGCTCTTCAGCCACAAGGCTATCAGAGTGGCTTACAAATTGTTTTAAGCAATAGCTATTTACACATCTACACTGCATTAAACAGTTTCCAATGTGTCTTAGCTAATTGCCCCCACAAGCTGGGTACTCATTTTACCGACCTATGAAAGGATGGAAGGCTAAGTGAACCTTGGAGCCCGCTGGAATCGAACTTGCAACGTGGTGACTTAACTATAGGGGATGAAAAGGTATCCAGTCTTGAGCTCTATATGCAACATTTAAAAAGCACTGGAGACTGGACATAAAGACACAGAAAGGAAAAGCAGTTACAGAGCAGGGGAGAGAAACATTTGGCGCTCCAGACATTTTCAGTTCCAGTTACCAGAAACTCCAGCCAGCATGAGCAATGGTAAGGAACTATGGGAGTTGAAGTACAAAACATCTGGAGTACCCAAGGCTTCTCAGCCATGCAGAGCTCACTTCCACAAGATGAGGGAATTAGGGGCATACTTATCAAATTTGCAAATGACACCAAATTAGGAGGAGTAGCTAATACCCTAGAGGACAGGATCAAAATTCAGAATGACCTGGATAGACTGGAGTGCTGGGCCAAAGCTAACAAAATGAAATTCAATATGGAGAAATGTAAGGTACTGCACTTAAGGCGGAAAAATGAAATGCATAGATATAGGATGGGGGAGACCTGGCTGAATGAGACTACATGCGAAAGAGATCTAGGAGTCCTAGTAGACCACAAGTTGAACATGAGTCAACAGTGTGATGCGGCAGCTAAAAAGGCCAATGCGATTTTGGGCTGTATCAATAGAAGTATAGTGTCCAGATCAAGGGAAGTAATAGTGCCACTCTATTCTGCCTTGGTCAGACCTCACCTAGAATACTGTGTCCAGTTCTGGGCACCACAACTCAAAAAGGATATTGACAAATTGGAGCATGTACAGAGAAGGGCAACTAAAATGGTGAAAGGTCTGGAAACCATGCCTTATGAGGAAAGAAGTAGGGAGCTTGGTATGTTTAGCCTGGAAAGAATGTTAAGAGGCGATATGATAGCCCTGTTTAAGTATTTGAAGGGATCTCAGGCTGAGGATGGAGTAGGCTTGTTTTCTGCTGCTCCAGAGACTGGAACACGGAGCAATGGATGCAAGCTCCAGGAACAGACATTCCACCTCAACAATAGGAGGAACTTTTTGACAGTAAGAGCTGTTCGGCAGTGGAACACACTCCCTTGGAGCGTGGTGGGGTTTCCTTCCTTGGAGGTCTTTAAACAGAGGCTGGATGGTAATCTGTCAGGGATGCTTTGATCGTGATTTCCTGCGTGGCAGGGGGTTGGACTGGATGGCCCTTGTGGTCTCTTCCAACTCTACAATTCTATGATTCTGTGATTCTAAGATTCGACCTTGAAACTCCAAACTCAAGAGAGATTTGAATAAAAGATGACACAAAGAATGCCCTGACCCTGGTACCTCTGTCCCAGACATTACCAGCTACATCTGATACATTGCTGCTCTTTTATTTACGTATAATGTTCTGTCATCCTATCTCTTCCTGTCCCTCCTCCACATTACATCCCAGTTTAATTTAGGGATATGCTGAAAGCATTGACAAGAAATGCACATTATCTATGAATACTCTAGAGAAGTATTCATAGGTGCATGGGTACGCATCATGCATGCTTGTAAACAAGCAATGGTGTGTTCACTCATTAGTGCCAACTAAGAAATTTCCAGGCAACCTGTCATGGAAATCTTTGGTAAATGGAAGCAGCTGTTTTCTCTTCCACCTATCCTGTGTCACAAACAAGTAACACATCTACGGGTATGTGCAGGCAGTTAATTTTGTGAGTTTTATTCTAGGAACCATTTTGCCAACCTGCTGTCACTGAAGGGATGGAGAGAAAGGCAAGAGGGGAATACATGGTGAAGGATGATGGGAGATGCTGTAGACCAAAATCTGAAGAGCTAAAAGTTGCACCTCCCTGCTATAGACCCACTACTGCCCATTCACCCATCCACATGAAGACTCCATCATTCTCCCATCCCCAAACATGCTGATCTCTCTCCACACACTCCCACACCCTACTCAACATTGCCTCTAAGTACCCCCACTCCAACTCTCCTCACCTTTTCAGACCACAGTAATAATGCAGGGCTCTTTCACCCCCGCCTCAGTCTTAATCATGTCTTATTAGGGTGCATCCACACTAGACAAATAATCCAGTTTGAAACTGGATTATTTGCCATGGTTCCTTCCTATGGAATCCTGGGATTTGTAGTTTGGTGAGGCACCAGCATTCTTTGGCAGAGAAAACTAAAGACCTTTTAAAACGACAAATCCTAGGATTCAATAGGGAGGAGCCATGTCAAATAATCCAGTTTCAAACTGACTTATTTGTGTAGTGTGGATAATCACCACCTCAGCCACCTCCTATACTTACAAGCTCCCCACACTCTTCTTCCACCACTGATCTGCTAGCAGAATTGAAATGTGTTACTTTTTAGGTCATAACTCACAGACTCCCCAAACCAACACTGGGGGAATTATGGGGATTTTAGTCCAAAAAACTCACTTTTTGAAGTTTTGCCCTATGCGTACGAATGACCTCTCTTCCTAGCCTGAGACCTCCACCCACAACATACATATGCAGTCCGCTCTTATACACACCACACAACTACAGCAAGCACTCCTTCCAATATCATAACCCAGTGGTTCTTAACCTGGGGTCAATGGACCCCCCCAGGGGTCTGCAATGTCGGGTCTGTGAAGGCTTAACCAACTCCTCCCTGCAGAGGAGTGCCCATGTGACAGGAGCCAAGGCAAAGGCTGGCTGGCTGGCTTGGCCTGCACATTGCCATTCAATCCGCTCCGGCCACAAACTTGCAGGAACAAGCAGGAGAAAAGTCTTCCTTCCCTCTCCAGTGCCTCTGAGGGAAGGTTTAATGGATGGTGTGACTGTATCATCATCATCACCATCATCAACATTCTATGATTCTATCATGCATTATTATTGTTGTTGCTGTTGTTTTAACTTTTGAGTCAGTCATCATCATCATCATCAGGTATTATTATTATTATTATTATTATCATGCATTTTGTTGCTGTTGTTTTAACTCTTAAGTCAATCAGCATCAGCATCAGGTATTATTATTATTATCATGCATTATTATAGTTGTTGCAGTTGTTTTAACTCTTGAGTCAATCATCATCATCATTAGGTATTATTATTATTACCATGCATTATTATAGTTGTTGCTGTTGTTTCAACTCTTGAGTCAAGTCTTGGGGGTCCACAACAAGAAAGGATTTTTAGGAGGGGGGGTCCGGGGTAGAGAAAAAGTTAAGAGCCCCTGTCATCACCTGTCCCCCTCCGAGGCCTCACCGCCCAGGCCAGGGGGGTCTGCCAACTCCAGGCTGCCTCCCCCTCTCCTGACCCGGATTCCTTCTCTTAATCCCCAAAGGACGAGAGCTGGGGGGGGGGGAGAAGCTTTCTGCACATGCTCAGAGGCGCCCTCCACCCCCAGCCAAGCACACTGTTCTGTGGCTCACCGGCGGGCCTCGGCGCGCTCGGCGTTGAGGAGGAGGCTGCTGAGGCAGTGCCAGAACGGGAAGCGGGTGAGCAGCACCGAGCCCACCCGCATCAGCAGCCGCAGCGCCCCGCGCCTCCGCCGCCCGGAACCCCCGTTGCCCGCCGCCATCTTCTTGCAGGGCGGAACTCCCTTAACTGGCAGGCTAACCGCCGCGGGTCCGTCGCCGCGTCACTCCCGGTATTGGGTCTCTCCCAAAAGCGTTCCGGACTGAAACGAATGCCAGGCTATGTGAGGTTCCGCGCTATTCTGCACACCTAGCTGCCAGTTGGAACCCGATGATGATGATGATGATGATGACGACGACAACAACAACAACAATTCCTATCCCGCCCCTCTGCAACACAATTGGGGCGGCGTACAACATAAAAATTCTATAATTACATTAGTACCCTAACCCATCCACCTCTTAAAACAATATTAAATTAATAATTATTGAGAAAACAGCAAATGACACACTAATACACAAAAAAAAACTAGTAGACAAGACTAGAATAAATGGGTACCCACTGTAAGAATAATACAATAATTATAATACAAAATAGCAATAATACACACAAAGAACTGGTAGACAAGACTAGAATAAATGGGTACCCACTGCACTCCATTCGCCTCACCCTCAACCGCTCCATCTTTTCCCTCCGAAATTTAAAGTTACTCGTGTTTTCTTTGTGATTCCTCGAGAAGCTTCTGTGCCATGTACGGCTGTGGCATGGCACAGGCAACAATTCAACGGGTGAAGCTTTCTTCTGGTGTTGCAACTCCATATTGAATGCACTGGATGGATTCAACAAACAATACAGGAGAATAAAAGTGAAGATGTTAAGAGTCATAGGCCTATATTTTGTCTTCTGTTGTCAGTTAAAATGGTCTCGAGGGATCTCAGTGCAGAAAGAGGCCACTCTCCTTTTTGCATAAGTTTTTTCCTCCTCAGTGTCTCACTATAATTATCACACTACACTGTTATAGCGCTATTATTCCTCTTTAACTGCTCTGGCTGCCTCCTGTGGAATCCTGGGATTTGTAGTTTGGGGGGGCATTTAGTATTCTCAGCCAGAGAGCTCTTAGAATCATAGAATTGTAGAGTTGGAAGATACCACGAGGGCCATCCAGTCCAACCCCCTGCCATGCAGGAAATCACGATCAAAGCATCCCTGACAGATGGCCATCCAGCCTCTGTTTAAAGACCTCCAAGGAAGGAGACCCCACCACGCTCTGAGGGAGTGTGTTCCACTGCCGAACAGCTCTTACTGTCAAAACGTTCCTCCTAATGTTGACGTGGAATCTCTGTTCCTGGAGATTGCATCCATTGTTCATGTTCTAGTCTCTGGAGCAGCAGAAAACAAGCTTGCTCCATCCTTAGTTTGACACCCCTTCAAATACTTAAACAGGGCTATATCAGCCCTTAACCATCTTTTTTCCAGGCTAAACATACCCAGCTCCCTAAGTCTCTCCTCATAAGGCATGGTTTCCAGACCTTTCAACATTTTAGTCACCCTCCTCTGGACACGCTCCAATTTGTCAACATCATTTTTGAATTGTGGTGCCCAGAACTGGACACAGTATTCCAGGTGAGGCCTGACCAAGGCAGAATAGAGTGGCACTAATACTTCCCTTGATCTTAGGTGTCATTAAACTACAAACCCCAGAATTCCACAGGAGGCAGCCAGAGCAGTTAAAGAGGAATAATAGTGCTATAACAGTGTAGTGTGATAATTTCCTTATTTACTTTACAACAGGGATGAGGACTAGGGTTGCCAAGTGAAATAAGAGAAAGGGCTCCTCTACCATTCAACTGCCATGGCTCCCTCCAGTGGAATGCTAGGAATTCTGGTTTGGTGAGATATCCTAAAGGCGTCAGATCCTATCTGATCTTGGAAGTTAAGCAGGATCAACCCAGATTAATACTTGGATGGGAGACTGCCAATGAATACCAGGTGCTGTAGGCTATATTTCAGAGGAAGGAACTGGCAAAACCACCTCTGAGTATTCCTTACCTAAGAAAATCCTACGAAACTCATGGGGTTGCCATAAGTCAACAGGTAACTTAGAAGGCACATACACACACGCCACACAGAGGAATACAGTTGTCCCTCTGTATCCACGGATTTAAGTATTCACGGCTTGAAAATATTCTTTAAAAAATAATAATCCAAAAAGCAAACCTTGATTTTGCCATCTTATATAAGGGACACCATTTTGTTAGCAAAGGCATATAGTGCATTTGGAAGACTTTACAAAAGAGTCTGGAATAATAAAACCTGAGGCGAAGCACAAAAATCTGTCTGTATAGAGCCATTGTACTGTCTATTCTCCTTTATGGGCCTGAAACATGGGTCACCTATCGCCACCACTTACAACTCCTCCAACACTTTCATCAGCACTGTCTACGCACAATCCTAAATATACACTGGACTGACTATGTGACAAATGTTGCTGTCCTTGAGCAAGCAGGGATCACCAACATTGAGGCCATGATATTGAGAACACAGCTGTGCTGGGCAGGGCACGTTTCTAGGATGGAGGAACATCGCCTCCCAAAAATAGTACTCTACGGTGAACTTGCCATGGGTCAGCGTAAGAGGGGCGCTCCAAAAAAGCGATATAAGGACTCCCTGAAACAACATCTCAGGCTCGGCCAAAATGATCACCAACAATGGTCCGCCCTGGCCTCACATCGGGAAGGCATGGAGACGCACCATCCACAATGCTGCAGCCTTATTTGAGAACTCACGCTGAATAAGTCTTGAAGAGAAATGACAACGCAGAAAGAATCATAACCTGGAAACATCACCCTCTGCTGTGCTTTCTGCAACTGGACTTGTTTATCTCAGATTGGCCTTTTTAGTCAAAAGCACACTTGCAGAAAGCGTGGGATGAGTCCTTCCTGAATCTTCGTTTGCAAAGAAAAGCCAGAGAGAGAGAGAGAGAGAGAGAGAGAGAGAGAGTGAGTGTATATAATGGGACTTGAGTATTCATGGATTTTGGTATCCACAGGGAGTCCTGGAACCAAACCCCAGCAAATATGAAGGGACAACTGTACTGTTCATTGTGCATAAGTGTACACTGTTCAGTTAAATGCTATCTTCTAACAACTAAATCAACAGGCAATTTGAAGGCATGTACACACACACACACACATATGTACACCATTTCTCTTAACAGTATACTATTCCAGTCTAGTTTCTTCTTCCCTGTGGCTTTCCATAGCTTGGTTTGGACCATCTTTGTTTCCTTGCCTTGCCAATGCTGTACTGTAGTGTAAAAGCTGGATCACTTTTTAAAAGAATAACGAAGTGGAATGTGGTAAGACACTGCAGAGAACAATATTTTAGAAATGATGACAATTTCATGAACACATTCCCAAGGAATTTTTTTTTTTAAGTAAAAGTCATGGAAGTTCAGGGGCTAATCCCAAACCACCAAAATTCACACATCACAGAAAACTAGATCTGTCAAAGCTCCATAAAGTCTAACTTTTCCGTAATAAAGGTTTTGGTGGAAAACACACTGGAGTCCAGACTCTCTGGTTCTAAGACATCTGAATTGTCAAGAATATTTCATTCCAGGGCATTCTTCACAAATCACCATATAAGATATAAGTAATGTGATGCTGAATGCAATTCAGGGCAGAGATCCACCTTCTAAGCCAGGAAAAAAAATGGAAAGGGGATTTCAGATTCCACTTTGGCCACAAGGAAGCGGTTTTTAATTTGAAATCTACATATTCCTACAGCCCTAACTTGGCTGTACTTAGACAAACAGAACCCCTTGTTCCAACTTAGTGCAATCAGTACATCACCAAGATGGCATTTAAAAAAAAAAGTGTACAAAGCACGACAATCTTTATCTTTTCTCTCTGAACAACATCCCTGTGAGGTAGTGGATGGCTCATTACTCCTTGGGAATGGACATTGGGAGGAAAGCAGGCTTGTTCAGCCATAGAGTCTACAGCTAAAATGGAATTTGAACCCACATCCAAGCCTTGTTATCCAGGTCCTGGACTACAATGCTTCTCTTCCATAAGTCAGCTCACTGTACTTCCCAATTCAGCCCTAGAAGAGCCAAGGCCATACTCTATGGGTGTATCCACACTGCACAATTAAAGCAGTTTACCAACTTAACTACCATGACTCCAGCCTATGGAATCTTGGGATTTGCAGTTTGGTAAAGGATTTGGAATTCTCTTCCAGAGAGCTCTAATCTGCTCCGAACTACAATTCCCAGGTTACTGAGTGCCAGTTTATACTGCAGAATTAAATCTTCAATCTCATTCTTTTCAAGGTGCTGTACCTTGGTACTTTCTAAATAGTTCACCAAACTACAGATCCAAGGATTTCATAGGATGGAGCCATGGCAATTTAAGTGGTATCAAGCTGCTTTAATTGTACAGTGTGGATACACCCTACATAGGTGTTTGCTGTCAAACACTTTCTGTGTCCCTTGTTGCCAGTCAGAACATATCTCTTTTCCCATATGACTGGGCTCCCCATGTCTTGCAAGTAGTTAACACTTTTGTCAAGGTGGGAGGAGACTGTGTCTTCCTTGCTGATGTGCCACTTGGACTTGGCCTTCAGGGATAGGTGCTGATTATCCAACAAGACAAAGGAGAATAGGGCTGCAGGCTTGCAGACAAACGTGTGCATGTACAGTTGTCCCTTCACATTCGCTGGGGTTTGCTTCCAGGATCCCCCGTGAATACCCAAATCCGTGAATACTCAAGTCCCATTATATGCAAAGGCATAGCAAAATGGTGTCCCTTATCTAAGATGGCAAAATCAAGGTTTGCTTTTTGGATTATTATTATTTTTTTTAAGAATATTTTCAAGCCGTGAATACTTAAATCTGTGAATGCCAAATCCATGAATGTGGAGGGACAACTGTAATACTCACCAACAAGTTTAGCCAGTATCTGATGCTGCAAACACAATGGACAAGAGCTAGTGGGACGGTTAGACACTAAACCAAGGATGGGAATGATGTTGCCTGCAGCCTGTGTGCAGCCTCAGGGAATCCAACAGAGTATGTCTCTGAGCTGTGAGTCACACCTTGGCTCTCTGGTTACCATCTAACATATGCTGATGTCAGGAGTCCAGGAGAGAGAGCATGAGCACTATAACCTGACACCCTCCCACTGTTCCCCCTGCCCTGCCTAGGAGGCTGGTTCCTGTGCCTTCATTTTGTGAATGAAATTCCTTTCTGCTTCATTCAGCAACAGGCATGCTTAGTCCCAAAACAGCAGAGAGGATCGAAGTTCAAGGTTATCCAATACCAGGCCCAGCCCTGGGAAGCCCAACCAAACTCATTCTCTCTCTCTCCCACGCCCCCCCCACGCCCCTTTGTCCTCAGCTTACTTTGATTGTTGCAAACTGAGTTGCAATGCAAATGTACTTTGAACTCAATTAGCAGGTGGGAGAGCAGAGGAGAGGATAGACTCTTGCCCTTCCCAATCAGGTCAGGCATAAGCAAACTCCTGCAGTCTCTCCTAACTTGTGTCTTCTTTCTCATTAATAACTTTTGCCATCTTGTCCACACTCCAATGTTGCTTGGCCACACATGTTCCAGTTTTCATCTATGAAATGTTGCAGGGTATGTAATGGCCCCGGAGGCCACGTTGCTGCATTTTTCCTGCCCCTGGTATACAGCAATGTAACTATCCTTTTCATTAAAATAGCAATGTTTTGACATTAATGTAGTTTGTGTAGTGGACAAGTATCCCGTGTGCAGTCTATTTAAGATGGAGGTCACTCTTGGAAGGGAGGGAGGGGGCCAAACATTTTAAGCAATAACTGGCAACTGTAGGAAGGGCATAGATCTGAGGTGTGGCTTTTTGCTACCCTGGATAAGTGTTAGAGAACATGAGGAAGGACACTCTTGCATGCCTATTGCATAGCAAGTGGATGCTCTTGCCTGACCTTTGAAGTGGAAATCTGCAAGGAAATCAGAGGAGAACAAACTGACAACCACTAGCACTCGGTATGCATGTGAGAGTCAACGTATCAGTTTATTCAGAGCCTGCCTTCTGGGGAAGCAGAAGTGACCAATTCCCACACCAGTTCTACTTTAGGTCCATGGTGACAACAGCATCTGGAAGGTTGCGGTAAGACGTGCTCCAGAACTGCACAAATTGATTGCGCAGACCATGTTTTACTGAATCATAGTTGATGTCCTTGTTGATCTCCAGGTAGTAGCCCTGCTGAGTGTCATAGGCAACCCAGCCAATCGGTACTGATGATTCCCCTTTGTTAGGGTCACTAGGAAAAGAGGAAAAGCACATACATTCAGTATCAGTTGATTCTTCTCTGTGTCCTCAGACAACACTCTGAGAATATAAACCAGAAGAGAGTCAAGAGGGCTGCTGAAGATAATGGAAAGCAAGGCTGAGAAATGAAGGTTAAAAGAACTGGGTGGATTTAGCCTGGAAACAGGAGAAAACTGAGCAGGGGAGGAGACATAATAACTCTCTTTCCAGACATGCTCACCTGTCACATAAAAGAGGGGCCAAATATTTCTTCACAGTCACCCCTCAGCATATGCCTAAATATACTAAAGGCAACAGATTCCATATGATCTTGAGCCAAATCCAGACTACACAAATAATCCAGTTTGAAACTGGATTACTTGCCATGGTTCCTTCCTATGGAATCCTGGGAGTTGTAATTTGGTGAGGCACCAGCACTCTTTGGCAGAGAAGGCTAAAGATCTTGTAAAACTACTAACCCCAGGATTCAATAGGAAGGAGCCATGGCAAATAATCCAGTTTCAAACTGGATTATTTGTATAGTGTGGATCTGGCCCGAACAGCATCAGTCCTGGTTATTACTTGGCTGGGAGACCACCAACGAATACCAGATGCTGTAGGTTATATTCCAGAGGAAGGAACTGGCAAAACCAGTTCTGAGTATTCCTCACCTAAGAAAACTCTCTGAAATTCATGAGGTTGTCATAAGTCATCAGGCAACTTAAAGGCAAATATACAGTATCTCCATCCCACCAAGGCAGGACTAGGTCTAAAAACTGAAGTTACAGAAGGCTGGTGACTGATTGATTAATTGGACTAAACTTACTGATGGCAAAAGTAATTTGACAGTAGAATAATTTACCTGGGAAAACCTCCTAATTGCTGGAGACCTCCTAGCAGAGGTTAGAGGCAGAGGTTAGATAGTCTGTGGGGGGAATGTCCTCCCACCTTCAGGATCTGATGGGTTAAATTAGATAGCAGCATGCCACTCCACTCCCCCATTGGGGATTTTGAGTGCCACATTTGGGGGGCATTTTTTTCCTTCCAAGATGGATCGCTCAGAAAGGACACCCTTCAGAAGGTCCAGAGAAAGGTCTGTTTTGCCACCTCATCAAGCTCCCAAAAACAGACATCAGAGTTAGGGGAAGAGGCTTCCACTGCAAAGGCAGATGTGAGCCCCTGCAGCTCTCCTTTAATGTAAGTGTTATTTAAAAACAAACAGGGCAATAGACCTCTCACTTGTGGCTCCTACCACAAGAACATGGTGGTTGTGAAGGCACACACTGAGGAGGCAGTTTGTTGTTATGTGCCTTGAAATCAGCTCAGTAATCCTATGATAGGTTTTTCTTGGCAACATTTGCTCAAGGCAGAGTTGCCATTGTCTTTCTCTGGATACAGCCCACAGCATCTGGTATTGTCTGGTGGTCTCCCATTCAAGTACTAACCAGGCCTGACCCCGCTTATCTTCTAAGATCAGATGGGATCTGGGGCATTCAGGATATTTAGGCTGTATATAGTATGTGCCTTCCAATCACCTGCCTACTAATGGTGACCCCATGAATTTCATGGGGTTTTCTTAGGTAAGGAATACTCCACAGTGGTTTGCCATTGCCTTCTTCTGAAATTTAGCCTACAGCACCAGGTATTCATTGGTAGTCTCCCATCTAACCAGGGCTGGCCCTGCTTAGACCAGCCCTCCCAACTGTAACTGCCAATGACACAAACTTATGACTTCCAGGAGATATTCATCCTTCAGCTTTAATTCTTGGCAAACCAAGGAAACACCAAGGGATCGTTCGCATTACACAGTGATTGCACTATTATTCCCCTTTAACTGCCATAGTTGTATCCTATGACTTTCAGGGTTTGTAGTTTGATGAGGCCCTGGAGTGCTCTGGCTGAGAATTTGAAATGCCCCACCCTAAACTGCAAATCCAAGGATTCTGTAGGGTGGAACCAGGGCAGTTAAAATGGAATGATAGCATTAAAAGTCTGTAGTGGGAATGGGCCTTCAGTTCCTTCAAATATTCCTGCCAAGATGCACAAATACCTGAACACCTTTTCCCCTAAGGAGGAAAAAAGATTGGACGGAGTGAAAGAAACAAGTGCCCCAAGTCCTGAACAACACAGGAGGGTTGTTGGCAGCAGAGAGAACTACCATGGCTACCCCAAAGGCCTCTTACCCTGTCTGGGCGAAGTTTGTCCAGTAGGCAATCATAGCCTTGGAAACAGTTCTGTGCTGAGGACGGTAGCCCAAGGGCGTGGCAAACGGTTTCCCAAAGATGTACTGAATATCGTCAGCATGGTCAGCCCCGACCCAGCTGGGGTAAGCTAACAGTCGAGATGGCTGGGAGAAAACGTAGCTGTATGTCTTGCCACTCCTGGACCCAGAGAGCAAGAGACAGAAACAATGAGTAAGCAGAACTCCCAAGAATTCCATATAGACACCCTGCCCCCAATCAATCTGCTTCACTCCTTCTCAGCAGTCCAAATTCACAATGGAAGGGAGGCAACAAGGATCTTCTGCAAGAACAGCCCAAGCTAATAGGAATGTGAACATTGGACTATTTTATCCTCACAAGCAAGGAAGAATAATCCCTGAAGTTTTCTCCCCACTGCTGTGATAATGAATGTTTATGTGCAGTTCTTGCCTGGTATTTGCACATCCCAAAGTGTTTGGAGAAATTATTCGGTGCAGAAATGCACAGCTTTGTGCAAAAAATAAAATAAAATGCATAAATGTTTCCAGATAGCCACATGGTTTTTTTGTTTCATTTTGGGTTTTGGGGACAAGATTGCTGTATTTTGCACACACATACACACACACCGGAATTTTAAATTAAAAAAACAACACATAACTATCAGAAAACAGTCATTTTTTGCACAAACAACTGTGAGGGTTTTGCATGAAAAGCTAGGGTTTGGGAGAAGAAAACATTTTGGGGTTAAAAAAACCCCATATTTTTGTGGAAAACTCAACAGTTTTTTGTGGAAAAAAATTGTTGAAATGCTTTGGGAAGTGTGAATACCAGGTGAAAACAGTACAGAATTCCCACCACTGCGTAATCCTTGCCGGCCAGGTTTCCCAAAGGTCGAGAAAGCCATTTTTCAATAAGACAGGAATATTCTTTCCAATCATACAAGACACAGCTAGAATGTGAGGAAAACAACAGCTAGACAGAGGTCTTTATCACACCATACCGTTATACCGTCATAGCAGTGGTCTGATCTCAGCCTTATCACACAACTACATGGTATATATGAATATGGAAAGCAATCACAAAGCACAAATTGGGGCAAATGGGGTAATGACAACAGCATTAGTGCAGATAAAAAAACTCTGCAAATCAAAGTATTACAGTGCAAGTGTGGCAAGGTGTGAATACTCAGCATCAACATCAGCTATCATTGTGAAGCAGTTTTTGAATGGTATAACTCAGCATAACAGCATGGTGTGATAAGGACCAAGAGTGATGAGTCTCTCTAGCATCCTGGCTAATCCATTATGATTATTTAAAAAAAAAAAAAACAATGGCCAGATTCCTTTTGGGGAGTTATGAATGTGTAGCTACGGTGTTACACAGTGGATCCCATTTCAATCCATCCAATCTCCATTTATCACGCAGCAGCCATTGCCATCAACAGGGCTCTGCTCTGCTGTTGCTTAGGAAGCAGCTGACGGTCCCACTCCCTCTCATGGGCAATTTCCAGGGCAACAGGCAGAAGCAGGGTCCCTGTCACAATTCCCCCTCATCCCAGAGATTGGTTGCACGTGAGGGCGTGAAACCACCAGCCAGCTGCTTCTCGAACAACAGCAGAACAAACCCATCAATCTCAAAGGCTGCTGCCTGGTAAATGGGGACTGGAGGATTTTTGTGATCCCTATTTATCCCCTAAACTGGTCACAAGTAGGCAATTACCACCAGGAGAGAAAATATGGACATTACCCCCACCCCCAATAAGAATTCAACCCCCAAATAAAATTTTCCTTCAGTTTCCCCAATTTCTAGCATTTCAAAGAATGAGACATGGAAAATCATTTGCACCTCAAACTCATATTTGCTGTGTTCCCATTCCCTTGGTCACTTTGCCTGCCCCTTCTCTTTGGATGCCTAAACTGTATTCCTAAATGCTTTGATGAAGTTTTCAGTGACTTTGTTGTGTGCCTTCAAGTCGTTTCCAACTTACGGTGACCCTAAGGTGAACCTATCAACAGTTCGCTCCTCTGAAAACTCACTTGGCGTGTTGGTAATGTAAACCAAGGGTCTGCTGGGTAGGAACCAGAAATATGTAGTCTGTCTGCAGATCGATCACAGTTCTTTTCATGACTTCTTGGTCCGTGTTATCTGTCCACACCTGGGTATACAGGGAGAAGGTTCGGTTGGCTCCCTCCACCCCCTTCACCAGAGTCAGCCCCTTAGCGATATTATATACTTCTTCCCTATTAAAAAAATTAAGAAAGAAAGAAAGAAAGAAAGAAAGAAAGAAAGAAAGAAAGAGGATGAGATTGGTTTTTTTTCCCCATAGTGTCAGATTCTGCTGGTGTTAAATACTCACAAAACCATAAGGCTCACAATGTGGTGTGGTGTGTCTTTTCTCTCAGAAAATTGTTTCTGTTCCTTCAAGGGGCTTGTGTTTCTCCTCATGCCACCTCCCTTATCTTCACAACTGGTAGGTTAGCTGAGATATCATGACTAAAATCCAGAGTTGACTGAGACTTATTTGGTTGTTGCATGCCTTCAAGTCACTTCCGACTTATGGCAACCCTAAGATGAACCTATCACAGGGTTTTCTTGGCAAGATTTGTTCAGAGGGGGTTTGCCTTTCCCTTTCTCTGAGGCTGAGAGAGTGTGACTTGCCCAAGGATATGCAGTGGGTTTCTATGGCTGAGCAGAGATTTGAACCCTGGTCTCCAGAGTCATAGTTCAGTGCTCAAACCACTGCGCCATGCCGGCTCTCAGGTATTATTTATGATTTATTTATTTATTAAAATATTTATATCCTGCTCTTTATCAGGAGATCTCAGGGTGTCTCATAATAAAATCCACTTAAAACAATAAATAATTGCAGAAATGTAAACAGATAAAAGAAAATTACTATAAAATAATATGGAGATGGTATTTGACACCAGCAAGATTGCATAATATAGACAAGAATAGCTATTGTTGGAGAGGTTGTCAAGAAAGATGTTTATGGTAATATTATGTGTTATGCTAAATAAGTATTGATTGGATATAATAATGTATGATTATAAAATTAATAAAAAGAATAAAAAATAATTTTAAAAAAATTGCAGAAATGTAAAAATATATTAAATAGTTTCTCAATTAAAAACAGACAATTTCAAACCAATTAAAACAATCTTGAATAATATAACCATAAAACATGTGCAGCCTGGACAAAATCAGTTTGGCCCGAAGGCTTTAATAAAAAGCCAGGTTGTAACTTGGCATTGAAATGATTCCAGTGTTGGCACCAATCAGGCCTGCAGAAGAAGGGGATTCCACAACCAGGATGCCACACCAGAAAAGGTCCTCTCAAGGCCTTTTCAATTACGATTCAATAGATCTTAATTCTCAGGTAGGCATACAGAGAGAGAGGTGCTCCCTCAGTTATTGTGGTCCCAAGCCTTTCAGGGCTTTAAATGTTATTGACAACAATTCAGAACAGAAATGTATTGGCATCCAGTGCAATTCCTTCAGAACAGGTGTTATATGATATCTGAATGGCATTCCAGTGAGCAGTCTAGCTGTTGCATTTTGCACAAGTGCAGTTTCTGAGACATCTTCAAGGGCAGCCCCATGTGGAGTATATTGCAGTACTCTAATCAGCAAGTTACCAGTGCATGGACTACTGTGGCTAAATTACCCCTGTCTAGGAAAGGCTGTATTGGTGGACCACTCAGCCTTATAGCTGAGCACAGACGTCAACATGTGCCTCCTAAGTCATAGCCCAATGCTCTAACTACAATACCACTTCTTTTGTTCAGAGGGAATTTGCCGTGGCCTTCCTCTGAGGCACAGAGAGTGTGACTTGCCCAAGGCCACTCAGTGGGTTTCCATGGCCGAGCAGGAATTTGAATCCTGGTCTCCAGGGTCATAGCCCAGTGCTCCAACCACTGCAGCACAATGACTCTAACTACACCAGTTATAAATTCATGCCCCCCACAAGGGGGGCTGACTGGGCTCTAGCCTGGGGGCCCAGGATTAGGAGGCGCCCCCAACGTGATATTATTGTAGTTTTTATTGTGTAAATCCATCTAAGTTTTTTTTAATTAATATAAACATTACTTTGGTGTCACCATTTAAACTGACTTATTTTAATTTTTATCCTAAATCCTGTGTAGAGCATCTTGCTGCCCTTAGCAGTAGGTAGGGGGCCTGCCAAAGATCCTGGCCTGGGGGCCTACTTCAGGATGGGGTGGCATGTATAAACCAACCCCATCAATACAAACCTTGTGAACTGATACACCAGCCATTCAATAGACATGAAAAACAAGCATGTCCAACCCTAGTTTCAGAAGAAGCAGGATTTGAAAACGTAGCCATCGCTATGGTCTGAGACCACTACTCTCTCTTTCTCCCCTACCCCTCTCCACCCTTCATCAATTGTGGCACCCCCACTTACGCTGTGATTTTCACAAGTGGACGGTTGATGGCAGGCATGTCAATGGAGGCAAAGAAATGCCCATCCATATTGTTCACCCCAGCAATGTAATCAATGTCAGCAGCATTGTCAAAAAGATTCTCTGGCACATCTGGGAGGAAATCGCCATCCACCACAGGGGAGAAAGCGAGGTAATGGACAAGGGGATCTGCAGAGGAGGAGAAGAAGCCATCATAGTGCTGAGAAGAAGAACAAGGGAGCATCCCACAAGAGGGAATTGGCAAACTACAACACAGTGAAGTTCCTAGTCCTCATGATATATACAGTGTGCAGAAGACTCTTTTCTAAATAAAATGACCACATGGAAGTTCCATGTTTGTGGGACATTTCCTTCTCTTGGAAGCAGGATAAATTCATAGCCTTGAAGACTTTGGAAGGACAGAAATACCCCTTGTGGATTCAGCACCCTGTTTTGTTTTGTTTTAATTATGAAGCCAGTGTGGAACAGGAAAATATTCTATTTCAGTTTTCTTTGAAATGGAAATCAAGTCACCACCTCCCAACCACTGTGCAAATTTTGGGCTTTAAACAGCCATCCCCTGGGAGCCACCTGCCAATATCATACCTCCCAACATTTAACAGGTAAAAATGCAGATATGTGTAGCCAAGCAACATCAAGAGTGTGGTCAAGATGGCAAGAGTTATTAATAAGGAAGAATGCACAAGCTAGGAGGGGCTACAGCAGTTTGCTTTTGCCTGAGCATACTGAGCCTTCAAAAACAGCCTCAGCTAAGGATAAATGAATGCCTGGAGGAGGTAATGGGCTGGATGAGAAAAAACAAACTGAAGCTGAATCCAGACAAGACGGAGGTGCTTACTGTCAAGGGTCCTAACCAAGGTTTGGAGATGTGTCAACCAGTCCTGGATGGGGTTACACTCCCACTGTGAACACAGCCTGGGAGTGCTTTTGGATCTGTCGCTCCAATGGACAGCTCAGATAGATGCGACGGCCTCAAGGATGGACTTCTACAATGCGCTGTACATTGGGCTACCTCTGTACAAAGTTCAGAAACTTCAATTGGTTCAAAACATAGCAGCCAGGTTAGTCACTGGTACATCCGGGAGTGATCATATCATGCCAATATTAAAATCACTACACTGGCTGCCAATTAGTTTATGAACAAGGTACAAAGTGTTGGTTATTACCTTCAAAACCCTACATAGTTTGGGTCCAGGTTACCTATGGGATGACCTTCTCCCGTATAATCTGCCCTGTACACTTAGGTCCTCTAGGGCAGATTTGCTCCAGTCAACCAAGACTAGGCTGGCTACTGTCACCCAGAGGACTTTTTCTTCAGCTGCCCATAGACTGTGGAACGGCCTGCTGGAAGACATACAACAGCTGGATATGCTGTCTGAATTTAACGCAGCATTAAAGGCTGGTCTCTTCTGGCAGGCCTATCCAGATGATTTTAAATTGTTTATTGATTGTTTTAAAATGTCTTAGTTTTACTCTTTCTTTTAAACTGATATGTTTTTAATTGATATGTGTTTTAATCGTTATGGTTATATGTTAATTTGTTGTTCCCTGCCTCAATCCATAGGGAAAGGCAGTAAGAAATAATAATAATAATAATAATAATAATAATAATACAAGATTATACCCTCTACCCCTCCTCTCCCCTGCTGAATTATCTGAGTACAAACTACTTTTCCACTTTGAACTCAGTTTGCTGCAATTGAAATAAACTGAAGACAAAGGGGAAAAGGGGGAGGAGAAGAGAGAAACTAGGACATTTTAGAAGCAGCTGAAAAAGTGGGACAACAGAGGATTAATCAGGACTATCCCTGCCAAATTGGGACAGTTGCAAAGGCATGTATCACTCAAGTGTCTGCAATTGGCTGAAAGGGGATTCCTCAGCCCCAAGCTAAAACTAGCAGAAGGGCTGAAGAAGAAAGAGAACTACACTGCAAAGGTCTTGCTAAGGGTTCTTTTAAAAACCAGGAGGGAGCACACATGAATTAGGGGAGGTCAGAAGAGAAGCAGGAATGTCTGGCTGTTGCCCCAGGAGCCATTTTCAAGAGCACAGAGTGGGTCCTTCCACATAGCACTTCCAAGCATGTCCAGGCTTAGAACTTCTTCTAATGCAAGTTTTCCAAAACAATGTGCCAAAGCAACGTGCAGTAACGACAGGCTTCTCATTCCTCAGCTCTAACTTTCACCGGGAGAGGGAAGGACCTAACTCTGCTGTATGGGCTGAGATCCTGAAATGGGAGTGGTTCCTATATTGAGAGGTAGAGGAAGGCTCTCTGCCCTCAGCAGAGGCTTCCCATGGAGTCTCTTGTAAGGGG
The DNA here is from genome assembly GCA_030847615.1 of Gambelia wislizenii. Taxonomy (NCBI): domain Eukaryota; kingdom Metazoa; phylum Chordata; class Lepidosauria; order Squamata; family Crotaphytidae; genus Gambelia; species Gambelia wislizenii. Next base: position 29,385,435 of record JAUMIR010000006.1, on the reverse strand, counting down.
CTTCATCTCTTTCCAACAAAAACATGGAACACTGACTCATGCAGAAACCTAGCAAGTTAACTCCTCCAAGATGTGGGATGTTGCTGTTCTTCCACAGACATTCATTTATGTCAAAGATAAGCAAACTACCGTAGTGCCCTCCAGATGTTGCTGGACTATAAGCCCCATCCAGCATGTCTGGCCATTGGGGATGCTGATGGAGTCCAGCAACATCTGGAGAGCCACAGCTCCCCTGTCTCTCCTTCCCCCACCCCCTTTTAGATGTCCCGTTACTGTGGAATTAGACAGATAATGTGATGTAACACTTCCTTCCATTTACATACCCTCCAACATTTCACAGATGAAAACCGAGACCCATGTGGCCAAGCCATATCAGAGCGTGGTTTGCTTTTGTCTAAGCCTACTGGGAAGGGCATGATTCTACCCCCTCCTTTCCTCTCCCCTCTGCTGAGTTAACTGAGTGCAAACTATTTTCGCACTTTGAATCCAGTTAACAGTGATTGAAAGAAGCCAAGAACTAAGGGGGAAAGTGGGAGCAGGAGAGAGAAACGGGGACATTCTAAAAGCAGCTGAAAAAGTGAGGTGACAGAAGGTTAATTGGGACTATCTGCCAATTCAGGACAGCTGGAGGGTGTGCATTTATTACTGAAGCACAATGCATGTGTGGTTTGGTGCTTGTCAGTGCAGCTATCTTTTGTTTGTTTTTTTAACAAGCATGCTTCAGCTTAGAAATTGAAAAACAGGCCATTCTTCCCTGGAGATCTGTGGGCCCCTGTGACCCCACTCCATGCCCACCCTCTCTTCTGGATCAATGCCCAGCTTACAGCGGAGGTTTAAGACATCGAGGTGGTAGGCGAGGGTCAGAGCTTTGGGGTCAGTGACCTTCAGGCAGTTTGCCATGGTGGTGGTGTTGTCCGTGGGGCAGCCCACCTTCTGAGCTATCTGTAAGACACCATTTCTGTGTATTATTTTATTATTCAATTATGTATGTATTAAAACATTTTTATCCCAACCCTATATTTAAAGATCTCAGGGTAGTATACAATAAAGTCAACACTGTCAGGTTAAAACAATATACACAAAACTATTTTAAAAGGCTAAAAACATATTAGACAGTTTCACAAGTTAAAAGAAGACAGATTAAAGCCAGTTACAATAATTTAAAACAATTCATAATCATACATATGTATGGATCTGTAGAAAACCAGATAGGCCCCAAAGGCTTCCGTAAACACCCATGTTTTCACTTGGCTCCAGAATGAAAACACCATAGATGCCAATCAGGCATCTAAGAGAAGAGTAAAAGTCACCCGCCCCCATATCTGCAGAACCAATATCTGTGGTTTCAGTTATCCATGGCTGAAAAAATAGGGACACATACCATATAGTCACACTGGGAAATGCCAAGAGAGGTGTCATCTCAGGAATCGCTAGGTCCTCCAATGAAACTCTATGGTATGTTTGTACTGAAAGTCTTTTATTTTAATGGGGTTTGCTATTATCTGCAATTTCACTTATAAACAGTAAGTCCTGGAACATATCCCCATGGTACAGGGGTGACCCGTATTCCATAAATGGGGTGCCACAGCAGAGAAGGCCCTCTCCCATGTCCTCCCACAATGTATTGCTGGGACTGAAAGGGGACACAGAGGCCCCATCTACATGATGAAAAAAATCCATATGGCTTTCAAAAGATCAACAATATACTGTATACACATGGCTGTTTGGATACATTTGTGTCTTTCAGAAGGGGAGCCAGCAAATCCCCTGTAAAGGACGTAGATTCGGCATTCGGGAGGATTAGCGGATCTCAGCCAAAAATCCTTACAATCATTCGAATGTGTGATCGTTTGTATAGGCTATCGATCATTCAAATGATCGATCATTCGAATTTCCACTGATTTTTTTCTTTATCATGTAGACAGGGCCAGAGAAGGGCCCCTCCAGCAGACCTCAGACCTCAGGCAGCCATAGGTAGGGAGGCAAATGTATTTTCAAAGACTTCTAAGCCTCCTTTCTGAGCAAACACCATCTTTCAAGACAGGTCACAATGGGGATCATAAAAACAATTTAAAATATTTCTGTAACGTTTTCATAGGATAAAGGACTCCAGATAAAACAATTGAAAGGAACAATTTGATTTAAAGACTTACACATTTAAATTCTTAATCCAATAGGAGAATAAAGAGGCGCTCTACAATCCATTTCAAAACAAATAGGAAAGGAGCCTGATCTGCATTCTTTCACACAATTCTGTAAGTCTGGGGCACCACTGAAAAGGGCTGCCATATCTCATTCTCATTAGTGTAATTGATCTTGATGGAGGACTTGTGACTGAAGACTCTAGGGACAGCCTTCGTATCAGTGAGGGCAACTTTCTTCAGATTTAACCTTCTATCATCTTCTGATCCACTTTTAATCATTTCTAAGGGAAGCATAGATTGAAATCCAAGCCAAACTCCTGGCTCAGTGTGGACACCATAAGGGAACAAGAGCCTCTGTGGTGTTATTGGATACAGCATTCCGCTGTCTGGGAATTTCACCTTCATTTAATTTAAAGACATGTTTTTAGCCTTTCTGCCTGTGAAGAAAAGCTTGGAAAGGAGTCTAGGCAGTGCTTCTATAAAATCCTAAGATTACAGCCAGCATGGTGGTGTGGTTTGAGTGTTGAACTGGGACACTGGAAGACCAGGGTTTGAATCCATGGCCTCATCTACATGGGTAGATTATGCTGACTCCCTGCTGGCATATTCCAGCCCTGGATCAGGTCCATTGCTCCACCATTACAGGCACAAAACAGGATGAAGTCCAGACTGCCATGCCAGCCTGTCCCTACAGCTTCCACCAATTCTGTCCACATCACACTCTCTGGAATCAAGAAGGGGCCTACAGCATGTGATCAAGGTCCCCTTGCATGTGACCAGTCTTGGTCATATGCTGCATATCTGCTTCCTGACTTCAGACAGCTTGAAGCAGACATACAGCTGCAGAGATAGGCTGGTGGGCCGCTTTGGGCTCCTGTGCTCCCGCGGGACCTGATCTGGTTCTTTTTGCTGGAATGTTTTATCTCAGGTATTTTGCTAAAATGTTTTATCGGGCTTTATCCATTCTCCACCCCCCCTCAACACATCTTAGCCCTGTCTTTGCCCCTGGCATCATGAGGACTGCCCGGGGGCAAAACAGGGCAAAAGCCTGCATTGTCAGGACTGCAAGGCTCTAAGATGGGAGCAAGTTGGTGTAAATAGCCCATCTAGACAAGGCCTGGGTGTTGGACTAGGTCTCTGGGAGGGTGGAATCCCCATTTGGCCATGGAAACCAAGTCACACTCTCTCAGCCTTGGAAAAGTCACACTCTTTCAGCCTTGAAGGAAGGCAATGGCAAACCCTCTCTGAACAAATCTTGCCAAGAATACATGATACGTTTGCTTTAGGGTCACCAGAAATTGGAAATGGCTTGAAGGCACACAACAACAGTAGAGACAGACGTATAAATGTTATTTTGCTGCCAATTACAATGCCTCATTTTTACCTTGGTAGCCCAGAAAAGAGGATCCTTTTGAATGGCCCACGGGCAGAGACTAACTCCACTCTGGCTGATGGCCCGTTTTATCAGTCCTTTGTTGTATGGTGATAGGATCTAGAGGGCAAGGAAGAGGAGAAAAACAAGAGAAAATAATTGCTAACTTTTCTTCAAGCCAAAGACATTAGCAGAGGGTTTGTTTACACCAGCCACTTAAATCCTAGGCCAATTCGGAACATTATGCTCCGGATTGGCCCCACACCATCCACATACACTGGGCCGAATCTGGTGCAATGGCCATCATTGTCCCCACTGGCAAGCCAGGCCTGCTGGCCATACCCCCTGTTTTCAGAGCTGGCACTGCTGCTTCCTCACCAGCCCAGGAGCTCTGTGAAAAGCCTGCCCGGCACACCGTTGCTTCTGTTGAGGTCAGAATGGGCACTCAGATGTGATCAACAAGAAGAGGGTTGCTCTACCTCCTCCTCCTTGATCACATGAGCGCCTTGTTCTGACCTTAGCTGAAGTGATGATGGCAGCCAGGATCTCACAGAAAGTTGCTTGGCTAGCCAGGTGGCAGTGCTGCTGGCTCCTGGAAACTTTGGAGGAACCTTGGGGTCTTTTGCTGAGTGGACAGCTGAATTAGGTCCCATTTGGCCTGGTCCAATTGTCACACACAAATACGGTGCCATCCCCATCCATCCCCTTCCCTGAGCTGATACATTAAGAGAGGTGGCACTGTATTTGTGTGTGACAACTGGACCAGGCCAAATCGGACCTGATTCAGCTGTCCACTCAGCAAAAGACCCAAAGGTCCCTCCAGGGTTTCCAGGAAACCTTGGAGTTTTCCCAGGTTTGCTTAGCTCGGAGCAAAGCCAGGTTAAGGGCTAAAAAGTGTGGATCCTCCCTGGAAGTAGCTGTAGGTCATCTGGACTACCAATGCTGATTCAGGGTGAGTCCACAATTTTTTTGCCAGTGGAGACAAGCCCTGAATCAAAATAATGTGGATTATTTCAAAAGACCAGCATTATTTAGGGCTTGTCTACACCATCAAATGCTCCGAAACCCAATGCAAATGCCCCCAAATCTGCAGTAATCAGGCCACACGTGGCATGGCCTTTTTCCTGAATCTGGGGCTATCTGGCCACACGTGGCATGACCCAGATTCGCAGCATTTTGGGTTATCTTGCCAGGATGTGCAATTTGTTTCACAGTTTTCTGTGCGTTTCAGAGTTTTCTGTGGTGTTTTGGCTGCTGCCGCTGCCACCACCACGGCCGCTGACACCACAACCAATTTTGAATCTCCAGAGGCAGTTCCTGGCCAAAGAGAGAGGTTTTCTCCCTTTCCCTGGCTCGGCAGCGCTGCCTCTGCCTGCGCTCCCGCTTGCCCGTCACAGGAAGCAGCACCTGAAGAAAGCAATGGAAGCACTTCAAGAAAGCAATGGGCAAGTGGGAGCGAGGGCAGAGGCAGTGTTGCCATGCCAGGATAAGGGAGAAAACCTCTCCCTTCAGCCAGGAACTGCCTGCAGAGCAACAGCAGTGGACAAAACTCTACAGGGACAGTGAAGACACATCCCTGTGGAGTACAATGATGCACAGGGCTTTGGGGGAATGCAGGGGCATGCAGACAAAACTCCATTCAGAGTTTTTGCCCCACATGTAGACAAGCCCTAGATCATACAAAGCTAGCAACAATAACATTATAATGCAGTTGGAAGGGATCCCAAGAGCCATGTAGTCCAACGTACTGCCAGGGCAGGAAATCCACAAATAAAGCACCCCTGAAAGGTGGCCATCTAACCTCTGCTTCAAATGTCCACACCACTATCTATGAGGGATATCATTCTTCAATAATTTTCTTCTCAAAAGAAACAACAGGTAATTTTAGCAATTTTTTTTCCCCACTGTGAGAAAATCTTTGAAAACCACGCTATTTTCAAACTTGAGTTACAACTCAGGACTTATTCTGTGCCAAATTCGCATGTGGTTGCTTTGTGTAGAAAACAGCATTTGCTCAATAGGAAAAGGCATTTTCTGCACAGTGCAGAAAATGCTGTGTCCTGCACAGAGAAATACTGTTTTATATGTAAAACAACAACTTGCGAATTTTGCACAGAATAAGTCCCAAACCTTGGAAATTTTCATCCATCCAGGAGTCTTCTTGTCAGGGTTTCTCAACACTTGAAAAACATGGAGAGGGGGGTAATTATTTTTCAAATATTTTCAAATATTCTTTCCATCCCTACTATCTACAATGTACAAAAGATTAAATGTGGAAGTTAATTTTAACAGTATGATCTTTGAGTGAGAGTGGGAGCTTGTTTTTGGAGGGGATACACCCATAATATTTCAAAAGCTGTCCTGGTTTTGGTCTTTTAAGGTGCCCTAGAGAACACACCTGAATGAAGGGGCTTGTCTATTCAAAGCAATAAAATGTGAATTGATGCACATTAATGCCAATTCGTGGCAGCTTTCATTTGTCTCCACATTTTTTGTCAAGATTACAGGCATGCAAAGCCATATATGTCTGATGTTCAAATGGGCATGCTTGCAAATCAAGATGGCAGACACAAGTGAATTACTCACGTTTTTATTGGCACCAGTTGCCACTGCCAGACAGAATTTATTTTAAAAAAATACAAGGTGCGGAAATGCAATCTTCCACTTAAATAAACAGGACCAAAAAAAAAAAGGCTGTTTCATCACCTCAGCACCCAATCACTACGTCAACCAATCAGCTTTCCACTTCCACTGTTATTGGTAAAGTGCAGCAAAGCAAATCAGTTGTCCCAACAAGCAAGAATGCACATTTCCACCACAGTATTTTTTAAAAGTCAGGAAGCCGCAAAGGCTTTTCCAGCAGAGTATTTGGTGTTTGAGGGGAGGGAGCTGCCTTCAAAATATGGCAAAATGATGCGGGAACCATTGGGACAAAAGGTATTCTCCTCAAATTCTATGAGGAGTTTTTTCACCAACTAGACAACCCTAAGTACATCCACTGAACGGAAGCTGTTCCATTGTCACTAATGACCAACATAAACCTACCCAGGAACCATCAAACATACCATACCTGTAAGGAGACACTAACACCCCCAGCAGACTCCCCAAAGATTGTGATGTTGTCAGGGTCTCCTCCAAAGTTTCTGATGTTTCTCTTGACCCAAGCAATGGCCATGTGCTGGTCTTTAAGGCCATAGTTGCCTTGAGAAGGAGAGAAGGAGGGAGAGGGAGAGGGAGAGAGAGAGAGAGAGAGAGAGAGAGAGAGAGATCAGACCAGTGAACTCAAAGGCTGTTTGTTGGCTAAACAATCTGTAGTTAATAAAAGCATTTGCCTTTTAACTCATAAACTGATTAAAATGAACTGATGTATTACCAAAACTTTTGTACACATCTGTGTTTAAGAGGTGTCTTACCCGGAAGGCTCAGCTCCAGAAATACAAGACCCAATAGTACTTAAATAATAACACACATTTTAAATAATAATAATAATAATAATAATAATAATAATACCAACACACATATAAATTGAAATGTAAATGCTGGAATTTGATATACCACAGGAGGCTGTGGTAGTACTGAATTGTTGTCTAGATGCAGTAAAGGACTGGATGCGGGTGGATAGACTGAGGCTTCATCCTGACAAGATGGAAGTGCTGCTGGTCAGTAGAAAACTATCCTGGATTGGGATCACAGCCTGTTCTGGATGGGGTTGCTCTCCCTCTGAAAGATCAGGTTCCTAGCTTGGGGGTGCTCTTCAACCCAGCACTGCTCCTGGAAAGCCAGGTAGCTGCAGTGGTCAGGAGCATCGTTGCCCAGCTTTGGCTGGTGCATCAGCTGCGCCCTTTCTTGGCCACAGTGGTTCATTCCTTGGTTACCTTTTGATTAGACTACTGTAATGCACTCCACATAGGGGTGCCCTAAGTGTAGTGCAAAATCCTGCAGCCAGACTGATGTCAAGATGTGCATTTTAGAAACTATATGACCCAGGTCCTGCAAGAACTACACTGGCTTCCAATGTGCTTCCAAGCCCAGTTCAAGGTGCTGGTGTTGACCTACAAAGTCCTAAATGACTTGGGGCCAAGGTATCTGAAAGATTACCTCCTCCCATATGAGACTGCCAGAAATTTGAGATCTTCAGAGGAGCCCCTGTTGTGTGTCCCAACACCTTGTGAAGTTAGGTTGGTGGGTTCTCATAACAGGGCTTTCTCTACGGCAGTGCCTTGACAGTGGAACTCCTTCCCCAAGCAAGTTAAGCTGGCCCCATCTCATTTAAGTTTCTGGAGGGCAGCCAAAACCATTTTAACTGTCTCAAAACTGGATTCTAGGATTGTTTTTAGACTCCTTTTAGGAGTTTTTTAAAAGTATTTCAATGTGTATTTAAAATGTTTTGGTTTTGTATTTTTCTTTGTATTGTTTTAATTGGATTTTATTTGTTCGTTGCCTCAAGAATCCTTGTTGGCTGGGAGGTGATACAGAAATACCTTAAATAAATAAATATAATTCCTATTCCCTACTGTCCAAAGGAATGAGAGGTCAACTTGAACACCTCTTGGGTTTAAACGGACTGTTCTGACAGCATCTTCCATTATCTGGCTGGCAGTTTCTGTCACATGTACTGTGATGCTTATAGAATGGTATGCTCAAACATTTCCATATTTGAGGGAGCTGCAGATACCCTCGTATAACACAGGTACCCTTTCTGCATGCAGTTTCTAATGCTGACTGCAAGAGGGGAGCTGTTAAATGGGCACTTTTTTTACCTGGAAGGCTGGCATCTCCCGTACTGAGGAAACCCAGGGGTCCAAGGCGATAGTTAAAGGTCACCACAATGACATTCCCACGGGTGGCGATCTCCTCCCCATCATAGAGATAGTTCTCAAGGAAGTTGGCACCCTGGCCGCCTCCCCAGAGGAAGGCTCCTCCATAAATCCAGATCATCACTGGCAGGTTGGTGGAGACTGCAGCAGAAAAAGGTTGGGAATGGAGACAGTACAGCTGATGTGCGAGGAAGAGACCAAACAGATGCAAAAGAGCAAACTCAGAAAAACACTGAAGGGTGTGGTGAGACAATTTTCACTGAGGGGAAGTGACAAAAATTGGCGGGGTGGGGGAGACAGAAAGGTTTAGGCACTAGTCACTATAAAACAGGTTTTTGTCAGAAAACAGTTTTCATATGTCATGACAAAAATAATCCCCAATGAATAAATTTTAAATAGAAAGTATATTGTGAAGCTTTCCCCTCAAAAAGCAAATCCATTTAATATACAATATTTTCCTCATGCAAAACTAGTTGTATAAACCAAATAACAGTGACTAGGAACTAAATGTATATTGTGTAAGTTATCCTGCCATAATGAATTGTGTGTAAGATGTGTGATTTCTCTGCAAACTTGCAGACAAACTGCCCATTTGAAATGCCTTCAAATATGTTACTTTCAAAAGTCAAGATTATTAGGTTTTGTTTTTTTGTAATAAAGCCCTGAAGCCTCTATGGTGTCAGCATATGTGTCAAAGTTGAGAATGAATTTTTGCACATAGGAGTAAATGTACTAAATGTGATTCCCGCAGGATATAGATCATGCATGCCTGGACAGGCTTTCTTGTACATGTACAGTCTTGAAGTGTCAATGTTGGGGTTTTTTGCAGGATTATACACATACTAGCTGGACCTGGCGTACCATACACCATTGAAAAACTTCCTAAAATGCCTGGTAGACTTCTTGACAACCCTGTAAGGTAGGCCAATGGATTTTTAAATTCCTCCTCCCCCTTCTCATCAGTCCACACATTTCCTGGAATTGCTGAGGATGACTCTGTCTATTGCCCTGCCAACACTGCCGCCACCGCCAGTTGACTGTCTGGGTCCCAATCTGGGCCACAGACTGAGTTGCAGGAATGGATTGTGAGGTGGAGAGGGAATTTGCATGTGGGTGGTGATTGGTTGGGTGTGTTTCCTGAGCAGCCAATCAGCATACTGGGAATGGCAACATACCCAAGAGAATTATATATATAGATCTTTTTCTTTAGATGCCTAAACCATATTTCCAAATGCTCAACTGCAATGCTAGAAATCTGGGAAATGAAGGATAATATCAATGGGGGTGTATTTTTATGGGGGTGGGTCAATGCCCTCATTTGTTCCCTCCCTGGCACTACACCCCTGTTCTCACTCCAGAACTCCCGGATGTTCTCAGTTGTGGTGGGGAGGAGATTCTCTTTTAAGAGATGACATCCCTCCAGAGGCTTTAGCCAGTATGACACACATGCAACACACTAAGAGGTAACTCCTGTATGTTTACAAGGTGACAGCCACACAGAAGAAAACACAATAGATTTGGGTGTGGAAAGGGGACACGTGAAGGTGCCCCAATTCTTTTGCCAACCACCTTAGGTACCCAGGGTAAAAAGTCTGAATGGTAGCAACTCCAGGGTTGTAGCTATATCAGGGAAGCAAAATGAGGGCATTGCTCACCCAAATTCTGTACCTCCAATGAATTTCCCCTTCAGTCCCCAAATTTCAAGCATTGCAGAGAATGTGATACTGAAAAGGATCCATGCCTGGAGCTCTTACATTTGCTGTGTTCACATTCCCTTGCTAACTCTGCCTCCACCTTTTCTTTTAATGCCTAAACTCTCTTAATGTTTGACTTGCAATTTAAGCAACCTGCTAGTAATTTCGGAGTGAAGGAAAGTGGAGCACAATTTTTGTTGGGGGGGAATGCCTTCATTTTGCACACACCCACATACACACTTGTAGCTACATCCCTCAACATGCACACACACTATATTCACTAACACAGGACAAAATACTATTGGTCAAATCTCGATGAGCCCCATGTCATCCTCCAGACATCTCTGGTCTTACCAGATTTCTTCCCTTGAGGGACCCAAATGTTCAGGTAAAGACAATCCTCACTGCCACGAACATCTGTCTGAGTGAGGGTGGACTGCAGGCACCGTTTCTTGTATTCCTTGGCTTCCAGGGTACCTGAGAAAGAAAACAGTGAGAGCAACACACAGGATCATTTGTTTGTTCACTGGAAGGGAGACTATGTTATGGGATGGAGTTTGGATCCCAGTTGTTCACTAGACACCATCCTTTGGCCAATGATCCTTCAACACAGTCAAGGGCAGAGCATAAGCCATGAGAGATCAAAACCCACAGGGTACTTAGAACCTAGATCAGAAATATGATGGAGCCTGTTACTTTGTCCATCTTTGAAAAATATACATACAATAGTCATATAAAATATCCATAGGCATGCTAGTGAAGGCTAAAACACTAAGCTGCACTTACAGTTCTACAGTGCTGCAGAGCTTTATTAGAAACATGAATAGTTAACCATAGGTGAACTGGGATATCTGTGGAATAACAGAGGGTCCAGGTATATTGATCAATAACAAACACTAGATAGTAATGAAATGAGCCAAAGAGTATAGGATGCATGAAAGACACATTTACAGACTAAGGAATAAAAGTTAACACTCTGCAAAGTTAGTCAGTAAAGGGTGATGCGAGAATAGAATCACCCAAACATCTCAAAAACACTATATTTGCGAGTAGGTTTTATTTAATTTTATTTATTTATTTTCTTTTATTTTGGATGGAGAGACAGAACAACACATTCACCCACAATTGTGGATTTAGAAATGAAAGGTTACATTTGGAAGAAACCAGTTAAGCATAACGCTGTCTTGTCTTTAGATTCCTTTAGAAGGAATTTTTTAAAAGAGAAGGAAAGTAAAGTCCAGTCTAGTTCTCTACAAACAAACAGAACCAGACTGTGACATTTTCTCTTTCTTATGGGATCTGTTGGGTTATTTAGCTTCCCAAGCAAGCCTAGACTATTAGGATGCCAAAAAGTTAGGCAGGCCATGTAACTCAGTGTCAAACATCAGTTGAGAACGTAACATGAAGCTGCCTTCTATCAAGATCAGACCATTGGTCCATCTTGGTCAATACTACCTGCTTTCTCTTGCAGAAGTAGTGGCTGTCTGGGATTTCAGAGTCTGGGCTCTTTATTGGCCGTCCCTAAAGACACTGCCTGGGATTGCATCCAGGGCCTTCTGCATGCAACATGGGTTCTTCTCTGCCCTCAAACTCAGATCCTCCTCAAAATGGGTAGGGAACACGGTGTACTCTCAATGTTGCTAAGAGGCAACTCGGGTTGCCAGATCTGAGGGCTTGGCCATGAGTCTCCTGTTTTTGTGGGTCATTTCCACGTAGCAGATGGGGACGCAAATTCTCCAGTGTTCATGCAAGAAGAAAGGGCTGTCTGCAAATCTCCAGCTCAGTTATAAAAGCAGTAGCTTACTACAGTTTGCAAGCCTTACGTGATTTCTTGCTGAAACTTGCAAAGACTTTCAAGAGGATCAATCTATTTACATAGTAACCTTCTTCCTTCCCTCCCAGTCATTGTAGCACCAGGGCTTACCCTCCACTCTTCTCTGAACGCAAGCAAGTAGGCTAGATTAAATATTCTTTATCCCATCTCCCTAAATAAATGAGAAAGAATAATCCTCTGAGTTCACCTTGATCTAGAAGTAGCCTGATCTTAACAGTCTTAGGGCTTGTCTACACAGGCAATTTACCCCGTCTTGCTGTCTTGGAGCCCTGCAATCCTGATGACGCAGGGCTTTCTTCCAGTTTTGCCCCCAGGCAGTCCTCATGACCCGCCCCCACAGATGTGGGGAAGACTGGGTAGGGCCCAATAAAAAATTTAAGAAAATACCTGTTTAAATCCATTCCAGCAAAAATAAAATGGTTCAGGCCCCACATGACTACAGGAGCCCATTCTGGCATGCTGTAGCTGCCAGCTGCCAGCTGCCTCATTCTTTCAGATCCAGGAAGGGGGCCCACAGCATGTGACCAGGCTGATTACATGCAGGGGGCCTTGCTCATGTGCTGCGAGCCTCTTGCCTGGATCCAGAGAGTGGGACGTAGACACGGGTGGCAGCTGCAGGGACAAGCCAGTGTGCTCATCTGGACTCTTGCCTGTTTCGTTCAGGTAACAGGGGAGGAACAGGCCTGATCTGCAAGCAGTATAAGCTGGTGCAGGGTCAACATATCCTGGCACGTGTAGATGAGCACTTCAAAAAGGAAAATATATTCTATCTCTCTGTGTGTGAATGACATGCTGTGAACAGCTGTAGTTGGTAGTTAATGCATAATGCTTAATCACATCTCCAATGGCTGTCCCCAGGTCTCAGGTTTTAGGCCGGAAACTTCAAGGCCTGGGATGATCCTGAACTGAACTCCTGAACTCTAGCTGGAACCCCCACCCACCCTAGCAAGCAGAGAGTTCAGCAGTTTGACAGCTGGAAGGCCATGCATTCCCCACTCCTGCTCTAAAGCACAGGGATGTGCCTTGTACCAAAACAGAGCAACTGAAATCTGTCTCCACTGCCTAGTAGCCAGGGATCTCCTGGTTTCCAGTTGAGGAGGCCTCTTTCCCAGCCCTTTGTGGAGATTCCTGGACACAACCCTGGAGTCGTCTGCCTTCAAAGCAAATATTCTGCCCCTGGGTTACAGTCACTGTTCCTAAACCTTAGCTTCACCCCATGGCAACAAGGCAGCAACAACAATAGGGCACAGGGCTGTTGTGAGGATTCTTGTTTTAACAGACCCTCCAACATTTATCAGACAAAAGTTATTAATGAGGGTAATCATACAGGCTAGGAGATGCTGCAGCAGGTTACTTTTGCCTGATCCTACTGAGAAGGGCAAGATTCCACTCCCTCCTCTCCTCTCTACCCTATTCAGTTAATTAACTGCAAACTACTTTTGCACTTTGAGCTCAGTTTTCAGTAACTGAAGTAAGCTGAAGACAAAAGAGGGAAGTAGGAGGAAGAGAAGCTGAAAAGGTGGGACTGCAGGAGATTGGGACAGCTGAAGGGGATATTGTAAAGGTATTTGAAGCACTTTCAACACCCTAAACCTTCTGGTTAGCTGAGAAAGCAAAAGCCCCTTTACCTGGCCAGCCTGGGTGTGGCTGGGGGTCTTCTAGGGTCTTTGTAGGTGCTGCAAAAGGGATTCCTTTGAAGATATCCACATAGTCTCCAAAAAGGCCGAGCTTTTTATTGACGCCTTCCACAAAGCCTCCTTCCGTGATTACAATGCCCAGCTACACTCACGTCACAAAAAGGAAAGAAATGTCTGTTACATTCTTTGCACCAAATATATATATATATATATATATATATATATTTGTATGTATGCCTTACTGTTGCAGCAAAATTTTAGGGGTGACAGCACTGAAAACAACAAATAACCTCATTGACAAGGCAGTTCACCACTACCAAAATATAATTTTAAAGTATCAGCAGGATTTTGGGTCATCCAGCAGGCTTTCCACAATGCTGTAGTAGAGGGAGAGAAGGAAACAAAAAGGACCACCGTTAGCCCTTCTGAAAAACCAGAGCCTTCAGGCTTTGCCTCTCCCAATAGCAAATAGGTGGGAAAACCTGTTAAGAGGGAAGAACATGTGCTTGAGTTACCGGTATCTTGTTTTCCATTTCCCTCCGTATCCTTTTTTCCTTGCATGCTATGACTTTTGAGGAAAGAGACTGCATTGCTTTCTTTTAAATGGATATCTAAGCTGTCCTGAGAATAAGACTGTTTTCAGCTGTTGGGGGCAGGTATAAATGTGATATTAAATAAATAAATGCACTAAAAGTCTGGACATATTACACAGAGGTCTTAGCCTAGTAACCCAAAGCTCTATGCCAAGTAAGCCATGCTGGCTATAAAGTTCTGGGGCCAAGGGGCCCAAGCAGAAATGGCTTCCTCCAGTACCACTACATGTGTACGTTTTACCATACGGGGCCATCCAGAGACGGTCCACCTCTGTCTCTTTGAGCAGCCAGATCGTTTCACACCAGGAAGGCTGCAGCTTAGCAGGGATGTACATGAGTTTGCCTCTTTAGAAGCATCTTTGAAAAGGCTGGGGAAGAGCCTTCCCTGGAGGTCTGGAAGGGGTGTCCACCAGAGAAGACTGATAGTCTCCACACACACACACAACCCAGGGCCAGATACTGTTTCTGGGTCTCAGAAATGCACTCCTTCAGTGTGATACAGGCATTCCCCATGGAATGATAAACCTGGAAATTTAAGGAGACACCAGAAAGAAAAATATATGTACAGTATATAGATTTTTCTCAGCCTGCCCCTTAGGTTTGGGCAAGAGCAGTAATTCTCAAACTTTGGCCCTCCAGGTGTTTTGGGCTTCATCTCCCAGAAGCCCTAGCTACCTTGGCCAACAGTCAGGAATTCTGGGAGATGAAGTACAAAACACCTGAAGGACCAAAGTTTGGGAACCACTGGGCTAGAGGATTCTGAGACAACTGTGCATGACATAAACCAGCACACTGTACTGTAGGAGTTCGAGCGTTACCTTTAATATCAAACAAGCTAGTTTGTGCTCAACTAAGAAAGTCCAGCCTCAACCCAGGTGGAGTACGAACTTCTCTTTGAACAGTTGCATGCCCCCCTTCCATCTCAAATCCACCACAAACTGGTTTTAAAACTCCCTTAAATCAATCTGCCATGTAACACAGGGAAAGAACTAGGACAGGTTTTTAAAAAGACAAAACAAAACAAGAAACCTTAGTCCCTTAAACTGATAGAATCAGCTGTACCAATCTTGGTTCCCTGCTTCTTGTCCACTTGCCATCAGCCCCAGCTGCACCTATACATCTCTTCTAAACACAATAACCCCATTTCTCCTGTGAGGGCCAAGGTCTTCTTTAGCTACCTTTGCAGCCTTTGCTGTGCCCAGGAAGAAGGCAAAAGCAAGACAGAGGAAGCCCAAATGATCCATGGTGAGCTCCAAATGGGGCTCCTTCAATCCAGGTGGGTATCTTTATAGCCTGGGCTCTACCCAAGCTATCTCCATGAAGGCTAAGAAAAGAGCACTATCGCCACTGTTTCCACAAGGCAGTTATCGCAAAATGTCCTTTGGTTGCTGCCAAGTTATTTTTTTTGGTGGAAACTTCCAAGGTTAAAGGGGAAAGGAGGGGAGCTGCTTACCTTGAAGGGAGCTGGTTTCTGGTCCTTCCATTTAACATTTGGTACCCTCACACTCCACAACCCTAGCTGTGAGTAATATAAAGAAGCCTTTTCTGGGAAACAAAGAAGGGCACAATGAGACAGCAGGGGGAGTAAGCACCAGTTCTCCTGAATATTAGGATTAGGTTTCCAGTAGTGAAGTGGGCTGCAGAACATGGTATAAGGTGGTCCATCAGAGACTGACTGGCTACTTCAATTTACTTTCTATCCTGCCATGAACCCAACCACCCATCATCATTGGATCTTGGAAAAGTAGCTGTGCTGTTTAGAAGATTCTGGGAATTATAGTAAAAGGCAATACAGTTGTCCCTCTGTATCCCCAGATTTGGTATCCATGGATTTAAGTATTCACAGCTTGAAAATATTATTTAAAAAATAAGAATCCAAAAGGCAAACCTTGATTTTGCCATCTTATATAAGGGATACCATTTTGCTATACCATTGCATATAATGAGACATGAGTATTCACAGATTTTGATATCCACGAGAGGCCCTGGAACCAAACCTCAGCGAATATGAAGGGACAACTGTATATCCAATCTCTGATCTCCATTAAGCAAGGGTATGCCCATTTACACCTACAAAAAGTCATTGCGGCTGCACTAGCATGATGTGCAAAGGTCCATGTGTTAGCTAGGAGAGTAAATATGTCAGCAGACACATCATTCCTCCATCCTGTTTTCCTTTCACTAATTCAGTGGTTCTTAACCTGTGGTCTGCAGACCCCCATGGGGCCAAGATGTCCTCACAGGGGGTCTGTGAAGGCTTGAAGGCAGCTTGGCTCATCTCCTTCCCACAATGGAGTGGCCACATGACAGAAGCCAAGGCAAAGGCTGGTTGACTGGCTGGCTTGTGCATTGCCATTCACTTCTCTCTCTGGCTTTTCTTCACAAACAAAGATTCAGGTAGGACTCATCCCGCACTTTCTGCAAGTGCCCTGATGACTAAAAAGGCCAATCTGAGATAAACAAGTCCAGTTGCAGAAAACACAGCAGAAGGTCTCCTTGAGTAATGTTTCCAGGTTGTGATTCTTTCTGGTCGTCGTTTCTCTTCAAGACTTGTTCGGCGTGACTTCTCAAATAAGGCTGCAGCATTGTGGATAGTGCGTCTCCATGCCTCCCAGTGTGAGGCCAGGGCAGACCATTGTTGGTGATCAATTTGGCCAAGCCTGAGATGTTGCTTCAGGGAGCCCTTGTATCGCTTTTTTGGAGTGCCCCTCTTACGCTGACCCGTGGCGAGTTCACCGTAGAGTACTATTTTTGGGAAGCGATGGTCCTCCATACTAGAAACGTGCTCTGCCCAGCATAGCTGTGTTCTCAATATCATGGCCTCAATGCTGGTGATCCCTACTTGCTCAAGGACAGCAACATTCATCACATAGTCAGTCCAGTGTATATTTAGGATTGTGTGTAGACAGCGCTGATGAAAGCGTTCGAGGAGTCGTAAGTTGTGGCGATAGGTGACCCATGTTTCAGACCCGTAAAGGAGAATAGACAGTACAATGGCTCTATAAACACTGATTTTTGTCATTCGCCTCAGGTGTTTATTACTCCAGACTCTTTTGTAAAGTCTTCCAAATACGGTATATGCCTTTGCTAATCTGCCATTCATTTCACCCCAGGCACAAAACTGTAGGAGAAAAGTCTTCCCTCCCCCTTCAGTTCCTCTTAGGGAAAGTTTAATGGATGGTGTTATTGGATGATGATGATGATGATGCTTTTAAATCTTGAGTTTAATCTTGAGGATCTGCAGCAACTAAAGATATTTAAAGGGGGTCCCTGTTTTTGTTTTTGTTTTTTTAAAGATTAAGAGCCACTGCACCAATTTGTTACCAAGATGGGAATGCAAAGTACCAGACTAGGGCCATGAGTCATGCCCACATGAATTTGTGATATAACGAAAAACAAGCTAGAGAACCACAATGTGTAAATGTTTATTAAAACAAAAACAAAAAACAAAAAATGACCTAACCATTTTGGTACAGCAAGAAGAAAACAAAATATATAGTTGGACTACATCACACCGACGTGTACCACATTTTGAATTCTCCAGAACTCTTTTGTCAGAATAAGTGATATTAAAAAGTAGGAATTAGAGAAAGAGAAGCAGAAAAATCAAATAATTATGCCAGATGCAGTGACCACAAAGTCTGATGTTAAGCTCAGACCCAAAAGAAAGATTGCAGACTCACTCCAAGGAACCACTGGTAGCTGTCCGATTATACTTACCATGGCTTATACTTAGTTTGTGATACTTTTACCATACAGTTCTGGATATTGGTTTCAGCCTGCCTATGGGGGGGTGGGAAGCCAGACCTTGCCTTAGAAGGTAGTTCAATCCACTTCAAGTCCAATCTGGCTTTCTTGTGGGTTTTGGTGGGGTTTTAATATTTTGTTTTGGTTTGTTTGTTTGTTTGTTTAAGTGTTTCAATGGGCTAATGGAAATTTCAACTATAGGGTGATACAAGAAATATGCACTAATTATTCCTTAAAAGGAGGAGAGTTGATGCATGCCACTTTGGATTATTTAACATCTTCTATATGTGAACTTGACAGTGGGTTGGGAAAACTGGTCCCATTCTTCAAGGAGCTTCCTAACAGCTAGCCAACTGGTGAAACATGTTACATAAGGACCAGAGAAGTATATCAGATAGAGTATAACGTGCTTTCGGAGCACTCACCCCTCTTTAGTCAATAATGGAATGAGACATTCAGTAAGGATATCTAATCACATGTTTTATATATCACAAAAGGAGGGAAACAAAGCAGTTTTGGTTCTATGGATATTATATTTTCTGAGAAATGATAACAATTGCAGTTGTATGGAGTGGGGGAGAGGTATTTTAAAAAGGAAAGAAAAGGTGGAGAAATTGATTTGCCTTGAAGTGTAAGGATGGCAGGAATGGTTTTTGGCAAGAAAATTGTCAGCTTCATTATTAACTTCAGATGAGTTGTCTATGCACAACATTGGTATATACTGAACTCTCCTTGGTCCAAAACATTCTGTATACTACACATTGGCTCTTTTCATAAAGACTTCCCACGAGACCAGTAAACGGTCATAATGAGGTGGTAGGCATAATTTGCACCACATCAGTTTCCTTAAAAAAAAAAAAAAACTTTGGATGAAGGACGACAGTGGGAAAAATCAAAGATGTTAGCATGAGAGACTTTCCTGATGTTACTGTTGCTAACTAACAACCAGCCAGGATCAAAGAGCACAGCTAGCTCTGATCAATGCCAATTTGACGATGACGTGGCATGTAATCCAGGCATGGGGCTCAGCTAGAAGGACATGTCCACCCAATTACATTTTTACTTCCGTGATGTGTCCCAGTTTGAATTGGTTGTTCAAACAGGCTGGAATGTAAATTTCCATGTACAGTAGTTTTAAAATAACTTTGTGAGAAACAGTGAAGGCTGTTATCCCGCAGTGCATGGAGTTTTTGGTCCCCCTCCTTTCAAATATAGCAAATTCCCACAGGATCTCATCAAATACACAAAAGGTATTCTCCTCACATTGCATGAGGATTTTTTTCATTGTCTAGACAACACCATGATCAGCTGCCCAAATATAGGAATAAGAGTGGTATGACCAAAATAGCTGCGCTGATGGATCGAACAAGAATATGAAGAGAACTCTTTAAAGAAAAGCATGTTATTTCCTTTCCCATGTGTTGTGTGTGTGTGTGCAAACCTTAGACATGGCAGTTAAAATGGTATCAAAGGGCAATCACATTACGTAGTATGAAAGATACACCACTTAGTTTACTAAAGCTCCCTCAAGAGGTAACCATCCAACCCCTGCTTAAACACTTCAAGCAAAGGAGAGTCTACTATTTTCCAAGAGAGCCTATTTCATTGTCAAAAGTTCTTACCATCAGGAAATTCTTCCTGATGTTTAGGTGGATTCTCTTTTCTTATAATTGTTTCATATCCTGGTCTGTGGAGCAACAGAAAACAAGCATGCATCATCTTCTACATCACAGGCCTTCAGATATTTAAATATGCTCATATTATTGTATCACCCTTCCCTGGGGATTTGTGTAGACGAGGAGCCCTGGTGGCGCAGTGGTTAAATGCCAGTACTGCAAGCCACCACGTCGCAAGTTCGATTCCAGCGGGCTCCAAGGTTCACTCAGCCTTCCATCCTTTCGTAGGTCAGTAAATTGAGTACCCAGCTTGTGGGGGGGCAATTAGCTAACACACACTGGAAACTGCTTAATGCAGTGTAGATGTGTAAATAGCTATTGCTTAAAACAAATTGTAAGCCACTCTGATAGCCTTGTGGCTGAAGAGCGGGGTATAAATAAATAAAATAATAAAATAAAAAATATAATGTATATTGCTGTATAGTGATGCCAATTCACAGCAGCATTCATTTGTCTCCACGGTTTGGGGGCAAGATTGCTGGTATGCAAAGCTTTCTGTGTTTGATGTTCACACAGTGGCATGCCTGCAAATCAAGTTGGTGGCCGCGAATGAATTAGTCGTGTTGTTATTCTCCACAAGTTTACACCACCTAACAGGATTTAAAAAAAAAAAACAGTAAATCTAAGATGTGGAAGGACCTTCCCCTTAAATAAGCTTTAAAAAACTATTTCATCACCTCAGCACTGCAAAAAGTGCACAATTGCTATCCAACATGGTGTTTCTGGCCACTTCATTGTCAGCAAGCTGCACCCCCCTGCGCACATCCAACCAATCAACTTTCCACTTCCTCTCTTATTCAGGAATATGCTGTGATCCAAATTGGTTGCCTCAAAGAGCAGGAATGTGCTCTTGTATTATGTAAAAAATTGGGGAAAGCTGTGAAGGCTGTACCCATGCAGTATATGTCACTTTTGGCCTCCCTACCTCTGAATATGGTGAATCACCACAGGATCCTGTTTGGACAAAAGGTATTCTCCTCGAATTCTATGAGGAGTATTTCCACTGTTTAGATGAGCCCCAACTTCTCTTCCCCAGGATAAATATACCCAGCTTGCTCATTTGTTTCTTGTAGACCTTGGTTTCCAAATCCTTTGGTCACCCTCATCTGGATTCATTCTACCTTGTCAACATCCTTCAACTCTCAGGGTGCTTTATTTTAGGATTTGTACAGAGCAGTGGGTTAAACTAGATGTCCCTTGCAGCTCTTCTATTCAAGGAAATTGACCTTAGAAAAACCTAGCCCCAAAACCTCCTCACTTGCCAAAGGGGGAAATTACAGAACAATATTATTGGTAGACCTGTGTAGCCATGATCACTTTATTGTGCCATTCTGTATTGCAATTTTCCTCCTGTTCATCTTGTCAATCCAACATTGTGATTTGTTCCGTTTGAATCCTGGTTTTCTTCTCTTTTCTCCCTTTCCAGTGGTACAGCTGGCCAAAGGAGTAGCTCTCCAAAGATGAGAAAAAAGAACTTCATTGTTCCATTCATCCCATTCACTGAGTCAATTTGTTCAGTGTAACTAATATATTTTAGTCCACTCAACTACTGTGACATTACTTTGCTGTTGTATGCCTTCAAGTCACTGCTGAGTTATGGCAACCCTAAGGCAAACCTATCCTAGGTTTTCTTGGCAGAATTTGTTCAGAGGGGGTTTGCCCTTGCCTTCCTCTGAGGCTGAGAGAGTGTGACTTGCCCAAGGTCACCCAGTGGGTTTCCATGGCTGAGCAGGGATTTGAACCCTGGTTTCCCAGTGACCTAGCCCAACATCAAACCACTCTGCCATGCATGTCTCTCATGTCAATTATATCATTATAGAAGAGTAAAAGTGAGGAGAATCAGTGTGGTATAACAATTTGAGTATTGCAGGTCACTGGGAGACCACGGTTCAAATCCCAACTCAGCCATGGAAACCCACTGGTAACCTTGGGCAAGTCACTCACTCAGCCTTAGAGGCTTATCACATGAGGGAAGAGAAGCAACCTTGCAGCCCAATAATAGCACTTCCTGTCTTGCATTATTGCATGATATTGGAATTCTACAGCTGTTCTTCTGTTCCAGTCCTGTGGGAGATGGTGATAAATGTGAGTCTTTTTTTTTAATGGATTTTCCAGTTAGACAAAAGACTCCCATTTACCACCATCTCCCATGGGACTGAAACAGGAGAAAAGCTGCTGAATGCCAACATCATGTGATAAGGCAAGACGGAAGGCATTATTATCGGGCTGCATTGCCGCTTCCCTTCTCTCGTGTGAAAAGCCTCTAAGAGAAAGACTCTATGATAGGGTCACTATAAGCTGGAGTGGGCCTGATAAGAAGGCACATATTAAACAATAGTGAATGTGGAACCTCCTGAGACATGGAAACTGGCAGTTCAATCCCCAGCATGTTTACTCAGAAGTAAGCATCCCAGTTCATGGGAGTTGTTCTTCCAAGTGCGTGTGCACACAGGATCACAACCCCAATGGTGCAGCCTCTAAAGTTTGCTCCAATAAAGCCCTTTTTCTTTTTCACACAGCACCTCTGTGCACTACTATGGATTCAAACACGATATTTGTATATTTGCCAGTACTTTTAAAAAGGATCTCTCTCTTCCAAAATATTTACTTCATTAACATCTGAAGTCACTTAACATCAAGGCTAGAACTTAGATAATAGTCTTGAGGTGAGTAATAAGCCAAAATTTTGGAAAGGGGGACTACAAATCTCAGAATCCCCTAGGCCATGATCATGCTGGCTAGGGGATTCTGGAACTTGTAGCCCATGGTCAGAATCCAATTGCTAGTCCCAGCTAGAGCAGGTCCAATGACTTCCTCAAATTCTGTCAAGAGTCAGGAGCAGTTGAAGAAAGTTAGTAGCCAGAGGACCAAAAAGCAAGAACAAATAATCAGATTAAGAAATGGGACCAAAGAAAATGCCAGAACATGAGATGGAAGGGGAAATCATGAGCAAGGAGTTAGCTGGACTTTGGGACCAAACAGCATGCAACAACCAGCAAACAGGAGGCAAGATCATGGGGAGAGCCAAAGACCAACAAAAATCCAAATATTACAGGAACACAGCAACTAGCACCAGAAAGCCATCTTATAAATCCTTCGACATAGCTACTTGCACTCAAACAGGGAGAAGCACAAACTTGGCATCAGATTGTCCTGCAGGTAGGGGAAATAACTCCTGACTTCGAATGTTCAGCACAGAGGTAACACACGTTGTTCCAGATAGGTGGGTAACCTTTGACCTTTGCCTGTATAATATGAAAGATTTTAAAGTGGTGGTTTAAAGAGAACATAAATACTGTACTGATCTCTCTAACAGGGTAGAAATTATACCTGGTCTCAAATTACTTTAAAAGAACATGGAGTCCCTTAACAATAGGACGATTCCTTTCAGTCCTAGCTAAAATAGCCAGTGACAATGCGAACTACAGTTCAACAATATCTGGAGGGTCAAAATTTGCTGAATCCTGTTTTACAGCACTATCCCTTGTTATATATTCAGATGAATGCAGCCTTTGGCTTGGAAATAGGAATACAAGAATGCTTTTTTTAGGGATGGGGAGGGATAAGAGCTGAAACACATATGGAAACATTTGAACTTGAATGAAAATTCTTTTTTTAGACTCTCCGCATTCTTTCATTATGCAAGCTGTTCAGCTGAGAAGTACAGTACTGGATTTGGTCAGCTGACCATTCACACTTTGCTGCCTATGAATGTTAACATATTTGTGTTGTTACTATTGTTTTTGGAGACAAAATTAAACCACAAAGCTACATTTTAACAGTTAAATGTTAACCATTTCTTTAAACCCATGTTTTGAAATTTTGCTGAATGTTGAATTAGCTACAGAACAGATGTCCTATCAGCCCCACTTCATAATATGAATTTAAATTGGTGATTTTAAGGAGTACATAAATACTGATTGCTGAAGAGGAAGGCTTTGTTCCCAGTACCAAATTACATAGAAAGAACAGGGCAGCTGTAACAACATTCACCCTCCAATCCTTAAGGCCAATGCTCTTGTCTCCCAGCATAAAATGCAGTTGAAACAAGAGGTGCACACAGTAAGTCTCCCTGCTTTCAATAGTTCAGAAAATACTGTTTATGGTTGCAGCATTATTCCCTGATTGAGGCTGCCATTGTATATGAACAGGAGACAATGTTCCATCTCTGTGCTAGTAAATGCTCCACCTGTTGAATTTCTGGCAACCATGGAGCTCTTAAAACTACAAATATGGGGATGCAGAAATCCTAACTGTACACTTGGTCTAGACTAGGGGTGGGGATCCTGCTGCTCTCCAGATGCTGCTGTACTGCAAGACCCATCAGTGCTGACCAGCATAGCTAACAATGAGGAATGTTGGGGATAGCAGTCCAGCAACATCTGGAGGACTGCAGAATTCCAAGCTCTCCTTTAGAGTAAGCTATACTCAGTTTCAAATACACTTACAGAAGGGGTAATTAACTTGTTGGCTAATAGGAGTTGAGGTCCAAGAGCAGCTGGTCAACCACAAATTAGCCAGTCCTGGCATGGTTCCTAGTGGTAAGATGAGGGGATATTTGCTACATTCTTTTATTGTTCCATGCTAGAAAAAAAAATCAAAACATAGCTTATGAAAGTGTTGCAGTGTAGCAGTTTCCTCCAACATGGAGCCTTCCATGTGGCTTGGATGACAACTCCCATCGTCCCTGTCATGCTGCTTGGGGTCGCTGGGGGTGGCAGTCCAAAAATTCTCAATGGTACCAGGCTGGGGGAGGCAGCACAGCAGTAAGGGGCTTAACAGGTTGTCAACTCTTCTGTATTTGCTTAGCATGGTGATAGGAATGTTTCCCTATTTGGCTGTTAACATCTTCTCTTTCCTTCAAGAGTCTGTAATCCAGGGGTGAAGAACCTCAGATCCTATGCCAGATCCGGCACTCTGGGCTTCCCTTTCCTCATGACACCATCATTTTGTAGTTAGCCAGCTTTCATCCTGCCATCCCAAATATAACAGGTTGAAATGCATCTCTTAAGGATTAGATAATGGTTGGAAGAGGTTTGAGATGAAATATACCAACTCTTATTCCCACCCTTTTGCTTTTAACTCACCCCTGCCCCATTATTTCTGAAATTGAATTTGGCCCTAAGGCTGAAAGAGGACACATATTCTTCCTGTAATCTAGATGTGGGCAGCTGCACTCTGACCCCACCATTAGCAACACCTTGAACATATTTTTTACAAATTGCAATTCAACCACATACTTTTGGCTCTCTCTGGGATACTTTGGACCTAGGTGAGACCTAGAAGTCAATGCCAGCTCTTTTCCTGTTAAAAAAAGGGGGGGCCCTCCTGAGCCTAAATCAACTAGGGAGGGGGTAAGGTGGCAAAAATCCCCCCTCATGCCCCATAAACTACGTTGGGAGCATTTAGAGGCAATCTTTTCCCAAAAAAACATTTGGAGCATTATGGGTGTTATCATGTGGCCCATGGGATGCCTGGGGGCAATTTAGTCACATTTTTTTACCCTTTCTGGGTTCTTTTGGGCCTAGGAGAGGCCTTTTTTTTTCAATAGGAAGTGCCCCAGAAATCAACATTTTGGTTATTTCTTGTTCACAAAAGGCCACTCCTGGATATAAATCGGCCTGGGGAAAGGCAAAAAGGTGACAGAATTCCCCCACCTCTAACACATGCACCCCCAGTAATTCCAGCTTGCCTGTAGGTAGATTAAGGCCTCTGATTGTATTCTTCTCTATATGACTGTCAGTTAAGCAAAACCAGAGAGCAGCCATGATTGCTGATAACATGCCAGAGCAATAATAATTTGAAGCAACCTTGAGAGCGCAATACAACCAGAGGTAACCGTAGCAGCTATGAAACTGCTGGGAGCTGCTATACCCAGCATAAAATGTATCCCTTTCTGCAACATTTAGGCAACATGAGTTAGCCGGCATGGGTAACATGAATTGTTTAACTGTTTGTGTCAGCTATAGTTGGATGCTTTTATTGCATGAAATCATGAGAACTTTCTTCCTTTTACACGTGTGTCTATGACAACGTGAACCTTTGTGACCAGGTCTATCAAGTCTTAGCTTCAGCTAATAAACTGGTCTTTGCTTGTCCTGACATTGATTGTGTGAGTTTCTGTTAAAAGATAAGGAACCTCTTTGGCCATAGATAGCAGATGCCTTTATACAGGGATCTGGGATCCAAGAACTGCTGTTTTGCCCATAGACAAAATGGGGCTGATATCTCTGTTCTCTCCCCTATGTTAACATTGTAATCCAAGTGTAGATCCTCATTTTCCCACAAAGAAGCTGTTTTGAATGTGAAAGCTGCATGTTCTAACAGCTCTAATCTGGCCCTGCTTAAAGAGACAGATCTTGCTTCTCCCTGGTTCCAACTTAATGCAATCAAGTTAATCACCAAGACAGCATTTTCAAGAACCAAAAATGTACAAAGCACTTTACAATCTTTATCCTTTTTTGTCCTCACAACATCCCTGTGAGGTAGGTCATGACTCATTACTCCTTGAGAATGGATGCTGGAAAAGAAGCAATTTGTTCAAAGTTCACCCAGAGAGTCCACAGCTAAGGTGGGATTTGAACCCACACCCAAGCCTTGCTCTCTAGGTCCTGGAGCACAGTGCTGCCCTTCCACAAGGCAGTTCACTGTACTTTCCAATTCAGCCCTAGGAGAGCCAAGGCCACACCCTGCATTGGGGATTACTGACAAACATCTCCATATATGTACAAAATGCCCATATCTGATCTGTGTCCCTTCTTCTTGCCAGTCAATATGTGTAGCTTTTCCCGTAAGGCTGAGCCCCCATGTCTTGCAAGTAGGCAACACCTTCGTCCAGGTGGGAAAGAGGCACTGTGTCTTCCTCACTGACATGCCACTCAAACTCAGCCTTCAGAGATGGGCGCTGATTGTCAGGGAAGGCAAGGGAGAACAAGGCTTCTGGCTCACAGACAAACTTGTACACATAACGTTCACCAGCCACCTGCAAAAGGGAGGAAGGACAAGCAATTACAGAGGGTGTAAATTGGGCAAAACCTACCTGGATGCCTCCTAGAACCAGGGTTATGTGCACTCTAGATCATCGGATTACTAAGGGGTTGCTAGACCAGTGGCTCCTAACCTTTTCTTTACCAGGGACCCCTTTTAAATATTTTTTGTTGCCGTGGGCCTCCAAAACTCAAGATTTAAAACCCTAATAATAATACCTAATAATAGAATTATAACATCCATTAAATCTTCCATCAGAGGCACTGAAAGGGGAGGGAAAACTTTTCTCCTGCTTCTTCATGCACGTTTGTGGCTGGGGCGTATTGAATGACAATGTGCAGGCTGAGCCAGCCAGCCTTTGCTTTGGCTCCTGTCATGCGGCCACTCCATGCATGGAGGTGGTGGGTCAAGCCTTCATGGACCCCCTGTGAGGACATCATGGACCCCCAGGGGTCCGCGGACCACAGGTTGAGAATCGGGTTGGTCTAGACGATGAAAGTATTCCTCATAGAATTTGAGAATACCTTGCAGCGAATGAGATTTGGAGTATTTGGATGTGGTGGGGGGGGATGAAAACCTCCATCTACTGCACAGGAAAAGTCTTCATGGCTCTTTTCCCAAAGTTTTTAAAATAATGCATGGAAATGTGCATTACCGCTCTTTTGGACACCTGATTTGAGGTGCTGCGCATTCCCAGTGAGGGTGTAAGTGGAGAGCAGGTTGCTCTGACATGCGCAGGGGGTGGGCTTGCCAGCACAGAAGTGGCCAGAACCACCATTTTGATGTTTTGTGTTATCGATCATGCACTTTTTTGCAGCATTGAGGCAACCAAATAGTGTTTTAAAGCAGAAGGTCACACTTATGCACCTTTGATTTAGTTTTTTTTTTTAAAAAAAATATTGTGCAGTGGCAACAACATGTGGAGAATAATAATATGTTGAATTTACTTGGCTACCATATTGATTTGCAGGCATGGCTGCATGTGCACTTCAGGCACAGACAGCTTCACATACAATCGATTTTGCCAAAGGACCATGGAGACAAATGAATGCTGCTGCGAATTTGCATTAATGTGCAGGAATCAGCATTATACCTTCTCATCTAGACAACCCCATAACCACAGAATACTGAAGCCGAACTGTCAATAGATCCCCCATTGCTATTTGATGCCGGCAAGGCCAGCATGTGAAACCTTGGGCCATTTAACTCTCGTGAATGCAGCATCAATGGGAAGTCCTGCCAGAACACTTCTGGATGAGATCATGACATCCAGGTAAGTGACACACTTTTTATGACCCTCCCTGGGTTACTTGTAAGTTTTAAAGTATGTTTTTATGCTTGGTGTAACTTTTTTTGTGTTATTTAACTTTTTATTTTTGAATTTCCTGTGCTTGTGCCGTCTCGCGAGAACGGGCAGGATTTCAGTCCAGGAAGTGAGAGCTCCATTCATTCCCCGGCTGCCTTATGATGCGAGACAAGGTAAGTGTGGTGGGGAGGGTTACTGTGCTGCGACGGGGGCGAGACAGAAGATTGTGGGATAGGAATGCTTTTTGCATTCCTGTCTGATAATCTCCAAGGACATGAACCAATGGATCAATTACTGAAGAAAATATTCCACATAAACATTAAGAAAAGCTTCCTGATAGTAAGAGTTGTTCAACAGTGGAACAGACTGCCTTGAAAGGTGGTGGATTCTCCTTTGGAGATCTTTAAACAGAGGCTGGGCAGCCATCTTTTGGGAGTGCTTTAGCTGTGCATTCCTGCAGGGCAGAAGGTTGGACTAGATGGCCTTTGTGATCTCTTTCAAGTATGATTGCATTTTTAGGAGTTCCATGGTTGCCAGAAATTCAATAGGGAGAGATGCAGCAATTTCTCCTGTCCATGCAATTTTTTTTTATAAAGTCATCTAGTAAACAGGGGAAATGTGGCAACCACAAACAAGATATTCTCTGAACTACACAAGCAGGGAAAGATGTTATACGCATGATCCCCATCTCTGTCCTATAAACTGGAAAGAAGATCCCTTGACTGACTGGCTGTTCCACAATGTATCCACCACCTCCCAAGTTCAAATCACACTCCAACTCTAAATCCCATTTCTGACTGGCAAAACCTACCTTTTGCATAATTCCCTTTTCGTAGTAGTAACGGAGAGAGCGGCTAAGCTTGTCATAGTTCATGGCAGGGCGGTTCTTTTGGATGCCCCAAAGTCGTGCCACCTGCAGTACCAATGTAGAGAGGAAGAGGGGGAGGGGAAGAGGGAAAGAGAGAGGTTTCAGACCAGCAAAGTCCAAGGCTATTTGTTGGCTAAACAACCTGTAGTTGATTAAAACTATTTCCCTTTTAACTGATAAACTTGTGACATCACACAATGTAAGTCCTTTGAAAAATGGGAAGATCTCAGCACATTAAAAAAAAAAAAGGAAAGAAAACATCGGCTAGGATCCTGTCAGTTAATTGTGATATATAAATCAGACCTACGCTATTGCAACTTATTTTTTTGGTCATTGTGAAGGCTGGAATTCACTAACAACTGTGCAATGACCAAAATCCTAACTCTCAAAACCCACTTTTATTTGTTGAAGCCCTCTGAACCCAAACAGAGAGCAGGAGAGAAGTGCACAGCTATCTTCCTATAGTGGAACAATTAGAGCAATGGCATCATCCACAGGGACCTTAGGAGGACCACTAGAGGTCCCTGTGGAAGCCTGTCACCGTGCATCCATCTGTAGAAAAATAGCTGGATGCTTGTCTGCTGCTAACTCCAACTTCCACCAACTAGAAAACGGCAAGGTTCAGGGAACTGCAGTTGAGAAAAGGTGGGGTTTGGGGTGGGGTGTTTTCCAATGCAGGATCATGGCCCTCAATGAGCCAGCATCTGAAAGGGTTGCTTTTTGCAGACCCTGCAAGCTAGATTGTTAGGCTATCAAGGATATAGTTTCTGAGTATGGGCAAAATGCCCTTTGTTTTACAGCACAGGTAGGCACCTAAAGGCACCAAATCCTATTGGATCTTGGAAGCTAAGCAGGATCAGCTCTGGCTAGGACTTGGATGGGACACTGCCAATGATGAATACCAGGTGTTGTAGGCTATATTTCAGAGGAAGGAACTAACAGAACCACCTCTGAGTATTCCTTATTTAAGAAAACCCTATGAAGTTCATGGGGTCACCATCAATTGACAGGCAACTTGAAGGCACATACACACACAGGCAAAGTACAATGCTCCAGATATTGTTGGACTGCATCTCCCATCATCCCTAGCCAGTATAACAAATGCAGAGGAATGCACATTTTGTTGCACTTTAGCAACATTTAGAACAACATCCTTTGCCCACCCTAACTTTACATCAATGGGCAGTCACATATTTATGGGGTTCTTAAGAGTTGGATTAAGAAAGGCTGGAGTCAAGAGCATGTCTTGATTGAAAAACACTGAAGAATGACACAAAAGTGTTTAAAATAAAAGAAGAAAAGGGAAGTCTCACCTCCTCTGGTTCAATGAGTTTGAACTCCATCCCCCGGCCTGTCCATGCAATGAAGTGGGAATTGCTGGGGTCATCCAGCAAGGCCACCAAGAACTGCCAAAGCTGCAGAGACCCCCGCCTTTGGTAAGGGGGACCTTCACGGTACCCGCCCCCTTCTTGCTTGATGTCTCCTGGCAAGTACAGCAAATACAGTGAAAGGCAAAACCCCTCCTGTCTCATTTTTTCTTTTGTTTCCTACAGTGACTGGTGGCTCCCACATTAGTGAGGTGGTGAAACTGCTTTGTCTTTTAGGCCAAACTTTAAAAAACTTACACAACGTGCCAAACCTATTTTGAAGCAATCTGGAGAGTTCTGTTAAAAGTTCAAACTAAAATCCAGAGTGCACTTGGCACCCTATCAGCTGTCTCCCCCTTCTCCCTATCTCCCTCCCCTTTTAAAACACATACTCCCTGAGTTTAATTGGTATGAAAGGGTTCATTCGGATACGTCTGGAAACCAAACCCCCTATTTTCTGCATTTTGCTTTCCTTTCAGTTTCAA
Source organism: Gambelia wislizenii (assembly GCA_030847615.1). Classification (NCBI taxonomy): domain Eukaryota; kingdom Metazoa; phylum Chordata; class Lepidosauria; order Squamata; family Crotaphytidae; genus Gambelia; species Gambelia wislizenii. Next base: position 29,354,908 of record JAUMIR010000006.1, on the reverse strand, counting down.
AGGAAAGGCCATCTACACATCCTCCAAAGATAGCTCATTTATTATTGCTTCTGCTAACAAAATTTATTTTTTCTATGTATGGTTTTGAAAGCTGGGCAGTGAAGAAAGCTCACAGGAAGAAGATGAACTCATGTGAAATGTGGTGCTGGAGATGAGTTCTATGGATACCACAGATTGCTAAAGTGATAAATAAATGGGTCTTAGAGCAAATCAAGCCTGAATGGAAGCAAAGGCAGCTAGACTATGGCTGTCCTACTTTGGACACATGATGATTGGATGTCTCTCATTCATAGGGTCACCATAAATTGAAGTCCACTTGATGGCAAAAAAATAGTAACAGCAGCAGATACAAGGGGTAAGTGCCTCTGAATAGGTAGCCGAAAAGGGGGCATTGGATAACAAGTGAATGTTCAAGGAGGAAATAGCATGCTTATAGGGCAACACAAGTTTCAGAAAAGTACAACCCCCTTTTTAGGAATGCTAGGAAGGCAAAAGACACCCCCCCACACATAGGATGTACTTATTTGCTAATGCTTTTTTCTGAAAAAAAGCAGTAAGTTTAGCATCCCCCCCCCACTGCCCCAAGCTGCTGGAAGCAAGTTTTCAAAAACTGTGCACTATTTGGGATATTATTTGCAGGGACTGATTCTGTGCAAAATTTGCATGTGGTATTTTGGAACAGGAAACAGCATTTTCTGTGCAGAAAATAATATTTCCTTCAATATGGCAGAATTATGATCTGTGACTAATACTTGGATACTTGCATGCTTCCCATTCAGTATATATAGTTTTATAATATTTTATGTATACAAAATGTGTTCTTTGTTCAAAGGTATAGCCTAGGAACATGGTGGGATAGAAACAGATGAAGCCTGAAGCCCAGTATGGTTTTGTCCCTGACCTTCAAACTTCTCAGGGACAACACAAACGTCCTCATTGAACGGCCGCATCTGTTTCTCGTAACTGTACCCTGCAAAAATGAAATAATAATAATCATCAGTGATCTAGACCAGTGGCTCTTAACCTTTTCTTTAGCAGGGACCCCCTTTAAATATATTTTGTTGCCATAGACCCCCAAGACTTAACTCAAGATTTAAAACCATAACAATAATACCTAATAATAATAATAATAATAATAATAATAATACAATTACACTATCCATTAGATTGTAAGCTTGAGGGGAGGGAACTGTTTTGTTCTTTTTCTTATAAAGCGCCATGTACATTGATGGTGCTATAGAAATAAAAGATGATAATAATCATCATCATCCATTAAATCTTCCCTCAAAGGCACTGGAAGGGGAAGGAAGACCTTTCTCCTGCTTTTTCCTGCAAGTCTGTGGCTGGAGCAGATTGAATGGAAATATTCAGGCCAAGCCAGCCAGACTTTGCCTTGGCTCCTGTCACGTGGGCTGAGCAGCCTTCAATCCTTTGCGGACCCTCTGTGAGGATATCATGGCCCCATGGGGGTCTGCAGACCACAGGTTAAGAACCACTGATCTTGACTGTAACAAAAACCCTTAATAATCCCTGTAGGTGATCAAGTGACCAGTCACATCCCAGTCAACTTCCAAAACTTGCTCTTCTCCAAGCTCCAGGTTGCCTAGGGCTGGTCACGTGACAACCTCTGATTCCTACATAGGAACACCTCAGTTAACAAAGCCTCTGACAAAGAAGCTCCTTTTTACAAAGTCTTTTTACAGGAGCACAATCCCAGCCACTCCCCTATTCCTGTCTTCTGTCTAGCTGGAAGTTTTGTTGTTGTAGCATTGGCATTGGGAGGATAGTCAAGGAAGGCAGGAGAAACACAAACTTTCAGTGTTGGGTTGCAGCAGTGTTTATAGTAAACACTGCAATAAAGCTTGACCTGGGAAAGAATGGGATTCTACTCTAGGTAATCCTCCTGTAGATGTGTGTGCTTGCATGCAATATGCAAGGTAAACAGCAGCTGCCTCCAGACTCACTTAGTAAGCATGTGAGAAGAGCAAAACAGAAAGAAAAGGGAAAAGCAGATTAGCCTGCCTCAGCAGCTACCCAGGAATATTGAAAAAGCATAGATCTGTAAGTTTTGCCACCAATGTGGAAATCTTAAGAAAAAGTGGAGGGTGTTGAAAAGAAAGAAAAATCATCCCAGAATGCATTTAGGAAGTAGTGTTCAGGTGGTCTTTATAAGATTCAAAATGTTTTTCCTCGCTGTTTCATTTTACATGTACGTAATGTTAGTTTTGAATTAAAAAAAAAGTTTGCTGAAACATGTTGAACTGCTTTTCTTTTTTGTGGTGTAGGAACCTATCCCTATTCTTTCCATGTTATTTCTGCTTCCAGTGCCAACGTTTCTCTTGGAAGAAGAAAAGAAGCAGATAAATTAAATAAATAAATTTCAGAGGCAATGCTGGCAAAACCACCTCTGAGTATCCCTTGCCTAAGAAAACTCTGTGAGATTCATGAGGTCGCCATAAGCAGACAGGTGACTTGAAGGCACATAACACACACCATTACACACACACTGAAAGAGTAAAGTAAATCCCCCCAATGATCAAGAGATGCGCACAAATAAGATTTTCACATGGGTTTGCTCACCTAATGTGCCATCAGGGTTGGAACGACCTGGGAATCCCTCCATGTTCATATACATCGAATGGCAGCTTGGGACATCTATAAGGCAGAGACAAAATGGAGGACGAAACAGGATTGCCTCCTCTCTCCAGAGACGTAAAGGCTAAAAGGCGAAGGCAGTATAATTGGGGAACTTGTCTTCCCACAGAAATCTTTCCGGTTTTCCTATCACTAATTTTAGATAAGACTGCGAAAAGGTCGACTCTCAGAAGATGACTTACAGCTGAACTTGGTTGTGATGGTGGCAGTTTTGCTAGCTCTCTAGATTTTTAGGAGGTAGAATTTTCAGTGATATCTGTTTGATCTATGTTATTTGATTACTATTGATATCTTAGCTTGGAGAAGAGAAGATTGAGAGGTGATATGAGAGCCATCTTTAAATATCTGAAGAGCTGTCAGGGAGAAGACAGAGTGAACTCTGTTTGTGCTGCACCAGAACATAAAATCGAACAGATTCAAAATACAAGAAAAGGGACTCCACCAAAAAACATTAGGAAGAACTTATTTATTTGACATAAGAATAAATTCCCTTGGAAGGTAGTAGATCTCCTTCATGGGGTGGGGAGAGGGGAGAAGTTAAATAGACTAGACACCCATCTCTTGGGATTACTTTAGCTGTATATTCCTGTGTGGTCAGGATCCATGGGATCATTTCCAGTTCTGTGATTCTATTATTTCTGCATTTAGGCTGAACAGAAGGTTAGGGTTTTGTCATCATTTATTATTTTTTAAGTATTTGGAATGGCTTTATAGTTTTGTCATTCTGGATTCCTCATGCAAACCACTTATGATAAAACAAACACACATATTCAGAGGCCATGTGAGGTTAAGGACAGGTTGGGGAAATGAGCAGAACAAACACTGCCAGAATGGACACTGGTCCATAAGTTGCCACTTGCCTGAGAATGTTTATTTTTAAAGCTGGTTGAAATAAATAAAAATAATGGTAGCATAGAAAAAAACAGCTACATTTCCTTCCCATTGGGAACCCCACCCTCAGATACACAAGACCATGCCCCAAGCAAAAGGTTTGTTCACCAAACAAACTTCATCACCCCATCCTCATTTTCATCCATAAGTACTCAGTGTTGAAGCAAACAGATATTTGTTCCATATTCATGGAGGTTCAAAAAGTGACTCACTGGGATGACAACTCCCAGAATCCTTTAGCTAGTAGGATTCTAGGCAACGTAGTCTAAAAAATGTAGCATTCCCAAGCTCTACCCAATTTCCACAGATATATCAAGGACAGCCTGTCTTTTCCTCAAAGCAGGTGAGCATTTATGAGGTTCAACTGAAAGGAATGGGGAAGTCAGAGACAAAACGAAGTAAGTTACTTTTTGAGGACTGCAATTCCTCAATGCTGCAGCCAGGCTGTTGACTGGGTCTGGCTACAGGGATCATATGACCCCTTTGTTGAAACAGCTGCATTGGCTACCAGTCTGTTTCTGGGCAGAATTCAAAGTGCTGGTTTTGACCTTTAAAGCCCTTAAATGGCTTGGGTCCAGACTATCTGAAAGACCATATCTCCCTATACAAGCCGACCTGAGTGTTAAGATCGGCAGGGGAGAGCTTTCTCTTAGCCCTACTACCTTCACAAGCGCAGTTGGTGAGGACTTGGGAGACAGCCTTCTCCATGGCTGTTCCCAGACTGTGGAACTCCCTTCCACAGACAGTACGGTTGGCCCCCTCCCTGCTCTCTTTTCGTTGGCAACTGAAGACATTTTTATTTAGGCAGGTGTTTGAAACATGAATTTTAATGGATATGCTGCTTTTAATGTTGTACTTTTATCAATTTTATGTTTTCAATGCATGCATTTTAACTACATTTTAATAATGGTAATTTAATTTAATTTTTTTTAACTTTTGCAACGTGTGATGTTTTAGGTATTTTTTAATTATAGTAAGCCACCTTGAATCCTGATGGGATATAAACCCAATAAATAAATAAATTCCTGGCCAGCATGGCTAACTGCTTACATCTCTCCCCTGTTATCTCAGTATCTTTTCCAAACAATAAAGGCATTTTTGAGGTTCTTTAGAGAAGAGGCAGGCCAGAAAAAGCTTTTAATAGTTGTCCATCATGCGTGTGTATCTGGGGTGGATTGGGGTGGCTGCATTGCAAACCAGGGGGATCCTGGTTCTAACAGGGCATTTTGATCCTCCCCAGCCCGGTCCTGTTTGGGAGCTCTTCATTTCTCTGCCAACCCTGATTTTGTCTCTGGGCTGCAAGCCAAGACTTGGCTGCCTGGTTACCAGCCGGCATATGCTGATGTCAGCTGTCCCACAAGGAGAAAGCATGAGCAATGTAATCTGAAACCCACCCTGCCCCACTTCCCCTCCCCTCAGCCCAGGAGGCCTGTTCCTGTGCCTCCATTTTGTGAATGAAATTCCTTTCTGCTTCATTCAGCAACAGGCAGGCTCAGTGCCAAAACAGCAGGGGAGGGCGGAGGTTCAAGATTATGCAATACCAGGCCGGGGGCCCTGGGGAGCCAATCAAAACTCCCTTTTCTCTCTTTCCCTTCCTCTCTTGCTTAGCATCTGAAGGTCACTGAATGTGCAAGACTCCTGGCTCCCATCTCCATGGCAGAATTCCTGAATCCAATTGCGAGAGGCTGGTGGCAAAAAAGAAAAAAGGGCAACTAATGGAAGGGGTAGCTTGGAAGGAAACCGTGCATCTGAAAAGAAATCTCTAACAAGCTGCAGAAGTATCAGAGCCACAGAGCAAAGACTGAACAAACTATTGGCAGCTGCTGGGAGTTTTGGGTAGCGGAAGGGGTGAATCTGGATGGGAAAAACATGCCCATGCCATGGGCCACATGCATCCCTCAAAGTCCCCGTAAAGGACCCCAAAGCCCTCAGTCCCCCTTACATTTTTTATGGCCCCCAAACAGCCAAAACCACAAAATACACAGGGATTCAAACCCAGAGTTTGAAAAGTTAAGCATTCAAAAAATCTTAGGCCTGAGCGAGCAAATCCATAAATTTCTCCCACAAATCTCAGGTTCTTTCCATACCAAATGCTTTCTTTCTTTTCTTTGTTGACCAACTGATCAGATAAAACAAATAAAACCAAACAGAGAAAATTATGTTATACAAAAATAAAGTTATACAAAAAATTACATAAAACTTATATAAAAGTGGATATTATTAGTTACAAAACAAAATTTCCTTATGTAAACAGAAATTTCATCATTATAAAATTTTGTAATATCAGTTTCGCCAATAGGCTAGTGCTGCAACACAAACACTGGCCACTTTGTTACTGATTGACACTGGCTTGCCAGTAAATAGCATGTGCAAAATGCATCAGTTCTTCCAGAAATGCCTTGAAGAATTGGCTAGATAAAAATATGTCGAAAGCCTCTGTAGAAGGAACAACATAACAATACATGTCCTACCGTCTCTACTGAGCCAGCTCCACAAGGATGTAAGCATGCATTATAAGGGACATTGTTATATTTCCCCTCATGACACTGTCATGCCCTACCTGTTTCAAAAGCATAGTCCATCTGCTCTTGTTTGATCACCACGCCAGCTGTGTACTGGGAGCTCCCTGTAGCTCCCAGCGCGTTCGCTTGCTCATACATGGGGTCGTGGAATTCCTGCTTGAATCCCTGCGGGGGGTAAGGCAGGCATGGGGCAGAGAGTGGGCGCTGATAAGCAGATGGGGTGTTTGGTGCCAAGGGCTGGGAGGTAGGGAAGGGCTGGCCTGTCTCAGGATGCACCTGGTACAACGAGCTAGGAGGAGAGTATAGAAAGACAGTCGCATTTCTTTTTTATTAATGAAAAGACAAACACTCACATAGTTACACAATAACATTCTCCATCCAAGTATAATCTCTTTCCATCATTTTTTAACATTTTCATAATTAAGTCTATTTTTTATATTTATTATTTTACAGAATCTTGTCCAAGACAGTGGAGTTAACAGTGTAGAACAAGCCATATCCAGCTAGTGGTGGCGAGAGTGGAGTTTCACACGCAGAACCATTGCAGAAGGACAATAGTGAACCTTGAGTAATATGTCAAGGGACACTACATACATCCTATATGCATAGCCAAATGTGCAGTGAGATGACCGCTATGTGCTTTCACTGTTTCTCATACATTGCTCAACGTTGGTATTCTGTATAGACATTGAGCTTGTCTTTACAAGCCCCCCCCCACCAAAAAAACGGAGTGCCTCACAGTAATGGCATTTCGCAGCAGCTGCAACTTATCTTAACAATGTTTCCCCCCCAGGCTTCGCATGCAAGATGGCGGCCGCGAGTGATTTACTCACATTTGTACTTACCTCACTTTGCTACTGCTGAACTTTTTTAAAAAAAACAATGACCAAGGTGTGATACTGCGATTTTCAATTTAACAGAAAAGCAAAAAAACCCACACCATTTTATCGCCTTAATGATTACTCACTAAGGCAAAAATCCAACATAGTGGCTGTGGGCGCTTGTTTTGTTAGCAAGCCCCGTCCCCCATGCTTGCCTGGCCAATCAGCTTTGCGTTTCTTCTCCTAGCGGAAAGCAATTCATATTGAATCTCTTGTCCCAATGAGCAGGAATGCACATCCCTCCCCTTGTCGTTTTTTTAAAACTCTGGGGAAAACCGCAAAGGCTTTTCCTCCTGAGTTTTAGACGTCTTGGGCCCTCCTCCTTCCCAATATAGCAAAACAATTAAGAACGCCATTAAGACAAGTAGGATTCTCCTCTCATTCTGTGGGGAGTATTTTCACCATTTAGACAACCCCATTGTATAATGCCAGCATAGCATAACTCCACTGGTGGATATTTACACTATGCTGAGAAAATGTGAGATCTTGGCCAATGTTTTTTGGACTATACCTCCCACCATCCCCAGCAAGCATCCTGGGTGCCCTAGCCTAATATAAAATATAAAAGTTAGGATTTCTTCCATCTTAATTCCATCATAATGCAGCCAAGAGAGCAGTTAGGGGGCCTCTCTATGTCCAAAAATCAGGGAAGATGTGTTGGGATGCTGAAGGGCAACATGCAGGCTGAATTCAGGCTGCAGGAAGCCCTTTGCACACCTCTGTCCTACCTGCCAGGCCCACTGATCATTACTTACTCAAGAGCTGAGTGCACAATATTTGTGGTAGCCTGTTCTGCAGAGCTTCACTAGAACCTTGGCCTGAGCATATGTTACACAAGCGGCATTCAAGTCTCTGGAGGAGGCCTGGTCTACCGTAGTTGGACTTAATGCCTGAAGGGCAAATTCCTCAAGGGAAGACACAATCCAGTTTTAAAATAACATATTAACCTGCTGTTGGGCTTCTAGGATTGCAGGAGGGGAGGAGTGGGCAGAAAGACAGATACATTTCAAAACTGGACATCCTCCATGGAGTGGCTCACCTGTGTTCCATAAGATATGCCCGACTGGGTGCAGCCTGGGGTGGGCCGGAGGGACTTACAAAGTTGGAATCTTGCCTAGAAAAATGCGTAAGCATCAGTGGTAGCAGGTGATACATACTTCCTTGCTCTCACCTACATTTTAACCCAACATAACCTTGATGCATGATGACAGGTAAATTCTGTAGTGGCTACTCATCTGTTGTTGGTAGCATCCTCATCATCAGATACATACTAGAAATGAACCATATTTTTGAACATGGATGACCATGGATCCTTAGGATCCTTAGGGAGCCAAAACAGTTCCACACACAAAATAAAATGGCAATGATAATGACAATGATGATAGCAGCAGCAGCAGCTTAGTTGTAGGCCCCACTTATTAGGGCTGTCTATAGAGTTAGGACTGCACAAGTTTCATAAGGGATATAGATAGTCCCCTGCTCCTAGGAGCTTACATTCTCAGTTCTAACACTGGGTGAAGATAAAAGGGAGGGATGTACAAGAGAAAAAGAAAAAAAATAGTTGCCCTATCTTACATGCAAAGCTGCTTTATTTTATTTATTTATTTTTATGTCAGATAATGCTACCATAATCTATTGCATCATATGTAGTCTGGACCCAAGGCAGGGGTGGAGAAGGTGTGCCCCTTCAGGAGTTGCTGGACTGTAGTTCCCATCATCTCTCACCATTGGCTATGTTAGTGACAGTAAATGGAAACTCCAGTCCAACCACATCAGGAGGAAGACAGGACAGCCTGTGCCTATGGGGTTCCCTTTTTGTAAGGCAAAAGAATTTTTCAGAGGGACTTGATGAAAGAGACAGGCAGTCAGTGCTACACAGACATTCTGCAACCCTTTTGTGTGTGTGTGTGCCTCTGTTGCTTTACCATTCCCTTTCCGCCCCCATCTCTCTCTGGCATCTCCTTTCCTCATTTCCTGCTCACTTTTTCGGGGGGGCCTCCCCCATTGTTGGGCTCCATGCCACTAAAGACTAAGTATACAACATAGCTAAGGAAATGGTTGGTGTCAGAAGGCCTGAAAGGGCACAGTTGGAAGAGACAAGCTGAACAAGGTCAAAGAGAAGAGTGTATAATGAATCCAAGACAAAATGAAAGTGAGCAAGGGACCATTTCTGAATATTGGGGGTGGGGAGGATGTTGAAAGGGATGGGAAGCTGTGTATTGTAGGGGTGAAGACCAGAATTCAAATCTCCATTCAGCTATGATGCTCAATGGGTGACTCTAAGCTAGCTTAACCTCTCTCTCAACTTAGCCTGCCTCACAAGGTTGTTGTGAAGAGGAGGAAGAATGCCAGCTTGAGGAAAAGCAGGATATAAATGCAACAAATAAACAAATCAACCCAGCACAGTATAGGGATATGAGGCACTGTACATTCTGAGGAATGTGAAAGAGGAAGGATTTTGCAAGAAGTTTGGTTAGAAGTGAGAACACTAAAGAGTGGGAAGACTGGAGAAAAGACATCTGCAGCAAACAAGCAAGGCAAAGGAGTGGCAAAACCACAAAGGAGTTTCACAGCGTGGATGAATAGGATTCTTTTTTTTTTAGGATAGGTTTTTATTTTATTTTTTTTAACCATTGCTGTACAGGGAGAAGCTAAATGGCTGGGCGAAAGATTATTCCATCAGTTGACAGAAACTCCAAGATAAAGTCAAGTCGGGCTGACAGGGGAGCTTGTTAAAGTGGCTGGATACTAAGAAAATCAAGAGGATGGTGGGAGATAATATGAGAAGTTACCTGGCATAAAGGCATTGCTCCCCATGGTGGTACTGAAAAGATTGTCTGTGCCGGCAGGATGCAGAAGCTTCTGAACACGGGCTCTGGGGTTCCTTTTTTATCTTCGCTGGGGGGCTGTGAAGGGCTACTGGAAGGGAAGAATAAGAATGAAGCAATCACAACTGATGCGTTCCACGGACATACCCAGAGGCAGTGGCAGACTGGGTCTAAAAATATTGGTTGCCAGGAGACAAAGGGAGCCCACCAGAGGGGAGTCCAGTCTACCGGGCCACCCCAACCCCTCTGGAAAGGGAGGGGCTGCTTCTCCCCTGTGGGGGCCCCGCCACCATCAGTGATCACAACCCCTTGCTTCCCGGAGAAGGAACAGCAGCAGGCCCGGTCTACCAGCACAGGTCTCTGCCCCACGGGGAGCCTGGTCTACCCTCTAGCCTTCGTGCATGTGGGATTAAGTCTGCCCAGGAGTCCCAGTCCACCCAACCAGCTTGGAGAGGAAGGACAGCTGGACATCCTCCACATGGAGGACACCTCCCTCCCGGCAGCCCATAATACAACGTAAATTATAGTTGCATACGGTAATAATATTGGACGTTCTGTTATATTTTCAAGCTACTAAAAGGTCATTAACATTTTAAACATATTTTCTAATGTTTAAGGGGGTCCACTTGCCATCGGGCAAGCTGACACCCTAATCGGTCTGCCACTGCCCATAGGAAGTTTGTATGAGCTCAACTCAGGGCCAGGCCTACTATTAGGCAAAGGGAGGCATTGACTTTGGGCAGCAGGTAAAAGCAAGGAATTGGAGGAGAATGCTCTAAAAACCTCAGGAGAGCCATTGCAGGAGCAAACCCAAGGCCTCTCTCATCTGGCTTTCTGTTCCCATAGTGACCAACCAGATGTCTCTGAGAAGCCCATAACCAGGACATGAGGACAACAATCCTCTCCTCAAGCCCCACAGCAACCGATTCTGAGAGGTTTACAGAAGCAGTAAACTGTTCAGGATCCATAGCTGAAGAACACACACAGGAAAGTAGTGTTATACTCATGTCCTTCTTGTGGGCTTCACCGCAGCAAACCTATTGGCTACTGTATGAACAGAATGCTGGACTAGACAGGCCTTTGGTCTAATTCAGCAGGGGTAGATCCACACTCCATAGCTGTGGCACTTTAATGGCACTTTAATGCCACTTTAACTTCTGTGGCTCTGTCCGGTGGAATTTTGGGATTTGTAGGTTGGCAAGGTACTTAGAATTTTCTGCCAGAGAGCCATGGTTCTGCATCCATTCAGGGGATCTGATCTGAACTCTCCAGCAGAGAATTCTAAGCACCTCATCAAACTACAAATTCCACAATCCTGTTGAATTTTGCTATGGCATTTAAAGTGGGATCAAATGCCTACAATTGTGCAGTGTGGGTAAAGCCCAAGTTTCTTCTTATGTTGAGACCTACAGCAGACCGGAGGTAGGACTGATACAGGCCTCAGGATGTTGCTGGACTCCAAGTCACAGCAGCCCTAGCTAGTATAGTCAATGGTAATTAACATTGTGAGCTGCAATCCAACAGCATCTGGAAAGCAGCAAATTCCCAACCCTGCAGTAATGTAATGATTAATGTTCAGTTTAATGGCTCTGCTGTAAGTCTGACTACTCTTGACTCTATTCCTTCAACTCTACTTGCAAGCACAAGAAACCTTGTCAACAAAATCAGAGCTTATCCTTTATGACCGGTATGCACACAACAACAAGACAGTGGCTCCACTGCTAACAGATGCTAAGTAGAAGAGGTGTTACCAGCCTATTGTAGGCAAATTCAAATTGGTGGGATGGGAGATATCAATACATTACTGCGAGCATATATACAGTAGAAGTAGAATCATAGAATTGTAGAGTTGGAAAAGGCCACAAGGGCCATCCAGTCCAACCCCCTCCCACACAGGAAATCACGATCAAAGCATCCCTGACAGATGGCCATCCAGCCTCTGTTTAAAGACCTCCAAGGAAGGAGACCCCACCACGCTCCGAGGGAGTGGGTTCCACTGCCGAACAGCTCTTACTGTCAAAAAGTTCCTCCTCATGTTGAGGTGGAATCTCTGTTTCTGGAGCTTACATCCATTGTTCTCTGTTCTAGTCTCTAGAGCAGCAGAAAACAAGCTTGCTCCATCCTCAATGTGACACCCCTTCAAATACTTAAACAGGGCTATCATAACGCCCCTTAACCGTCTTTTTTCCAGGATAAACAACCCCAGCTCCCTAAGTCTTTCCTCATAAGGCATGGTTTCCAGACCTTTCAGCATTTTAGTCGCCCTCCTCTGCACATGCTCCAATTTGTCAAAATCCTTTTTGAATTGTGGTGCCCAGAACTGGACACAGTATTCTAGGTGAGGCCTGACCAAGATAGAATAGAGTGGCACTATTACATCCCTTGATCTAGACACTATACTTCTATTGATGCAGCCCAAAATAGCATTGGCCTTTTTAGCTGCCGCATCACACTGTTGACTCATGTTCAACTTCTGTTCAACTTCTGGTCTACTAGGACTCCTAGATCCCTTTCGCACGTAAGGATGCAAGACTGTAGGCGGGGTGGTGAAATTTCCTTCAGTCCCCCAATTTCTAACATGACAGAGAGTGACACATTGAAAATCATTCACACCTAGAACTCTTGTTTGCTGTTGTCACATTCCTTTGGTCACTTTGTCTTCCCCTTTTCTTTGGAGGCCTAAATTCTATTTGTAAATGCAGTAGGACCCCTGTATCCACTGATTTATTATCCACTGATTCAGTTATCCACAGGACACAAAACAGAACACCTACCATAGAGTCTTCCTAGAAAATGTGTCCTCTCTAGCCATTTTCTAGATCCTCCAAGGTAACTCTATGGTATTTTAAACCGGAAGTCCAATTCTTTTCAATGCTGTTCACTATTATCCATGGTTTTCAGTATCCTCACACAAACCCAGAACCAATCCCCAGCAGATACAGAGGTGCTACTGTACTCAACTGAAGTTTTAAGTTACTGCAGTTTTAAGTTAAAAGACTGACCCCTAAGTGGCTTTCATTTTCTTAAATTTTAGAACTTCAACCATTTAAATAGGAATGAGAATCCTGTGACTCTCCAGATGCTGTTGGATTACAATTCTCAGCATTCTGCACCCATTGGCTAGGGATGCTCTCCACCAACATCTGGAGGGATGCAGGATTCCCACACCTGATTTAAACAGATGGAAAATGCTGATTATCTCTAATAGAGCTCTTACAGGTATGTCATGGATCCTTCTCTTCTGAAACACCTGAGAGCCCATTGCCTTCTGTAACAGGGTAGCTACTCACATAATACTGGTTTCCATAACATTGCATATGCTAATTAGTATGTTCCAATGTGACAGAGAGTATGGTGTAATAGTTTGAGTGTGGGACTAGGACCTTGGGCAATCAGGGCTCAAATCCCCACTTAGCTGTGGAAAATTACTCTTTGACCTTGGGCAAGACACACTCTCTCAGCCTAAGAGGAAGGCAATGAGCAGCAAGCCGCCTCTCAATAAACCTTGCCAAGCGAACCCCATGACAGGTTCACCACAAATCAGTGTCGATTTGAAGGCACATAACAGCCACACATGTATCAGTGCAAGATCAAAAACCATTTTTATCATTTAGACAGGATTGCAATACATCTCCCCTAAGTGGGGAAGACTGTGCCCAGCTGACCTGCCTACCTGCTAAATAAATAAAAAAATAAAAATAAATAAATAAAAACTAAATAAACTAAAACTAAATAAACTAACTAAATAAAAAAACTAAGTCTGCTGCCCCAAGTGCACACTGTAGACAAGCAACTTCAAAATCCCTGATATCTTTCCTCATTTAAAAAAAAAAAAAAAACCTCTTGAAATCTGACTTTTATTGGACATGGCCTTTCAGAGAGATGACTGTCTTCAAAAAAAGGACTGTCTTCTGGTAGGCCTTCAAATCGAGGACTGTCCATTCTTGAAAAGGACACATGGTGTCCCCCCCCCCATATGACCCCAATTATGTTTCCAAGGGAAAAAACAAGTGTTCACAAAAAAAGGGGGAGGGTTCCAAAAGAAGGAATCAACACCTGTAACAACAGCAGCTGTAATTAATACTAAATTAGAAACATTAACTAGAGAAGTAAAGAAAGATTGTCATTCGAAGAGCACTAAAGCTTATTACAGAATTATTTCCTCTGCTAAGATAGATGAATCTAAGCCTGCTGATTTCAGCAGAAAGGGTTCAAGCTGCTAGCGTTTCAGACATTTGTATCATATTCCAGTAGTTCGTATTTTTTCCAATTTTCCCCACCATAGCCATACCTTCCCCTCTTCTGTGCCTCCCCCATTACAGCAGTACTTACAATTTTCTGAATGGAAGTCAGGCACAAATTGCTCATCGCTGTCCGGAACCTGAGCTGCAAAGTGCAAAAAAAGAAGGGCAAGTAACATTTGGCATCCTACTCATTTCTTTATTAAAACCAGGCACGAAAAAAGAAAAGAATGAATGAAAAAGAATGAATGAAGAATGAAAAGGGTGGGAAAGGGTGGGGGAGAACTGTCTACATAGGAGACAGGAGCCTATTGCTGCCAGAAGACTGAAGCTGGTTTTTCCCTTTGAGACTGCAATCGCTTCTATGTAATATTTTCTCCATGGTGCGAGTTAGATGGTAGTTTTTGTCGCGGGGCATACCGTAGATTTGCCCATTTGCAGAGCTGTGTCTTTCCTCCTTTCTTTGGAACATTTGGTGAGTTTTTTTCCTCCTTTGCTATGTATTAGCAAGCTTCAGGTCAAGCTGGAATTAGAAGCAAAGGCCTATCTAGTGCAAACCTGGGCTTTAAAGGTAGATTGGCTAAGTCACTAGTCCTCACTTTTCAAGGCAAAGGAACTAAGCCATATGGAAGCACAAACATGCAGAAAGAGAAGCAAACCAGAGTGTTGTCTATATTGGGGCAGGGGATGTGGATTGATATGCACTAACACCAGTTCAAAGCAGGTTCAATTTGTCTTAAGGCAATAAAATGGGGATTTGTGTGATCTCTCTCTCTCTCTCTCTCTCTCTCTCTCTCTCTCTTTGTAAAGGTGAAGTATTGCTTTTGCGCACTGTGGAAATACATTTTTTAAAAAAAGTTTGGCAGCAGCAGATTTAAAAACGTGAATAATTCACTCATGGCCGTTATCTTGGCTAGAGAGCATGTGAAGTTTAGACTCGCTAGTAGCAATCCATTTCTTTTGGCCTTGTATAGGACAACCCCTAATCTCTGATGCTCTTATTTGCCTCTGTTGGGCTTTCCCAAACTATGTTCTTGGAAAATTAACAGCACAACTCCATATGGGTCTTATTCAGAACTCAGCCTTCATTGAGTTCAGTGAGTGTTGCTCTCTGGCAGGTAGATAAAGAAATGCCACAGAGCTCAAAAAAAAAGTTAATTTTGAACTATAGTTCCTAGCATCCCCAAGTAGCATGGCCATGCTGGGGAGGACTCCTGGGTGTTGTAGTATAAAACGTAACCTTTCTGAGCTCTAGTAACAAGCCTTTGATTGTACCTCCTCCAACAAAATTTCAAAAAATCTATTGCATCTTAAATCTTTGATTGGCTTTAGCATATCCAGTAAAATATCTGTTTTTGAAAGAAATCACTCACATCTGAACTCTTAATTTAAAAAACCAAAATCTTTCTTTCTGTTTCTCCCTCTCACTCCACAACTTCAGCCCTGAACCATTCATGGTTTGTTTGTTTTTTTAAAAAATGGTTTTTGTTTCCTGAGTGTGTGGTATAAATAGAACATGCAAGTCCTCCAAGAGGTTGGTGCTTTTTAATTCTTTCCACATGGTGTTGAATTAAATGAGTAAATGGTCTACTTTGACCAGGCTTTGGATATGGAGGAGAAAAAATGTGGACACTGTATCTTGAAGAGGATCAACTGACCAACCACTTCTGTTTCTGGCAATTTAGAAGACTGGAAGGCTAGGGGTGATGTGACATTGGAGATCCAAGGTTAAAAGCAGTCATGAGGATGGGATGGGGGGATTCAAATCACAGCTATTCTTTTTGAGGGGAGGGGGCAAATTTAAAAAAATTCTTTCTCCAGAATCATTCCCACCATTTTAACCCCTCCAATTTAAACCACTACCACCCCATGGAAAGATCAGAGAAAGGCTATGCACCAGAGACGGGGAAAGATGCCTTTTTTGGACTACAGCTTCCTTGGTCATAGAAGTCATACTGGCTGGGGGTTTCAGAGATTTGTAGTCCAAAAAGTAAATTTCCCAAGCTCTTATAGGTATCTATGTAAGTACATTTAGTTTTCCATGAAAAAAATAAAAATAGGATGAGGAAAGGGCCTATTTGTTACTAATTTGACCTACTTGCAGGTGCATTTTTTCAAAAACAAAACCATGAAAAAATCGAACACATTGCATTTTAAATCGCCGCCGCCGCCACCAACTGAGGCAAGAAACAATCTGACTACCATGACAGCAATGGCAAAATAAGAAATGCAATATTATAAAACTAAAAAGTAGTAAATGAAAAAAAAATGCAATTAATATTATCAGGAAAAGGGGAAAATATGTAAGAACCTATTAAGTGGATGCAAAGATCACATCCTCCCCTCCATGTCATGACTTTAAAAGAAAAATATGTGAAGATATATGCTAGAAGATACAAGATCACACACTTAATCCTTTCAAAAGAAAATGTAAAGACATCTGTATCTGCCAGGCTCAAAATGTAGAGAATCAGCTGTAGGGCACAGTCACAGAGACTGACTTCTCCCATTCATTATCATTCAGTTCTCCTTACATATTAAGGCTTTTGGAAGCACAATGTGTACTTAGAAGCCCCCCCCCGCATTATGTATTAAATGTAGGTTACTCTCAAGTAAGTGTGCACAAGATGGATGACAGGCAGCCTGTGTTATTCCTGGGTAGGCTCAGCAACAGAAGCTGTCTTAACCTATTTTTTGTGTGTATGTTTCTGACTGATAATTCCTCAGGAGAGTCAACTACATATGAATCATGGTGGTCCCGTCGGCCTGATCATGTCAGCGGGAAGGGGGAGGTTTCAAGTCCCCTGCCCCCCCTCATTCTGGGGTCCATAAGCACAATGCTGGACTGGGTACCCCAAGGGTGGACCTCACACTGTGGAGTCAAAACAAATGCAGCCTCACACACTTCCCAATAATGTGGTGATTTCCCAGGTTTCATAAGGGTCCCTTCAGATTCTGAAAGGCTGGAAATGCCTCCCCAAAGGCATTGGCAGCATGACATTTAAGCTAAAGTACCCAGTTATTTTTGGTCCTATCCACTTTTCCCTTCACCGTGCCCTCCGCCGGAATGGGGCCTGCAATATCTTCTCTGGAATTAAATTTGGCCTTCAGACTGAAAGAGATTCCCCACCCTTTAGGCAGACCATATGTCACATATACAAGGCCCTACAACAACCCTGTTGGGTAGGCTAAGCTGAGAGAGAGAACCTCTCTCAAAGTTGCCTGGTATGATTGTGGCTGAGTAGAGCTTTTTTTAGCCAGTGTCTTCCCATCTATGTTGGCCTACATATTTGCATGAGGAGATGGTGCAATCCACACCAAGATCTTGTGGTCTGTTAGATTGTCTGGTGCTCAGTTCATGATCTTCCTGTAACTGGTCCATGCAGAAACTTCATACTGCCCAGCCCTCACCTTCCCATCTTCTTCCTCCATTACCAGACCTTGGGTCATTTCCTTACTTTTTTTTTTAAAGTGCTGAATTTGGGCAGCTGCACCTGTTCACCACATTTACCCAACATGCCCACCCCCCCTTCACTGAAGGCCTATGAAAGGAAACTGATGACTTCACAATCACCATTTAATGGAAGCATGAAGTCATGCAAATTCAGCATTATTTAAATAAAAATAGCTAAAACAGATGCTGCAGTTTCAGGGGCTGCGAGCAGGGAAGGAGCAAATGCATAGAAAGCAGAGAAGATTAGGACTGGCAAAGCTGGCAAAAAAAGGTTCCTTTTTTGGGGACTACAGTTACCAGAATTCCCTAACTGGCATAATCATAGATCATAGAAATCATAGAATTGTAGAGTTGGAAGAGACCACAAGGGCCATCCAGTCCAACCCCCTGCCACGCAGGAATCATGATCAAATCATTAGGGCTTTGGACTATGCTAAAGAGACTTACAAAAAGTATGCTGATAGAAAGTAGGCCCTGAATTGGGACACTGCAGTGGGGCAGCAAGTACATTTGCCCACAAAGACTCAGCATTCATCCCGGAAACTCGGAGAGACTGGTGAACACAGTTACGGCAGAATTGGACTTACCAAAAACATTTAACAAAGTTCATCCAGTGCTTCATTTTAGTTTGCTCAAACCTGCGCTGGCAGATGGAATATGGAGGCAAGCAGCACCTTGCCCCACTCCAATCATGGTGGATGGGGATCAACATTTTGAAGTGAAAAATATATTGCTGGACTGCAAGAGATGTGGGAACAAATGAAATGAAACCCAAGAAATTCACAGTTCACAAAGTATTGCAATGTATGGTGGGTTTCTTCTTTTTTTAAAGCCCTGTCTCTCTCCCCTTCCCCACTTAAAAAACAAACAAAAAACTCAAATATCCAGAAAGCTTAGTGCTGTCCTGTGTCCCAATACAGATTAGGACAACATGCATTTATTCTAGTGTTTTTTAAAGGGTCATACAAATTATGTATGGAGCTACTCTAGCAAGACTAACCCACAGAATTCAGATCCTTTTATTTAACACAGCATGAGAGTCCATGTGACACAGCAGGGGTGTATCTACAGAGGTGGGGTGGGGGTAAAATGAGGGCTTGTCTATACAAGGCTATAAAATGTGGATTGATGCTCATTAAGGCAATTTGCAGCAGCTTTCATTTGTCTCCACTTTTTTTTTTAGATCACAGGCATGCAAAACCATATTTGCTTGTTGTTCAGACAGGCATATCTGTGAATCAAGATGGCAGGCACAAGTGAATTACTCCCATTTTTATTGTCACCAGTTGCCACCACCAAACAGTGTTTTGTTTTTTTTTAAAGCAAATAATAAACAGGGGGTAACAGGCTGTTTCATCACCTCAACACACGATTGCTAGGGTGAAAACCCAACATGGTGGATCTGAGTGCTTGCATTGCCAACAAGCTCCGCCCCCTGCACACGTCCGACCAATCAGCTCACTTCTGCTCTTATCAGGAATGTGTAGCAAAGCGACTTGGTTGCCCCAACAAGCGAGAATGCAAATTTCCTTTGGGTTTTTTAAAAAATATGGGAAAAGATGCAAAGTTTTCTCCCACATAGTTCCCTCCTGCTTCCGAATACAGCATAATGATGTGGGATCCCATTGGAACAAGAGGTATTCTCCTTCAATTCTGAGTATTTTTCCGGTATAGATAAGCCCTGAGTATTCCTTGTGTAAGGAAACACTAGGAAAGTCATGGGGGTGCCATAAGTCAACGGGTGACTTGACAGCACGTGCACACATACCTCAGGGATAGCTCACAGCAATATATAAATCCATTTCTCCCTTCAGCTTCTCTGGGGACTATAGCTCAGCTAAGAGGAAACAGGGAAGCCCAAGAGGAGTATAGTGGCTGCTAATGAAAAAAGCCCAGGGCCTTGAACCTGCAAGCCCCAGCTCTGCTACACCATCGGTGGTAGGAAAGAGTGGTGGATTTATACTGGAGGGGCCCAGGTCCAAATCCTCACTTCAGTCTGATGCTTCCTTGCTGAATGGGGGAAGGTCATCCTCTTGGAGACTAACCTACCTCCCAGGTGATGTACAAAGATAAAATGGGGAGGGTGGCTTCTGAACTCCATTCCTGAGCATCATGGAACAAGGGCAGGTGTGAATGAATGAGACTATTAAATCTTTTGAAGGAAAAGTAAAATAAAAATTAATTTTAAAAAACCAATCAGGCAGCAGGACAGTAATCTGATACCCTCACCCCTCCACATATAAAATGACAAATGACTCTCTTATAATGTTTCTGTATGTGACAAATATACTCCAAGCAGGAGTAATTTTCAAACAAAAAAAGCACTCCTTTGCAGGTCTGCTCAGATATAAGCCCTGCTGAGCTCTTCCAAGTCTGAGCATACGTACAGGATTGTAGCCAACATTTAGTTCATAAAAGGTGGAGCCCCTATAAACTCTGTGGACACACACAAAAAAAGCCCCCAACATCACATATAAAAGATTTTTATCATTACCAACCATTCTGACAAAGCTAAAGGTCATTGCGTAATTAATCCATAAGGGAAAAAAATCTGTCTCAAAATCCACAGACCTATAGCAGCCAATATCATAAAATAATGTGCAGGCTTCTGGAGTCTCCAGAACATTTCATGAGGCAAAGTGGTCAACAAAACTGGCTAGGGAAGAAGAGCAGACAGGAAAGGCAGGCTGATGTGGAAGCCTGTGGTTTGCTTGAGCCATAAAAAGGGAATGAGAAAATAGATCAGCTTTCCCCACCTGGCTGCCCTCCAGATGTTTGGGATTACAACTCCCATCTACCCTGTTCGATGGACAGTGCTTGTGGGTGATGTGAGTTATAGTCCAGGTTGTCAGGTTGAAGTAGGCTAGAGCAGACATCCAAATGTGTCTGCTGGATGGTTTCAAGATGCACTTAAGCTCTGTCCCCAGGACTGTTGGGAGGATAAAAGAAACACTTCTCTTCCTTTGTTGCGGATGTTGTTTGAAAATAGCAAACCCAGCCATTACCCAGTTCTGTCTCCATCCCCAGGCAAAACAGCTAGATGAAGAATATCTTGAATCATTAGAATAAATATTTAACTTTTAAAAACAATTCTTCTAATACAATATTAGGGAGGAAAAGCTAAAAAGAACAGTATGTTCCCTGAATCCAAAAGGGTGCTGAGAGTCTGACTATGGGGAGGGGTGAATAACAGCATTGACATCCCCCCATAAGAATTCTGCTCTCCAATGAAATTTTACTTCTGACCCCAGATGTTTAGCTTTGCAGAGGATGAGACACCCAAAATCACTCACACCCAGAACTCCTTTGTTTGCTGTCCTCACAAAGCTCCCTCGGAAACTTTGTCCCTTTTCTTTGGATGCCTAGACTGTATTTCTAAATGCTCATCTTAAGTTTTAAGTTACTACATACAGCACTAGAAATTTGGGGACTGCAGGAAAATGTCATTGGTGACACAGAATTCTTATTGGGGAAGCAATGCCCTCATTTTACCCTCCCCTGTATCTACCGGTACACCCCTGCTAAAAGGCCTTTCTTGAGCATCTTTTTTTCACCATGGGACCTGGGTTTGGGGAAGAGACCTGAACAGAAATAAGTCACGGAGACATTCTGCCTTCAATGTCCATCTCAGTTTCTCAGGCATCATCTTGAGAGAAGAGGCTGCGAAGTTGCCATTTCTCAAAGAAACTTGCATGAACTTGCAGCTTTGGCATTTTTTAACGGATATTTTTCCTATGATGATTACCATTATTATTAAAACAACATACAATCACCTCCTCTCCTATAAGGAAGTGGTTATTCCAAACATCTGAAATTTCATTGATGGAAGAATTGACAAAGACAGTATAGCATAGCAGGAATGAAATGGATATAAGAACCAATTTTTCAGAACAAGAGGCCATTTTATTATGTTCTCGAACCATCATTTAGATTTTGAAAAACATATTTGTATTTAGAGACAACTGAATATCTGGAAAAAATTTAAAAGGAATATCTTGGTGTAATTTACTAATATGATGTACATTTCATGATAAGAAACCTTTGAAATGCAAATTCACAACAGATACAGTTGGCCCCTGTCTTATCTTCCTCCCTGATCTCCTTTAAGAAAATCATAAAGTCAAAAGAGTTTTTGTTGTACAAGCCTAGACATGCTTACTGAAAAGTATGTCTCGTTGAGTGCAAGCGGGCTTATTTTCAAGTAAGTGGGCAGAGGATCACAGTCTTAAGAGTCCAATTGCTATATTCAAAACCTGATTCCCTATTTTGTTTTGCCTTAAAAAAAATAACTAGTCTATTTTGTTAAAAAGACTCACCACCTCTGGACATCCTTAAGCATGTACGTCTCACATTTTAATCTAGTTTGCATGTTCAAATGAGGCCGGTTCAATGTGAGCTTGACAGTTCCTCCCAGAGACAGTGAGCATCTTCCATGGAAAGGTATTTCACATACTCCGGGGCTGATTGGCCACCAGCCAAGTAGTTCAGAGTTTCCTCTTCTCAATACAAGCTGGATAGGAAGAATGGAGGGTTGCATGGTACATAGAAAACTGCTTAAGTTTCCAAACAGTGGCATAGCAAGCTGTCCATCTGGCTCGGAGGTAGGCAATTTCAGTGGGTCCAGAAGCCAATTTCAGCCCTACAGGGGCCACTTTCAACCCTCCCGGAACCTGCTGAGGGCCACACACACCCCCTGCCACCAACATTTGGCACTGGGGGCACAGAAATGAAATACAGTTGTCCCTACATACTTGCTGGGGTTTGGTTCCAGGAGCCCCCGTGGATACCAAAATCCATGAATACTCAAGTCCCATTATATTAAATGGCATAGCAAAATGGTGTCCCTTATATAAGATGGCAAAATCAAGGTTTGCTTTTTGGATTATTATTTTTTAAAGAATATTTTCAAGCCGTGAATACTTAAATCTGTGGATACCAAATCCGTGGATACGAGGGACAACTGTACATACATTTCAAATTTAAATCAAGGTATGAGAAGAGTGTGTAACTAGCATTATGCATACAGAACTGTATCTGCACAACACAATTGTAACAGCTTGACATCACTTTAACTGGCATGGTTCCATCCTACAGAATTCTGGAATTTGTAGTTTGGAGTGGTACTTCAAGCTCTCCTGAACTACAGCACTAGAGTTCTCTAAGAAAAAATGCTGAGCACTTCTCCAAACTAAAAACCCCAGGATTTTCAGTGAATGGAGCAATGGGAGTTAAAGTGGGATGAAAATGCTAAAGGTATGTAGTTCAGATACACCTGAGGTGGCTTCAAGGAGACTGATTCTCCTTTAAATCAAGGCTATGCTCTCTGCACACGTTAAAGGAGAGAAAAATTGAGATTTTTAGTGGCACCAGGGGCTCTGCAAGATGCAACAAAAAGCATGTAACCCACAACCCGTACGTTGCACACTCCGCATCTTGCACAATGCTGCTTACTCTTAAAGTGCACGCCTACATGGTTTTAACTGTTGTTGCCTTTTCTGCTGTTTTAAGCTGGTGCTTTTATTCATATGCTTTTATCCTATTTAAATTATTCTGTTGTTTTTATCTGGGATTGTGTTATTAAAACTGTCTACTATAAAGCCTTATATGGCCCAGGTCCAGGTGATCTGGCTTTTAAAACAGAACGTTTTTAAACAACAAGCTAAGGTTGTTGCATTGTTTTAAACCAAACTGTTTTTTTTAATTGCTTTTTATCTTTTTAATTGCATCTTATCTTTTTTAAGTGAGGGTTTAAATCATTTTAATTACAGGCATAGCTCAGTTAACAAAAGCCTCTGACAAAGCAGCTCCTTTGTTGTCCCTTCACATTCACGGGGGTCAGGGATGAAAGGCCACTGTGAAAGTGAAATAACTGCGAATTAAGTTAAGCCTCCCCACAACATGCATACTACACTACAGTACTGTAGACTCCTCTCCCGCCAACAGGACTGCCAATACCTGCCACCACGGTAGCAACACCTGCCCCCAGCACACAAACCATGCCCTTCACCCAAACTCGCCAACAAGGCAACTCCATCTTGCTTTCTTACTTTGCACCAAAACAGTGCTCCCCATTTAAAACAGTAAGGTTTAAAGTAACAGGCAGTGCCGTTTTGGTGCAAGGTAAGAAAGCAAGATGGAGTGTTTTGTTGCCAGGACAGAGGAAGGGAGAGTTTGGGGGGGTGAGTGTGGGTGAGAGACATGATTTGTGCATGGGGGGGGGGTGCTATGGTTGCAATTTTTTACTTTGGTTTGGGAAAGGAGCGACTTTACTGTTTAAAACGGGCAGCACTGTTTTGGTGCAAGGTAAGAAAGCAAGATGGAGTTGTGTTGTTGGCAGGACAGGAGGAAAGGGGAGGAGGGTGGAGTCTTGGAGTATGAGCTAGTTGAGCAGCAGCTGCAAACCACAAATATGCAAAACTGTGAATGTGAAACACATGAATGTGAAGGGACAACTGTATTTACAAAGTCTTTTTATGCCTACTCTGTCCAGCCCCTTTTCTTCCTAATTCTCTGACTAGCCGGAGTTTTTAGCAGCATCAACATTGGGAAGATGATGAAGAAGTGCACCAAAGAGACTTTTGGTGTTGGTTTACAGTGGGGTATATACAGTAAATAATTCAATAAAGCTTGAGTTGGAGGGGGAATGTACAATTGGAGCCCCATATCCATGGAACCGATATCCACGGTTTCAATTATCTGTGGGACACAAAACAGGGACACGTACCACAGAGTCATCTGAGAAAATGCCTAGAGAGGTGTCCTATCTAGACATCTTCTAGGTCCTCCAACACAACTCTATAATGTTTTTACCAGAAGTCCATTAGTTTAATAAGGTTTACAGTTGCCCACGATTTCCAATATCCACAGTAAGGAGATTTTCAGACCTGCAAAATGCCGGTTTGCCACGCGAGCAGCCTCCCGAAACTGCTGCGCGGCAAGGGTCTACTTCGGACGACGCTGTGCCTCTCGCGAAACCGTCCGTGTCACTTCCGTGAAGCTTGGGACGGCTCAGCGCCATATTTCAATCACGGGCAACCTCCGTGATTGAAATATGGCGCTGAGCCGTCCCAAGCTTCACGGAAGTGACACGGACGGTTTCGCGAGAGGCACAGCGTCGTCCGAAGTAGACCCTTGCTGCGCAGCAGTTTCGAGAGGCTGCGCGCGCGGCAAACCGGCATTTTGCAGGTCTGAAAATCTCCTAAGTCTAGGAACCAAACCTCCATTGATACTGGGGGTCCAACTGTAATTCTAATTTAGCAATTCAACTGTAGACATGTGTGTCTGATTACCACAGGCAAGGTAAATAACAGCTGCCCCAAAATCCTTTACTGAGCATGCATGAGCAGCAAAACAGAGAGAAAATAGGAAAATACATAAGCCTGCTTCACCATCTGCCCCAACATTTAAAAAAACCCATAGATGTATAAGTTTGGACACCAAAATGTAAATCATAAGAAAAGTGGAGGCAGGTGAAAGGGGAAAAAATCACATACAGGTGGATCCCTGTATACATGGAACCAATATCCACTGTCTCAGTTATCTGTGGGACACAAAATAGGGGACACACACCATAGAGATGTCCTCTCTAGGTGTATTCTAGGTCCTCCAATGCAACTCTATGGTATGTTTTTATCGCAAGTCCTTTATTTTAATAGGGTCCACTGTTATCCGAAGTTTCTTGTATCCATGGAAGGTTCACAATGTTTTTGTTTAGTTGTGCAAGGCTTACCAGAACTGGTTGTTTCATTTCATATGTGCATATTGTTAAGTTTTGGATAAAAACTTGGTTGAAAAAACTCTGAACTGCTGGGTGTGTGCGGGGGGGGGGGGGGGAGTTATAGTATAAGAACCTGTCCTTAGTCTTTCCATGTTACTTCTGCCTCCAGTACAACATTTTCTGTTAAAGTACTGCCTAGGAACACATATACTTTGTTAACTGAGCTACACCTGTACTGTGAACATTTAATTCTATTTTAATGTCCAAATTTTTTTTGTATGTCTTTAGCTGTATTGTTCTTTTATAAATTGTAAGTTGCCTTGAGTCTTAATTTTGGGAGAAAGGCAGTGTAATGGTAATGGTGGTGGTGATGATGATGATAGTTTCTATTATATTCCACCATGAGATCTCACAACAGAGGGTGGGATAGAAATATTTTACTAAATAAATCAAATAAATACTCTGACTGGCAAGAGCTCTTCCAGGTCTCAGGCTGAGATTTGTTTATGTATTTATTTATTGAATGTATATGCCACCTTTCTCCCAGAATGAGATCTTTCCTTTTTCCAGATCTTTTGAACTGGAGATGCTAGGCCGTCAACCTGGATCCTTCTGCATGCAAAAATATAGTAGCCTGTGCTCCTTTGCACCCATTTATGTGTGCGCTGGTGCACATGTGCCTACCTAGCACCAACATATAAAAATGGCAATTCCAGGAAAGAGGCACAAAGTAATCCTGTATGTGCAAGGTCTGAGTGTTAGACAAAAACACTGGGAGACCAGGTGTGAATCACTGCTCTGCCACTGGCTGATCCTGAGCAAGTCACACTCTCTCAGCTTCAGAAAAAAGCAACAGCAAACAACCCCTGACCTAATTCTGCCTAGAAAACCCTGTGATAGGGGTGTCTTAGGGTCACCATAAGTCAGAAATGACTTGAAGGGACACAACAACAACAACACCAATGCCCAAGGCACCACCACTCAGCAACAGTACTTGGAAAAGCTCCTTTTTTGGACTAGAGTTCCCAGAACTCCTCCATGGAGAATGGGCATTCACCAAACTGGCTGGAGGGTTCTGTTGTCCAAAAAGAGAAGTTTTTCCAACCTCTTAGTTTTATTCCTGCAAGGTCTGAAATTTAAGAAAAATAAACCAGCTGCTTGTGAATAGATTTCCTGGGCACTCAAGCAAAGTGGATATAACTAACCAGGAACTCTACAGAGGGTTCCCTGGATAATGGAGCATCCCTGAATGAGGGACCTGCTGGAGAGTCAAGAGAATGAGAGAATCCAAATAGTTGGCTTAACATGCTAGCCAAAATTTCTCCAGCTGTCTGCGCTAACAAAAACCACTCTGCACTTTTGATGCAAAGATTTGTTTAATGGTCAAACCTATTTTGGCCATTAGTTCTATTGGCCTTGTTTGATCAGTGCCCAAACCCTTTTTCTAACCAAAGAATGCTACTAATTAGGAGTTTTACACAAGGAGTTCCCTTGAGTGTTTTTACTCATACACTCAAATATAATAATACTCAAATACAGAAAGCATGATCAGTGGATTTCCGAGAACACAAATTTTGAAAGACCTCCATACAGATATGCATGCATACCAACATACTAGGATGCAAAATATATTTGTTGGGTTTGTACTTCCCTACAAAAATATCCATTTTGTGCCTCTCAAGATGAGCAGGTACCAGATCCCATCTTATCTTGGAGGCCAAGCAGGATTAGGTCTGGTCAGTATTTGGATGGGAGACCATTAAAGAATACCAGCGGTTACAGCCTAAATTTCAGAGGAAGGCAATGGCAAACCACCTCTGAGTACTCATTGCCTAAGAAAACCCTGTGAAATTCATGGGGTCACCATAGGTCAACAGATAAATTGAAGGTACACACCCACACAAGACTAGGAACAGAAGCATACCTTGCTTTGAAAATCTACCCATTTCTGTAGATTGTGATGTGAATTGATGAAGAATAAATGCAAATAAATATATACACACCTTTGAAAATTGCGCCTGACAAAAATAAATATGTTTGGAAAATGTGCACAAATGCTTTAGCAAACAGGAAAACTGTGTACAAAAATGCATATATTCCAAAGACATTTTAAGACTGCACATTATGAGAAACACACACATGTATACAAATATGTACAAACTTCCATGTGGAAACAGGACAGAATTTGTCTCCTAACCCAATATGGAATTTAGTTGGAGTGAGAATGTCATCAGGTTTCTGATAAATTCAACAAAACCAAAAATGACAGGTTTTCACATTCTTTATGTATACATGCATGTTTTGTCTTCTCATACATGGAAAAATTGTATTTCTATCTATGTAAGGAAGCAAACACCCCCATCCAAATCCAGATCCAATGAGTAAATACAACCCAGAACACCCCATGCACCTTGGCCAACAACTCCCACCATTGGCCATGCAAACTAGGGACGGCAAGCATTGTAGTCTAACCTTCCTGAGAACACCAGGTTGAGAAAAGCTGAAGTATGCTCTGCCAAGTGTACAAAAAACAAACAAACAAACCAAAACCAAGCCCAACACAAATGTGCTAACAGTGCAGCAAATCCTATCTAGTGGACTGAGAACCTACACCTAACTACAATGGCTTAAATCCATTGCTTGCTTCAAACAGAGTACACCCACTGCATCAATGGGATTTATACACATTTACCAATCATTGAACAATTGTACAGTGGATCTTCTCTAACAGAGACTAGCAATTGGATGTAGTAGGCTTATATAAGTATAAGTTTACATAAGTGTTGTTTTATCATTCAGCAATTAATTCAATTGGTCTACTCGAATTAGGTCTAACAATTAGATTTAGATCATCTGTGTTAACCTCATCACAAGCTTCCCTCCAGAATGATGTTAAACTGGGTTTTTAAAAATCAATATCATTTAGATTAAATCTGAGTTGTTGTTTTTTAAAAATAACCATGTTGTTGTTTCTGTTATAATCACCCATGTTCATGTTCCATGTCTGCTCTTGCTGGAAACTGGATCCATAACACTCCATGGAACATGCTGTTGAAGCTTGCCTTTCTATGTAAAGAAATAAGACTGGAGAAACTGAGGATACTTTTCAGGTCCAGCCTTCCCTTATGGAGCATTCATAATCAAAGGCAATATACCAGATCCCAAAGGAAAGTAGTGGGGAATCTGCTCTCTCCTATCACGCCCTGCATGTAAACTCTCAGAGGCATGTGGTTTTGCCCACTGTTTGGAGAAGGTACCTGGTTAAATAAGTTTAGATCCAATACAAGAAGGTGGTGACAATATTCTTCAGTGTTTGTTTTCCTTTGTTCCTTGCTACAGGCAATAAACCACCAGTTGTCATACAAGGGTAATCTCAAGAGTTTTAGGCACACCCATATCATTCACATAAAGAATCAGACATCAGCTCTGTGATGTCCTTGGTTATTATGCGCAATTACAATCTCAGCTTTTTTGGGGGGAAGCCTCTCACACACTACCACCCATCCTGGAGGTAAAATCTTAGCAACTTGCTGAGCTCAGCTTGGGAGACAAACAGAGGAGCTGCATTTCAAAGACAAGCTAAACAACAGTCACCCATTGCCTGCATTCCCCAATCTAACCAGCTATAATTCTCTCTCTCTCTCCAGTGACTTTGAGCAGCAGCAAGAGAAATAAACTCTAACTGAGAAGAGGAGATGCGTCTTACAAGGTTGTCCCTGATCAGCTCTGTGAGATGATGAAAAAACTGGTAACATAAGAACATGAGAAGTGCCAGACAGAAATGTGGCATGGAAAATGTTCCAATGCTGCATTTTCCTTGTGGAAAATGTTTCACATCATATATGTATGTGCATACACACACAGGTTTATCCACAGTTGTCAGGGGTGTTATACTGCAATCAATCATATTAGATGGGCTAAATGCAGGATATTAACTTTTGAGAAGATAACCATTGACAAACTCTAGTACTCAGAGGAATAGACTAACAAATGAATGCACTGCTAAGCTTGTTTCTATTTCACAAAAACTCTTGCTTCTCAATCAGTCACAAATCCAAGTAACTGAGGCAAAATGTGATATGTTACCCATGCCCACAGACTCACATCCATCCTGTAGTGAAACAATTTATTTTACTTTATTATCTGGGTGTATTTAATCAGCTAGATGTACGAAATCAGATTTTTCTCAACTTGAAATGGAACTGATAAGTAGTGTAGAGAGGAAATGAGTAAAGCTGAAGGTACTATAGTTATACCTCAGCAATAGGAAGTTAAACTGTTGGTACACGATATATCAAGTCCAACTCTCTCTATGTATGTGACCTTTCAAAAATCGTGTTCTTTCAGGGGTAGTCATTTTTGTTAAACATAAGGATGGTAAACCCTGTGATAGGTTCATTTCAGGGTCACCATAAGTCAGAAATGACTTGAAGGCAACCAACAACAACACTACATATCATTACAAATATTCTAATAAAATAATTTCCACATAAAGTTTTGAATGTGTTCAAATATAACATTTAATCCAAACATGTTAAATTCAATAACATTATTTAGAGCACTGGAAAATTTTCCAGTTCTGCTTTCTTTGGAAAACCTACTTCACTGGTAGTGGATCAGACCAAAAGCCTATCTAGTCCTAGAGCTTGGGAATGCTCCACCTTTTTGGACTACAACTTCCAGGACTTCTCTAAGTAGCAAGGCCCATGCCCCTGATCCTGGAAATGTTCTATATAAAGCTATCATGACTGGAAGCCATGGATGGACTTAACCTTTAAGAACAGGTCTCATTTTCTTCAAACCTGTGATCACATCTTGATGGTAGCAAATGCCTTAGGACTGTATTCCCCTTTACTTTCAACATAGGATGCCAGTCCCATTAGTATACCTGTCTGAGAAATCATATTTCTGTCTCCCAATGCCTCTCCTTGTTTACCCAGCAATTAACACAATGGGTTTTCCACCTCATCTTGCTTTCACTACCATACCTACAGCCTGCACTGTGCAATTCTATGCAAGCAAGCAAGGAACAGATTACAGCCTTGGTACAACATCTTTCATTGGATATACGAGTTGCTGATTTGTTAAGAGTGTTAGTGTGTATCCTTTGGGGATGTCAGAGTTCAGAATCACTTTGGACTGAGGCTTCTTCAATTACTTTGCTAGTATAAGGTGGTTTCAGCGAGCAGGAAGAAAGACCACACCTAGGTCTTTTCCATGCTTTGGATCTTGACACACTTATACCTAGTAGTGTGCACTTTCACGCATAAGAATATTCATTCTTTGGAAAAAGTCTCCAAAATGTCAAGGCTGGGGAGTTGGGAACAGTTTTGGGTGCAGTCAGAACTGGTAGAAATGTACTGACTCCAACACCAGTTTCAAAATAAAAGCTTATAATATTAAATGCCTCATCTGTTGCATCGTATTTACTTTCATGGGATTTTAGGAAAGTTTTCTTGTTCAGAAATTTTAATCAAATAAGTATATTTTATGTTCTATCAATCTAAGTAGCCTGATGATTCTTGTGGTGGTGATAAAATATCTTGCGTGACCATTTTACTACGGTAAATTTGTTATTATTGATGAATATACACTTGCCTTTTATGAAGGAGTCAGAGTATGACTATAGAAAAACAGAGGAATCAGAGTCGAAGATTTGGCATACTAACTCCACCCTCCTGCAAAACATGTTTCCCCCTTCTCCTTTCTTTGTAAGATATGATCAAGATATTACTTATTTTTATTTGTACACTCTCTCCTAAACTAGGAACTCTCTGTTGTTACAGAATACAAAGCAAGGGTGCAAAAATTATTCTCACATTACCTTCAACATTTCCTCAGTATTATTAGCCAGTCCTAGAGCACAGAATTTGTATTACCATTTGACAATTGAATTCCTGACAAACTGACCATTCTCTTTTTAAAATGCAGACTTCCTTACCAAGCATTGAGTTTGCTGGTCATTAATACACGCGCGCGCGCGCACAGGCACACATATACACATGACAAAACACAGGCTGTAACCTCAGTGCTATACTACCAGGCATGTTATTTAGACCATATTGAAACTGTAAAATAAAATTATATTACTAGAATACATTATGCAAATTAAATATGCTTGCATGTGTCAGTTCAATTTTGCATAATAGATTCTGTTTCTAGGATGCAGAGCCAGGTTTGCAACCTTTTAAAAGCGGTTTTCATAATAATTCCAAGGGAAACACAAGGTGGACTAAGATAACAGAGGTTTCTCTAAAATCATGAGATCCAGCAGCTAGCTTTTCAAATGCAAAGAAGAAGGAGCCATGTGTCAAGATATTCAGTTTCCTCAACACTCAGCAATTTCTTTTTCTTGCAGTTATTAGCAGAGCATGTGGGGGGAAATACTCTTTCGTCTACAACTCACAGAATTCCCCAGCCAAGAATTCTAGGAAAAGTAACTTTTCCCAACTCTAGTTGTTATCAGGCGCTTAAGCAGTACAGCAGGTGGGAACCAGCCATTTTAAAAAAGACAAACACCAGAGTGTACTGCAACTACAATTTTCTAGTTAACTTGCAAGGTCTGCTAGGATGTGCAAGGATTTCTGAGTCATGCGGGTGGAATTCCCCTCTTCAACTTCTAAGCTGGTTTCTGTTTTTTAAATTTGCCCTCCCTGTCAGTTTGATAGCATAGCTTCCCAATGGCTCCAGAATGCTCCTCAAGTAACTCTACAAGTTAAAAGGAAACAAGACCCATAGCCTTTTAAACCTTTTTCAAAATGCCATGTCCTGAAATCCAGGTGTGCATGAACAAGAACCACAAGACCAACTCCCAAACTGCAATTAACTGCCACTGACATTAATTAAAGTCTCAGGGAATCAACAGGTTTCTCTTCCCAAGTTGATGGTGGCTGGTTGGTCAGAAAGTAGAGAAAAAGTCAAGACACTAGAAGCAAACAAACCACCAGGAAAAGAAACTCAATCCCTCCTCCCCCCCCCGCCCACCTCTTGTTTTGGTATTTAAAAAATCACACCTCTTTCAAAAACTTCAGAGTAGATGGTAGATCAACACATTTGCAAACCGCTCCCCCCTCCACTGACTTGCTCAATAGTCACCAGCAGCCCACCAGCAAAGGGAAATTTTCGGGGCCCCATGCCAAGTTCCTTTCATAAGCAAATACCAGACACAATGATGCGATTCATATTCCTGAGTTTACTCAAGTCCAGGGACTGAGCTATGTATGCAAAAGATCCAGAAGCAACAGGAGGATGAGGAAAAGGAGGAGGCGCAGCAGCAAGGTGTGGAAAAACAACATAGAAGGGAACTGCTTAACATACAAGAGGCAAAAGCAAGCCTTACCTTCAGCCAGCCACGTTTCCTGTAACAGGTTTAGGTCATGGAAGAGATCTACAAGGCAAGGAGTTAGGATACAATGACCCACCATGCAGCAGGAGCAACAGGGAAAGCAGGAACGGAGGGGAGGCAGGTTAAAGGGTAATAACAGAGCATAGCTAGGGGGTAATCCACCCCCCCATCTTAAACCCAACATAAGCTTCTTTAACCTGGATCCTATAAATGTCACCCCCATACCCTGTAAACACAAACAAACACACCCACACCTATATATAGCAAGTGTGGGAAATTTGTACCCCCCACCCTCAAAGCCATTGGTCTGCAACTCCCATCATCCCTTATCCTTGGCCTTGAGCTAATGGGAACCAGAATCAAACTGCATTTCTCCAGCCCTAAAATATTGTGTTAACGTTAGTTTCAAATCCCTAGCCTGCATCATTGCAATTTTCTTCATCTTTGCCCCAACTGCAAACTGCTGTGTGCTGCTCCCAAGTGAGGAGCAAAAACATTCTATGAGAGTAGAAGGAAGTGTGTGGGGAGGGTCTATGGCTGAGAAAACTACCCAGATTATGAAAAACGGGGCATTCTCAAGAACAAACACAGAGGAAAACTAATGGGTTTGAGACAGGGTGGTGTAGTGGCTAGTGCTACACTAGGGCATGGAGGGATCCAGGTCCAAGTCCCCTTTCAGCCATGATGCCCACCAAGGACGTGAGGCTAAAATTGGGAGTGGGCGGGGTGAACCTTTGAGTTTGCTGGCTACCCTGGCAACAACTGGTGCTTCAAGGTAGGATAAAAATGGCTTAGCAAAATGCCACACCCATGGTCTGTGCCTCTAAGGACACCCACACACTGAAGCTAGAAGTTGGGTTTTCACAACCATTCCAAATGATTTTGCATTTGTCTTCACTGACCACAGATGGGAATTTGCCTGCCTAGACTAGAGGCTTTGGAAAGACCATTTCCTATGGATGCACATCAAACTATATAAGAAGAGACAGAAGTTGCCGCATATGAATATCTAGTGTCAGGACACAACCTAGAATAATGTCTAGTCATGTGCAACCAGTCCAAAAGCCAAAATTAGCATCCACCTTATGAGACACTTAAAGAAAATAATCAGACTTGTGAAAGGATTTGGCAGAGGACAGTGGATTTATTCAGAGGAACTAGGAGTTCACAGCAGTTAGCATTATGGTCTGTGAACGTTATGAGGCAAGAGATATCTATTTGGGGGCAAGAACATTCTAAAATTCAATTCATTTCTTCACTCGATTGTCCACTCTAGTGGGGGGAAGACACAATAGCAAATTATTCTTTCACCTAGCCTTCACACCAAACCTGGTGCCCTCCAGATGTTTTAGAAGGAGTACAATTCCCATTAGCCCCAGCTAATATGGTCAATGGTGAGGGATCATGGGAACAACAGCCCAGCATCATTTTGGAAGGGCCCAGGTTAGGGAAAGACTATAATAGTCTACTGCAACCTAGTGCCTTCCCAAAATGTTGGATTACAATTCCCATCACTACACTGGCAGGGATGGCAGGAGTTTAGTCCAACATGTCCTGAGAGCACCAGGTTGGGGAACACTGGTCTAGTGGAGTACTGGACACTGGACTCAAGAAAATACACAGCAAACTAGAAGACCAAAAGGAAAAAAAGTTCAGTCTCTCTTCATTGGTCTGCAAAATGGTAACTCAGATATCATTATACTCACATTTCAGGCCAAGACTGTGTGCCAAGATTTTATCATTCAACTACTACCCAATCCATGCATGATCTCTTCAAATGATTCCTCATAGACCAGTCTTCCCCAACTTGGCACCCTCCAGATATCTCAGGCTACAACTCCCAGCACCAAGCTGGCCAGAAGTGGTAGGTATTGTAGTCCAGAGCACCTGAAGGATGCTGGGTTGGATAAGTATCCCACCCATCTCTCTCAAAACCCTGTCCTCTCAACACACCTTCTGAGTCTGGGACGTGGGGCACACCGGGATCCATGGACTTCCTCCGCGTAGCCATCACAACTCGGTTCTCCAGCATTCCATGTCCTGAGGGTTTCTGTAAGAAAATAACCACACCAAAATAAGACCAGTGTCAAGATCTCTGTAGGCTAGTAAAACTATCAGTTAAACCTGAGACCCACACCCCTTGCAGGAGGAGAGGAACCAAAGACTGCTCTCCTTGGTCCACCCACCTGTGCAGAAGTATAAGGCACCTGCTGGTCCAAATATCCTTTCATCCTCCCATCCGTCATGAGCATGGATTCTTCACAGGCACAGAGAGCAGGCAGCCAAACCTACAAGTAGAATCATGAAAAGGGGGACCAGGTGAACAGGTGGGGAAGGTTTTCCAGCAACAATGACAGGCGCATTGCACAAAACAAAGGATCTTGGACAGATGTCTTCAGGGGAGGAGAAACAAAGGAGGAGAACTAAAGCATCAGGCCATTTTGCTGGCCTTCCCTTTCTTGCTCCAGGCAATATCAAACCAAAAGATGACTTTCTCTTTCTCAATCTCTCTGACCCATCCCAAAACAAAGATGCCTTAAGAGCAAAGGCATGCCTAACAGAGAGGAGTGGGGATCTGCCATTACTGCCTCCTTCTCACATGCCCATCCTCCAACTTGCCTACCTATGAACCACATCTCCTTTTAAGCCAGGGCCTAAAGACCCCCTGCTACCTTTCCTCACCGCTAAAACCACACCCTTCCTTCCCCATCTTATTCCCCCTTCGTTTTGAGGGGGGTATCTTTTCCTGAACCTACCCTCTATTCCCCCCCAACTCTGTTCCCCTGAAACCTGTTGTTGTTACTGTTGTGTGCCTTCAAGTCATTCCCAACTTTGGACAACCCTATCATGGGGTTTACTTGGCAAGATTTGTTCAGAGCAGGGTTGCCTTTGCTTTCCTCTGAGGCTGAGAGAATGTGACTTGCCCAAGGTCACCCAGTGGGTTTCCATGGCTGAGCGGGGATTTGAACCCTGGTCTCCAGACCACAGACTATGCCACACTGGCTCTCCTTGCGACTTTCTCTCCCCTTTTTATCTGGCTTTCTCCTCTCCTTTCTGGGCTCCCTTCTCTGGATCTTGCCTCTTCTTGCCCCCTGGAATTTTTGGGCAACTCTGCAACCTTCCCCTCCCTGCTGCATTGGTCCTTCCCTTACTTGGCACCCTCTCCTAGAACTTCTACCCGCTCCTGCCCTGTTCCCCTGGCACCTGCCCTGAAACTCCTCTTACCCCTGGCATTCCCCCATTATTCGTGGGCTCCCCTGCAACTTTCTCCTCGCTTCTGCATTTGGCCTCTCCTTTCCCTTCTTTGGCATCTTCTGCTAGATCTTGCACACCTCCGTACCAATATCACCCTTCCACCTCTATTTCCCTGCAGCCTTCTTCCTTCTGGATTTGGCTTCACTCTCCCTCTTAGGTTTTGCTTCCTGTTTCCCTTCTCCTCAGCCTTTGCACCCTCTACTAGTATTTACACCCCACCAAAGCCCAAGCCTCTTGTTTTTCACTGGCCTCTGCCCTGATTGCCCCTCTCCCAAATCTCTCTTCGCTTATCTCTCCACTCCAATTTGTACTTTGCCCCAGTTATGGCTCCAATCCTATGCATACTTACCTTGGAGTTAAGTCCAGTTCAACTCAAGAAGACTTAACTTGCCAGCAAGGGTGTAGCTATAGATGTATGGTTTTTTTGGGGGGGGGTGGATCTCCAAATAAGAATCCCCCCCGCAAATGGAGGGAGTCACTGAAAACATCCGTTGGACATTTAGAAATAGAGTTTAGGCATCCCAAGAAAAGGAGCAGGAAAAAGGACCGTAGGAAAGCGAACCCAGCATATCAGAATTCTAGCTGCGAACAATGTTCATGTCTCACTCTCTGTGAAGCTAGAAATTTGGGGGGCGAAGGAAAATTTGGGGGGCGAGGGAAGAACTGTTATTGGGGGCAACGCCCTCATTTTGTCCCCCCCCCCTTAACTGCACCCTTAGTTCCAAGCAAATCTGAGCAGAAGTGGGTTGTAAAGCTCTCCCCCTTTCTCCCGATCCGCTACAAATGCGCCTTTCGTGTCCGTTTGGCTCTCTTTCTCTTGACCCCCCCTCCCCACCGCGAAGAGCCCCACATATAACTTCAGCCTTCGCAATTCGGCTCCCGCTTTCTTCTCCCCCCATTTAAAATCAGTTCTCTCCCCCTCCCCTCGGCAGAGCTAGGCCCCATAGCGATGCTGAACGTCCTTTCCCTCCCTGATCTTCGCTAAAAATAATAATAATAATAACAACTTCTGCAACGATTCATGGAATCACAGCCCTATTTCCACGAGAACTTCTCATTCCTCACCTGAGAAGGCGAGAGAGGGGGTGTTAATTCAGGTCCTTCCCAGCCGGCCCCCTCCAACCCAACAAGGCAGCTGACTCCACGTAACCGGGTTCAACGGCGGCTGGGACTGAGCCGGGCAGGGTTTGCTCCCGCCTCCAGCTCGGGCTCGTTTCCTCTTTCACAGAACCACAGCCTCCCTTCGGGTTTCTCTTTGTTTCATTGACTTTGTGAATGGAGGCAAAAGGAGGAGGGAGGGGGGATTCCCTCGGCTCGCCGGGACACACCCAACCAATCAAGGCTCGGTGTGGGGTTCGCCCGGCCGGGATGAGGCGTGGCTTAGGAGTTCAGGGCCAATCAGCTCAGGCCGTTCGAAGATTCATTCATGGCTGGAAGTCCCATTCACAAAAAAACACACCGCGGAGAAGAGCGCCTGAAATTCATTCATAAAAGGCTTCCGAGGGAGGGAACATGTCACGGGCTTCGACACACACAGGCTCCCGCTTTTCCTCCAGGCCTCGAAGTAGTAATGTCGCTACGTTACAATGACGTTGTTTTTTTGGCTCCCCTTCAACACCCGTTAAAGGGAATTTTTTTGTGGGGGGTAGGAATTTTTTATTGGAATAAGACCATTCTACTGAAAAATACACCCGACCGCAAAAGGCTATAACAACACAATAATGATAATAATAATAATAATAATAATAATAATAATTTTCCTCTTTTCTTACTAATACAAAACTAAAACTATCTATCCTAACACTAATACATTTTTCCTCTTAATCTAAACGCACTATAACCACATTATATTTACACAATACAATTATAGAGGAGCGTACATTTTTTGGGATTAGGATTTTTTTTATTGGAATAAGACCATTCTACTGAAAAATACACCCGACCGCAAAAGGCTATAACAACAGCACAAAAATAATAATAATAATTGTTTTCCTCTTTTCTTACTAATACAAAAATAAAACTATCCTAACACTAATACATTTTTCCTCTTAACCTAAACGCACTATAATCACATTATATTTACACAATACAATTATACAGGAGCGTACATTTTTTTGGGGGATTAGGAATTTTGTTATTGGAATACGAGCATTGTACTGAAAAATACACCCGACCGCAAAAGGCCATAACAATAACGCAAAAATAATAATTGTTTTCCTCTTTTCTTACTAATACAAAAATAAAACTATCTATCCTAATACTAATACATGTTTCCTCTTAATCTAAACTCACTACAATCACACTTTTTTCTTTTCCAATGAACATTATATTTACACATTACATTACACATTTTTTGTGGGGAGGATCATGAAAACATTCCAGGGCATGTTTGGCTTTTTTAAAAGAAGTGTCTATAAATCGATTCTTTTTTGAAGGACTAGTTTTATTTCGAGGCTCTTATTTCAGATTTCGGAGCGATGGGTGACAGTTTTAGAAAACATTCCAAGATGTCATAGAATCATAGAGTTGGGAGAGACCTCAAGGGCCATGCAGGAATACACAGTCAAAGCATTCCCGACAGATGGTCATCCAGCCTCTGTCTAAAAACCTCCAAAGAAGGAGACTCCACCACACTCCCAGGTGGTGTATTCCAGTGTATTTAAAGGACTTGTTATTTTTTCGCTGTATCCAAGACTGGGGGCAGTTTCATACTACACAGTTATAACACTTTTGATTCTACTTTAACTGACATAGTTCCATCCTATGGACTCCTGGGGCTTGCAGTTTACTGAGAGAAGTTTACAATTCCCAGCCAGAGAGCTCTAGCAGCTCACCTCTCTACCATGCCATCCAACATTTCACAGATGGATAGCCCTGCTTAAGTATTTGAAGGGATGTCACGCTGAAGATGGAGCAGGTTTGTTTTCTGCTGCTCCAGAGACTGGAACACGGAGCAATGGGTGCAAGCTCCAGGAACAGAGATTCCACCTCAACATTATGAGGAATTTTTTGACAGTAAGAGCTGTTCAGCAATGGAACACACTCCCTCGGAGTGTGGTGGGGTCTCCTTCCTTGGAGGTCTTTAAACAGAGGCTGGATGGCCATCTGTCGGGGATGCTTTGATCGTGATTTCCTGCATGGCAGGGGGTTGGACTGGATGGCCCTCGTGGTCTCTTCCAACTCTGCAATTCTATGATTCTATGAAACTGGGTTGCCTGTGGCCAGGCGATATGAGAGTGGGATCAAGATGGTAAAAGTTATTGAGGAAGAAGACACAAGCTAGGAAAGGCTGCAGCAGTTTGCTTTTGCCTGAGTCTACAGGGAATGGCAATACTCTGCCCCCCACCCAAGTTAACTGAGTGGACATTGAAATCAGCAACTGAAGTAATGGGGGGCAGAAGGAGAGAGAAATCAGGACATTTTAAAAGCAGCTGAAAAAGTAAGATTGCAGAGGATAAACAGGAATTGTCCCTGACAAATTGGGACAGTTGGAGGGTATGGACTTAACCAACCAACCAAACAAACAAACAAACAAGAAAAGTGCTTATATCTGGAGAAAACCCAGGGTTCAAGATGATGGATTTGAGCTTTCAAGTCACCTAACAGGATGGATATTTAGAGGGAGAACTTGGAATTTTAATTTTAATCTGAGTTGTGCTGCATATAGATCTATACTTTTATCCTTTTTTTTTAATTTTAACAACTCTTTGAAAATTGTTTTAAATTAATGTTTTTAATGTGATTGTTTTATTGGCTTGTTTAAAAAAAAAAAAACTTTTGTACTAGCCATTGGTTCAACTGCACTTGGTTTTAACCCAGAATCTTAGCCCCTTTGGATCCCATATGGTGAGAAAGATGGGATATACATTAATTAAAGAAGCACCCCTAAGACAGAGTGAGGTGATTGCCTCAGACAGCAGATTCTGGGGGGCAGTAGGAACAGTACCCTGGACTCCACAGTTGTTGCCCTCTGGCACACAGGTTTGTATGGGGTCGTGGTGTTCCAATGCACAAGGATGACCACTGGAGGATGTTCTCCCTTCGTCCCAGCCGTCAAGCCTTTACACAAACACACACACATACACCAAAGTACAATAGCCTCCCCACCAATGGCACTACCTTTCTACAGCAATGGAATTCCATGCTTCTGTGAGGTAAGAGGCTATGCTGGTGGTAGCACTGCATGAATCAGGGGAAACAAGATAGAAACAATATAGTAAAACAAGAAATGGAAAGTATAAGCCTTGCAATGCTTGGGGTAAGTAAATTAAAGTGGACGGGATTGGGACATCTTGAGTCAGATAATTACACAGTGTTTTACTCAGGAAATGGAAATCTAAGAAGAAATGGGGCAGCGTTGATAGGGAAGTGAGATATAGCGAAAGCAGTCAAAGGATATAATGCAAATTCTGACCCAATAAGATCAATAAGATTTCAGGGAAGACCCATCAATATAATCCCAGGTTTATGCTCCAAATACAGAGGCAGAAGAAGAAGAAATTGAAAGATTCTGTGCTGGAGTCCAGGAGGAAATAGATCACACACCAAAACAGGACTTGTTGGCAATCATAGGTGATTGGAACACAAAATAGGAAAAAATGCAAAAATGCATTTTATCCTGAAACGTAAACATAAACTGGTAAGAGTTTAACTGGGAGCTAATCTCATCTTGGTTTGTGTCCAAAATGTGCTCCCATTTCAAAGAATGGAGCCAAAGTCTTGAACAATGTAACTGTTACTTCGAAATGTATCTTATAGCAGTGCTTCTCAGTCTTTGGTCTTCCAAATGTTTTAGACTTCAATCTCAAGAAGTCCCAGTCATCAGGGCCAGTGGTTAGGAATTCTAGGAGCTGAAGTCCCAAACATCTGGATCACCAAAGTCTGAGAACCACTGTCTTATACCACAATCCTAGGCCTGTATACTCAGAAGAAAGGCTCACCAAGTTCAAGATTTTGTTGTTGTGTGCCTTCAAGTAATTTCCTATTTAGGTTTGCCTTAGGGTCACCATATCACGGGGTTTTCTTGGCAAGATTTATTTGAGGTTGGGGGGGTGCCTTTACCTTCCTTTGAGGCTGACAGCACGTGACTTGCCCAAGGTCACTCAGTGGGGTTTCCATGGCTGAGTGGGGATTAAAACTGTGGTCTCCAGAGTCATAGTCCAATGCCCAAAACACTACACCACACTGGCTCCAAGGGTACTTTCCAAAGTAAATGTATACAGGCTCACAGCTTTAATACTTTTATCATTATTGTTCATCTTCAGTGTGACTTTTTAATAAATGTATGAAGCTGCCTTATACCAAGTGAGACCACTGAGGATGGTAATGTCTGCACTGACTGGCAGTTTCAGGCAGGGGTCATTCCCAGCCCCACCTGGAGATGCCAAGGATAAAAGCTGGGATGTTTTGCATGCAAAGCATAGGCTTTACCATGGAATTTTGGCCCTTTTCAATGTGTCCATTCTTTTATTGAATGTTCATTCTATTCAAATAGGATGTTTTAATAGCTCTGTTTTATCCATGTGTTCATTTTATTTATTTCCCACCTGTTTTCCAAATGGGGGAGCCATGGGGGTTAACAACATAATAAAAAAATGGGTACAAGTAAAGACACAGTGCATTAGAATATTAAAACACAGTCCAACAGGTTACAATATTCAAACAAAATCGATTTTTAAAAAAGCACATAAATGAAAGCTAACTTGTGGCTTCTTGTGCCTGTTCCTATGTTGCTGATATATTCTGAATTTATTGATAATGAATTGTCTTGGAAGACTGCTGTTACTTTATTCCTGTTGGAATTATTGTCAGTACTTGGCTCTGAGCTTCAAAGGGTACCTCCTCATTAGGGTATGAAGAATATTTGCAAAAATTCTTATTTCCAACAAGGGAGGCTCTCTTAGTTGCTGTCATAAATTGCCGGCCTTCATTATAATTTTCTGCTCAAGACCAAAAACAAAACAAGGAACTTTTCCCACCCCCATATCCCCATCAATGTTTGTGCAGTTGCTGAGCAAAACTCTTTCCTCCTTTGTGAAGTAGCATATGCAGCAAGCAGCGAGGGGTTGCCTGATGGATGAAAAAGATGCGAACAACCCCGAACTGCTGAATTGTAAAAGTTCATACAACAAAGCAGCCACTATTGTAGCTTGGGCAGAGATTGCTCTCCTCATTTGCACAGAAATCATGCTTGTAAATGGGAGGGGGGAACCTTCCTATTTGCAGCGATATTTTTTGCTGGGAGGGGGGGACACCATAGTTATTTCTTACCTGAGAATGAAACATGTTACAATTTACATCCCTGGCCCTCATTTAGGATATCAGAAATAGTGTGTGTGTGTGTGAGAGAGAGAAAAAAAAAGAGAGAGAGAACACACCGGAAAAGCATGGCAGATCTAGAAAAGGGGGACAAAAAAAAGAGGAAAATAAGGCAACTCCACCCATTTAATTCTGGCCATATTCAGAGTTTGGAAAAGTTACTTTGTTCAATTGCAACTCCCTCCAAAAAGTTTCCCCCACTCCTGGTCTACACTGCCTGACAGATAGCAATGGCTGCTGGCTTCTATGTTATTGGAGTGGTGGAGTGCACTGGGTTTTAGTCTGAACTTTAAAGGCACTACCCAAGGTGCTGTCCTTTAAAGTTGGGACAAACCCCTGGAGTGGATTTGCTGCTCCAGTTACCTGGGCCCACCCACCAGCACTGCTGGCAACAGTTCTCCAAGTGTTTCAGACAAGGTCTGAATTAGCTAACACACATTACAAACTGCTTAATGCAGTGTAGATGTGTAAATTGCTATTGCTTAAAACAATTTGTAAGCCGCTCTGATAGCCTTGTGGCTGAAGAGCGGGATATAAATAAATAAATAAATAGGGCTTTCTTGGCCTTACTTGGTGTCAGCAAAGATTGAACCTGGGAACTTCTTCATGTAAAGCCTGCATGCTAACACTGGACTCAGGCACTCTATCTAGGGATGTTGTTCTTCGTGAAGTTTCTTCTCAAAGGAAGCAAAAAGGAATTTTAGCAATTATCTTCCTGCTGCAAGGAAGTCTTTGAAAACAATGCAGTTTTCAAACCCTGTTTGCAAATCAGGATTTATTTTGGGCAAAATTCACATGTAGTTGTTTTGCACAGAAAACAACCTTTTCTGCAGAGAAAATGCTATTTACTGTGTGGAAAATGTTATTTTCCATGTAAATCAAACACATGTGAATTTTGCACAGAATAAATTACAAGTACAGCATTCTCTCCATAGGAAGCAGCAGTTTCTCCACAGGAAATAATATTTCTGTATAGAAATATCATTTTCTAATAATATTTCTGCATATAGACGTTCAGAAAATGTTGTTTTCTACATAAAACAACCACATGCAAATTTTGCAAAGAGTAAATCCCGAACTGCGAAGCTTCTCATCGGTCTAGGATTCTTGACAGGGTTTCCCAACACTAAAAAAAAAACCGTGTTTTTTTACCATTTTTGAATATTTCTAAATATTCTTTCTATTCCTCCCTCTATGCTTATTCGAGACAACAACCCTTCATTGACAAGCATGCACACACACACGCCCAAAGACTTCAATGCACCCAGGCTGCTTCCTAATTCAGAGCCCTCCTGCCCAACCTCAACTCCCACCTTTCAATGTAGGGCATCGTCATCTTTTGGTATTCCTTACCAGTCCTTTTCTGATAATTTTCCTGAGTGAAAAAGAAGGGAGTCGTGTGGGGCACTTTCCATGCAGGAAGGAAGCCATTAAATGTCTTAGCACTTTGAGAGATTAAATGCCATAACTTACAGCCGCTGAAATTTCTGCAAAATGTTATAATGTAAGAAAACAATTAAAAAGAGTTATCTAAGGGTGGGCAATGGTTTTATTGTGATGGAGTGTGCAGTTAATTGATTGCCATCTTGTAAGATAGGACTGGAGGCCGGTGGCAGTGGAGCAGTAAATGACAATGGCTCAGGAAGTGTGAAGAAGCTTGGCTGACTGGGAGGGGGGGCAGGATAGGGAGGGAGGGATGGTGGGACAGTGCCTCCAACAGGGGATGCCCACCCTGAGAGGGGAAGGAGGCCATCTTGATTAAAAGGAATACCCACTGACATCAAACGGAATGAGCACTGAACAACTCTGCTCTTCCCAGCCTCCAAATTCTAGCCCAGCATATGCTCCACCTGTCTCAGTTTGGCACAGACAATTCCAATTAATCCTGTGTTGTCCCATATATTTCCAGCTGCTTTTAAAATGTCCCATTTTCTCTCTCCTTACCTCTCTTTAGCCCTTGGTCCTCAGCT
This sequence comes from Gambelia wislizenii, assembly GCA_030847615.1. Lineage (NCBI taxonomy): Eukaryota > Metazoa > Chordata > Lepidosauria > Squamata > Crotaphytidae > Gambelia > Gambelia wislizenii. The sequence continues at coordinate 29,310,831 of JAUMIR010000006.1, read as the reverse complement.
TATTTCAGTTGCTATAAACTGAGTTCAAAATGCAAAAGCAGTTTGCCCTCAGTTAAGTCAACGTGGGGAAAGGACAGGAGAGGGCACAGGCAAATCTAGGAGAGGCTGCAGCACTTTGCTTTTGTCTGAACCTGCTGGGAAGGGCAAGGCTCTGGGCCTGTCTACACTGCAGAAATACAGCAGTTTGACACCACTTTATCCACCACGTTTCTATTGTGTGGCATCCTAGTATTTGTAGTTTGGCAAGGCACAAGAGTTTTCTGATAGAAAAGGCTAAATACCTCACCAAACAACAAATAGCAAGATTCCATAGGATAGAACTATGTGGATAAAGTGGTGTCAAACTGCTGTATTTCTGCATTATAGACACGAGATTGATTATCAGACAGGAATGCAAAAAGCGTTCCTGTCCCACAATCTCCAATCCCGCCCCTGTCCAGGCACAATAACCCTCCCTATTGCACTTACTTTCTCTTACAGGCAGCCCAGAAATGAATGGAGCTCTAACAGAGCTCCATTCACTTCTTGGACTGGAATCCCACTCGTTCTTGCAAGAAGATGCGAACGTGGGAAATTCAAAAATAAAAAGTAAAATACACAAACAAAAGTTACACCAAGCACAAACACACACTTTAAAACTTACAAATAACCCAGGAAGGGTCGTAAAAAGTGCATCCCTTAACTTGATGTCCTGATCTCACCCCAGACCGCCCATTGATGCTGCATTCCTGAGAGTTAAATGGCCCAAGGTTTCACAAACCAGCAATCCCAGCACCAAATTGCAATGGGGGATCTATTGACAGCTCAGCCTATCAATAAAAAGAAATGTCATAATGACACCAGCAGAACGCAAAAGGACAACATTGTCTGATATTGGCGTCCTTTTGTGTTCCTTTGGCATCCTTATGGTGCCACATTTGCCTCGTCTGATAATCTCCATAAGTTCTCTGCCTCCTTCTCTCCTCTCCTCTCTTTTGAGTTAGTTGAGTGTAAACTACTTTTGTGCTTTGAATAAAGTTTGCAGCCATTGAAGTAAGCTGAGAACAAAGGGGGAAAGGTGGAAGGAGAAACTGGAATATTGTAGAAGCAACTGATAAAGTGGGATGACAAATGATTCAATGGGACTGTCCCTGCCAACTTGGGAAAGTTGGAGAGTATGGAACAGCAGCTTCAGAGTAGCTTTCATTTCTAGCCAACATGACTTTATTCAGATTTAATTAGTGAGTTTTTTTAAAAAGCACCCTGCAATTTTATGGGGGTCTATTCCCATGGAAGTTCCACAGAGTCCAGAACTTGGGGGCGGGGGGCCTTTCTGGACTAAAACTCCCAAATGCCTGGGGGATTCTGGGAACTGTAGTCCAAAAAGGTATCTTTCCTTGCTCTGTTGGTGTTCAAGGAAATTTAACATCCAGGTAAGTCTGTATAGGATGATAGCCCCTTCAGGTCACTGAAGAGTTTTAAAGAGAAGAACTCTGCCCAGGACAGAGGGATCTGGTGGGTGGAGGAAATGTCCCAGCCAGTACCAAAACACAATTTCAGGACTGTGATATGATCTCTAGTGTTGAAATTAAGCACCCCAGCTGAAATGAAGCACTGCCTAGATCCTCACTGCCTAATTAGACAAGAGGAAATTGAATGGTGACTTTAGAAAAATAATCACTCGGATCATTGCCCATCTGTTGGAGGTGGGGCATAGGACAAGATGGCAAATAAGACCCATTCCTTTCAACCTGTAAGTCTTTATCTAAACACTTAATATTCTAATCTTGCAGCTTTTCAAATTCATCCTGAAACATGAGGATGGGAAGTGGAGGAAGGAAGTTTAACTCATAAATGCAATGTAACGAGATGAATAGTGGTAAATCTAAGCCCTGTTATCTTCTTTGCAGAATTCAGCAAGATCCTAACAGTCCCAAGGGCCATAATCAACTTATTTATAATTCCAATCTAAGGATGGAGAGGTTCATCAGAACTGGGTGAGAATTTTGTTTCATTTCATGTGTGATGAGAATTTACAAAAATGTCTAAAATGAAAATTTTCTAAAATTCACAAATTTCTTCATACAGTGGGAAAAACTGGAAATTCAAACAAATTTCAATGTGGAAAACAGGGAAATAGGCAATTTGTCCACCCAGACCTGAGGCTTTAGGTCTTTCACTCTTAAAAGGCAAGGTTTGAAGCACTAAGCTGGTTGGCATCTCTCTCTTTCATGCTGTGGCTTTAATATCACCCTATTAGTGCATCTGAAGAAGTGGATTAATATCCATAAAAACTCATGCTAAAATAAATCAGTTAGTCTCAAAGGTGCTGCTAGGTTCTTCTCCTACCCACATTTTTTTTTATTCCTCCCCTCCTTTTATTGTTATTATTTTTTTGAGGGGCTTGTCAGCTTTATCACCCATGTAGCAGGCAGGTACAACATGGTTCATTCCATACTGGGAATGCATGAGCATACCTATTGAATTTGGACAGGTCAAATGGTGGAAGAGAATTTAGTTTCAGTTTGTTTTGGAAGAATTTTCTAAAGTTTGCAAATTTCTTGAAAGTCAGGATGGGATACATTTAAAAACACGGAATGCTGAAGTAACAAATTTTTCCATCTCTAAGGCAAGACACTCCTTGTACCCACACTGCACAATTGGTTTGTAGTTTGATGAGTGCCTAGAATTCTCTGCTAGAGGACTTTAATGATTTAGTTCAGGAGACTCTAGCTAGTGCTAGAGTTTACTAGAAGAAGAATCTAAGGGCACCGGAAAACTGCAATTCCCAGGATTTCACTGATGAAACTATGGCGATTAACTCAGTATTAAACTGCTATAACAAAGATGTGATTTGCTACCTCTCCTCTCCACTTATTATTACGGTACTCCATTTTTGGTGGGGGGACTGTATTGATCCCTTCAATGGAGTATCAATAGTTGTAAATGCATTTACAATTGTCCCTCTGTATCCATGGATTTGGTATCCACGGATTTAAGTATTCACAGCTTGAAAATAGTCTTCAAAAAATAATAATCCAAAAAGCAAACCTTGATTTTGCCATCTTATATAAGGGACACCATTTTGCTATGCCATTGCATATAATGGGAATTGAGTATTCATGGATTTTGGTATCCACAGGGGGTCCTGGAACCAGACCCCAGTGAATATGAAGGGACAAGTGTCTTTCTGTATCAGGACCCGTAAGATGGGCTAGGCCTTCGTTTCTCTAAGCTTGGGACAAGCTCATGGACTACACCTTCCTTGGACTACAACCCAGTGACTATGCTGGTTGGGGTTTCTGGAAGTTGTAGTCACAAAGGGTAAGTTTCACCATGTACATGTACAGCTCTCACCTGTACATGTATGCAGGCTGCAACACAAACTATTGACTTTCTAGGGAAGAAAGCACTTCACAAAACAAAAGCCTCACCACCTCTTCAGGCTATATAGCATCTCCCAAGAGCTGAGACACAGTTTGATTGGTCAGCAGTCTGTGCTAGGAAAGGTTTTCAGGATGGGGTGGTGCCAATTTTGGATTAAAACAGTTGGGCCCCAGAGCATCCCCAAAAAAATCCGGTGGCCCATTTTTGCCACATAGGTGAGCCATTTCAACAGGGGTGGTATAGAAATTATATAAATCACAAACCCTCCAACATTTCACAAAAGAAAACTGGGACATGCATGGCCAAGCAACATCAGCATGTGGTCAAGATGGCAAAAGGTGTTAATGAGGATGAACATGCAAGCTAGGAGAGGCAGCGGCAGTTTGCTTTGCCTAAGCCTACTGGGAAGGGCAAGATTCTACCTCTCCTCTCCTCTCCCCTCCTCAATGCTGAGTTAACTGAGTACAATCTACTTTGACACATTGAACTCAGTTCGCAGCAACTGAAGTAAACTGAGGACAAAGGGGAAAGTGGGGGAGACAAGAGAGAAACTGGGACATTTTAAAAGCAACTGGAAAAGTTGGTTGACAGAGGGTTAGTTGGCGGACATGAAATCAACAATGCAAGGAGATTTGAGAATTGTCTGGAGAAGAATTGATGGGACACTTAGCTAGGAAGGGGCCTGGAGCAATTGTGTCCATTGAACCACTGATATTCTGACCCTGAATATCCCCATGTCCTAAGGGCTCATTTACATGAGAGGAAATAATGTTCATTTCTGTGCATTATTGCCAATTTGGACATGATGTTATGCAAAAATGATACACTGAGAAGCTATCCACGGGTTGAGGTTCAGATGCCCATGAATCAAGATGGCGGCCATAAATTAGAGTGATAAATGCTGCCGCCGCTGCACAATATATATATTTTTAATATTAGGTGTGCAAGTGTGACCTTCTGCTAAAAAAATTATTTGGGCGATCAGTGGAGCAAAAAAACAACAACCCCACAATCACTAACTCGAAAAATCCAACAGGGCACTTCTGGGCACTGCCTTGCTGGAAAGCTTGCCCCTCATGCACGTTCGACCAATCTCTAATTCTGCCCTCTCTGAGACTGTGCAGTAAATCGAATCAGTTGTCTTAATGGGCACTAATGTGCATTTCCTCGTATTATTTCTAAAAATACAGGAAAAGCCATGAAGGCTTTTCCCATGCAGTAATTTGAGTTTTTTCACCCCCGCCTTCCAAATAAGTCGAATCACCATGGGATCTCATTGGAACAAAAGGTATTCCCAGTGAATTCTGTGAGGAGTATTTTCACTGTCTAGACAACACCCTACTTCACAGACCTCTATTTGAAGAGCTGTTAGAAAACAGTCCTGCATTTGAAGACAGTCCTCTGTTTGAAGGGCTGTCCAGTTTAGAGTTAATGAACTCAAGTCCAATTTAGAGTTAATGAACTCAAAGGAGGCCATGAAACTGCCCACGGAGCAGGAACTCTGGAACAATAGACTGGCCAGACATACAGGTCAACCAGTCATAGGAGATTATCGGACGCATTAAAAATGGTGTTACATGAATGCCAGGAAATAGCAAAAGGGCTCCCTTTTCAGACGACGTCATTCCCCCCTTGTTATGTGCCCGTTCTGCTGCTGTTCCGCTGCTTTTTATTGACAGGCTAAGCCATCAATCAATCCCCTGTTACGTTTGTCACAGATGTTCCTGCGAGTGAAAAGGTGCCCCATTATGCTGGCAAGATCCCAGCGTCCATGGGAGGTCCCTGCCAGAACACTTCCAGGTGAGATCGGGACATCCAGGTAAGTGACACACTTTTTATGACCCTCCCCAGGTTACTTGTTAATTTTCAAGTGTGTTTTTGTGCCTGCTGTCACTTTTTTTGTTGTTTGTTGTTGAATATTTCCCACACTCACGTCTTCTCACGAGAATCCACGGGATTTTAGTCCAGGAAGTGAAGGAGCTCCGTTAGACCTCCCTTCACTCCTGGGCTGCCAGAACAACAGGAGAGGTGGTAAGTGCAGTGGGGAGAGTGATTGTGGCGTGACTGGGATGGGCCAGGGCCAGGAATGGAAACTGTAGGACAGGAACACTTTTTTCGTTCCTGTCTGATAATCTCCATAGTCTTCCCCACTTGGATGATATTACTGTCTTGTATTTCTTTTTGAATTACAGTCGAGCCCACCCCCCATTCATGGGGATAAGGGCTACAGAACCCCCACGACAGTGGGAAAAACCTGAATTATCATAACCCCCCTCCCCACATGCATGCTACAGACTCCTTTTCTGCCAACAACACAAGCCCATCATTCCCTTTCCCATCTAGGCACCAGATGGGATGTGGATGATGCCTCAGCCACATTTTCAAGCCCCTCCCAGCAGATTTACCTCCTTGCTCCACTCCTCTTCCTCCCCCTCCACCTTTCCATCTCCCATCCTGCCAATTTCCACACCCTGCCACCACAAATGCCTGGAAAACCTGGCTGAGGTGTTGTGCTAGCAAGGTAAGAAAGGGAGTGTTGTGCTGGCACTGGAAATTCGAGGAGGAGGAGGAGTGGGGTGAGGAGATCAAACTAGTTAAGCAGCAGCGAAAAATTCATAAATAATCAAATCTGCAAAAGGGAAACCTGTGAATGTGGAGGGCTGACAGTATAGTAATTGGCCAGAATCCCCTATCACCAGGCTGCTGATACACTACTGGAATAATCCAGTTTGACACCACTTTAATGGCCATGGCTCAATGCTATGGAATTCTGGGGTTTGTAGTTTTGTGAGATATTTAGCCTTCTCTGTCAGAGAGCTCTGGTGCCACAACAAACTACAAATCCCAGGATTCCATAGGATACAGCCATGATAGTTGAAGTGATATCAAACTGCATCATTTCTGCAGTGTGTCAGCAGCCTATGTTACATAACCTTACGTATACTTAGCTACATAGCAGAGGTGCTAATGAACCCTGCTAGTGAACTGCAAAGATACATAAGAGGACACCAGCAAAAGTGAAGTCGAAGGCTTTCGCAGCCGGCATCCATAGATTTTCCTTGGTTTTTTTCCAGGCAGTGAGGCTGTGTTCTGGAAGAGTTTATTTCTGACGTTTCGCCTGCACATGTAGGCGAAACATCAGAAATAAACTCTTCCAGAACACGGCCTCACAGCCCAGAAAAAAACCAGGGAAAACCAGCAAGAGTGTCTTGATGCACATCGGCACTCCCTTGCTAGTGTCCCAACGCACAACAGGAGAGTACCAATGCTCAAGACCAATGTGTATCGATCCCTTACATAGTAACATAACAGCAGCCCCTTACTGGATATGGACATAACAGAACTGCCCAATTCTAACTCGCACAGTCATGAGTCCAGTTACGAAGACGTAAGTCCCCAACAGGATTCCAGCCATTATTTATGAATATATATGTGTGCATTGGCATGGGCATGGGCAGGTATATTCTCCTCTGCCCCCTTTTGGTGATGTGTGCGAGGCAAACCTAGCTAGAGGCAGCATCTATTTTGCAAGTTTGGGACATTTAGATGCAAGTTTAGACATTATAATGACTATAATTTAAATAGAAATGCAAGTAGCGAAGATTGTGGTAGCGAAGATTGTGGCACAATGTCTTGTGCGCCTATTTCTCATTCACTGCTGCTGCTACTACTTTAGACCCTGTTTTGCTCTCCTTCTTAGGCCTTTCCATACCTTCCAACTGTCCCACTTTGCCAGGGACAATCCTAATTAATCCTCTGTCCTTCGACTTCTTCAGCTGCTTTTACAATGCTCCAGTTCTCCTCTTCTCTTCCTACTTTCCCCTTTGTCCTCAGCTTATTTCAGTTGCTGCAAACTGAGTTCAAAGTGCAAAAATACTTTCTGCTCCATTAACTCAACAGGGAAGAAAAAAGAGGAGGGAGTGGAATCTTGCCCTTCCCAGTGAGCTTAGGCAAAAGCAAATGGCTGCAGTCTCTCCTAGCTTGCTGTGTTCTTCCTCATTAATAACTTTGGCCATCTTGACCACACTCTGATGTTGCTTGGCCACATGTGTCCAAGTTTTCATCTGTTAAATGTTGGAGGGTATGTATGTCATTGTTTTTAAGCCAGATTTGGACTGGGAAGTCCTTCAAAACAGAAGCTACATTCAAAAGGAGGACACCTGGCCAGTCCAGTGGGGAGACAAATACCTTGGCAGGCTCAGTGAGCAGGCTGTTGCTAGTGCAGCTTCCCTCTCCCCTCCTGCTTTGGAGAAGCCACCAATAAAACCTAATCAATGGGCCGCCTTTTAAGTTGGGATGGATCAGTGACCCAGCTAATAGCTCCCCTGTAGAAAAAGGAAGTGATAGTCAATAAAAGGGAGAAATCAATGGGAAAAATCTATTAAGGAGAGTGAACAGTGAGGGGACCTTTGGTTTAACAGCAACCTCCTTTTGGAAAGGAGCCACTGGAATTGTGAGCAGCAGACTTTTAACTCTCTCAGTACCAGAGATCTGCCAGAAAGGCGGACGGCACAGAGATGCTGCTGTTCCAGTACTCTGGAAAATTACTGTACAGTACTCTTTTGGAGTACAAGTTCCAGACCCCCCAGCCAACATGGCTGCTGTCAGGAGATTCTGGGAATCACAGTCCAAAATAACTTATACATTCCCAACCTGTCCTTTTTCTCTTTTTCTCTAAAACAGCAACTCTTTGATTTCTAGCTAACCTGGCTTAGAGTGCATTCACACACTGTGATCCTAAGTCAGGGATCTTTCAAGCTTTTTTTTTTTTTTTTGGATGGGGGGGTACAGCTCCCATCTATCTTTACCAAAAGAGTGAGAAAGGATTATGGAATATGCAGTTTAAAAACATCTGTAGGGGTATAATTGCCCACCCCTGCTCTAAATATTGCTGGGGGGGTAGGGGGGGTGAAGGTTTGAAATGCCTAGCTAAATTTGCAAAGGGTCCTTGTTTGTTCTGTGCTCTCTTTTGGTTTTTTACAGATTTCTTTTCTCCAGTTCTAGTGATGAGGATTCAACAGCCATCTTGGTTGAGGCATTATGGGAACTGTCACCTAAATTTCACCCTCTCCCAAGCTCTCTTCTCATCTTTAGTTCAAAATAAGCTGAAAACACAACAGGCTGCCGGATCTCAAAGACACATTGGAGCTCTTTCCTCTCTGTCCCATATGGGAAGTTACTTGTCACCTGTCGGCTCACTCATTCAGCCTTGCCTCGCCTGTTCCACACATAGCATGGCCACATATGTGTCTGTGAAAAAAAGTGAATGCAGGACCAAAAGAAGAGGAGGAGGAGGAGGAGGAAACACAATACATATCTGAATACAATTTGCATGTCATAAATTATATCCCATCTCATTCACATATGAATATATATTGCATTATATATAATATTATATATTTATTATAATATATGAGATATATGTTATATGTGTTATGAATAAATTATATACATAAAATACAGTATGTATTATAATAATATGCTAGCTATACCGTAAGTCTTTTACACCCTTGCCCTAGTACAGCAGTGGGTTGGGAATCATGCAACCCTCCAAATGTTGTTGGAATACAACTTCCATCAGCTCTAGCCAGCATAGTTAAAGGTGAGGGATGATGAGAGTTGCAATCCATCAACATCTTGAGGCCACAACATTCCCTGCCCCCACATTAAGGATTCTTTCATCTCATTCCTAACCTTAGGTAGAGATGGACAAATCTACCAGTCCTGTTCCCACCTCCCATGCATACATATGTTGGGGTGGGGGGAGAATCAGTTTTTTTCGGTCCCTTTTATGAAGACATTGCCAATTTCGGTAAATTCCTCTTGGTTAAAAGAGCTGAACAGAATTCTCAGCCATCTGCAGTGGATATATTTAATAAGTACAGTTATTCTCAGCGTGGGGAGAATCCTGCTGTACTGGCCTGTCACGTACGGTAGTTTTTACTGACAAGAAGCCTGTCAGAAAAGAGAGGCAAGTTCAGCACTGGACACATAGGTTACCATTCTGTTTTGCAGTTAACAGATTTTTCAACCTACAGTTACAAATCTGTAACTGCTCCATATTCATCACACTACAGTAGGACCCCGTTATCCGCTGGGGATTGGTTCGGGGGGGGGAGCGTGGATACCGAAAACCATGGATAATGGTGAATACCATTGAAAATAATGGGACTTCTGGTTTAAAATACCATAGAGTTGCCTTGGAGGACATAGAAAATGGCTAGAGAGAACACATTTTCTAGGAAGACTCTATGGTAGGTGTGCTGTTTTCTGCCCCATGGATAATTGAATCAGTGGATAATGAATCAGTGGATATGGGAGTCCTACTGTATATTGTTGTAGTGCTATTATTCCATTTTAACTCCTATGGCTGTCTCTTGTGGAATTCTGGGGTTTGTAGTTTAGTGAAGCCTAAGATCTCTCTGGCTGAGAGTTCTAAATGCCTCTCCCTAAACTGCAAATCCCAGGATTACACAGGAGGCAGCCAGAACAGTTCAAGTGGAATAATAGCGCGATAACAGTGTAGTCTCTCTCTCTCTCTCTGGCTTCTCTTTGCAAACGAAGATTCAGGAAGGACTCATCCCGTGCTTTCTGCAAGCGCGCTGATGACTAAAAAGGCCAATCCAAGATAGACAAGTCCGGTTGCAGAAAGCACAGCAGAAGGTTTCCTTGGGTGATGTTTCCGGGTTGTGATTTTTTCTGCGTTGTCGTTTCTCTTCAAGACTTGTTCGCTGTGAGTTCTCAAATAAGGCTGCAGCATTGTGGATAGTGTGTCTCCATGCCTCCCGATGTGAGGCCAGGGCGGACCATTGTTAGTGATCAATTTGGCTGAGCCTGAGGTGTTGTTTCAGGGAGTCCTTGTATTGCTTTTTTGGAGCACCCCTCTTACGCTGACCTGTGGCGAGTTCACTGTAGAATACTATTTTGGGGAGGCGATGGTCCTCCATCCTAGAAACATGCCCTGCCCAGCGCAGCTGTGTTCTCAATATCATGGCCTCAATGTTGGTGATCCCTGCTTGCTCAAGGACAGCAACATTCGTCACATAGTCAGTCCAGTGTATACTTAGGATTGTTCATAAACAGCGCTGATGGAAGCGTTCGAGGAGTCGTAAGTGGTGGCGATCGGTAACCCATGTTTCAGACCCATAAAGGAGAATAGACAGTACAATGGCTCTATACACACTGATTTTTGTGTTTCGCCTCAGGTGTTTATTACTCCAGACTCTTTTGTAAAGTGTAGTGTGATATTCTACTAACTATGTAATCTTACTGTAAGTCTCTGTAAATGCCCCCAGCCCATCTTAATAGCCCGCAGCCAAATCTGGCAAAGGAAGTCTATTCAGTTGCCAACTGGGGCACAAAAAGGATGAGTTTTCTGCCTCCCTCCCACCAGCAAGTGTGACAATCAAAAGAAGGGCCGCTGTCACAATTTCTGGTGGCAGCCTCACTTCCTCCTCCTTGGCAGACCACCTTTGCCTGATTTGGCTGCTGCTGTTAAGGTGGTCTTGGGGGATCGGGCCAGGAAATGTTATTTAGTTATGCATATGTAACTAAGGACTTTATCAGACGAGCCTCTAAAAACGTTTCTTTGCCACTATATTTTAAACTGTTTGTGTGCCAGCAAAATAACCCTATTTATCAAACAATGCCGTAACAGTGTGAAAAAGCAGTCCTGCGTTGCTGGGTGCGTGTGATCTTGGTGGTTCTAGCGAGAAGACATGAGTGTGTTTAAAGTTGAAAAAACAGCTAAATTAAAAAAACACAATGAACACACAACCACTGAAACACACTTTAAAACTTGCCTACAAAACAGGGAGGTTCATAAAAAGAGTGTCCCGTACCTAGTTTTCATGTTTTCTCATAAAGTGTCCTGGTAGGGACCGTCCATTGATGCTGGAATCGCACCAGCAGAATGGGGCGCGGTTTCACATGCTTGCCTCTCTCTCTCCGGCTTTTCTTCACAAACGAAGATTCAGGAAGGACTCATCCCACACTTTCTGCAAGCGTGCTGATGACTAAAAAGGCCAATCCGAGATAAACAAGTCCGGTTGCAGAAAGCACAGCAGAAGGTCTCCTTGGGTGATGTTTCTGGGTTGTGATTCTTTCTGCGTTGACTTCTCTTCGGCATGAGCTCTCAAATAAGGCTGCAGCATTGTGGATAGTGCATCTCCATGCCTCCCGATGTGAGGCCAGGGCGGACCATTGTCAGTGAAAAAACACCACAGCTGATCAATTGACAGCTTGGCCCATCAATAAAAAAGAATGCCTTATTGACAACAGAAAAGCAAATAAGCACGAAATGGCTGCCCTTTCATGTTCATTGGGTGTCATTATGACCCCATATTTGCCACGTCTGATAAAGTCCTAAGTGGCCAACGTAGAATATTGGTGATAGACTTTTAACAGCTAAGTACATAAAGCCCTTTGCTTTTATGAAAGTATCTATCGCATTCTTTTCTCCCGTACTCAGCCGTTTGGGGTTTTAAGTTCTTTCTGTCTTACTTATGAAAAAATATGCAGCTTTTGTAATTTTTTTTAAAAAAAGAACCAAATTATCATTCCTTCTTTATATGATGAAGACAGGAAATTGGGCACTCCAGCTGTTGCATATCCTGTTATGCTTGCTAGCAATAGGGCTTGAAAAGTTTATTTTTTAAACATAATTACTGTACTTAGCACTCGAAGGTTCCCAAAGACCCTTGTTACCATGACTGTTATACTTTCAAAGAAGTAACTCTATCCTTTTTTTTTTTTTTTTTTTGGTCTTCATAACTAATTAATATAGTCACTTTGGTTACTTTTTAGAAAAATGCTACAAGCTACTGGTCAGTAATACAAAGCAAATCTAAGGGGGTCTACCCAGCTTGTAACTAGAAAAGTGACCACTATGAAAGGATGGACTTTGACTCTGAGAACCACCCCTGGCTTCATGGCCACTTTTCCTAGTCCAGGTAAGAGTAAGAAACTATGGTTAAATGCATGTGCTGCATGGCTGAACCTACAGAAAAGATTTGAGGGTGCTGCATTACCAGACCTTGTCCACAAGAGGACACTGTGCCAATGGCTATGGCTTCCCACTGCTTTGTTTCTCAATTTCCTTCTCTTTTTTTGAGATGGAAGGAAGGGATAGAACTCAGGCTGGCACGGAATCAATGGGAGGGCAGGTGTGGGGTAAACTGCTGATACCCTTAGTTCAGGCCATGTTCTAAAAGGATTACAACAACCAGCAGTGCCACCTTGTTGGCTTTTAAAATATATATATACCAGGAAATGGGACAGATACCATACCCTCCAACATGTCACAAATGAAAACTGGGATCCTTGTGGCCAAGCAAAGAGTGTGATCAAGTTAGCGGAAGGCAATACAGTTGTCCCTCTGTATCCACGGGTTTGGCATTCACAGATTTAAGTATTCATGGCTTGAAAATATTCTTTAAAAAATAATAATCCAAAAAGCAAACCTTGATTTTGCCATCTTATATAAGGGAAACCATTTTGCTATGCCATTGCATATAAAGGGACTTGAGTATTCACGGATTTGGGTATTCACAGGGGGTCCTGGAACCAAACCCCAGCAAATGTGAAGGGACAACTGTATTTAAAAAGTACTGTATAACAAGAAAGGATTAATCAGGAAAGTTGGAGGATATGGGGGGCACCTGTGAGGTTTACTGCCTGAGTTGCCAAAATAAATCACCAAGGCTACTCTGCACCTTGACTCTAGGGGGTGGTGGATGCCATTTGCTGCCCTGCCTCAGGCAGCAAACTTTCTCGGGCTGACCTAAACCATGAGAACACCATAGACTGCTGCCACACTGCAGAAATAATGCAGTTTGACACCACTTTGACTGTCATGTCTCCATCCTATGGAATCCTGGGATTTGTAGTTTGTTGTGGCACCAGAGCTCTCTGACAGAGAAGGCTAAATAGCTCGCAAAACTACAAATCTCAGAATTCCATAGCACTGAGCTATGGCCATTAAAGCGATGTCAAGCTGCATTATTTCTGCAGTGTGGCAGCAGTCATAGTTGCCAGAGTGGTTGTCATTCCAGGCTTGAAAGGGGCTCCAGAGGAAATCATTTGATGGGTCAATGACTAAGGATGATGCGATGATGCACAAGGTAAACATACCACTTACATTACCCCAGTTCATCTGCCAATCAAGAGCAGCAACCACAGGAAGCAACTAGGAACTGACTTTTCTGGTTTCCAGAGCTTGTGAACATTACTTTGTTTGGACAACATCAAGAATCTGTCCCTCAGTCAGCTTGGCTGTCAGCTCATCAGTGGCACTGCCTGAGGGAATTCTGGGAGCATTCCAAAAAAGTAACTTTTCCAACCTCTCCCTCCCTCCCCCCCCTCTCTGTAACACATTAAGCCGGTGGTTCTTAACCTTTTCTTTACCTGGGACCCCCTTTAAATATCTTTTGTTGCTGCAGACCCCCAAAATTTAACTCAAGCTTTAAAACCCTGACAACAACAACAGTTATACCATGCATTAAACCTTCTCTCAGAGGTACTGGGGGGGAGGAAAGACTTGCTTCTTGTAAATTTGTGACTGGAGCAGATTGAACAGCAATGCGATTGAGCAGGCCAAGCCATCCAGACTTTGCCTTAGCTCCTTTAATGTGGGCTGTGCAGCCTTCGAGCCTTCGCGGACCCCCTGTGAGGCCATTGCGGCCCCCTGGGGGTCCACGGACCACAGGTTAGGAACCACTGCATTAAGCCAAACTCTAAAGAGAAATATGGAAGTAGGGTGACTCAAAAGTGCTGGTGATTATGTCTTTGGTCCTCTGGGCAACCAATTCTTTGAATCATATGGAAAAGATTTGTCAGGATATTGGGACATACAGTAGATTTATCCTGTACAGAGCTGAGATGTAACAGTCTGCAGTTTGCAGCACTGTGAGCTAGCAGCAGTTTGCAGAAGCTAGCTGGGTAAATGTATCAATGTTGATTAGCTCACAAGCCCTGGAGCAGAGTTGTACAGAGCTGGGCTGGGTTGAGCTAAGCAGTCCTGTTTTGGATCTCACTGTGTGAAGATGTCCTGTTTAGGATCCCACAGTGTGAAGATGTTTTTCTCTTGATGCTGTATGTTACTGTAAATATTCTTTATTATGCCCAAGTAAAGAGAAGTTGTTTTTAGACACAAAGCCTGTGTCTGCACCTTTATTCTTATGCCAGAAGGAACAATACTCTGCTGTTTATTTTTGCTGCCTGGACCTGTTTAAGTACCCAGTGCGTGCTCTATTTACACCAACACCTGTCAAGATCCAGTGCCCACAAGCAGAGCTGTCCCAAGATATTTTTTCTGCCTGGGACAGAGCAACAAACAGCAGCTGTTCCTCCCAAAGTCAAGGTCTGTAGTATCCAAATCACTCAAGTTATTTTGGTACGTGTGGTAACAAATCCCAAACCCACTTCTCTTCCTCCCTATCAATAAAAATACTCCCATAACAAATAACAACAGTTTACTACCTTGTCATGAGAGTGCCAGTATGGTGTAATAGTTTGAGCATTGGACTATGACTCTGGAGACCAGGGTTCAAATCCCCACTAGGCCATGGAATGATAGGTTCGCCTTAGGGATGCCATAAGTTGTAAACGACGTGAAGACACAACAAAAATACCTTGTCATAACACCCAGACTCTGCCACCTGAGGCGGCTGCCTCACTGCTTAATGGCAGGACTGAATCTGGTTTAAAAATTCTAGGGCTTGATAGCTGCCTGGGTGGAGGTTTTAGACAGTGTGCAAAGGGCTAGAGAATGGCCCCTCATGTCCCATCCAAAAAAAGACATATATGTGCATAAGACACACTTATACACACATATGTCACCAACAGGATACTATTCATAGATAGGTAAAAAAAAACCCTTTCTCTCTATTCAAGCCACATGAGATAGCACCGAACTCTTGATAAATTCTTATGGGTGTGTGATTGCAATCAGTGGGGTCAGAGAGGGATTTGAAGTGTATAAAGTACAAACAATTATTGTTACCTTTACCATAGTCCTTAGCAAACTATTCATGTATTCTTTTCTGACAGCAAACAGCATCAGGAGGCTGCTGTTTTAGTTCAGGGAGCAAATATGCCATAGCCCCAAATTTTCCCCTTGTCTGCATTTACATTCTCAAAAATAAAAGTGAATGCGCAAGAGTTTGGATCACAGGTCTTGTGACATTTCTTCTAGTTTGGTCCTGTGCTCTCCAAGTTTTTAGACAAGGTTCACACCAAGCATTCTGCTATGCTACAAACAGTGTGTTCTTTTGCCAGTAGGTGGCAGCATTGGAAACAGGAGCCGCCACCAGAGCTTACTATGGAGATTATCAGACCTGTCAAAAGTGGGGTTACAACAACTCCAGAAGGTTGCAAAAGGGCTCCCTTACCAGACAACATCGTCCCCTATCGTTATGCACTCATTCTGCTCCTGTTCCACCTGTTTTTTATTGATGAGAGAAGCCATCGATAGATCCCCTGTTCCATTTCTGTCATGGATTTCCATGTGTGTGACAATGTGCCCCGTGTTGCTGGCAAGATCCCAGCGTCAATGGGAGGTCCCTGCCAGAACACTTCCGGGTAAGATCAGGACATCCAGGTAAGTGACACACTTTTTATGACCCTCCCCAGTTACTTGTACATTTTAAAGCGTGTTTTTGTGCTTGCTGTCACTTTTTTGTGTTATTTTTATTTTTGAATTTCCCGTGTTCGTGTCTTCTTGCGAGAATCCGCAGAATTTCACTCCAGGAAGTGAATGGAGCTCCGTTCAAGCTCTGTTCATTCCTGGGCTGCCCTGTTGACAGGAGAGGAGGTAGGTGCGGTGGGGAGGGTGATCATTCAGGGACAGGGATGAGACGGGAGTGGAGATTGTGGGACAGGAACGCTTTTTGCCTTCCTGTCTGATAATCTCCAATGTGTAAGGGCCTAAATACCTGAAAGGCACTAGATTCCATCTGATCTTGGAAACTAAACAGGGTCAGCTGTGGTTAGCATTTGGATGGGAGACCACCAACAAATACCAGGCACTGTAGGCTAAATTTCTGAGGAAGGAACTGCTGTCAAAACCACTTCTGAGTATTCCTTGCCTATGAAAACCCTATGAAATGCATGGGGTGGATATAAGTCAACAGGCAACTTGAAGGTACTTGCACACCCACATGTGGGCATGCATAAATGGCTGAGGGATGGTTTCCCCTCTTGTTTCTCCTATTCTCTTGAGAGCAAAAAGAAGGCAACATGATGAATGACCCTGGGGCATGGCCATTCTGGGCCAGCAGCTGAATAAACAGGTTTCCTGCCTGCTGAGCTGAGCTGGGCTGGGCCATGGGGTGAGATGGAAGGAGTTATGAAAACAGACCCCACAGACTCATCAGCAGATGACCTGCTGGGAAGGCGAGAGGGGTCCATCTCCCACTGTGCTTGCAGCTTGGGATTTATTATACAGAAAAGAACTGGGATTTATTATAGGGAACAGAAGTATCACAGACATGCCTTCACTCCAAACCTCTGGAGAACCCAATTTTCACAGCTACTTAGAAGTTGTTGGCTGGCAACCTGTTAATAAGGAGGCAAAGGAAATGTGTTACTATTCATTCCCAGGTGGGAAAACAGTGTTCCTAAGAATCAGGAAGCCTTGTGAGGAAGAATAATAGAACAGGACGAATCTTGCACTATTTTCTCCCAGTATTCAAATTTCTCGAAATGTTGTGGAGGAATTGCTCTGCACAAAAAAACCCACATTTTCATTATTGTTGTGTGCTTTCAAGTCGTTTTTGTCTCAAGGTGACCCTAAAGTGAACCTATCACAATGTTTTCTTGGCAAGATTTGTTCAGAAGGCCTTTGCTTTCCTTTGGGGCAGAGACTGTATGAGTTGCCCAAGGTCACCCAGTGGGTTTCCATAACTGAGCGGGGATTCAAACCCTGTTCGCTGGAGTTGTAGTCCAACACTCAAACCACTATGCCATGCTGACTCTTTTCCTTTAGGAGAGGACAATCTAGGCATAATCTGCCTTGTTATTGTTAAACTGCTGTCAAGTTGACTTTGACTTGTGGCAACCCTATGAATGAAAGACCTCCAGTCACCCTGTCATCAACAGCCCTGCTGAGGTCTTGTAGACTCAGGACCATGGCTTCTTTCATTGAGTCTATCCATCTGGAATGTGGCCTTCCTCTTTTCCTATTGCCTTCTGCTTTCCCAAGCATTATGGTCTTTTCTAGTGAGTCATGTCTTCTCATGACATGGCCAAAGTCCAACAGTCTCAGTTTAGCCATCTTGGCTTCTAGGGAGAGTTCAGGCTTGATTCGCTCTAAGACCCATTTATTATAAGGTACTTTATACTGAGTCAAAGCATTGGTCCATTTGGCCCAGTATTGTAAACTCTGACTGGCAGCCCAGGCTTTTTAGGGTTTGGAGAAAGATCCTTTCCTAGCCTTGCCTAGAGATCTTTGGTACTCCCTGGTTGTCTACCATTCATGTATTAACAAGACCCCCAGAATTATTTACAAAGTGCGGGGCAGGGGAAGTCTTTTATTAATTTTTGCCTGCTTGCAGGCACTTGCAGGGAAAGGGCAAATTGCTTTCCCCATTCATTATCATTCCAATATCCTTAATTATGAAGACAGCCTAAATATGCTATAGGCACCAGGTCCTGTCTGATCTTGGAACCTAAGCAGGGTCAGCCCTAGTTAGTACATGGATGGGAGACCACCAACAACAAATACCAGGTGCTGTCAGGTGTATTTCAGAAGAAGGCACTGGCAAAACCAGTGAATATTCCTTGCATAAGAAAACCCTACAAATTAATGGGCTTGCCATAAGCCGACAGGTGACTTGAAGGTACTTTCACGCATAATTGTGATGACTCTTACAAGCACAATGTGTACTTACAAGTGTCCTCCATGTGCTCGTAGCTTACTCCCAAGTAAGTGCACAAAGGATAGATTACCGACAGCCTTTATAATTCCTGGGAGGGCTCAACAAGAATAGCTGTTTTAATATTTTGTGTAGTGCCTGATTATTTAGGACACTTCTGAGTGATAGTGCCTGAGGACCTTCAACAACATCGGAGTCTTGGTGGTTTTGCAAATTCAGTTCAGGGGGGACTCAGCACCCATAGCCTAGTCTTCAGGGGTTCAAGACACCTATGCTCCCACCCCCTTCTGGGATCCTTGGGTACTAAGAAGGCCCAGCCCTTCCAAAATCAGATGAAATCATTTATGTTCGGTGCAGTAGATGTCAACTTCTTTCTTTTCAGAGGAAACTTGCAGCCAGAGATGAAAGTCTATCTTTGAGCTGCAGATGTTAGTCAATCAGTCCTCAAGCCGAAGCGATGCAGAGGAAGAGGGGCTGCTGCTGTTGCTACCGCCAGGAGTCTCCAGCCAGGAAAATGTCATCCATTTGGAATCCAACAGGAAAGATGATGGGCCATGGAGATTTTACATGTGGTGATGGAGAGGGAGGCCAAGGAAGGCCTTGATTTCCACTTCTCATGCTGGCTCACATTTGAGGAGCATCAAACACTTTCCCTCATCATTAAATCTTTTATTGGAGTCCTTGATCATCACAGACCGGGTTTGAGGGGAAAAATTACTTTGGGGAGACTGTAGCTCCCCAGATCTATTATGGGAGCTCTACTCTGTAAAAAGTAAATTTTCCAAGTTCTGTCTGCTTGTAGCATTCATCAGCACACTCAGAATCTGGACCCTTTAATGCTTAGCACCTGAGAGACAGAGAGAGAGAGAGAGAGATCAGTGGTTCTTAACCTGTGGTCCGAGGACCCCCATGGGGCCACAATGTCCTCATAGGGGTCTGTGAAAGCTGGAAGGCTGCTTGGTCCACCTCCTCCCCACAGTGGAGTGGCCAAGTGACAGAAGCCTGGCTGGCTTAGCCTGCGCATTGCCATTCAATCCGTTCCAGCCACAAACTTGCAGGAAGAAGCAGGAGAAAAGTGTTCGTGCCGCCTCCAGTGCCTCTGAGGGAAGGTTTAATGGATGGTGTAATTGTATTATTATCTATTATTAATAGATAATAGTTACAATTATTAATAATATGGGTCCGTGGCAACAAAAGGTATTTAAAGGGGGTTCCTGGTAAAGAAAAGGTTAAGAGTCACTGATAAAGTTAAGTGTGTGTGTGTGTGTGTGTGTGTGTCTCCCTGCCTCCCTCTCACAAAGGCCAGAATTCCGTAGGGGATTTATGTCTACATGAGTGGATTTACATCTGTGGAAAAAAAGAATAGAAGAGTTTTGCAATATCCATATATAGCAAAGGGCTACTGTGATTTTATTATGCAGGGGAGCCCTCTAAGTGATCGTTGTGCATTGGAACTGATACACAACAGGCCCAATGCACAATGGGAGCCAATGTGTATCAGGACACCAGCTAGGGAGTGCTGATGACCTTCCTGCCACGGTCAGTTCTGCTGTATAACCTTGGGGCTAATTGTATTTGCATTCTTTCTGTACTGCTAATGAGTATGTAGCCTGACTGTGAAAGGGAGTATGTGCTCTGTTTGGAGCGGTTTTATAAGCCCCCTGCACCTGGGTTCCACTCTGAGAAAAAGAGATTGAGCTCTTGTATGGTGGGAAATGGGAGTGGGGATGAGAGTTGGCCAATGACTGTAATAGCCTGCCTGATTTATATAGCCCGCCAGATTTTGTAGGTTAGAAAATGCTTTTAGTATACTGTGCGTTAGTTAGGTTTCATTCTGAGCAACACACTTATAGGGTTATCTCTTTGGATTACTGTGACAATAGAGTTTTCTGTTTTTAATTCTGAAACTGCTGGTCACTGAGTCTGGAGAAGACGAGATGGGCATCGGTACAGCCTGAGGTATATCAGGAGAATCTCTGGCTGGTGTCCTGTTATGCATCTTCACAATTCACTAACAAGATACCTTAACACCTCTGCTACATAGCTAAGTATGCGAAAAGTTACAGAACGTAGTCAATGGGGTTGTCTAAACAGCAAAAAGAGTCCTCATGGAATGTGAGAAGACGACCTGTCCTAATGGCAATCCGTGTTGTTTTGCTGTATTGTGAAGGAGGAGGGCCAAAAACGGCAAAAACTCTGCAGGAAAAGCCTTCACAGCTTTTCCTGGAGTTTTTTAAAAAACAGTGAGAGGAATGTGCATTCCCACTTGTTGGAAAAATACGTTTCTCATACAAGAGGAAGAGCAAACCTGACGCCATGTTGAATTTTTGCCTTAGTGAGCGAACACTAAGGAAATCAAACGGGGGTGTGTGTTTTCTCTCTTTTCCCCCTTTTTTTGTAAAGGTGAAATATCGCTTATGCGCACTGTGGAAATAGGATTTTTTTTAAAAAAAATGTTCGGCACAACAGATTTTTTTTAAAAAACGCAAGTAATTCACTTGTGGCCACCATCTTGGCTGGAGGGCATGCAAAGTTTATGGGGGCTGTAAAACCATTATGACAAGTCACAGCTGTTGCAACTTGCTATTACTGTGGAGCAATCTGGGTTTTTTTCGGCCTCCTATAGACAACCCCAGCAATAGAGAATCCCAGCCTACATGTAGGCTCACCCAGGACTTTTATACACAAACACATACATATAAAACATACACAAACACACACACACCTTGTCCCAAGCTTAATTCTACACACTCCACATATGCATGCAGGCCTGATTGTCTGGCAGTGTTCAGCTTTGCTCCTTTGATTGAATTGCATGGAGATACTATTACACACAGTTTTCACACACAAAAAAGAAGAAGAAGAAGAGAAAAGAAAAAGAGCGAGAGAGAGAAGAAGAGAAAGAAGAGGAGGAAGAAGAAGATGATTACCTCTTCAAAGCAATGCAAACCACATATTTCTCCCTTTTTTTCCTATGGAAAAATATAGCTCACCCTACCTTTCTCAGTGCCAGTTTTTTAATGAAATACACACACACACACACACACACACACACACTACAATACTAGATAGTTTTGGGATGGCATTGGTGGAGAACAACAGGAACAATCAGGCAGCTGGCTACTCCAGGGGGGTGGAATGTGAGTCATGCCTATCTGCCAGGGAGAGAAAAATGATTTTTTTCCCACATTGGCAGCCTGAGTCAATGGTAACAGCAGAGACTTGGCCTAGTGCTGGTTTTGGATTTCAGATAATAGGAATGACCTTGCAAAAGGATTCCTCACTAACTTGCAAATGAGCTAATACCCTGAGCGGAGAGCTCAATTTCTGCTAGGTTTGTTTTGGAATGGAGCTGAGTGGCTTTCACGCATGCCATGCTTTGTCCTAGCTTGCAAGCTCAGTTCTTGGACAGCAGGTCCTTGCTTTTGTTCCAAAACAACACTGTCTAGAATAAGAACTATAAAGGGGACAGAGCCAAACCAAAGACAAAGGCAAGAAGTCAGGTTTCAAACTAGGGAGGGGAGACCTCTAATGAGGGAGGAAGAATACCGCAGTGGTTATGGTACTGCCACATAGAATCATAGAGTTGGAAGGGACAGGAAAGGCCATCTAGTCCAAACCCCTGCCATGTCCAAATACACAGCTAAAACACCCCTGAAAGATGCCTATCCAACCTCTGTTTAAAGACCTCCAAAAATGGGGAGTCCACCACCTGCAGAGGTAGTTTATTCCACTGTCAAACAGCTCTTACAGTCAAGAAATTTTTCCTAATGTTTAGGTAGAATCTCATCTATTGTAATTTGAATCCATTTGTTTATGTTCTAGGAGATTACAAGACAGGAATGCAAAAAGTGTTCCTGTCTCACAATCTCCAGACCAGTCCCTGTCCTGACACAATAACCCTCCCATCAGACTTACCTTCTCTTGCATCCAAAGGCAGCCCAGGAATGAACGGAGCTCTAATGGAGCTCTGTTCACTTCTTGGACTGAAATCCTGCCCGTTCTTGTGAGAAGACGCGAGCGCAGGAAATTCAAAAAGAAAAAGAAAATGCACACAAAAATGTTCACCAAAGCACATACACACACTAAAAAAAAAAAAAAAAAGTAACCCAGTGAGGGTACAAAAAAAGAGGGTAGCCTACCTGGTTCTTATGATACCCATCTGGAAGTGTTCTGGCAGGACTGCCCATTGATGCTGTATTCACGAGTCAAAAACGGCACGAGGTCTCAGACGCGGGCATTGCTGGCACCAAAATGGGATGGGCGATCCATTGACAGCTCTGGCCTATCAATAAAAAGAAATGCCACAATAACGACAGCGGAACACAAAAGGACAACATTGTGTGATATTGGCGCCTTTTTGCATTTCACTGGCATCATTTTGGCGTGACATTAGCCACGTCTTATAATCTCTCTTGTCTCTTGAAGTAGCAGAAGGCAAACTGGCTCCATCTTCTCCATGACATCCTTTCAGATATTTAACGATCGCTATCACATCACCTCTCCGTCTTCCAGCTCCGGAAGTTCATCCTCATAAGGCTTGGTTTCCTGACACACAACGATGTATGGCATCACCAGAAGACACATTCTATTTCATAGGTATAGGTGCAAGTTGAGAAAGAACTCTGACTTACTTCAATAGAAAGACAGTACACGGCTCTTCAGAGTCAGAAGCCCTGATGGCCTGACAGTGTTTGTTCAGTCTGCCATCTGATTGTTATAGTACTTTATCTTTGATCTGGACTTGGCCTGAACATCCTTTCGAAGAGAGGGCTGTTCTCTAATGTAGGACACATGGCCACCTTGCCAGTGTTAGAAAGGGTTGCCAGTTCAGGATCATCTCAGGCCCTGAGGTTTCAGGACCAAAACCCAAGACCTAGGAACAGCCCCTGGTGAAATGAGGGGATTACTCTTTCTCACTTACTTAAAGGAGATGAGATAAGCAACATTTAATGTAGCCTACTTGCTTCTAGCCAGAAGGTGGACACAGAGCAGAATGGAGGGTGAGCCCTGGTACCACAATAACTGGGAGGGAAGGAGGAAGATATCTAAGTGCAGAGAGAGAGAGAAGGAGAGAATGAACATACTGTATTTTCCTGTTTGGAAATTGAGGGGGCATTCACACTAGAGAAATAATCCAGGTTGAAACTGGATTATTTGTATGGCTCCTTCCTATGGAATCCTGGGATTTATAGTTTGGTGAGGCACCAGCACTCTTTGTCAGAGAAGGCTAAAGACCTTGTAAAATGACAAATCCCTGGATTCCATAGGAAGGAGCCATGTGGATTCCATGTTGTGAAGTCTTACCTAAAGGGGCTGTTCCCAGATCAAGATTAAACTAGGGGATTATTCCTTCTCACTTAGTTAGGGAAATGGGATAAGGGACGTTTAATCTAATTTACTTGCTGACAGAAGGTGGATATAGCGCAGAGCAGACGGTGAGCCCGGGTGCAACAACAACTGGGAGACAAGGAGGAATCTAAGTAAATACATAGTCCTCCTGAAGAATCTCTGCAAATTGCAGCAACAAATTAAATAATCCTTGCCAATTGTACCACATTGCTGCTCTACTTGGTGAGCTGGAGATTTGCACCCAGCCCTTTCCTCTTGCCTACAGGCGAGTCTACCAAAACTAAAAAAAAAAACCAATCCATCCTCATCTCTCAACTGGAGATGACCAGTGAAAATGAGAGACTCAGGGCCAGGCCCTGAGACTAGCGACCTTAATGGTAGAGCATGTGCTTTGCATTCAGAAGGTCTCAGGACCATTAATTCCCCCCGCCCCCCATTTCTTCAGAAAGCCAGGAGACAAGTTGCCGGATAAACCTCTTAATGGAGGTCATGTCCTCCGCTGTCTGGTGCAACAGTTATGGAGGTGAGTTTCCCAGCTGCAAGATATGCTTATCTGTCCATGGAACAAGTGAGGATGGGACCATGGCTCAGTGGTAGAACATCTGTTTTGTATGCAGAAGGTCTAAGGTTCAGTCTTCAGTATCTCCATTAATAGGATCATGTAGCAAATGATGGGGGGGGGGTAAAGGTTCATCATTCTGCCTATTTCTTGGTGTTCTTTTAAATGGAGACACTAGGAAATGAATGATCCTGCAAAGCATGTGATTCACCACTGGTAATGTTGCCATATGTTCTTATTTACAGAGGACAGTTCTCTGTTTGAAAGGCCAGAGGACCCTGCAGACCTCCTGCCAATCAGTGCTGGACTATGGGGACAAATAAACTGACCTGTCTCAAAGCTTGGGAAAGTTCATTTTGTGGACTAACTCTCCCAGAATCTGCTAGCCAGCAGCAGGAGCAAGGGGAAGCAGACAGTGAATTTTCCAAGTAAATTTCCATGTTCTGGAATCTGGATACATTGCATAGGAAGGTACTTTGAAATGATGCCTTCCTTCTTCTAGTCTTATTTCTTGAGAGGAGAGCAAGCTACATTTTCGCTCCCTGCTAGAATTATGTCCCGTGAGTTATCCCAGGCTGGGATAGGAAAGTGGTTCTCTTGCCAGGTTCTTCCTGGGTTCAGTCCATGTCCAAATCCAGTGCTATAAACCTGATGCTGTTTTCCAAGTGCTACATTACATCCTTTCTTTTTTTGGCACGCTTTTTTTCCTGGCACATGTGAGAGATGGCAAAGCAACAAACAGCACCCGTGAACATCTGGAGAAGGAGCTGCTTCAGAATCCAACATATTCATCCAAGAGCTGTGGTTTTCTAGAGCATCTGCTATTTCCATGTGTGTGACTAGCAGAGATTAGAACTTCCTTAATTTACAAGAAGCCACACAACCTTAATTTCATCCCCTTTTAACACGGGCAAATTTGAAAATCTTGGGGTTTTTTTTGGGGGGGGGGATTTAGTATGCTTCTGAGCTATAGGTAAAGAAAAATTTCCATACCAGTTTGAATTCTGGCAAGACTGCAGCTTTAGGATTTGTTTTTTAAATACTTTTAAACTTTTTGCATTTTGCTCTTGAAATTCATTGTTTCAAACAAAATCCAAACTCTTCACCAAATAATCAAAATCTTCACTAAAAATCAAACTCTTCACTAAGAGTCACCAGCTACACATGTTTTTTGTGGTTTTTTTCCGGGTTGTGAGGCTGTGTTCTAGAAGAGTATATTCCTGACGTTTCGCCTGCATCTGTGGCTGGCATCTTCAGAGAATGGTGGCGTGTGGATGTGGGGGGGTTTATATACTGTGAGTCCCTGTTGAAGAGGATTAGCATGTAAATTTGTGTATTCAGTTCTTGTTGAACACAGTTCAAGATCTTTTACAAATTCTATCTCCAAAACCCCTAAATCTAGAAGAGACTATGCAATTGGTATCAGAGGATATAATCTTGGAAGCAAATTTGAGATAGGAGAACAGTCTTGAGGATTTTCCTCAAACTCATTTTGGGAATGCTGTGAACATTGGGTGGGGGTGGGGGCTTTACCTCTTCCCTACGTCAACCCAGCTGCTCCCTTAACATCAAGATTTAGGGTGCAGATGTATTTATATATGTCACTCTGTCTAAGGCATTATTATTGTTATTGTTATTATTAATTGGCTGGAATCCTGTTGGGCAGTTACAAACGTATAACCTAGAGTTACACACTCATTACAGTTTTGTATTCATAATCTCTACATAGTCCTTAGTTAACTTTAGGGGCTACATAGCGACCATGAAAGTCCCCCAATCCCCTACCAGAAAACAGCTGCTGTGAACAATAGGGTTCTGTTCCCCTATCATTTGACAAGCAGCTGGTAGACTTTCCCACTCCCATCAATCGCAATGGTGTAAGTGAGGATTGGTGGGGTCAGGAGAGGATTCACGGCATGGCACTGGAACTATGGGATTTACTCATGCATTCACATGAATCCTATGGGATTTACAATGCAACAGGATTCTGGCCAACAGTATTATTATGTAGAACAGGAGAGAGGAGCTCCTGGTTTCCAGGCCTGAGGCCTCCCCTGGCCATCAAGTGTTAGGCTCCTGCCTGCCATAAGATCGTAATTGATTCCTCCATTGTTCTAAGCCGCTCCCTCCCTGATGCCTGCCCCCTTGTAGGCAAAGAAGAGTAGGTCCCTTTCTTTCCTTCTTCCTCTGCCATTCTCAAAAATGCCATCCAGCATTTTTACCAGCATCCCTAGGATAGCAAAGGTCATGGATGCATCCCAGGTATGGTCTACCCCATGGAAGGCAACCCTGGCTGCCCCCACCAAGATGTTTTAGGGCCCAGAGTGGCTTTTTTTTTTTTTTTGAAAGCCAGAAGTGAGTGAAAGTCACTTGGAGTTTGGAAAAAAGTCCTCTGACCTAAGATACTGGGGGTGGAGGGAGAAAACATGGCAAAATTATCCTCCATGACTCCTAGAGGATCACAGAATCATAGAATCTTAGGAGATTATCAGAAGGGAACAAAAGTGTTCCCATCCCACAATCTCCTCTCCCACCCCTCTCCCGTCCCTGTCAAGGAAAAATAACTAAAAGTTTCAGACATACCTTTTTCACATCTTCATGGCTGCCCAGGAGTGAACGGAGCTCTAAAGGAGCTCCTTTCACTTCCTGGATTGAAATCCCGGTTGTTCTCGTGAGAAGACAAGAGTGCGGGAAATTCAAAAATAAAAAGCAAAATATATGTCAAAAAGTTAAACTAAGGATAAAAACACACTTAAAACTTTACAAGTAACCCAGGGAGGGTGCAAAAAAGTGTGTCACTTACCTGGATGCCCCAATCTCACCAGGAAGTGTTCTGGCATGGACCTCCCATTGACGTGGGGATCGTGCCAGCGAAATTGGCACCTTTTCAGTTGCAGGATATTCTGTGACAGAAACGGAATGGGGATCCATTGACAGCTTAGTACGTCAATAAAAAGCAGCGCCAGCAGAACAGCAGCCGAACAGGAGCATTATGAGTGGGGAACGGCATCTTATGAAAGGGAAGCCCCTTAACGATCTCCTGGTGTCATGATAACGCCATATTTAGAGCGTCTGATAATCTCCTTAGAGTTGGAAGGGGCCACACAGGCTATCTAGTTCAAACCCCTGCCATGCAAGAATACACAGATACGGCACTCCTGAAAGATGTCCATTCAACCTCTGTTTAAAGACCTCCAAAAGTAGGAAGCCTTTTTAAGTTTTAAAAAATAAAATAAATTGGGCATATCAGAGAAACTGAGGCATGTAGCCTCTGAATTTCTGGAAGTTGCTCACTCCTGATTTAAGGCTTATGCCGGTAACATGTTCCAAAACAGATTAAAACAAAATTTACCTCTATTTTTCACTAGTCATATTCAGCGGGTATAGGTATTCCCAGAAAGGTGAGAAGCTAGGGTTCCCAAACCTCAGGACCTGGCCCCTCTTCTCTAGTGCACAGGGAAAGAAGGAGGAACCTCAGGGTGAGGGAGCTGCCTTGAAAAGTATATGTCTGTTTATTTTCCTCATTTGTTATATATGATTTGATGTGAATTGCATACTCTGAGCAACTGTGGTTGATGCTTGATTGTATCACACAATTGCATCACCAGGGTCCACTCTTTGTAACATCAACACGGCTCATCCCATGTGACAACACAAATCCCTAAGTCCTGACCTGGCAACTCAAGTTAGGACATGGACTGACATGATATGTTTGCCTCATGCCCAGATAACTAACACTGACATAGATTGTTGGACAAGGTAAGTGGAAAGGAAAGGAGAAAAGATTGCCACTTATGGATAACAAAAAGAGGTATGAGAGAAAGAGGTGTCAGGTGCAGGCATGACAGTAAACTAGATTGTGGTTTGTTGAATTCTGGCTCATTGTTCTGAAACAATCCCTCCAAGCAAACTATTGTTTGTCAGTCAAGCACAGACGCCAGTTAGGAGCCAAAGTTTATAATTGGCTCATACATGTTGGCTTGTTTGAACCATGGCTTGTCCACAGCTTATTATTCCAACTAGCCATTGTGAAACAGGAAGTAACAAAAGCAATGTTAGAGAAACAGAGAAGGAAAAAGGGAAAATAAATTGTTTTTTTGGTCACATGGGGGATAACTCATGGCCATAGCAATTGTTACTGTTAATTGCCATCAAGTTGATATCAACTTATGGCACCCCTATGAATGAGAGACCTCCTAAAGACCCTGTTTTTAACAGCCTTGTCCAGATCTAGTGAACTCAGAGCTGTGGCTTCCTTTATTGAGTCTATCCACCTATGATGTGGTCTTCCTATTGCATTCTACTCAGTCAAGTGTTATCATCTTTTCTAATGAGACATGTAGTCTTGTGATATTCCAAAGTATGATAGCCCAGTTTATTCATCTTGGCTTCTAGGGAGAGTTCAGGCTTGATTTGCTTTCAGACCCATTTATTTGTCTTTTTGGCAGCCTGCAGTATCCACAGAACTCTTCTCCAGCACCACATTTCAAATGAGTTCATTTTCTTCCTATCAGCTTTCTTCACTGCACAATGTTCACAACCATACTTAGAAATTTGAAATGGCAGTAAGATTATGGCTAACATAAAATGTGTGTTAACGTGATACATGAGCATGATTGATTGATATGGATTGATATATTGCTTGGTATAGATAAACACATTTGGAAATAATTGCCATAATTTAAATAGGAGGGCAATCCACCTATCTCACCTTAATGGGAAAGACTGTGACCAGGCAACATGTGCCCCCACTCCATCTGCCACATCAAGTCCTTCTTACAGTTCTTTATCTCAAGCCCAAAACTTGGAGTGGCAACTTGTGGCCCTCAAAATGTAGTAGGGCTGCAACTCACAGCTTCCCTCACCATGACTAAGTTGGCTAAGGACCATGAGGACTGTTGTACAACTACATGAAGGGCTTGATGGCAGTATGTGCAAAAGGGATCTAGGAGTCTTATTGGCCAACAAGCAGAACATGAGTCAGCAGTGTGATGCAGCAGCTTAAAAAACCAATGCGATTCTAGGGTCCTTCAATAGGAGTATAGTGTCTAGACTGAGGGAAGTAATAGTGCAACTCTATTCTGCTTTGGTCAGGCCTCACCTGGAATACTGTGTCCAGTTCTGGGCACCACAATTCAAGAAGGATATTGAGAAGCTTGAATGTGTCCAGAGGAGGGTGACCAAAATGGTGGGAGGTCTGGAAGCCATGCCCAATGAGGAGCAGCTTAGGGAGCTGGATTTGTTTAGTCTGGAGAAGAGAGGGTTAAGAGGTGACATGATAGCCATGTTTAAATATTTGAAGGGATGTCATATTGAGAATGGAGCAGGCTTGTTTTCTGCAGCTCCAGAGACTAGGACACGGAGCAATGGACTCAAACCGCAGGAAAAGAGATTCCACCTAAACATGAGGAAGAATTTCCTGATGGTAAGAGCTGTTCGACAGTGGAATGTGCTGCCTTGGAGTGTGATGGAATCTCCTTCTTTGGAAGTTTTTAAACAGAGGCTGGATGGCCATCTGTCAGGCGTGCATTGATTGTGTATTCTTGCATGGCAGGGGGTTGGACTAGATGGCCCTTGTGGTCTCTTCCAACTCTTTGATTCTATGATTCTACCATTGCCCGCTCCTAATTTAGAGGACAGCTTCAAATTCAGGGCTATTCTTCAACATCCTTCAGGTAGAGGAGTGTCTTCTGTAATGCAGGCCACACTAGGAGAGAAAGCTGTGGGGAGGGTAAGGAGGAGTCTAGTTCAGACTCACGGCTGCATCTTTTTTTTAAAAAAAAATCTGTTTCTTTTCTTTTCTTTTCTTTTTTAAACAGAGAAATTAAAACAACGTGTCCCTGTGTGAGGAAAGGAAACCGCACAGCTTAACTTGCACCTGCCTTCACTCCGCTATTGCAATGGATACCTCGAAGACCTTCACCATGATTCAGACATCTCACCCACAAGGCAGCTGTCCGGAGGCAGGAAAGCAGGAGAGGGGATCCTTTTCCAAAGCCCTGAGCAAGTTTGAGTCAGACAGAAGCCCCTCGGCTGGAGGAGCTGTGAAGAAAGAAGGACGAGAAAGGAATTTCCTGTCTCTTCCATGGGGGCTACAGACTAGATCTCAGCCGGTGCTGCCTGGCTCATAGAGGAAAATGGCTAATATTTCTCAAGAGAGTGTTACCTTCCCCCCTCTCCAGCCCCTCCCCTCTCCTTTACACATGGCAAGAAATTATTCCCATTATGATTTAGTAGTTGAGGTAATATCATATTAAAGAAGGGCCAGACGGAGGAAGAAGTGAAAGGAAGACTCTGGGGAGGGAGAGGTGTTCTCCTTTTGCAGTATAGTATTTTTAGGAGTTGTTGAACATTCCATCGCTTGCAGAGATGGGTGCAAAGTTCCACCAACACCCCCCAAAGGTATCAGATTCAAAAGAGGGGGCATTGCTAGGTCTCAGATGAGCTCATGCTGCTGAAAGCAGGCCTCTCATAGGCAGTGCGTGGTGGCACCTGGTGCTAAAGCAAGCGGGTGTTCTGTTTCCTTAGGAAATGGGGCAGCCTACTCACACATGGCACATGTGGGCAGGTTGATGGTCTTGCGCACAGGTGCACTGATTTGGTACAACATCCACTTCCCCGTCACAGGGGAAACTGGGGGAGAGGAGACAGGCAGCCACATAGCCATAATAAAGTCCATGTCTGGCACAAAGGAAGCCCCAGGTTTAACCCACAGTATTTCTGGCTGGAGAATGACCTGTGGAGAGATCTACTGGGGCTTAATCCCAGGGAGCGGATATAGGACGGCAACATAGTTTGGTCTGCTCTGGATAGGGTCCATTGTTCAATGAAACTGTAAAACCGCTAGAGATTACCTGCAGTGATGGGGGTGTCATCGGTAGGCTAATAGGATCACAATGGCTCATGGTGTCAGGTTAGGCCAGAACGTTTAAAAAAACTCATTTTTTGGACTACAATTCACAGACTCCTTGGGATGTGTAGTATGGTTAGGTACTTAGAATCTGCTTGATGGAGTCCTGTATTTCCATTATGTACTATGAAGCACCACAACTCCATTTACTAGTAAGCAGCCACTGGGATCCTGGGATCGACGGGGCTCTATTCTTCTGTTGATCGAGAAGCAGCTGCCTGACATACCTACCCCTCCTGTGAGTGATCTCCAGCGCAACCCTGTCACAATTCCTCTTCACACCGGAGATCACTCGCACAAGGAGGAGTGGGAAGATCAGGCAGCTGCTTCTCATTCGACAGGAGAATGGACTCCCATCGATCCCAGCAGCTGCTTACTGGTAAGTGGAGTTTGGGGAAACAGACCCCTAAACTATGGGCTACGTAAGGATTATAGATATGTAGCAGTGACAAATGTGTAACTGTAGGTTACGTATTTATAACAGCCCAACAGAATTCCAGTCTCTGCTAGAAGCCCCAATCTAGCCCATTGAGCTACGATTTCCTGAGTGTTTGTCTACATTGCAGAATTAAACTGATTTAATCCTCAATTCCAGTCTGAAGCCAATCCTCGGCTGCCACACAGCCCAAAAACTGGGTTTTCCCCTCAAATGCAGAGCAAACCACGAATCTTACAGTTCCAGGGTTTCCTACAGAAACCCCAGTGAAAATTCACATTGTCTCAAAACACCATATGTCAACTGTGCCATGAATACAGGGTGAGTATGGATTATATTGCACTTGTAGAAAAGCTGTCACACTCTCTCAGCCTCCAAGAAAATCAAGGGCACTCCCCCAGTGAACAAAGAAAACCCCATGGTACATTCTCCTTAGAGTTGGCATAATGACTTGAAGTCACACAACAACAACAACAACAATGGAGGGAAAGAAGTGGACCAGTGTCATGAAAGATGAAACAGATGATAGATGAGGCTTGAGAGGTCTTTGAACTGGACATCCTTTCTCAATTGTAGAGATGGGGCTTCCGCTTTTCCAAGTGAAGAACTAATATTTGCCCTGGACTTTGAGCCTTGCATACTTGGGAGCAGATCAGTTCTCTCTAGAAATATGCCGGCACCTGTTGCACATTAACCCTTGCCCTCCTTAACTAAACATTAGCCTTTGACAGTCATAGGATAAGACAGATTCATATCGGAGGGGAAGGGAGGGGAGAGTGGAGAGTTTAAACTTCCCAATGACATCAGCAAGAGAGACTCCAGTTGCTAAAATGAACTCTTGCCACAAGTTGAAGTTGTCAGATTTGGTTCAAAAGGCATTGTCCGTTCCTGTGCTCAGCCATTTCCCGTAAACCTAGAGGGAGGTGGTGTGTTCTAGCTAGATATGGAGAAGAATGTTGTTTGATTTGTATTTTATGTGAACTTAACTAATTTGCACTCCTCAAACTTATATACAACCAAACCCAGTACATAGAATCATAGAATTGTAGAGTTGGAAGAGACCACAAGGGCCACCCAGTCCAACCCCCTGCCACGCAGGAGATCATGATCAAAGCATCCCTGATAGATGGCCATCCAGCCTCTGCTTAAAGACCTCCAAGGAAGGAGACCCCACCATGCTCCGAGGGAGTCTGTTCCACTGCCGAACAGCTCTTACTGTCAGAAAGTTCCTCCTAATGTTGAGGTGGAATCTCTGTTCCTGGAGCTTGCATCCATTGATCCGTGTTCTAGTCTCTGGAGCAGCAGAAAACAAGCTTTCTCCATCCTCAATGTGACACCCCTTCAAATAGTTAAACAGGGCTATCATATTGCCTCTTAACCATCTTTTTTCCAGGCTAAACCTACCCAGCTCCCTAAGTCTTTCCTCATAAGGCATGGTTTCCAGACCTTTCACCATTTTATTCGCCCTCCTCTGGACACGCTCCAATTTGTCAATATCCTTTTTGAGACATGTTCAAGCCATTCATAACTGAGATCCAAAGCATCATCCTGCTATCTACCCAGATAACCCATGCCCCATATCTGTAATAATTGGCAATATTTAATAATTTAGCCAAATGTGGTCTTCCACAAAGTGTGGCCAGTAAACTGGGGACTCCCCCCAAAAAAACAGGAATCCCAAAAGACCAGTGCTGAGATTCAGTCAGGTATGCACTAAGGAGAGGCCAGCCCAAATTCCAAACAAAGATAATTTGCAAGGCAACTTCTTGCCTAAACATCTGGCTAATCCCATCAGCCTAAACTGAGATACTCAAGTTTGTAAAGAGTTCTCATACCTCTACCTTCGCCCAAACAAAGAAGGTTGCTTCTTCTATTCAGTTACAAAGTATCTGCACATTAAGGGCCGTTAGCATATCCAGAGTGTCCATTGTTTTACCTTGAAAACTTCCGAGAAGCATTGTCTTTCACTCTAAGGACTTTATCAGATGAGCCCCTAAAAAGCGTTCTTTTGCTGGCATAAAAAAGTCAATTACCTGTCAAAGCCTTCCCCAGCAATGAAAGAGGAAGTGACCGGAGCTTTGTTCACTTCCTCATTCAAAATCCCACATATTCTCACAAGAATACATAGTGCAAGAAATTTTTTAAAAAATAACACTAAAAAAGTGACACCAAGCTCCTAAACACACTAAAAAACTTCCAGGTAACCCAGGGAGGGTCATAAAAAGTGTGTCACTTACATGGCTGTCACGATCTCACCTGGAAGTGTTTGCACTGGACTGGCCGTTGATGCTGCATTGACATGAGTACAATGGCGTAAGGTTTCACACACCGGCAATGCCAGCATAAAAGTACCACAGGGATCTATTGATGGCTTCAGCTGTCAATAAAAAAAGTACAGGTTTTGGTGGGAACATAACCACAAAAGGGAGACGTTGTCTGGTATGTGCACCTTTCGCAGTTATGTGGCATTGTTATGATGCTGTATTTTATGCAGCTGATAAAGTCCTGTAGCTTATCCCCTGAAGGAAAGTATTGGGTATAAAACCCCCTTCAAAACCCCACTGAAGTGTGCACAGTTTCCCTGCTTCTGGACTCCTGGTCAGACTGTGTCACTGTTCCGGCTTTGGGACCCCCACTCTGCAGGTTTCCTCCGTAACCTCAACTCCTCTGATTGGTATAGTATCACCGAAAACTAACCTCCCTTCTATATTCCTCCATCCCAATACTTCCTACTTTATCCACTAGCCTTGTGTGAATGCCAGAAGCCTGAGTGTCTGTGTGAATGTTATTATTGTTTTCTCAAATAAAGACCAAATAATTGTACAGTACTATCTAGTTTAATATCTCCTCCTTATTACTGGTATACATAGGTCATTGCTCCCTCTTGCATAGCCAAGCTGAGTATATTAATTCCCCAAATTAATGTTGATATTTGGAGGGTCCTTGAGACCGCCAAGTATTTAGGGTTAGAACCCTACCACTGTTCAGTTATAGGTGACTTCAGCATGGAATTATAGCTATTCTTCTTGGAAGGACTTTCCCAAGCTGTGCCCAGGGCAATTGCACTCCATAATCTACACTTTTCTGAACATTGTTAACATATTTGTCAATTAAAAAAAATACAAAAATGCATGTAGTACAGGTGTGGGGAAAGTGCAACCCATGGACCATATGCGACACCCAGCAGTGGTGTGATTGTCAATGGAAAAAAGCACCCAAACTGCATATATTAGGGAAAATTACACACAAAATGTGCATATCAGCGGGGAAACTGTAGGGGTTTGAAAAAAAACACACCTCTGTACAAAAATACACAGGAAAAATGCACATGGAAACACATACACATTTTTGTGCAGGCCTATTGAGAACAACATTTGCAAACTGATACAGAGACAGAATGGAATCAATTTAAAGGTGGAAATCTGAGAAACTTAGTGCAAGCAAACTTGATGGCTTTGTTTGTCCAACAGAAGTAAAAGAGCTGGGTTTAGGCCTCTAAAACCAGAGTGGATGCCCAGACTCTCTCACATACAAATTTGGAAGTATTATTGGGAAAAATGAAAGCATTAGCTTTGGTGTTACTTTATTTAAAAAAGAATTGTTGTTTTATTGTTGTTATCTGCAACCAAGTTGACTTTGATTTATGGCAAATTTATGAATGAGAGGCTGCCAAGAGCCCCATGCCTAATCCACCGTACACAAATAATCCAGTTTGAAATGGGATTATTTGCCATAGCTCCTTCCCATTGAATCCTGGGATTTGTAGTTTTACAAGGTCTTTAGCCGTTTTTTGCCAAAGAGTGCTGGTGCCTCACCAGACTACAAATCCCAGGATTCCATAGGCTGATGCACAGGGCCCCAGAGATGGATGCCTTCAGCATGTCATTACAGTGGACCTTCAATACCCACTGGGGTTTGGTTCCAGTACCCACTGTGGATACCAAAATCTATGGATTCTCAAGTCCCATTAAATACAATGGTGTAGTAAAATGGCATCCCTTATATAAAATAATGAACAGCAAGGTTTGCTTTGGATCCCCCCCCCCAAAAAAATATTTTTGAGACATGGTTGGTCAAATCTATGGGTGCAGAACCTGTGGATATGGAGGGCCAAGTATATAATCCCCTCTTCTTAAAAGAAAGTTTCAATACTCTGTTTCTAACACTATTGGAGTTGAGAGAGGAGGGGTGTATTTTGATTCTAACACAAAGGCATGCAAAGAGGAAAGATACATGCAGTGTATTTGTTTTCCGTCTATCCTCTCGTACTGCCTATCATTTACTGTTTAGGTACAAAATGTTTCAGGGAATGTGTCATAAGAGGGCACTATTATGTGAAACCCATGCTAGATGAAAGATTCTGAGGGGAAAGGAATTACATACATCTTAATAACACTTAACCAAGAAGTCTAACTGCAGCTTAAGAAATGAGGATAGGACAAACTGTCACTGAGAAATTGGATGCAGCTCACAACAATTAGATAAGACAGTAACACAGCCCTATTTCTAATTCAAAGCTCATTCCAGCTTGGGTTCATATCAGATTGCATGCTCCCCCACTCCCTGCACAGAAATTCATGTCGATTCCCATGCATATTTTTCAGAATGGAGACTTTTTTGTACATTTTTAAAATGTTTGGCCGGTATCATGTTTGGAAGTTAACAACATTGTGACCTGACTTAGAAGTGTGAAGTTAAGAACTGCACCACTGTGCAATGGTTGTATTGTCAGGTCAGAGAATGTGGTCATGGCTGTGCCATCGGGACCATTGTGCAATTGGAGTGAGCAGCATGGCAGTTGCCCAAGGGACATCTTGCGCAATGTCCCATTGCACATTGTCGCAGGTCTCTAACATGGTTATGTATCATATCAGCAATTTAGCTCTGTCATTGTAAAATTATGCATTGCACTTTGTGATGCAAGTTCTCAGTATTTTCTCCCACTGACTAGTATTTTTTTTTGCACATTGTTTCAAATAGAGGCATTTTATCAAATGGAAGTTGAGCCTAGCTTCTCACTAAAAGCCAAAATGACTACACTGAGGCTATTGTACTCCGGACATATGCATATGAGATGATATGACTCACTGGAAAAGACAGCAGTGCTTGGTAAAGTGTGAGGCAGTAGGAAAAGAGGATGACTGCAGATGGATTGACACAAGTGTTGTCTAGACGGTGAAAAAACTCTTCATAGAATTTGAGGAGAATATCTTTTGTCCCAATGAGATCCCACAGTGATTCCTCGTTTTCAGAAGGGTGGGGGCAATAACTCCCAAAACTGTGCTGGAAAAGTCTTTGTGACATTTCATAGAATCATAGAATTGCAAAGTTGGAAGAGACCACGAGGGCCATCCAGTCCAACCCTCTGCCATGCAGGAAATCACAATCAAAGCATCCCCAACAGATGGCCATCCAGCCTCTGTTTAAAGACCTCCAAAGAAGGAAACCCCACCACGCTCCGAGGGAGTGCGTTCCACTGCCGAACAGCTCTTACTGTCAAAAAGTTCCTCCTAATGTTGAGGTGGAATCTCTGTTCCTGGAGCTTGCATCCATTGCTCCGTGTTCCAATCTCTGGAGCAGCAGAAAACAAGCTTGCTCCATCCTCAACATGACACCCCTTCAAATACTTAAACAGGGCTATCATATCTCCTCTTAACCGTCTTTTTTCCAGGCTAAACATACCCAGTATGACATCCCTTGCAATATTTAAACATGGCTAAACATGTCATACTGAGGAAATGTTACCCAAACAAAGGAAAACTATCTGATTTGATACACATCTTGTTAGCATACTTTGGCATAAGAGACACAAAAACTCTGTAACAAATCCAGACAACAACCTTCTTCCTTTTTTGTTCAGGTAACATTTTAATAGGATTTAACTGAATCCATGTTCATTACTGCTCCCTTTTTCAAAGAAAGGTAACTCACTGGCACTGCTCGTTACTTGGAAAATCCCACAGGAGCACCAATGCATTACTAATGTATTATTTTTTGTTATTTTTGTATAAAAATATACTTTTAAAATAAAAACACACTTAAAAAAAATGGCAAAACAATTCCCCTAAAACTACCCTCCAAAAACAATGTTTTAGAAGTGATCAATAAAAATTTCTAGGTACAGCAACAACAAAAATTCATCTACAATAGGATCATTGTTATGCCAATTATCCCCAAAGTAACACACTACAGGTAACACCGTTGCAGGTAATACATTACCTCCAAACTCTGGAACCTAAGAGTATCACCAACAATATCAGTGGTTTATCTTCCAATATGAGATATAATGTCATCTACCAGCAATGCACTACTGAATTCCACCAACAGGCTAGTGACTACACAAAATAGCCGCTAGTCTCTACACAAATAGCCGCTAGTCTCTACACAAAATAATGAACAGACATGCTCTTGGCATCAGAAAAGGCAACATTCAAACCAGTAAGGGAACATTTCAATTGCCCAGGTGACAACTCCTCATCTACTACAAGAAACAGCCATTATTAAACAAAGGACGTTCAAAGGAAGACTGCAGTGTGAAACCTCTGGATTATAATTCATCAGGAGTTTGGTTCTATCAATTGTGGCCTGAATCTGGATAAAGATTTTTTAATCACACTACATATGTCAAGACTCTTCTGTTGTTTTGGTCCATAACATTTAGCTTCTTCCTCATCCCAAACATTCAAGCTGAATCTACCCAGCCTAAATAATGCATCCTAACCTCAATCCCAGTCCTGTTGGAACACACAAAGTTCCCCCCCTTCGGGTATAAACAGTTCTTTTCAATGCCTGAGGGCTTTAAGGTTGTGTTTTTTTAAAAACCTCCTGTTTACTCTGCTGTTTGAGGGGAAAACCAGGTTTTTAAAAAGTGTGGTTTAGGAGATTTTCACATGGGGAAAATATCCCCCGGAGAAATTGGGACAGAAATATATCTGTCCTGGAAGCAGCGCCGCAGTCCGCACGCCCACCTCCCTCTCCCGACACTCCGTCGTCCTCACACTATCCCCCTTCCTCTCTCTTCCGTCATATTTTACCAACGGGAGTTCGTCGTTAATAAAATATGACGGAAGAGAGAAGAAAAAAGACAGCGTAAGGACGACGGAACATCGGGAGAGGGAAGCGGCCATGCAAACCGCAGCGCTGCTTCTGGGACAGAAACATTTCTGTCCTGATTTCTCTGGGGGATATTTTCCCTGTGTGAAAATCTCCTTAATCCCCAAATTGGGACTGATGTGGAATTGGTGTGGGAAAGGTTGGGGCCAGGTTAGTAGGTAGTCACTTAGGTCCCCTGATCGTTTCCGCCATGGAAAAGTAGCTCCTTTGTTTGTATTGGTATCTGGAAAAGGTGGTGTTGCCTATTTTTATGTTTATTTTATTTGGTGTTTGTATACACACATTCACATTTCAGCATTTCACCTCCCTGTTCTCAACCAGTTTCACTTTATAAAAGTGCAGGTGAGCAATCAGAATGAAAAGAAAACAAAGGCTATTTGATCTAAGCAAATATGCAAATAAAGTTGTCCCTTCACATTCGCTGGGGTTTGGTTCCAGGACACCCCGTGAATACCCAAATCCATGAATACTCAAGTCCCATTATAAGCAATGGCATAGCAAAATGGTGTCCCTTATATAAGATGGCAAATTCAAGGTTTGCTTTTTGGATTATTATTTTTTTAAGAATATTTTCAAGCTGTAAATACTTAAATCTGTGAATGCCAAATCCATGAATATGGAGGGACAACTGTACACAAATGCATTGGGGGAATCCAACCTCTCCTCAGCTGCTGCAGGCATGTGACCAGACATAAACTGATACAAGGAAGATGTGCACACAGTAGAACCACCCCCTTGCACCAATGTGGCTATGTAATGGGGGTCCCATGTGGCTTTCAAAACTCATGAATCATAGAATTGTAGAACTGGAAGAGACCACAAGGGCCATCCAGTCCAACCCCCCTGCCATGCAGGAATACACAATCAAAGCATCCCTGACAAATGGCCATCCAGCCTCTGTTTAAAGACCTCCAAGGAAGGAGACCCCACCACGCTCTGAGGGAGTGTGTTCCATTGCCGAAAAGCTCTTACTGTCAAAAAGTTCCTCCTAATGTTGAGGTGGAATCTCTGTTCCTGGAGCTTGCATCCATTGCTCCGTGTTCCAGTCTCTGGAGCAGCAGAAAACAAGCTTGCTCCATCCTCAATGTGATACCCCTTCAAATACTTAAACAGGGCTATCATATTGCCCCTTAACTGTCTTTTTTCCAGGCTAAACCTACCCAGCTCCCTAAGTCTTTCCTCATAAGACATGGTTTCCAGACCTTTCACCATTTTAGTCGCCTTTCTCTGGACACACTCCATTTTGTCAATATCCTTTTTGAATTATGGTGCCCAGCTCTCATTTCAGTTTGGATTAAAACAGGTGTGTGTGGCAGTAAAGAGGTCAAACGGATACTTCGCAGTGGAGCTGGGATACAGCATTCAGGTAGAGTCTGTCAGGACTATAATCTCTGAAACACTAAGCAGGCTTCTGAGTGGATCAGCACTTCCTTGCTGCCAAAGATTAAAGTGTTAACGCTTATCATTTTAAGGATGAAGGCAATATCAATAGAAGGGTTTTTTTTTAAAAAAAAAATATCCCTTTGATTTAATCTACAGTACTTGTAGTTACTTTGCCACCATTCAAAGAGCCAGACAACCAATTTCATGTGCTCCAATGTAGCTCTGAGTTTGCACTCCCCTCCCCCACCATGCAAACCACTTTGGTTTATCTATTCAAGATACTTTTAAGCTACCTTGCATCTATAGTTAGAGAAATGAATAAACAGAAGTGTGAAACGGGAAAAAAGGGTTACTCAGAAAGCTAAATCAGGTGCAAGAGACTCAGCCTAGTAAGTCAAAAGAATGGCTGATTAAATGATAAAACCAGTTTTGCATTCCATAATGCTTCAGGTCATAGTGCTCAGGAAAAGAAAACAGAGACAACCACATTCCTCTGATAAGTGCTCTTAAATGTTAAGTGTGTTTCCATATCTGTTAGTCATATTCATATTTAAAATACGCAGAAATGCGCATTACCGCCTGTTTAGACAACCAATTTGAATTGCAGCACATTCCTGGATAAGAGCGGAAATGGAAACCTGATTGTTGGATGTGCATGGAGGGCGGGCTTGCAGGCTACGAAGTGGCCAGAAGTGCCATTTTGGAGTTTTGCGGTATTGATCATGTGCTTTATTAATGCGCTGTGGTAACCAAACAGCATTTTTAAACAGAAGGTTGCACATGCGCACCTTAGATTTACAGTAAAAAATATTAATAATACTGTGCAGTGGCAGCAACCTGTAGAAAATAATAATGCAAGTAATTCACTCCCGGCCACCATCTTGATTTGCAGGCATGGCTGTGTGTGAACTTCAAATATGGATAGCTTTACATACCAGTGATTTTGCCAAAAAATAAATTTAGAGACAAATGAATGTTGCTGCAAATTTGCATTAATGCGCAGCAATCCACATTATATCTTCTTGTTTAGATAAGTCCATATTCAAGGAAGCCACGGCCTTGAGTTTGCAAGAGCTGAGCGGTTTGTTAATAACAGGGTTGCTTGGGGGATTTTCATACATAGGATTACCGTACCATAAACTGAAGCCAACTTGATGGCAGATAACAACAATAACGAATTTTATGCACACATACCCCAAACACATGCATTTATTAAATGCCTTCTGTTGTTGCAGCACAGATCTCAATGCAAGCTCATAAATGTATAGATTTCTAACCACAAACTGTCTTCAGGGACCATTTCACAATTTGCAGTTGTAATATGATTCCGCTTTAACTGCCATGGTTCCACTCTATGGAATTCTGGGATATGCAGTTTAGCAAAGTGGTGTATATTGAGAATCAGCCAGAAAGCTCTAGCCTCACCAAACTCCAAACCCCAGTCTCAGTGATGGCACGGGACACGCGGAGAGGCTGAACCACACCAGGTGACACCGTCAGGGGGAGGGGTGACACCAGACTTAATGACACCACAGATGTGGCCATGGCAGCTAAAATGGAATACTGTATAGAGCTGTAACTGTAGTGTGGAAGGGACACAAGGTTGGGGGGTGCAAGTTATGTAAGTTCATGGCTGAAATCCTAGGACCTTTCACACTATACCATTATAGTGCTATATGCCAATTTAACTGCCATGGCAACACTCTGGGGCAGTCCAGATGGTGAAATAAATCATCTTAGAATCCAGGGAGAATCCCTTGTGTCCAAATGGGATCCCTCAGCAGTCTGTCATTTTCGGAGATAGGGGGACCAAAATTTGGGAAAATTATGCATGAAAAGCTTTTGTGGCTTTTCCTGAAGTTTTTTAAAAACCCTGACAGAAATGCGCACCCCCACCCATTGGGAAAAGCAATCACATCAAACTGCATTCCCAGATAAGAGCGCCACAGGAAGTACATGACAACAGAGGTGGTCAATCACACATGCGCAAAGCTGATTGGCAGATTTTTAAAAATAGCATGAAACACACACCCTGTTGGGACAGTAAACACAGTGCAGTAATTTACCCTTTGACTCCATCTTGATTCACTTCCCACTCTGTTTAGACATGAAAAAGATGGGTCACCTCGATTAACTTGAGCTCTGCTGCGCATTTGCAATTATGCGCTTCGATCGGGAGTATAATCCCTCTTGTAGACTAGCCCTCTGTGTGATCCTGGGGTTTATAGCTAGTTTGTCAAGGCACTAGAGTTCTCTAGCTCAGAATTCTAAGTATGTTTCCATAAATTGCAAGTCCCAGGATTGTATCACCCAGAACCATGGCTGTTAAAGTGGAATCATAGTACAGTACTAGAATTGTGTAATGTGAAAAGGCCCACATCTGTGACATATCTCTGCTGGAGAGAGGCAGAAGAAAAATGACAACTCCATTCCTCTGCCTCTCTCATGTGTGAAATGAGGGTGGACCAGAGACAGTCCCAGTTCTCATTTGCTTCCTGTCTCACCCTTCTCCTTCACAGCCATGGAGCTGTGCCCAACTAGGATCTCATCTGATATAGACTTGTAGACCCAACCAATATGAAACTTATCCCTAGCAGGAAGATATGTAGTTGTCATTAATGTTTGGCACAGAAATAGGATAACAAATACCTGTGTTCCTATCTTTGGGCCCGTTTAAACGGTAAAAAAAAAAAAATACATACGCCATTTGGAAGATCGCTCTTCCATACACACAGCCATTCAGATTCATACGTGTCATTCAGAAGGGGGGCTAGCGAATCCCCCGT
The DNA here is from genome assembly GCA_030847615.1 of Gambelia wislizenii. Lineage (NCBI taxonomy): Eukaryota > Metazoa > Chordata > Lepidosauria > Squamata > Crotaphytidae > Gambelia > Gambelia wislizenii. The sequence continues at coordinate 29,268,053 of JAUMIR010000006.1, read as the reverse complement.
AAACTACGTGGATTTGGCGTTCAGAAGGAGTAGCAGATTTCGGCATAAAATCCGTACAGCCGTTCGAATGGCTGATGGTCTGTACGCCCCGTTCACACACATATGAACAGGCAATGTAATCTGATTGGTTGGCTGAGTAGAGGGGGCAGGGCTAGCAAGGAGGGGAATTGGGAGTGGCCGCCATGTTGGATTCCCGGCTAAGTGAGAGTCCGGTAAGTCCATGAATTTTATATATTTATTTTTATTTTACATTGTAAATAGGGAAAACCGAATGTCCACAAAGCAGGCACCTTTTTAAACTAAAAAAAAAAAAAAAAAGCAGCGGGAGATTTAAAACTGCCGCTTGGCTTGCTCGCTCCAGCCAGCTGGGGAAGGAGGCTCATATGGAGTTTAGGGGGAGTAAAAAATCGTGTAGGTGGATTGTATGCATACGAACAACTGCCTATTCGTATTTTTTAACCCCCCCCCAAATGGATTTTTTTTTAATCGTATAGACGGATCCTTCATCTCTACCAAAACTTTGCAGGGTAAGCAGATCTATTTTGCTGACCGAGACTATATAGATCAAGTGTTTTCAACACCAACTCACTGAATGCTGCTCTAATGGACAATCCAGAAGACAGCACAGAAAAGTGAGCAAGTAAGGAAAACCATTGGATCATGCTTCTCCTGTGGCCTTGTGTCCTGGGATGGATACAGGGCTGAAATCATCCTTTTTCCAAAATAAGAGGTGGCATTTCATCTCCACTTCTTTGAATTGCTTGCCAGGTGGATCATGCAAAGCCTCTGAACCTCAGGATGTCAAACCACCATTTAACCATTATTTTTTTTTAAAAAAAAAGAGTGGGTTTGAGGTTGCATTGCAAAAACATTGCCTAATTTCCTTTTCCCCCTCCCCCCCCACATTCCCTCCCCTTCTGGAACAGCTTTGAGTACCAGACTCAGATCCACCCTTGCTCAAAAGAAGTATTGTCTGCCTGGACGTATTCTGGCATCCATTACTGTTCGGGGAAAGGAAACCGAGAGGAAGGAGTAATTTAATGTTGTGTCATATGATTGTAGTTCATCCAGACATATTACACTTGGTGTGCAGGGACTCATTTTCCTCAGTCCCAGAGGGGCCACAAATTTAGCTGGATAGAGAGCAGCCACATTGGCTGAGGGGAACTGAAGGATGTGCGGCTTCTGGAACATTCTGTCATGCTTACTGCATTTTTGTTTTGGTTTTTTTTCAAGGGCTGGGGAAAGAGACACTGCTTTCCTCCTCCACACAATAAATCCAGTGAGAGGGGGCAAAGAAAATATCAGAAGCTTTGAGTCAAGGGAACCCTTTACTTTTGTGAAGCTGGGTTACTCTCATGAAGGGCTTTGCCTCATCCTCTGTCAAGGGAAACAGGGATGGGTCTGTGCGAGGTACAGAAATCAGCAGGTGGTTTAAACAAACCTTGCCACAGATGTGTCATAGGTTTTGAAAGGCAAGGGAGAGGAAATAGAACCCATTGCCTTCCATTTCTTACTGGCCCGGCTCCCTGATGAAATGCCGTCAGATCCACTTAAGTAATGCCTCCTGGAAAAGGAAGCACTGTGTTTTTATTGGACACCTTTATTAGGCAGAATTGGCGAGAAATACGCCCGCCGGCAGGTATCCATTCCGGAGGCCTTTCACCAAGCTGTAATCTTAAAAGCACACAGGCTGGTCTTTAAATTAGACCCACAGACGTATCAGCAGCGGGAGCTGAGGGGGTGTGGAGATGACACAGTACTGTTTCTTTAGGTCTGCTGAACTACAGCTGCTTCAGATTTGGGGTTGGATATCACTGACAAAGGCTGCATTTTGTTTCTATTCTATATTTTCCCCAGAACTAAGACCTGAGGTGATTCACAGCATGAGACAATACAGGTACAAACAGAACACAACAGCCAAGATCCTGCTTCTGGGAGATGTATATGTATCATGGAGCTGCATCTCCCAATGCTACCTCCCCCAAACCCCACCTGGTAAGCAGCACAGCCCTCCCAAAATGGCCATTTCCATGTTGTCAGAGAGCAGGGTGGTCAGCAGTGATGCCCCCAGCTATTTTCCATACCAATATACTGTTGCTGGGACCACCTATTTGCCTCGTTCCTAGTTACTGTGACAATTGCAGCTAAACTCAGAGGGAAAAGCCTCAAGGGGATGGTAGAAAACATTATTGTTCCTGCTAATCATATGCCTTGTGTCCTGGGCCCAGTGCTATTCAACATCTTTATCAATGACTTGGATGAAGGAATTAGGGGCATACTTACCAAATTTGCAGATGACACCAAATTAGGAGGAGTAGCTAATACCCTGGAGGACAGGATAAAAATTCAAGATGACCTGGATAAACTGGAGAGCTGGGCCAAAACTAACAAAATGAAATTCAATACGGAGAAATGTAAGGTACTACACTTAGGGCGAAAAAATGAAATGCATCAATATAGGATGGGGGAGACCTGGCTGAATGAGACTACGTGCGAAAGGGATCTAGGAGTCCTAGTAGACCACAAGTTGAACATGAGTCAACAGTGTGATGCAGCAGCTAAAAAGGCCAATGCGATTTTGGGCTGCATCAATAGAAGTATAGTGTCCAGATCAAGGGAAGTAATAGTGCCGCTCTATTCTGCCTTGGTCAGACCTCACCTAGAATACTGTGTCCAGTTCTGGGCACCACAATTTAAAAAGGATATTGACAAATTGGAGCGTGTCCAGAGGAGGGCGACTAAAATGGTGAAAGGTCTGGAAACCATGCCTTATGAGGAGAGACTTAGGGAGCTGGGTATGTTTAGCCTGGAAAAAAGACGGTTAAGAGGCGATATGATAGCCCTATTTAAGTATTTGAAGGGGTGTCACATTGAGGATGGAGCAAGCTTGTTTTCTGCTGCTCCAGAGATTGGAACACGGATCAATGGATGCAAGCTCCAGGAACAGAGATTCCACCTCAACATTAGGAGGAACTTTTTGACAGTAAGAGCTGTTCGGCAGTAGAACCCACTCCCTCGGAGCGTGGTGGGGTCTCCTTCCTTGGAGGTCTTTAAACAGAGGCTGAATGGCCATCTGTCGGGGATGCTTTGATTGTGATTTCCTGCATGGCAGGGGGTTGGACTGGATGGCCCTCGTGGTCTCTTCCAACTCTGCAATTCTATGATTCTATGATTCTATGACATTGGCATGTTTCAGCTGTTCTCCCATTCTGGTCCCATGGGAAACCATGGTAAAGACGGGTATTTCTGCTAACAGATTTTACCAGTTAGCAAAAAGATTTGCATTTACCACCATCTCCCACTGGACTGGAATGGGAGAACAGCTGAAACACACTGGCATCATGCAATAAGGCAAGGCGGATGGTGCTATTAGTGGGGTGCACTGCCACTTCCTTCCTCGTGTGATAAGCCCATGTGTGTGTGTGTGTGTGTGTGTGTGTATGTACATGTTCCTTCTGCACTTCAATCAACCTGCTCTCAGTTCGAAGGCATATAGACATGGGTATGTCTGTAACTCCAGCTTTCTAATCATAATGTAGTAGGAAGACTGATTGTGTGCATGCATGCACCAGCTACCATTCTGATAGATTCTGGGAGTTGTAATCCAGTTCTATGCTTAATTCTCTGGTATTGGTTTCTTGGGGCAAAGAACTGCTTTATTTCCCCAATAGTAATGTGGAGTATTTTCTAGGGAGGCCATAAGCTAGGAATTTGGTAGCTGTGGGTCCTAAGCAGTTGAGGATTCATCACAGAAAAGCCAGAACATGAACACAGGTAGCCAAATGTGTCATTTAATTTTGTAACCTTAATATCTCACATCATTTCTACTTACAAGTAAACAATAATGCCCTAGTATTTGCTACCTATGCTTGTGCCTTTGATTTCTTTGGCATGGATAAAAGATGCTGGGAACAAGCTGGCTTTTTAGTGTTCAGTTGGGCAGAAAACTGCAGGCATGGTTTCCCCCCCCCCCATTTCACCATCTGTAAGTGTTAAGAACTGCTGGTGGCATGGGGAGTGTTAGCTGCTTGTGCATTGCCAATGAACAGAAAAAGAGTCTCCTTCAAAGAAGACTAACTGTTGTGCTGATTTGTATGAAATACACGTGTGTTATGTTTTCCATATACAGTTGGCTCACCATTTCCACAGATTCAACCAACCATGGTTTGAAAATATTCGGGGTGGGGTGGGGATTCCAAAAATTGTTGTTTGCCATTTTATATAAGGGACATCATTTTACTATCCCATTGTAATATGCTGGGACTCAAGCATCCACAGATTTTGGTATCCACAGGGGGTCTTGGAACTAAACCCCAGCAAATACTGAGGGCCCACTATAGAAGCAAATTTGGAAATGATGACTTTGGTTTCAATAGAAATGCAGTGCTTCAGCCTCCTCTTGCTGCAGGTATGGGCAATGTGGGGACCTCTAGATGTTGATGGACTACAACTCCCATCCATCTCAGCCAGCATACCCAATGGTGAAGAATGTCTGGAAGACCACCTCTCCACAGGGGAGAAGACTCTAAGAGGTAACCTGTGTGCCTGCTCAGTCTGTTTTCTTGGTGCTGTTGATGAACAGTCAGTGTGGTGTAGTGGTTTGAGCATTAGATCGGAGACCAGGGTCCATATCCTTGCTTAGTCATCCCTGCCACAAACTTGGGAACTGAAGAAAACTTTAATGGGGGGGGGGATTCTTATGGGGGCAATGCCCTCATCCCCCCCCCCCCGTAGCTACACCCCTGGGTACCTGTGTGAACAGAGGTTTCAACCAGGGGCCCTTTCACACTACACAATTAAAGTGCTCTGATTCCATTTTAACTATCATAGGGGCTTACCGCACTCCAAAGGAAAGCAGCAGTGTAGCAGGAAGGTTACGTCTTCTGTACTGCCTTACCGCATGATGTCATCATTCTTCCAGTGTTCTTTCATTCTAGCCCCCCTGGGGGACCAAGGTAAAGCCACATCTTTTTGCTAACGGGTTTTTCGGGTTAGCAAAAAGATGTGTTTTTCCCTCAGTCCCCCATGGGACCAGAACGAAAGAATGACGACATCATGCAGTAAGGCAGCATGGAAGATGGAACCTTCCTGCTACACTGCTTTTCTTTGGAGTGTGGTAAGCCCCATGGTTCTGTCCTATGGAATTCTGGGATTTCCAGTTTAGGGGAGGGGAATGTAAAATTTTCAGCCAGGGAATTCTAGTGCCTCTCCAAACTACAACCTCCAGGATCCTAGAGGATATAGCCGGGGTAATTAAAGTGGAATCATACTGCTATAATTGTGTAGTGTGAAAGGGCTGGAAAGCTTTCCAGAACTGCAGCATTTGTATTCTTAAAGATTGAGAGTGTGTTTGTATCCTTTAGAAACTGATCTGTGAGAGCCCAAGACAAACTCAGAGTCTACCAATGCACAACAGATTGAAGCCCACCTGAGATCACTGGTATATGTCCAGAAAGTCGGGGGAGAAACCAAAATAAGATGAAGGATGGGGTAGGGGAAAGTTTTCTTTGAAACATCTCAGTCAACTGGTCAAAGAATCTAAGAGACCATGCAGTCAGTTGCAATATGCTTTTGTATCGTCCAGTTGGAAAGGAGAACTTGAGTTAAGAGGGGGAGAAATGTCCAGGGCTCAGGGCCCAGCTTGAAAACAGAAGTCCGGGCTAAATTCCAGCCAACCTTGGCTCAGAGGAAGACCTTGGATTGTCATGCTTCCTCTGGCCCTTCCTCCATGGCTGGCTGTTGCAACTGGAGATAGGTTGGACCACATGGAAAGGCACCCGCCATTAAACACTCTCCTTTCCCTTTGGATGATTTGGTTTGTTGCTGTTCCAAACCAGGACTGATATTCCTCTGAGCTCAGGGGAAGTTATTCCCTCTCCCCCTTCAGGGGGACACTGCGAGAGACTCCTTGACTTCTTTGGGCTTCCTAACCTTGACTCATTTACAAGAGTCATTTTTCAAGCTATTTGCCTGGTAAGCACTTTATGGTAGCCCAGGCATGAGAATTGTTTGACCCTCCCACCAGATATTATTGGGAAGCAACTCCCAGCATTTCCTCAGCAACCTCTATGCAGGCTATGCCTGCTGGGACTTATAGTCCAACAACTTTTGGAGGGCTTTATGCTTTCTACCCATGTAGTAGTGCATCTGCTCTCCATTCCTTTTGTGGCTAAGGTGGCCACATGTACTCTTTTGCAACTGTCTTGATTTGGAAGGGAGAGTCCCAATTAATCTTCTGTCAGACCCCTTTTCATCTGCTTCTAAAATATCCCAGTATAGTAGTTTGCACTGGATTAGCAGGGGGAAAGGAGCAGGAAGAATCTTGCTCTTCCCATTAGGCTTAGACAAAAGCAAACTGCAACAGCTTCTCTTACAAGTTTGTTTCTTATTCCTCATGAAGAACGTTTGCCATCTCAACCACACTCTAATGTTGCTTGGCCACACGTGTCCTAGTTTTCAGCTGTGAAATGTTGGAGGGCATGCGGTCCGCTGTTTGAAGGATTGTCAGAGGATAGTCACTCTTTCCATTTCAAGGGCTCTGTCTAGTCTAAGCCTGATTTCAAGATAAAGAACCACAACAATGGAGATCAAGAGCCTTGAAGTGGCCCCAAAACAGTTGGGCAACAGATTCAGTAGCCACATACTGTAGTTCACCTGGCTACAGTCTTACCCACTTAGGTGAGATGTATTGTCATTCTCCTTAAATTATACAAATCATTTCTAATTTTTCATTTGCAGATATAAGTCTACACATATAATTTTATGCAAGTCTGTGTCATATTTCTTTCCTTCCATCTTTGGTCCTCTTCCATCAACATTCCTGGCATCACATTTCTAGTACACATTGCCTACGCTTGCAGCAAAGGTTAAGAAACAGATGTGGATTATGGTGGCATACAACCCTCAAAGCAAACCACAGCTGCTTCATACTCAGGTGATTCCACCCATAAGCATACCCTTCTATCATTCTAATTTGCCAGGCACTGTCCCAGTTCATCCTCTCTCATCCCACTTTTTCAGCTGCTTTTAAAATGTCCCACTTTCCTTCTTCTCTACTCACTCTTTACTAAGCTTACTTGAATTGCTGCAAACTAATTCAAAGTGCAGAAGTAGTTTGCACTCAGTTAAGTCAGTGGGGTGAAGAGGAGAGGAGGGAGCAGAATCTTGCCCTTCCCAGTAGTCTCAGGCAAAAGCAAACTGCTGCAGCCTCTCCAAGCATGTGTTTCCTTCCTCACAAATAACTTTTGCAATCTTGACCATACTCTGATGTTGTTTGGCCACACATGTCCCAGTTTTTATCTGTGAAAGTTTGGAGGAGCGGTTTGAGTGTTGGACTATGAGTGGTGCTGGTGAGGTCTTTGGTCCACTGTGCAACCCGATTCTTTGAAATACATAGGAACGAGCCAGTGCCCACAAGCAGAGCTGTCCCAAGATATTTTTTTCTGCCTGGGACAGAGCAACAAATAGCAGCTGTTCCTCCCAAAGTCAAGGGCTGTAGTCTCCAAGTCATTCAAATTATTTTGGTACCTGTGGCAACAAATCCCAAACCCACCTCCCTTCCTCCCTAGCAGTAAAAATCTCTCTCTCTGGCTTTTCTTCGCAAACAAAGATTCAGGAAGGACTCATCCCACGCTTTCTGCAAGTGCGCTGATGACTAAAAAGGCCAATCCGAGATAAACAAGTCCGGTTGCAGAAAGCACAGCAGAAGGTCTCCTTGGGTGATGTTTCTGGGTTGTGATTCTTTCTGCGTTGTCGTTTCTCTTCAAGACTTGTTCGGTGTGAGTTCTCAAATAAGGCTGCAGCATTGTGGATAGTGCGTCTCCATGCCTCCGGATGTGAGGCTAGGGCGGACCATTGTTGGTGATCAATTTGGCTGTAAAAATACTCCCATAACAAATAATAACAGTTAGCTATCTTGTCATGAGAGAGCCAGCATGGTGTAATAGTTTAAGCATTGGACTATGACTCTGGAGACCAGGGGTCAAATCCTCACTAGATTATGAAACCCACTGGCTGACCTTGGGCAAGTCACACTCTCTCTGCCTCAGAGGAAGGCAAGGGCAAACCCCCTCTGAATAAATCTTGCCAAGAAAACCTGGTGATAGGTTCACCTTAGGGTCACCATAAGTCAGAAATGATTTGAAGGCACACAACAATGCCAGTGTTGTAGTAGAGCCAGGGATTACTTTTTCATTAGCAGGGACAATGACATCATCTGTCACGTCTCTTTGGACTCTCTGTTCCCTCAGAATTTACTTAAAGGCTCCACATTAGCTGGAGAGGGCTAAATACCCTAAAGGCACTAGATGCCTCCTGAGCTTGGAAGCTAAACAGGGTCAGCCCTTGTTAGTACTTGGACAGGTGACCACCAAGGAATATCAGGTACTGTAGGCTACATTTCTGAGGAAAGCAATGGCAAACTACCTCCGAATATCCTTTTCCTGAGAAAACTGAATGGAATTAATAGGGATGCCATGAATCAACAAGTGACTTGAAGGCACATGCCCAGAGAGGGGGGGATTGCTGGAGGGGAAATGGATTTTCACAACAGTATACTATTTTGAGCAATCTCTGTTATAGTACAAAGTGTGTGTGTGTGTGCGTGCGTGTGCGTGTGCGTGTACTTGCTTTTGGATTACAGTTCCCAGAACTTCCATGGCCAGCATGGCCATCAGGAGATGTGTTCTTCCAAAAAATATTGTCACCCCCCCTCCCAATCTCTGCAGGGATATATAGATGTGGATCAAGAAGAAGGCTGCCTGGATTTTTGGACTTTCCTTGGGCATGGTTATGGGGACTAGGATCTCAGTGCCTTGCCTTGACTCTCCAGTTCTCATGAGTCCAGGCAGGATATGAGGATGCAAATTCTTAAATTTTGGTTATCTGAGTTCTAGGCAAGAGGAAAGGGCTGTCTACAGATTTCCAGCTTGGCTAAGAGAGCAGCATCTTGCTACAATTTCCAAGGTTTAACTGATTGGTTGGTGCAACCTGGAAAGACTTCTATGTAGTTACTTAGAGGCTTATCACACACCAGATTAAAGCGGCAGGGCAGCCAGAAGGTTCTGCTTTCTATGCTGTGCTACTGCATGATGTTGTCATTCTTCCAGTGTTCTGCTGTTCCAGTCCTGTGGGAACCCAAAGTAATACAGCATCTTTTTGCTAACCGAATTTTCCAGTTAGCAAAAAGATGCAGCCAATGGGACCACAATGGAAGAACGACAACATCATGCAGTAAGGCAGCATGGGAACTGGAACCTTCCAGCTGCCTTGCCGCTTTAATTCGGTGTGCGATAAGCCTCCATTAAGCTTCCTCCATCCCTCCCAGTGATTGTGGGTCTGTGACTTACCCTCTGCTCTGCTTTGCATCCACCTTCTGGCTTAAAAACAGGTCAGCTACGTTAAATGTTCCTTATCCCATCTGGAAACAGTCTCTTTAGCTAAATGTTCTGTCTTAATTTCCAAACTGGTGAGTGTGTGTCTATGTGTATTTGAATAACAAGCAGTGAGCAACTGCGTTACTTAATGCATAATGCCTAATGACATCAACAAGGATTGTCTCTAGGGCTCAGGTTCTGGCATGGAAACCTCAGGGCCTGGGATGATCCTGAATGGACAACATTAGTGGATTTTTTTTTTTAATCCATTCTTCCCAAGCTGTCTGAGTGAATTACAAATTACAAACAAATAAATAAATAAGATCTCAGATATACAAACCCTCTTCAAGAAACAAAAAAGAACCAGATCAGACAATTCATGTAAAGATCAGAAGCAGACCACAAACATGGATTGGGGAGGGCCTTTATAATTTATTAGTACAATGTAATTCCAGTGGCTGTATGTAGACATTGCTTCTATGCTAGTAAAAGAAAAAAAAAAGGTTGGACCACCAAACAGAAAAAGAATCAAAATGTTAAGGCTCAGAAGTCTGCAGAATTATTTCACAACATGGCAGTTGTCCCATCCTTACTAAGGAAATTCTGAGATGTAAAAGTATTTTACAAGAAATATCAAGTCAGACTACAACATGCACTTCAAACCAATGAATCACCCATTAATCATAGGCTGAAGACTGGTGAATCCTTGACATATTAAGGAGTGCAGAGTTCATTACATTCTGTCTGGTTGAGGAGTGATAATTCTATTACAGTTGGCCCTCCATATCCACGGATTCTGCATCCACAGATTCAACCATTCACGGCTTGAAAATATGTTTTAAAATCCCAAAAGCAAACCTTGATTTTGTCATTTTATAGAAAGGACACCGTTTTACTACAGCATTGTATATAATGAGACTTGAACATCCATGGATTTGGGTATTTATGGGGGATCCTAGAACCAAACCCCAGCAGATACCACAGCCCCACTGTTATTTATTAGTCAACGTGCAAGGGTGTGCATGGTTTAGAATGACTATTAGCTTGATACACAAAAACCTTCATGGAAAATTACACAGATGTTACAGCGGGACACATTGTGCCCATCCCAAGTGAAACCATGGCTGTTTGGACCCCTAGGTTTGTCTGCATCCATGGCACATTCCTAAAGGCCCATGAGGTGAGAGGCCTACTTGCTCCAGTGGAACTGCCCCAAAACTGGGAGGAAAGGGCACCCTTTACTGCTCCCTTCTGACTCCTCCACACTAGCCTCAAAACATAGTGACTGCTAACTTATGCACTAGTTTGGGAAGACTGCCTCTTAGTGACTGAAGATGGCATTGCAGGCTTCTAACATGTACTGTACATACATTTAAATTAATTAAAAATAGTGAATGGGTTTTAAAAACAAGTATCATCCATATGCACATTCTGGGATCCCCTTAGTATGCATGCCAAGTTTCAAGTGGCTAGGTTGCATAGGCTTGCAGATAAATCTTGGCAAACACACATATACTCCCTCAAGCTAAAATTCTATGCATATTTACCTGCGAGTAAACCCTATTGAATACAACAGGACTAATTTTGGGGGGAAGTGCAAATAGGATTATGCTGCAAATGATATGACCAGAACTTAGGGGAAGTGTTGCACAACCTGATACACTTAATTAAAGCAGTCTCTTGCCAATATTTTGCTCTTCCACAATGAAACTACATGAACTAAGTTGAAGGCAGATATTTTAAAACCTAATTATGCAAGGTCTCAATGTGATGCAGTGAGAAGTGGGGGAAAGCTGGCTATGATGGGTGCCTATTGGCAATTACCCGAGATATCATCAACAGCCTTCTGCCTCCCAATCTATTTTTACAATTTGCCCTCTGTTTTAATCTAAGGGTTTATCTATACCAGCCAGGATATGCTGGCTCCTTGCTGGTGTATTCTGGCTCCAGAATTGGCCTGTTCTGCCCTGTTATCTGGAGAAAATGGTCCAGTGTCCAAACAGAACACTGGCCAATTGCTGAAGCCATTGCCACTGCCATTTTCCCTGCTGATGTGGAAGCCTGGAAGGGGCCCCGCAATATGTGACTGAAGGCCCCCTGCATGTGATCAGCCTTGGTCACATGCTAAGAGACCTCGCCTGGCTATCAGGAGAGCCAGGGAGCTAACAGCGGTGGCAGCAAGGGACGGCGTGCTGGGACAGGCTCCATGGACATGTGAGGCCCTACCTGGTGGGAATGGAGTAAACTGGGTGTTTTCATATAACGGTTTATTGGGCCCTCTCCTGGCTTGCCCCGGGGTTAATGAGGACTGTTTGGAGGCAGATCGGGGTAAATGACCTGCATCATCTGGACTGCAGGGCACTGGAATGGGGGCAAGCCAGGATATTTGGCCCATGTAGAAAGATGAATTAATATACATTTAAACCCAGGGTGGACAAAGTGTCCCCCCCCCCAGGTGATTTTGTGATCCTCAACACCTCCAGTCTCCCTGGACCACCCCCACGCAGTTGCCCACCCTGATCTAAATGTATGCATACCACTATAGAGTATTGAGTTAAGGGAGAGAGCATTCACTTGAAGGATGAGGATCAAAACTGAAAACTGGCCAAGCTTTCATCTTGCTGGCACATATTCATAATAGTGTGACATATCTTTACAGTTGGCTCTCCAGATCCACGGGTGCTGTATGCATGGATTCAACCAACCATGGCTTTAAATACTGGGGGGGGGGGTATTCAAAAAAGCAAACCTTGCTGTTGGCCATTTTATATAAAGGATGCCATTTTGCTACATCATTGTATACATCTCAGGCTCGGCCAAATTGATCACCAACAATGGTCCGCCCTGGCCTCACATCGAGAGGCATGGAAACGCACTATCCACAATGCTGCAGCCTTATTTGAGAACTCACGCCAAACAAATCTTGAAGAGAAACAACAACACAGAAAGAATCACAACCTGGAAACATCACCGAAGGAGACCTTTTGCTGTGCTTTCTGCAACCGGACTTGTTTATCTCGGATTGACCTTTTTAGTCATGAGTGCGCTTGCAGAAAGCGTGGGATGAGTCCTTCTTGAATCTTCGTTTGCGAAGAAAAGCCAAGGAGTATATAATGGGATATAAGCATCCACAGATTTGGATCCTTGGGTGTGGGTGTGTCCTGGAACCAAACCCCAGTGGATACTGAGGGCCTACGTGTACTCAAAAACACATTTTGCTGCATTCAGTAAAGTTTACCTGCAAGAATGTATGCAGTGGATTTGACTATAAGTGAATGTACAAACCCAGGGTAATAAAGAACCCTCTGTGACCATGTTACAGTTGTCTTCATGCTGAAACAAGAAAGCCAGACCTTCCCAAGCCTCTATCTAGTACTTCTGCAGCTATAGGGATGCCAGAAGGTTACTGCTCGCTGTAGCCACTGCCAGAGTATGTTGATCAACACCCGCCCCCATCAAACATGTGGATTCTCCCTTGCACCATAAATGGTACAGGCTAAATGCATGTTCATATGTGTATGTCCCTTCAAGTTGCCTGTCAACTTAGGATGACCCCATGAATTTCATAGGGTTTTCATAGGCAAGGAATTACTCAGAGGTGGTTTTACCACTTCCTTTCTCTGACATATAGCCTACAGCACCTGGTATTTATTGGTGGTCTCCTATCCAAGTACTAACCAAGGCAGACCTTGCTTAGCTTCCAAGATCAGACCAGATCTGGTGCCTTTAGGGTGTTTAGGCCAGAAATGCAAGTTTACCCCCTCAGTTTTTTTAAAAAAAGTTTACCTCTGGTTTATTACCTCAGTGGTCCTTTCAAGCTGCTTCTGAAAACTCCTGAAACCAGGAACCAGGAGCTGAAATGTTATTACCTGTCTTTTATTGCTCCCTGGTCTTCACATGGCCAAGAAGGAGCAGCCACAGAAATCCCTCAATACCATCCTAACTGACAACAGAGTAACATCTGAGACAGAATGTAGGCCTGTGACTTAACATGTATGTATATTTTTAAACATCTCTTTGCCTGATGAAGAAGCCAGTGAAAGCTTACATGATGCATTTTCTGAATTTTGGTTGGCCAATAAAGGTATCACTGTTTTGTGGGTTTGGGGATTTTGTTATATTTTGCTGTGTGGTCAAAACAGCTACCCCTGAATATGTTTCCAAGAAGATTACAGTAACTTAAGGCAAAGGCAGACATAATACAAAACCAGAGTTTACAAAGAATCCTTGATTTACTTGCTATGAAAAGCTGGCTTTATAGCAGAGCTTGGGAAAGTTAGCTTTTTTGGAATACAGCTCCCTGAATTTCCTAGCTGGCTGGGTAAATGTGGGAGCTGTAGCCCCAAAAGTAAATTTCCAGAGCTCTTATTTCTCCCACTACTATTCCAGAAAAGGGCTATCCACCTTTTGGTTTGGCTTGTATAGCAAGAAATCTGTGATTAGTGACCCTAATAAGGATGAAAAGTGTTGAAAGCCAACATCTGGAGGACCAGTTTCCCCAGCCTTAATTTTAAGGCACTGCATTGTTCATTTTTATTCACCCCCCCCTACTTTTCTGTTGTTATTGCTATTGTTGTCGTAAAGGAAGATTTTGTTTTTAAGTACAAAACTGCCTCAGATATTGGCTTTATAAGAATGTTGTGGTGACATCACAAGCAACCAACCAATCAATATCATTCACAGCCAGTTATCTGCCTTAGACTTTCAGTGTTGTTGTTGTTTCTTTACCTGGGAAGGAAAGAAATATGAAATGAACACAGCGTGTAAGTGGATTTCTCTACTGTAAAAAAAAATTGTATGTCTTTATCCTAGAAATTTTGGGAATCCACTTCTACACAGTTTAGCTCTCTTTCCCCTTTGGGTTGCTTGCAAAAGAAATTCAGTCTCAGAATGAGAGAGATTAACCAGAACTACCTGGGAAAGCAAAGTCAGGTATTTCAAAACTGCTCCTTCCATTTTCCTTGGTCAAAGTCACACCACAGTCTTAGGAGGAGATAATATGATCTGGACTGACACTGATACACCAAGAGGTTGAGCCAGACCTTCAGAGTCACTTCAGAAAGGGCTATTCTGAGCTGGGGGAGGCAGCAGAGTCCATGTCCTCTATGTTGTGATCCTGAGGTGACACCGGCTGTCCACCCTTCACACGTTTCCATTTCATCCTGCGGTTCTGAAACCATACTTTGACCTGCAGGAAAAAGAGGGAAGAAGATAGGTGGTGAACATACGCAATTCCTACATATGGCTATACTGTAATTCTGGGGCTGGCTAGCAGGAGTAGGTATGACCAAATTCAGGAAGGCCTGTTGGATGGATGCTGCGATGATCTTCTGCACTGGGCCAGTGGCTTATGAGAAGGGACAACTGAGCCTCTTGGCTTTGTCTGTTGTTGGAGATAGGGATGGTTGGAGGAGACTCAATGGGACCAGCCAAAGAAAATTTGCTCTCTGAGGTAAATCTGCAAATGGCACACTTTCACCCCATCTACTAAGGTTGCCAGATCTCAAGACCTGGCCCTGAGGGCTTCTCTACGCTAGTGAAACCCCCCAAGTCTGGTGTGATAATGCCGTATGACATACAGCCCTATCTGCACCAGACTCAGGGAATACCAACATAATCGGAAAGGCAGAGCCCTGTCGCTCTTCTGGCCCAGCAGCAGCAACACCATGGAGGTAGCTAACTAGCAGTAACAACAGACCCAGAGTTTCAGTGGGGAGTAAAAATCCAAATTTAGGTAAGTTGTGGTGCTTACATCTGGGCCAGAGTAGTCCAAATTTCATGCACTGCAGCTCCAGGCCAAAGTAGTCTGAATTTCATCCAGATTTTTACCCCCAACGTAGACAAAGTCTCCAATTTTCATGGGTCATCTCCAGGTGGAAGACAATGGTGCAAATTTTCTGGTTTTGGTTGGCTGAGCAGGCAAGGGGCTGGGTGCAAATCTCCAGCTCACCTAGTACAGCTACAGCTTGCTACAATTTCCAAGGCTTGATTGACTTCTTGCTGTGACTTACAAAGACTCTTCAGGGGTCTATGTATTTACAGGTCATCCCCTGCCCCCCCCCCGACGTATTCATGGAGGATACATTCCTAGACTTACTGTTTATAAATGCAATCATGGAGAAAGCAAACCCTATTAAAATAAAGGACTTTCAGTACAAACATTCCATAGAGTTGGGTCGGAGAACCTACCGATTCCTAGAGAGGACAACTCTCTAGGCATTTTCCAGTGTGACTGTGGTATGTCCATATTTTTTTCAGCCACAAATAACTGAAACTGCAGATATTGGTTCTGCAGATACGGGGGGGGGGGGAATGCGACTTGTACTTTGTTTTCTCTCCCCCCCCCCCACAGTCATAGTAATGCCAAGGTTCCTCCTCCACTCTGCTCTGCATCCACCTTCTCACTAGAAGCAAGTAGGCTACATTAAATGTTCCTTATCCCATCTTCCTAAGTAAACAAGAATGAGACTGGAACATGGAGCAATGGGTGCAAGCTCCAGGAACAGAGATTCCACCTCAACATGAGGAGGAACTTTTTGACAGTAAGAGCTGTTCGGCAGTGGAACACACTCCCTCGGAGCATGGTGGGGTTTCCTTCCTTGGAGGTCTTTAAACAGAGGCTGGATTGCCATCTGTCGGGGATGCTTTGATCAAGATTTCCTGCGTGGCAGGGGGGTTGGACTGGATGGCCCTCGTGGTCTCTTCCAACTCTGCAATTCTATGATTCTATGATTCTATGAAAAATCCCCTCATTTCATCTTGATCTGAGAACACTCCCTTTAGCTAAGATTTCTCACTAACTTTCCAAACAGGAAAATATGTTTTGTGTGTGTGTGTTTGAATGGCAAGCTGTGAACAACTGTTGGTGGTACTAAATGCATAAAGCTTAATGATATCACCAGGGGGCACTCCTAGGCCTCCCGTTTTGGCCTGGAAAGCTCAGGGCCTTTGATGATCTTGAACTGGCAACCCTACAAACTACTTAAGTCAGTCCTCAAAGCTAGGAAAGTTATTTTGGCGCCTGAAGTACCTCTCCTGATTCAAAACAGTAAAAATAAAATATGGGACACCCCCTGTATCCGTGGGAAAAAACATTCCTGGACTTACCACAGATACGCAAAACCACGTGTAATAATGAACCACGATAGTATACCACAGAATCATGCTGGAGGACCTAAAAATGCCTAGAGGGAACACCTCTGTAGGCATCTGGCACAACTCTATGATCAGCATCCGGTGGAAGTTGACCATAGAATTGTGCTGGAGGACCTCCTGATACCTAGAGAGACCACCTCCAGGATGACTCTATGGTCCTCCTGATGCCTAGGGGAACCTCTCCCCTCCCGACTGCGGGTAAGTGAAACCATGGAAATTGATTCCCCATAAATGGGGGCAACCTGTAGAAGCAAATTAAATAACAATTTTGTAAAACACCCAAGGTCTGCCTGAACCACTGCATATTTTGTCTAATGATACAACCAACGGTGAGATCCAGTGATAAGCAAAACTCTGGCAAGAAAAAGGGCCAAATTTCATGAATGGCTGAAAGGGCCAGCTCCAATTGGAGGAGGATGCTGAGCAAAACATCCTCCAATTCTGAAGACCACTTTCTCCTCTCAGTGGGCCCTGGCAGGTTTACCAGTCTAAGGTAGCAGTGAGCAGTACTGGTCTGGGGGCTCTAGCTTCTCTCTTTAATATCCCACAATGCCTAAGAGAATGTCACAAAAATTCGTAGGATGAGGGCCCAGGGCATTGTGGGAAATTGAAAGGGTGATTAGACCCACCCTGCGTCCTGTACTAGGAGAAAGGGGGGATATTTTTTTTTTTAAATAAATAAATAAATAACATAAATAAATCCAGCTGTGTGGTACTGCTTGGAACGTGAGGGCTAAAAAACAGAGTGGCCTTTTATGTTTCTTTCCCTCAAACCCCCAAAGGCACATACAGTTCCATAAAACTGCATATATTTATTAAAAAGTGCAGGCGCACATGTAGAAATAATTGCTATAATTGAACATTTCATACAGTACATCTCAGCCCAGTGGGTAAAACTATTGTGCAGGTGACTTGCATTCCTAATCAGCCTGTTTGCACACTTATCTTGGATGGGCAACTTGACAGCTCCTATTTTGCTCTCCTTTCTTATGGTTCTTTATCTTTAAATCAGATTTGGACTGGAGAGTCCTTCAAACAGAGGATTGCCCTCTGAAAGCCCTTCCAGTGTCCATCATGGGTACTCAACCTTTTGTCCCTCCCCCAAGCCTTATCCATGGTGCACAGAAATATCCTGACACACCTTTTGCTACCAATGCCAAATACCGTATTCCCTGTCTACCACACACATTAATTTTACTGCTCATAGAAGTAGGCCATTACCTCCCCTAAGGGAGCAGCAAAGAGGCCACTCTTTCTCCATTGCTGCTAGTCAAGAAAAACGGAAGAAAACCCCAGACCAAACACAAGAGATAGATCATAGCTACCTTTTGGACTATAGCTTCCAGAATTGGCTACAAAAAAGTTGTACTTTTTGAGACTACAACATGGCCTCAGCTGGGACCAGTCAAGGCTTGCAGAATCCCTGATTCAACTTAGGAAGAGGAAGAGATATGTCTGAAACATAAGCCTAATATCATGTTGGACTCTTTGTCTATCTAGGTCAGTACAGTGGGCCTTCGGTATCCACTGGGGTTCGGATCCAGGACCTCCTGTGGATACCAAAATTCATGGATGCTCAAGTCCCATTATATAAGAGATGGAGGAGATTATCAGACATGTCAAAAGTGGCATTACAAGAACGGCAGAAGATCGCAAAAGGGCTCCCTTACTAGATGACGCCGTGCCCTCATTCTGCTCCTGTTCTACCGGCACTGTTTTTTATTGACAGGAGAAGCTGTCAATAGATCCCTCGTTCCATTTCTGTCACAGATTTCCATGTGTGCAACAATGTGCCCCGTTTTGCTGGTGAGATCCCAATGTCAATGGACAGTTCTTGCCAGGACACTTCCAGGTAAGATTGGCACATCCAGGTAAGTTTTTGGACTTTCCTTGGACATGGTTATGGGGAGTAGGATCTCAGTGCCTTGCCTTGACTCTTCAGTTTTCACGAGTCCAGGCCACATACTTTTTATGACCCTCCCTGCGTTATTTGTACATTTTAAAGTGTGTTTTTGTGCTTGCTATCATTTTTTTGTGTTATTTTTATTTTTGAATTTCCCATGCTCACGAGAATCTGTGGATTTCATTCCTGGGCTGTCCTGTCGATGGGAGAGAAGGTAAGTGTGGTGGGGAGGGTGATTGTGGCAGGACAGGAATGGGACACGGGCGAGAGTGGAGATTGTGTGACAGGAACGCTTTTTGCCTTCCTGTCTGATAATCTCCATCATAAAACGTATCCTTTATATAAAATGGTGAACAGAACTGTTTGCTTTTTGAAATTTCCCCCCTGAATATTTTTGAGCCATGGTTGGTTGAATCCATGGATGCAGAAGAACCTGTGGATACAGAGGGCTGGCTGTACTGTCTACATGGCTGGTAGCCACTCTCCAGGACTTCTGGCAGAGGTCTTACCATCACCTGCTCCATGATCATTTTAGGTGGAGATACCAGAGCTTGAATCTGGGACCTTCTTCATGAAAGTAGGTGTCCTATCAGTGAACCACAGTCCCTCCTGTCTCTGTTATCCTACCTCAGTGAAGCTGGGGGTGTACACAGAGGTAACATTACACAGTTACAGCAGTTTGACACCACTTTAACTGCCATGGCTCCATCTAATGAAATCCTGGGATTTGTAGTTTGTACTTGGAATTCTTTGCTACCCCACCCACCTGAATTACAGTACTGTTGCCCTTAGCAGTGAATTTTGTGTACCTCTTATCAAGTTATACATTCCAAGATTCCTTAGGGTAGAGCCACATCAGTTAAAGTGATATTATAAGTGCTGTAGCTGCGTAGCTTAAGTATGATGAATGTGTTCTTTTTTGGACTATGGCTTTTAGAATTCTACAGCCAACACAGAAGATTCTGGAAGCAGTTGTCCAAAAGCAACATTTCCAAGCTCTAGAGATAAGCAATCTGAATTCAGAATGCTGGTGGTGTATTCAACATGGTCCCTGCAGTGCACAGACTAGCATCACACAGAAGCCTCAGGTCCAAAAAGTTTGTGAACCTCTGAAATACAAGACTATCATCGGTAAGATGGGTCACATGGACACTTTACTGGAGGAAGGGGATGTGGGGGATCAAGGACAGGCATCATGCATGCTCCCCAAAGAATTTAGAGCCTTAGCAGTTGCCCAAAGATGCCAGAAATTATTGATCCCAACTCTGATAATTCCAACATCAAGTTTGGCTTTGCTCTACCAAGCATTAAGCATGTCAGGTAGGGATCGTCCCACGCCCTGAGGGTTCTGGGCCCAAACCTGGGAATTTGGGATAGCCGCTGGTGACATCATTAAATGGTGACATCATTCATTTTTGCATTAAGTACCAACCACATTTGCTCATAGCTTGTCACTCAAACACACACGTGCACACCATATTTTCCTATTTGAAAATTAAGAGAGAAATCTTAGTGAAAGGGGCCGTTCGCAGATCAAGATGAAATGAAGGGATTGGTCCTTCTCACTTAGTTAGGGACACAAATTAAAGAACATTTAATCTAGCCTAAGGAACCGACAAAACCACCTGAGTATTCCTTGCCAAAGAAAACCCTAAGAAATTCATGGGGTCACCATAAGTCAACAGGCGATTTCAAAGCACATACACTCCTAGCCAGAAGGTGGATACAGGGTGAGCCCTGGAACCACAATGATTAAGATGGAAGGGAAAAGTTAATGAAGCAAATCCATAACCCACCCCCAAGAGTCTTTGCAACTTGCTGCAAGAAATGTATTCATTGTTGGAAATTGTAGCAAGCTGCTGCTCTCCTATCTGAGCTGGAGATTTGCACCCAACACTTTCTCTTGCCCAGAGGTGAACAATAAGAATTTGCACCCTTGGCTCTTGCCTGGAGATGACCCATGCAAACTGGAGACTCAAGGCCAGGCCCTGAGATCTGGAAACCCTATGTGTCAGGAAATAAGGGTTGAATGTATCCCTTTAGAGAGCCAACATGGCTTGGTGGCTGGAACATTGGGCGATGGCTCTGGAGACCAGAGTTCAAATCCCCAGCTGTGAAAATCCACTGGGTGACCTTGGGCAAGTCACACTCTCTGTCTCAGAGGAAGGCTATGGCAAACTCCTTCTGAACAAATCTCACCAAGAAAACCCCATGATAGGTTCACTTTAGGGTCACCTTAAGTCAGAAATGCATACAACAACAGCAAAACAAATGTCCCTTTAGCTCACCAAATGCCTGTCCAGTCATGCCAAGGAAAGGGTTAATAAATACCACATCCTCCAGCATTACTCCCCTGGTCAAAATTGGAAAGAAACACACACTGCTTGGTGTTTCCTTTATAGTCCTTATTTTTGAAAAAAACATAAGAGACATCCAATCATGGATATCCAACTTCAAGTCTGGCTTGAGTCCCGTGTGAGAGAAAAGGTGCAGTCTTTGAGAAGTTCCAGCTGTTTCTATACAGAAGGTATAAGCCTTTTTATGCCAGAACTATTTATGTGCTGTTTCTTTTCAGCAGCCCATGACAACTGCAGCCAAAGAAGCAGGAGCAAAAGCAACACTGGATTTTTCCAGCAGTAATTTAACAGCAAACAAGCACAGACATTTCAGGTCTGTACTGCAGAATTCAAAAATTATATATACACATTCACCTCCAGTATTAAGGCAATGCAGGGGTTTTGAAGCATGTCAGAAGCTGGGAAGGGTGAGAAAATTTGCTGAGTTTGCATTTCCATACCAAATTTTGAACTTCCCCAAACCACAATAGTAAAGCAAAACACAATTAGACTTTGAAGTTGGTACTTTCTGAAATTTGCAATGCAGCTCTGAAAAAAAGAAGAAGAAAGAATATGCACATTTGAAAAAGTGGGAAGGGAAATGAGTACATTTCAAACCGCACACAAACAAAAATGCATGCTCTTGAAATGATGCACAGGAGAAAGGAGTGCATTTTTTAAAATGAACACAAAAACTCCTTATTCTGTGGAAAAATCCCCACCCCTTTGGGAAAAAAATGTGTGCATTTGAAAAGGTGCACACAAAAACATGTCTCTTTTATATGGCCTAATTTTATATGTATTAAACAAGACAAGAACCAAATTAAACTTGGATGTTATCAAGTTAAAATTATTGTAAAAGTTTAAATATATATATATATATATGCAATAAATTGAATTGAGAGACAAAAAAACAAAAAACATGTCTCTTAAATCATTTGAACTAGAGTTTTAAAACATGTACACAAAAATGCATATGAATTTTCATGCGGAGCGAGAAAAAAAATAGTGCAATCTGATGCAGAAATGAGACAGAATAAGTTAAACAGTAGGGAAAACTACAATACTTGATAGATTCAACCAGGCCCAGTTGTAATGGCTGAAGCAAACTTTTACTATGTTCTCCTGAAGTATTTGTTGCCAGGGCAGGGAATGTGTGCTCCAAAGAACACTTTCACCACACATAAAAGTCTATCTAAGTTACACAGCCATAGCAGTTTAATACCACTTTAACCGCTATGGCTCCATTCTAAGGAATCTTGGGATTTGTAACTTGGTAAGGTAGAGGCAGTAGGAAAAGAGGAAGACCACATTACAGGTGAATAAACTCAATCAAGGAAACCACAGAGCTGAGTCTGCAAGGCTTGAGCAGGGCTGTTGATAACAGGGTAACTTGAGGATCTCTCATTCACAGGGGCTCCATAAGTCGAAGTTAACTTGATGGCAGTTAAAAATAAGAGGTATGTAAAATGTCCTGCTAAGAGCCATAACGCTGTAGTACAGATGAGTGGAATAGAACTCTCTAGCAAAGAATTCTAAGTACCTTATCAAACTACTAATCCCAGGATTCCATTGGACCATGGTAGCTAATGTGGCATAAAATGCTATAACTGCATAATGCTACATCTCTCTTCAACCTCAGATTCACTGAAGTAGGGCTAAGAGAGATAGGAGTGATTGTGGCTCAGTGATACAACACCTGTTGTTATGAAGAAGGTCCCAGATTCCAGCCTTCGTCTGTTGATGCTATGTACCTTCAAGTCATTTCTGACTTCTGGTGACGTGATGCTTTAAGCATTAGCTACAGTTGCTCAGAGCATGACATTCCAATTTTTTTAAAGTCTACACTGGAGGGAAAGAAGGAAATGAGATCTCTGGAAAGTCTACAGTAGTTATTCCAAAGCAGCCTGCAACAACAGGAGCCAGCAGCACACACTTTTTAAAAAATCATATTTTCTTTCCAGGGCAGTGCTCTCACCCTGAAATTCCTTCCTTCCCCTTAGGCCCTGAGATCCAGACTCTGAGATTTGGGAAGCTTAAACCTCCATGAATGTGTCTTTGTTGTTGTTGTGTGCCTTCAAATCATCTCCAACTTAAGGCAACCCTAAGATGAACCTGTTATGGAGTTTTCAGCAGTGGTTCTCAACCTTTGGCTCTCTGGATATTTTTTGACTTCATCTCCCAGAATGCCTCACCATTGGCCATGGTGGCAGGGCTTCTGGAAGCTGAAATTCAATATTTCTGAAAGGCTAAAAGTTGCGAACCATTGTTTTAAAGCTATCCAATTTGGTGGCCATCACTACATCTCATGGTACACATCTCCACCACGTCTAGATATGGTTGCCAAAGAAAAAGGAGGTCAGTCAGCTCAGCTAGGGGGAGAAACCAATAACTGGGAGGAGCATCACCTGTCTTTCCGTCAAGTCAAGATTCACCGCAATCTCATATCTCCGGAGCCGCGTCAAGTAGTTATGGTGTGCAAATTCTGCCTCCAACTCCCGCAACTGGTCCTTTGTGAAGGCAGTGCGCTCCTTCCGTGCTTTGGAGCTGTTGGCTTCTGCTTTGGTGGTGGTGGTGGTAGATGTGGAACTGTGGCTGTTGCTACCTCCACCTGTGTCCTGGTTTTCTGTAAGAGAAGGAGAAGAGAAACATTCCTTATGAAACCAAATCCTTTCATAGAGGGAAGGACTCGGCACCACTGTTCTTTGTAGAATTCCATCAAAAACCCAATCCGTATCAGGAAGGATTAAAAACCAACAGAAGCTAAACAAAAAATTGTGAGAGGCTGGTAACAATACAATAAAAGTTAGTGCCAATTGAAGAAGCAGCAGCAGCTCTATGGTTTCATGAACTTTTAAAAAATAATACAACAGCATATGATGGAGAAGTCATTTGCTTCCAGGATTCGTCAGCTGAGTTTATCTGGGCTTGAAACATTTTTAAAAGCTGAGTTGGCTGTTTAAAAGCCAAATTGGGATGCTTAAAAAAAGTATTCTTTGACTCTTTTTATCAATGCCTTGGCTCACTTTTGGGGGGAGTGGGGACCAGATCCTCTCCAGAAAAGAATTCCTTGGGACACTCCCAAAACTGCTTAACATTTATTAGACTGATCTCATAAACCCTTTTCAATCCAAGTGGACTACATGTGTGAAGGTGAAATTTTCATTTCCATCCATTTTTAATAGCAATTGACCAAAATAGAAAATTTCTTAATAATCACGGCTCCTTTCGCAGTGCACAATTATAGCACTACGATTCCACTTTAACGCCCATGGTTCCAATCTGTAGAATTCCTGGGATTTACAGTTTTAGGGAAGGGTATTTAGAATTCTCAGTCAGAGAACTCCGGTGCCTCCTCAAACTACAAACCCAGGTTTACGTAGGATGTTGCCATAGAAGTTAAAGTGGAATCAGAGAGCTATACCGTAATTGTCTGGTGTTAAAGGATCCTAGGATGCAGAGAATTTGAGATTTAAAAAAAAAAAATGAATGTAGGAGAAACTTAAACTGACACAACTGTGCATCCAGGGCCAGAGCTTTGAGCACTTAATCCTTGAAAGTTTGTGTTTCAAACCCTGCACATATTCAACCATGTTACTGATAAATTAGGGTTGCAGCCTCTTTGGTCTGACAGGCTCCTCAACTTCAACAGAAATATGGTAGCGGGGAAAAACCCAGTGTGATTCTCTTCATGTTGAGAATAGCAGCACCTGTTGAATTTAGCCATTGTAGATAGGTGAGAATTTCATATTCATCTATCTAGAGATTAAACTTAATTCTTTAAAAACTACCTTGGAATCCCTATACAGGCAAACACGCTAGTGCTGCCATTAGGGTTGCCATCTCCTTGTTCCTGAGAGGCTTCTCAGTTTTTATACCTACATGGCAGGTGGATATAACATAATCCTCTCCATGCTGGGAATCACTGTACCAATTGAATTTAGCCAACAGGGTTAAGTGAAAATTTAATTTTAGAGGTCACCCCCTGTATTTGCGGAACCAATATCTGTGGTTTCAGCTATCCATGGCTGGAAAAATAGGGACACATACCATAGAGTCATGCTGGAAATGCCTAGAGAGGTGTCCTCTCTAGGAATCACAATGAAAGTCTATGCTATGTTTATATTGGAAGTCCTTTATTTTAATAGGGTTTGCTATTATTCGCAGTTTCACTTATAAACGGTAGGTCCAGGAACATATCCTCTGCAGATACGGGGCAGTGTGTGTGTGTGTGACCTGTAGTTTGTTTTTGAAGAATTTTCCAGGGTTCACAAACTGCATATTCAGAATGGATAGAACATGAGACTCAAATTATTAGAAGGCGAAAGAAAGCAAAGCTGGCAGATTTGCCCAGATACCAGTAGGGAAGGGAAGACCCGCTGTGCCACTGTCATTTGGTGGCTCCAATATCACAGGATGGTGAATCTGCTCCAAGTTTTAGTATGAACTTGAAAGCAGCTGTCAAAGGCATTGAACCTATTTTGGGAAGAAGGTTCAGTATCTTGAGAACCAGTGTGGTGTAGCAATTTGAATGTTGGACTATGACTCTGGAGACCAGGGTTGGAATCCTCGCTCGGCCATGGAAACCCACTGGGTGACCTGGGACAAGTCACACTCTCTCAGCCTCAGAGGAAGGCAAAGGCAAACCCCCTCTGAACAAACCTTGCCAAGAAAACCCCATGATAGGGTCACCTTAGGGTCACCGTAAGTCAGAGACGACTTGTTGACACACAACAACAATAAGTTCAGTATCTTGGATACCTTTTGAAGTTCAGAGTCAAACCTGGAGGAGATTCACCGTCCCCCTGATATCGGCACCACCACCTGTCTATCCTGCTCAGAGGCTCTCTGTTCAGTTCATATCACAGTTTTGGGGACTGACATCCTGGTAGCATCTACGGTAGGCACTGACTCCATCTCTGCTCTGACTGGGAAAGTTGTTCCTGCATCTCTAACATGATGTAGGGTCTGGAAGTGAGCTGGCATTTCTGCCTAAGGAGAATTTTCATCTCAGCCACAATGTTTTTTAGGCCTCGCATTATGGGGGGCTTTGGGTTATCTTTTCATGGTCAGGGATACAGATCTGGAGTAAATGCTCCAACTGTATCTTCAATCTGCCTCTGCAAATGTTCCTAAAAGAAGACAATCTGCATGCATTTCAGTGCAGGAACAGGTAGCAAAGGCTACGACTATGAGAAGTTAATATTGGCTGACAACGTCTACTATACATACATTTAATAGATGAAAAACAGGAGAAATGTGTCTGAGTCATATTGGAGTGTGGTCAAAGGATGTGGCCAGGCAACCAGATGACAAAAGTTATTAATGAAGAAAAGCACACAAAACTACTATCTTAAGCAGAAAAATCCTAGTATCTGTGTAAAGTACTGAGTTTAGGAACGGCAAAACTCTGCCCTCCCTCTCCTTTCCTCTCTCGCCTGCTATGCTAACTGAGTGCAAACTACTTTTGCACTTTGAACTCAATTTGCAGCAAATGAGGTAAGGTGAGGACAAAGAGAAAAGTGGGAAGAAGAGAAAGAAACTGGGACATTTTAAAAGCAGCCAAGAAAGTAGAATAGCAAAGGATTAACCAGGACTGTCCTTGCTAAACTGGGACAGTTGGAGGGTATTCAGTTGGAGAGTACTGTATTCAAGTCATGCTTATTGGGGGCTTCTGGGACTTGTAGTACAATAAGTAAACATACCCAGCTCTCAGAGGGATAAAGGAAGCTCTTTTATAGCCTTGAGGGCAGCACCAGCCAAACAAGAGGCCCCAGCAGACTCCTCTTCTTCTCCATCCTCCTCCTCTTCCTCCTCATCATAATTTTTTATGTCTTACCCATCTCTCCCCAAGGCTCAAGGCGGGGTACAATATGAATTAAAATACAATATATAACATAAAATCATTAAAACCCAGAAGTAAAAACACATAAGATTAAAATAAACATTACATTAACATCATCCATACAGATTTAAAATTCATAGATTAAAATCAACTGGGTAGGCCTGCTGGAAGAGATAGGTCTTTAGTAATGTTTTAAATTCTGACAGTGTGTTTAGCTGTCAAATCTCTTCCGGCAGGTCATTCCACAGTCTGAGGGTGGCTGATGAAAAGGTCCTTGGGGTGACAGTTGCCAGTCTAGTCCTGGCTGGTTGAAGTAAATGTCCCCCAGAGGACATGAGTGTATGGGGCGGATTGTATGGGAGAAGGTGATCCTGAAGGTAACCTGGACCTAAACCATGTGTCCTTTGATACAAGCAAGCTTAGCGATGGCAGTGAGCAAGGCTGGCTCTACCATAAGGCAGAAGAGGGCTCCTGCCTCAGGCAGCAGGTGCAGTGGCAGCCTTCTAGCAGTTCCTGTGGAGGTTCTAATAATAATAATAATAATAATAATAATAATATTTATTTATATCCCGCCCCTCTGCGAGCAATCGGGGCAGCTTACAACAATAAAATAGTGCACAGTATAAAACAACTCAAAATCCCTTCCCCCCCTTAAAACATTATTAAATTAATACAAATTAAAATCAATATATAATACAATTTATTCTTGGCTTTTCCCTGCTCTTGGAGGGCAGTGCCGTGTGCACTAAGAGGCCAATTCTGTGATCTTTAACTAGCCTGCTTCCTTCAGGACCATATCCCATTGAATACAGTTTTCCCTCCACATTCACTGGGGTTAGGGGCACAGAACCCCATAAAAGTGGGAAACTGTGAATAACTCTACCCACACACACACCATATTTAACACACACAAAAAGCACAATCTGTGGATTCAACCCACTGCGGATGCCTTCAAGGCAGCAGGGTTCCTTCACAAGGCAGAAATGGGTGGCTGCTGGGGCTTGCCACCTCCTCCGCCACTGCCTTACACCATTTTAAATAGGGACATACAATCCTCGTTCACAGTCTCTCAGTCTCGTGAGGCTTACAGTCCCTATTAAATACGGCAAAGGGCAGCAGCAGAGGCAGCAACAAATAATCCGTGAATAATTAAATCCACAAAAGTGAAACCCACAAAGGTGGACAGCCAACTGTATACTGTATTGTGAGAAAATTCATCTCCCAGCGCAGTCCGCTTCTCCTAGGGATGGGAAGACTATTTGAAAATATTCCAACAATTATTGAAAAGCAGGTTTCTCAAGTGTTGAAATCTTCACAGCGTGAGATACAGGACTTTTTCGGACAAGTAAAATGCAACGGAAGCAGCCTCGCCACGTTGTGAGACTGCTGCGCTGCAGGGCGTCCCTTTCGGATGACACCCGTCTCTGCCGGTACTGTTGCAGTACCGCAGGGACATTTGAGTGTAATATTTTGGCGATTTTTACTCACGATCAACTTTCGTGAGTAAAAATCACCGAAATATTACACTCAAATGTCCCTGCGGTACCGCAACAGTACCGGCAGGGATGGGCGTCATCCGAAAGGGACGCCCTGCAGCGCAGCAGTCTCGCAACGTGGCGAGGCTGCTTCCGTTGCATTTTACTTGTCTGAAAAAGTCCTTACTCTACACAAAATTTGCATGTGGTTGTTTTTCACAGAAAACAGCACTGCTTTTTTTCTGCATAGAAAATGCTTTTTCCTGCACAAAAATACCATGTGATTTTTTAAATTTTAAATTTTTGCAGAATAAGTACCAAACTATGAATAGTCTTTGGAAATTGCATAGTTTTCAAAGACTTTATCTCTCGAAGCAAGAAAAAACATCGTTAAATTTGGCTTACTTCAAGAAGAGAATTAGCAAAGATCCTTCACATGGAATGTGAAGGAAGATGCCATCTTGTCCTTTACCTCAGGCAGCAAAATGTGTTAGGCTATTCTGAGTAGTCAGACATAATATCACTGATACAATCTGTCTGTAATCCACCTACAGTAGGACCCCCATATCCACTGATTCAATTATCCACAGGACACAAAACAGCACACCTACCATAAAGTCTTCCTATAAATGTGTCCTCTCTAGACATTTTCTAGGTCCTCCTAGGCAACTCGATGGTATTTTAAATGGGAAGTCCCTTTTTTTCAATGGTTTTCACTATTATCCACAGTTTTCAGTATCCACGCCCCTCCGAACCAATCCCCAGTGGATATGGGGTCCTACTGTACTACTGTGATGATCCCACAATGCCCCAATGCAATATTGCCCCAGGAAATTCTAGGAATGTGTGATTGACAGATTCCCAATGATCTGCCACTGCATAAAGCCAAGGCTGAGGGAAATGGGGTGGGGGGAAGGACCAGTACAAGGCATGCAATAGTGACAGAAGGGTGGCCACTTACACAACATCAACAAACAGACCAAAAAAGAAGACAATGATTTCCACCAATGAGCTAATTTTTGTGGATACAAGCAAATTTAGATATAATGGCTATTAATTTAGATCGGAAATTGGATTGCTTTCCAGATGTTGTTGGACTGCAGCTCCCCAAGCCCTAGCCAGTATAGTCAATATTGAGAATGCTGGGAATTGTAGTTCAACATCTTTAGATAGAAAGATATCATACCTCTCCCTGTCATGAGGAAGGCTGTGACCAGGTGACCTGGTGGTGCCAGCCTGCTCAGTCTATTGTTCAGGTGCTCATTGGGGATGATGGGCAATTTCAAGGCCCCTGTTCTCACCCCTCTTAGTGCTTTATCATTAAACGTAGAACTGGACTGGGCATCCCTTCAAGTGGAGCACATCTCTAAACACAGGACTGTTCTTTGACAGCCCTTCAAAAGAACACACGACTACCATAAATGCCAATGGACCCTGCTGAGGCTGTGGAACACCAGCTGCCAGGATGCCAAGTGCTACTACCAGGCTTTCCCACTGTGATCTACTTGGACCGACACCTGCGTTCCAGTGTCTTAACAAGAGACACTTGGAACTGAGCTTGGGACATTCTCATACCCTCTACCTGTCCTGCTTTGTTGGAACAGTCCCAGTTAATCCTCATCCCACCTTTTCAGCTGCTTTAAAAAGAAGCCCCCATTTCTCACTCCTCCTTCCACTTTTCTTCTTTGTCCTCAGTTTACTTCAATTGCTGCAAACTGAGTTCAAAATGAAGAAGTAGTTTGCACTCCATTATCTCAACAAGCGGGAAGAGGAGGGGTGGAATTTTGCCCTTCTCTGTAGGCTCAGACAAAAGCAAACTGCTGCAGCCTCCCATAGTTTGTGTGTTCTGCCTCTTTAATAACTTATGCCATCTTGACCAGACTTGGATGTTGCATGGCCACATGTGTCCTGGATTTCATATTGCAGGATACGTCTTCTGCAGGTGAAGACTTAGCACCAGAAGTGACTACTGGTGGTTTCCATGTCTGTGGGACACTGACTCTGCTCCGGGTTTTAGTTTGAATTTTTAAGGAGCTATGTAAACTCTGTTCCCCAAACACGTTTGGCACCTTAGGTAGCCCCATTAAAGTACAGACTAAAACCCAGAGTGGTTTCACTGCCCTGTTCTCACTCTGCCAGCCTCCATAACCTATCCTTGAACATGGCAAGTGCCGCATTGTTTTTAAATGCTATTTTGCTTCTGGAAAGCTTCCAGGAGTGGAATTTAGCTTGAAAGCAAGGAATGCCCTCCTCAGGAACATTGTTTTAGAGAGCTACTGGGGTTTGGGTTTGCCATTAGGTATACCAAGTTTGCTGGCAGCAGATACCAGATTCCCATGATTGGGCCAAGGCTCCATTCAGCTCATAAGTTGCTCGTTCCTGTAGCAGAATGGGCATTTTTCTCTGTTCCACAATGAAGACTGAATCTTGCTGGTTGGGGAATTCTGGGAATTGTGGTCTAAAATGTAACATTTCTAAGCTTTGGTAATGTAATTTTTAGGGAGGGACCAGTATCTTACACTTTTTTTGGTAAAGCATTAGAAATATTGATCTAATTGCGTTTCCTGGGTGTACTGCATCTGTAAAATGGGTATATTTTTCTATCCTGTCTTCTAAAGACTGGAAGAGGTGGCATTCGATTTACAGCAAAATTCTTATTTCCTTTTTAACGTGCTACATATATGCATGCTCTATGTTTTCATACTTGACGTTGGGCCTGTGGTTGCGAACATACACTTAACATCTTAGTTCTGTGGATACTTCTAGATCTTTATTTTGCACTTGTGGCAGTTTGTACTAGTCTAGATTGTAGAAGATTTATAGCAGTGGCTCGGGATTCATATCATCTGTGAGGGTGACTCCCTGCCCTCTTTTTTCAGTTAAAATTCAGCTCTTGCATTTCATGAAGAGTTTACTCCAGGGCAGGGAGGAAAAGCCTTTAGTCTCCCAGATTCTGTCTGGACTACAGTTCCCATTAAACCCTAGCCAGCATAACTAATAGACAGAATTATGGGCGTTGTAATGCATAATAAACTTATTATCCTTTAAAGAGCCACAATACTCTTTGTTGTGATTGTTTTCATAGCTGTATCCGTTTGAAAAAGGTCAAATCCTCTCAGATTATTATTATTATTATTATTATTATTATCTAAAATGCTTATATGATCAGCTGTGGGGATGGTGCAGTGATAAAACATTCCCAAAGCAAATGCAAAATCATTATAGTCATACAGTGATTTTTGATGATAAATTTTACTCTGGCCTAGAACATGTGGAATTGTAAAGACAAGAATACTCCTGAACATATGCAGTGAACAACCACAACCAAATTCCACACATTTGAGATTAGGACAGAATGTCCAAGCCAGAGGGTGTGACCAAGTCAGATGTGGGAGACTTAACACCTCGCACAACCCTCTCCAGCTCAGCACCCTGGAATTAGAGTTGCCAGGTGTGACCTAAAGAGCTTGCCCTTCTGGTCAAAAGTTATAGGGCTATGAATCACAATGCAGCTATGGCTTCTCCTGCCCTGTGATTCCATTGATTGCCTTGCTCACCTAATTGGGTTTCCAGTTCTCCTTCACAGGAAACACAGCAAGGAGAGCAATTGGGAAAGAAAACAAGAGATGCCAACCACATACTCAAACTATCCCATTTTCACAGGGATGGTCCCCATTAATCCTCTGTTGTCTTATTTTTTTTCAGATGTTTGTAAAATGTCCCAGTTTCTTTCTCCTCTCCCACTTTGCCCCTTTGTCCTAGCTTATTTCAGTTGCTTCAAACTGAGTTTGAAGAGAAAAAACTGTGTACACACCATTAATTCATTTTGTGGAAAGGACAGGGCAGAATCTTGCCCTTCCCAAGAGGCTCAGACAAAAGCAAACTGCTGCAGCCTCTCCTAGCTTGTGTGTTTTTCCTCATTCATCACTTTTGCCATCTTCAGCACACTCTGATGTTCCCTGGCCACATGTGTTCCAGTTTTCATCTGTGTAATGCCAGAAGGTATGCAACCAAGGTTTTGTTGTGTCTTGAAGGGGAACTGTGCAAGGTCTCTGGGGTGTAACTTGGCAACCTTTCCTGGAATTACTATATACTGGAGATGGTCTCAATTTTAGATAGAATCAGAGGTGTTGTTATTTTGGAAAAGCGTTCCTTTTCTGCTCCTTTTGCTCAAAACATATGGTGGGAATGTGCATGTATGCAATTAAGCTTGGTGTGCCACAGTAGGTCAGATCTCCCACAAGAACCTGGTCATTCTCTGCATCCTGTAGCCTTGCTCTGTTTCTTATCACTATCAGACCTTTAACTAATTAATTGACTGGGATGCAGGACAGGTTCTTCTGAGTGGTGGCCCTCAAGTCATGGAATTTCCTTCTACCCAAAGGCCCAGATGGTTTCCCCCATTATTGACTTGTAGAAACCTTGTTAAAAATTGTGTTCCTTTAAGCCTGGAGTTAACTTTCCCCCATCTCTGCTTTATATACGCTGTGTTGAGTGCAGTAGTTTCAAACTTTGATCCTCCAGATGTTTTGTTGGACTTCAGCTCCCAAAATTCCTGACTGTTGGCCAAGCTGTCTGAGGCTTCTGGGAACTGAAGTCCATAAACACCTGGAGAACCACAGGCTTAGTGGATTTTGTTTCTGCTCTTCATTGACAAGGAGGATGATAATGATAACACCAATATGGTATTGTGGATCAAAGCTTCTTAAACTGTGGGTCGCGACCCCATATGGGGTCACCTAACTGAATGTGAAGGTCGCGAAACATGGGTATTCCCAACTTTTTTAAAAAGCTCCTGTGATGTGCGCATTTTTGCTCCTTAAGACAAGCAGTTCAACGTGAATCGCTTTCCCATACAAGACAAAGCACTAGAAATAGTTTTCTAACAAAAAAAAGTTTGGCCGTGGCAGATTTAAAAATATGAGTAATTCATTGTGGCTATAGGCATGTGAAGTTTATGGGGGCTGTAAAACCATTAAGACAGGTTGCAGCCGTTGCAACTTGCTATTACTGTGGAGCAGTATAGACAAGCCCCAGGGTTCAAATCCTCACTCAGCCATGGAAACCCACTGGATGACCTTGGGCAAGTCACACTCTCTCAGCCTCAGAGGAAGGCAAAGGCAAACTCCCCCTCTGGACAAACGCTGCCAAGAAAACCCCATGATAGGTTCACCTTAGGGTCACGATCATTCAGAAACGACTTGAAGACACACAACAACAACAACAACAACAACAATGTATAGATTACAGTATTCTTGTTTATGCTGCAAACCACTTTGATGGTCTCTGGACCCAAACCCAGGATAAATAAATGGAGAAAGGGGTTCGGAAAGCAGTCCCATTCCATTGCACTTACCTGCGTTGGCCTTTTTCCTCCGGGATGGTTTCTTCTCCATTTCGCTCCCTGCATTCCCTGCCAAGGTGTACTCATCCCTTGTGTCTATGGCCACATCCACCACGTTGGGGCTGCCACTCTCAGGCTCTCCTGTCCCCAGAGCTGACTCTGTAGGAAGGCGCCTTCGCCCCTCCAGGGCTGTGAAATGCCAGGCAGAGTTCTGGAAGGAAGGGTGATGATGCTCATCCAGAAAAGCCCGATCATCCTGGGGGTGGCTTTGAGGGGCCGCAGCCAAACAAGAGGTGGAAAAGTCTGAATAAACCCCCAAGTCAGTTTTGTGGTGAAATGAAAAGGGGGCTTGTGGATAAGGGTGGAGACCAGAGGGTTCGGCATGAGGGTTCCGCAAGCATCCCCAGAGGGTGGCAGTAGGGTGAGAGTTTCTCATACAGCTACTGGCAGCAGGTGGATCCATCTAGTAGCAGGAAACTTTGTCTTTCTCTCTCTCATAAGATGCTCTCCCAGGAAACACCCTTTGCCAGAAGGAGCAAAAGGGTTGATTTTTGCAGTGAAACAAAACGAATCAATCCGGTGAGAAGAAGGAAGCTCTCCAGTTTTCTTCCTTTTGCTCTGACATGGGTTGGTTGGCTGGGGAGATGCAAGGAAATTCTCCCTCAACGTCAGCAAAGAGGACTTCCCCAGTGTTGCTTCAGAAGCCTGCAAAAGCTTTCTCTGGCTGTGAAAGGGCCAAAGTCCAGGGAAACACTTTTTAAAGACTTTGTTGGGGTGTGAGTGACAAGTTTAGGAAAGGAACTGTGTCTGAGAGAGGGGGGGGGGAGTAGGAGGGAGGGCTTAACCTGAATGCACAACCCCTCCAACCAAAGCCAAGCCTGTGACTATTAATCACCCGAAACCTTAGAGGCGCATCTAATGGAAAATGCAGATGGAGACTTTTAAAGAAACATTGTCTGTACTTTTTTTTTTAAGGGGGAGGTAGTATACACACATACACACAAGGTGGGTTTAATGTTTCCTTCTCACACTCTGGGGTTATTTTTATTGCAAAGTAAAGGAGAGAGGAAACCTATAATTTTTTATTTGTTTTTTAAAAAAACTTCTGCCAGGATCAAAGAGTGTAAAGGGGAGAAGATAACAAGAGAAAGAAATAAGCACACTAAAGAGGTGGAGGCATTTAAAATGTAAGGCCTGGCTTCAGAGTTAAGATGTTTCAGCAAAGAGCAGCAAAAAGATTCAAGGCAAAAGAGGGACAAGCTGATCAAAGCTATGGGAGAGAAATCTGAGCTGCTCCATAAACCAGTGGGGGGGGGGGCATTGGTGAAAACCTCCTCTCTCCCCCTGCTAATTTTGTTAGCCTGTTGTGGGTGTTTTATGTTTTTTGCATTACTTTTCCAAAATATCTTCAACAGGACTGACCCTACCATTAGACAGAATAAGACAACTGCCTCAGGCAGCAAAAGCTGGGGGGGGGGCAGCAGGACAGCCCCCTTCCCAGCCATTTCTTCTTAACCCTTTATTTATTTATTTATTTATTTATTTCCCGCCTTTCTCCCTATGGCCTAGGGACCCAAGGCGGCTCACAACATTTTAAAAACAATAGCTAGAAACATAATACACTAAATAAGAATTAAAAGAGATGAAACTACAATATAATTAAAATTCCATATAAGTGATAAAACATTTTTAAAACTCCATAAAAATTAAAATAAGAGCACCAGCAGTCCAACCTTCATTTGTCAGCAAAGGCCTGGTGGCATAAAAATGTTTTTGCCTGCCACCTGAAAGAGAGTAAAGATGGGGCCATCCTAACCTCTCTAGCAGGTTACCCACCAAAAAGGCCCTCTCCCTAGATCCCACCAAAAGAGGCTGAGAAGGTGGTGGGACAGAGAGAAAGACCTCTCCAGCTGATCCTAATGTTTTGCTGGGTTCATACAGAGAGATATGGTTCTTCAAGTAACCCTTTGGCCATTGCCCTTTCTTGGAGGAAGAGCTCTGTGTGCCACAAAATCTGCCCTGCGTCTCCTAAATGGGCCTTCTTTCTCCAGGTGCAATGGAAGATCTTTCCCTATTGTCAATGTTGAAGTAAGAATCAACTACCAGTCTGGACAGCTTCTTGTACACCTGGAATAGAGTTAAGGGCACAACCTTGTCATTGGCCTTAGGCAACAAAATATCTTGGGGTGGCCATGATCTTCAAGTTAAATAAGGATGGACAAACTAACCTTATTATAATTTGTAATTTGCTTATCAGGTTATGAATCCAACATTATAAACGTGCACTACAGTCCTTTACTAGCACAAATTCTTGAGTTGTCTTCACCTTTTTACAAATGTACATCAACAAAGTGCACCTTAGAAATACGATGTGTGTTATACAATGTTCTTTGATGTATACAATGTTCTTTGATGTATCACACCACAGCTCAGGATGATTGGCTATTATCACATATGATCAAACATGCTTTGTTTACAGCTCTCAGGATCTGAACAGGCACAAAAAGATGTTGGGAGTTTGGATGCTTCATCATACAGAACTTGGAAATGTTACTTTTGGGACTGCAATTCTCATAATCCACCAGCCAGCATGGTCAATGAGAGCAGTAGTCCAGCCAAGTAAGTTTTCCTAATTCTGTTCGCAGCACACACACACACACACACACACACAGAATACTGATTCACTTGTAAGCAGTCTTCTTTTGAATTATGAAAATGTTAATATTTCTTGTATTGAAGTCAGGAATTGTTGGCCCTTTGAAGATTAAGAACTGAAAGGATTTGATTTATGAACCAACAAATCCCATGTTTTGGCAATCCTAACTGCTTCAAAATGCTTCTCCTTGCCCAAAAGTTTCTTGTTTCAGGGTAATGGATTACATGTTTTTCATTGTTTCTTGAAAACATTTTAGATTGCCTTGCCAGCTATATTCACAGATCAGCTGAGGATGAGTACTGTACTTGGACTCAAAAGGCTCAGAACAAGGTGTGTTTTTTATCAGTCCATGACCTGGTTAGGGCAACTGCATTCCTCCCCAGTTTTCTGAGATCTAAGAAGGTCCAAGTGTCAGTGCTATGAATTCCAGCTGGCACCCTGTTGCTATTTCATGCGCTTGTAAGTTGCTTTATGCATGCAATTGTACTCTTTGGCCATGGCGTAATGTCCATATTTAGTTTACAGTTGCGTAAGTTTTAAACAATTCCACAAATGTAACTGTTGCCCATGAGTTGCA
Source organism: Gambelia wislizenii (assembly GCA_030847615.1). Taxonomy (NCBI): domain Eukaryota; kingdom Metazoa; phylum Chordata; class Lepidosauria; order Squamata; family Crotaphytidae; genus Gambelia; species Gambelia wislizenii. The sequence continues at coordinate 29,231,385 of JAUMIR010000006.1, read as the reverse complement.
TGTTCCTGGGTGGATGGTGCATAACTGCTCATCAATGTAGTACAGTACTTGATTCAGAGGGAGTGTGGAAACAGTAAACACATTCTCAGCTATGCAACAGGTTGCAAATGTTGGTATTGGTGTACTGCTGTCTCCTAAATATAGATTTGCACTACCTGTTCATGATGTAGGTTCCTGGCTTTCATTTCCTTTGGAGCTTTAGAGATTTGTGGCATCAGGGGTTACTGTTTGCTTTCTTGACAAACATACAAAACTGAGCATAAGTGGGAGCAGTCAGCAAACACTCCTACACAGCAGCAAGTCTGCTGAGGGCAGGGGTGGACAACTGCTAACAGGGCAGGGGTCATTTTTCTTCCCTGTGCCCACCTGGCAGGCCACAGCAACTTGTTTCAGCATGCCATCACTTTCGGCCACTATTTTGACCAGTTTTTGAGTGATGTTTATTCTCTTTTCTTGTGTGTCTGTTTTGGGGAGGAAACAATTAGTGGAGCCAACAGTTGTCTTTTGGGGCAGTTTGGGGACAAAAAATTACTTCAAAATCAGCCTGGTTTTTTAAAATGAGGGAATCTGGAGATACTGTGGGGTTTCTGAGGGGTCCTGCAGGCCACATTTAGGGATTCCAAGGTCCTCATGCCACCCATAGGTTGCACTTTGCCCAGCCCTGACTCAGAGTGTACACTCTACAATTCTATGATTCTATATGTACAGTACTTAAAGAGGACAGTCTGTTAAGACAGTTCTTCATTTGAAGTGCTGTCCAGTCCAAGTCTGGTCTAAAGATAAAGGAGGACAAGGCCCTGAGTTTGTCCATCAAAAGTGAGCACCAGGACAGGAGGGCAGACACACAGAGCATTGATTAGATCATAAATGTGTCAAAAATGTTGTGAAGCCCCATGGGGGAGGTGGTCTTATCCTGCAGGGTGGAAAGAAAGCATAAGCCCTCAAAACACTGAGTGAAATATGTTTATTTACTTAAGAGTCTTTTTATATGACCTTTGGCCATATTCCCATAGTAGTTGACAAAAGTGCACAACTTTAAAAGAGACAACTATCATGTTAAAACAAATGATTAAAGCACGCAAAGCAACATGCTCAGGCCATTTATGCCAAACTTACCTTCCTGGTTGCTTTCTTCTTTTTAAGAGAGGAATTTTACATTCAGTGAATGTTTCTGTATTGGATAACTATTTTATTGAACCCTTGATCATATCATTACCCAGACCAGAAACATTCATTAAAGCATTCATAAACCCTTGAACTCATCCTCTTGAAATAAGAGCCCTGGGCTGAATACATAAATTTTGAAGTAAAATTCAAGACAGACATCATACAGCTGCACTATTTCAAGAAATGCATGACACACTTTGACTGAAGCCTTAGTCCCAGAAGAGGACGACAATGCTATTGCTCAGACCTATACAATCTGACACAGTAATAAAAAGACAGAGCTACTGAGCATGGACAGAATACATGTCCATTGTCTAAACCAGGGCTTCTTAATTTTTTTCCATTTGCGATCCCTTTTCACCCAAGAAATTTTTACATGACCCTGGGTATATAGGTATATAAAATAGGTATACAAATCAAATTTCCTGTTGCCAAATTTTTCATGACCCCCGCATTCAGTTATGCAACCCAAAATGTGGTCACGAACCACAGTTTAAGAAGCTTTGGTCTAGACAAGAGGCTATAAAGCTGATTCCTGCGCATGTTTGCAAATTCACAGCAGTGTTCTGTTGTCTCCATGGTCTTTTGACAAAAATAAATAAATAAACAGTATGCAAAGCTATCTGTGTTTGAAGTGCACATGCCCACAAGTCAAGATGGCAGCTGAATAAATTAGCATGTTATTATTCTTCACATGTTGTTATTATACTTCACACATTGAAGAACACACTAGAGTTTTTTTTTAACTTCAGAGCAAAGGTGCACAAGTGCAACCTTCTACTTAAAAAAGTTACATTGCCACAAAAACCCTGCAATCGCTAATGCAAAAATCTAAAATGTTGCTTCTGGCTCCTTCCTTGCTGGCAAGCCCACACCCCACGTACATCCAACCAATCCACTCTCCAGCTCTGTCCTCTCTGAGAATGTGCAGCAATGTGAATCGGTTGTCCTAATGCACACTAATGTGCATTCCTATGCATTAAAAAAAAAAAAATACAGGAAAGCCACAAAAGCTTTTCCCACATATTTCTGCCCCCACTTCCAAATAAGACTAATCTCCATGGGATCTCACTGGGTCAAAAGGTATTCTCCTCGAATTCTATGAGGAGTATTTTCACCATCTAGACAACTCCAAAGTTTCAGGTGAACCTCTTTTTTGGCTTTTCAGATGTTTGGAACTTCATCTCCTGGAAATCCTTGCCATTGGCCATGCTAGCTGGGACTTCTGGGAATTGCAGTCCAAAACATCTGGAGGATCAAAGGTTGAAAATCAGTGTTCTAGATCCAGTATGTCTCTTTCCAGAAATTAACCAGTATGAAAACATTACTTGAAATTGCGCTTGGCCACAAGCCAGTATTTTACCAGCCTGACTAATGAAACTATGTTTTCTCAGGTCACAACCAGAATTGGGGCAGACAAGGGTGAAGAAAGCTATAAAAGCTGGTAAAAAGTAGGCTGGGGAATGCTACTGTTAAGTGGCTGATAGACCAAGCCCAAAGAGGGCTCACCAATGGTTTTTCTTCACCCTGGAGAGAAGTGACCAGTGGGGTATCACTGGATTCTGTCCTGGGCTCAGAATTCTTGAACATCTTTATAAATGACTTGGATGATGGAACAGAGGGCATGCTTATCAAATCTGCAGATGACACCAAATGATGAGTGATTGCTAATATCCCTGAGGACAGGATCAGAATTCAAAATGACATTGACAGATTGGAGAGCTTGGCCTAAACCAGTGGTGTCCAACCTGTAGCCCTCCAGGTGTTCTGGACTACAGCTCCCAGAATTCCTGGCCATTGGACCAGCTGGCTCAGGCTTCTGGGAATTGGAACCCCAAACACCTGGAGGGTCACAGGTTGGACACCACTGGCCAAAACTAACAAAATGAATGTTAGCAGGGCTAAATATAAGTACTACATTTAGGCAGGAAAAATGAAATGCACAAATATAGGATGGGTGCTACCTGGCTTGAAAGATGTACAAGTGAAAAGGATCTAGGCATCTTAGTAGACCACAAGCTAAACATGAGTCAACAATGTGATGCATCGTCCAAAACTCCAGTGCAATTCTCCTGTATACTGTAGTTTCAGATAGGGAGAATTAATAGTACAGTATCACAATATTCTGCTTTGGTCAAACCTTACCTGGGATACTGTATCCATTTCTGGGCATGACAGTTCAAGATGAATATTAACAAGCTGGAACCTGTCCAGAGGAGGGCAACCAAAATCATAAAAGGTCTGGAGACCAAGCTGTATAAGAAATGACATAGGCAGCTGGGTGTGTTTAGGTTGGAGAAGAGAAGACTGAGAGGTGATGTGATATAGCCATCTTTAAATATCTGAAGGTATGTCTTGTAGTAGATTGAACAAGCTTGTTTTCTGCTGCTCCAGAGACTAGAGCGTGAACAAATGGATTCAAATTACAAGAAAAAGATTTCACCTAAACATTAGGTGGAACTTTTTGATTCTAAGAGGTGTTCAACAGTGAAATAGGATGCCTCTCTGTCTTAGAGGGTCTTTAAACAGAGGTTGGATGACCATTATCTCAGGCGTAGTTTAGTAGTATATTTTTGTATGGCAGGGGGTTGCACTAGATGGCCTTTCTGGTCTCTTCCAACTGTATGATTATATGATTCCATAATATTTTAAATATTTGAAATTGGGTGCTTAGCTATCTGCTGCCCCCAAACAAATGCCTTGGAACTTGGGATGGGTGAGAAGTTGATCTGCTTCACTTTTTGGTAAGAACTCTCTAAAAATCCACAAATTCAATGGAATAAATTTCATAAATTGATTTTTTTTTTAATGTGAACCTGGAAGAAGGTTTTCAAAAAAAGAAACAAGAAGATTTTGAAAGCTGAACACTTATCTCATTTAGACACCAAGTTAAACTTCAACTGTTCATCAAGGCCTTTCAGCCTCATTAATTCATTCCAAATAATGTTGTCATAGTTTTAAAAACTTTTAAATCTGTTTTTAACTCATTATGGTGTTTACTATGTTTTTGCTAATTTAAATTATTTTATTGGTTTAAATGGGTATAAATATGAGATGTCTCATTCATAGGGTTGCCATGAGCTGAAGTCGACTCAAGGGCAGTTAACAACAACAGCGACATAAATATTTTAATAACAACAACTCTTACAAATTTGATTTTGTATCCCTGCAAATTCTGCCATATTTACAATGCTGAAATAAGTGTCACCACCTCTCTCTTTTTTTTCTTCCTGACAGGCTCCTCATATTTAACAGCTACATGGCAGGCGAGTAATAACATGATTCTCTCCATCATGTGAACAGTTGAATTTGGCCATTAGAGAAGGTTAGGAATTTCATTCAGTACATTTTGGGAAAGTACATATTAAAATCCACACAGTTCTTCATGAAGTCAACAAAAAGGACAACTTGAAATTGAAAACCCCAACTGTGAGAGAAAGACGAATCCATAGATTGATCCATCACTACTTGGAAGGGAGGCAGAATCCAGTTCTTTCTGAATGTAGAATTACAAGAAGATCACCCTAGCTCTATCTACTGCAGAGGTGAGCAACCTGTGGCCCTTCCAGATTCTGGGAGCTGTCACCCCCCAAAAAAGGAAGGTACCAAACTCTGAAAAACAGAAAATCCAAAAAGCAATATCTCACCCAATTTCCTGGTGACCTTTGACATCTGGAGTACCGTCTTCAACTGAAGTTCAATGAAAATAAACCTATTACATGCAGCCTGTTTTCTTTCTTTGCTGGGATGCCCAAACCAAATGGCTCCCCTTTGTGAGACATGGATAGTTGATTTATGAGCCTGTGCCTGTTATGTCAACATGGGATTGCAGGGGAGGTCAGAGGAGAGGTGGGGCAGTGCATGGAGCAAAAGCACCAACAAAGAGTGAGACGTGGCCTCACTAACCCCTTTTTGCTCGCCACCCAAATGGGATTAATCAGGCGGAAAGAAACCAGAAAATTTGTTGTCTGATCTCTGTGAAGGATCTTCCACAGGAGAGGCCTTTCCTAACAGACACAAGTCAAACCCCACCGTAAGTTTGCCAAATGGCCAGCAAAACACACCACAGTATGTTTCTGTAACTTTAACCACAGCTTGGAGTGCAGAAATTAGCCTTTCATAGCATTGGGGAGAGAATTCAGGCAAGAAGTGGTTAACTGGGTCATACTGCCACCCTATAAGAAACATTCTCACTTACTAGTAGGAATCCTGTATGACACAGAACATCATAGTGGTTCTGCATATGGAACCACATTATAGCTTCATTGGGGGTAAAAATCCAAATACAGATTCCGGCTTTGATAGATGTGACACTTACTTATATCTGGTCCAGATTAGTCTGAATTTCATGCACCCAATCCGTATTTCATCTGGATTTTTACCCCCCATGTAGTCAAGCCCTCTCTCAGCCTCTGAGGAAGGCAAAGGTAAAACCCACTCTGAACACATCCTGCCAAGAAAATCCTGTGATAGTATTGACTTAGGGTTGCCATAAGTTTCAAACGACTTGAAGACACATAACAACAACAATGCTTGCATGTATCAGTACAAGGAAGCCATCCAGGGTCTGAATAACAAGAAGGTACAGTATTAACTTGGCAGGTGTAGGGGCCCAATTCCAAACTTAAGACTAAGTGTAGTCAAGATGCCTGGTAAGCACTTCACTACAGCTAATAACATAAGCAAACCTAGATGGCAATAGGCCACCAAAAAAAAAAAAAAAGCAAAGAAACCAATTCCAGGCTCAACTGTAACTTGATAATAAGGTGGTCATGTGTCCTTCTTTGGAGAGAGTACTCCTTTAATTAAAAGAGTCCTACCAGCCACACTACAGTGGTTGCAATCAACATTCAAATGCACAAGCCCTACTCCCCACTTGCCATCTGGACAGCAACAGCTTAAAGAGAACAGCATCCTCTACCATGTAGCCTCTCCAAGTCTTTGGGGAAACCTGCATATCCCACCCCACCCCCCCGAACCATTCATATGAAAAACCTCAGCCCATCAAGGATACTCTTTTCTTCCTATTGTTGGACAGCAATAATCACAACAGTCCTTCCTAGAGATTCCCCAGTCTTGTAGGGAGGTAGTGCTCATAGGACCAAAGTGCAGCCAGTTTTTGATTGGCAGGGACCGAGACGTCATCTGCCACCTGTGTTATTTCCTCTGTACTTACAACCCTCACAGCTTCACAGTGGAGAAGTATGGATTTTCCAACCAATGTACCTTGTTGAATGATCCCTATTATAGTGCAAAGTATACCTTGAGAGCTTAATCTTACAGGAGCAATTAAGATCCATTCACTTTACAAAAGACCTACTCCGGGTCTGCTAGATCTGGTTTGGCAACCAGCATTTATCAACAAATCTGAGAGTTGATTGTCATTTGTGGGTAAGGGGGGAAATCCTGAAACAGGTGCTCTCTTAATTGGCAATTTTGTTTTTGAGTTCAGCCCAGGCTCAAGTCAAAGAAGGGAGAATCTGTTCTTGACTAACACCTTTTTCCCAATTTTGTTCTTAATTTCCCCCCAGGGTTATAGGACAGTCCATGTTCTTAGGCAATGGGAATTGTTGACCCGTTCCCTGACCCCACTCTTTCTACAGCTGCTGTTGTCACACATGTACTCAGCGGGAAGGTGTTTTCCCTTTGCACCACCCTGGGTGAGGTGATGATGGTAGTGGCAGAGGAGTGGGAGTTGCCTCCAGCCCTTCCCTCTTATTCCTGAAAGGCCATTTGTCATGAAAAGATAGAGACCTTTAACCTTCTAAAAGTCACCATCTCCCCACCCACCTCTCAACATCTGGGAATCATTATTCTGATCAAGCATGAAAGCCAGCAGTGACTATTTCTTCAAATAGTACAAGTGTGTGTGGTTGCACACATAGGCAGCACAGGAGTTTGGAAATGTTACCGTTTGACTCCATCTCCCAGAATCCCTCAGCCAGCATGACCACTGGAGAAAGGAACTTTTTACAGCTCTGTACTAAGTACCCTGAAAGTGCCAGATCGGCCTGATCTTGGAAGGTAAGCAGGGTCAGCCCGGTTAGTACTTGGCTGGGAGACCACTAACAAATGCCAGGTGCTATAGGCTATATTTCAGAGGACAGAACTGGCAAAACTCTCCCTGAGTATTCCTTGCCTAAGAAAACCGTATGAAATGGGATCACCATAAGTTGACAGGCAACTTGAAGGCACACATACACACACAACAGATGTGTGAATATATATAAAAGGTTTGCCTCTTTGCAATCTATTTTGCCTTGTAGGCTGGGCAAGTTTTAGGAAAATTTCTCACTTTCTTGCTCTCTCACAATAAATTGTTTGAAAGTCTCACATTTTTTCCTCTCCAAATGCAAAGTAGTTTGTCAATTTTGGTAAATTCCTGAAAAACTGAATCAAATTTCTCTGTGTTTTCAAGTGGCCAAATTCAATAGGTACAGCTTTTCCCAGCATGGAAAGAACCATGTTGAGACTGCCTACCATGTAGACCTTTCCTATGTCTGTTTATCTGTATGTAAATTGCACTGAACTCTGTAGGATTTTCCCAAAGCAGTACCACTGTTAGGGCAAAACATAAGAGCAGAAGTGGGAGCTAGTTTAAAATACAGCTCCCGAAACTATGCATCTGAGGAAGTAGGCAGTAATCCATGAAAGCTCATACTAAAATAAATCTTTGTGTTAAAAGACTATAAGAGTCTAGATTTTTTTTTTTTGCTCAAACTTTATTTTTTTTAAACAAGCTTTTCATGAAGATCTGTTGATTTTTGCACACATTACTGCTAAAATATCCATTTTACCTGCAATTTTCCCTAGTATGAATATTTTTGCAAGCAATTTTACTAATATACTAGATTTGAACTACAGTATATACAAGCACATATTTGTGTGATTTCACCCTAATTTATAAATTTGGGGATACATCGGTGGGGTTGGGAAAATTCCATGGCAGATTCAAAGAAGTGCAAATTTCAGAAGATAGCAGAGCTTTTGTTCAGCCTAGGATTTGTAGTTTGTACTTGGAATTCTTTGCCACCTACTGTTGCTCTTAGCAGTGAATTCTGCATACCTCTTATCAAGCTATACGGTACATCCCAAGATTCCTTAGGGTGGAGCCACAGAAGTTAAAGTGGTATTATAAATGCTTTAGCTGCATAGCTTAGCTAGACTCAAGTGTTTATTTTTTGGATTATGGCTTCTAGAATCCTACAGCCAGCACAGGGGATTCTGGAAGCAGTTGTCCAAAAGTACCATTTCCAAACTCTATGGATAAGCAATCTGAATTCAGAATGCTGGGGTGCAAATTTCAGAAGGCAGCTGAGTTTTGGTTTGTGTATTGGTTTAAAAATGCAAAACTGGGTAAGTTCATATCAAAACGTAGACTGCATTTCTCCACCCTGTACTTAAATAGGAGTTAAATCACTTTGGTAGCAGGCACAGACAATGGCAGCGAGGGCCTCCAACATCAATGTGACGGTGAATTTGCTCTCAGATTTAGTGTGAGCATTAAAGCATTTATCCAAGGAGCTATTCAAGGTGCTTTTGGGGGAGCCAGGTTCAGCACCTTGGATAGCTCTATTAAAGTTCTGACTAAATCTCACATTGGATTCACTACCCCACTGATATAGAAGCCATCCCCTGCCATAGCTGCAATCACAAGAATCCAACACATCTGACCAGAACATGCCTTGCCTTTTTCTCTTCTGCTCCTCTTTCCTACCCTCCATCTCCTCTCCTGCCTTTCTTTTTTCTTTCCTCCTTTGCGTCCAAAGTGCAGGATCTTTGAAAGCAAAACAGGGCTCCTTGCTTTCCCTCAAACTCCTCCTCAAGCATTCAAATGATCTTCACTCTCCCTTGCCCCCGCCTGCCTCTCAGTCTCTCTTTGGCTCTTTTTAAGTTTTCTGACCTCATATTTCTATGGGCTGCTAATTTAATGACAATATGTTTTGTCGCACAGAATCACTATTTCCGGCACTAATGAAATCTGCTTGGCTTTGTATTGCTCTCCCCCAGCCCACCCGCCTCCTCCACAAAGTCACAGATGCAGGAAACATGGAAATGCAGTTTAGGTAGAGTGCCCTTCACTTGGAAACAGAGAGCAAAGGGGGAAGTGGGGAGAACAGGAGGGAGGGAAAGAGTCCATCTCTGACGGCCAATGACTGTCAGAGCTTGATAGAGTTCTGCAGTTCCCAGAATTCCCTAGCCATCATGGCCAGTGGTGATGCTGGTTAGGTGAATCTGGGAATTGTCGTTGAAGATAAAAGAGTCCCACCCATCCACCTGTTTCTCATACTAGTCAAACACACTTTATACAATGTATAGTCTAGGCTGGGCATGTGTCCTCCTTTGTAAGTGATGGTCCTCAATTCCAAGGCTGGGGAATGGGTGAATCTTTATATGTTGCTGGACTGAAACTCCGCCTTGCCCTTGGCTATTCTGGCTGTGACGAATAGGACATGGGTCTCTTCCACATCGCACGTATAGCACTTTGATCATACTTTCAGTGCCATGGTTCCATCCTATGGAATCTTGTAGTCTGGAGAAGGGGTATTTAGAATTCTCAGTTAGAGATTTCTGCTGCCTCACCCAAACTATAAATCCCAGGATTCCATAAGATGCAGCCATGACAATTAAAATGGAATCAGAATGCTATAAACATGTAATGTGAAAGAAAGCCAGGTGTCCAGCAGCATCTGCAAGGGCCCATGTATTCTCTGTTTGAAGGACTCTAATCCAAGTCTGGTTTCCAGACAAAGAACCTCAAGAAGGGAGAACCCATGAAGAGTCTCTAAATTGCCCACCAAAAACATAGCAGCTGGCCAGCAGCAGGGATATAGGTCACTGTGTCACAGCTTCCAGATTAGGGTAGGATCAGTGATTTCTATTTAAATCCAGCTGGGCAAATTCAGAAAGTCCAGGGCCCTGTGTTTGACACTTAGGTCCCATTCCAAGCTGCATGAGCCACATCCACACAGAAAAAAATACTGTAGTACACTTCCTATTTTGTGAAACTGCTCTTTGTTTTAAGGAATCCATCAAGAGACAGTGGGCTAAAAAAAAAAAAAGGCTTTGGAGGAGATATCATTCAGCTTGCAAAACTATTATCCCCAGTTTATATTATAGTAATGATTTCCAAATGCACATATCTTACCCTCCAACATTTCACAGATAAAAACTGGGACACATGTCCAAGCAACATCAAAGTGTGGTCAAGATGGCAAATGGTATTAATGAGGAGGAAGAAGAGGCAAACTAGGAGAGGTTGCAGCTGTTTGCCTTTGCTTTAGCCTACAAGGAAAAGCAAGATTCCATCCCTCCTCTCCTCTGCCTCCTCTGAGTTAACTGAGTGCAAACTACTTGTGCAATTTGAACTTAGTTTGCAGCACCTGGAGTAAGTTGAGGACAAAGGAGGAAAGCAGACAGAGGAGGAGGAGAGAGAAACCGGGGCATTTTAAGAGCAGCTGAAAACATGGGATGACAGAGGACTAATTGGGACTGCTCCTGCCAAGTCAGGGCTGCTGGAGGGTATGACAGCTAAGGAGAGCAACTGGCACATGCCCTTTTTATGTAAATCTGTGTTGTCACTCATGGTCTTTTTGGGGTGGGGGTGGCCACCTTCACTGCCCTTCATAATGATGCATCCACAGAGGTTTGGAAATGGGGCATAAATCAGAAAAGGACACAGGTTGAAATGGGAAGTGTTGACCACAGAAACTCCCTTTTTCAGATTTTCAGGTGTGAGTCATGTGAAAATGGGCTGGTGGAGCAGACATCTCCTCCCTGCCCCCTGCCTCCACACAACCCTGTTGATTTTCTACAGTAAGTGGCTCCTGGTGGACTCCTACTCCTCCCCACCAGGAAGTGGGGTATATTTCAGGGCTCATTTTCGTCTGACTTCACCTCCCAGCTGTTGGACCTTATAATGGTTTTTGTCTGCAAGCCCAAAAGGGCCTCCTGCTCTTTCCTGGCTTATTCTCTTGCTATCAGGTTTCAAATGCACTCTAACATTGAATAGTGATTCTGCTTCCTCCTCTTTTGTCATGCAGAGAGACATTTTTTGAGGCATGTAGACATCGGTGAGTCAGGAGACAAGAAATTGTCTCATTTGTGTCTTTGGAAGGGAAAGCCTGAGAGAATGTATCTGAACCCATGCCCTCCAACCTTTCACAGATGAATTGAGGGACCCATGTGGCCAAGCAACATCAGAGTGTGGTCAAGATGGCAAGAGATATCAATGAGGAAAAAAAACACACAAGCTAGGAGAGGCAGCAGGAGTTTGCTTTTGCCTTAATCTACAGGGAAGGGCAACATTCTACCCTCTCTTCTCCCATTGCTGAGTCAAATGAGTGCAAACTATGTCTGCAATTTGAATTCAGTTTGCAGCAACTGAAGTAAGCAGAGGATAAAGAGGGGGGAGTAGGAAGAGGAAAGAGAAGCTTGGACATTTTAAAAACACCTGAAAAGGTGAGAAAACAGAAGATTAATTGGGACTGTCCCTGCCAAATCAGGACAGTTGGAGGGTCTGTTAATCTGGTTCAGTCCATCTGAGGTAGAAAAACACCTATCCTGGATGCAATGTGAACACTTTCTAGTAAACCCTGTGAGCTCATCAGCAAAGAGGAGAGTGCCCTGAGCATGTAAAGAATAGCATTGATGGGTCTCATGGAGCAGTCTGACATCTTCCAGAGCTGCTATAGAGAGCCAATGAGTGTGTGCGCCTATTGTGTCATTCAGAGCACACACACACCACCCCTGTGACAACATAAAGGCCCGCTCTCTGCTCTTCGATTTTTTCCCTGAATCGTGTCCCTGAAATCTCACAGAGTGGGGAATTCTTTGCCACAAGTACCCATTCTAGGATCAAGTACTGACTAATAGATTCCTTTTTAGGTGGCCTTTCCTACAATGAGGAAATGGCTCCCCACTCCAAAGTGCTGCACGCCATTACAAAATATGTTCAAAATAACTTAGCTTCTCTAAAGTTTAGACTGAAACCCAGAACAGATTTGTGTGGGAAATGCAACATTCTTCTTGCACCCCTGCTTAGTAAGTTTAGGAAATGCCTTGCATGCTTAAGTTCCTACCGCCCTTCTCATCTCAGGCTATCTTAGCCAGTTGGAGCTATGGGTAACCATTGAGTCATTCATCACATGACCTCCTAATTTAAATAGTTTATGATGCTTTGTTTCTTCTTATGTGTGTGTGTGTGTTTTTGCAGCTTCTCCATGAGGCTTCACTTCACTTCCCTTTTCTCACCTTCCTACCATGCATCTGACCTCCAAACATGAAGAAAAGAGATGAGCTCTCGCTTACCTACAAACACCTCTTTTTCTGAGGAAATATGGATATTACTGCTGTAATACTTAGAAACTTCTGATTTGATTATCCTAACCTGAACTTCCCAAGATTTGGTGAGTTTTATACCCTGAACTGTAATCCTCTTAGTTAATTAAGGACCTAGATTTATTTTGAAAATGTAGGTTAAGATTGCTATACCTTCAGTAAACTTTTGATATGTATTTTTAAGCAAACGTCTTTATTGCCCTTAATTTTGTCTGCTTGACTTTAATGCTGGGTGATTTAGAACACATACAAATGCAAATTGAGTTTGGTCAGTCTTCCCTGGGCTAACTCTGCTGACTTTAAAAGAAACTTTTCTTAAGAAGATATTCCTAAAGGGCTTGCTCCCTGGAATCTTTAATACATTTTTAATTGTTATACTCATACACCCCAACAATTTGTCCTCCCAAAGACATAGAAGCCGCCTGTTGCCATGGAATTAGAATACCATACTAGGACTTAAACTGACCAGATCCCTATCCAGCTATAAGTTCACTGGTGAGTAACTTAGCCTAAACTACCTCACAAGATTCAAGTACCCTTCAGGAAGTTTCTAACACCCTTGTGGTAAAATGTCTCAAAACCATAGAGGCAAGAGAAAGCATGTGTTGTACAGTATACGGCATGTGTTGGTTACAGCAAGGGTGGTGAACCTTTGGCTCTCCAAAGGATCTGGACTACATTAGCTCATCATCATCATCATCAACCCCACCTACAATGGCCAATGTTAAAGACTTCTGGGATCTGCAATCCAAACCATCTGGAGGACCAAAGATTCCCTACCAATGGGTTAGAACAGGGGTGAGATTCAGATGACCCTCCAGATGTTGCTGGACTGCAGTTCCCAGCATTCCTCACCATAGGCTATGCTGACCAGGGCTTCTGGAATGTGTAGACCAACAACATTTGGAGGGCTGCACGATGGCTGCCTCTGGGTTAGATTACTAGAACAAGACTGGAGAGACTAAGGGGGCATCCACACTAGAGAAATAATGCAGGTTGAAACTGGACTATTTGCATGGCTCCTTCCTATGAAATCCTGGGATTTGTAGTTTGGCGAGGCACCAGCACTCTTTGTCAGAGAAGGCTAAGGGCCTTGTAAGACTACAAATCCCAGGATTCCATAGGAAGGAGGCATGGCAAACAGTACAGTTTCAAACTGGATTATTTGTGTCATGTGGATTCCCTCTCAGATTTCATTCTCCACTCTGCCATGATGCTCCTGGAGCAGCCACCTATTCCAGAGAGCCCTGGGTACTTTCCTGCTGCAGCAGATGCTATCCTCAATGGTAACTTGAAACAGGCATCAGGCAGGCAGACATTTTGGACCGATGCATTGGACACTTCCCTGCTACACCATTTGACACAGCAGCAAGCAAGAGAGGGGGTGGTGGAGTTCTCTTCAGTGTTCACCCTGAAATTTGCTCCTGAGCAACGCTCCAGTTGTGGCATCAACCTAGGCTTGGGGGGCAGTAGGCAAGCAGCAATCAGACTGGGATGCGGGGGAAGCAGGCAGCTCGCTCAGTGGGATAAGGGTACTGGTCCTGCCAGTCAACCTGCCTCATGGGAAAGCTAGTCCTGATCAATGGAAATGAAAGCAATGACTCCTTGCCCAGTGTTGACGAAAGCATCTCAGGGAGTCTTGTGGAATGGGTCTCCACCAAGGTGCTTGGAAGAATTTGGAAAGGTTACTTTTTGGACTATAGCAGCTGGAATGCCCCCAGCCTCTGGTCATACAGGCTGGTGCATGCTAGGCACCATAAAAAAAATGTTTCCTGAACTTTAGTCCTAGGTCCCTGTCACATAACTTCCAACATTTCACAGATGAAAACTGGGACATTTGTGGCCAAGCAACAACAGAATGTGGTCAAAATGGCAAAAGTTATTAATGAGGAAGAACAGATAAACTACGAGAGGCTACAGCAGTTTGCTTTTGCTTGAACCTACTGGGAAGGGCAAGACTTCACCCCTTTCTCTCTTCTCCCCTCTGTTAATTGAGTGCAAACTACTTTTGCACTTTGAACTCAGTTTGCAGCAATTGAAATATGCTGAGGACAACGGGGTAAAGTGGGAGGAATAGCAGAGAGAAACTGGGACGTTTTAAAAGCACTTTTCAGAAAAGTGGGACAGTAAAGGATTAATCAGATTGTCCCTGCCATAACCTGACAGTTGAAGGGTATGCTGGCAGCCACTTGAGGTTGCCACCTATTGACACTTAACCTTCCCCCAACATTGTCTTCTTCTTAATCCCTTCTTGCTGTCTTTCCCCCAACCCATCTGCCAAAGCCCGGTGTGAGGGCAGCATCCTGTCACCTGGCGATATATGGGACAGCCTACTCAATGATTGCCCCATGTGTATCAAGGGAGGCAACATTTTGAGCCTGAGAGGCCAACTGGCTTTTCACCCTCCCCCAGGATTCTCTCAAAAAGAGCTGCAAAGGGCAAGGCTTAAAAGAAGTCCCATTCAAAGAGCCATTTGTATATCAATGAGACATAAGTAAAATATGGAAAACAGAAGAGAGGTGGGTGGTGGGTCCCCCCTTTCTTCCCATCCTTTTATTACAGTAATAACTGAAAAGGGTTGAGCATTTGCTAAAAATACATTAGAGAAAGAGAGCACTACCCTGGCAGAGAGAGGCAACACCATATCCAGATATTTTTACACCATGATGTTAACTTGATTCATGAGGCTTATGGGTCACTTTCATTAAAGCCATCACTTCAGAGAAATCATTTCTGCCACGAGTGCCTTAGATTATTATTCCCCATGTTTCTGAGCAGAAAAGGGGTGGGGGAAGGTGGACATAATGAAATGTGTAATGGGAAGCTATGAAGATAATTGATGGGACTGCCTCACACATAAACCTACAATTGCTTTGGCCTTCAACCCCAGCCTCCCACCCTGCTGCAAACTGTTCACAATCAGGGAGCACATCCGAAGAACAGAAGGGAGACTTCAGAAACACTAAAGCAGCTGAAGAGTTCTCTGCATCCCAGAGAACTCTGCTATAATTTTTGAATTCCCTGATGCATTGCAAGATGGGGCAGGCATTATTCTCAGTCATGGTCCAAATGCACCTAAGAATTATCTAGCCCAGTACCCTGTTTTCTAGAGCAGCCAACCAGGTATCTATGGCATAGGAGTGGGGAAGGTGTTACCCTCCAGGTATTCATGCACTGAAGCTCAGTCCCAACCTCCTTCATCATTGGCTATGCTGAATGGGACTGATGGGAGTTGCAGTCCAACATGTGGCGGGCCACACCTCTATCTTGTGGAAAGCCCACAAACAGGACATACAACTGGTATGTATTTATTTCTTGCTTTTCTACCCATCAGGACCTCTAAAGCAATGTATTTAAAGCATTATTTAAAAAGAGATTTAAAACAAGCTGCTGATTGAAAACAATCTGCTAATTAAAAACATTCTTTGAAAACAGATTAGAAACTGTTCCAGAGGCCAGATGGACTACTGTATTACAGTTTCGGCCACCCATCGGAAGCACATTAAGGATGTGATGTGCTGAACTTCCCTTGGGAGAAGATTTCACAACCAAGGTGCCACCATAGAAAAAGCCCTGTCTTCTGTACTGAACAGAGCAGTGGACATACAACTCAGCCACGAATGAGGATCTCATATTCTAAGGAGGCTCACCTAGGAGGAGACAGTCTTTAGATGTCCTGGCCCAAGCCATTATTTCACTGATTGATCTGTTACCACTGGGTTTGGAATAATAATAATAATAATAATAATAATAACAACAACAACAACATTTATTTATATCCCGCCCCTCTGCGAACAAATAGTATATAGCCTTCAGGAGTCAAGATCAGCTGTCACTGGGAACTTTCTCCTCTATATATTTGTCTACTTTCCTTCTTCTTTTTTTAAAAAGCCAATTTAGTTGGTGGCCATCATCACCACATCTTATGGTAGCAAATTCCATAATTCACACATTGTGTGAAATACAGGTCCAGCCCAAGATGTAGATTTATTGTTGCCCAAAAATTTACTGCTCCTTGAGACACAGCAGTAAATGGAACCCACTTCTGTACAAGTCAAAAAGCAAGTACTAAAGCCAGTGAAGTTATTTTGGCACCTGAGATGTTGATTCTCACAGATACCTCTCTCCTTCCCTGGCAGTAAAAATACAAGTATAGCACATTAAATAACTAACAATTTGATTCCTTTTTGTGAAATCTCAAATCGGCTGCCACACTTTGCCTAAGGCAAGGATGAGGAACCTGTGGACATCCAGGTGATGCTGAACTATAACCCATATCATCACTAAACATTGATAATACTGGGCAGGGATGATATATACATCCCCCCCAACATTTCACAGATGAAAACCAGGATACATGTGGCCAAGCAACATTAGAGTGTGATCAAGATGGCAAAAGTTATTAATGAGGAAGAACAGACAAACTAGGATAGTTGCAGCAGTTTGCTTTTGCCTATGCCTACAGGGAAGAACAAGATTCCAGCCTCTCCTCTCCTCTCCTCCTCGCTGCCTTAACTGAGCACAAACTACTTTTGCACTTTGAACTTACTTTGCAGCAACTGAAGTAAGCTGAAGACAAATGGAGAAAGTTGCAGGATGAGAGAAAAACTGGGACATTTTAAAAGCAGCTAGAAAATTGGAAGAACAGAGCGTTAATTGGGACTGTCCCTGCCAAACAGGGACAGTTGGGAGGTATGAATGATGGAAAGCGGTGTCTATTTAGCTGGATGATTGCCTTTAGCACACGTTTGCCTAGAGAACATGCAATTGTCATTTAAGGAGGAACACACATTTAAAAATGGCTAGCCTTGTTTCCTGACATGGTTTGTGGATTAAGTAGTGGGAGACTTCAAAAGATCAGGTGGAAGGACCATAAAGGTCATGATCAGAACAGATGATGTGTCTTTTTTAAATCCCAGATCGCTTGCTTCTTGCCAGCTTCAGTTTTAAAGGATCTCAAGTTGTGGGTTGGGAAGGATCTAGAGTTGCCATTGAATTTCGCCTACCATGAAACCCGAGAAGATTTTGGATGTTCCAGCTTGGTTGAAGCATCCAAGAAATTTCAAGGGGGTGTTAAAAATCTAATAAATGAAGATTCGCTGGGGGAAACATCTGCAAAGAAAGAAAGTAGTTTGGCTTGGCTTGGAGTTCAACAACAGAAAACAAAAATCTCACCTTTTCAGTACACTAAATACACAAGCATTTATGCCACAATACATTTGATAGGCTTGTTACCTGAATTGTGTGGGGTCCACTAGGATCCCACTAGTGTCTGAATATTAATATGGGCAATATTTAATTAGCTCAAAATGGCAGCGAGAGGCCGGATAACAGCAGGATCTTTTGACCTATGTATATCGGTAATCGCTGAGGAGACACCAAGCCAAAATGTACAATTAAATTATCTTTATTGGAAATTAATATTAACAACATTCACACAAACACTCAGGCTTCAAGCAATCACAGAAGGCTGACAAAGATAGTAGGAAGCATTTGGATAGAGGAATAGAGTAAGGGGATTGATAGTTATACTGTACTGATCCTATAGAGCTGAGATCATGAAGTAAACTCACAGAGAGGAGGTTCAGAAAGCAGAATGGCTACACAGTCTGACATGGAGTCAAGAGGAAGAGGATCTGTTCGCACTTTGGTGGTGTTTTAGGGTGATATTTATATCTGATAATTCCCCTGCATGGATGGGATTTAGAGTGAATACAATGTCTCTCGGAGTTTCCCAGGGCTAAACAAAGGGTTCTCTGGAAGAGTTAACAATCGTTAATGGGTGAGGTGTTTGGAAATTAATAGGAGCAGGCAAGGTCTATTGTTGGAGGAGAAGGAAAGAAGAAAAACCCATTTTGCAACCATTGAGGTCTCTGTTATATTTGAGTGGATTAGAGAATGACTCATCTCCAGGTGCTAACTTTGAGATGGGTATTACCTGTTTGGGAATTTCCAAAGGCCCCTCCCTTGGTTATACCTGACTCCAGCCTTAGTTTCTGGGGGTCCCTGCTCTACCTGCTAACCACGTGGAAGGCCAGAACAGCCAAATTATTAAATATTGCCAATCAGGTGATATTCCAAGATGGGGGCTATCAGGGTAGGTAACAAGCTACAATCCCGTATTGGGTGCTATAGCTTCAAGATGTAACTATGATAGTCTCCTGATCAATTCCCTACCCCAAACTCCCCTTCTCATCACTGCAGCCCCCTGAACCCAACGATTTTTTTTGGTTGATGGAAAGCAGAGGGAGCAGCATATAAGAATACAGCTAGTGTCGGCATACCCTCTAATTGTCCCAATTGGTCAGGGACAATCCCAATTAATCCTCTGTCATCCTACTTTTTCCAGTTGCTTTTAAAATGTCCCGGTTTCTCTCTCTTCCTTCCTCTTTCCTCTTTTGTCTTCAGCTTTTTTCAATTGCTGCAAACTGAGTTCACAATACAATTGGTGCTCAGTTAACTAAGCAGGGAACAGAGGGAGGCAGAGCCTTGACTTTCCCAGAAGCCTCAGACAAAAGCAAACAACTGCAATCTCCCACAGCTTGTAAGTTCTTCCCCATGTTTGCCATCTTGACCACACTCTGATGTTGCTTCGCATCTGTGGAATGTTGGAGAATATGTAACAGGCATCTGCAGGGATTTCCAAGATCCTCTCAAGATCCTAGCAGTACGTATATTCAGCTATAGGAAAATAGCTGGTTGCTTGTCAGCTGTTCCCCCTCTTTCAGCTGACCGGGGGCTCATCTATACAATGAGATATAATGCTGATTTAAGCACATTCACTCACCATTGCAGCAGTAATCATTTGTCTCCATGATTTTGTTCTCAAGATCGCTGGTGTGGGAAGTTATCCATTTTGAAATTCACACAGAGCATGCCTGTGAATAAAGATGGTGGTCATGAGTGAATTACTTGCGTTATTATTTTCCAAAAGTTCCCACCGTTGCACAATGTTTTGTTTTCTCATTAAGTCCAAGCGCAATTTTCCACTTTAAAAAACCTGTTTAGTTTTTGTTTTTGTTTTGCTTTACAGCTCTAAAATGACACACAATCGGTGCATGAAAATCAATAATGGTGGTTCTAGCCACTTTGTCGACAGCAAGTCTGCCTCCTGTGCATATCTGACCAATCACATTTGGCTTTCTGGAATACGGCCCACTTAGAATTGGTTGTTCAAACAGTTGGGAATGTGCATTTCTGGGTATTTTTTTAAACCTTGGCCAAAAAAGCAAAGGCTGCCTGGAGCTTTTGGCCCCCCTCCTTCTGAATGGGGCAAATCCCCACTGGATTTCATCAGGACAAAAGGTATTTCCCTTGCATTCCCTGAGGAGTTTTTTTTCATCCTCTAGACAACATCCACAAAATGGCTGGGTTCAGGGATTGCAGCTGAGAAAAGGAGGGTTTGGGCAGTGGGGTTTTGGTTACATAATGGTCGGTAGTCAATTCCAACCTCCACAATGACCAAAAAGTGAGTTGCAATGGTGTAAACCTAATGTCTGCCATCCTAATTCACTACCATGACACCAGCCATCTGTCTTTCACTTGCCACAGGGTTCTTCAGTGCTTATGCTATTTCTAAACTCCTGCTTCCTGGAAGTGGAGCTTTGTATCTGATCATATTTATTAGTTATTTGTTATAATCTTACCTTGGGTTTCCAATGGATTCAAGATCGTGTGCAGTCTTTCTCCTCTCTTCTTTACTTTCACAGCAACCTTGTGAAGTAGTTCATGTTGAGAGAAAAATGTGACTAACCCAAGGTCACTCAATGAGTTCATGGCTCTCTAAGGGCTTGAACCTGGATCTATTTAATCTAAGTCTAATTGCTCCCCCATCCTGGTGCACTCAAATTTACATGCAGGAAGGGTAATGCCAACCCTGCAGGGTATTGCCATGTGTGATAGGTCTCTTCCTGACGTTCAAGGCTTCCTGGATTCAAACTGCAGGGACCATCTATCCTATCATGGGAATACAACTGAAACCGGGTTTACTTTCTTTAATTTTGTATGGTTTTGATTTTGCTATTCCAGGAAAGTTTCTCATGCAAAACCTTTTCATGGCTTGGGAACACTGATGGCAACTGGCACCATTCCTACCAACCTTGGAATGCTTCTTCAAGGACTAGAAATAATCAGAAAGGAGATGTTCACATAACAAGAGCGAGACAAAGGGGAGGTCTTCTCTTTTCTCCCTGACTTCAGCTGGGGGTCGGGGTGCGGGGGGGTAATAGGAACCTTGCATTTTGTACTAGAATTTCAGCATGTAATGACATCCTGTTGAAAAGGTAAACTTTGCACAATGAGATTGCTCCTATTTAAGAAACATCTGGACATGAATATTTTGGGGAACAAAAGGGCAGCTTGAGAAATTTCTCAGGAGACAGAAGGTTCATGAGATCCTTCACAAACAATTTTTCCTACTGGAGAGTCACTGCCAATCCAATCAGTGATTGAACTGTACTGGGAACTATACTGAACTCAACTGTTTGGATGATACTGTGATGGAACCATGCTGGGAATCAGTTTGGGGCCAGTCAGAACCATAGTAGGCTCAGTATACCAAAAGTATAACTAAATATAGCCCCAAAACAGGCTGAGGGGTGCATCTAACACTGTAGACATGATGCAGTCTGGCACCACTTTAAGTGCTGTAGCTCCATCCTATGGAATCCTGGGATTTATAGTTTTACAATATTTTTAGCCTTCTCTGCCAAAGAGTACTGGTATCTCACAAAACTACAAATCCCAGGATTCTGTAGGATGGCGCCATGGCAGTTAAAGTGGTGCCAAACTGCATTATTTCTGCAGTGTAGATGCACTCTGAGAATAAGGAAATGATGCTCCTTATCCATGCAGGTCAAGTTGCATAACACCCAAAGCCAGCCATGTCATTCTGATACCTGAGAAAAAGAAAAGAAATCCCACAAATCCTTCTTCCTGCCCCAAATATGATGGGCACATCATATGGCAGACAGAGGCATAATGTCATATTACACCTGGGTATGGTGGTTGAGAAAAAGGTATCTGACCATATCACCTACCCCCGCCATTTAGTGGTTGGTGCAGGTCAGAGGTGTGCAGACAGCATCTGGTGGTGTTTCTGCATCTGGATGCATGACGAAGGCAGCACTCGGCTGGATTTTCTCATAGGTGTTCAAAAGGTCTGGAAGGATGATGTGAGCTTTGTGCGCCCTGCAGCACAAACACAGCCAGGTGCCACCTGGCCACCCTAGAATCATAGGATTGGAATCGTATGGGCCATCTAGTCCATCCTTCTGCCATGCAAAAATACACAACTAAAGCACTCCTGAGAGATGGCCATCCAACCCATGTTTAAAGTCCTCCAAAGAAGAAGAGTCCACCCACTCCAAGCCAGTCTGTTTCATTGCTGAACAGCTTCTACCATCAGGAAGTTCTTATAAGACTGAGACGGAATCCTTTTTGTATGTAATTTGAACCCATTGATTCGTGTCCTAGTTGCTGGGGCAGCAGAAAACAAGCTTGCTCCATCTTCTACATGACATCCCATCAATTATCCTTGCCCTCCACCATCCACTAAATGGCTGTGGGGAGCACCCAGATGGCAGGGAGATGGGTGGAGCATCCAAGATAAGGGGACACAGCAGAGCTGTGCCTGATGGAGTTTTACACTCCACGCAATTGTTGCAGGACCTCAGCCAAACATAACAGAGTACGTATCTAAGGTGGTGGCTCCCGTGGCAGTGGGTGGTGAATCCATTCTGTGGCTGCATCTGCACTGCAGAAGTAAGGCAGTTTGACATCACTTTAACTGCCATGGCTCAATGCAATGGAATCAAGAGATTTATAGTTTTGTTATATTTAGCCTTCTCTTGTCAGAGAGCTTTGATGCCACAACAAACTACAAATTCCAGGATTCCATAGCATTGAGCCATGGTGGTTAAAGCAGTGTCAAGTTGCATTATTTTTGCAGTGCAGATGCAGCCTGTGTCTCAGTCCAAATTTACTAAAGGAGGTATCCAAGGTACTGAACTCAATTCCTCCAACAGATTTAGTACCTTGGATTGTGCCTTTAAAGTTAGGATTAAAACTCAGAGTGGATTCACTGCTCCACTGATAAGGAAGCCACTCGTTACACAGTAATTGGCAGAGTGCTCCCTTTTCCTGACAAGATTAATACCCAGGACCCATCTACTACAAGACAGACCAAAACCACAAAATGATAGAACACCCCTGGTGCAGTCCTCATCTGAGACCACTCAAATGAATAATCAAACTGAAATCTACTTCCCAGGGCAATCCCCTCACTCTCCGTAATCTAAGGTAGCTGGCCCTGTTTAGAAAGCAACTTCTAAAAATGTTTTAGTATAACTTTCCAAAACTTGATATGTGTATACGTTGCAGAGATGACAGCAAAGCAACGTGAAGGTAACTGCGTGCTCCCCAAGATATTCTCTCTTCAATCCCCCACATTCAATTAAGATCCTATCTGTTGTTTGTTGTTAATTGCCTTCCACTCATGGTAACCCCATGAATGAGATACAGTACCTCCAAAAACTCCTGACCTCAACCGCTCTGCTCAGATCCTGCAGGCTCAGGGTCATGGCCTTGTTGATTGAGTCTATCCATCTACTGTGTGGCCTTCCTCTATTTCTACTGCCCTCCATCTTTCCTAGCATTATTGTCTTTTCCAGTATCATGCCTTCTCATGATGTGGCCAAAGTAAGATAGTCTCAGTTTAGTCATCTTGGTTTCTAGGGAGAGTTCAGGCTTGATTTGTGCAAGGACCCATTTATTGGTCTTTTTGGTAGCCCGAGATATCTGTAGAACTGGCACTACATCTTGAACGAGTTGATTTCTTTCTATCAGCTTTCTTCATCATCCAGCTCTCACTTCCATATATGCTGATGGGAAATACAATGGCTTGGACAATCCTGACTTAATTGCTCAGTTTTATATCTTTGTGCTTTAGGATTTTGTCTAGTTCCTTCATAGCATGGGTTAAATCATTCTTCCCCTAAAACATGAGTGGGGAACGTGTTCACAGGCTTCATGTGGCTTCTGAGGTGATTCCTGAGGCCTCCAAGGGCTCCTAGCAATCTCCACTGCCAACCAAAATTGGGGCATTTTTGGATTTATTTTTATAAAAAATGCAGGATTGAGGGGGATTTTGCTATGAATGGGGTGGTCACGAAGCCTGGATTGTTTTAGGCCCAGTAGAGGCCTTTTTTGAACAGAAAGTACACCGGTATACTTCCTGTTTGAAAAATGGCCTCTTCTTCATTTAAATAGCCCAGGAG
This sequence comes from Gambelia wislizenii, assembly GCA_030847615.1. Classification (NCBI taxonomy): domain Eukaryota; kingdom Metazoa; phylum Chordata; class Lepidosauria; order Squamata; family Crotaphytidae; genus Gambelia; species Gambelia wislizenii. The sequence continues at coordinate 29,207,602 of JAUMIR010000006.1, read as the reverse complement.
GTTCTCATAACATGGCAATATTGCCCCTCTATGGTCCCTAGGGAGCACATGGGGGGGGGCTTTTGATATAAACAAAATTAGGACCTAAAAGCAATAACATCTCTTCCCTCACCTGGAATAACCCCCATTATATTGCCATTGAGTGGGATCCATTTGAGTTGATGAAGCTGGGCTAGTAGAAGTGGGCATCCCTCCCTCAATCCCCTCCCTCAGTCCCTGCAGCCCCCCAAAAATGCTACAGAATCATGGAAACTTGCTGGGCATTTATGAGCTATGGGGCATGGAGAGGAGCAAGGTCTTCAAAAACCAGACCAGAGCTTGGGAAAGTTCCTATTGTGGACTGCATCACCCAGAATTCCACTGGCCACCATGATCCCCACAAGGGGGGGCTGACAGGGCTCTAGCCTGGTGGCCTAGGGGCTGCGATTAGGAGGGAGGGCAGCATGATATTATTGTAAGTTTTTATTCGCTCGGCCAAATTGATCACCAACAATGGTCTGCCCTGGCCTCACATAAGGAGGCATGGAGACACACTATCCACAATGCTGCAGCCTTATTTGAGAACTCACGCCGAACAAGTTTTGAAGAGAAACGACAACGTAGAAAGAATCACAACCCGGAAACATCACCCAAGGAGACCTTCTGCTGTGCTTTCTGCAACCGGACTTGTTTATCTCGGATTGGCCTTTTTAGTCATCAGTGCACTTGCAGAAAGCGCGGGATGAGTCCTTCCTGAATCTTCGTTTGCAAAGAAAAGCCAGAGAGAGATTATGTAAATTCATTTAGTTTCTTTAAAATAAATATAAATATTACTTTGGTGTCATCATTTAAACTGACTTATTTCAATTTTTATCCTAAATCCTGTAGAGCATCTCACTGCCTTTAACCTTAACAGTAGGAAGGAGGCCCACCAAAGATCCTGGCTTGTGTGCCCACTTCAGGATGTGGGGGCCATGCTGGCCACTAAGGCTTCATAACGTTGGCTTCTATGCTGCAATTTCGAGTGCTTCTACTTGTGGTCTCTAGATGGCACTCTTCCACTGCTGTTGAGAAAGGTTTCTTTGTGCGTTCAAGCGATCACAAGAGATGTGAATTTGGTATTGTGCGTTTGGTGATTCTCTCCAGTTCTGGTTCTCACACAGAGTTGCTCAGGCATGATGCATCACCCACTGGCTCAGGATGTCAATGAAGAGATACAATGGATCTCTACCTACCTCCACCCCTGCAAAAAATTCTCAGAGATATTGTTCTTATAGACTGGCTTCTTCATCAGTGGACAATTTTCCTGTCAAGGCAAATGTGAGGAATCTTTGGCCCTTTAAATATTTTGGACTACAAACTCCACAGTCCTTTATCTTTGGCCATGCTGGGTGGAGTTGATGGGAATTGCAGTCCAATCTGGAGGACCCAAAGTTCCTCACCTCTGCTTTGAGAAGAAGGGTCCATACATGATAGTTAGAGCATGTGCCTGACATATAAACTGCATTTTCCCAGTTCCTTTCCTTGGGGAACACCCCGCCCCCGTCTCATTGTCTTTTTTGCTTTTGTCAAGAGAAAGAAATATTCTGCCAATGAGATAATAGAATCCAAAGACTGGGAGCCCTTTCACATTACAGAGTGGTATGATTCCACTTTGACTGGCATGGTTCCATCCTGTGGAATCCTGGGAGCGAAAGTTTAGAGAGGGGTACAGGGCCTAAATAAGCTAAAGGCACCAGTTCCTGTCTGATCTTGGGAGCTAAGCAGGGTCAGCCCTGATTAGTACTTAGTTGAGAGACCACCAAGGAATATCAGGTGTTTTAAGCTGTATTTGAAGAAGGAACTGGTAAAACCACCTCTGAGGATTCCTTGTCTAAGAAAACCCTAAGAAATACATGGGGCCACCATCAGCCAACAGGTGACCTGAAGACACACAAACACACTTGGCATACCCTCCAATATTTCACAGATGAAAAGCAGGACACATGTGGCCAAGTAGCATCAGGGTGCAGTCAAGACTGTTATTAACGAGGAAGAACAGACAAGCTAGGAAAGGGTGCAGCAATTTGCTCTTGACTGAGTTTACTGGGAAGGACAAAATTCTTTCCTTTCCCCCTGCTAAGTTAATTGAGTGCAAACTAGTTTTGTACTTTGAACTCAGTTTGCACCAATGAAAGTAAGCCAAAAATGAAGGAGGAAAGTGGGAAGAAGAGAGAGAAACCGTGACATTTCGAGCCTGTGCAATGGATTTTTCTGATGGAGCACAGTGTGCACAAAACTGGCCTTACCCTTTAAACCAAAGGTTCATCTGTTGGCCTTGCATGCATGGAAGGTAGCAGCGAGGTCCTCGGGTCTTGGATTTGATTAGAGGTTCCTTCTCTTAGATGGTTGACCTTACAGGGTTGGATGGGCACCATCTGCCCAGGTTTGGGATTAGAGTTTTCCTTCTCCTAGGACAGTTGCCATAAGGCTAAAGAGCCCATCCTGCCCTTTGATACTCTTTGTCAGACCCTTAGGTTTTGACCTGTCTGGCATGGGAGACCCTACCGGTGGCTATTGTGCCACCGCCAGCATAGCTCAAAACATCATTAGGGTACGCAATCCTCTCTCCCATGACAAGGGGGCGTCAATGGAGAGGTGTGACATTTACAAAAGCTGAGAAAGTAGGACAAAAGAATATTGATTGGGACTGTCCACGTATAATTGGGACAATTGGAGGGGATGACTTAGAATTCTCAGCCAGAGATCTCTGGTGCCTCACCAAACTCCAAAGCCCAGGATTCCACAGTATGTAGGCATGGTAGTTAAAATGGAATCATACTGAGATTGTATAGCATGAAAGCACCCTGGGAATTACCCACCACTCCTGGGTCCAGAGTGAGTACAGTTCCTGAGCAGAGCTTGAAACCCAAAGGGTAGTCACCAATGGCTCCTCTTCATCCTGGAGAGAAGTGACCAGTGGGGTGCTACAGGGTTCTGTCCTCGGCCCAGTGCTATTCAATATCTTTATCAGTGACTTGGATGAAGGAATAGAGGGTATGCTTATCAAGTTTGCAGATGACACCAAATTAGGAGGGGTAGCTATTACCTCAGAGGACAGGCTCAGAATTCAAAATGACCTTAACTGGTTAGAAAGCTGGGCCAAAACCAACAAAATGAATTTCAGCAGGGAGAAATGTAGGATACTACACTTGGGCTGTAAAAATGAAATGCACAGATATAGGATGGGGAACACCTGGCTTGATGGCAGTACAAAGGGATCTAGGAGTCTTAATGGATTACAAGCTGAACATGAGTCAGCAGTGTGATGCAGCAGCTGAAAAAGCCAATGCATTTCTAGGCTGCATTAATAGGAACATAGTGTCTATATCAAGGGAAGTAATAGTGCCACTCTATTCTGCTTTGGTCAGACCTCACCTTGAATACTGTGTCCAGTTCTGGGCACCACAATTCAGGAAGGATATTGAGAATCTGGAACATTTCTAGAGGAGGGTGACCAGAAGGGCCATCTAGTCCAACCCCCTGCCATGCAGGAGCACCCAATCAAAGCATTGCTGACAGATGGCCATCCAGCCTCTGCTTAAAAACCTCCAAAGAATGAGACTCCACCACACTCTGAGGCAGCATGTTCCACTGCCGAACAGCTGTTACTGTCAAGAAGTTCTTCTAATGTTAAGGTGGAATCCCTTTTGCTGTAGCTTAAGTCCATTGCTCCATGTCCTAGTCTCTGGAGCAGCAGAAAACCAGCTTGCTCCATCCTCAGTATGACATCCCTTCAAATATTTAAACATGGCTATCATGTTGCCTCTTAACCTTCTCTTCTCCAAGCTAAACATACCCAGCTCTCTAAGTTGCTCCTCATAGGGCATAGATTCCAGACCTCCCACTATTTTGGTCGCCTTCCTCTGGACACGTTCCAATCATTTGGCGGAGAGAGCTGTGTGTGTCTTGATGCCTGAAACTGGCCAACTGCACTCAAGTGGGGTGAAAAACCTGATCCCATCATCAGTGTTCAGCTGGGAGAGCAGTAGGCCTCTGTATGTGCAATACGGGAGGAAGATAATCTGGTTCTTCATCTCAGGCACTAAAAATATATTGGGCCAACCCTGTGGAATAAACCCTCCCTCACCTACATGACACCTTCAAAGAGAAGACTGACCTTCAAATAGAACAGGGTTCAAGATTGACACATCAGGTCTATGCCAGGCCTTGAAATTTAGAACCAAAACTGGAGACCTAGTGATGACTTCTTGTGATGCTACAGTGAAGTGGGCCCTGATGATCTTACACGAGGCAGCACCTGCTGATGCCATTCAGCACGATAGATTAAGTGTCAACCAAAGTTGCACCAAGTGTGGTATTTAAATAAATAAATAAATAAATCACTAATGAACAAAACACAGATACACACACCTATCAAGGAAGTGCTCTTACCCTGAGATTTCTCTCGCTCACTGTGATAACTAGAGCAGAAGGGTCAGGCCCTGAGACCTGGCAACCCTAACCAGAAAACCTTTGGCCCTGGAGATATTTTGGATGACTACTTCCACAGTCCTTTCCCATTGGTCATCCTGAGCAGGGCTAATGGGAGCTGTAGGGCAAAACATCTGGAGGGCCAAAGATTCCCCTTCTTTGAAACAGAAGGTTTCTCTCTGTAAAACAGAACATGTGGCCACACTGTGCCTGAGGGCTTGAAGAATCAGGGCCAATGCAAGTAAACAACATTGGGCAAGATGTATCCAGCAGTTGCACTCAGTGTAAGACATCTTTGAATATTCATGAGATGTGTATCAAAACCTGGAAAAGTTTCTTTTTTTGATGACCCCTCCCAGAATCCCCCAGCCTTGTGGTGCTTATCTATGCCCCATCAAGCTGGCTAGATGTCTTTGTTCATAAGAACAGGAACAGAAATGCCAGTTTCCATTTCTAGGACCACTGGTTGGGTACACATGAAAAAACGTGAGCAATCAGGGTCAGACTGGTCGCTGAATGTTTTGATGCAACAGGGCAAGACACAGTTCTAGGAACTGTGCTGGCTCTGTCGTCATCTTGGGTCATGGGCGGCACAGCCTTGGTGGCCAAGAGGAGGTGTTTAAGCATGCCCCATTGGGTTGCCCAACTCTGCGTGCCTGGCCAATGAGAGATATTTCCTGTGATTGCACATGTGCAAAGGCAGTCAGGAGAGTCGCTTCGCATTGGTTGCAAATCCTGCTTGCAAGCCACAAATGGAGGCTCAGAGCAGCTAAACCTATAATTTTGGGTTTGACGGGCGCATGGTTAGAGAAGAGGTGTCTATTTCCAGCCATGTCGTGGGCCTGGTGGGTGACCACAAGAAAAAAAATCAGATGTTCCAAAAGAACATGGAGTTGGCTTTTGGAGCCATGGACTGTACACACTGCCTGTGGAAAGGCAAACCAGGCACATGGGAGGGGTAAAAGGGGTAGTAAGGTGCAGAAAATCCTGGCTACATTCCAGAGCCTAGACAAGTTACTTTGGGGACTAAAACTCAATGAATCCTCTAACCAGCATACATAGTGTTAGCTGAAAGATTGTGGGAGTTGCAGTCCAAAAAAGTAACTTTTCCAAGATTTGCGATACAAGGCCTCAGGTCTTCATGAGGGTTGTGGGAACAGATGAGACAAAAAGCTGAGCAGAAGCTCCAAAACCAGTGATGGAGTGCTGATCACGTTTCACACATATGATCACGTTTCACACAAGGGTGGGCAACTTGTGGCTCTCTGGATATTGTTGGACTGCAGCTCCCATCATCCCTCATTAGCTCACTAGGAGCTGCAATCCAACAACATCTGGAGGGCAGGGATGTTCACAGCTTTTCCACTTCTACATCTGATCCATGAACAGTTTCATCTTTTTGCTGTTTTTTGTTTTAAAAGGATAAGATCCATCCCTTTCTTTACTTTTTTATTCCAAATGTACTGTACATATTTATGCACATGTTTCATTATCCACATTGCTTAAATACACCCCCCAATGACTAATGCATGTTTAAATAGTGTATTGCATGCACCTGAAATGTCTGCATATTTCTATGTACACTTTTCAAATGTGCATAACATCTTTGAGACATGGGCACAGCCATCTGATAACATGAAGATTCCAGAGCCCAAATTGCATCAACCCAACAGACAGCCTGGGAAGTACATGCCAACAGAAACCCATACAAACCTTGAACTGAATACACAATCCTCATGATACTAGAGGGCTACAGGTTGACTATCCCTGCTTTCAACTATTATGCAAATAATCCTACAGTCTCAGTAGGCTCATGTACTCCTTAATCCCTCACCTCTTCTGGTACAGCTACAAGGTGGAGATCAGAAGTTTCATTTTCTGTTTTCCATAAAATGCAGGTTAACGTGTCATATGAACCTTAAGCTTCCATTAAGTTTAGCTACAGTTAATGAACATGAGCCAGTTTCATAAACTATGGTTTAATGTTGGTTTGTTTCTACTAACCATAGTTAAGGTTAACCTCACTTTGGGTTCAGATGACACAGCAAACTAAGATTAGTCAAAATGGAAGTGGTGTCTCCCAAACTCTTCCATGAGGCTATATTGGAGACGAAGGGGAAAACATATGAGCCTAGCAGGCAGACTAGGTATATTCTCATAAACTGTAGTTACACAATACATCAAAACAACTCAGTGTATGAATCAAAGAGGAGTGAACCACAAATCTTAAATTCAGGAAGATGATATGCATACTAAAAGTAGATCCAGAGTCAGTCATAATTACTGTAGACCTATTGCAATCAATTGGGCTTAAATTAGTTTAATTAATTAGTACAAACAACCAATTAAAATCCCATTGATTTCAGGGGATCTACTCTGAACACACTTAAATCTTGATCTGACCCTAAGCAGAAAAATAAAAAATAAAATTAGTGCATCATCACCACCACCCCACACATAAATAATCAAATCCGCGAAAGGGAAACCCTTGAATGTAGGGGCCCAACTGTATAGTAATTGACCAGAATCCCCATCAGCATCTATGGCTGCTGACACACTGCAGAAATAATCCAGTTTGACACCACTTTAATTGCCATGGCTCAAGGCAATTGATCTAGGATTTGTAGTTTTGGGAGATACTTCACCTTCTCTGTCAGAGAGCTCTGGTGCCACAACAAACTACAAATCCCAGGATTCCATAGGATGGAGCCATGATAGTTAAAGTGGTGTCAAACTTCATTATTTCTGCAGTGTGGCAGCAGCCTAAGAATAGAAAAGGAGGGAGCAGAATCATGTCCACTGCTTTGAGGAAAGGCAGGATATTAATGTGATGGAATGTTAAAAGTTGGCTTCACATTTTGAATGGAGAATTTTATTCTAAATGTGAACACTAAGTTGCCCCCACCCTTACTTTGGGCAGCCCTCCTTAACAATGATGGATCAAGTTAAGAGCTGAGTACTCTGACCTATTATTGATTCGTACATCCCAGGTGAAGAGAATGGAAGCATTCCTAACAACCAAGGGCTTTGGAAGTTTCCCGTCATCCACAGTGAACACTTTGGAACACATGCAGGAATACACAATCATGCTTTGATTGTGTATTCCTACATGGCAGGGGGTTGGACTAGATGACCCTTGTGGTCTCTTCCAGCTCTATGATTCTATGATTAATTGGGATTGTCCCTGCCAAACTGGAACAGTTGGAGGATATACTACTTTACCACTGGGTACCCTCCAGCATGGTGTAGTGGTTTGAGCATTGGATTATGACCCTGGAGAAAGAGGTTCAAATCCCCACTTGGACATGCAAACCCACTGAGTGACCTTGGGCAAGTTATACTCTCTCAGCCTCAGAGGAAGGTGATGGCAAACCTCAGAACAAACCCGTGATAGTTTTGCCTAAGTTGGAAATGACTTGAAGGCATACAACAACAACCCTCCAAATGTAGTAGACTATGACTCCCATCATCCCCTGCCACTAAGCAGCAATGTTCACCCTGGGTTATAAGGGTTGTAGTAGAACACATCTAGAGGCTGCTGAGTTTGAGGATGCTCTGATTTGATTGACAGTGCCTCTCCAAGGTCCGCCCTAGAGATCTTCCTTAACCTCTTTACCTTTGCAGTACTGATTAGAGACATTACATGAGAGTGAAGCTGCATCCTACCTGTGAGACCTAAAGCACAGACTGGACTGCAAAACGGAGGCATCTCTCTCTTCTCCTCTCTTACTCCCAATCTAAACTGGAAGAGAACTTCCTTCTTGGTGTCAAATATGTCCATCCACCTTCAGTCCCACTTCCTAAACCTAAACCCTGTGCCTTCCCAAGGGAAATACTGATGCCCACAAAGGAAGTGGGGAGAAATTGTGAGCCATATGAGTACACTATTTAATCAGACTACCCCCTGACAGCGCAATAAACACACTCCCTTTTCCGGCTCTTATGGAATAGTATCAGCTTTCCATCGCAGGGGCATCCTGGGAACAGCAGCCTGCTGCATTTTAGTTTGATTAGGAGCCTAGTTTGGCCCACAGAGCAAAGCTGAGTGACTCCATGAATGCAAAGCTAGATGATTTATGGATACACAAAATAAGCAACAGCTTAGAACGAGGGGCCTCTAAAAAGTTTTTCAGTTCTGTTAGAATAACACATATCATTTTTAGTAAAATGATAGGTCCTCTTAAATTTGACACAGCTTAAAACTGCAGCATTTCTTAATGTGGTCCTGCCCAGATGATGGATAAGATATCAGGTAAGAAAGAAAGACCAGGAGTGGTGTAAAGAGTTGCCAATGGTCTTGCTTCCAATAATTTATTTTTATTTATTTATTTATTTATTTATTTATTTATTTATTTTTTGCCATGATTCAGTTTCTCCCAATTTGGGACTCTACAAATGTGTCTGATTACAACTCCCATCACCCTATGGCCATCCTGGGTGGGAATGATGAATTTTGCAGTCCAAGCATGATCTGGAGGGTGACAGATTGGGGAAAGCTGCTATGGATGTTGGTCTCGGGGAACGCCCAAGCATTCAGTATGCCTGGATGTCATCACAACCAAAATAGTTTCCTCCATCGCAATGTATATATTATATTATATACTGTCAAACCCAGAACACTATAAGCAATCATCTAGTATTTATTACAAGCAGACAGAATTCTAATTATGCCGATTCGTGTCGCCAAACACCTCCTCTAAATGGGTCTGGAATTGAAGGGATTGGTTTGTACTAGTAATTATGGTTTACCATTAAATTACTTTTCCCCCTCCCCCCACCATTTCGTCCAGGTTAAATTGGCCGTGGCTGGGTTTATATTTATATTTATCCAACTAGGAGCACGCAATCCAAACAACAGGAGACTGGGTGGAGTGCCAACTAGGACTGCAATTAAAGTTAGAGCAGGTTTGTGGGTTTTTTTGTGTTGTTTTTTTTTAAGAGGGGTTAATGGTACCAGCTCACTTTGCAGGTGAAAGCTTCAAACATGGGGAGGGAGGAATAACAAAAGAGGTACAGCCTCTGAACATGTGCAGAGTACATTCCTTTTCACTGTTGTGTAAACCATATCTTCCCAATATAGATACAAGATTGAATGGAAAGCTTCAAAGCCAGAAGAGAGGTTTGCTATAGACACATAGAAAACCCATTGCAGATGATGGGTGTTGTAGTCTGACACATCAGGAAGGCATCAGTTTGTGGAATGCTGGTCAACACAGACTGGCAGCAGCTTCAGAACCTTCAGGCAGGGTTCTTTTCCAGTGCTACCTGGAGATACCAGGGATTGATCCTGAGATGTTGAGCCCTTTCAAACTACAGAGATTATCAGATGCAGCAAAAAGTACAAGAGCAGAATGCCAGGATGATGTTACTGTCCCATGAATGGGACTCAGTTTCAGATGACGTCATCCTCATCGCATTCTGCTCCTGTGCTGCAGCCGTTAGTAAGGAATCACTTTTCATTGACGGGACCTCCCTGTCAATGAAAAGTGATGCCTTACTAACGGCTGCAGCACAGCATCAGAATGCAACAAAGACGTCCGAAACCAGCTCCCGTTCGCGGGACAGAAATGTCATCCTGGCATTCTGCTCTTGTGCTTTTTGCTGTGTCTGATAATCTCCTACATAATTATAGCACTATGTTTCCATTTTAACTGCCATGGGGGCTTACTACACGAAAGAAGGGAAGTAAAAGCTAAGCCCGAGAGTAGCACATCCCATCTTTCCTTATCACACGACGTTGGCATATTTCAGCTGTTCTCCCATTCTGGTCCCATAGAAGATGGTGGTGAACATGGATCTTTTTGCTAAACATGGATCTTTTTTTCCAGTTAGCAAAAAGACTCACGTTTGCCACCATCTCCCATGGGACCGGAAAGGCTGAAATACGCTGTCATCATGTGATAAGGCAAGGTAGGCAGTGCTATTAGCAAGGTGCACTGCTACTTCTTTTCCCTGTGCAGTAAGCCCCATGGTTCCATCGTATGAAATACTGGGGTTTAGAGGCACCAGAGCTCTCTGACTGATAGTTCTAAATGGCCCTTATAAAACTTCAAACTCCAGGATTCCACAGGATGGAACCATGGCAGTTAAAGTGGAATCACAGGGCTATAACTGTGTAGTGTGGAAGGACTCTTTTTTTTCTTTTTAATGCAAAGCGTACAGTCTGCCTCTGCCACATCTTTCAGTCCCTGATGTCTGTCTTCTTTGAAATGCATACCATACTTAGAACCAAGCTGATTTCCATGAGCTTTGTAGTTAGCAGATGCAGGTTACACAGGTAAGAAATGAAAGAATTTCTACCAATAACCAACACAGGTTGAGTTGCCCTTATCTGAAATGCTTGGAACCAGAATTATTTTGGAATATTTCAGATTTTGGAATATTTGTATATACATGAGATATCTCAGAGATGGGACCCAAGTCTAAACATTAAATTATTTTATGTTTCATACTGTATATACCTTATATACATAGCCTGGAGGTAATTTTATACACAATATTTTTAATATTTTTGTGCATGAAATAAAGTTTGTGTACACTGAACCATCAGAAAGCAAAGGTGTCACTATCTCAGCCACCCATGTGGAGACTTTGGATTTTGGAATATTTTGGATTTTGGAATTCCGGATAAGGGCGACTCAACCTGCACACACATTTACATTGATAAAACACAATACAAAACTGATATTATAATGTGAAGGTTATATCTGATTGTGTCTTTTATTGATGAGTATACAACCACGCTGCACACTGGCAAAACACCACCTTCAAAAGACATCATGATACTGTATGTTACTTACAATTAGATCTGTACTATGTTTAATCTAGGGGAGCAGGTTCAGATTAGGCTTTTATTATGGTAGATGTTAGAAGACTTGTCTGTCTTTTCCTCTGGTTTTCTCAGGTGCGGGCGGGGGGACAACATAAGAAGTGGTGGAAAAACAGCAAAAGATTATGAGTGAAGGATGACATCTATTGAAGCTCCTGTAAAATTCAATGTATGAAGTATTGACGGTGAAAACCTGACTGAAATTGCCCTTGGGCTTGTCTAAACGGCAAAAATACTGCTCCTAGAATTCAAGAAGAATACTTTTTGTCCCAATGGCATCTTGCATTATTTTGCTGTATTCAGGAGGAAAAGGGCCCAAAATGCCATATACTCCACAGGAAAAGCGTTTGTGGCTTTTTCCAAAGTTTTTTTAAAACTCCAAAGGAAATGTGCATTCCTGCTTGTTGGGACAACCAATTCGCTTTGCTGTGCTTTCCCAATAAGAGTGGAAGTAGAAAGTTGATTGGTTGAACGTGCATGGGGGGGGGAGGAGCTTGCTGAAAGGCAATGCCCAGAACTGCCATGTTGGATTTTCGCCATAATGATCATGTGCTGAGCTGATGAAACAGCCTTTTTATTCTGTTTATTTAAGTGGAAGGCTGCACATCTGCACCTTGGGTTTGCTTTTAAAAAATATACTGTGCAGCAGCGGCAACTGATGAGAATAAAAACACAAGTAATTCACTCACGCCTGCCACCTTGAATCGCAGGCATGCCCATTTGAAGATCAAACATGATAGCTTTGCATACCTACGATCTTGGGAAAAAAAATGGAGACAAATGAAAGCTGTGGCAAATTGGTGTTACTGTGCACAAATTCTCATTTTATGGCCTTACATAGACAAGTCAATTCAGTCAGCGGCAACACTAGGGGTGTGTGGAGAGGCCAAACCACACTAGGTGACAACGTTGGAGGGAGGGATGACACTGGCCTTAGTAATGTGACAGCATTCAGTGAATGCATGCATTGGTAAAATTCCCAATAGATAGGTGAGATGAGATTAGACAGACAGATTTTTTTACCAATAAAAACCTCCGCCAATTGAGTACCTTGAGACATGTCTCCAGTTTCTTCTGATTTTATTGGGTGCTCCCCAGTTTTTGCTTGCTTTGAAATTTGACTGGGCTAGCTATTTTGGCCCAGCTCTACTTTAAACAGTTTAAATACTGACATTCATTGGCAAAGGTGGCAGCTTGTAAACTCCATTAAGCAGGAGTGTTGGCCTGTACATGTTGTTGGACACCTCCCACTTCAAATTTTAAAAAAATCAATTGAAAATCTACCAGAAGGGTGGCCAGAAGTGATAATATGTTCAAGTGGATTTTCAAGAATCCCCAGGAGGATTTCCAAACTAGGTGAATCCAACCTATTGCCCAAAATATGAAAAGGGGGCAGTGATAAAATACTATGGCAAAGTATTCATCACTTGGCGTTGACAGTAGTGATGAGACTTCAACTGGAAAGGGAGTCTGGAAACATGGAGGATTGCTCATTAAATATGTTGACAGAATGCTACAGCAGTGAGGAAGGCCTATTCCAGGCTGAGGGTTATGAGGGAAAGGACTTTAAATAAAACAGGTGTATGGCACATAAATCCATGCTGTGGGAACATCTGGAAGACTGTTTGCAAATTAGTGGTCACTTTTTAGTTAGGAAAAAAAAAAGGCTAGAGGCACTGGTACCATCATGTAATTTAGACTCTGGGCTTAATAATTTTATGAGGTGATGTCCCTTTAGATTGGGGTGGGAATCATGTGGCTCATCAGACATTGCTGGATTTCACATTCCAGTAATCCTAGCCAGTTTACCCAGTAATGAGAGTTGCAGTCCAGAAATATCCAGATCAAGCATTGGTCAGCCAGCATGGTGTAATCGTCTGAGTCCTGGGCTAAAATGCTGAGGGCCAGGGTTCAAGTGCCCACTCAGCCATGGAAACCCATTGGGTGACCTTGGGCAAGTCACACTCCCTCAGCTGTAGAGGAAGGAATAGCAAACCTCCTCTAAATAAAAATCTTGCTAATAAAACCCTATGACAGAGGCACCTTCGAATCACTATCAGGTAGAAATGACTTGAAGGAGCACAACAAAAACAACAATATCTGAAGGTCATATGATTCCAACCCCTGCTTTGGATGGCAATATGTATTTTTTCATTGACTTCAGTCAGTTGCAAAAAGCAGTCCCCAATCAATTTAAGCACCCACACACACAAGACAATGGGCTGAAAACCCATTATTGTTTATGTGGCCAACAATCATATAATTATGCCTGATCAGCATAATAAATTAAAACACACACACACACCATTTCACAGATGAAAACCAGGATATATGTGGCGAAGCAACATCAGAGTGTAGTGAAGACGGCAAAAGTTATTAATGAGGAAGACTACACAAGCTAGATGAGGCCACAGTAGTTTGCTTTTGCCTGAGCCCTCTGAGAAGGGCAAGATTCCACCCTCTCCTCTCCTCTCCTCTCCTCTCCTCTCCTCTCCTCTCCTCTCCTCTCCTCTCCTCTCCCCCCTAGTTCATTAATTGAGGGCAAACTACTTTGACAGTTTGAACTCAGTTTGCAGCAACTGAAGTAAGCTGAGGAGGGAGGATGAAAGTGGGAGTGGGGAGAGAAACTGGGACGTTTTGAAAGCCGCTGAAAAAGTAGGACAACAGAGGATTAACTGGGACCTGTTCCTGCCAAATCAGGACAGTTGGAAGGCATGTGTTAATCAGTCCTGATGGTGACTATTATGATGAATCAGACCAGGAGAGTCTATCCAGTGGCGGCACTAAGGAGGGTGCGAAGAGGCCGAACCACACCAGATAATACCATTGAGGGAGGGGAGGGGTGACACCAGCCTTAGTGATGCCACTGATTCTTTGCAGTTTTGAATTCTGAATCCTAGCAGGACTTGGGGAAAAGGAGAGACTCAGCATGGAAGAGAAGCATTTGTGTGTTATAACAAACCTCAAACAAAATATGCCTCAAATTGGTCAAACTGCGGGGAGAGAAGGGAGAAAGTTTTCCAGCCCACACACTGTGGCCTGGAAGAATTATGGCAGCTCCTAAGAGGCTGCATCTGGGACCAATGAAATTAATTTGTTGTGGTTTTACTTATCACTTTGCAAAACCCAAGAAGGCTCCGGGCACATGTGATATGGTCATGGTTTCCTGTAGTTATTTCAGGCTGGCTCCATCCAAACAAGGCACATGACTGCAAGGGTAACAACAACAACAATAACAAGGGGCTGGGGAAGAGGTGCATTAATCAACACAGTAATTGCAGCTTGGAGGCACTTCAAAAGTTTTTTCCTGACACAGTTTCACACAGTCAAGGCTATGGAAGAGCTCTACATGCAAAAAGTGTTGAACACTTGCTGTGTATTAGTGGTCTGGAGCATGGAGAAGGTACTTTTTGGAATACAATTCACAGACTCCCCCAGGCACCCTGGCCACTAGCCCAGATTGGCTGGAGATTTCTGGGAGATGTATTTTTTAAGCCCCATGTTTTTTGAATCTTCATTTGTGAAGAAAAACCAGAGGGTTTTCCAAAGCATGCATGTGTACATGAGACAAAACTGTATGTGTGGGTAGGAGCTAGGGATGGGGAGAATATTTGAAAAATGGTCAGAAATGTGTTTCTTAAGTGTCTAGAAACTGTGGTGAAAGCAATGTTGGCCTAAGGCTGGTGCCACATTGCAGAAATAATGCAGTTTGACACTGCTTTAACTATCGTGGCTCCATCCTATGGAGTCCTGGGATTTGTAGCTTGTTGTGGCACCAGAGCTCTCTAACAGCAAATAGCTTGCAGAACTATAAATCCCAGAATTCCATCGTATTGCGCCATGGCAGTTACAGCGGTGTCAAACTGCATTATTTCTGTAGTGTGGCAGCAGCCTAAGAAGAATGTTTACAGTTTGAGATCTATTCTATGCAGAATTCACATGTTGTTTTGTGCAGTAAACAGCATTATTCTGCGCAGAAAATGATATTGATTTGCATTCTGTTCTGCACAGAATATGCAGCCCTTTTCTGTGCAGAAAATGCCATTTTCTATGCGCGGCGGGGGAGTTGTGCAGAATATGTCTCGAACTATGAATAGACTTTGAACTATTCATAGTTCAAAGACTTTGAAGACTTTCTTCCAGTGAGAAGAAAATTGCTAAAATTAGTCATTGCTTCCTCTGAGAAGCAAATTAGTGAAAATTACATCCCTAGTAGGAACTGGGGAAAGATTTGCATTAACCAAGTCTTTTTACAGATTTAGCCAAGACTGTTAATAAACATGTGCTTATGTTTTTTGGTTTCTGTTCACTGGGTAAAAACTGCAGGTTTCCAATTTTATTTTTATTTTTTTACTTTTCTCTCCCCACCACCCACCTTTTTTTTTTTTGGTATCTACCTAAGTAAATGTGAACCGGTAAGCATTTCCCTCTGGCTTTTCTTCGCAAACGAAGATTCAGGAAGGACTCATCCCGCACTTACTGCAAGCGCGCTGATGACTAAAAAGGCCAATCCAAGATAAACAAGTCCGGTTGCAAAAAGCACAGCAGAAGGGCTCCTTGGATGATGTTTTTGGGTTGTGATTCTTTCTGCGTTGTCGTTTCTCTTCAAGACTTGTTCGGCGTGAGTTCTCAAATAAGGCTGCAGCATTGTGGATGGTGCGTCTCCATGCCTCCCAATGTGAGGCCAGGGCGGACCATTGTTGGTGATCAATGTGGCCGAGCCTGTAAGCATGTATATATCTGGAAACTGTGCACAGGCATATATTAGTCAACGAGAAAAGTGAATTAAATGAAGTACATGAAGAAAATGCACTCAACATAGCTCAGGAAAAATGAATGCCAACGTATGCATGAATTTCTATGAAGGAATTTTTTAAAGTTTCACAACAGAACATGGAATTTGGATGACACAAGAATCCAGGTGGACTTTTGAGAAAGGCAACAGAAATTTACAAGATTTTCACTTTCCTCTGTGGGGGTGGAGGTGCGGGTGGGGGGTAAGCACATGGGGAAGGCACATGGTAACAGTGAAATGGGTCTGTACACTTTTGCGGTGTGTCCCCACACTTGCTTTGGGCTACAACCCTGCCAACAGCTTTTCTATCCCTACATGCTTACCTGGAGCCAATTTGGCTCCCAAGCCAAAAAAAGATTCCTCATCCCATCCTAAACAAAGCTTAGGCTCCACCTATTTTGGGTGAGAGCCCTGCACACTGTTGGCATGTTTCACCACCTATCACCCCCTCCATCCGAAATTGCTGTTTTTCAGTCCAGGGCACAGCTGTCATGAAAATCAGGAGGCAAATTAACAAGTGTCATTAGCGATGGTGAATCTACTTTGGGGTTGAGTCTGAAGTTTAAAGTGAGCTCTCCAAGGTGTTGAATTCTATCTTGCAAGTAGTTTCTGAATCTTGAGGGCTCCTTTACAGTTCAGACTAAAACCCAGAATGGACTTACCACACCGCTGACATGGAAGCTACCAGTTGCCACTGCCACTAACTCAAACTTTGTTGCAGTACTTTTGCTCTGGACAGATTTATTTCAGTTTTTCAAAGGGACAGCTGAAGTTGACAGAGAGAAGCTTAGCCATAGAGACCACCCAGGGAGCCCATGCGGCAAAGGTACCAATTTTGTTTTAGGCACAGTACAGAATATAGAAGTAGGTAGTGTTTAGTTTCTTTTTCTCCAACTTTCTCTCTCTTTTTTAAGAAAAGCTCAAAAATCAGCTATAAATATTACCCTGTCCTGAATAGCTCATGGCTTTCCAGTGAAGTTGCCAACATTTTTACAGCCCCTGCTCCTGTACTTTTAACAGCAGCTTGTTCTGCAGCTGATTATATTTAGTTCCATGCCTTTTTTAAAAGCAACACCTGCTCACTTTTGCATTCCATGGAGCCAAAAGCAGAATGCAAAAATCAAAGGATAGGCCATGACAGTTTATCCAAGATATCTGACAACTATGTAAAGTTTAGATCCCAAGTTTTTGCCTTTAAGCTCAAACATTCTCAAGTGCTTACTTCAGTTTACTGTAACACAAACACATGTACTCAAATTCTAAACACCTATAAGCCTAGAGTCCTTAGTCCCCTGGCAGATGGATGGGGCTAGGCAAAGCTCAGAACAAGTTACCTTTTTGGATGACATCTCCCAGAATCCTCTAGACAGCATGGGATTCTGGGAGCTGCAGTCTTTCAATGTGACTTTTATAACCTCTAATGGGTGGGACAGGTGATGCAGAAACCATACAGTTGCATACAGTGGTAGCTGCTGGCTTCCATCGCAGGGTGATTTAGTCCCTCCTCTAAACCCCATTTCAGGATTTAGTGTAAACTTTAAAAGAGGATCAAAGGTGCTGAGTCCTATCCCCAAACTTTACCTCCTTTAAAGTTCAGATTAAAATGGAGAGTGGATTCACTGTTCCACTGCCAGAGCAACCACTAGCTGCCCCTGCTTTGCAACACTATGCAGAATTCACCTGTGCCCTGAACAAATCTTGCCAAGAAAATCCCATGGGTGGCCATATGTCAGAAATGGTTTGAAGGCACACCACCACAGCAACAATAACAATAACAACAACAGGGCCAGGGGTGTCCAGTGGTTTCCATGCTAAGGATGCCATGACTGTGCCCTGGGCTTTATTAGCGACTTCATAGGAGCTGTCCAGTGTGCTGGACTTACTTTGAGGCTAGAGTTCAGCACCTTTGATAGTGCCTTTAAAGTGTGGTATAAAATCCAGCTTCAGATTCACTACATTCCTGACAGGGAAAATCCCAGGAGTCCCTGGCTGGGAGAGAATCAGCTTGCAAGAGTAATCAGGTCCCCACAAAGAGGGATGGGAAATGACAAAGAAAGAGGGAGGGATAATATCTTCCTACATTGTAGGGCAGCATAGAAAAGGCATAAACTCTGGGACATAGTTATGTGTATAAACAGAAGTGGGGGAAAATTTTCAAGGTATAATTCAAGCAATTGAAAACTCTAACCAGCAGGAAACCAACAGGTGTTACCTGCTGAGCCAGACTGCTGTGAAGGACACAAAAGCAAAGCTGGGGAAAAGCTGACCACCTCCTTCTCTACAATGTAAGCCCTTCACTGTCCTTAACCTCTCTGGATTTCATTACTGGACTCCAATTCCTATGTCACAAAATGCATCCCTGGGCCTTACCCTACATCCCATGGGCCTGTGGAAAACAGTGCCATTGTACACGTGCATACAAGAAAGTGTGTCTAGACTCCTGTACCTGATCCCACCAAAACAGCCTACACTATACTTTTGGGGCTAACATTGGCAAGAATCCTGTTGGTGACACACGCAGCCATAAGCTGTGCTAGGCATGCAGAGTGGGTTTTTGCACAATAAACAATTATCATATCCAGCTGACAGCGATGGAAGCAGAATTCCACATGCAGGACAACTGTGCAGATGGTAGCACTTTAACATTCAGCTAATAGTGTGCTAATAATGCACATGGATACTGAGCTTTGTGTATGCACATTGCATTACATGATGACAGCCATATGTATTGTTCTACAATGTGCATCTATTACACTATGTTGCTATCCAGTATGACAACCTTACTCCTCTGATGGATATTTATGCTATGCTGAAGTGATGCAAGATTTCAGGCAGTTATTGTTGCTGTGTGTCTTCAAGTCATTTCCACCTTATGACAACCTAAGATAACCCTATCACAGTGTTTTCTTGGCAAGATTTGTTCAGAGGTAGTTTGCCTTTGCCTTCCTCTGAGGCTGAGAGAATGTGACTCATCCAAGGTCACCCAATGGGTTTCCACGGCTGAGTGGGGATTGAAACCCTGGTCTCCAGACTCCAAGTCCAACACTTAAACCACTATACTGTGCTGGCTCTCAAGGCTGTTGGTTCTTTTTCTTTGACATTCTCTCTCCTCTCTTTGGAGCGTGGGAGTAACTAGTTACAAACAACTGGCTTCTTGCAATGAATCCCTTTTTCTTATAATGATAGAATAACTAAGTCACATTTTGGTTATAACATAATAAAGGGCAACTTACTCGTACAATGTAACTGTGATGTTTTAGTTACGTTTATAGTTACATGGTGTGGTCTCACTAAATGGCAAAGGAAGGAGATCCTGTGGCTTATGTGTGCATCATGCTCTGTAGTTAGTGTTCAAGGCATGACAAAGGCTGCTAACACACTGCAGAAATAATGCAGTTTGACACCGCTTTAACTGCCATGGCTCAATGCTATGGAATTCTGGGATTTGTAATTTTCTGAGATATTTAGCCTTCACTGTCAGAGAGCTCTGGTGCCACAACAAGCTACAAATCCCAGGATTCCATAGGATGGATCCATGATAGTTAAAGTGGTGTCAAACTGCATTATTACTGCAGTGTGGCAGCAGCCAAAGTAGGTGCAAGGAAAGTGAGTTTTGTATCACAGGCCAGTTGCTTGTAGTATTCAACTTTTCTTTAAATAGCTCAAAAAAGCACCTCTACCATTTATTTTTGAACAATAGGAAAGTACAATTTTTTTTAATGCAATGAAAAAATGATAACTACTTGGAACATTAACTAATTGTTTTTGAAAGTAAATTTCCCCATTCGGACTCTCTTTTTTGTCAATGGAAGCCACAGAAGCAGAACTTGCTGGGAATCACCTCCTGCCAAGAACCGTCCTCAGGGTGGAAGATATCTCCCACCACCCTAACCTTGGCTGTGAATCTGTGTGCTATGTCAAGCCCCTGGCTGTTTCCCACATCCTGTCTTCTAAGAGGGGCTTCCAGGTCTGAAACTGACTTGGTCTGAAATTCATCTTGGCCAACGCTGCCGCACAGCCTCCATATTACATTTGGCTGGAGAACTACTGTTTTCCATGCATGGTTTCTCATGAGGCCTGTGTGTGAGGTTCCTTTCTCTCTCTTTCTCCTCATCCTCTCCTCACAAAGCAGCTCCAAATGTGTTTTAGTAGAATTCATGTTGTGTCCCCCTCCCCACTGGGCCACCCACTGTCTCTACCCCACCCCTATTTTCTCTCTTACTGGCTTCCAATCCAGTTTTGTCTCTTCAATCTAATCCTTTTTGGAAAGGGGCCTGCATTCCCAATCTGCTAACAATTTGGCCATAGCATCAGCATCTCCCTTGTCTTCCAGAGAGTAAGAGATGAAGGATGGAATAGAGGGGGTTCTTTCTTGCCCTCTTGCTCTTTATTCCACAAGAGATATGATGGTAGCAACACCCCACAATCCAGAAAGTCCAACGGACTACTCTCAGATATAGTCATGTATAAAGTAGACCCAGTGAAGCCAATGCATTATGAGCTAGTCATGACTCCCTTAAGCCCAATTGATATCAGTGGGTTTAACCCCAAGTGTGACTCAATCTGGAACCAGCACCATCTGCGTAGAGTAGAGGGTGGAAAAGCTTTGACCCTCCAGGTGTTTTGGACCACAGTTCCCATAATCCCTTATGACTGGTCATGTTGGGGGGAGCTGATGTAGACCAAAACATCTGGAAAATCAAAGGGCCCCTGTCTTGGAAATAAAAGATTGTCCTCTATAAAGTGGAACATATGGTCACTATATGCCTGAGCTCTTGGAGAATTTCACCAATATGATTACTAAACATTTGTGTATTCCTGCATGGCAGGGGGTTGGACTGGATGGCCCTTGTGATCTCTTCCAACTCTATGATTCTATGATTCTATGAATACTGGGCAGGATGAATCCAGTAATCTGAGACACTGTAAGATACCTTCATCTAGTCACCTTTGGTTGGTTGGGAATTCTGGGAACTGAAGTTCAGAACACTTGGTTCCCACTAGCAGTGTGTATGCCAGTGATGTATGAATCAGTCTATATCTAGTTCATGTCAGCTTCACATGCATGCAGCCATAAATTAATTCCACCCAACTTCCACATCATTCTGTGGATTTGTTTCAGTCACCTGAAAATTCACGTGAATTTTGATATGCAGCTGACATCCTTGCTTTATATACAGTTATTCTTCAGTTAATAAAGTAGATGTGCTCCTGGGCTGTACTTCTTTGACAGAAAATATGGTACCAGAGGCAGAACTATCATAGAGAAAAAATAGGGATTGGCTTCTAAACCACAAAAAAGGAAAACCACTTCAATGTGTTTCAGCAAGCTTTTTATTCAAAACTAACAATATGCACATGAAACAATGAGGTCAGATAAGTCTTGTATAAGAAGACAAAAACATTTTGAACCTTTTAGAGAACACTTGAAGGCTGTTTCCAAAAGGCATCCAGGGTCGGCTTTTTTTCTCACCAGATTGCACTTTTTATAATTTTCATTTTTGTGGCTAAATTTATAGATCTATACCTTTTTTCAAAACATACAGGCTAATCTGCTCGTCGTGTTTCTCTCTGTTTTGTTGTTCAAACATGCCAAGTAAGGGATTCTGGTGGCAGCTGCTATTTACCTTGCCTGTTGTAGACAGGCATACAGAGTGAGAGTAGGATTGGCTACAGCAAAATTCCATTCTTTCTCAGGTCAGGCTTTATTATATTGTTTACTGCAGACACACTGCAGCAACCCGGCACTGAAAATCTGTGCCTCTCTAGAACTCCTTTGTTATGTTCACAGTGCTGATGCTGCTAAAAAAATTCCAGTTAGACAGAAGACAAGGAGGTATACTTCTACCTCTTTCCCTTAAATAGGGAAATATCTTTGTATTTCTTCTACTGCTGCTACTGCTTATTGTTGTTGTTGTGGCACCAGATCCCATCTGATCTTGGAAACTAAGCAGGGTCAGCCCTGGTTGGTACTTGGAAGGGAGACCACCAATAGATACTAGGTGCTATAGGCTATACTTCAGAAGAAGGAACAGGCAATACCACCTCTGAGTATTCCTTGCCTAAGAAAACCCTATGAAATTCATGGGGTCACCATAGGTCAACTGGTGACTTATGTTTTGTTTTAATGTTTTAATACCATTGAAAACTTCAATAAAGACAAAATTGAAAAACAAAACACTGGTGACTTGAAGGCACAGATACAGATGCATCATCATCATCATCAGATTTGTATCCCAAATTTCTCCCAAAATTGGAACATATTGTCATATATTGCATGTATTTCTAGATGCAGTGTTCCCTGGAATACAGTGTTTCAGCTGAGAATATCATAACATTTGAGGAAGTGTGGAACCCAGAAAATAACTGTACTGTATTCCAATCTGTACATTAGTATAGCGCTCTTAAACTTTTATTTACCAGGGACCCCCTTTAAATATCTTTTATTGCTGCAGACCCCCAAGTCAAGATTTAAAACCCTAACAACAATAATAATACAGTTACACCACCCATTAAGCCTTCCCTCAGAGGCACTGGGAAGATGTTTCTCCTGCTTCTTCCTGCAAATTTGTGGCTGGAGCAGATTAGCATTTCACAGACCAAGCCAGCCAGCCGTTGCCTTGGCTCCTGTCAGGTGGGCTGAGCAGCCTTCAATCCTTCATGGACCCCCTGTGAGGACATCACACACCCCTGGGGGTCCATGGAACCACTGCATTAGTACATAAAATGTGAATTAGATAGCTGCACTTAAAAATACAAACCTAACAAAATCCTCCAGCATCCCTATTACACATCCTTGCTCACCACCCTTACAAATCCCATTAAATTCAGCAGGACATATTTCTGAACAGCCACATCAAGCCCATATTGCTAATCTCCCTTTTTGTGCACCTTTACACTGTCCACTGCACATGCCTGATCTGTCCCTCTTTTATTTCCTCCACCCACCCACCCCAGAGCTGACGCTCCAAGCAATATCAGATGGTTGGCTCCAGCCATCCTTCACCCTCTTCCACAGCCTGCTGTGGGTTAAAGCTCAGGCAAAGGGCATGGGAAGGGTCACAGAGAGGTGAGGGACAGGTGGATCCATGAAGGTAGAACATTTGGAGGGAGGGAGCAGGAGAAGGAGGCTCTACAGTACTTGGGTGATCTGCTTTTGTAAGAAGAGGGGTGGGCAACTTTTGGAAGATCCAGGGAGCAATTTTGACTTTCTCCCCCCAGCCCCAAATCCTGCCAGGGGTGGTTGATGGCTCCCATATCAGTGGGATGGTGATTCACTCTGGGTTTTAGTCTGAACATTACTGGACCTATTTGGGAGTTATACTGGACCAATTTAGGGGGTTGGGGTTTGCACTTTGGACAGCACTTTTAAAGTTCCAATGAAAAGTCAGGATGGATTCACAACCTGACTGACATGAAGATTATCACACGAAGCTTTAATCCAGAATTACACAAAGGTATTAGCAAATTTGGCCAGTACTTATTGCACAATGTTGTCTCTATCCCGTTGCTGGTTTGCATTCCAGGCATTTCTGTAGCGCACCTCTTAACTGATGGGAAAAAATTTCAATGGCTCTCAGTACCATTGCCATGCCAATACTCCCTTTTGTGCAATAAGTCCCTTCCGTGGCAGTAGTGATATGATGGAAGTCACGTGGCATGAAGGGGTTATTCCTCTTTCTCTCTCTCCCCCCTCGCTATTCCTAAATTTACCAAGATAGTTTTTCTCCATGCCTGTCTTTTCCCCCCCTTTTTCTTTTTACTGTGATTGCGCAATTACAAGGATACAATAAAATAAAAATATTTTTATAGTTTATCCCATACATGAGCAATTGCGACAAAAAACTTTTTTTTAAAAAAAAGAAAGACATGCATGTGTTGAAGTTGGGGTTACAGAGCCAGTGTGGAAGGACAGATGTTTGGCAAAGCACCATAATCGCTGCATACTCATGGGACTGAAGAGGCAGTATGCTAATGAATGATTTTAAACAGGTATGTTCCAATTTGCTTTGCTAATGCCATTGGTGTGAGAAAGAGGCAGGTGTGATAATTTCCTTGGACGCCACCAGATGCCTCTGGATTCCACCACAGGTCTCACCTCTTCACTGAAATGAACTGCTGCCAACATTTGGCAGTGTGGAAACAACTGGAAGTGGGTTTTCCAACTCCCAGTTGGGAAGAAATGGATATTGCACATACAAAGGATGTGTTTCCTGGGCACCTTGTTTTATAGTTAAAATGCCTGTTTTCTGAACCACTGTGCCAGTGAAATGTAATATGGATGGGAACTCCAGGGGCTGCAAAACTAGACAGAAGCCACATGTGCCCTAGAATATTTAAAAGGTGTGGGTAGATCCTTTTTTAAAAAATTATTGTTCTTTATTAAAAGAAGTTTTCCAAAATTATAAAACATTGAATACATAAAAGACATAAAACACATACAGACATATAATTACTTTGACGTACAACACTACGTACAACACCACATACAAAATAACCTCCTTACCATCTAGGACATGAATTTATTACTTCTGCTCTATTAATCTTTCCTTTTCTTATACATAGTTTCATTTACCTATGTAAATTAGATCTACA
Organism: Gambelia wislizenii; assembly: GCA_030847615.1. Taxonomy (NCBI): domain Eukaryota; kingdom Metazoa; phylum Chordata; class Lepidosauria; order Squamata; family Crotaphytidae; genus Gambelia; species Gambelia wislizenii. Next base: position 29,182,931 of record JAUMIR010000006.1, on the reverse strand, counting down.
CAGTACTTATTTGTTTACACGATCACTTAATAACCTACTCTCATTTTCTATTATCCTCTATTATCTTTATCCTATATTCATATTAACCATGGCTACCTCTCCTCCATTATAGTTACTCTGTTCTTACACCTTTATGATCTCTTAACTACTCAGTGAACCGTCTTGCTGAATATTCACATCATTCCAGTTTCCAAAAGTCAATTAAATTCTTCCAATCTTTCCTGAATTTATTAATTGTTTTATATTTTTTCCACGAAGTGAGTTGCTCCATTCTCACAACTTCCTCAAGTTTTAGCATCCATTCTTCAATCTTTGGGGTTTCTTTTTGTTTCCAATATCTAGCCCAGATTATCCTAGCTGTGGTGGTCATAAAGAACATCAACTTTCTTGAATCTTTCGGGACATCTTTTCCTACTATGCTTAATAAGAATATTTCTGGTTTGAATCCAATTTCTATTTTTAATATTTTTTTGATATATTTATAAATATTCATCCAGAACTGTTTCACTATTCTGCATGACCACTACATATGATAAAAAGATCCTTCCACTTCTCCACATTTCCAACATTTTATTTCTGTGGGTAGATCCTCGTTGTTGGCAATAAAGTGTCAACTTTTTAATATGCAATGCCTTATATTTTGATATTTTGTACAGGGACACCACTTTTGACATATATGTTTAATACACTATATACTGGTTCAACTAGGTATTTTCACTGACTAGTCTTGTGTAGTATAATAAAAAAAATTAAATGATGGCACAATCCAATTAACATTGATATGAAGAAAATCTGTCTCTGCAGGTGAATCAGCAGCATTGGATGTGGAAAAGATGGGAAGGAGAAAGGATGAGCATCCAGCAGAAATTAAACTCCCCAAGCATGTGTCTCCACCCATGCCCTCATGTTTCTACTTTGTGATCGGAAAGCGGAACACCAAAAAATATAAATTAAAAAAATAAAAATATCCAAAATTGCACAGATCAGAAAGCAGAAGGACCCGGCTGCTGGTAGCTACATTTTCCAACTCCATTAATCTGCATCTAAAACAGAGCACCATGTATAGCTTACTGAAGTCCTGTACATTTGCTAGCCAACAATTTAGAATATATTTCCTGTGTGGTACAGATGCCTCCTGGGCCACAGAAGTTGAGGTTGTATGCCTGTGTGGTCATAAGAGCTTCATTTAAACAAGGCTCCAATAGCTCTGAAATCTGATTCCAGTATGAGATCACAGCCCTTGAATGTATTGGTTTTTCTTAAAAAAAATTTAAAAAAATAAAAAATAAAGAAAGATTATCTCTGAACATGTACAGAGTGTTAATCCAAGTAACTGCAAACAGATACTATAATCTGGGATGAATAGAATGTGGCTCCAAATCACTTTTTTAGCACCAGGCCTTGGCACACCCATTTCTTTAGCAGTGATCCATAGTTTTTCATGATCTATACAATCAAAGGCTTTGCTATAATCTATAAAGCACAGGCTGATTTTCTTCTGAAATTCTTTGGTGTGCTCCATTATTCAACATATGTTTATAATATACCATATATGGTAAAAAGTATTTGCTGTAGAATTTTGAGCATTGCTTTGCCTACATGGGTAATTAATATAATCATCCAGTGGTTACTGCAATCTCTGGTGTCCCCCTTCTTGGGGATTGGAATGTATATTGAGTGTTTCCAATCTATGGGCCATTCTTTTGTTTTCCACATTTGTTGACAGATTTCAGTTAGAATTTGAGTGGATTCTCTCTCTGTTGCTTTAAGAAGTTTTACTGGTATGCCCTCTGTTCCTGGTGACATTTTTCTCCCTAGAGCTTTGAATGCAGCTTCCACTTCACTTTCTAAAATCGGGGGTTCATCTTCAAAGAGTTCTTCCTTACATGAATCTGTCTTCCTTTCTTCTCTTTTATTCAGCTCTACAGTGTATTGTTTCCATCGTCTTTTTATTTCTTCTTGATCATGCAGTGTGTTCCCTTGCTGGTCTCATGGCATCCCCACTCTTCGTTTAAATTTCCCTTTGATTTCTTGGATCTTGTGGAAGATCCTTTCTTCCTTTTTTGTTGTCATCTTATGTTTCTCTGCATTGATTGTTATAGTAGCTTTCTTCGTCCCTGTGCACAGAACTCTGAACAATTGCATTCAGGGTTCTGACCCTATTTCTGTCCTCTTTTACTTTTGCTTCTCATCTATCCTTACCTGCTTGAAGAGTTTATCTATTACCCAGTGAGGCTGTTCTTTCTTTTTGGTTACAGATAGTGTATTTTTGCATTCTTCCCTGACAATGTCCCTGGCTTATGTCTGCATTTCTTCTGGCTCATGATCAACTAGGCTTAATAGTGCAAAATGGACTCCAAGAATTTTTCTCTTCATCTGGCCGCCTTCGCTGTAAATGCAGCGACCTCAGATTCACATGTTGATTTGTTGATTGTAACAGAAAACTAAGTTTCTCTCTTACACCCCAGCATTTCATTTTCTTTAGGAAAGGCTCTAAATAACTTTCTCTAATGTCAGTACAGTTCTCCCTCCATATCCATGGATTTGGTATCCACAGATTTAAGTATTCACGGCTTGAAAATATTCTTAAAAAAATAATAATCCCAAAAGCAAACCTTGATTTTACCATCTTATATAAGGGACACCATTTTGCTATGCCATTGCATATGATGGGACTTGAGTATTCACGAATTTTGGTATCCCCGGGGGGGGGGATCCTTTAACCAAACCCCAGTGAATTTGAAGGGACAACTGTATATATCTGATACTTCAGTATATAATGAGCCAAATCTTCCAGAGCTGGCTCACCACAGATACACAGCCTATCTTGTACTGAGATGCCGTAGAATCTTTTCCATTGTGTACAACATGATCCTGTCACCATGAATTGTTTAGCAATGGTGTGCCCCCTATTTTGGGGGTGGTAGCTCCAGAACATGTTTCTGACAGGCAGCTGGAACATGGGTCACAGTAGGAAGGAGGGGTGCATGCCCTTGCTATGCCTTTCTCACCAGTGTGCATCTGCTTAGCAAACGCCCTGAAATCCCATGAGCAAATGCATCCCCAGTTCTCCTTGGAAAGATACAATGGAATTGAGAACAAGAAGTTTCTTTCCAAACCACATGGCCTAAGCACTGGGAAAGAGCACCGTGTGTGTATGCGCACACACATGCGAGCACTGGTGCAAACCAAGCCAGTGAGTTCAAACAGATTTCTGTGAATAAGACAACAGGGCCAGAACTATTTGCCTGTTGTTGATACATAGCCCAACCTGCCCACATCCTCTGTGATTCTAGCCGCAGGCACGAGGAGTCACTATAAATTTCTTCCTGTGGGTTAACAAGTAGAGAAGAGGCCTGGTTGTGGTCAACAAATTGTTTCTCTAGTACGCAAATGGGAAGTGTTGCCAAGGACAAGAAGACGCTGTCTTGAGTAATAATTGCTAGGGAATAACAATATACAACAGTGGGCCAAGTTCATTGCTTTTGTTATAGCGTGCAGGCCAGGCTTAGCAAGGAGAGTGAGTGCCCCAGGGTTTGTTTGGAAGACGAAAGGAAAGGCCTCAGGCCATAGCCTATGTGGGATGTGATATAATCACCACCACACTTATTGAAACTAGGCTGGTCTGGCTCTCAGTGTCTCATGGGTGACCACACAGGAATTACATAGACGCTCCCTTAAGTTGCATGTTGAAGGTTCTATGCTATAAGGGGATAGAGATGAAATCATTAAAAGTTAAAAAGTCTCTCTTCCATACACCTAACTTAAAGATGCCCCAACAAGGAAAAGGAAAGGATTAGGTCCCTGAACTTTACCCTCCGCTCCCCCCGATCAGAAGGATATACCCTCCAATTGTACCACTTTGACAGGGACAGTCTTGATTAATCCTCTGTTGTCCCACTTTTTCAGGTTTTTAAAAAATGTCTAGGGCTTGTCTACGCCAGCCAAATACCCCAGCTTGCCGCCAAACCCTGCAGTCCAAACGACGCAGGGCATTTGCCCCATTCTGCCCCTGTGCAGTCCTCAACACCACTGGGGTAGATACAGGACTGAGACGGGGGCAAGCCAGGATAGAGCCCTTTACCATGTTTTAAAATACTACCCAGCTTACTCTATTTCTGCCGGGAAGCCAGGATAGGATGGATTGGGCCCCACATGTCTGCAGGAGCCCATCCTGGCAGGCTGGCTCTCACTGCTGCTGCCAGTCACCCTTTCTCTTCCGGGTCTGGGCAGCAGGTCTGCAGAAGTGACCAAGGCTGGTCACATGTAGGAGGCTTGTCTCATGGTGTGGCCAGCTGCCCGGATCCAACCCTGTAGGCTCAGGCAAAAGCAAGCTGCTGCAGCCTCTCCTAGTTTGTGTATTCTTCCTCATTAATAAGCTTTGCCATCTTGACCACACTGTAACGTTGCTTCGCCACATGTGCCCTGGTTTTCATCTGCAAAATGTTGGAAGGAGGTAGAAGCTAAATCTAGATCTGCTAGTACAGCTCTGAGTAACTCAAGGGGTTTGACCCTCAGATGTACAACAAGAACAACAGCTAACAGAGTTACTCTTCTGCCCCCTCCCTCACTATCATCCATCCACCCTGACACAGGGTAGTTCCATGGGAAACTGATAGAAAATATCTAGCTTTGACTACAAATACCTACCTTCTTCCTCAAAACGAAGTGTTGTGGTGGGAGACGGCTTCTTATCAACTGTCTTTATTTTGTTTTGTTTTGCTTTTCATTTTGCACAATATGGAACAGTTAGCCCTTAGTGGTAATATAGTGACATTATATTTTCAAGCAACTTAATTTGTCAGTAATGAATGATGATTAGCAGTAATAAAACCCACTGGTCATTAAACTGTAAAGTATAAACATAATTATAAATCACTAAAAAAAAAAAAGAAAGCCAAAATTGGCCAAGAGTCCTCAAAATTATCCCCACCCCCATAGTAACAACATTAAAATAATATGACTTGGTTATCATTATTCAAAGCCAAAACCCTAAGATTGTTGGGATAAAATTAAATTTAAAAGAAAACTAAAACCATTTAAACTTCATTGTTGGAAGTGTTACTGAATTTGGGATAATAAATTAATTTTAACAAACTATTTCCAAGCTCTGAAATTCTGATACATTATTCCACATCTATGTATTCATTTGCCATTTTGGACTATAAATAGATAGACAGATACATAGATAGATAGCTGGGGAAAACAAATGTAGAGAGGGAAACAAGGGGGGAGACAGAAACAGGTAAATAAATGAATAGATATGAATGTTCATCATCATTCCTCTGCCTCTCCCTAGCAGGGGGATGAGAGTCCATCCCCTCTATCCTGTTTCTTCCATCCCTCCCCACTCACCTACACAGCCATTTAAATAACCACAGCAGCAATCACAGTACAGTCAGACCCCTGTATCTGCAGGGGTTCGGTACCCAGACTTACTGTGGATACCGGAAACCATGAATAACAATGAACCCTATTAAAATATCTTCTGGTACAGACATACCATAAAGTGTCGTTAGAGGATCTAGAAGATGCCTAGAGAAGACACGTCTCTAGGCATTTTCCAGAAGGACTCTATGGTACGCGTCCCTAATTTTTCAGTTGAAAAAACATGGATATTAGTTCCACAGATATGGGGGTCTGACTAAAAAATTAAATAACTAATCATGTTACCTGCCCTGACACCCTTCCAATAATTAATCAGTTGGCTATATTTCATAAGTTGGCTTATTATTTGGCCTTCCACATGGTTGGTAGTAGACCAGGGCTTTCCAAATGCGAGGACTCAAGGTATGCTCAGAAAACCTAAGGAAGAGGCCATCACAAATTCCTAAAAGACACACCCAGGTAGTAATTATGTGGACACCCCCCCTAGACTGGTAGTTAGGGTGGAAATGTGCTAATTCTTCTGGATGTACGTGGAAGTGAGTTGTCCACTAATTCAATCAAAGTGGCCAAACACTCTTTGCTTTGCAAAACCAGTTTTCCTCCCCACCTCTCCTAGAACAATAGAAGGTTGCCTGATACCCATCAGTCTTAATGCCTCAGCCATTCGCGATTGTTAACATAGCTGGAGTTTCCATTGTCTAACTGTGGGAAACTCCATCTAACATTATATTCTATTCATGACACCCCTTCAGGGGGAATATTGAATATAAATATCACCACCAAATGCAGCCAAAATGTGCTATGTTTCCCAGAGGCCATCATTCTGTTGGTTTGTTGTGTCACCTGACGCACATAGCCACACATCTTCTCTGCTCTTTGGACAGATATAGTATCATCCATCATCCTGAACTTTATTCCTCTATCCCAATACTTCCTCCTATTCTTCACTAGCCTTGTGTGATTGCTTGAAGCTTGAGCGGATGTGTGTGTGTTTGTGTTCCTGAGATTATTTTTCAATAAAAAACATTTTTATTTTATTTTCTGGTGGTGAGTCTCATCAGTTAGCACTGGTATACATAGGTCAAAAGATCCTATAGTTACAGCCTCTCGCTGCCATATTGAGCTAATTAAAATTCCTCATATTAATATCTGGACACATGTGGGGTTCCCACATCCCCCCTGTAATTCTGGTAACAATCATTTGCTGCCTTTTTTGTTCCATCTAAAATCTGATGATTTGGGCAGCTGCCTCATTCTAGCTAATGGCAGGGCCAGCCCTATAGAAGACCCTGTGGGGGAGGGAAGAACAAACCACTTGGAGTAGAGAGGTCTGAACTGGTCTACACCTTTCTTTCTCCTTCTCCTTGTTTTTTGCCATCAAGGAATCCTTCAATGGTAATAATGGTCTTGTGAGAAGAGGAGCAAGAAGAAGAGGGGCCTGAGATGAACTTCCCCTGCCTACCTCTATCTTTTCTCTTGGACACTTTCAGGTTTGCTCCAACCTGCTAACATACATCCCACTCAAACTGCAGTGGTGATGCTGTTTTGGCTAAAAAGTAAAAAAAAAGCAATGACACTCATAGCCTGAATCCTGGAAACAGAGGGTATACTGACTTAATAAACATGACTGCATTAGCTGTCCAAAGCCAGAATCTTCTACTTGGGAGATTTTCAGATGCGATTTTTGGCAGGATATATTGCAAAACAGCTCTGTTGCTGCCGCGCGGCAGGGGAGCTGTTTCGGACGACACCATCCCTCTGCCGAAACCCTCCGTGTCACTTCCGTGACAGAATGGAGGAAACGGCGTCGTATTTCACTCATGGGCAACAATCGTAAATGAAATACGACGTGGTTTCCTCCATTCTGTCACGGAAGGTTTTGGCAGAAGGACGGTGTCGTCCGAAACAGCTCCCCTGCCACGCGGCAGCAACAGAGCTGTTTTGCAATATATCCTGCCGAAAATCGCATCTGAAAATCTCCGTGGTGACTTATGCAGACATAACCAAGAACTACACTGGCATAGTAACACATAGTAACATAGTAACACATAGCTAACACACATTGGAAGCTGCTTAATGCAGTGTAGATGTGTAAATTGCTATTGCTTAAAACAATTTGTAAGCCGCTCTGATAGCCTTGTGGCTGAAGAGCAGGGTATAAATAAATAAATAAATAAAGTTCAATAGATGTTGCTGAAGGAGATGTTCAGTGTCTCCTTGAACAATATTTTTCCTCATTTTTCTCAGCGTATGTTACTAGAGTTTTTTTGTTCCATTAAATAGGATTTCGGCCAGACACTATCAAATACTGACTGCTGCTTTTAATATGCTGAAGCTAAATATAAGTCATACAGTCATATATCTAGGGAATATTCGTCCCTAGATGAAGAAAAATTGCAAAGGAGGATTTTGTTATTTCAAAAAAATATATGGTTATTGGTTATGAATGTTGGTTTACAAAACATGCACAATAAGGGACAACAGTAATCCAGAACAAATAATAACAGTGAAACAATAAGGAGGGAATGGCAGAGTCAATAGGTTCCATCTGTTCTTCCAGCATTTCCACCTCCCTCCAGGCAAAGAAATCCTACCTTCTGGTTTCCTAGTGACTCTAAAACCTTCCCAGTCAGAAACTGCTGGAAATTTCTGAATGGCTCACACTTCATTACAGCCCTCTTTTCCACCATTTCTGTTGCTTTTTATTCTTAGTTACTGACTTCATCATGCTCTTAACTGCCAGTTTTGGGCCCACACATACGTGTGCCAGACTCTGTGCTTTCATTTTAATTCAGAAAGTAAAGTTTCACTCCCCTGCACAACTAGAGGGAGAAAAAAACTGGGGCCTATTCACATGATGCAGTTATAGTACTATGATTCCCCTTTAACTTCCAGGTCAACATCCTATAGACTCCTGGGATTTGTAGTTTAGGGAGATGACAGTGTGGCATAATGGTCTGAGCGGTGGAATACAACTTTGGAACCCAAGGTTCAAATCCCCACTCAGACATGTAAACCCACTGGGTGACCTTGGGCAAGTCACACACTCTCAGCTCTCAGAAAACCCTGTGATAGGATGTCCTTAGGGTCACCATAAATTGGAAATGACTTGAAGGCACACAACACACGCACATTTAGAACTGTTAGACAGAGTTCTAGTGCCTCACCAGGCACCCAAGATTTCATAGGATATTGCCATGGCAGTTAAAATGGAATCATAGTGTTGAAATGGTTTAGTGTGAAATACCCCTGGTGGGTAACAGATAACTACTTCCTAGTCACATTAATTTAGTATGTGAACATCATCATTCTGAAACTGATTTCTATTTGTTGTCCAATAAATCCATAATATCTGCTAGAGCCCAGGAGCATGTCCTCCAACTGTCCTGATTTGGCAGGGATAGTCTTAAATAATCCTGTTTTCCCAATTTTCAAGCTGCTTTTTAAATGTCCCAGTTTCTCTCTCTTCCTCCTCCAACATTCCCCTTTTACTTCAATCGATGCAAATTGAGTTCAAAATGCAGACATAGTTTTCAATCAATTAATTCAGCAGAGGGAAAGAAGAGGTAGTCTTGCCCTTTCCAGTAGGCTCAGGCAAAAGCCAACAGCTGCAGCATCTCCTTGCTTGAGTGTTCTTCTTCATTAACAACCTTGCCATCTTGACCACACTCCAATGTTGCCTGGTCACACATGTTCCAGTTTGCATCTGCAAAACATTGGACAATATACAGAAGTGAAGTTATTACAGGCACCTTCATACTACACAATTATAGAGGTATATTTCTCTTTGACAGCCATGGCAACATCCTATGGAATCCTGGACTTTGTACTTTAGGGAGAGGTATAGTATTTATAACTTTGAGCCTGAGAACTGTAATTGCTCACCAAACTACAAACCAGGATTCCACAGGATGTGCCATGGCTCTTACCGTGGAATATAGCACTATAATTGTGTAGCGTGAAAGGGCCTTAAGCCTCAAGGTTTTAAAAGTCAAAGGCATTGATGAAGACCTCTTTTTCTCTGACATTCAGATCCCCCACCTCCTAGTCCTAGGGTTCATTTATATGGGCCAGGATCAGGCCCATTCCTCCCCTGTTACTTGGCCCATCTCTGCAGCCACCAGTAACAGAATGCCTTGAGACAGGCAGCAGGAGAGACATCCTCCCCAGGGTCCTGCTGTGACTGTTTGTCTCAACATACCCTGTGGAGGGGAGATCACTACAGTCGTACCACTCTCTAGCATCAGGACGTTGGCCGGCAGCATGAGCAAGGCTCCCTGTCTGTGACCAGCCTTGATCACATGCTGCAGGGCTCCTTCCTGGCTACAGAAGAGAGGCAGAGGGCAGCTGCAGCGACAGGTCAGCATGCCAGAATGTGTTCCAGTGGTCACGCAGGGCCTGATCCATTTTTTCCCAGTGAGAAAGCATTTAAACAGGCATTAAAAAAAAAAAAGTTTTATTAGGCCCTACCCCATCTTCTGCTGTCTTTGCCCCCAGGGTTGTGAGGACTGCCTGGGGGCAAAACAGGGCAAAAGTCCTGCTTGTAGGGGGCCCAAGACATGGGCAAGATGCAAATTGCCTTTGTAGACAAGCCCCTAAAAACAGATGAGCTATGTGTTGTTATTTAGTTGTTCATCATATGCTCAGGAGTACTCTAGTGTTGCTTCCAACTAATAGTCTTATGGGAAGACCAAAATGGTAAAAGGTCTGGAAGCCATGCCCTATGAGGAGTGGCTTAGGGAGCTGGGTATATTTAGCCTGGAGAAGAGAAGTTTGAGAGGTGACATGATAGCCATGTTTAAATATTTGAAGGGATGTCATATTGAGAATAGAACAAGCTTGTTTTCTGTGGCTCCAGAGACTAGGACACGGAGCAATGGATTCAAACTATAGGAAAAGAGATTCCACCTGAATATTAGGAAGAACCTCCTGACAATAAGAGCTGTTCAGCAGTGGAATGTGCTGCCTCAGACTGTTATAGAGTCTCCTTCTTTGGAGGTTTTGAAACAGAGGTTGGGTGGCATTCTGTCGGGAATGCTTTGATTGGGTATTCATGCATGGCGGGGGGTTGGACTGGATGGCCCTTGTGGTCTCTATGATTCTATTCAAGGTGGAGCTTCAAAAAAAATCTCAGGGCTAAAATGAAGCTGTTGTTGAACAACTCCCAAAGAGTTGTTAGAACTCTTTGGGACATGTCCCAACTTCTCTGTAATTTAGGTCCTTGAGTTGCCAGCTACCACTACCTCCAACCAACCACACAGACAGATGCCTGGTTTATTTCACTACTGCTATACATTTACAGGGAAGCAAAGATTGCACGACTGCCAAGGTTGATTGAGAAAACGTGTCCTGTCAGCAGAGGATAATGGCTGAAATACCAGGGAGAAAAACAATATTCTGAAATTCTATTTGGTCTTTGTTGAGAAGAAAGCCAGAAGTCCAGCGCTCAGTGGATGGAGATGACAAAATCTTCTTGCTTTCTAGGAACGGAGATGTACACAAGAGTTCTAGCATCCAAACCAAATACACTTCCATTTTGCTAAGAAACCAAATGCTGGCCTTGTCAAAATATCAAATTATGACCACCAAATTGTATGTATTAATTGGATATTCATTGGGGGGTGTCTGGGGGCTTCTGGGGAGCTTCAGGGGCCACATTTAGGGGTCCCACAGTCTACATGTGTCCCACAAGCCTCCTCCCCTCTCTCCCAGTTAAAGGTAACCCCATACTTTCCAAAAGGAAAGGTATCTGTACTTGTCTTGTGTGTTTCTACATTTTGGGAAAGAGCTAAAATGACTGCTACCAGTAAACACAGCTTTTGTTTCCAGGACACAGATTCAACACACGAAGGAAAGAGGAATGTTAGCACTAAAATAAAATGATCCTAATTTTTAACTAGCATAATATTGCTAAAGCACTTTAGCATCTTGACTCTAATGCATGAAAAATAATTATAATTATAGCTATGGCTAAGTGGAAGCTGGTGAAAATCAGTTTTTCTAAATTTTTCCACGAGACTGGATGTGACACATGATCAGTGGGAAGGGGAGGGAAGGAAACATGGCATATTTCAAGAAAGAGACTGAATGCAAACCCATGAATATTCAGGTACAAGTGAAACAAAAAAGAATGAGGAACTCTTGAGATGTCCAGATCCTTTCCCCGCCCCCGCCTGTAGGCACCTGAAGAGATGAATTGCTAAGGATGTTTATGAAATTATCTGTGTTGTAGAGAAAATAGGGAGACAGGTCTCTCTCTTTCTCTCTCTCTCTCTTTTTTTTTTCTTTTTTCTCTCTTGTAATTCTACAAGGCGCTTTGGCAGAAGATTCAGGACAGACCAAGGATTGTAATTTTCAACACTATGCATGATTAATTAGTGAAAGCTGATGCTACAAGATGTGGTGGTGACCACCAGAGGTTAGACAAATTCAGTGAAAGAAAATTCTTTCAACAGCTATTTGTCATGATGTTTACATGGAATTTCCAGTTTCAGAAGTAATCTCTTTTTACATATATCAATTGCTGGAGGAACAATAGCAGAGCTTGGAAACATTAATTCTTTGGACCAAAGCTCTCCATAATTCTAAGAATCCATGCTAGCCGAGGGGTTCTGGAGCTGTAGTTTTGTTTTTTTGTTTTTAAACCTTTTCTAGGCACAGGAGGTAGGAGCTCATGCTCTGCATATAGGTAGGAGTAACTGTGTACCCGGCATTACTGAGGATAGCGCTCTGTTTAATGGGTTGTGTAGTCCAGGTTCAGTTTAAAGATAAAGAAGCCCAAGAAATGAGTGCCAAAAGAGGCCTTAGTTGTCCTTCCACAGGGAGCACCCAGCCTAGGGTTGTCAGATCTCAGGCCCCAGATTTGGATCTCAGTCTACAGGCGTCATCTCCAGACAGGAGACAAGTCTTCAGTTTTGCTGGGCTCAGCTCTGGGCAAGAGGAAAAGGCTACGTGTACCAGTTTTCAGCACAGCTAGTGGAGCAACAGCTTGCTGCAATTTTGCAAGGCTTAACTGATTTGTTGCTGCAACTTGTATAGACTTTTCAAGGTGTCTATGGAGTACTTAATGAGCTTCCTCCTTTCCCCCCCTTTTTTCCTTTTTACAGTCTTTGGGCTTGTCTACATGGGCTAAACACCCCATCTTGTCCCCATCTCAGACCCCTGAAGTCCATATGATGCAAGGCATATGCCCCATTCTGCCCCCAGGCAGTCCTCCCCACCCTCAGGGCAGGTATGGAGCTGAGATGGGTAAAAGGCAAGGTAGGGCCTGATAAATCATTTTTTAAAAAAGCTCATCAGGTTTGCTTCATTATAGGCAACAAAAAACAGATTGGGTCCTGCATGTCCTTAGGAGCCTGTCTGGCACACTGGACCTTGTTGATGCCACCATCTCCCTGGCTTTCCCAGAAGCCAGGAAGGAGTCCCACAGTATCTGACCAAGGCTGGTCACATGCAGGGGGCCTTATTCACATGTTGTGGGTCTGCTTCCTGGCTTCTGAGACAGAAAGGAAAATGGTGGCAGCGATGGTAGCTGCAGGGACAGAGTGACATGCCTGTTTGGTCTCCAGTCCATTCCATACAGGTAATGGGGAGCTTTGAGACCTTTGTGGTGCCAGGACTCACCTTCTGCTCTGCTCTGCATCCATATTCTGGCTAAATGTAAGGTGGCTAGATTAAATATTCCTTATCTTTTCCCACTTAGTAAGCAAGAAGGAGTAATCCCCTCACTTCATCTTGGTCGTTAGGGGTGCTATTCTTCCCGGTTTAGGGTTGTTATTCATCCTGGAAATCCAGGAAAATGCCAGATTAAAGGGACTAAAAATTGTCCCATCCAGCTGGGCTGCTCGAAGTAACAGATCCTGGATTCCTTCAGCTCTGGATCCCTCCAGCTCCAGCTCATGGGGACTGGGGGAGAGAAGAGGGCTGTCCCAGTTTTGTAGCAGAGAATTATGGCAACCATACTTCAGCTATGATTTCTCTCTTAATTTCCACAGTAAAATATGGTGTGTGAGAGAGAAAGTATGAATGTGGACAACAAGCTGTGAACAACTGTGGTTGATACTTTCTGTCTTACATTTAATTACACCACCAGAGGCTGTCTCTAGGGCTCAGGTTTTGACCAGGAACCCTGAGTGCCTGGGATTGTCCTGAACAGGCAACCCTAACCTGGACACCAGACTGAGCAGTCATGCAGGTTCTGTGGTCATAAATCTTCCCCACTACAATGAGACACCTATTGCATTCCTTTTTAAATCAAAGCTAGCAACCTGTGACCTTCGAGATATTAATGATTCCTTACTCTTGGCAAGGCTAGCTTGGACTGAGCAGGACTGAAGTCTAGCCACATCTGGAGGAAGGCCCCAGGCTCCCAGTAATGACTGAAACAATTATCATTATAAGGCTGCCTAAAATGTAAGATCTTCAGCAGAGGCCTTGTTGCATGTACCAACACCTTGCAAGGTTAGATTTATATGCACATACAACAGGGCTTTCTCTGTAGTAGCCTTTCAACAGTGGAACTCCCTGTCAAGGGAAGTTAGGCTGGCTTCATCTGGTTTGTGCTTTTGGGTTAGCAGCTAAAATGCCTTTGTTCTGCATGATCTTTGGTATTTGAAAGTGCTCTGTCTGTTTTAATTGTTTTTTTTAATTAAATATTGCTTTTAATTTTTTAAAGGCTGTAAAGTACAGGTATATTTCAATTTGTTTTTTTAAGTTTTAATTTCTATTGTTTTAAATGTTTTTACTTGTTGTGTGTCACCTTGGGGACCCTGGTGGGCTAGGCGGCGATATATATATTCTTTAAATAAAATTATACATAGCATATTCTGAAATATGCATCTACACATGTAAATCATATCCTCGGACATTTCACAGATGAAAACCAGGACACATTGGCCAAGCAATATCAAGGGTGTGGCTAAGATGGCAAAAGTTATTAATGGGAAAGAGCACACAAGCTAGGAGAGGCTGCAGCAGTCTACTTTTGTCTAAGGGTTTTTCTAGACATACAATTTACCCCAGCTTCCCCTCATCTTGGAACCCTACAGTCCAAATGATGCAGGGCTCTTGCTCCAATTTAGCCTCTGGACAATCCTGATGATGTTCGAAGCAAAGCTGGGAGGAAGCTGGGGTTAAGCCTTTTAAAATTTTCAACCCCTTGGAATACCTGTGTCATGCGGTAAAACCTGGATGAGTCCAGTGCGGAAACGCAGGGTCCATACGTGCAGGCCAGGCTGAATCACTGGACACCTCCACTGGTGTTGTTCTGCAGTCGGGAAGGAGGTCCCCAGCACATGATCAAGCCCCCCTGCATGTGACCAGCCTTGATCGCATGCTGAGGGCCTCCTTCCCAGCTAAAGGGTGTGATGCAGGACAGAGGTGGAGGCACCTGCCAATACCAGCTGGCATGTGCCTGCAAACTTCTGCCCATTTTGTTGCAATAACAGGGGGGATCTGGTCCAACTCCGGGGCTAGAATACTCCAGTCAGAAGGCAGAGTATTCTGGCCAGTGTAGATAAGCTCTAAATCTATTGTGAAGGACAAGATTCTGCCCCCTCCTCTCCCACCAATGAGTTAATTGGGTGTAAACTACTCCAACACATTGCAGCAATTAAAGAAAGCTGCAGACAAAGAGAGAAAGTGGGAGAAGCAGAGAGAAACTGAGACATTTTAAAAGCATCTGAAAAAGTAGGATGACAGAGGATTAATTAGTACTGTCCCTGCCAAATTTGGGATAGTTGGAGGGTATGCTAAATGACTGTGTATATTTTATGCAAACATGTGTCTTTTTCTTTGGTGATGCTTCTCTTGTTGTTCTTTTCAATGCACAAGTGAGCACTCTGTTTGCAGGTTTCTCCAAAGCATCTAGCTGGCCTCATTGGAACAGGCTAGATGGTGGACTAAGTTGTTCCTTCTTTGGCATAGTCCAGCAGCCCCCTTTTTGTATTCTTATGTTCACTCTCCTGGCCCCCAATTCCCATTCTCTCCCCCACCCCTTTCCTTCCTGTGTGCCTTGCTGGAGCAAGAGAGGAAGCAAACCTTAAATCCCTACAAATAGCTTCACCCCTCAAAATGAGGGTGTAATTATGTCAAATTGGAGAGATTTATTTCAGGCTTAAGGAGGTTAGAAAAAAAATAAACCACCAAAGCCCATTCTTTTTCTGCAAGCCTGGATTATTACACATGAGAGTGAAATGGCTCTGTGTGTGTGTGTGTGTGTTTTATAGCAAGAGGGGAGGAAGGAAGCAGCTAAGCGGAAGGAAGGGAAGGAAGAAGAGTGAGATTAGATACAAATAGTCCACCAGGAGCCAGGCTGTCCGAAGGCTGTTCCCGCAGGGGGTTTGCAGCATTGAAAGAATCCCAAAGAAGGATGACCTCATTGTGTGTTTGTCTGGCCTGGCCTGATCTGTTTTCTTAAGCCATGGAAATAACCTCACTCCACAAGCACTACAAAAATTGACAAAGTGATAAAGGCACAGGCTGGTTAACTTGGGGGCTCAAGAACCCACCCTGTAAACAACATTGATCTGCCTAGCATGTCTCGAGCAAGTTGAAAAGGACATGGATTGACTGATTTAGCTAGAAGAGGGAGACAGAGAAGGAAAGTTAGGGCAACCGGTTGCAAAAGAGAGGCCAAAAAGGGGAGGAGCTGCCCCATATCTCCACCTGCCATGGGCTGACCCAAGATATTTTGCTGCCTGAAATAAGGAACGAGATGCTTCTCCCTGACAGAGTGACAAATAAACCATAGGGCCCTTTCACACAGTGCACAGTTATTACCTACCTTGATACCCCTGCCCCATATCTATAATAAATTTGAAATATTTAATAGTTAGGACAAATGTGGCCCTCCACTTGGTGTGGCCATTAAAGCTGGTGAAATTCCACAACCAGGAATCCCGGAGACATACATTACTCAGTCACGTATGCACTTAAGGAGGGGGCTGCTCAAATTCTAAAGAAATGTTAATTTGCAAGGCAACTAAGGGTACAAACAACTGGCTAATCCCATCAGCTAAAGCAGAGATGCTCAAACCTGTACCATGCCTTTACCCTTCCCCAGACAAAGTATCTTGCTTCCTCCATTCAGTTGCAAAGTAACCACGCATTAAGATGTCATTAACATATCCGGAGTGCCTTTGTCTTGCCCTGAGCAACTCTTGTCTTTCACTCTATATTCCATCCCCGGAAGGCAGTTATTGATTATAAAAACCCTTCCAAAATCTCACTCAAGTGCATGTAGAGTCCCTTCCTGTAGACACTATGTCCATCTGTGTGGCCATTCCTGCATCGGAGCCCCCATTCTGCTGGTTTCTTCCATGACACATATCTCAGATCGGTACAGCATCACCCGAAAACAAACTCCCTTCTGTGTACCTCTGCCCCAATAGTTCCTACTTTATTTGCTAGTCTTGTGTGAATGCTTGAAGCTTGAGTGTGTGTGTGTGAATGTTGTTATTATTATTTCCTTAATAAAAATAATTTATTGTACTATCTAGCTTAATGTCTCCTCCTTAGTACTGGTAAACATAGGTTAAAAGTTCTTTTTATCTGTTACCCCCTCTAGCATAGTCAAGCTGAGTATATTAATTCCCCAAATTAATATCTATATTTTGAGGGTCCTTAAGACCACCGAGCATTTAAGGTAACACTGTTATCACACTATGATTACACTTTAACTGCCATGGTTCCAACCTCTGGAATCTTGGGATCTCTAAGTTAGAGAGGGGCATTTAAAGTTCTCAGCCAAAGAATTCTAGTGCCTCACCACCAAACTACAAATCCCAGGGTCCCATGTAGCCATGGCAGTTAAAATAGAATCATGGTGCTATAACTGTGTAGTGTGACAGTTATACAGTATTTCCCACCACACCTGCAGCATCAGCATAGGTTAATGGCTCCCTGAATGTTGCATGGCATAATCTTCTGTTCTGTCTTTCCATAGATGTGAGAGCATCCTAAGAGTTCACAAAGAACTGCTGCCCTTCAACACCTAATGCCAGTGGTGGTTGTCTTACTCTGCTTTATGGTAGGACTGTCCCTAGCTCTGACCCCACTGGAATCTGAAAACAAGTCTTAGCCAGTTTAACAGCTCCTGGACCTCTTGCCCTGGCCAGTGCTCAGTCCTAGATTATTACCAGGATCAATAAGGAAGGAAAGAAGATCTATGCAGTCTGCAGAATGCTCTTCCCTGACCACACAGACTCCAAATTTTTTGAAGATACCTTTTGGTATCTCACAACTTCCATAGTCCTCTAGTCAACATGGTCATGCAGACTGGGGATTCTGGGAGATGCAATCCACAATAAGTAACTATTCCAAGCTTTGCTTCTGAATGCCAATGTCGACTTTCACATCTGTTATGTTGCAGCACCCCTAACTGCATGCGTGGATACTCTTCTGTCCCTTTCTGCCATGTACTGTAGCAATCACTAGTATATAGGTGTCCAGTGAATTCACTACTGGGCACTGTCACTTTAGTTAACAAGTATGGGTCATAGGCCTCATGTGGGCCTCATGTGGGTCCTGCCCCCCAGCCAACCAAACCTCCTCCCAGCTTTTGAGGAGGTCCAGAAAGATGCTTGCTTTCTGGATATGGATCTTCCAGAAACTAACAGTTTTGCATGGAAATCAGGTGCAGAATCTGCCCAATCATCCTCCCCTCCTCAATCAAAACTAGAAGTGGACTTCTAGTTACTTCCAGTTTTAATTATTTAAAATATCTGTGCTTGTTTTCTACCCTAGTGCTGCCCATGAAAGGTTTGGGAAGCTGTAAACTGAATACTTTCCAACTCTTCAAGATGAAAAACAGAACACGTGTGGCCAAGCAACATCAGTGTGTGTTCAAGATGGCAAACTTTATTAATCAGGAAAAACACACAAGCTAGGAGAGGCGGTAGTAGTTTGCTTTTGCCTGAGCCTACTGAGAAGGACAAGACTCTACTGCCTCCTCTTCCTCTTCTGAGATTATCATTAAAGGTAGCAGATAGTGAAGGACAGTAGTTTTCCTCCCCAGCTTCCAGGCATTTCTTTCTCTTTGAAGCGAGAGCTGTGCATGCCACATGTTCTGTACTCAGTAGTGTACAGGAAGACATTACTTCCTTGCCAGTGTTGAAGTAAGATTCAACAGCCAATGCATTTTGCACACTCTCAGCCTCAGAGGAAGGCAAAGGCAAACTCCCTCTGGACAAATGTTGCCAAGAAAACCCTGTGACAGGTTCACCTTAGGATCGCCATAAGTCGGACATGACTTAAAGGCACACAACAACAATGTGGATGTGGGATGGAGTGGAAATCTTGTGTTTTGCTTTCCAGCACCAAAACATCTTGGCCTAGTTCTGTCTGTAGTCAAGTTCAAGAGACCAGAGCTTCAAAAGAGATCAAAACCATGTCCCTCTTTTGTCAGACCTGTGATGAAATCGCAACTGAATGACATTCGGTGTGGCAAATTTCAAAACAGATACCATAGCACCCTGATGTACTGTCACCATACATCTCTGATTAACAACAAACACCCAGGGGCCCTACAAAATGACTGTGCTATATGATTCCACCTTAACTGCCATGGCAACATGCTATGGAATCCTGGGATCTGCAGTTTTGGGTGGGGCATTTATAGTTCTCAGCCAGAGGGCACTAATTCCCCTTCCTAAAACTTCAAATCACAGGATTCTCTAAGATGTTGCCATGGCAGTTAAAAGTGCTGCTTCTGACCTGGGCTCCCCAAAGCATTCTTTCTTTCTTTCACTCTCCCTGATGTCTTCCAGATTAGCTTGCCTAACAGAACTATGTGATATATTTTCTCCTGTCCTAATATTTCTCCTGAGGCAACAGGCCTTCCTGTTTTATTGAATCTGACAAAAGGAAAGGCACACACGGTTGGAAATTCTAACAAATTCTAGCAGCACAACACTCTAGAACAGTGAGTGGTTCTTAACCTTTTCTTTACCAGGGACCCCCTTTAAATATCTTTTGTTGCCGCAGACCCCTAAGACTGAACTCAAGATTTAAAACCATAACAACAACAACACCTGATAACAATAATAATACAATTACACCATCCATTAAACCTTTCCTCAGAGGCACTGGAAGGGGAGGGAAGACTTTTCTCCTTCTTCCTGCAGCTTAGTGGCTGGAGCAGATTGAATGGCAATGCATAGGCCAAGCCAGCCCTTGCCTTGGCTTCTGTCACATGGCCACTCCACTGCAGGGAGGAGGTGGGCCAAGCAACTTTCAAGCCTTCATGGACCCCCTGTGAGGACATTGTGGTCCCCTGGGAATTTTTTTATAGGGAATTTTTTATTGGAGTAAGACCATTCTACTAAAAAATACACCCAACCGCAATTGTGGACCCCTGGGGGTCCATGGATCCCCGGTTAAGAACCACTGCTCTAGAACATCTTTTAAACTTTTCTGTTAGTTGGGGGAAATCCAACACATCAATGAGTTAATCATCTAGCTATTTCTGAGCTCTCGATACAAGCATGGGCCAGGCCACATACATCAGCAGTGTGTAGAGTAGATATGTCAAAAAGAGATGAAGGCTTCTGTAACTTTAATATTTGTGTTTCAGCAGGGGTAGCTTGCGTGACAAGTAGAGTGTTGTCTCCTTGAAATAGGGTAGGAATTTACCACCAATGTATCACCAACAAAGAGGATCGTGGAGGTTGTGGATTTGCACCAAATCTGCATGTACTGATCTCTCTCTCTCTCTCTCTCTCTCTCTCTCTCTCTGTGTGTGTGTGTGTGTGTGTGTGTGTGAAAATGTACAAACAGAATATAAACAGACATGCACTACCACATACTATGGTAGGGAAGAATGTAAATGACCAGGTGCCTGCTGCAGTCCAGGTGTTCACTATAATAGCCTCCAGCTGTTTTAATTTGGCAGGGACAGTCCCAATTAATCCTCTGTCATCCTACTTTTTCAGCTATTTTGAAAATATCCCAGTTTCTCTCTCCTCCCACCTTTCCCCATTTGTCCTCAGCTTACTTCAGTTGCTACAAACTGAGGGCTTGTCTCGACACAACAGTTTGTGGAGTTTTAACTCCCCTTCCTCCAAATACTGCAAATCCCTTTCAAATCTGGTTGGAACAGATCGTATTCTCTGCAAATTCTACATGGAGTATTTTCATTGTCTAGAGAACCCCTGAGTTCAAAATGCAAAAGTAGTTTACACTCAATTAACTCAGCAATGGGGAAAGGAAAAGAGAGGCAGAATCTCACCTGCCCCAATAGGCTTAGGCAAAAGCTTAGGCAGCTTATGTCTCCTAGCTTGTGTGTTTCTTCTCATTAATAATTTTTGTCACTTTAACCACACTCTGATGTTGCTTGGCCACATAGGTCCTGGTTTTCAGCCATGAAATGTTGGAAGGTATGCACTGTGGATAGGCAACTGACCCTTGCTCTCTTTTCTCATGATTTTACCTATATTCCAGACTTGGAAGTAAACACTTTTACCCCCTAAGGAGGGTGCCTTGGAAAAGTTACTTAGAAAAGTTACTTTGGAGGCTACAACAGTTCTGGCAGTTAGAAAAGTTACTTTTTTGGACAACAATGTTACTGGAAGCAATAGTCCAAAAAATAATTTTTCCAAGCTCTCTCTCAAGGACTATCTTCTATAAAGTAGGGAATATGGCCACCCTATCCTTGGAATTCCTTCTGAGAGCACTTGTATGATGCTACCTCTCTCCATATTCCTTCAGTTCCTTCCTGCAAATCCAACTTTTGCCATGACTCACTTGCTCAACCTGCTTCCCCTTTTATTTTCACTCCCAGCTGAATTGAACCCTAAGCACCAGTACTCTGCATTTGCTCATGTTTGTTGGTTGATACCACAGTCTGTTTCATGTCTCCCTTTCTTTGGATCTCTTACACTGCCAGCACCTTGAGGCTGAGATCTACATTACTGATTTACTTCTATTGCAAAGCTTGATACACTGATGGTGCAAACATGAATTCAGCCCAACTACCAAACCCAATACATGTCTACTATGAAAAGCCACATTTAGCTTGATGGCACTTACCCCGAGGTAACTGTGCAGACAATTTCACAGCTGGATGCCAACCCTGGAGAGGTTCTACATACCCTCCAACTGTCCCAGTTTGGCAGGGACAGTCTCAATTAATCCTCTGCTATCCCACATTTTCAGCTGCTGTTAAAATGTCCCAGTTTCTCTTTCCTCCTCCAACTTTCCCCTTCTATCATTTTGTTTCAGTTGCTGCAGTTTGCACTCAATTAACTCAGCAAGGGGAGAACACAGGAGACACTAGTCTTCCCCTTCCCAGTAGACTCAGGCAAAAGAAAATTGCTGCAACCTCCCCTAGTTTATGTGTTCTTCCTCATTAATAACTTTTCCCACCTTCATTTTATCATCTATAGTGGGGCTGCAAGATCGCTAAAAAATACTGGAAAGGAATTCAGAAAACAAGTGAAGAAATATTAAATATTTTTATTCCTTTTGAACCAGAAATATTCTTATTGGGAATGATAGAAGAAAAGCTTGAAAAGGTGCACAGTAAACTACTATTTTATATGCTGACAACAGCAAGGATAACATATGCCAAACTTTGGAAAAATAAGGAATACCCAATGATCAATTCGTGGCTAAGAAAACTATACGAAGTAATGGGACTGGGCAGGTTAACAATGCTTCTAAAAGGGAAAAGCATTGAAAGACATATAGAAGATTGGACCAAATTGTCAAGATATCTGGAAAATAAATGGGGTAAATTTGCGGCAATCACAATTTAGAGGCAAAGAGTAATCATTTAATGCAAGTTAAAGAGAAAAGAACTAGATAAAGAAAGGATAGAGAGAAAAATATTTACATATACATATATAGATGCTTCAGAGATAAGGAGGAAAAATATATATTTAGAAATACATTGGAAATATAAGGTTTTAGCAGGACATAAAATAAATGAAGCATACAAAAATAATTTTACTCTAGAAAAAGATGCATTGAGTATTGAGCAATTAGAGTTGGATAAACTGGACAGGAAGCCAAACTGAACGGAAGAAATGAAAGAAGATTGAATGAAAGAGTTTTCAAGTAAGTAGAAGGAAAGAAGTAATCCTCATAAAATTATAAAATGAGTGTTAGAGGTCAGTTTGATTGTATGTTTGTTTTGTTTTTATTTGTTTTTTATCTATTTAGGTTTATTGGTTTTATGTTTTATGTATTTGATATAGAAAATTAAGGATGACCAAGCATGTTTGTATACTTATAAAAGGAAACTGAGATGGAATAATAATAAAAAACTTTTGCCACCTTGACCACACTCTCATGTTGCTTAACCACTCATATCCTATTTTTCATCTGTGAAAGGTTGGAGGGTTTAGTCCTAGTCCAGTTTGGTGAAGGAATCTTAACAATTACAGAATTCCTGATAAGTGGCCATCCTGTCCCATATCTACAAATGTTCATGATAAAATAAACCACTCCGTCTCAAAGGTGCTGCTGGATTCTTTCATTCTCCCACTTTCTTTCCATTTTGTTCTAGAACTCCAGTGAAAGAGAGATTTTCCCATGAGCTCAAGCCAATTCTGGGGCTGCCAGCCTTACCATTAGGCAGTGCGAGGCAACAGCCTCAGTTTGCAGATGAAGGGAGACAGCCATGAGAGCCTTCTGGCTGTTCCTCCTGATGCTTCCCTGTCCCCAGCCATTCTCTTTTGCTAGAGGACTAAGATTTGTGGTCCAAACACCCAGCCCATTTCACCTAAACTAGCTGGTGGCCCTATGATGTGGGGGAGGATGCTTCCTTATCATCAATTCTGAAGGAACATTCAAATGGAAGCCCAATCAATACATGGGACAGAAAAGGGAACACCATCTTGTTCTTCACAACAGGCAGAAAAATTTCCTGGGTCAGTCCTGCCCAAAGCACATAAGAACATTTGTTGCTGCCACAGATCAGCAGAAGGAACCCTTGCACATACAGATCTATAAGTCAACGACACATAAAGGTTTGGATTTGGAAGGGAATTTGGGAGGGCGGGTTGAATAAAGCTTCCAGAATATGTAAAGTCAAAGGCTTTCATGGCCGGCATCCATAGATTTTCCTTGGTTTTTTTCTGGGCTGTGAGGCCGTGTTCTGGAATAGTTTCTTTCTGACGTTTCGCCTACATCTGTGGCTGGCATCTTCAGAGAACTAACCATTCAATTACACAAGTTTACATATACTCCCCTACAGGGGTTCACAGCATATAAACCCCAGACACACTCCTACCCAACCATTCTCTGAAGATGCCAGCCACAGATGCAGGCAAAACGTCAGAAAGAAACTATTCCAGAACATGGCCTCACAGCCCGGAAAAAAACCAAGGAAAATCTTCCAGAATGTCTTAGCCATTGTGGCCAGTGGTCATGGTGACAAGCGAATTCTGGGAGTTCTAGCCCACACATTTCCCCCATCAAGATGTTCTTGGAGGCTGACTGATTGAGGCCTGTACTTAAAGCTGTAGCTGCATCATCTCTGACAAATGGCAACCCATTTAATGCTTCCAGGGAATAAGAGCCCACCATCTGCTGAGGATTTCTGAACAGCTCCTACTGTTACGGTAGTTACTTTCTCAACCTTCTGGCTCAAATCTGCTTGCATGTACTAAAAGTCCCACTGGTATCAACAGGAGAGTAAAGCATAAGATTTGTAGGACATTCTTAGATGGAACCACTCAGAAATTCTAATTCCCATTTAATTTACTTCCTTTGCTCTTGAACATCAACAATGGCATTGATGGTATGGGAATCTGACACCTCTTCCTTTTCCCACTTCCCCATTTAGTCTGTGCCTGCTTCCATTTATTTACTGATGATTATAGGGTAAAATCCATCACTCTGGGAGGTTTTTTTTAAGGATGTGGGTATTTTTGTACATATTTTGCAAGTTATACACATTGCTTGCACTCCACCCCCCTTGACTAATACATACTTTGCATCTTTGTGTACATTTAAAACTGAGTTTAGAAACATTACTTTTTTGACTGCAACTCACAGAATTCCCCAGCCAATATGGCCACTGGATTTTGGGAACTCTAGTCCCAAAAAGAAACTTGCTGAAACTCAGATTTTATTAGATATGGAGCTGTAGTACAGAAAAAGTTTTTTTTCTCCTTCTTTTTAGCTCTGATTTGAAATGTATGCATTCTTCTGTGCATATTTTCCATAACTGTGTATTAGATGTGGCATCTGGTAATGTGCAGATTCCAGGATGCAAAATGTGTCCCTGTCCAGTCTGCTCAGTTCAAACCTGTGGCACTCTGCAGAAGCAGTCCACTGGAACAGATTTCTCACGTGTCCTTAATTTTTCCTTAAACCTGAAATTTCAGAGTGGTAGCCTGCCTAGTTTATTCCAACCTTCCGCTGCTGTGTCATTCACATTATATTTTCAGACAAGGAAGTAAATGAACACTAGGCCATCTGTTCATTGAACATGTCTTTATTAATTTAATGCCTTGAGGAATATATCTGTATATCTCTGAAAACATGAGGTTAAAATATCATAGGAGCAGGACTGCCCAGTTTGCTACATGATGGAAAGACAAAGGAACATACTGCATAAATACTTTTTACGGGGAAATAAATATGGCATTGAAATCTTGGAAAAAGTCAGCTCTTTTTTTCATTACCAAGTCCACCAACTGGAAGCAAAATCCACTGAGGTTGTAGAAAAGGCCATGCATCTAGTGAACTGAGCCAGTGCTGAAGCATGAACAATCAGGCAGGAAGCTACCCAGATGCTGAACGATTTGTAGTTTGATAACATATATGCAGTCCAAAGACCAATGGAGGTTTTCCAATAAGAGTATAAGCTCAATGACAAAACAAAAGTAAAGGAATTTGCAGAAAATGTCTCTTTCTAGCTTTCCTCAATTCAGCACCTTCCAGGTATAACAGGCCACAGCTTCCATCAATCCCAGCCCCAGCCAGTGAGCTGTCTGGGAATGATGGGTGGTGTAGACCGACATTTAGGGGGTGCCAGAGATTCCAGGAAACACGGAGGGTAACGCGAGAGGGATGGCGGCGTCAGAAACTGCCCTCTGCCACGGAGCAGCTGCGTTCCTTTCCCGACGGCTCTTTCCGGATTTAAGGTACGTCTGAAAAAATCCCACAAAAGAGGATAGGAGGGGCCAGAATCTTGCCTTTCCCAGTAGGCTGAGGCAAAAGCAATTTGCTACAGCCTCTCCTAGCATGTCTATTTATCCTTATTTAATAACTTTGGCCATCTTAACCACACCTTGATGTTGCTTGGCCACACACGTCCTGGTTTTCATCTGTGAAATGTTGGCAGGTATTTTATCTGTTTACTTGACACACACATGTTGGGTTGCAGAAATGTTCCACTCATAATGGTGTGCAGGGGAAAATGTATGCAACTGCATAGTTGGCGTTGTGGGACCACAAGGGCAATATGCGTTCAGAGTTCTCCCACACCCATTTGATAGTGTTATCACTACCCATTCACTTGCCCTTCTTCTGTGGGCCCAGTTAAAAGCACAAGGGACTGGCAAGAAACTGGGCATGACTGCACCCTTCCTATTGCTCTTATCTCTGTACTCCCATGCCAGAAAACTCAGTAGTACAGCCCATGTTTTGCATGCAGGAGTCCCTGGTTCAGTTCCAGGTAGGGCTGGTATGGATCCTTGCCTGAAATCCTGGGAAGCCATTGCTAGTCAATACTCAGCTAGAAGAACTAGGGATCTAAACATTTGTAAATTTTATTCTTGCAGGCAAGAGTGAATAATTCTACTATTCTACTAATTCTACTCATTGTGACAATGTCCTCACAGCTGTTTAGTTTTTGAGAACTATTTGCATTATATGGGACATATTCAGTGCAAAAACACATACATGGGTTTTGTGTAGAACACAACATGTTTTCTATGCAGGAAACCTGTTTTCTGTGCAGAAAATGCCATTTTCACTGCAAACCCCCTACACACCCCCATGTGTTTTTCATGCAAAGTAAGTCCCAAACTGCAAAGATTCTCATCTGTTCAGGATTCTCCGCATCAATACTTCCCAACATTCAGGAAACCCATTTTTCTTCGCTCAAATATTTTCACATATTCATTCCAGCCCTAAGATGGGCCAGTGATTTGACTTGGTAGCTTCCTATGGCATGGAAGGGGAAGTGTCAGCATTGAGCACCCTGCTAATCTATGGACCCTGGTAGGTGCCCTACAAGGCCACCCCTTGATACCAGCCCTGCATGTACTGTTCAGTCCCACACCAATGTCAGGAAAATATGTACATCCACCTATAAACCTGTCTTATTGTTGTTCTATTCATTTGCCACTCTGCAAACCAGCAACTACTTTACTGTTCCTAACAGAAAGATCTTTGCAAGATTTGTTTCCAGATACTACATGGCCCAGAAAAGCTGTCTGAAAATATATGCACATCTATACAATATAGCTGGACAATATGGCTCTGTACAGTATAGCTGGAATTTAAAAAAACAAAAAACCTTTTACCTCCATAGTCAAGACATTGCATAGCCCTTCCTCAAGAAGAGGAAGTCAACTTTCACCACCAACAGAGAACAGAGCATATAGCTCAGGCATAACATAGTAGCACAGCAAGAATCAATGCATGAACACCAAAGCTAAGTGTCGGGGGGAGAGATTTGGGAAACTATAATTCTCAGAATGCTGGCTGGGGCATTCTCAAAGTTATAGTCCCCAAAAGTCCTTTTTCCCAAGCTCTGATTTATACACAGCTGACAAGGAAGCAAAGCATGAAAGGCAGTAATGGTGATGCGTGCAGGTGAATACACGCCCTTTGAGATATCACATTGTTCTAAACTGATATATGTTTGTTTTAACAGAGAGATGCCAGTCCCTGGCCAAATCAAGGAAAGACAAGGAAAATTTGGAGAATGGAAGGCCTTTCTTCAGCTTGTGGATCAAAGAACCGTTCCTAACCTCTGAGTAACTCTTCTCTTTCAGGCTGATAACAGCTTCTTTCTCTTGTCCAGTTCCACTCTCTTCTTCCTCTCTGCCCCTCTCTCTCCTTGGCTAACTCAAGGAGAGTCTGATACCTTTGAGCTATATCAGCTCTGAACCCCCCTGGCCACAGGATAGCTTTTGTGGTGGTGGTGGACACCCCACATCCCCAATCAATCCCATTTTTTATCCTGGTGCCATCAAAAAATGGGAGGGTGGATCAGACACACACACAAAAATTCTCTCCCCTTCTGGGCTTGGCCTCACCCAAACCAGCCCTCCACTAGTAGGAGTTCTCAAGTTCTGGCTGGTTGGCCTTACTGCCTCTGGTTCTGGAGAAGCGTTGCTTTTTGTTCTTTTGAGGCCGGGCGGTCTCTTTGCTGAAGTCCTTGAGCTGGGAACGGTTGTGGTAGCGGGTGTAGCGTTTGCATTTGCAAGCAGTGGTGCTTCGGATCTTGATCGTCCGCATGTCCTCGTTGGGGCAGGCGAGCTGGATGCGCTGGGAGCGGCTGTGGGCAGGGATGCAGCGGTAATCCAGAGCATTCTGCCGCCACCATTTCCCCTTGCCAATCGAATTAGGGAGGAGGTGGGCTGGGAGGCATTGACCAGAACATACCAGCTCCCTGATTGGCTTGATGCTGCGACACAGGCCTTCGGTGACATAGCGGGTAGAATACACTTCCCGGCAGCTGAATTCCAGAGGTTCTGAAAAGAAAGAAGGATGAGATATTTGCCAGTTGGAGCACATTGGCATCAGAGCAATCTTGTATCAAAGGAGGTGTCGATTAAACCATCTGGACTTAGACAAAACACCATCAATATACACAAAATTCTAATAAACTAAATCACATTTTTCCTTTTAAGATGGTTTTTAAGTTCCACAAGAGGCCTCCCAAATATACAAAAATCATAGCTCAATTGCAGGTTTTTCCCTCTCAGCTGACAGTTATACAAGTGGGACTTCCAAAAAACTTGCTACAGCATGGAGCTGAACCTGCAAAAATTCAGGATTTCAGTTAGCCAACCATGCCCTTTTCCACAATACTCTTATCACACCTCACCTACCTCCAAACAGCTGCTTTTCCTTCCCCCGTCCCATCCCAACAGTGAGCATTTGATGCCTATTGAGCATGCTCAGTCCTCATTGACCTACTTCAGTTCTTACACTTATTTACGCTTGCACACATGTACATTTATGTCTCTCATGGTGCCACCTCCCTACTATGTGTGGAATAGATAGTATCTTGTGGGGTTACAGATCAGCATTTGGATAGGGAGTTCACTGTTAAGTTGCTAACTGCTGGAGCAATGGCATTGTTTTGTTTCCTACCATGGAGATCCCAGATATAGGCACTCAAGTTCTGGTGATGCTGTAAGTTCATCAGAAGAGCCTGGCGAAGTTTAGAGCAGTGGTTCTTAAACTTTTCTTTATCAGGGACCCCATTTAAATATCTTTTGCTGCTGTGGACCCCCAAGACTTAACTCAAGATTTAAAACAACAACCATAATAATAATACAATTACAGTACACCATCTATGAAACCTTCCCTCAGAGGCACTGGAGGGGGAGAGAAGACTTCTCTCCTGGTTCTTCCTGCAAGTTTGTGGCTGGAGCAGATTGAATGGCAATGCACAGGCCAAGCAAGCCAGCCTTTGCCTTGACTCTTGTCATGTGGCCACTCCACTGCAGGGAGGAGGTGGGCCAAACAACTTTCAAGCTTTTGCCGAACCCCTGTGAGGACCCCGGACCCCAGGTTAAGAACCACTGGTTTAGAGATTTAGGGACTACAGCTCCCAGAATACCCTAGCTAGTATGGCCGGTGGATTCTGGGAGTTGTAGCATACCCCCACCCAATATCATTTCTTCCTAAATTCTGCTCCTCTGATTATGAGCAAGACCTGAAACAGGCTGAAATAGGAGTCATCTGCAGGGAACACTAGTTTGTTGTGAGACCAATTACTCATCACGATAAAGATGGGAAAAGACAGTATAGAGCTTCACTGTATATGCTGATGTATGTGTAGAGATGCAAATGTATGACATCATTGCTGTAATCTAAATAGAAATCCATTTCATCTCACCACACTGGGAAAGACCATCTGCCCAAGTGACCTGCATGCCTGATCAGTCTGGTATAGGGTTGGCAGAGTGAAAACTAGAGAGGGCTCCTGGACTTTTAATAGTTGTGTAGAAGAAGGAATTTCAGCAGGTGCTGCTTGTTACCTGGCTGTGTGACAAGCAACACCTGTTGAAATTCCCTGTTTTACAATGAGAAATGCACACCGGTGCACATATACACCCTAGTTCTCAGCAAAAACTGTAATGTTACTTGGCATCCCAAAAAGGAGGGGAAGATTTTGGACAAGGACCATCAATAGGAAAAAATAACCCACATAGAAACCAAAACACCTAGAGGTCATCTAAATGGTGAAAATATCCCCTCACTGAATTCACAGAATATACCGTTCATCCCAACGAGCCACGCAGGAAATTCACCATATCAGAGGGAGGGGGCCAAAACTTATGGAGACCCTATAAATTAAGGACCTCCAACTCACCCTGTTATCAACAGCACAGCTCAGGTCTTACAGACTCAGGGCTGTGGCTTCCTTGATTGAGTCCATTCACCTGTGGTGCGGCCTTTCTCTCTTCCTGCTGTCTTCTACCTTGCCAAGCATTATTATCTATTTAAATATATATCTGAGAACTGGAAGCAAGTGCCATTAGCCAAAGTGGCACCATCTGTAGGTAAGGAGGAGGCAGGCTTCCAGGATTTGCAACTGGACAAAACAAATATTTAGGGGAAATTAAGAGAGTTCCAAAAGTACCCAGTGGGTATTGGATGGGCCCATTGGCCATGAAATATTGATTCACTGTTTCGGACAGGAGGTTGGACAGAAAACCAGGAAAGGACCAGAGCATCCTAGACAAAACTTGGAATATTCTTTTGTCAAGAAATATATTGTTGTTACTCATTACTCAGAAGAAGCCTGTTCCATTACTCATTATGTTCTTAGGAGATTATCAGATGTGGGGGAACATGGCAAAAAAACTGTGACCCCCCCAACCACATCAAAAGATGGCTAGGCGAACAGGAAGGGGCAACATTACCAGATGGCTGCATCCTTCAGCCGTTCCCCCGGGGTGTTGCACTTCGGCAGACGAGGCTTCCCTTTTTCATTGATGGGGACAAGCCGCCAATAAAAAGGGATACCTTACTCACACCCACAGTATGCCCTCGGACGCTGAAGGACAATGTCATGTGATAATGTCACCCCCTCCCTGTTCTCCTAGCGATCTTCTGACACAGTTTTTGCTGCATCTGATAATCTCCTTAGTTACTCAATTAAATTTACATTTTCAAAAAAATATACCAAAATGGTCCCAAATCCCTCACCCCCTCAAAGTAATGTCTTAGGAATAACTAGTAAAACAGAGGTAGGAATCTTGTGGTCTTCTGGATGCAGCTGGACCAGAAGTCCCATCACCCCTAGCCAGCATAGTCAAGGAGGAGGAATACTAAAAGCTGCAGTCCAACATCATCTAGAACAGGGGTCCCCAAACATTGGTCCATGGACCAGTAC
The DNA here is from genome assembly GCA_030847615.1 of Gambelia wislizenii. Classification (NCBI taxonomy): domain Eukaryota; kingdom Metazoa; phylum Chordata; class Lepidosauria; order Squamata; family Crotaphytidae; genus Gambelia; species Gambelia wislizenii. The sequence goes on along the minus strand of JAUMIR010000006.1, from coordinate 29,152,009 downwards.
TGGTCCCTGGTCTGTTAGGGACTGGCTGTGCATGACGTATCCAGTTGGCAGTGAGCCTGAGCCAGGCTCCCTGGTTGCTGTGGGCAAGCAATAGCTAGCACAATTACAGCTGAAGCTCACTTTCACACAGGTCATTTTGCAATATTTACATTGATATTTAATCACTAGCTACTCACTGACCAAAGGACTGAATAGCAGATGTAAGACATTTCTTACACCAGTGAACATTCTGGTTGATATTAAGTTTCCTATTTTCCAAACCAGACTCATTTAGAGCTTAGGGAGCACAAATAACTATACATACATCAAAGCAGTGGTAATTTCACAAGCTTTCCCCATGATAGGAGTTGTAGTCCAACACACCTGGACTGCACCAGGCTGGAGGATGGCTGAGTTAGACCACTGGATGTGAAAGGTTTTGGGTTAACAGAGGCTGCTGACACACTGCAGAAATAATGCAGTTTGACATCACTTTAACTGTCATAGCTCCATCCTATGGAATCCTGAGATTTGTAGTTTGTTGTGGCACCAAAGCTCTCTGCCAGAGAAGGCTAAATATCTCACAAAACTACAAATTCCAGAATTCCATAGCATTGAGCCATTGCCATTAAAGTGGTATCAAACTGCATTATCTCTGCAGTGTGGCAGCAGCCAGAGTCTTCAGGGGAGAGGATTCTCAACAACCGCCAGCAAAGAAGGCAGATTCCAGGAGATGCACCATAGCCTCTGAAAGCATGGGATGTAAACACTTTGAGGCAAAGCAGGGGTGTCGTCATACTACATAGGTAAAGAGCCCTGATACCATTCCACTTGTCACAAGTCCATCCTATGGAATAGGGGGATCCTTGGAGAGGTCCTTAGACTTCTCTGCTAGAGAGTTCTAGTGCTGTAGCTTAGGGGAGTGGACTAGTGCTCCCTAGCAGAGAATGCCAAGTACATTAACCAAAACTACAAATCCCAGGATTCCATTGGATGGAACCATGACAATTACAGTGCTATCCAAAAGCTTTAATTGTGCAGTATGGATATACCCAAGGATGTGGCATCACTAAGGCTGGTGTCACCTGGTGCCTCTCCACACTCCCCTACTGCCTACACTGTACCCAGGTGGTCTGGATCTTTGTTGGGAAACTGCATGAGATTCTCATGATCCCTGAGCATGAAGTTGCATCCTTGATGACGCCAAGCAGCCACTGGGTCTGGCCACTCTCAGGGAGACTACCTTGCTAATCCTAAATGCAAACAGCATTATTCCATTAGGAGGGGGGAGGGGGTATTTAATTAATGAAATGTCATGTCAGAAGCCTGATCACAAAGTGTTTCACACTTAAAGGAGGGATGGGGCCCCAGCTGAGTGAGAGAATACCTGCTTTCCATGCAGAGAGTTCCTGGTTCTACCTCTGGCATCAGATCTCTGGCTGTGAGTTCCTGGTTCTACCTCTGGCATCAGATCTCTGGCTGCAGACAGTGGGAAAGCCTTCTACATGCCCAAAGCCTTGGGGAGAGCCATTAACAGTCAGCCATCCCTATGCCGGCATCCTCTAGAGGGGATGCATTACAACTATCAAGAGAATGACCAACGGGGTTGGTGGCTTCTATGCCAGTGTGGTGATAAATCTACTCTGGGCTTTAGTCCAAACTTTAAAGCAGCTCTCCAACATGTTGAACCTATTTAAGCAATAAGCTTCAGCACCTTGGACAGTTCCTTTAATGGTGAAACTGAAGCTGAAGCAGTTTCACTGCCCTCTGACAGGGAAGCCACCAATCACCACCAAGGATGCTGATACTACTTGGGGATGATGGGAATCCAACACATCTGGAGAGCGATGAGGAAGACCAAAGTCATGAATGCTTGTCTAGATGGGCTGATCATCTGAATGGGCTTAAGGCTGTTTCCTAGGCATGTTCTAATTTACAGCCAGAAAGGTCCCTTCCCTTCCCAAGAATTGCTTGCAGTCAGGCTACATGTGGTGTAGTGTTTAGAGTGATGGACTGGGGCTTGAGCTGGACCAGATTCAAGTCCCTACTCAGTGTGAAACTCACTGGGTGACCTTGAGCTAGTCCCTTTCTCTCAGCTTGACATACCTCATAGGATTGCTGTGATTATACAGAAGGGGGAGGCAGGTACAAGCGTTCTGAGTTCTCTTGAGGAAATGCAGGATTTAAATGTAACCAGCTAACAAAACCAGAGCTTGGCCAAGTTTGTTTTGTCGACTAAAACAGTTAGAATACTCCAGCCACCTAGCTGCTTACTGCTGGGAGATTCTGGGAGTTGTAGTGCCAAGAAGAAACTTATCTGAGTTCCGAATAAACAACATTCAGTACTCAGCCAGGTGCCTGTTACATGGGTGAGAAAGTGGGAGTGGGAGGACTAAGGCACCAAACCTCTTATCTATCTTGTTCAGTGTAAAGGGGATTTTGGGAGTTGTAGTCCCCAAATGAAACTCAACTGAGTTCTAAATAAAACGAATTCAGTACCTAACCAGGGGCCCATCACACACCTGAGGATGGGGGGGGGGAGCTAAGGCACTATACCTCTTACAATCTTGTTCAATGTAAGGGGGGAGATTCTGGGAGTTGTAATCCCTAAAAGAAACTCATCTGTGTTCTAAATAAATCAAATTCAGTACCTAACCAGGTGCCAATTGCACACCTGAGAGGGGGTGGGTGGGGAGAGGGCTAAGGCACTATACTTCTTACCGATCTTGTTCAATGTAAGGGGGGATTCTGGGAGTTGTAGTCTCCAAAAGAAACTCACCTAATTAAAACAAACTCAGTACCTAACCAGGTGCCCATCACACACCTGATACAGGGGTGGGTGAGTGGGGAGAGGGCTAAGGCACTATACCTCTTACCGATCTTGTTCAATGTAAGGGGGGATTCTGGGAGTTGTAGTCCCCAAAAAAGCAAGCTTCCCAAGTTCTGAATAAAACCCGTCCAGGTGCTCACAAAGAAGGGGGAAAGAGAAGCCCGAGGTTAGCATCTTCTCTTACCCATCCTGTTTAGGGAAACTTGGGGGTGCCTCTCCCCTTGTTGCGCCCGGTTGTTCATGGTGTCGTTGTGTTGCTGCTGCGGGACGGGGGTTGCCTCCTCTGGCCCTTCGGTATTCTCCTGGAAGTCCGGCACGATCTCGGTGGCGTCGTTTTTCAGCACTTGCCAACCTCGCCCGGAAGGCAGGAGGGCTTGGAAGAAGAGGCAGAGAGAGCAAACAACCCGGGAGGTCTGCATGTTCCGCGGCCGGGAGCGCAGCTGGGTGGCTTCGAAGGAGGCAGGCGAGGCTTCGAGGCGATCCTCTCCGATCTTCCTCCTTCCCTCCAGATCCTAAGGAAGCACGCGTTCAAGTTCTCCTTTTTAAATTCCACCGTAGAACCCAGCCGGCCAATGATGTTCGAGTGGGCGGGGCCAAGTGAGGGGTGGGCGTGGCCAAGAGGAGGGTGGGCGGGGCCAAGATGAGAGATGGAGAGTATGAGTGTGTACCTTCTTGTTACACACTCATACTTCCAGTGCCTTCCAGTCCTTTCCAGCTTATGGCAACCCAGAGGCAAACCTATCGCTAGGGCTGGATCCACACTACATAAATAATCCACTTTGAATTGGCTCCTTCCTATGGAAACCTGGGATTTGTAGTTTTACAAGGTCTTTTCTTTAGCCTTCTCTGGCAAGGAGTGCTGGTGTCTCAGCAAACTACAGATCACAGGATTCCACAGGAAGGAGCCCGTGGCAAATAATCCACTTTCAAACTGGTTTATTTGTGTAGTGTGGATCCAGGGTGGTTTTTCTTGGGAAGATTTGTTCAGAGTGGGGGGGTTACCTATGCCTTCCTCTGAGGCTGAGAGAATGTGACTCGCCCAAGGTCACCCAGTGGGTTTATGTGACTGAGTGGGAATTCGAACCCTGGTCTCCTGAGTCCTAATCGAATGCTGAAACCACTATGCCAACACTGAGCATGTTTTAAGTACGTTTATACTAGTGAGGGAAGCAGGTGACTCAAGAAAAGTTGTTGATGCTAGTTTTTGTCTGCAGAGAGAGTCAAGAATTCAGTGGGTGGAACATTTGCAACTGATGTTTAAGTCTCTTCACACTCACTGTTCTCACTTGGCTTTTTCTAACAAGGTTTCAGGGGAGACTGGCCAGGAAAAAAAGGGAGAAAAAGAAAATAAGCAACCCAATAAGAAGTTTCTCTATAGATTTGGCATGGTTGTTCCTTTAATGGTTAAACATTAAAGGAATGGTAAACAAACAGCTGTCACTCTCTCTACTTTCATGACTTCAGACACTTTTCAGAACATTTAAATCCCAAATTTTGAGTTTTCAGGGGAGGTGTTTGAATTTAACAAACAGAGAATCTGAGCTAACAATTTTTTGATGATATTATTCTAATAATATCACTTCTCTTCCCCTCTTCCCACCTCCCCTGCATACTTTTTAAAACAAACATCTTCACCTGATGAACCAATGTGTGACTTTCAAAAGCTTGCATGAATTTTGTGCACTTTTGGTTGATCTAAATCAAGCTATTGATTTAGCTTGATCCGCTTTGGAATTTACCATTTTTGTTTTTCTGTTTTCCAGCAAGGCAAAGATTCCAGTGGGTGGGGGGGGGGACCTAATACCCATACAGCCCAGTATGGGAATTTGCAAATTCTTCACCATGACATTTTGAGACAACATGGAGGGGTCATTTCCCTCTTCTTCTGCCAGCTTTATTGGAAACATCTTGCTGGGCAAAGAGACCTGTCAGTCTTAAAACTTTGCTCAGATGTTTCTGCCTTTTTGGTTAGCCTAAGAAAGCTACGACCATGGTATGGATTTTGGAATTTTAAAAGCTCATTTGCAGAATGTCCTGATTAGAATCCTGGAACCGTATAATTGGAAGGATTTTTTTTTTAAAGAAAGTTTGCCTGCAGGATTCCTGATCATGGCCAGCTTCAGCTTCCATCTCTGTCTCTTCCCCCTGCCCCCCCATATTTACCTTTTTAAATGCATGCAAAGAATCATTTTAATACCGCATAAAAGATGGACATATATATATATTAATTAAATAATTTAACTTAATTAATTAAAACTAGCTATACCCAGTGTAACATACACTGTTGTCTACACAGTACATATAAAATGCCAGACACATCCCCCCAACACCCATGCTACTCACCCCCCCATGCATGCAACAACAGAGAGCCCCTCTGCCGCTGCCATGTTTAGAAAGGATTTAAACTTCCACATGATCCTGTCCCCAGTGTGCTGATTGGCTGCCCAACAGACAGCTTTGATTGGTTGGTAAGTTTCCTAAGCAGCCAATCAGCACACTGGAAACGGCAACATACCCAAGAGGATTATATATTAAGAAGATAGGTTCCTGGTCAAAAATGGATCCCACCTCCCCAAAAATTTTTTTTAATTCCAGCAGGCTAGAGATTATGAGACTTGTTGTATAAAGACAACTGGGGGGCATCAGGTCAGCATCCAAGGAGCACTCCCCCCGCCATAGCCCTGACTGTTGTAGTGGAACCACACAACAAAGAGTTGTTTATTGCACCTTTAGACAGATAGACTTAGTACAGCATGATGTTTTGTAGACTACACACCCCACTTCCTCCGATGCACAGCATATTATTTTAGAATGGCAGTGTGTGTCTCTATTTCTAAAGCATGAATGAGAATTATGCTACCTGCACGCAGGACCCGAAAGACCACTTGTACAGCCCCCTGGAATCCCCCACTGGACTCCCAACACCCTGGTTTTAAGCAAAAAACAAACCAAAACAAAAACTAAGAAAAGGAACACCTCTAGAAACCATCAGTATACACCTTCGTTTGGTCCAAAAGTTAACTGTTAGAAAACTGGAAGTGGCAAAAAAATCATTGGTAGGGGAGGACTGGTGGATGAGAGTGGATAGATGTTTCACCCATCAATTCCCACTAAGCCCCCAAGGTTATCTCTTCCCCAGTCAGGGTCACTCCTGGTTCAGGAGCTTTGGTGCTGGCTTATAGGGAAGAAAGCTGACAAAAGGGAGCACAGTTAAAGCTGATCAGGGAAGCACAGCTTTTTCATACCCCAAGGCTAATGTTTTCACAAGAGGTACAGCTACAAAGGGAAAGCAAAATGAGGGTCTCCCCTGCTTCAAATAAGAATTCTTTCCCCCAAAGGAAATGTTCCTTTTGTGCCCAACTCTCTATCATGAGTGAGATGATCATTCACACCTAGAACTCTTGCTGTGTTTGTATTCTCTTGATCATTTTGGCTCTCCCTTTCCTTTGGAGGCCTAAACTGTATTTCCAAATGCTCAGCTGAAGTTTTAAGTTACCATAAAGTTAGAAGTTTGGGGACTTGAAGGAAAATCTCAATGGAGGCTGAATTCTTATTTGAGGGTGGGGGCATGTCCTCATCCCCTCTCCCATACTACACCCTTGCCTCTCACCATGGTGTAGAGGGAAGAGGCTGTCTATGTATGTACTATACACATCCAGACCTTGCTGTGCTCCTTTCCCACAGCTCTGCTGGTAGCTGTGGTTAAACATCACAGTCTTTAAAATCCTAGCTGATCAGTTCATTTCATCTTCTGCTCCTAAAACAGCCCTCCACAATCTGGTGGCTCGCCAATCAGCCAGGTGAGACCTCCTTTGTACACAGAAGCTGCTCTCAACATGGTACTCATTTTATTGAGATAGATAGATAGATAGATAGATAGATAGATAGATAGATAGATTGACCTCCATCCACCTTCGGTCTCCCTCATCCCCCCTCACCTCTCTTTTGTTGCTAAAGGTTCAGGCTACAAGTAGCATTAAATGCATCATGCATTTAAAGTGAATTTAACAATGTGTGTGTTTTAAAATGTAAATGGGGTGTGGGGGAGGGAGGAAGCTAAGGGTAATGATCAAGATTGCTAGATGCAAGTGGGAGGGTTTTAACCTTTCTTTTCCTGCTGCAGTCTGATGAAATAGAAGCACAGAGTTGGAAGAAACCTGGAGGGTCATCCAGCCCAACCCCCTGCCTTTCAGGAATTCACAATCAAAGTGCTTCCAATAGATGGCCATCCAGCCTCTCTGAAAACCTCCAGAGAAGGAGACTCCACCACACTCCGAAGCAGTGTATTCCACTGTCAAACAGCTTTTAGGAAGAGCTTAGGTGGAATCTCTTTTCCTGCAGGTTGAGTCCATTGCTCTATGTCCTATCTCTGGAGCAGCAGAAAACAAGCTTGCTTCCTCTTCAATATGACAACCTTTCAAGTATTTAAACATGGCTATAATGTAACCTCTTAACTTTCTCTTCTCCAGGCTAAACATACCCAGCTCTTTAAGCCGCTCCTCAGAGGGCATGGCTTCCAGACATGAGGACAGGTCCCTTCTGTGCAAATATTATTGCAGGAGAATCATTTGAAACAATCCATGTTGGTTTGATCCAAGGGAGCATGTACAGTTGGCCCTCCACACTTGCAGGTTTAACTTTTGCGGATTTGATAATTTGCGGGTTATTTCCTGACACCTCTGATGCTGTCCTACGCCATTTTTAATAGAGACTGCAAGCCTCGCGAGACTGAAAGAGACTGCAAACGTGCAGTGAGGCTTGTAAGCCCCTAATAAAAATAGTATAGGGCAGCAGCTGAGGTGGCAACAATCCCCAGCCACCCGCTTCTGCCTTGTGAAGAAATCCCACCGCCCCAGAGGCATCTATGGTGGATTGAATGTGCGGATCGTACTTTTGTGTGTGTGTTAAATATGGTTTGGGGGCCTAGAAGTCCTGCACCCAAACCCCAATGAATGTTCAGGGCCAACTGTACTTCTCAGTGCCTTGATTTGAAAATTAAGGCCAGGAATGTCTCAAATGCTTGTCAAGTAGGAAATTTCCAGAGTATCAAAAAGTTACATATTTTTACAGCAAATTCAAGACTCCTCCAGCTATCCCTTGCTTGGCAGTTGTTGCCCTCCTGGACGTCCTGTACAAATATAATGGGAGAACCTTATGCTAGAGATGGGAGGACTATTCTCAGTCAGTCATTTCCCAGTCAAAAAATGGCTTTTCCAACAGCAGTGAAAAATAGCAAAACTTTTGCCGTTTTCTCTCAGTATTTGAACATTCTGAGGATTCTGGAGGATTTTTCTCTGCAGAGAAACATGTGCCTTTTTGCATTAAAAAAACAAAAACAAATTTTGAGGCAGAAAATGTGTTTCCTGTAGAGGAAATGTGGTTTGTTTTTTTCCATAGAAAATATGTTTGGAGGGGCAAACAAAAACCCACCCCATGTGTTTTTTATGCACAGAAAAACTCTCTGAACACTTGGGGATGCTTGAATAGGGGATGAACACTGTGCAAAAATAATCATTTTCCCCTGAAATGGGAAGAAGAGTACAGTAATTATTCATCCCTGCTTGCAAGGACAAAATAATTAAGTATTTACATCCCTGCTTTGTGCTCTACCACCATCAAATAGGTTATCATTCTACAACAGTAATTCTGGCTATTATTATTGTTATTGGCTATTATTATTGTTATCCAGCAGGCTTAGCATAGTATCCTGTGTGTCATACAAAGAGACTGTAGCCTACTGGTTGTTTGATAATTCCCCCCCACCCAACCCGTCTCATGTAGATAGCTGACCAAGAAGTTTACTAAATCCTGGATGACTCTTCATATATGGCTAGTGGCCCACATTCTTCTGAATTGGTTGCAAGTTGTACTGGCCTAAAACAAGGCAGTGCTCACTTTACAACCCAATACATGGCTTAACTTTTGTGACTACTTTGCTTAAAACTGTGATTTGGAATACATGGCCCTCCAGATGTCTTCGGGCCATGACTCTCACTAGTGGCTATGTTGACTTGTGCTGATCGGAATAGGAGTCCAACAACATCTCAAGAGCCCCATGTGCTTTTGTGTGTGTGTGTCTACCTGTAGACTTATGGCACCCCATGAATTTCATGGGATTCTCTCAGGCAACAAATACTCAGAAGTGGTTTTGCCAGTTCCTTCCTCTGAAATCTAGCCTAGAGCACCTGGTATTTGTTGGTTGTCTCCCATCCAAGTACTAACCAGGGCTGACCCTGCTTAGCTTCCAAGATCAGATGATATCTGGTGCCTTTAGATTATTTAGGCCTAGCTACACCTCTAGCTTAAAGGTTCTTAATTTGGCTTTTTCTGTTTTCCACCCATGCTGAGGTTACTGTGTAGCCACTCTCTCAGTGTGGTAGAGTTAATTAAATGGTGCTTGTGCATATGGGTCAACACTCTCTGCAGTTGTGTTTTTTTAATGATCAGCAGGTGGATTGATGAGGGTTTTTAAACTTCCTGCTAAGGAATAATTTGCATAAAAGAAAACTTGTTCTAGGGATGGCATCCCAAAATAACAGCAATATAAAATTGCGTAGGCATGCCATAGGGCCTACGATCGCCCTACCATTAGGCAGAGTGAGGTAGTCACCACAAGCAGCAGATGTGGGAGTGTGCTAGTACAAAAACAGGGTTACAGCTGAAAACAGTTGAAGGCAAAAATAATGACCACAGATGATTTACATAACTTTAAAATGGGTAGTTAAGACATTCAAATAATTAAAGTTTTCCTTTACATTGGTTCAGTCATTAATTGAAATGGAGACTGTAGTCAAGAAATCTGAAGGTGACTAAGACTTGGAAAGGCAGCCATGAAAAACTAGGTAAAATACTCCAGTGTAAAGACATGTCATTAAATACCAAAGACAGAATTGTCCAGGCCATAGTTCAATTTTTCTGTAAGGTTGTGAAAGCTGGACAGTGAAGAAAACGGACAGGAAGAAAATCAACATGAATAGGTCTTAGAGCAACCAAGCCTGAACTCTTCAGTAGAAGCAAAGATGACTAAACTGAGGCTATTATACTTTGGATGTAGCATGAGATGACATGACTCATTGGAAAAGACAATAATGCTTGGAAAGGTAGAAGGCAGTAGGAAAAGAGAAAGACCACATTACAAGTGGATATAGACTCAGTCAAGGAGCTCTAAGCTTGCAGGACGTGAAAAGCACTGTTGATGTCAGGGTGTCTTGGAGATCTTCTCGTTCTTAGGCTCACTATAAGTTGAAGTTGACTTGATGGCAAATAACAATAACAACAACAACCTAAAAAAGAGTAGAAAATTGCTGATAATTTTACTAGTTATTCTGGTACTTTTATCACCAGGGTTGGGATTTTCTGTGCCAAAAATGTCCCAGAATAAATTGGCTGGATTTGGCAAATTGACCAAAGTGCTGGGGGGCAATGCCCTTGGTTGATATGTTTCAGAGAGCAAAATGTCTTTGGCCAGCCCTAGACAGTTTATAATTTCCAGTAAGGTGTAATTCTTTTAAGCGTTTTTTCATGTCAGGGCTCAGCATCGGAGAGGCGAAGAACTAAGGACTAGTCTACACTAAGGAAATAAACACAATTTACCCTGGACCTAGTATGATGTGTCCAGATGAAGCAAGTGGTGAATCCACTTTATTAAGCTGCTAATTCGGTTTAAGAGAAACTGCAAGAAACTCCAGAGTGTCTCCAGTTCTTTTACTATCTGGACGGCTGGATCAGGTTCAATTAGTCCCTATTCAGTTGTCCACATGCAAATGTAGCACCATCTCCCTTACCCTGTGCTAAACAGTGCATGGAAAGGGATGGGTCTTCTTCAAAGCCGCCACCTCTACCTTGTCAGCCAAGCAGCTTCCTGCAAGAGCCTGGCCAGCATCATCACTTCTGCTCCGGTCAGAACGGGGAGCCCATGCGATCAATGAGGAGGGGGTAGAGTGCCCCCTCCTTGTTGATCACATGTCTGAGTGCCCCATTCTGACCTCAGCAGAAGCAACAGTGCTAGGCAGGTTCTCGTAGAGAGCTGCTTGGCCAGTGAGGTGGTGGCAGCACTGGGGACAAGGTAACAGGCCAGCTAAGCTGATGCAGGTTTGGCCCATCTGGCCTCTCGCACAGATTCCTCACAGGTATGTGTGGCCACCATTGTGTTGAATCCAGGGTCAGTCTGGAGCATAATGCTCCTGACTGGCCCCAGGTTAAGGTGCCAGTGTAGACATGTCCAAATTCCTCCAATCTTGGCCAAATTTGCACTCATTCATATTCTTCCTCCCTCCCCCATCTCCCTCCCCGTTGATATTATGTGTCTCAATCTATCCCTTCCTCTCCTTTTATAGAAATGAACCTCTGATAAACAGACTCCTATGAGACATGTTAAATGTCCCCTGGAGTATATGCGAGAAGTGAGAAATCTGCAGCTTAGTGATGAATGTTCAGGCTCCACATTCTCTCTGGAATTCTGCAATTAAATTCTTAATGTGAGAACTACAGAAAGAAAGGAAAAAATCTATTGGGAAAGGAAACAATGGTGCTGAAATGTTTGTTTAAATGTTCAAGTTAAGCCGGCCTGGGATTGTTTCGTATCAGCACATAATTTCCTGAGAAGTGTTGCACAAACAGGGAGCCCCATTCCGGCAGAAAACAGGAAAGAGGTGGGAAAAACAACCCAGATAAGTAAACACAAGGGAAACTGGTCTGGTGCAAGGTGAACGGAAGAGACAGAGGTATAAAATGGAATGAAGTGAACATCTGCTCTTGGGGTCTCAGCTGGGAAGATAGTGTAGATGGAATGCAAAATATTACTACTGGCAGGTTACGGCAAAACACAGGGCAGAAGGAGTCTGTATTTGGGGGAAAGAATAGGCTGCTGCCTATTAAATTATCTATTAATAAATTGATATTTCTAGCCTTCATTGGTACAGTAAAAAACAAAACAAAAGTCTGTGTTTTAAAATATTATCTGAGTGGGTGAGTGGATGAGAGAAGAGATTTTATATGTCTGAGTTGCTGAGAAGTTGATGAACATTCCATAGCAGTCTAATCAGTACTTGAAAATGTTTATTGCTTAGTCCAAAGACCATTGCAAAGAATAGGAAATAGCATAAAATAGTACAAAACATCTAAACTTCCATACAATTATAAGATCATAATTAAATTAACTAAATAAAATATATACCTAAACTTGAAGTAAATAGCATGTATTATAAAACAAGTCACAGTACAGTAACTGTACTGGGAAGAGTAACACTTAATCTTTAGTGTCATACAAAGGCATTTTTTACTCCCATATCTTCTGGTTCCTATGACAGTTAGTCAAAATGGACTCTAGGAATTTTTCACTGCATCTGGCAGCCTTTGCCACAAATGCAGCAACTCTCCAAATCACATGTTGATTTGTTGGTTATAACAGAAAACTAAGTTTCTCTTTTACACCCCAGTATTTCATTTTCTTTAGGAAAGGCTCTAAATAATTTTTTTCTAATGTCAGTATATATCTGATACTCAAATATATAATGAGCCAAATCTTCCAGAGCTGGCTCACCACAGATACACAACCTATCTTGTATGGGATACCATAGAATCTTCCCCATTTCATCATCGTATCCATTTGTTCAAAATTTAAGCGTGTGAAAGCTTTACGTAATTCCATTGGCAGGGGAAATGCCAGGTATTTTTCACATTTATGCTCCCATTTCATACTGGCTAACCATTTTGCTGTTCCTACAGATGTTAGGGCAATTCAGTCTAATCAGTAGCACAGCTACTAGAAGACTGTCCTTTAATTATTTATATCAATGTGGGTTTCAAAGACTGCAATAAACATCAGGATTGTTCTTATCTTTCTGTTTATGTGTGTGCAAAAATGGTATTAGTCACGCTCCTTGTCAAAATGATAGGATATAATTAACCCATAGAACACTCTGTCACAACATGTAGTGATGACCACTTGCTGAGATGGCTTTCAATTCGGTTTTGAAGCATTCATGGAGGATAATCCATCAATATCTATAAGTCATGATGCTTAAATGGATCCTACATGTGCAGAGACAGAATGCTAATACAAACCAGTTGCTAGGGACTGACAATAAGAGAGGACTCCTCCTTCACCCCCTCCTTGTGACTTCCTCAGGCCATATGCTGGCCACAGCAGGAAACAGGATGATGGGCTTGATGGACCATCTAGCTGATCCAACAGGGGCTCTTCTTATGGTGATTTCAATCTGCCCGTCCCCACCAGCTCACGCCACAGAGGAAATTTCATAGATCAGCTTCTTGATCTATATACAGGTCAAAGGAAACTCAGAAATGAGCATCTCCCAGTCAAGCTGGCCCAAGAGACTACAGATCATTTTGGTTGTTGAACACATAGCACAGTGGGCCTTTAGTATCTGCTGAGGTTTGGTTCTAGCTCCCACCCCCCGCCCCCTGTGGATACCAAAATTCATGGATACTCAAGGCCCATTATATATAGTGGTGTAGTAAAATAGTGTCCCTTATATGAAATGGCAAAATCAAGGTTTGGTGTTGTGGAGGAGGATGGTTTGTTTTTTCTTTCGGGGGGAAAATTTTCAAGCCATACATGATGGAATCCATGGATATGGAGTACCAACTGTAGCTTACTTGAACATCTTGGAAAGCTTTTCCCATCCTGATGCCCTACAGATGTTTCAGACCAGAGTTCTCATCACCCCAACCAATATCTATGTTGGATTAATAGGTTTTGTAGTCCAGTTTATCTAGACAGGAGCAGAAAATTTGGGAATGGCTGGTCTTTGATATGCTGGTTTCCACACTGGGGTGATATGCAGCTGTTCCAGTGCAGGAAAAGCAGTTATGGGATCTTAAAATTTGACCTGCAGGCGCTCATAATGGCAATCCCCATTTCTATATTGCTACTGAGATCCAGAAATTCAGGCAGGTGTGTTGATCTCTAACAGTAAGTCAATGTAATCAGTTTTTATCTCTGCCATAACTAGGTCTTTTGTCAAGCTAATGGGTCTTAGCTTTGGATCCTAACTGCCCACTCAAAACGAAGCATGGGCAGCTGTGACAATCCACACACACTGCCCCTAACAACTGTGAGGGTTCCAGCTAAGCAAAGAGGGAACAAGGAAGCCTGAAAGGAAGAGAAGGTGGCACAAGATGCCAATCAACAACAACAGAATACTGATGGTTTGACCCTCTGAGTCCCAACTCCACTTCAACAGTTTCCAAAAGGAAAGTCATTGTAGTATGTTGCAGCAAAACAACAAAGTGTCACGAGTTGACCTTTAAGACGAACAGACTTATTACAGCATGAGATTTTGTGGCCTACACACCTCACTTCTTCAGAAGCATGGAGCATCATCTTAGATAAGGTTGCCAGATTGGATCTGGAATGGGGCTCTTAACAGATCTTTGAGCAAGATGAGGAAATGTGAAACTCCATCAAGAGAGACGTTAAGTGCCTATCCTTTCTCACCTTCCAAACTCCAACTCTCAGCGGCAGAGCTCTTTCCCAGAGAGGCAACAGCCCTGTCGGGAGGAGACATTTGCAGCTAAAAGTTGAGGTTTGGAAGATGAAGGAGGAAAGGTACCTCTGTCCTCCTCAATAGAGCTTTGCAGTACCTCATCCTGCTCAAAGATCTGTTGAACGTTATGGTTGCAGTAGCCCTGGCTTGGATCCCATTTCAAAACACTGTGGGGATGGGAAGTTATGGAAGGTCCAGGTGTTGTACCGGACCCTTCCCGAAAACCTGACCTTCATTAGATAGCGTGTTTATACCAATATAACCTCCTTGGTGAAGAGCTGCTAATGTTCACTGAAGGCAGAACATGCATTACTGGTTAGAAGAGAACATAGAGGGTTCATTCCTCAGATGCTTATGGAACCTGGAGATTTGTGACATGTTCTGTGGAACAGGAAACCTTTGCAATAGGGCAGTGTTTGTGGAGCTATTTGTTGCAGTTTTAGCAGTCCCCCCCCCAGGTGTGCCGGGGACAAACACTATATTTGTATCAATTTGTATCTTTCCTGAAAACTCACAGTGGACCAGCACCAACCCACAGACCACCACTTTGAGTAGCACTGCAATCGGGGGCACAAACCTACAACTAGTGGCCTGGGTTATGTGTATGCTGTGATTTAATGGCTACAATGACACAATCACACAAAGATGAGGTTCTAAGGGCTGCTAAGCAAATAAACCTACGCTGGGCAAAGAACTCTGTGAATAATACTTGTGTGAATGTGACTATGTTAAAGAAATAAAACGAGATAAATAGCTAAACTGCAAGCATGTAGGAAATTCCTAGTGAGAAGTGGGAACATTTTTTAACCAATTAAGTACATTCACCCCACACACACTGTTCCTCCCCCTCACACACACACACAAAAGGCAGCATTGTTGGGGTTGCATCTTACAAGGCAGTCACCTATCCAGATACTGAGCAAACCCTAACCTGCTTAGTTTCTATAAGGTGGTTGCTCGATATGCTGCCAGACAGCACAAACACAGCTTTGCATTACATTTTCCAGTCTATGCCCCCCTCCCCATGACCAGCAGATATTGTGTCAAGTATGCACACAAATGCAAATATGTTTAATTGCACTATTATATACAGGTTGCAAAAAAAATGGTTTCTTCTGGGCACAGAATCCATACTATCCATGTGCGGACTCCAGGAACATGTCTACACTCCAGTCAGAGCAGTTTGATACCACTTTTAGGGTTATGCCTCCATGTGGGGGAATGCTGGGATTTCTACTTTGGTGAGAGCCTTAAATCTCTCTGCTAATGAGCTATACTTCAGTTCCCTCAACTACAGGACTAGAGCTCTCTAGCAGAGATGTTTAAGGGCCCATCTATATGAGCCAGAATACACCAGCTCCCTGCTGGTGTATCCTGGCCATGGATCAATCCTATTCCTCCTCCGTTACCTCTACGAAACAGGCCAGAGTCCAGATGAGCACAACAGCCCGTTGCTGCAGCCATTGCCATCTTCCTTGCTACCACAGAAGTGTGGAAGCTGGCCCACAACATGTGACCAAGGCTCCCTGTATGTGACCAGTCTTGGTCACATGCGGCTGGGCTCCTGCCTGGATCCAGAAGACAAGACAGACCAGCAGCTGCAGCTGGGCCAGACTGCCAGGATGAGCTCCTGCAGACACACCAGGCCGAATCTGTTTTTTGCTGGCAGGACTGGATTAAAGTAGGTATTATTTTGTAACGTTTTATCAGCCCTACCCTGTCTGCTCCACTCTTAGCCCAGTATTTGACCCAGGGGCCATAAGGACTGCCCAGGGGCAGAATGAGGCCAAAGCGCTGTGTCCTCAGGACTGCAAGGCTCTAAGACAGGGGCAAGATGGGGTATACAACAGGCTCTAAGTCCCTTGCCAAACTACAGATCGCAATAGCCCCTAGAATGGAGCCATGACAATAAAGAGTATCAGAATTGTATAACTGCATAGAGTAGATATGCTGCAGGTTAGTTCCAATTGCTGCAGAAGGCTCTGTGTGTGTGTGTGTTGTTTGGCAGCAATGAAAGAACTGGAATTTAGGAATAGACAGAAGATGCTGCTGCAGCTGTTTCATCTCCTGTTTCATCAGTGGATTTAAAAGAAGCAATGCAGATCTCCAGAATACAACTGTAGGGAGATCCTGGCATCTTTAGGTAGCTCTTAAATTGCTATAATGCAGAGATAGAAGACTTATGGACTACCCAATGATTTGGACTTCAGTTCCCGAAAGCCTCAGCCAGCACAGCCAATGGTAAGGGGTGGTGGGAGTTGTAGTCTAAAAAAATCTGGAAAGCCAGTTCCCCTACTCTGCTGTAAGGAGTAGGGTGTGGAAAGTCGTTGTGTGTGTCCTGGGTACCTTAGTGGCCCCCTCAGAGTGGGACTTTGGGGCAGAGGACAGAATCCCACTCAGTAAAATGTCTGCTGACAGCATGGAATAAAATCAAGCAAGAGTACACCAAGGAAATAGAGCACCAAGGGAACAAAATGTAGAAATGGGAAATTTCTGTACAATAGCAACAAAAATTAAATAACTTGAAACCAGAGCCGGGGGCTAAGAAGTGATGAGATGGTTTATGGAGTGCCAGACGTCTTGGATCAAAACTGGGGAGGGGTGTAACTGTCTTTGGGGGTTTATGTGGAATCAAATTTTGCTGAGACAGAAGTGCTTCCAAGTTTTGGGGTGTATTTTCCCCCGAAAACCCACCCTCTTTTCAAAAATTAGCATTGTTTAGAACAGCCATCATGCTATGCTTCCAGCCACAATTTGCGTAGCGCTGCCAGCTGAAAGAGTTTGAGCAGCTATGCCATTCCGCCTGCCCTCCCCCCACCATTTAACAAGATATTTTGTAGAAAGAGAAAAAAGGAAGACAGACATAGTGATGGAAAAACACCAGAAGGCTATAAACTGACCACCAGCATGCTAGTAAAATTCCATGAATGAGGAAGCAGGGTGATGGCATGATACATACACATACTTACGCACACATGCATGTAAACACACACATCTGGACACACCCTCAAACTGGCAAAGCTGTCAAATGTTCTGTGTCACTGTGACTTTCAGAACCAGACTTTAGAAGCCGTCAGTCCCAAAGGGTGCTCAGCAGTGGCTCCTCTTCCTCTTGGAAAGATGTGACCAGTGGGGTGCCACAGGGTTCTGTCCTGGGCCCAGTGCTATTCAACATCTTTATCAATGACTTAGATGAGGGAATTAGGGGCATACTTATCAAATTTGCAGATGACACCAAATTGGGAGGAGTAGCTAATACCCTAGAGGACAGGATCAAAATTCAGAATGACCTGGATAGACTGGAGAGCTGGGCCAAAGCTAACAAAATGAAATTCAATATGGAGAAACGTAAGATACTGCACTTAGGGTGGAAAAATGAAATGCATAAATATAGGATGGGAGAGACCTGGCTGAATGAGACTACGTGCGAAAGGGATCTAGGAGTCCTAGTAGACCACAAGTTGAACATGAGCCAACAGTGTGATGCGGCAGCTAAAAAGGCCAATGCAATTTTGGGCTGTATCCATAGAAGTATAGTGTCTAGATCAAGGGAAGTACTAGTGCCACTCTATTCTGCCTTGGTCAGACCTCACTTAGAATACTGTGTCCAGTTCTGGGCACCACAATTCAGAAAGGATATTGACAAATTGGAGCGTGTCCAGAGAAGGGCAACTAAAATGGTGAAAGGTCTGGAAACAATGCCTTATGAGGAGAGACTTAGGGAGCTGGGTATGTTTAGCCTGGAAAAAAGACGGTTTAGAGGCGATATGATAGCCCTGTTTAAGTATTTGAAGGGATGTCACGCTGAGGATGGAGCAGGCTTGTTTTCTGCTGCTCCAGAGACTGGAACACGGAGCAATGGGTGCAAGCTCCAGGAACAGAGATTCCACCTCAACATGAGGAGGAACTTTTTGACAGTCAGAGCTGTTCGGCAGTGGAACACACTCCCTCGGAGCGTGGTGGGGTCTCCTTCCTTGGAGGTCTTTAAACAGAGGCTGGATGGCCATCTGTCGGGGATGCTTTGATTGTGATTTCCTGCGTGGAAGGGGGTTGGACTGGATGGCCCTCGTGGTCTCTTCCAACTCTGCAATTCTATGATTCTATGATTCTATGAGTCTAGTCAAGGGGTGGGAATCATGTGACCCTCTAGATGTTACTGAACTGCAACTCTCCCAACATTCTTTACTTTTGGCTATGGTGGCTAGGGCTGATGGGAGTTGCAGTCCACCAACAACTGGAGGCCCACCTCATTTCCAACCCTAGTCTATTCCCTCCTCATCTCACACCTCCCGTGCCCTCCAGCTTCTGGATTTCAGAGCAGTTGTTAATTTGAAGAAAACAAACTTTCACACCAGAACGGGAATCATCTGGCCATCCAGATTTGCCTGACTGCAATACCCACCCACACATAGAGAATGGTGAGGGATGATAGGAATTGCAATATAACAATATCTGGAAAGCTGCACATTGCTCTATTTTACGCTGTTGAACATTTCAGGTACAGCAGCCCTGTACGTGGAATGAAAATCCCATTGAACATCAGGAGGCTTACTTCTGAGTAAAAATGCAAAGGACTGAGCTATCAGAATCGTGAAAGCCTGACATGCCTTGAATTTTATTTATTGGTTTGTTTAATTTATATACCAGCTTTCTGGCAGCATGTGATCAAAGATGGCTTATTGCCATTTAAAAGCACAATACAAATTAAAAACGATTAACACAAAATTTGAAACACAGTCTTAAACAGATTTCTATTAAAAAAAATAAAATGCAAGTTAAAAGCAATTTTAAAAATGCATTTAAAACATAATAAAATAGAAAAATAACACAAACAACAGTTAAAAACTCTAGCTGCCACACATATTAAAAACCAAATGCTTCCCTAATTTTTTTTTAAAAGTCTTTACCAGCTGGCAGAAAGACAGCAGGGAGAGGGCCAACCAGAGGAAGGGAGGAAAGGAGTTCCAGAGTTTGGGAACAGCCAATAATGGGGGCTGGGAGCAGGAGAGGAACTGACACTGGAATGTATGGTTTGGATAGCACTCTATTGCTAAGTTTTGTTGGCAGCAGTGTTTACTCTGTATTTCTTGTCTCTCTCATACATCTGCTATGAACACAGGCCTATAATGGCCACACTGTCTGTGTGTTGAAGAGTCTCATGGGATCATTAGGCTCCTGTTCTCCCTTCATGGGCATACAAGAGGATGGAACCTTTGGGCAAAGGAGATGTTTAGGCATTCTTGCTATGTTCCCACCAGCCCCAGCTCTTAATTCAATACAAGTTTTCCACACATTAATGAACTAGTCATTTGCATGGAAGTTGCTGGGTTCTTACTCTGCTCCTTTTAGTTGTCTTTATCCTGCTGCAACAAAAGGGTTGTTCATAGAACTAGCAAACCGGGTAACACTGCATTCTTGCTAACATGTTCATGGGCCAGCCATCTCCATCCTGATCCCTTTTGGACAGCAATTCACATCATCTGTCACCATGTTGAACTGGCTAAGGGATTTTAGTCCAACACATCTGGAGGGCAGTGTATGAAAGGAAGCCAGCATGGCATAGTGGTTTGGGTGTTGGACTACGACTCAGGTGACCAGGGTTTGAATCCCCGCTTGGCCACAACAACCTACTGGGTGATCTTGGGCAAGTCACAGCCTCTCAAGCTCAGAAAACCCTGTGATAGGTTCGCCTTAGGGTCATCATAAGTCAAAAATGACTTGAAGGCACACATTAAAATGTTAGGGAAGGGTGGCCTGGAAAGGTCAGGTAATTTTGAAGGACCTTTTTATACCTATGCAAACCTTCCCAAGTCCTACAACCAGCATCAGCATCAAAAGCTTTGCTCTCTGGTCTATCATGAATAAAGACCAAACTGGCAAGTATCAAGATCATGGCTTCCTTTTTACAGGCTCCACAGTTGTGGAATTCTCTTCCGGAACCCCAGGAAGTTCTATTCAGAAAACCCCTTCTCTTTCCTTCTTCATACTGGCCTTAAGCACAGTTGTTTATTCCCCAGGGCTTTTTACAACTAATTCTGTGATGGCTCTTAGACATTTTATGCTGATGTGTTCTTGATTGTTTAATTTTTGTTATTATTTTTTTCTGGTGTCTCAGTTTCTGATCTGCTGCTCTTTATACTCTTATTAAGTTTGGGGAATGAGAGCTTTTGCATGAGAAGAACATGTACAACAGTGACACCTTGAGGTGAAAATTTGTTTGAGTTGTAGGGAAATCTGGGATGACGGATGAAACAGACACCAACCTGAGCGCATGGAAGCAACTGGAGCTGAAAAAAAAACCTCTTACCACCACAGTGTATTTCACTGCCCTAAACAAGATCATCAAATGCAAAGATATAACACTGAGCATTAAAGTTAGGATCCTTCAAGCCATCATCTTTCCCATGACCATGTACAGATGTGGGAGCTGGACAGTGAAGAAAGCTGATAGAAAGAGAATCAACTCATTCAAAATGTGGTGTTGGAGAAGGGTGCTAAGGATACTGTGGATGGCCAAAAAGACAAACAAATGGCTCTTAGAACAGATCAAGCCAGAGCTCTCACTAGAAGCCAAAATGACTAAATTGAGGCTGTTGTACTTTGGATGAATCATGAGAAAACATGGCTCACTGGAAAAGTCAATAATGCTAGGAAAGGTGGAGGAAAAAAGAAAGGTAAGAAGACTGCACACCAGATGGTTAGGCTAAATCAGAGAGGCCACGAGCCTGAACCTGAAAGACCTGAGCAGGGCAGTAGAAGACATGGGGTCTTGGAGATGTCTCATTCATGGGACCGCCATGAGTTGAAGTGGACTGGAGGGTAGATAACATAATCAACAGCAACAGCAGCAGAGAGTTAATGTAGAATCCTTTGGTGGGCAGATGAAGGCACCCAACAAAGGGAGAGAAGAGCAATTACTCCTGTTATAGCTGCCTGACAGAGAAACTGTGATATAATGGTAAGACTGATGGATTAGAATCAGGGACATCCAGGTTTAAATCTCCACTCAGCCATGAAGCTCAGCAAATATCCTTGAACCTATCTCTCCACCTAAAACACAGGGGATGTTGTGATTATGAGAAAGGGAGAGAACCCTATACATCTCCTTGACTTCCTTGGAGAATAGGTATGATATAAATGTAACACATAAATACATGATTAAAAAGCTGCAATGAAACATAGAATTATAGAATTGAAAAGGACTACAAGAGCCATCTAGTTCAACCCTCTTCCAGGCCAGGCAACCATGGCTAAAGCATTCCTGAGAGATGACCATCCAGCCTCCAACAAAGAAGAATCCATGAGTCTCCAAGCCAGTCTATCCCACTGCCAAACAGCTCTTAATGTCAGGAAGTTCTTCCCAATGTTTAAGCATCCTCTTAGATATGGGTGCTTCTTGACACAGAGCAGAGGTTGTCAGGACATTGGGACATACAGTACAGTTTCCCTTCATATTCACTGGGGTTTGTTTCCAAGACCCCCATGGATACCAAAATCCATGTATACTCAAGTCCCATTATATGCCTCTGGCTTTTCTTCGCAAAGATTCAGGAAGGACTCATCCCGAGCAAAATGGTGTCCCTTATATAAGATGGCAAAATCAAGGTTTGCTTTTTGGATTATTTTTTAAAGAATATTTTCAAGCCATGAGTACTTAAATCCGTAAATACCAAATCCGTGAATATGGAGGGACAACTGCAGATTTATCCTGTAAAGAGCTAAGAAGCAGCAAACAACCTGCAGAGTTAGGTGGCAGCAATTTGCAGAAGCAAGCTAGCTGGGCAAATGTA
This sequence comes from Gambelia wislizenii, assembly GCA_030847615.1. Taxonomy (NCBI): domain Eukaryota; kingdom Metazoa; phylum Chordata; class Lepidosauria; order Squamata; family Crotaphytidae; genus Gambelia; species Gambelia wislizenii. The sequence goes on along the minus strand of JAUMIR010000006.1, from coordinate 29,129,900 downwards.
TCAATACTGACTGAGCCCAGGAGCTGAGCTGGTGCAGGGCTGGGCTTGAGAGCTAAGCAGTTTTGATTTGAATTTCACAATGTGAAGAAGTTCTGTTTTAGATCTCACTGTGTCTTGTTTAGGATCTCACAGTGGGAAGATGTTTTTCTTCTGAATCCTGTAAATAACTGTAAATATATTCTTTATTATGCCCAAGTAAAGAGAAGCTGTTTATTTTAGACACAAACCCTGTGTCTGTGCCTTTATTCTGATGCCTGAAGGAACAACACTCTGCTGTCTATTTTATGCTGCCTGGACCTGTTTAGGTTCCCAGTGTACTATATAACCTGATAGAGGTGACCTGACACTTTGGCTGGCCTAGAGTGTCAGTTTTCTCCCTTAGGGACCTCTGGAGGCCATGCAGACTGCTAAAAATGCCAAGCAACAACAAAGGAGCAGAAATGGCCAGAAGGTCACTTCTGTTTTGGGAGGGGAAATGGGTGTCTTAACTGTTCACTATATATACAGAGAATTGCCAATACCAAAAAATACTATTTTAAATTAAATTAAAATTGTTAATTTAAAATAGCATTTTCGGGATTAAATACAGTAATTTGGTTTTTTAAATAGAAAAATAAACACCACTTTATAGCATAACAAGGCGTACTTGTTTATATTGACTACTGCAGTTAATAAGGACTGAAGAAGGATTATGTAATGGCTTGATAATTCTAAACTTGCCATCAGACTTGGATAATTGCTGAAGAATTTCAGTAGCATTTGCAGCACTGAATTCCTGTGCTCTTTGTGCATTGTGCATACCATTGGACGTTGAAGGATTGTAGAAATTGAGCAGCATTTGCAGCATTGGATTCCTATGTTCTTTTTGAATTTTGCTTCCATACTGATGCAAAGTGGAGGATTTTTCTGAAGCAGTTTTGGATTGCGTATGTGTAAGCATTGCATTGTACGTACAAGTACTGTATAAGTACAACAATACAGCATACAGTATGGCAGTTACTGTTGTACAGTGTTATTTTGCTGTTACTCCATTGCTCTGGTATTCTGGTAGGTATGGAAAGCAACATTTTACAGGTGGAGATGCAACAGCTTGTGCCTGATGACCACGAAAAGAGTTATGGCACCACCTGGTGGGCAAAAATGGAGCCTGCAAAAAATAGCTGCTCCATACAGCAAGGAGAAAAGAACAGCAGGCAAACGTTATTAAGGGCGCAGGGTAGGATAATTAACACACTTCAGTCCTAACATAGGACAAGTGGTTTTTGTTTCTGTCTTTCCTGAAAAACCTTTAAATCAGCATTCCCAATGGGACTACAACTCCCATATCCACAAAAGGTGTGAGTTTGATGGGAGCTATAGTCACAAAATCTTGGAGGATGATGGGTTTGAAATTGATTTACATTATGTGGTGCATGACTCAGCTTGTTCTAACAAAGCTATGCCAACGGGCATTGCCATGAATTCCCTGGCATGTTTGAGCTGTTCATGGAGGAAATGGGCTAAGAAATGCTCTAAAATAATATCCCATCATCTGAGATGCTAGGCTGCTGCTACATTTGTTGTGTGTCTCCCTGTGGGTTGGAAATCCTTGTTTGAAATGAAGATGAGCAAAGCTGCCCCCCAGTGGACAATTTCCAAATGGTGTTAAAGAGAGAGCAAGGACTTTATCAAGCAAGTTAAATACGGCGTCATAAGGACGCCAAATGATCGCAAACGGCTATGCATACCAGATGATGTTGTCCTTTCGCAATCATATTTTGTGAAAAACCTGTCCTATTTTATTGACATTTTAAGCTGTCAATTTATCCCCTGTGGTGCTTTTGTGCCAGCATTGCCAGCATTTGAATCCGCGCACCATTGCAATGACGTGAATGCAGCGTGAATGGCCGGTCCCGCCGGAACACTTCTAGGTGAGATCACAACATCCAGGTAGGTGACACACTTTTTATGACCCTCCCCAGTTTACTTGGGACTTTTTTAGTGTGTTTATGTGCTTTGTGTAACTTTTACTTTACTTTATTTTTGTTTTTATTTTTGAATTTTCCACACTATGAATTCTCACGAGAATACGTGGGAGTTCAATAGAGGAACTGAAGGGAGCTCCGTTCACTCCTCATTCATTGCTGGAAGCCTTTTTTTGCACGGATGCAAGGTAACTGAGGTATGGGGAGTTCTTTTGCTGGCATAAAAACGTCAGAAGTTATGCCAGCAAAAGAACAGGTTTAGGGGGGTGGTTTGATAAAGTCCCAAGACCTAATACAATATCATTTTTAGGAGTCCATTGGAAGAAAAGGCACTGAGGTTCTAGGTTCCAGTTGTTCAGGAAATGTTGCAGTAGTTCTAAGAAGCCAGGAGAGGCCTCTCCTCTTCTCTAGCAGCAGAGAGATTGCTGGAGTTTTTGTTTTTGTTTTAAAATCATGGTAAAGTGAAACCCACCCCACCCCCAGTTCAGACAGACCCCCAAAGTACAACCCCAAAAAGAATGGGGAACTCAAAATTCTCCTAAAAGATATTGAGTCTTTTCAGGGGCCTTTGTAGGCAGTTACCCTATGAGGGGCATAGGCCCACTGGATGCACAACAGCATAAAATTTGCAGATGCAAATAGACAAGAGATATCTACAATCTTACCTTGACAAGTAAAGAGCACTTTTAGCAATTGAGCAGCTGCTGAGGACAAGGCTTATTATCAGTTGAGTGCTGTACTTTTCTCAGGTATTTTTAAAGTGTACTTTTAATTATACAAAACAGGTCTTTTTATTTAATTTTAATAGCCGATTCTGTATTGCATTTTACCTTCTTTTATGTGAAGCTGCAATTGAGGATGCCAGTTATCTTCTTACCTGGCACTTGAAATCTGGGATGGAAATCATGCGGCCTCCAGATGTTACTGGACTAAAAGTCCCAGCAGCTGTAAGCCACACAGCCAACAGTGAGGAACGCTGGGAGTTGCAGTCCAACAAAATTTGGAGAGCTGCATAATTTCCAGTGTTGCTCTAAATAGAAGCCTCATGAGATGACAAGGGAGAAGGCAGCCTCCAAGGCAATTGTTGTGTGTCTTCAAGTCATTTCCAATTTATGGTGACCCTAAGGCAAAGCTATCACAGGGTTTTCTGAGGGCTGAGAGTGTGGTGATTTGCCCAAGGCTGAGCGGAGATTCAAACCCTGGTTTCCAGAGTTGTTGTCCAACACTCAAACCACTATGCCACCCTGGCTCCTCTATGAGGCAATACGTTATATCATATGTTCACAGAAACTGCATAAATCTTTAACATTTAAAAATAAAGTGTTAAAGCAGAGAGAACTGAACCTTTCCTTTGATACAAATCCACTTTGCTCAGGGAAGATAACCATAAGAGCCAATGTAGATAATAACACACCATTGTAATCCATCTCCAGCAGAGGATGACCAAAATGGTGGGAGGTCTGGAAGCCATGTCCTATGAAAAGCGGCTTAGGGAGCTGGATATGTTTACCCTGGAGAAGGTGAAGATGTGACATGATAGCCATGTTTGAATATTTGAAGGGGCCATATTGAGGGTGGAGCAAGTTTGTTTTCTGCTGCTCCAGAGACTAGGACATGGAACAAGGGACTCAAACTCCAGGAAAAGAGATTCCACCTAAACATTAGGAAGAACTTCTTGACAGTAAGAGCTGCTGGGCAGTGGAACGCACTGCCTTGGAGTGTGATGGGGTCTCCTTTGGAGGTTTTTAATCAGAGGCTGAATGGCCATTTGTCGGGAAAGCTTTGATTGTGTATTCCTGCAGGGCAGGGGGTTGGACTAGATGGCCCTTGTGGTCTCTTCCAACTCTACCATTCTGTATCTCAGGGGTAAGCAACTATGTTACTGTATCTTGAAGTCACTTCCAACTTACGGTGATCCTAAGGCAAACCCATCACAGGGTTTTCTTGGCAAGATTTGGTCAGAAAAGGTTTGCCATTGCCTTCCTCTGAAAGCATCTTGCTCAAAGTCACCCAGCGAGTTTTCATAACCCAGTGGAAATTTAACCCTTGCCTCCCAAAACTCCTACTTCAACATTCAAACCACTACACCACTGGCTCTCAAACAACTACTGTATAATCTTTTGACATGTTTTTGGAGTGCAACTCCCACAGTCCACCTCCACTGGCTTACTAGCTAGAGATAATGGGCAAAAAGTAAAACCTGGAAGGCTGCATCCATCATGCCCTTTGTCTACAAAAGAAGACTGCTGGGCATTGACTCAGCTTATTTTCAAATCAGTGGTGCCATCATGACAGGACTTAGGCACCATATAGCCAGGGCTCTGCTCCGCAGAAGGAGCAGGAAGGTCCCTGAATACAGAGGGATACCTTTCTACAATTTGAAGTGAACTAGTGAATACTGCTATCTAAAGAGTCTCCTGCAGTTTCATTCAGTCCAGAGTATAAAATAGCTTACCTGCACTAGGGCTGTAGAGAGGCTGAGGTGAAAAACACTTGGCTCTCCAAATGTGTTAGACTGCTGCTCTGACTGTCCTTTACCATGAGCCAGGCTGGGTGGGGCTGATGGGAAATGTAGGCTTTAAAAACCTCTGACGGGCCAAAGGTTTGAGCCCAGTCTGTGTTCTCCTTAGACCAAAGACTACACATCACAAGTGCTGTAATGCCACACAGAATAAGACTTTATTGAACACATGTGCATCATCTTCCCTACCGCAAATTCCAAAGGAAAAAAAATCACACCAAATGTAATTCATTGCCTACCTCTCACACATGCGTAGTGTCCACTGGCTGTTCAGCCCTCTTTTTTTCCACCAGAGTAACCCTCTTTCAACTTAGAAATATTAGTTCAAATAATCCAATTAGGTGAATGTAAACCCTTGCAATATCCACCAGGCTCTAGCAGATCTTTGGTTCTCTGCCAGAAGGCAATGGCAGAGCTGACATTGGCAAAGGCACCAGGATCCTGTGTGATCTTGGAAGCTAAGCAGGGTCAGCCCTGGCTAGTACTTGAATGGGAAACTGCCAACAAACAACTGGTGCTGTAGGCTACTATTTCAGAGGAAGGAATTGGCAAACCACCTCTGAGTATTCCTTGCCTTAACAAATCCCTATGAAATTCATGGGGTCGCTTTAAGTCAACAGGAGACGAAAGTACATACACACACCTGTTCCTTCAGAGCAGCCTCTCTCAACCTTTTTATTCGGGGTGGGGGGAACCTCAAAACAATCTTTGAGGGAACATTTGCATAGAAATGATTGTATCTACAACTCAAAAAAATTTTTTTTCCAATCATAATCTCTCATGGAACTCCTAGTGACCTCTTGTGGCAACCATGGGGTTCCATGGAACCCTGGTTGAGAAACTCTTGCCTCAGAGTAATCCCCATAGATTTCAATGGAACACATTTGTTCACAAAACTGTGATAACTGAAGCTATGCAGCCTGATCTCAGACATGCTTACTCACAAGTCCCACACGGACAATAAGACACACTCCTGAATAAAATGTTTATAGGATAGCAGCTTTCATTTCTCTGTTGAGGAAAGGGGTTTATGGGCAGGGGTTTAAGTGATATCAAGACATAACTTCTTTAGGAAGGTATCAAGCTGCCTTTACATCAAGTCTGGCCATTGCCCAGTGCTATCTATTCCAGCTGACAGTAGCTCCTCACGGTCTTAGCTAACCAAGATCTTCTTTGCCAGTAGTGTCAGGGATCAAACCACAGACCTTCTGCATCTGCCAATCTACGTAAATCTTCTGCTTTGGTGTGTGGAGACATACCTGGTCTTTTTTATGAAGAGAGTGACAAGAAACAAGGCAGTGGAAGTGGGCAAGTGGTTGGCAGTGGTCATTTTCTTTTTCTTTTTTTTTAAAGTGTGCCAAGAAATTGTGCACTCAAACAGAAAGGCTCAGACATAGTCATACAGCCCAAAAGGCAGGCTTGAAAGAAGTGGAATGACACTGCACATTCCCAGAGGATCCTCATACATCATGCACAGCTCCAATTAGAGTATTGTGAGTTTAGCTTTTTTAAAAAATATATTTTAGAGTTTGCTATTTTTAGCATTATTCCTCCTTAAATGGTTAAATGGTTAACCATTTAAATATTTGCTTCAGCCAATAAATGCACTGATATGTCTACCACTGAGCTAATGTGATTCACTGTTAGTTTCAATTCCCTTTCTGTAGAATGAGAACAGTAGAAACCCGCATTATAGGATTTATAAAAATTTAAAACTGTATATGTATGAGTATGTATGTGTATGTGTATATACACACAAATACATATGAATATTAATAATATAGTATATATTAACCAAAACTGTTTGCAGAATATTCTCCATGGTTTTCCTTTCTTGGAAGCTGGAGGCAGCAATTAAGAAAAAGAAAATTCTCAGAAATATTGACAGAAAAATCTCTTTTGAGATATTTCTGCTCAACTGTACCACGAAGTAAATACTGTAAGAGGTGGAGGGGTTTGTACTCAAACTAAATTAGGAGAATGGGTTACAATTCATCCACAAGTCACTCACACCTGCTTGACATCCATGTATTTCATGTTACCAGAATCAATTACAACAGTTGAATATCTGTACACATCAGCTTCTTTTGCTTAATCCATGCTTTCAAAATTATTATTGTTATTGACAAAGACTGGACCAGAAGAAGCAGATTGTTACCACCTCTTATTAAGTGCCAATAGGTGAGCAGCAGCAGTTGCCATCTTGAATTCAGGTAAACATTGTCCAATACCACTACATGGAGCCAGAGGAAGCATTCTGGCAGCTTCACATCCTAGATAGCCACAACCATAGCATGCTGGGTCTCTACCACACTGGCATTAATAAGAACTGCTTTTGACACCCAAAACATGAACACATTCATTATCAACAATATATACAAAAGGTTATTTGCATTAATAGCATGTTTTCAAATGGCTTTTTCGCTGCTTGTGTGCAGTATATATATCTGGTTACTATATATTTTATATATCCACAAATTTCTATGAAACACAGGGCTATACAGAAAGATTACATGGTTACAAGAGAGTGGTTTCTGTGTACTGAAGCAATAATAGTGCCCCATCTTGTGATGCTCCACGGGACAAGCTTCAAGCAGGAGCATGAGAAAGGGGAGATGTGAGGAGGTGATGATGATGCTGTTGTTTTTTTTTTAATGGACAAGTGGAAGGGGTTAAATTGGTAGCTCATGGAGCCCCTTCTCCAGATTCAATGCTCTGCTGTCTCAGGAGCAGCCCACCAACTGCTCAGGGCACACACTCTGTAGGGCAGCTTTTGTTCACATGCAGGAAACACAACTCCAGGAGTTGCTGCCACAAGACTGAGAACATCACCAGTAAGACTACAAGATTAAGAGCAGGGGTTACTCTGCTAGCGACAGAGAGGTACGCTTTACAAAAATCCTATTGGATGTGTTTTGGAATCAGTTTGGCTTTGACAGTTGTGCTATTGAATTGATGGCCAAGTTGTCATTTGGCTACTAAAATAAAAAAGCCAAAGTTATCCTTGATTGAGAGAACTGATAGTTGTCTTCAAGCGTCTGAAGGGAGACAATTGAGTAGTTTTTTGTTACTCTGCAGAGGCAGGACTAGAACTAATGAGTAGAAATTGCTGGGAAAGGGAATTTGGCTAAATGTTAGGAAGGCTATCTTAATGGTAAGAGCAGTGGCGTCACTAGGGTTGATATCACCTAGCACAGTAACTCATGCGGTCACCTCCATGGACCTCCTCCCATACCAGACCATACTGAATCCCTATTAATTCCAGCAATCTACGCAATCTGTGTGTGCCTGAGGTTCACTGAAAACTTGCATGTGGGAGAGGAACAAGAAGGCAGGTTTGCCCAGCTGCACACGGATATCTGCCAAGGATATTTTTTATTAAAAATTAATAAATTTCTGCTGAAACACTGCACAAAAATTTTATAGACAGTTTGGTTTCACCCCCTCTGATGGTGTCATCTGGTGTGATCCGCACCCCCCTAGTGACGCCACTTGGTAAGAGCTCTTTAACTATGAAACAGGATAGGATTTTGGAGGTACTGGGCTGTCCTTCACTACAGAAATATAGGTAGAGGCTACACATCCATCTGTCAGGGTATGTTGTTATTGCAGATTCCTCCAAGGAGCAGGGGACTGGATTAGATAACCTCTAAAGGACCTTCTGTGATTAGTCCTTCCTCCCATTATCATACCTTCCAAATTGCAAAACCATGATTCCACAACCAGTGGCACATACTAAGGCTAATGGGAGAACCAGATCAGCCTAACTCAACCAGTTGGGATTATCTGCTCTGAAAACCTCTCAGGAGCATGCATTTGAGTTTAATACACCAGTGATCAGCCAACAGAGTGGGAGTCAGAAGCCAAGATCCAATTGACTTACTTGTCTGAGGTCTAAACTTCTGGAATGTCACATCTCCAGAGCCTCTTGGCAACTAGGAATAGCCCAGTGAAGAACCCAGATGGACACTATGCATGGATGGGCCCAACCACAACTCTTTCAAGCTATCACATTTGGCACATATTGGTAGCCAGGCAGGGGGATAGCCCTTGGCTCTTAACATGTAAACAAAAAAGTTCTCATTTTAAACCTCAAAGGGAAAAGAAGGAGCCAGTCTGAAGGGTGCTCAGTACACAGCAAACAACAGGGTGAAAATGTGGATCAGTTGTGCTAGAGAGGACCTGGCAAAGTGAAATTTGGTGAGGGGTTGTTGTTGTTTTTAAAAAAGAAAAGCATTCACAGTTGTGTTGCAAAGTGCATCCAATCAAACAAAATACACACAAATATTGGGCAGACTCTATTTTAGACAGGAGACAAGCCGAAGCCTGGCTGGAGAAGGTGGGAGTCCACCATTAAGGGTGTCTCAATATTGCAATAACTCTCTGGTGTCTATTTAAAAAAAAACAACACAGGCCCCCTTCCTGCCCAAAGTGGAAGAAACAGGACGGTTTCTCCTGCCTCCTCTGCATGGCCTGGCAGTTGGAGCTGTCAACCAAAAAACCACTAACAGAAGAGTTCTAGGGAGGGTGTGCAGAATGGCAACGGAGCAAGACCCTTGCTATGGTTTCTTCAGCTTTCCTTCCTTCACCAATCTCTCATTGAGTTGACACAGCTGCCTCAAGAAGCCATCATTGGGACCAATCTCCCGCTTCTGTCGGACGGTGCTGACAGCGGTCTTGACATCCATGTTCTGCCGGAGCATGAGGTAAGCGATGACCAGTGTTGGTGAGCGACTGTAGCCTTCACGACAGTGGACAAAAACCCGGCCTGATTGGCAAAGAAAAAGAAAAAACTTGGTGTATAAGCAAGAATTTTGGGAGGAAGGTGTAATGGATCCCCTCTCCAGGCTGGGCCTGTTGTTCCTACCCCTTGGGCTTCTGTTGCTCACCTTGCCCATTTCCCCCTCAAGATCCCTCCCTGGATTGGGTACTTGGGCCTCAAAGTGATATCTACAGGGACCAGTGGATGTGTGGGTTCACTGTGGTAAGCGTGACCAGACTCTCTTTCAAAACTTAACAGGAACAGCCAGACACATTTGTCAAAAAGAATAAACAAGTAGAAGCTTATTAAGATATATTTAGACCATAAATTAAACCCTGAACTATTTAATCATTCACAGCTTCCCCAAACCCTATTCAGTTCTTCTCCCCTGGCTGACTGTCCTATCTCTATTACAGCTGTTCCCTATCTCTATGTAGTCTTTCCCCTGTCTTTATGCCATCTTTCTCTTATCTCCTTGCAATCTTATCCCTATCTGCCTTCTGTCAGAGACAAGCCTCCTCTTGCATCCCTTCTCCTCCATAAGCCCTCACTCACGGGAAGGACTCAGAACAGCTTATGTGAGACTCTTTGTGGGTAAAATGTGTTACTAATTAAATATATACACACTCATGCACACAGAGACACACAAATATCCAGCGCCATGACGCTTGGGGGAGCAGTTGTAAAATTAAAGCAACAAAACAGTAGAATTTAGAAGGTGGAGGCAGCAAGAGAGAGTTGGTGTAGAACTTTCCTCCAAACAGGGCCAGTCCTACCATTAGGGAGAGTGAGGCAACCAACGCATGCATCCAATGCTTTTTAAGGGGAGAGGAAAAGCAGCAGTGGCCCTAAAACTATTCCTCCTGAGTCCCCCTGCCATTCCCCCCCCCTTGTTGAAGAAGAAATGCTCCACACAGCTTACCCTGAACCCCCTAAACCACGCATGGGGATCATGTGGCCCTCCAGATGTTGTAGACTGCAAGTCCCAGCAGCCCAAGGTCAGCATAGCCAATGGTGAGGAACGCTGGGAGTTTTAGTCCCACAACATCTGGAGGGGCATGTGATTCCCACCCACCCCTAAAATGTCCTGCTCCCTTCAAGGATAGTGGAAGATGCTATCCACTGCTATTGTTGAGGTAAATTACAACAGCCAGCCCAGTTTGCTTCTATATATGGACTAGAGGGGGGAAGTGGTCACCTTGCCTCAGGTAGCAAAATGGCTTCTTACACTGGCCTTGCTCCCAGTGGCCTTTTCACCCAAGTGCCGCCCAGAGGCTTCCAGACACACTCATGGTTAAAAAAAATGGGGAGGGGTATTTCTATTGCTTTTGACACACAAGAGTTTTATTTATTTATTTTTATTTCATTTCTATTCTTTTCTTCCAGCATAGGACCCAAGGTGGCTCGCGTCAAGTTAAAAACTAACTATTCCTAAAAACCTATTTGACACAAAGTTTTTTTTAAAAAAAACTATTAAAAACACTAAATTAGAACAGTTAAAAGCAAAATAAAACATAGTAAAAAAGATAAAAACATAAAAAGAGCCTTGTTCCACAGTAACTTGAAAGCCGAAGGGCTGCCCAAATAAAAAGCCTTTGCCTCATAACTCAACAACGAATCAGCCTAATCCCAGCTCTCTTATTACTGTCCTTACATTTAGAAAATAACAAGTCCTTGAAACACAGAAAACTCATTGCATTTTTATTAACAGCTGCCGGAACTGAAGTAGCCAAAAATTGGAAAACCGGACATTTTACCATTAAGGGGTGGTGGGGGAAAAGTATGGGCTTCCTGGTTGTTGGAAAAATTGTCCTATTCTATTAGAAGCTGTAATGGAAACACAAAGACAGGTTTATTTCAAGAGGACTGGTTTATCTTGATTGAATACATTTCGAACAACGCACGGCGCCTTTTACCACCAAGCAACCAACGTCATTTATGGAAAGACATATTTCACAACTTGAAATAATTAGATGAAGTGCCTGAACTTGCTTCTACACATTTGTATAGAAGAATCGACTCCTTTGTGTAATCACAATAACTTTGAACTATGGCTTGTTGTTCTCCCCTGTTGTATTATACCATTTTGTTTTGTATTAAGCTAATAAAATTTCCAAAAAAAAAAAAAAGCCTTTGCTTGCTGGAAGAAATAGAGTACAGTAGGACCCCTGTATCCACTGATTCATTATCCACTGATTCAATTATCCACGGGACACAAAACAGCACACCTACCATAGAGCCTTCCTAGAAAATGTGTCCTCTCTAGCTATTTTCTAGGTCCTCCAAGGCAACTCTATGGTATTTTAAACCAGAAATCCCATTATTTTCAATGGTGTTCGCTATTATCCACAGTTTTCGGTATCCACACACACACCCCAGAACCAATCCCCAGCAGATATGGGGGCCCTACTGTAGACAGGGCCAACCGAGACTCCAGTTCTACAGTTTGGGTTCCTTGCAAACATACATGAAACAAGGCCAAAAGAAACAGATTGCAGTATTGTAGCACTTGTCTTAATGGTTTTACAGCCCCCATAAACTTCACATGCCCTCTAGTCAAGATGGCAGCCATGAGTGAATTATTGAATTTAATTACTGAGTTTTTAAATCTGCTGCTGCCAAACTTTGTAAAAAAGAAACTATTTCCACAGTGCTCATAAGTGATATTTCATATTTACGGGGGGGGGGGGGGTGGAGAGAAAAAAGAAAAAAACAACACCCCATTTTATCGCTTTAGCGATCAGTCGCTAAGGTGAAAATCCAACATGGCAGCTCTGGGCGCTTGCTCTGTTAGCAAGCCCCCCCCCCCACGCTCGTCCAGCCAATCAGGTTTGCATTTGGATCGCTTGTCCGAACAAGCAGGAATGTGCATCCCCCTCGCTGTTTTTTAAAAACTCTGGGAAAATCTACAAAAGCTTTTCCTGTGGAGTTTTTGCCGTTTTGGGCCCTCCTCTTTCACAATACAGTGAAACAATGCAGATTGCCATTAGGAAAGGTCCATGTCTCCTCACATTCCATGAGGAGTATTTTTACTGCTTGTGAAGGCTGGAAGAAGGCAAAAAGCGCAGGCTGGCTAGTCCGGTGTAGCAAGGAGAGTTAAACATTCTATGTCTCCAGACAGTTTGGCTCAAAATCTACCCTGCCACAAATTCTTTTAATGTATGCTTACACACACACACACACACACAAAATGTAAACAAGATAGCCTTTCCCCTTTGGCCACACAGTTCCATCTGCCCTTTTTTACTGGGGAAAAAAACCTTCTAGGTACTGTGGTAAGGGAGACGGAGAACTATTTAAAGGTCCCTGAAGAAGTAAGAGAATCATAAAATCATAGAATCATAAGAGTTGGAAGAGACCTCAAGGGCCATCCAATCCAACCCCCTGCCATGCAGGAATATACAATCAAATCATTCCCAACAGATGGCCATCCAGCCTCTGTTTAAAAACCTCCAAAGAAGGAGACTCCACCACACTACAAGGGCACTAGGTTGGGAAGGAGGCTGGATTAGGCCACTGTCCCAGAAGCCACAGTCTGCTGCCATTTTTTAGTCTGCCTAATTAATTCAATTTACAGCAAACCAAACTCCCAAAGGAGCATGGAAAGAAGTCATTTCTATTTCACGCATGCATGCCCTTCTGGCAACCATAGTCCAGAATTCATCATGGCAAGGCTGTTTTGCTTTGGATTCTGGGAAGAAACCCCTTCCTCTTGATAATACCAAAGAAAGAAAGAAAGAAAGAAAGAAAGAAAGAAAGAAAGAAAGAAAGAAAGAAAGACTGATTTTCCTCTTTTCAGTTCCTCCTGTGGCAAACGGAGGAGGAAATACCACTTTACAGACAGAATCATTCAGCCACAGTATGTCTAATCCTCTGCCTCAGCAATTGTTGCTCAGTCTGCCATATACTTCACAATGGCGGAACTAGACTAGAGCTGGAAAAAGTGCAGAAAAGAGCCATCAAACCGAGCATCTCCCCTATGAGGAAAGATTGTGACATATGAGGCTCTGAAGCTCAGAACCTAGGGGTCATCCACTGAAGCTAAAAGGTAGGAGATTCCTGACTAACAGAAGGACAGTTAAGCTATACAACTTGCTACCACCACATCTGCAAACTTAGATCACTTTAAAAGAGGAACAGATACATTGTGAAGGATAAAGCTATCAACAGCTACTGGTTATAATGGCCTCCAATGTCAGAGGCAGATTCTTTTGGACTACAGCTCCCAGATTTCCCTCACTAGCAGGGCCATTGGCCATGTTGGCTGGTGGAATTGTTTCATTAGCAGTCCAAGGACTCCCTGAAACAACATCTCAGACTCAGCCAAATTGATCACCAACAATGGTCCGCCCTGGCCTCACATCAGGAGGCATGGAGACGCACTATCCATAATGCTGCAGCCTTATTTGAGAACTCACGCCAAACAAGTCTTGAAGAGAAACGACAATGCACAAAGAATCACAACCCGGAAACATCACCCAAGGAGTGGGTGGGGAGGTTGAAGAAGTACTGTTGCCCTCATGCGTGGTAGATTTCCCGTTTTCAAGCTAATTTTTATGGATCCTCCAGGCTCACTTATTGACCTACTTTGTTTACAAAAGGCACTGTGTGTGTTTGTGTGTGTGAGAGGGAGAGGGAGAGAGGGAGGGAGGATCATCAAAAAGCAAGCCAGGAAACTCCTGTTTTGATAAGATATCTGTAACGGTTCTTTCAGTTTTCTTTCAAGTTAGCAGTGATGCTTGGGATCTTTTTAGAATAGTTTTTGTTGTTGTTGCTAAGTTCCCTGGATAGTGCATACATACACAAACATACAAAGCCAATCAAAATATTAAACAATATGGCCTGGCTATTAAAGATGTAATCCGGTACCAATGAACATTTGCTGGAAGTGATGCCATGCTGCTAAAAATGCAAAAAAATTGTCAGAACTAAATCTCCCTTAAATTCATGGCTGAAAGTTGGTCACCCTATTGGTGGTGGGCTTCCTGCTGCAGCATCTAGCTGGCAGGTGTTGGAGGCCTTCAGTCTGACCTAGCAGACCTCTTCCAGCATGAAGTCTTACCTGTCTCTGTTCCATCCTTCTCAGATTCCCCAAGACTAAAAGCCCTGCCAGGCCATATCAGCCTTGGTTTTCATCTACATTTCCCAATCTAGCACACTCCAGATGTGTTGGTCTACAATTCCCATGCATGTATGAACAGACATTTGTTATTGTTGTTATGCACCTTCAAGCTGAGTATGCCTTATGGTGACTCTATCATAGAGTTATTCCAAGATGGTTTGCCACTGCCTTCCTCTAAGGCCAAGAGTGTCAGTTGCCCAAGAACTCTCAGTGGGATTCCATGGCTGAGTAAGAATTTGAACTCTGGTCTCCAGCTGGGTATGTTTAGCCTAGAAAAAAGACGGTTAAGCGGCGATACAATAGCCCTGTTTAAGTATTTGAAGGGGTGTCACATTGAGGATGGAGCAAGCTTGTTTTCTGCTGCTCCAGAGACTAGAACATGGAACAATGGATGCAAGCTCCAGGAACAGAGATTCCACCTCAACATTAGGAGGAACTTTTTGACAGTAAGAGCTGTTCGGCAGTGGAACACACTCCCTCGCAGCGTGATGGGGTCTCCTTCCTTGGAGGTCTTTAAACAGAGGCTGGATGGATATCTGTCAGGAATGCTTTGATCGTGATTTCCTGCGTGGCAGGGGGTTGGACTGGATGGCCCTTGTGGTCTCTTCCAACTCTACAATTCTATGATTCTCCCAGAATCCTAGTCTGACACTCAAAAACACTACACCATGCTAGACCTATGAACACATAAGCATCCGTTTGTGTCCTTGCATACTTTGGCTGATATGAAACCTACAACGTTTTTTATCCTGAGCGAACATGGCCCTCCAAGGAAAGAGAGGTTCCCCACCCTATGCTCTAACTACTAATTATACCAGATGCTTTAGGTACCACAGAAGATGACTTAGGACTATCGGCTGAAGGCTGGACATTACCTCACCTCACTGTAGCCTTCATATAGCTCCAGAAGGCTATAACAAGGGCTATAACAATCACAAAATTACAGTGAAATGCTGCCACTCACCTACTTCCATTCCCACCCCTCTCACCAATTCTAATATGAGAGTATCAGCAGCAGCCTCTTCACAGGCTGTGAAGTCATAAGAAGACTAAGGTGAGATTCAAAGAAGACTTATGCAGCAGTATTCCACCCTCCTCCCTTGCCCCTTGCTCAAAATATAAAAGCACAGAATCCATCAACCAACTGAAAGTGATTTCAGCAAACAGAGAAAAAATTGTACTTCTTTGCAAAGATTACATTGGGTATAATTTACATGGTTTTCCTTTTAAACGTTCCACATTGCCTTTGATTCCCACCCACACTTCTTGAGTCTCTTAAACTCCACCCTCCGCACAGCCCAAGTTTAAAAAAAAAATAATCCAAGAAGCAGTAAATGAGCTAGAAAAAGGAACATATAATCCACAGTGGGAAGGGACTAACACAGAATGTTTGATCCTCCAGAAGTTGCTGGACTGTAACTCCCATCAGCCCTAGCAATGAAGAGGGATGATGGGTGTTGTAATCAAGCAATTCTAGAGAGACAGATGCTCCTTGGTCCTCGGTTAATAGCCCACAGGCAGCTGGCCGTCTCCCATCTCTACACTAACCTGTGCAGTTCAGGCCATGGTCAGAACAACCAGCTCTGTGCAGAGGGCAAGGAAAAGCAGGTGCACACTGGCTAAAGGCTGCAGGACAGGTCAAGCTAACTGGTTGAATTACAAGAATAGGTATGAACTATGGAAAAAGTTAAACACAGGCCCCCTAATCAATCAAGACTTGAGAAATGCCTGTAGAAAAAGAGGATTTTTGCTGCCTCTTAGACTTTTCCATCCTGGAGATGCTTTTCAGCAAGAAAGTAGGGTAGAAAGGAATGCTTAGCCCTTTCCCATGCTAGCCATTTTCCCCCTTCCAAGTCTCTCTCCCCTTCCCCCAAGCTGCTTCTCCTTCTGCACTCTGTGAAATTCAGAAGCAAGTTTGTGCTCAGAAGCATGTTTGTGCTCAGCTGTGCCCTCCTGAATCAGCTCAGTTTTTGAGATCTTTGGAGGGAACTTTACACATGGTCCTGCCTACAGCCAATGCACAATGAACAGTGACACAGGCAAGGACTCTCTCATTATGGAAATGCCAGCCTCTGGAGGTGCATTAAGAATCTTCAGCTTCACTGATTACTTAAGCTGTACCTCTTCACACAAGTCTTTGGGTCTTTTCATGCTGGCTGAGGGAACCTTCGAGTGTGCCATATGTTGAACAGTCTTATTATCTTGCTCTTGGTTACATCTGATAAATGTTTAGACTTGTTTTTATCAGTGTTAGTACTTCACGTTTTTGTTTTCATTTTTAAACCACTTCATAGTTTGCTATGAAAAGCAGTGTTTATATTTAATAAATACATTTATAATGAAGAAGCAGGCTCTTTGAACTGGATTAAGTATCTTACCATCTTTCTGTGCTAATGCCTTTTCAATGAAGTCAGCAGCTTCCTCAAAGTAGCGGCTAAGGTTGAATTCCTGAGTGTCGTTGGCCTTGATGCCATGGTAGATGATGCCAGTTCCTTCGTAAAATTCAGCATTTGTGTTCACATGCATGAAAGACTTGCCCTCCGCAGCGTTCAGGATGTGGGTGATACCCAGGCGCTGCAACCGCATTATATTTTTGGCTATGAATCTATAAAAAGAAAAAAGAGCAATGCAAGAGAAAAAGAACAATGAAATGTTCAGCAAAGTCCTACAAAACTCTTTAATAAACCATTGTATCTATGGGCTTTGCAATCTAGCGTATAAGCAGGAGCTGCAGCTATATATTATAGGAAGGAAATCTACTCTGTTGAACAGCTTACATTTGGAAGATAAGATTGGCTGCCATTTCTGAATTTCTGAATGAGAAACTGCAGGCTGCCCAGGAATTCAGTTTGCAAAGTAATGCTCTATTTCCAAAGAAACATCCCACACAATGCTAAAAGCTCTTGCTTTGAGAGTTTTGAACCTTAGTAGACTCACTGAAGGGCAACTCCCTCCCTGCCTCTTCAGTGATTTTGCCCTCTAATTATGGCTATGTGTTATTTTTAGCTTTCCTTCAAGCTCAGTAATCATATTTAAAAATGCAACCCATATTAGCATTTTATACCTGCTGGACATCAAAGGACGTCATGGAGCAAGGCATTTTGGGTCTGCATTTACAAGTTATCACCTTCCTCCTCCTGAAAGGCTGCCAGAGTCTTCACCCCTATCAGGAGCAGAACCCTTTGAGGACAGTATGTGGTTTTATGGCAACATGAAGGAAAGCAGTCCAAATTTTAACCAACTGTAGCACCTGCAGAATCAAAAAATAAAGTCCTCCAGGCAAGAATATCTGGCACTCATCATCATCACCCAGCCAACACTGGGATGGGCCATATTCCCCACCCACCACAATAATAATAATAATAATAATAATAATAATTCAGCAGCACAGTAGTAAAACAACAACACACTCCCACACTGCATGGGAAGTGTGCCCTTAATGTACTGCTGTTTTGCTGGTGCCACCACGGACGTTTCAGTGGTGCAACAAGAGATGCAGTTGTGATGAGTTCCAGGGAACAAAGCCTGGCCTGGAGACCAATTGAAGTTGCCCACTCCTGATCTACATAAAGCCTAATTTTTTTCTAAGTGATGTATAGCTATTGACTGACAAGACCATTCCTGTCCACAGGTTCACTGTCTACAGAAATACACAAGGCAAAAGGCAAAATGAACAGAAAGAATTAAAGGAAAGCAAGAACCAGAACAGCAGCTAGCTCCTTCTTTGGCCAACGGATGGGGCCAGTTTGGTCTCAGTCCCAGTTCTAGCAGGAAAGGGAAAGCACACTTCCTGCAGCTGTTCCTTCTCTGGCGGATGGATGCCACCAAGACAGCCACGATGGCAAGAAAGCAGAGCCTAGCCTGCAAGCAGCCAATGGATCCCTGGATGGCAGATTAGCTGAGGGCAGGAATCTGAAGTTTGGCCTGCGGGAACCCTGTGGCCTCTGGCCCCCAAAGCCCCCTGGAGACCTGCAAGGACTCCTTAAGCCCCCCCCCCCAATTTAAACATTCAGGTTGGTTTTTCAGGCATTTTTCACCTCAAACGGGCCTAAAATGTGCCAAGTCAACCAAAAGCATGGTGGTTTAACTCACACACACACAGAGAAGCCCTCAATACCCCAGAAGTCTTTCATAGACTGGCCAGGAAATGGCAGGCAGAAACAATGTCACATCACTTCTAGTGCATCCAGGATGTGGGAATATGGTCTGGGGGTGATCACTGGGGTGAAAATTGCCCAGCATCCCTGTGACACCCCCCATAAAGAAAGTTGGGGCACAAAAAATTCCCCCTCCACCTGCCCAAACTTGGTTTAGAATGCACTGCTCATGAGCTCCGCAGACTGAGGGTAACTTCTGTCTATACAAGACTTTTTGCTGCCTAACAATATAGCACCTCTCTCACTCCATGTACAAAAGGTGACCTGACTAGTAGCTGAATCTTTCTTGTACAGTGACAATAGGGCAGCATTCTCCCCAAGACATAAAGCAGCAGGGAAGCTTAGATGGTGCAGTGCAAGCCATACGCCAAGGCTTTCTCCTACAAGACTTTGCTGCTGCCTTCCAGCACCTGCCGCCTGAAATGACTGCCTCACTCTGCCTAATGACAGGGCTAGCTGTGAATGTGGTCTGTGATTGGCTTCCATTTTCATGTCCAGTGTATGGACCCATATGCTTCACAAACCTCCTCCTGAAATACAATGTTAGGTCTAGTTGTAGCAGGCTTAGTAGTGGAGAGGGAAAAGAGAAGAAGGGAGAAGCCTTGCCAGATTCCATGGTTAGACCAGATGGCTTTTAGATACCTTCCTACTCAAGGACTGAACCTCTCTGCAGCAAGCTTATAATAAATCCACTTGGACTTGCTCATAACTTTCCTCAGGAAACCAAGTCCCAATGCCAAAGAAGAAAGCAAAACTTGGAACACACACCACCAGTCACTTAAAAAAAAAAAAAAAAGCTATAACGATCACAAAGCACATCAAATGTCAAATCTTTTTTCCACTTGAAACTGCTTTATTGACAAGAGCTGTTTGCATTCAAAAGTGTTGAAGCAGCTTTTTGGTCACAAGCAACTCTTATATCTCAGGAAAAGAGGAGGGGGTGGAGAGAGAGAACATAAAAAGGTGAAAATCAGCACCATCTTGCAGACGCACACTGCTATGATTTTCATGGATTGGTTCATTCATGGTACTTTTATGCTGTCCCATGACCAAGGTTCTTTGAGCAGTACACATCATATATATATATGAACCATTAAAGTGGTATTAAAAATTTATACTGTGGCAAAGACAAAAACAGTGCTTGGGGGAACACTGCAATCCAAAAAAGTTACTCTTCCAAGTTCTGGATAACACCAAAAATTAGCAATCAATACTAAAACCTCTCATACTTCAGGCACATCTTAAAATTTCAAACCAAAACCTCAAAAATACTGGAAACAGATAACATCCCTATGGAGACTGAGAGAATCCCCCAACCCCAAAAGTCTTCACCTGGAACTGAAATGAATATAAGGAAGATGCTCAGAAAGCCTTCCCAGGGAGGAGTTTCTGGAAATGGGGCGCTGCCACTGGAAATAGGATGCTGTTACTTCCCTCTATTAGCCACCTGCCATATCTCACCAGGCAGACACACCAGAAGAAGGATGTCCAATGACCACAGAGCTTCATTTTAAGTAGAAGGTGATCCTTCAGGTAACCTTAACACATGACTTTGTGCATGCTCACACACACTCCATCATATGTAGTCTGCATGCAGAAACAAGAGCAGTTAAAAATGGCTACATATAAGAGCAGAGGGGGTTGTAAGTATGCCAGAATGGCCTTTGATTGATGGGAGTTTGGATCCAGCACATGGCTAGCACTAATCACAATGAATGAAAAAGAGTGGAAGAATAAAGCTACACGTTGCCCAATACTTGACTTAAACAGAAAGCTAAGCAAATTATAGTTTAGGCCAGGAGTGAAAATCAGACAGCTCTTTGGGCAATCCAATTCAGCCATTGTGAGCACCACTTACCCCCACCAGCTCCCTAGAACACTCCCATACTTTTCAGCCAAAAACCATATGTACAATCCAATAGCCTCTTTGGAGTGGGCTCCCCACCCCAAAACATCTAACCTCCCCACCAAAATAAACAAAACAAAAACCAGCCCAAGAGGCAATGAGAAATTATGTGTGTCACTTCTAACTGCGTGGCCACAGCCCTCCAGAGCTCCACAGAAACTGAAATTCAGCATCTGGAGCAGCCTTTCTCAACATTTTTTTTTCACTTGGAGGAACCCTTGAAATAATTTACAGGTCTCAGGGAACCCCTGCATAAAAATTATTATATCTAAAACTCAAAAACCCCTAGACATGATCTCTTGACCTCTTGGGGAATGCTAGGGTTCCAGCGAACCTTGTCTGAGAAACCCGGCTCTGGAGTTTAAGCCCTCAGATTATAAGGATCCTCTAAATGCAATTTTTTAAAGACTAAACTTTGATGTTTACATAATTTTTAGAATACACATGCCAAAAATAATGCTATGGGGCCTCTTAAACTTGGCACAGTTTAGAGCCTCCACATGACTTAATCCAGAACTGGTCTCATCATTTAAAGAACCATCCAAAGTAATGGAAGAGTTTTGACAAGGCTGGAGGAAAAAGTTCCTTTTTCGTTGGCTTCAGATATACAGGCAAACCATTATTTACATTGCTCTAAGTTCAACAGCCGGTGTGATGTAGTGGTTTGAGTGCTGGACTACAAGTCTGGAGACCAGGGTTCGAATCTCTCCTCAGCCACAAAAATCCAATGGGTGACCTTGGGCAAGTCACACTCTCTCAGCCTCAGAGGAGGGCAAAGGCAAGCCCCCTCTGAACAAATCTTGCCAAGAAAACCCCATGATAGGTTTGCCTTGGGGTTGCCATAAATCAGAAGCGAACTGAAGGCACACAACAACAACAATAATAACAAAGTTCAACTGGCCTTATGCTTAGAAAGTGGGTATAGGATTTTTCAACTGCCTTATTTGTTTGAAATTGTTAATTAAAAGCCCTTCAATTAGACAACTTCAAGGGTTACTTATAATCAACATTTTAAGGCAATTTAGGCCTAATCGGTACTACACAAATAATCCAGTTTCAAACTGGATTATTTACCATGGCTCCTTCCTATGGAATCCTGGGGTTTGTAGTTTTACAAGATCTTTACCCACCTCTGCCAAAGAATGCTCATGCCTCATCAAACAACAAATCCCAAGATGCCATAAGAAGGAGCCATGGAAAATAATCCAGTTTCAAACTGGATTGTGTAGTGTGGATGCACCCTTAGTAACAGTAGCATTCTACGGACAAGAGTGTCACTAACAAGGCGGCTATTTCTTCCGTTACTAACTGCTAGCCTAACCTCCGAAGGCCATAACACAAGAAGAAGGGCTTCAAAGGATGACCTTTCCATTTTGCCAGCTTCATGAGGGAGCAGGCAATCCTAAAAGTACCGACCTGTAAAGTGCTTTAAAGGTTAATATTACTACACTGTGAATTGTACTGTCCTTTTCCCATCTGTTCAACGCTCCCGTTTTTGGAGGCAGAGCAACAGAAGGCTACTGTGGTTTGTCAGTTTGAATGTCACCACAAGATGCAGCTGCGTTTCCTTAATACAGTACAGTAGAAAGGAACATTCTGGTCTACGTAAATTCTCCTCTGGCCAGCAGGCAGGGCCCGTGCTCACTACAAATTCATCCTCTCCAAGTTTACCCCTGAAGAGCATCCCCACTACCTCCAATCTATGATCAGAGACAGTTGGGCCCATTTGCATTACAGAATGCAAAAGGATTTTGAAAATCCATTAGAAAAAAGACGCGTTTACCACTGTCTCCGACAAGACTGGAACAGAAGGACAGCTGTTGAATGCCCATGTTGTGCAATAAGGCAAGGCAGCAGGCGCTATAAGCCTCTATGTCTTTGAATTCTTTGCACTGCAGAATTATAGTGCTATTAATCCACTTTAATTATCATGGTTCTGTCCTATGAAAGTCCTCTCTTGGTTTTGCTCCTCTTTCCTCATGGGCAAGGGAGAGGAGAGAAGCCATTCTCAAGCAGCTTTTCCAAAGACTGGCTGACAACCCTTTATTCCTCACATATTTTCGTGCTTCATGAAGGGGCAGCAGGAATGAAGCTGGATGCCTAGCCAAAGTGTTGTGTAGAAAAAGTCAGTCCAGAGGTTTGGGGAAGAATTAGATGGGAGGGCATAGCCAGGCCCCTAACATCATCCAGCCCTTAGAGTGCTACAGGGGGATCTGACCCATCTGATTGGCACTCCTCATCTGATTTAGTATCCACTTCAACTGACCAACTGCTGTAGCCTAATAGCTTTGACTGACAAATCTATAAAAGCAACAGGCACCAAGAACTCTTAGAGAAGAAGAGAGAATGAGAGGCCCGTCTTTTTTCCCAAGGGAAGCCGTGAACTCCTGCCTGCTCTAAATATGGAGTTCAGCCCTGCAAGCCGTGTAATGTTACTCCAGCTGCAGGATCAATGTTACTCGCTTTGGTATTAGCCAAGAAACAGTCTGTGATCAGTTGAGGAGAGAAATTTCTCCAAACCTCTATAGCCTGACTGGTTAGAGACAGAAGATCTGCTATGGAACAGAAATTATTTTGTTGAGCTGATCAGAGGAATGGAAATTAATTATCATATCAACCAGAAGAGATGATGTGTGGGTGAGGGGGAAGCCCAGGAGAAGAGAAAACATATACAGGTCAGTAAGAACATAACAGAATGTTGTAAAGAAAGAAGGGGAAACTTATGCCCTGACCCACTTTGTTAAACCACTGCTTCCATCATCTAACCATTGGTCAGGGTGTCTGGGGCTGATGCAAGTTGCAATCCAACTGCATCTAGAGGGCCACAGGTTCCTCACTCCTTTCTGAAGCAAGTTGGCATAAACACAGTCCTGGTTCTTCCCCCAATCTGTTCTTCCCATATACAGCTAGCTGGTGCCAAAATCCCTCAAAAGACCTTGAGCTCTGGCATTCTCTTCAACACATTTTTATCTGGCTTTTCATCAAAGAAGCTCGAGCCAACATCCACAATTCTCTTCTCTCCCCACTCCACTGATTTCATAGCCCTGACAGGTGGGGTCAAGTGGGGATTTGAACCTGGGTCTTCCCACTCTCCGTACATCATTCTCACCATACTGGCACTCCCTTGTGAACGCCTGAGCTCTATGCTTGGAAAGGACAGCATCATCACAAACATAAGCACTTGTACATTTCCTAGGGAAATCTCCAACAGCCTTTGAATTCAACTATGGGGAATCAAAGCTGGATATAAATGTAAAGAAATACACTTCCTAGCAGCTCCTGACTGGTTAGGCCAACACATCTGGAGCCCAGGCCATCTGGAAGTGGTATGGTGAAAACTTTGCTAGAGTACTGACTATGGCATTCTTGAGGAAAATATTTCTTCCTCACACAAGTATCAGCTTGGTGGTAGGGGGTGAACTTTCTTTAAGAATGCATCAGGAAAGGAAAGGGTCAGACTCCTTCTAGTTGCCTTTATTATGACACTGCTATCTACATTTTATTAAGCCTGCAAATTTACATACAAAGAGGCATTTAACTTCATTGACCCAGTTTGTCCCCCAGAGGACATAACACCGTATTATTTTACACCAGTTTTACTCAGAATGGTGATCCATGGAGTGGAAATAGTCCCTGGAGAACTTCCAAGAAAGAAAGACACAATGGCAGCCAATCAGTGCAAATATGGTGCTGGTCCCTGGCATACTGGGGGGGGAAACTGCCAATGTCTCACAACAGACAGCTTAAGAAACACTGGTCTGCTTAATAAACCCCAGATCACTTGCACTTTGGCCTGTCACTTCTATATTTTATATCTCTATTTCTCCTCCTGTTTCTAGCACTGTGATACAGTATATTCTCCTATCTTCAGAACTGAGATTAAAACACTGCCACCGCCTGCAGCAAAGGATCTCCCTGCGTGAGCCTAACATGGCATCATATTATCCTGCCAATAGTTCTGGGGCCCAGCCACACTCTACAATTATAGTGCTATTATTCCACTTTAACTGCCATGGTTCCATCTTGTGGAATCCTAGAATATATCATTTGGTGAGGAACTAGAGTGCTCTGGCTGAAAATTTGAAATGCCCTTCTCTAAATTTCAATTCCCAGGATAACCATGGCAGTTAAAGTAGAATAATAGTGCTATAATTATGTAGTGTGAATGATCCCCTGGAGACCGCCCCTGTCAACTGTAGCTTGTGTCTCATTAAATCAGACATTTTTTTCTGCCCCACCACATAGAACAATATCCACACATCACATTACTACCCAACCTGCAAAGAGATAGTGACCCCATCATAATCACCACCATCATCTTTAGATTCTTTTTTAAAATAAAGATTCCAAGTCATCTTATAACTACAACATACAAAAGTGAAAAACAAAAGCACTTTATACTACAAAACTTCATATCCATGCAAGAACACATTAGAGGGATCACTGATTGGCATAAGGCTGATATTTAAAAACTAGCCAATCACATTCTGTCAAACACTTGGTAGCAGAGAAATACCTTAACTAGGTGCTGGAAACTGTGATAATGTTGGGGCCAGGAAGACCTCAATGGGGAAAGCATTCCAAGAACAAAATGGGAACTACAACCCAAAAGCCACCACCTCTTTTTCACTATCCTCTGAGCCTGTCGTGCAGACTTCTGTGGGCTAAAGTATTTGGCCCCTTATTTTTTCCCCCGCCAAGTCCATGAGGTGGGCTGAAAACACTTCCTGAAGATTGTCACAGTAGTGTCACAATATAAGGCAGATTTTAAGGAATATTTATCTTAAGTCTGAATATGGGCTGGCTGAGCATGTTTCTTCTTACAACAAGAAGCCTTGCCAACATTGCATGTGGAGGCTTGGCAGCCGTTGGCAATGGCCACATTCTTATAAAAAATGCCTTTGGGAAGATACTATTAAGATGTAGTGTCATTCCTGGGAGCATTCTTGGGGGAAAAT
This sequence comes from Gambelia wislizenii, assembly GCA_030847615.1. Taxonomy (NCBI): domain Eukaryota; kingdom Metazoa; phylum Chordata; class Lepidosauria; order Squamata; family Crotaphytidae; genus Gambelia; species Gambelia wislizenii. The sequence goes on along the minus strand of JAUMIR010000006.1, from coordinate 29,104,510 downwards.
AGATTTCATAGATCTTTACCAGCATATTTTTAAAGCCTTAAATGCCTTAATTCATACACATTCCCTAAAAGGACCGCAAAAGGCCTTCTTCAAGGTTATGACGTAAACAGAGAAAAATGTGACCATATTGAGAAGCAGAACTCAAAGTCCTTTAGATCAATGCTTCTCAGATTATCTGATGTGGGGAATCAGCCATTTACCACCACCACCTCATGCACTAGGAATCATTATTGTATTTGTGCCCACTGTCTACACTGGTTTCTTTCTCTCCTGGAAACTCTCCAGAGATCAGCCACTGATGGCTCATGGACCACCACTTGGAGTAGCAGTGCTCTAGATTATACCTTGAGCTAACCTTTAAGTTTTAATTTTGTTTCAGTACCTCTTGTTCCTGTCCTCCCTGAATTGTTTACCTCTTTTTTTCTTATTTGTGCAAAGGCTGCAATTCTTTACTCTCTATTTCTAGTTCACAAGTTTGACCCTCCCTTCTGAGTGCATTAAAATGCATACAGCTCCCTGATGCCTTGCTTAGCTAGCAATCTTGCATCAATGACCTTGTCAGCATTTCTACCAATCAATGTCTTCTACTAACTATCATCTTCCCAAATGTTTTGCTTTTAAAAAGTTAATTTTTTTCTATTTCTTTAATAGGCATGAGATAGGAGAGAGAAGACTTCAAATGATCCCCTATTGAGGATTACCACTATTGAATCCAACTTCTACTTATCTAATCAAGAGCTTTAAGAAAACAAAAATAATGACCACAGATTATTTACATAACTTTAAAGTGGATGTTGAAGACATTGAAATAGTTAAAAGGTTTTCTATACCTTGATTCAGTCATAAATCAAAATGAAGACTAGTCAAGAAATAAGAAGACTTGGTCTTGGAAGGGCAGCTATGAAGGAACTAGCTAAGATCTTCAGGTGTAAAGATATAACACTGGATACCAAAGTCAGGATTTTCCATGCCATAGTATTTTCAATTTCTATGCATGATTGTGAAATCTGGACAGTGAAGAAAGGTAACAGGAAGAAAATCAACTCATTTGAAATGTGGTGCTGGAGTAGAGTTTTATGGGTACCATGGACTGCCAAAATGACCAATAAATGGGTCCAAGAGCAAATCAAGCCTGAACTCTCACTGGGAGCCAAAATGACCAAACTAAGGCTATCATACTTTGGACATATGAGACAACATGACTCATTAGAAAAAACAATAATGTTTGATAAAATAGGAGGCAATAGGAAAAAAAGGCCTCATTGCAGGTGGATAGGCTCAATCAAGAAAGCCAAGGCCCTGAGTTTGCAAAAGAAGAGCTGTTGATGACAGTGTTAGCATACCCTACTACCCTTCCCCGCAAGATTCCATAACTGTACATATTGGACACTTTTCAGGGTCACATTGGCTGTAAGGTTAGGCTGACTGGAGGACAGTCAAAAGTCACTATCACCTGAGTCATGTCTAGAAGCATAATGGTGCGAAAGCCCAGTTAGGTTTATGCTGAAATCCCAGTCATTAATGGCTCTATGCTAATAACCCAGTAGATAAGTGATATATGCTAATCCTTTCTCCCAGCCCTGGGCACTTTAAGCAATAACTCAATCATGCAAACAAGTGACCATTCCTCAATCCATACCCTATGGAATTTTTTCCTCAAACCCCATTGCTGTCCAACATTACAAGGTTGTCACAAGCCCATCAATGTTTTATCATTCAAGAGCTAGAGCAATCAGTTAAGTTTTGGTCCCTTTTAATCTATTCCATGAGAAAGCCATCTGGGCTTTGTCAATACCAAAGCACCCCTTCAGGGCACAAAACAGAGTATAAATATCATAGCTCCAACCCTAGCAAGATGTGATACAGCTGGCCCCTGTCATTTTCTTCTTTGCTCTGTCACTCTCAGACGTTATCTAAGCCTCTTTGCTGCGCAGACCTCTTTTCTCCGAGACTGGTAACTATCACCCTTCCTTCCTAGACCTCTCTATATCCAATCTTTCCTGCCTTACCCTCCAATACCCTTGTATGGTTTATAAGAGTATATATTCTTGTGTGTGTTAGTCTATCTTATTCCAACAAAAACACTTTATTCTACTTCAACTGGAGTGCTCTCTACAGTTAATACCGGTATACATAGGTGGAAAGATCCCCAAAGTTACCCTCCTCTTGTAAGCCTCCTTTTGAGCTATAATCCCCCCAGAATCTAAAGGAGACTCTGGCATTATGAGTGGGACTCTAACATCTCCCACATACACACCTTTTAGGGTAACAGCGTGATGTCTTTGAGGTCTCTCATTCAAAGGGTATCCATAAGTGGAAGCCGACTTGATGGCAAATGGTAACAACAATAAAAGAGCTGGTATGGTCCATCACTGTAATGAAAGATCTGGGTTCAACCTGCCTTCTCCTCTGAGGATCTGCTGTGTAATTTTAGGCAAAGTGCCACAGCAGTCTCAACTACAACTGACCAACCTCACAAGTTGAATCCAAACATCTTGCTAAAACATAGTCAAGAAAGGTGAACTGGCAAGTCATGTCAGGATCAGAAAGCATGGTTTGTGGTTTACACTATGCATACTGTCTTTTTTTTATTATTTAGTTAGTTAGTTAGTTAGTCATACCCCGCTCTTCAGCCATAAGGCTATCAGAGAGGCTTACAAATTGTTTTAAGCAATAGCAATTTACACATCTACACTGCATTAAGCAGTTTCCAATGTGTGTTAGCTAATTGCCCCCACAAGCTGGATACTCATTTTACTGACCTACGAAAGGATGGAAGGCTGAGTGAACCTTGGAGCCCGCTGGAATCAAACTTGCAATGTGGTGACTTGCAGTACTGGCATTTAACCACTGCGCCACCAGGGCTCCCTGTCTGAAATGATAACCTAAACATCGGTTGCTCTGCTTCCAGAGACCAGTGTATTTAGACTCTGGAGTGCTGAGTGAGCCAAATAAAAACAGGCAAGTCACCCTAAGCCAAGTATGGCAATCATGTGGCCCTCCAGGTATGGTTGGACTGTAACTCCCAACATCCCTCAGCATTGGCTATGCTGGCTAGGGCTGCTGGGAACTTCAGTCCAGCTACCTCTAGAAGGTGACAGAATTCCAACTTCTGCTCTAAACAATGGTTTGCTTGTACATTTGGATGCTCAAACTAAGATTTGGATTCTAAACAATGATAAGCAAAACACACACGCACATACTTTGACATGACATGTGACTAGAGCAATGCTGCTCTTGTGATGACCAAAATGTTGCACAGGTCACACACACCCCATATCAACGAGGGATGTAATAATAATAATTATTATTATTTATATCCTGCCCCCCTATGGAACGCAATCAGTATTCTCAGACTTAACGTTTATCAGTGAAATAATAGCGAACCGCCATCAAATACCACAGAATCACACTGGAGGACCTAGAAAATGCCTAGAGAGGATGCCTCTCTAGGCATCTGAGGGCCTCCAGCTCGACTCTATGGTCAATTTCCTGTGGCTTCTGCTCCTTTATCCTACTACTTTCCCCACCAGATATAAGATTCTGCCTGAACTTCCACTGCCACCAAGCATGAAGACTACAACAAAACGTACTGCAAACATCAAGAGTAAGGGCTTTCCCTTATCCCCACTTTAGCCACCAATGTAAGAACTCCTTCTGTCCCACCTGTGTTACCACAAACTGTTGGGACCTCCTAGATGCCCTCAAGGTTCCTGTGTACGATATTATGCAACTTCTATCCCCACTGGACACCCAAGTTTCTCTCTTCTCTGCTGCTACCACAACTATGTCTGAACCTAATCTAGCATTCCTGGAAGCCAAAAGCGCATGACACAGAAACTATACTAATAGAAGTTTAACATAAGAAAACTAAACAGATAATACATTTGAAACAAGTATTTCACTCTCACATGCTTCTCCTAGCTAACCCAGACTTTTAAACACAACTCATTAAATCCTAAACCTGACGGACTGATTCTCTCAACCCTAATCCTCACTGATTCACTCCACGCTCCATTCCACAATTCAAAATCAACTATACTGTCTCTCAGCAAGTTTATTCAAATTCCTTCAGACTTTTTCACCTATCCCTACCAAAATCCCATTTTCTCACCCCCTCCTGCCAGCTCCTTAACCTTATTACCATAATATCTAACACATAAAACAACATTTTCTATAAAAGCTCCATGGCATCACAATCCTCACCACATTAGACCAACAACCCACCGATTCCAACATCACATACACAAAACCGGACCAAAACAATTATCACTCCTGTTTCATAGCCACCAGAACTTCCACTTCATACACAAGCATGAAATGAAACAATGGAGAAGGATCCCCACTTTTACAACCATGATTGTGCTCACATCAGGGCAAGGACAAGATCTTAACTGAGCAATCCCTAGTCAAGTGTAAGCCCTAAAAAAGCTGGTGCCAAAGGTAATTTTCCAAATAAAGCATAGTTGCAGGAGCCATTCTCTCTTAGACAGTGTGTGGGATTGTGCTCTAAAGTTAGGTGGGCTGAAGATTATTTATCTCTATGGATTAACTACAGGTTGACCCCCATATCAGCGGGGGATACATTCCGAGATCATCTGTGGATACCTGAAACGGTGGAGAATAGGGAACTCTATTATTTTCAATGAGACTAACATCAAAAGTTGACCAAAGAATCATACTGGAGGACCTAGTAATGTCTAGAGAGAAGATTATGTTTTTCAGATGCGGCTAAGTTAAACTGTGGATAACAAATCCATGGATATGGGGATCGACCTGTATCCCTAAATCTTCTCAGGATTGGACTTTTTAAAAGAATCCTATCCAAAAACAGGCATAAGCCTTCCTTTGGTCCACTCTTCTTAATTCCTTCTGGATTTAGCAACACCTAGTAACATATATCACAAGATCCTGTAACCATGGATTAAGTTACTTCCTCTCCTATCCAGAAAATTTCTCTTAAAAAAAAATTAATTTATGTATTTACTTTTCATTCATATAATGAAGGACCCTAGGTTTTGTTGTTCTTGTTGTTACTAGCTCTGCTTTGATATACAGAAATACAGCAAACATAGCTTTTCCCACACTTTATCTCAGCCTTTCCTAAACTGGTGCCCTCCAAATTATTTCAGACCACAAAATCCACCAGCCTCAGCTAACATGGTCAATGGAGCATGTGGAGTACTCCTTTTTATGCCACCCAATCATCCCCTTCCAGGATACACCATTCCATTTCCCTATCAATTTTCTGCTTTTTCTGCTCAACACTCAGTGACCACTGAGCATGTTCAGTCCTTTTGGGGTTGTCTTCTGGTTCTCACATCCAATATTTATTTCTACTTCTGGAAATGTTGGAGGTCCACCCCCACCCCAAGCCATTGATACCTCCCTCTTGAGTGTGGACAGTGATGTTTTAGCTGTGTAAGAATCCGGAAAATGAGTTTGCTTTTAGTATCTAGGAGTGCAGAACTGAATATTTTAGACTCAGCCATTGAAACTGGTAGGCTACAGGTTTAACTGCAAACAGCATTGCATCAGTCTACCCTAGTCCTACCCTAGTACACTGACCAGAAATGTTGGCGGCTGCATTGCAATTCTGCAGTAGTTCTTTGCAGAATGACTGTACTGTACTCTACAGAATGACACAGTGTGATAGTTATTTACAGAAGGCTTACAGCTTAAGCATGTCTATGGTCCCAGGTTATATCCCCAGCATTTCCAGTTAAAAACATCAGATAACCAGAGATGTAAATTACCTGTACTTGAAACCCTGGAGGGCCCCTGCCCATCTGAACAGTAGATAATACTAGGCTAGACTAACAAAGAATCTGGCCTGATATGATGCAGCTTCCTAAGTTTGGGTCTGTGGGCATTTTAGAAACTCAAAGAACAGAGAAGTCGCTTCCAAGGAGAACAAAATGTCAGTATGCTTCCTTTATCAATGTTCAATTTGTGCTCATTCATCTTCACAGGGTCCATCGCATTTCAGTGGAAACCTTAAAATGATAACCCACCATTGAGTTGGTTGCAGTGGAGCTGGTTTTTGAATACGGAAACTCACAAAACAACATGGAAAGAGGTACAAGTGAAGAAATATGGGTGTGCATGTGCCACAGAGACATCACCTGGTTCAGTGTGTGGAGGGATCTACTGCTTCAGCAATGAGATCAAATCTATATATAGGAGCTAGAGGCCTTTTACAAGCACTAGGTTGGGCAGGTACTTATATGAATTCCCTCCTTGTTCTGGGTAATCCCATGTGTATTTAGCTAGCAATCTACCAGCAGCTCTGATGCTCCAGCTTGGTTCTCTTTATCTTCTATTCCTGTGGTCCCAGAAGTGGTGGGGATGGGGGGGGGGAAGGTTAGACAATTAATGTTGACGATTCAAAAAACAAACAAACAGTGGATGAGACAACGGGATCCAGATAAATGATGTGGAGATCTCCAGGAGCATTTGAGTCCAAAAGTTCCTCAGACTCACAGGCAACACAAAGGCCTGCTGGGACATTCCAAGGAGGTTCCAGGTCTGGGATAGGGCTGAACACCAACACTACCATGTCCAAAACACTTGCCTCAAAAGTTTGATAAACTTTATGTGCTTCTCAGGCACAAGCTTGGTTTCTGGCAGTTCTTTGTCTCCTCTACCCTTGGTTAAGTATCCCCTTTTGTCTAATAATGTTAGCGTTCATCTTCGAGAAAATGTTTCTCTTAAATTGGGGGATGTGGGCTAAACCTACCAATCAGGTTCTGCTATTGAGTGTCAAGCCACTTGTTGTCTACCCAGTTCTCAAAACTGGAAATCCTGGCAGGGAGGAGAGGGGAAAAGCCAGGTCCCCAAAATGAAGTGAGGTGTGGGGGGTGTTGTCTTTAGCTGAACTGCTGTAACCCACCCTAAGCCTCTGGAATTAGGACATAACACATTGTCCTCCTTTCACACAGATCTTGTAATAATCAATGCCTCAGCTCAGGCCTGGCCTACACATGCAGCAGAATAAATGGGGAAATTCTGAGACAGGACGGTGGGATGATCACTTCAGAATATAGGTGGAGTGCCATTTTTAAAATGCACACCCATGTTAAAAAAAAAGTTCCCTGAAGCACAGAGTGGGGGGAAGGAACCAGCAAAGCAGGAACAAAGAGAGCACTATTTGTTTACCATTTACAATGCTCAAAAATGATGTCTCTTCTCCTGTGATCTTACAATTCTGTTCTGTCAACTTCAGACAGTCATTCTGCTACATCTTAAGATAGCCATTCTGCCTTTACTTCTGAGGTGAAAAGACAGCAGGTGCTTTAAAAAGATTTCCTGGGTGCTGGCCAAAAGAAAACAAAATCTCTCTGCTCCATTAAGCCAGATGGCCTGCAGTACCGTCTGCCTTATCACTACAGTATAAGTAACTTTACAGGGAAGCTGCAGAGTTCAGAGGTAGAGCACATATTTTGTATGAGCCAGTCCCAGCTTCAATGTCCAGCATCCCCTGCTTGTTTTGCTTTCAATTCCAGATAACACCTCTTTTCTGCCTAAGGCCCAAAAGACAGACTGCTAGTCAGGGAAGACAATACTGGTCTAGACAGATTAATGGTATTAATCCATATAAGGCAGCTTCCTAGAAACACATACAAATTGCTTTGAAAAAAGATGTAATGCATTAACACTTCTAAACTCACTTTGCCACCAGAAAAACATCTCATGAGGAAGGAAGACCAAGGGCCTGTCTAAACGGTGAAAATACCCCTCATGGAATTCGCTGGGAATCCTACCTGTCTAAACAGGATCCAGCACCAATCCACACTATTCGGAAGGAGGGGGCCCAAAACGGCAAAAACAACGGGGTAAAAGCCTTTGCAGATTTCCCTATACTTTTTCATAAACTGCGAGGCGGGTGCACATTTTTGCTCGTTTGGACTATCAAACAATAAAAAATTTGAAGGGAAGCACAAAACTGATTGGCCGGGCGAGAGTGGGGTTGGGGCTTGCTAGGAGGGCACGTGCCCACTGCTGCCATGTTGGATTTTTGCCTTAGCGATCGCTCACTAAGGCAATTAAACGGATCAATATTTTCTGTTTTTCTCTGAAGCATTGCTCTATCGCACCAGCGCACCTCCAGGTGACTTTTTTTTTTAAAGGGGGCAGTGAAGAACTAATGTGAGTAAATCACTCGCAGCTACCATCAGGAATGTGAGGCTTATGGGGGTTTCCGAGGCCAGAAAAACCATTTGGACACGTCACTACTGCTGCTGCAAGATGCCAATACTACGAGGTATTTGGGATTTTTTCCCCTTCTGTAGATGGGCCCCAGGATAGAGGTGGATTAGGTAGGTCTTCCTTTAGGACAAAGGCATCCTACTGTGTGCAGTTTGAGGACAAGGAGAGGCCATATTGATTACTCTGTAAACCAAGCCTTAAGTCCAAAAATGTGAATCAGAATGTTGGTGAATTACAGCTCACAGCATTCCTCACCACTGGGTATGTTTTCTTGAGCTACTGGGACTTGTAGTCCAGTAACATTTGGAGGGCCACATGGTTCCATACCCTCCAAAATTTCAAATATGAAAACTGGGACATGTGCTGCCAAGCAATACCATAGTGTGGTCAAACTGGCAAAAGATGAAGATGATGATGAGGAGGAGGAGGAGGAGGAGGAGGATTTCTTACCTGCCTATGGATCGAGGCGGGGAATAAAACAGATTAACATGTAACATATAACACCCATTAAAAACACAAACACATAACATCAGTTTATAAAGTAAATATGATAAAAACCTATTCAAACAATCAATCCTTTTTTAAAATTCATAATTTAAAATCCACAATTTGAAAAAGAGGCTGGTCTTTAATGCAGTTTTGAATTCAGACAGCATATTCAGCTGTCTAAGCTCTTCTGGCAGACCATTCCAGAGCCTAGGGGCGGCTGAAGAAAAAGTCCACTGGGCCAACCTAGTCCTGGCCGACTGGAGTAAATGTTCCCCAGGGGACCTGAGTGTATGGGGTGGATTATACTGGAGGAGGCGATCCCATACATAATCTGGACCCAAACTATGTATGACTTTCAAGGTAATAACCAACACTTTGTACATTGCTTGAAGACTAATTTGCAGCCAGTGGAGTGATTTTAATATTGTGATATGATCATTCCTATATGTACCAGTAATCAATCTGGCTGACATGTTTTGAACAACTGAAGTTTCCGAACTTGGTACAGAGGTAGCCCAATGTACAGTGCATTACATAAGTCCAGCCTTGAGGTTACCAGTGCATGCACTACCATCTTTAGGTCCTCCAACTCTAGGAAGGTGAGCAGCTGGCATAAAAGCCGAAGCTGATAGTAAGCACTCCTGGCCATCGCATCTTTCTGAGCTGTCATTCAGAGGGATGGACCCAGAAATAATCCCAGGGTTTGAACACAGTCTTTCAGAGAGAGTGTAACCCCATCCAGGACTGGTTGACACATCTCCAAACCTTGGTTAGGACCCTTGACAGTAAGCACCTCCGTCTTGTCTGGATTCAGCTTCAGTTTGTTTTCCTCATCCAGCCCATTACCTCCTTCAGGCAATCATTTAGAGGAGACACACTATCCTTAGGTCAGGCTGTTTTTGAAGGTATGGAGAAATATATTTGGTGTCATCAGCATACCAATAGCACCCTGCCCCATGCCTCTGTATGATTTCTCCCAGCGGTTTCATGTAGATGTCAAATAGCATTGGGGATAGAATGACACCTTGTGGTATGCCATATATAGTAGTATCTCTTATTAATGAGGAAGAACATACAAGCTGGGAGAGGCTGCAGCAGTTTGGTTTTGCCTGTGTCTACAGGGAAGGGCAAGATCCTACCCCCTCCCCACCTCTCTCCCCCACTGACTTAACTGAGTATGAACTAGTTTTGCACTCTGAACTCAGTATGCACCAAGGGAAGTAAGCTAAAAACAAAGGTGGAAAGTGGGAAGAGGAGAGAGAAAACAGAACATTTTTAAATTATCTGAAAAGGTTGAACAGAGGTTTAATCAGGAATGTAGCTGCCAAATCAGTAGAGTTGGAGGGTATGTGGTTCCACCTGTGCGTTAGCCAATTCCATAGCATTCTCGATTCCTATTCTTTTTCAATGCCTATTTCAACATAATTTCACAAGTGGCATCTAGAATTCCTATACTTCTCCTATAAACATTGGAAAATGCTAATCCAAGATAGAAAGCCCAAACCAAAGCCAATGTTATACTCCAGCCAACAATGCTTTCTAATACAATTTGCAGATGCCAGAATCCAAAACTAAACAAAAGAAGTTTAAAGTGGCCCGTGTTGAAACGTCACAATGTTCAGTTCTAAAACTTATACAGAAGTAACTGCCAGCATAATGGAAAGGATTTAATTTTCTAGAAAGTAGATTTGAGATCAGGATGTCAAGCAATCCCCTTTCTGGACCCGGGCCTTGTCCAAACTATCAGTCACATATCCTGTCCAGAAAATTTCTCATTTCATGAAACAAATATACCTGTTTTGTTCTTTGACAGATGGGTGACTGGGTTCTATTCTTTCCATCGAGGGAACCCACCCACACGCCACAGAACACATGAAGTTAATAGGCACATACTGAATGCCTCCCACTGAGCATGGAATGACTGGAACACAAAGGTTGGATGCAGAAGGTCTCAGGTTCAATTCCTGGCATCTCCAGTCAAAAGGGATCAGGTAGCCATGTGGTGGCAAAACCTCTCCTTATATGAGAAACTCTGCGAAATTATAGCCAGTCAGAGCAGACTAAGTTTAGACAGACCAATGGTGTGACTCAATATAAGAAAAGTTCCCATCTTCCTTTCTTTTACCGATATTGGGTTATGCGCACCAGAAGTGAAGCTCTTCATGGTCCTCTAGATCAGTGGTTCTTAACCTTTTCTTTACCAGGGACCCCCTTTAAATATCTTTTGTTGCTGTGGATCCCCAAGACTTAACTCAAAATGTAAAAGTGTAATAATAATAAAAATAACAACAAACCACCCATTAAACCTTCCCTCATAGGCACAGGGTGTGTGGAGGGAACAATTTTCTCCTGCTTCTTCCTTCAAGTTTGTGGCTGGAGCAGATTGAATGGCAATGTGCAGGCCAAGCCAGCCAGCCAGCCTTGGCTCCTGTCATGCGGTCACTCCACTGTAGGAAGGAGGTGGGCCAAGCCTTTGTGGACCACCTGTGAGGACATCGCAGACCCCTGGGTGTCCCCGTACCACAGGTTAAGAACCACTGTTCTAGATGTTTTTGACCTCAACTTCCCAAAGCCCTAGCTGACATGGCCAATGGAAACAGTTTACGGGAATTGTAGTTCTTTAAAAAATAAATAAATCCTGAAGCGGCCAAAGGCTCCCCAAGCATGGTTTTGTGTAGAAAGCAAGCATCCAGATCAGAAGCTGTGGCTACTGGTCAAGCCATCTGTCCTAACCCCTCACATCTGACCTGGGCACCAGTCCCTGAGTACAGTAGCTTTCCTATGGAGCTTTTGGAAGACAAATTAACTATGAGTGCATCTACACTACACAGTTTGAAACTGGATTATTTGCCACAGCTCATTTCTACAGAATCGTGGGATATGTAGTTTGGTAAGGTCCCAGCCCTCTTTTGCAGAGAAGACTAAAGACCTTGTCAAACTACAAATCCCAGGATTCAACAGGAAGGAGCCATGGCAAAGGATCCAGTTTCAAACGGGATTAATTTGTGTAGTGTGGATTAGGCCTGTGGTTTAGCCTCAGTATCCCCCCCCTCAAAAAAATCTGTGAAATGGGAACAGACACCCAGTGGTGGTGGTGGGGAAGCAAGTTGAAAGGTGTTGCATATCCCAGGGTCTTAAAAAGAGGTTGAGATATAAAGGTTATGGGGATGGAAAGGGGGGTGAAGGTAGGAAGGTGAAGGGGGGGCTTCTAGTTCGACTCCTGAGTCAGTTCACGGGTGGGGAGGAAGGTTTCCAAAGGCCAAACCTTTGCGCAACCAGACCAGTGCGCTTCTTTCTTTCCAGCCCCCAATTCTTGCCACCAGGACCCCACGACTATCCCAGGCCTGAAACAGAGGGAAGGGGGGGGATCTGTTGTCTCTTCTTTACCCCCCGCAAGCCCCCCAACCCTCCCAGCCAAGGGAGTGGGGAGAACTCACGCGTTGCCCACGTGGATGCGGGGCACCACCTCGTTGCTGTGGGCGCTGGGCAGGCTGTAGCAGCCGCTGCCGTTGGCCAGCAGGTCGTTGAGCTCTTCCACCGAGATCTGGAACTCGGACATGGCTCGCTCTCAAGCCGCCCAAGCTGGGCAGAGCCGCCTCCCCGCTCCTTTCCCCCGGCCCGGCCCGGCCTTGATAGGAGGGGCGGCGATCAGCTGGTGCGCGGCCGGCGACTCCCGAGCAAGCAGGCAGGCAGGCCCCGGAGGGAAGAAGGGAGCCCAGACCGTGGTGGTGCGCCCTGGGCCAGCCGCCAGCAAGGCTTGGCCGCCGCCATCAGGAAGCCTCCCTGTCTCCTCCCTCCCCTTCGGCGAACTGTTTGGCTCCCAAACCCCAAGCCTAATCCACACGACACAAATAATCCAGTTTGAAAGTGCCTTAGTTATCCAGGCTCCTTCCTAGGGAATCCTGGGGTTTGTAGTTTTACAAGGCCTTTAGCCTTTTCTGTCAAGGAGTGATGGTGCCTCAGGAAACCTCAAATCCCAGGATTCGTAGGAAGAAGCCGTGGCCACAGGACACAAATAACCCAGTTTGAAACCAGATTGTTTGCCCTGGCTCCTTCCTAGGGAATCCTGGGGTTTGTGGTTTTACAAGGCCTTTAGCCTTTTCTGTCAAGGAGTTCCGGTGCCTCACCAAACCTCAAATCCCAGAATTCCATAGGAAGGAGCCAGGGCACATAATCCAGTTTCAAACAGGATTATTTGCATCCTGTGGATGATGTACTATGCTCAAGCCATGAATCCGCACAACACAAATAATCCAGTTTGAAAGTGCCTTAGTTGCCTTGGCTCCTTCCTAGTGAATCCTGGGACTTGTCGTTTTACAAGGCCTTTAGCCTTTTCTGTCAAGGACTGATGGTGCCTCACCAAACCTTAAATCCCAGGATTCCATAGGAAGGAGCCAGGGCAAATAATCCAGTTTCAAACTGGATTGTTTCTGTCCTGTGGATGATGTATCTACCCTCGAGCCATGAATCCACATAACACAAATAATCCAGTTTGAAAGTGCATTATTTGCCCTGACTCCTTCCTAGGGAATCCTGGGGTTTGTCATTTTACATGGCCTTTAGCCTTTTCTGTCAAAGAGTGATGGTGCCTCAACAAACCTTAAATCCCAGGATTCCATAGGAAGGAGCCAGGGGAAATAATCCGGTTTCAAACTGGATTATTTGTGTAGTGTGGATGCACCCCCAGACTAGGTTAGATGTACAGTTGTCCCTCCTGTATCCATGGATGTAAGTATTAACTGCTTGAAAATATTCTTTAAAAAATAATAATTCAAAAAGCAAACCTTGACTTTGCCATCTTATATAAGGGACACCATTTTGCTATGCCATTGCATATAATGGGACTTGAGTATTCATGGATTTTGGTATCCACAGGGAGTCCTGGAACCAAACCCCAGTGAATATGAAGGGACAACTGTACTACCCTCGAGCCACCAATCCACACAACACAAATAATCCAGTTTGAAACCTGTTTGTTTGCCATGGCTTGTTCCTGGGGAATCCAGCTGGGATTTGGAGTTTGGTGAGGCACCAGCACTCTTTGGCATAGAAGGCTAAAGGCCTTGTAAAACTACAAATCCCAGCGTTCAGTAGGGAGGAGCCATAGCAAATAATCAGGTTTCAAAATGGATTATTTTTGTAGTGTGGATCAAGTCTTGTCCCCTTGTGTGTGCATGTTGTTGTTGTTGTTTTAAAAAATCTGAATTAGTTGATCTTGAGGTTTACTGTTTGAAAGCCACAGGTGCCTTAATCGAATTTAACCTGTTTAGTTTAGCGCTTGAACAGCGCAGCGCAATAAGGCTCTCACTACAGTGTTATAGTGCTATTATTCCACTTTAACTACTATGGCTGCCTCCTCTGGAATTCTGGGATTTGTAGTTTAGTGAGGCCTAAGAGCTCTCTGGCTGAAAGTTTTAAATGCCCCTCCCTAAACTGCAAATCCCAGGATTACACAGGAGGCAGCCATAGCAGTTAAAGTGGAATAATAGTGGTATAATGGTGTAGTGCAGTAAGGCCTAACATTTCTGGTGTATGGAAGTAGGCTTTGTGGCCTTGGTGGTGACAGAATGGCTCCAAAATGTTGCCCTGGTCCTTCACATGTTCCAAGGAGGTGACGTTTAGCAGTAGCACTAAAATTCAGGTTGTAAAGACCTGGCTCCAAATTAAAACCTCAGAAATAACACCCCCCACCACCTTTTGGTTCAAAACGTTTTGACAGAGAATCAAATAGTATTTGTGATAGAGGCATTTTAATGTGAATTTTATCCTCTCATTTCTCTATGAACAATCAATGATCAAAGCACACAACCCCCCCCCATTGAAATTTAACTTGTATCACTGGGATACAGGATTTATTTTCTAGTAAATTTGTGGTCCCAAATCTAGAGACCTCTAGATGGGTTGGGCTACAACACCCATTATCCCCAGCCAGAGCTGTCATAAAGAATCTCTGGAGGGCATTAATGGTGGAGAAGACTTTAATTTCTATGCACTCTTGTGTGGAAATACAGTGGGCCCTCAGTATCTGCTTGGGTTTGGTTCCAGGGCCCCCTATGGATACAAAAATCCACTGATGCTCAAGTCCCATTATATACAATAGCATAGTAAATGGTGTCCCTTATATAAAACTGCAAAATAAAGCGTTGCTTGAATCCATGGATAAAGAGGGCTGACTGCACTTGTTGATCTCAGTGGGATTTCCAAGGATGATGTGTGCTCTCCTCTTCCTATAGACCTTTTAAACTCCAGAATAAATAATTCACTGACTATAGTTACTGGCATCTCCTTAGGTGCCTCTCTCATGCACATTTTCCAGGCTACACCTTAAGAAAGGAACTAGGTTTGGGGACTGAGGTCCAGAACATAAGATATAATTTCTCCTAACTTTAGTCATAGGAGAGCAACCATTGTCAAACTGCAATATGTTTGATGTTCTCCTCTTCTGAAAGAAGTGAGCAAGGGTTCAACCTACAAACCTATTCTGGTTTTATAGGATTTAACTGTGCTTCTGAGCATTTGCAGAGTGCCTTTCTTTCACCACTTATTAACTAGAGCTCAATTTTCAAGTTTAGGAGACAAGATTCCAACACCTGTTTATATATAAAGTAAGCTTTGTCTGCAAAATAAATGCAGTATGGAGGCCCCTTCCTTTTCCTTTGCTCATTATTCCTACAAAGTAGTCTTCCCACACTGCACCTCTGTCCCTTACCAGAAGAACATTGGCCCATTCTGTTGGAAGAGATGGTGGTGATCCATATTCTGACTCTTCCTTTTCTCCCTCCTTCCAGTATTTCTGGCCCAGATGTTGGGGTAGTGCCTTTGTTTTCCTTCTACCAAATTCTGCTGTGGTGTATCTAGAAATACAGCTCACCATGTCACAAGAAGATACAGTATCACTGCCCACCCTGAAGCTACTCCTGATTGGAGACAAAGCAGTGGGGAAATCCAGGTGCATGGGGAAAGTGTGTGGGGGGGGGGAGTCATAGAGCAGAAAGAGTGCTGGGGATATTGTTCCCAGACAGGGAAAGAAAAACATATAGGATGTATTCCTACATAATTCACCACTTTTCTCTTTTTGTCTTCTCCTGCAGCCTCTTGCTGAGATTCACCGAAGACCAGTTTGAGCCATACCTCAATCCAACCATTGGTGAGCACTGCTGGCTGACTCTTGTCTTACTTTTTAAAAAATTCCCTTTCTATCAGCCACATTGAGATTTGAGTTCTCCCTGATTCACATGTATGTCCCGCATAACACATCTTACATTGAGAGGTCTCATCGAGGCTGATCGGCTGTGGGAAGTGTGCAATTAAGAGTGCATCATGTACAGAAGGCCTTGTCTTTTCACTGAATGGGCAGATGGTGAATCAGTTGCACAAAGGAAGACTTCCAGGCAGGCTGCCCTTTTTAGAAATCCAACATTTTAAAATGCCCTGTTAAAAAAGAACAACAGTACCTGCCCCTTTGTTTTTATATTTTTATACTTAAATCCTGTTTCTCTCAAAACTCAGTGCAATTTAAATTGTAGTATCCATGTGGTTTTCCACCTCTGTTCTAAGCAGGTCCACTTGGCTTCCATCATATTGCAGCATCACATGCTCTCAGGTCATTTAGGCTGTCCCTAAACGTAGGCTGTGTCTAAATGTACAGTACTTGCAAGCAGAAGTATGTGTGTTTTCTCCTCTGGAGTGATCTCTGAATCTCCTAAATAGACTTCTGCTCCAAGCTTGCAAATGCTTGCGTTGCTTGTTCAGACACGCCAGTGCAAAGGAAGTTTTGCCTGCAAGCATTAAACATGGTATGGTTAATGCATCCACTCTAGCTGTTAAAATGCTGGTTGCTATTAATTTTAACCAAAGCCTGCAGTCTGTAAAACTAAATAAACAATATTTTAAATAAACAATGTATCATTTAAAAAAATAAACTTTAAAAATTAAGAGACATTTGAGATACTGTCTAAAGGACTGTCTTCTCCCAAATGGGCCTACTTGCTTGTTAAGTTCATCACCAGAGGCTTTTCTCTGGGCACATGTGCCATCAGAGATAAAGCTAATAGCAACTACCGGTAAGCAAATGGCCTCAATAGTGGTTTGTTGTTATAGTAATTTGTCTTTAAGTTGACTCTGTCTTATGGCAACCCTTGTCATAGGGTTTTCTAGGCGAGATGTATTAATAGGAGGCCTACCATTGCCTTCCTCTGAGGCTGAGAGCGTGTGATGAGTGCAAAATTTAAACATTGCCCTCCTAGAGATCTAGTCCAACACTCATAGTACTCCACAACACTGGCTCCCTGTACCACATAGCGCTACTCTTAGTACTCTTAGTACTATTACTCTGTTTGAGATGTAGTACCTGGGGGATTTTGTGTGTGGGGGGGGGAATACAACTCCCAGAATTCCCCAGTCCAAATGATCAATGGCCTTCCTAGCTGGAGGATTTTGGGAACTGTATTTCAAACACTAACTTTTCCAAGGTCTGCTGATGTGCTGTCCCTGGGTTTACTTGTCTAAGGCTGAATCTACATGAGGGCTGTATTCCAGCTCCACTGCATAGTATCCTGCCCTGGTTTGATCCCTTTACTGACACACGGACCTGTTTTAATCCAAACTGAAATCAGTTTGGAAAGCCGCATGAGATCCCCATCATGTAGTCATATCAGTATAAGGGGATGTTTCTACTGTGTGCATGTGCATCTTCCTTGTACTGGCAGTTTGTTTGTTTGTTTTGCATATTCTAATAATCAAGTAGTCTTTATCTATTTTCTGTTGTTCTGGCTGCCCATCTGCAGTTCCATTGGATTGGGTGTATACCTGGCTGCTTATCTGAGTCCTCACATGTGTTGCCTCCAACCCCTTTAATTTGCTGCCTCATTTTTAAAATGTAATTCCCAGGAAAGCAGGTGCAGAACTGGTGGCATAGGGTGCAATCTTATACAGATCTACTCAGATGTAAACTCCACCGAAGTCAATAGGTTTACTCCTAGGAAAGTGTCTTAATAGTGTTGTCTGACAGAGAAACGGCTGGGGTTCCAGTGATTTGGCCAGAAGGAGTTTAACGGAAAATATAAACTTTGACAGTTTGTTATTTCAGCTGAAAACTGGAGATGGGGTGGGGAGATGTTTGAAAAAAATCAGTACACCACTGGCTTAGGGGAGGTCAGTCGAGATCCCAAGGGGCATGTGCAGCCCACATGATCTCCAAGGGGTTGTCTAAATGGTGAAAATAACTGGCATGGAATTTGCTAGGAATACAACCTGTCTAATTGGGATCCCGTATCAATTCACAGCATTCAGAAGGAGGGGGCCCCAAAATGGCAAAAATACTGCAGGAAAAGCCTTTGCAGCTTTTCCCGTAGTTTAAAAAAAAAACAGTGAGGGGGTACGCATTCCTGCTCATTAGGCCAAGTGATTCATTTTGAATCACTTTCCAAAATTAGAGGAAGTGCAAAGCTGATTGGCCAGTTGAGAGTGGGGGCGGGGCTTGCTAACAGATCAAGGGCCCACTGCTGCCATGTTGGATTTTCGGCTTAGCAAAGCTAAGGCAATAAAGTAGGATGGCGTTTTTTCCCCTGTCCTTTTATCTTGAAAAATCACTCTGTTGCTCCTTCGTACCTTTGACAACGTGGATTTTTTTAAAAAAAAATGTTAGGCGGCAGCAAAATACTAACATGAGTAAATCTCTCGCAGCTGCCATCTGGCTTGTGAAGCTTATGGGGGCTTCTAGGGCAAAAAACACAATTAAGACAAATCACTGCTGGTGCAAAATGCCATTACTGCAAGGTACTCAGGGTTTTTCCCCGCCTCATATAGACAAGACCCTGGATTTAAAGACTATTTTCAATTTTACCTGTTGATGATTGGTTTAATCTTAAGTCGAATTGAAAGTGCCCTGCAGTGCAAGAGTCTCAGTGCAAGGGTATAAGTTTTGAAAAGTCAATTGTTGTTGTTGTTGTTGTTGTTGTTGTTGTTATTTCTTACCCACCTCTCCCCATGGATGTGTATATCTACATACACATGTCTGCATGGCATTGACCCATGGTTCACATCTTCTGAAACATGCCACAGCTTTTTTGCCGAAAAGCACTTTGAGTATCCAATAGTTTGAAGATTCCTCTGCTGCTGTTTATGGTAGTTGTTGCCATTCTTTGGATTTAGCTATCGTACGGGTTATTGCTATAGACGCAAACCCCAGTGAATTCAGTAGCACTGCAGTCTTAATGCATGAGACTGCACATCCATCCACGTTTACCTAGCATTTATGGCTGGGCAGATATGTGTAGAAATCTTCTGTTTATGTATTTGCATTTGAATTGTATTTGTTCTCTGACAGCTCACTCGTATGTTGTGCTAGGAAAAGGCAGGATATAATTTTTTTTTTAAACTCATTGTCCAGTGTGTCTCCCTCTGTCACTTCATTGCCCTGGCTCTTGTATGCCTTTGACCAGCTGCTTGAGAAGTAGAACTTCTACTGGAGCAGCACTTTCCAGCACAAGCATCAGGGGAAAGCTGCATGAGTTTGTATGCCTGCCATGCCTGTGAGTCTCTGCAGAAAAGTTGGTGCGTCTGCTCTTAACTCCTCTGTGTTTCTTTGCCTCTTCAGGTGTTGATTTTAAAGTAAAGAAGATGGTGGTTGGTGATCTTCCTCTGCAGCTAGCAATATGGGTATGCAGCATCTTGTCCATCTTACTCAAATGGGGTGGGGGGTGAGCGATCCTAGAAAGTTGCCTCTTTACAGACAGGGGGAAAACAGCAACAACAGCTGTACAGGTAAAGAGAGCACCCTTGTTTTTAAGTATTTGGAGAGAAATGCTTTCAAAGTGTTCTTTGCAAGTAGGACTGGAGATGGGCATACCTCTGAATAGGAGCGTCTGTGGGGTTAGCGGGTGTGTGTGTGTCATAGAATCATAGAGTTGGAAGAGACGACAAGGGCCATCTAGTCCAACCCCCTACCATGTAGGAACATGCAATCAAAGCATGCCCAACAGATGGCCATCCAGCCTCTGTTTTAAAAAAAACCAAAGACAGGCTCCACCACGCTCCAAGGCAATACATTCACTGTCAAACAGCTCTTACTTTCAGAAAGTTCTTTCTAATGTTTAGATAGAATCTTTTTTCCTGTAGTTTGAGTCCATTGCTCTGTGTCCTATTGAAGGGATGTCATACTGAGGATGGAGCAAACTTGTTGTTCCAGCAGAACAACAAGTTTGCTCCATCCTCAGTATGACATCCCTTCAAATATTTAAACATGGCTATCATGTCACCTCTTAACCTTCTCTTCTTCAGGCTAAACATGCCCAGCTTCCTAAGCTGCTCCTCATAGGGTATGGCTTCCAGGCCTCCCACCATTTTGGTCACTTTCCTCTGGACATGCTTCAGCTTGTCAACATCCTTCTTGAATTGTGGTGCCCAGGATTGGACAAAGTATTCAAGGTGAGGTCTAACCAAAGCAGTATAGAGCTGCTCTGTTACTTCCCTTGATCTAGACACTACAGTTGTCCCTTCACATTCACTGGGGTTTGGTTCCAGGACCCCCCGTGAATACCCAAATCCGTGAAACAGTACTCAAGTCCCATTATATGCAATGGCATAGCAAAATGATGCCCCTTATATAAGATGGCAAAATCAAGGTTTGTTTTTTGGATTATTATTTTTTTAAGAATATTTTCAAGCCGTGAATACTTAAATCCGTGAATGTGGAGGGACAACTGTATACTCCTATCGATGCAGCCTAGAATCACATTGGCTTTTCTGGCTGCTGCATCCAGCTGTGGACTCCTGTTCAGCTTGTGGTCCACTAAGACTCTTAGATCCCTTTTGCATGTACTGCTATCAAACGAGGTGTCACCCATCCTATATCTGTGCATTTCATTTTTTCTGCCTAAGTGTAGTACTCTACATTTCTCCCTGTTGAAATTCATTTTGTTAGTTTTGGCCAGCTTTCTAACCTGTTAAGGTCATTTTGGATTCTGATCCTGTCCCCTCCTAATTTGGTGTTATCTGCAAATTTGATAAGCATGCCCTCTATTCCCTCATCCACGTCACTGATAAAGATGTTGAATAGTACTGGTCCCAGGACAGAACCCTGTGGCTCCCCACTAGTCACTTCTTGCCAGGATGAAGAGGAGCCATGTTCTGTTTTTCTTCCCTTTCTGTTTTGTACTGCCTCTCTACTCATGAAAGGAGAGACATGCAGGCCACCAGCTCCAATGTTGTCCCTCCAATATGCTTCAGTTATGCTGGATGTTTTATTTCTTGATGAGCACCATTTTATTTTTGTTGAGTGTCCCTTTATTATTGGAAACTCTTGTGAAGTTAAAAACTGTTAACTTTCCTCTAGCAGAGCAGCAGTTTAAGAAGGCATTGCTCATTTGTACATTACTTTACCCTATACTCCAAGAAACAAAAGAGGCAGGCAGCTTCAAGTTAAACGACTTAAAACTTTATTTATGGCTATGCATTTATGTTTGCTTTGAGAGCCTAAATCCTAACTAAACTAATGAATAGGTTTGGGTGAAAGAGAGAGAGAGTCCATCTTGACTCGCCAGCTCAAGGAGTAGAGACAACAACATGGCTGCTGAAGAAGAAGGCAAGAGAGAGAGCATGGAAACTACAAGACATGAAAAGGGACAAATCTCTATATGACCAAGACCAACAGTGGTGCATTAGGTCGTATGAACTTGCTTCTTAGTTGCAAACTAAGAGAGAGAAAGATTTCAAAATGGAGGAAATCCTGCCCTACCTATTACCCTCTTGCCCTAATGGCAACAGAGTATGGGGGAAGAGAGAATGCTGATTTTTTTCCAACAATTTTCTAACTTCATGTTTTTCCTGCTAAAAACACTTGGCACCCAAGAAGCAAAAGTTTAGGTTTGTACACTTGCCAAGTCTTTCAGAAGAAGGATGCAGCAGCAAAGAAGAGGAATGCTATTTTAGCTTGCATTAGTAGAAGCATAGTTTCCAAGTCGAAGGAACTAATAGTCCCACTATATTCTGCTCTGGTCGGGCCTCATCTGGAGTACTGCATTCAGTTCTGGGGGCCTCATTTTATGAAGGATATAGACAAGTTGGAGCAGGGTCAGAAAAGGGCAATGAGGATAATAAGAGGTATGGAGAACAAAACATATGAAGAGAGGTTGAAGGAGCTAAACATGTTCAGCTTGGTGAAGAGAAGACTGAGGGGTGACATGATTGCACTCTTAAAATACCTCAAGGGCTGTCACAGAGAGGAGGGGGAGGTCTGTTCTTTGCTACCCCAGAAGGTTTAGAAAGCAAGAAAAGAGGAAAATAATGTGAGCAGAAACAAACTTGAGGGGAAAAAACTCCCAGAATCCCCCAGTCATCATGGGCATTGGGGGATTCTGGGAATTGTAGCCCAAAATGGATACATTGCTCAAGATATACTTCCTCATTACTTTATAGTTAGGGAGTGATTGGCCAGGTATGGGCAGGGGTACACACACTCAATGTATTATTTTACTTGAACAATATACTGTCCCTTTCTACAACTAAACCATACTTTTCCCTAAGTCAACATGTTCAGCATCATCAGGGCAGCAGAAGGAAGTTCCATTTATTCCTGCAGTTATGTTGGTGCTGTAATATGATTTAATTGAGCTTTAAAATGCACATGCTCAGAAGACTTATGCTACTTTATCAGAGGTGGCAGACTGTTCTTCTTGGACTTCACACTAACCTATCAGAAATGTATGATATGGTTGGAAAACAGAATGGCAGTGTTGGAGGACAAAAATACATGTTAGTTGTGTCTTTCATAATGGAAGTTGTATGCACATGACTTGTCTAAAGCAGAGCTGGGCATGCTCCTGGGGTCTAGGAACTATTTCCCCAGCCTCTCAGAGTAAAAACCTCCACTTGCTGAACCAATCCCACCAAATAAATGGGACATACAGTAAACTGTTGAAATCTGAATTGTCCCTGTTCAGCTGGAACAAAAAAGGATCTTTTCTAAAATGTTCCATGTCACTTTGCCTGTGTTTTCTGGTTTCCTTTTCTTACCCAAAACATTTCACATTGTGTTACAACAGAGTATGCTCAGACTTCAGGCTTGTCTAGATAAGCAATTTACCCCAGCTTCCCCCGTGTTGGAGCTCTGCAGTCCAAACAACGCAGGGCTCTTGCCCCAATTTGCCTCCAAACAGTTCTGACAACATCCGAGGCAAAGCCGAAGTGTGGGGGAGGTTGGGGTAAACCCTTTCAAAACACTTCAAAATAACCCCCAGGAAAACCCAGATGAGTCCAGCACGGGAATGCAGGAGTCTGTACCTGCACGCAGGGCTGTATCGCCGGACGCCTCCACCACTAGTATCGCTCTGAAACTGGGAAGGAGGCCCTCACCACGTGATCAAGGGCCCCTGCATGTGATCGGCCTTGATCACATGCTGAGGCCCTCCTTCCCAGCTTCAGAGAGTGCGACACACAACAGCGGCAGAGGTGCCCGCCAATACGGGCTGGCATGAGTGTGTGGACTTTTGCCCATTTCTTTGTAGTAACAGGGGCAGGGGGATCCGGGGCAACTCTGGGGCAGAATAGTCAAGCCAGAAAGTAGTGCAGACAAGCCCTTCATTGCATTGTTTGGAGGACAGGATGATTTCTCCCTTAGGGCTATTCCTGGTCTTCTTTCTTTTCTTTTCTTTTGGACTTCTTCAAGCCTTAGGGTTCCTCAAGAGTGCTGATTCCTCCCTCTTTTGCACAGGTACTGTTTTGGCTGCAGAAGGACCAGCATTTGGAGAGATGAGCTTGTTGTAAATTATGATACTAGTTTCAGGGTTGCACAAGTTCATATATTTTATGGCTTTTAGGGTCAAAGGGAAGAATACCTTTTAAAACAAGGCATAAATCCATATATAACTCTTGCATAATAGCTGACAAGTTAACGTTATCTTGACTCCCTCAGCTTCATATTTAGTTTTGTTTCTACTGTTGTGCAAAACCTAGGAAACATTTCCATAAACTCAGTTCAGTGCAAAACCAAAATGTTTCTAGTGTGCATAAATTACAGATCATCCAAATTACGACCTTGGTTTTAGCCTGTCAACCATTCTTCAGCTAAGATTTACCTATGAAATTAATTGGATTTTTGCAAACATTAACTTATCTTTTAATATTTGTGCCCTGGAGTTTTCAATAACCGTTTTGTTCTAAATACCTTTTTGCACTCCCGTTTTCACAGGACACAGCAGGGCAGGAGCGATTTCGAACACTGACTCCCAGCTATTACAGAGGTGCTCAAGGTGTAATTTTAGGTAGGTGGCAGATGCCGTAGGGCTGTAATTAGAACAACTCTCAAGTCAAACACATTAAGGTACAGGTAAATGGAAGTACAGTACATTTGTTCCTCTAAGAGTAGTTGGCACTGGCAGCTTGGAACAACAATTAATTATGTTGCTTGCTCCCACGCCACTCAGTCAATGGTTGCTGTTCCCTTGCCAGAGAGAACAGGTTCTCTTACTCCTTCTTCAAATTATTTCGGATGTAAAAGCCAAAGGCTCCTTAGTTTGGCTTCGAAGACGTTTCCATCTGACTTGGTTTAGGCAGAAAAGAAATAGCCTTTCAGGCTTTGAGGCCTTTTTCCAAATCAAGCTGAGCCCCCAACTGCATTTTGACATTGCTGCAATATTCCTCCAAGTTCCTGTTTCAAAGTGAGAGGAGTTTTGAAAGTTCCAAAAAGTGGTTCAGTCACACAATGTTAATGTTGTATGGCTAATTACAGGCTATAGGTGTGCCTGTGACAGTCACAAAACCACATTCTGTGCACCAATTACAAATGTGCTGCATTTACTAGTGTGGGTGGGAGTGCATTTTTCTAACAACAAATTACAGTCCTTTAAGTTCTCCAAAATAGCGGTGCAGACAGGCGATTTTAACCCAGGATGTAACAGTCTTATGGGATGTGCTTTGAAACATTTTTAGGAAAAAACCAAATGTGTTATTTTTAATTCCTTGGGTTTTTTTTAAAAAAATTAAAGTTTAAAAGTATTGGAAAATGCTCCAAAATTCCACCAAATACTCCCCAAATAAGAAGTAACGAGTAAATGTTGTTCATTAAACAACAACAAACCCTAATGACAAAGTCCTTATAGGTTCCCCCCCCCTCAAAGAAAGGACATTGCCCTCAAAAAAATGACATAATTACTCAGGAGGGCAGGGGTGGAGGTAAAACAAGATAACTATGACCTTGTTACTCCCCAGTTCTGGTTTTGGGGTCAACCTTGTAATAGATGTGCAGGTCGACCCCTGTATTTGTGGGAGATATGTTCCAAGACACACACATACACACACACATGGATACCTGAAACCGTGGATAACAGGGAACCCTATTATTTCTGAGGGCGCACAGCAAACTGGCAGTGTGGATGTAGGAGGAGGAACTGTGTGTGCCTGAGTGGACTTTTGAAGGGGTTTTTATACCTAATATGTCCCTTCAGGGGATGGGATCTAGAGTGAAAGACAATGCTTCTTGGAGGTTCCCAGGCTAAGACAACAGACACTCTGGATACATTAACGACCCTTAATGGGCTAATATTTTGAAACTGAACGAAGTAAGCAGCCCTCTTTGGTTGCAGTGAGGGGAAAGGGGAAGCAACTCTTTATAAACCTTGAGTGCCTCAGCTATGCTTGATTGGATCAGCCAGATATTCAGGCAAGAAGTTTCCTTTCACATCACCTTTCTTTGGAATTTGTAATGGCCCCTCCCTAGTGTGTACATGACTTAGTCTCAGCACTAGTCTTTGGGATTCATGGTTTCTGGGAGTCCCCAGTTTACCAGCCACAGTCATGGAAGGCCACAGTTAGCCAAATTATTAATTATTGCCAATTATAGCAATAGCAATAGTATCGGTATTTCTATACCGCTTATCAGTGCCAAAGCATTCCCTAAGCGGCTTACAACATGTTAGCTAATTGCCCCCAACAAGCTGTGTACTCATTTTACCAACCTACAGAAGGATGGAAGGCTGAATCAACCTTGGAGCCCTCTGGGATGGAACTCATAATATTGTGGCTTGCAGTACTGGCATTTAACTACTGAGTCACCAGGGCTCCAATTATCATATGAAAAAGAGGCTGGCAGCTGTCTGGGCTGGTAACAGTTGGGCCCTGGGCCCCATTCCAGACCACCAGGCCCTGGTAATTGGTACGAACTTCTTTCCCCCACCCTTTTCCTCTTGGCCTCGATATCTACTGACAAGCACAGAACATCAGAGTTACACTTAGCTTGTTATTCTCATTACCCTTTTAAAAAATGTGTCCAAAAAAAAAAAAGAAGAAGAAAGAAAGAAAGAAAGAAAGAAAAGAAAAGAAAAGAAAAGAAAAGAAAAGAAAAGAAGGCAAAGCACCTCTGATACCTTTCATGCTTTTGAGGAAGGAGTTAAAGGGAAAAAAGAGAAGGCATGCTTCCTCCTCTTAAAATGATACCTTAATCTCAGTTCTGTTTTGTTTCTTTTAATTACATTTTTATCCTACTATTCCTCCATAGAGCCTGAGAACTGTGTACATCAGGGCTGGGTTGACCAAGGAGAGTGAGGCGGTTGCCTCAGATGGCACATACTGGGTGATGTGAGAAGCAAGGGCAGAGAAACAGCCACCTGTCTGTTTCCTTCTACTGGGGGTCAGAGCTGTGTGTTGTAGGCAGCCTGCTTCACACTCCCTAAGCTGGCCTGCTGCCTTCAGGTGTGGTGGGAGATGCTGGAGTAAAAGAAATAGGCTTGAGACATGTTCTCTATTGTAGATCCTTAGTGGATGTTCTCCAGATGGTTGTTCTTTTCTTTCATACCCATTTTTCACTTCTTACTGGCTAATATGCTATGCTTTAACCTTGGGATAAATCAAAGAAGCTTTGTCATCATCTTGAGACAAGGTCTGTGTGTGTGTTATGGAAAGTCCTGTACAAAGTAAAATACAATTGCCAGCCTGATCAATTGCTGTAGTTGGTGCAATCTTGTCCCTTCACCTCAGATGGCAAAATCTTTTGGACCGGCTCTGGTGTACACCCACCCACCTATTTTTATTGCATAGTAGCCCAGTGAGGCAGATTCGGCTGAGAGAAAAGGACTCCCATGAGGTCATCCAGAGAGTTCCATAGATGAGGGGTGATTGAAACCTGGGTTTCCCCAATCACAGGCAAACATTCTCACCAGTATCTCATGGCACCTCTTCTTCTGGCTATGACTACTCTTCCTTAGGTGTCTCTGTCTGACTACCAAGAGAATGGGGCTGTCTGCAAGGTAGAAAGCAGAGCCAAGAGGACCTTTGGATTATCCTCCCATGCCTATTCTGAACATCCTTGGAGTCTGGAGACCTCATGTTCTTAAAACAGGCATGTGAAGTGTGGCATCATTAAGGCTGTTGTCACCCTTGCCTCTGACGGTGTCACCTGGTATAGTTTGGCCCCTCCACACACACACACCAGTGCTGCCACTGCATGTGAACAAGGCATACAGAATGCAAAGGCAGCAAGTTCTAACTCCCCCCTCAAAAGTCTTATTTCTAGTAGGACCAAACAAACCATTACAGAGAAGTATGGAAGCTTTTGGGACTACTACTTCCATCAGCCAACAAAGCCAATGGCTTGGGGTTTGTGGAAGTTTTGTTCCAGAAACATCTGGGGAAGGGGAAATTCATCCAGATTGTGGTATAGTACACTAACGTTCCCCTTGTCTGTTCTCATAGGGATCTAATAGGCCCTGCCAGCCCAACTATATCAGGTCATTAGGAATGTAGGGAGCCCTGGTGGCGCAGTGATTAAATGCCAGTACTGCAAGCTACAACATTGCAAGTTCGATCCCAAGGGCTCCAAGGTTCACTCAGCCTTCTATCCTTTCCTAGGTTGGTAAAATGAGTACCCGGCTTGTGGGGGCAATTAGCTAACACACACTGGAAAATGCTTGGCACCTAGGGCATTATAAAGCGATGTAGATGTGTAAAATATTGTTGCTTAACAATTTGTAAACTGTTCTGAGAGCCTTTGTGGTTGAACAGATGTGTATAAATAAGTAAATAAATAAATAAATGTGCTTGCCTTTCCTTCCCAAACCATCTGAAAAGTTCTTCTGGGTGAAAAGAAATTAAGAATAGAAAGAGTATCCATTATGATTCATTTGCATGTAGAAAAATGAGTTTCCTGACACCTGAGAAACACCCCACCCACACCCCAAAAACTGTAGCAGTGCTGAATATTCTTTGCAGTTGCAAAATCTTCTAAGGAGTTAGAATACAGATTTTTTTTCTGTGCAAGAAAAGTTCATTTTTGCTCAGAAAATGAGGGGATTACACAAAAAGCATGCTTTCCCACACAGGAGGCATGTTCTGTGCAGAAAACACTGTTTCCTATACATGCAAAAGCACACATTTTATCCAGAAAAACCATGAATAGAATAATACTTCTCTGAGTGTGCATATGGGGAGAATATTGCCCAGAAACTTTCATATTCCCCAACAGCAGGGAGAATACTATGGAAACTACTGGAAAGATTTACGTCTCTTAAGTATTACACAGAGTTGTAATACCTGATTAGGGAAGGTTGGTTTATTTGTCTTTTTGCCTCCCGTTCAGTTTATGATGTCACCAACAGAGAAACTTTTGTGGGATTGGAAAGCTGGCTACAGGAGCTGGAGGTGTATACAAAGCACAATGTTGTGAAGATGCTGGTGGGGAACAAAATTGATGAGGTGAGTTGGTGGAATGGCCAAGGCTAATTCATGTCCTTTGTCATTGGACATGATCATTGGGTCAGATATGACTTGTATTTGACTGCCACGTGGCATTCCAGGGGGACCTCATTCACCTAATAAATGTTCCTTCCTTCTTTTTTTTCCCCACTTTCCTTGCCTTCCCCACTTCCTTCCCTTTTTGACATAATCCCACTACTGCAGAACACCCCAAGAGTCTCAGTTGGTCCCAAAAAGTGTGGGTTTAATTCAGAATTTGAAACACTACTTTTGGAGACTACAAGTAGGCAAGCTGGCTGGCCATTTCTGGGAGCTGTAGTCCCAAAAAGTAACTTTTTCCAACCTCTGGTTTAACTGAAATCATGCTAATGTGAATGCTGAACAAAAGGAGTAAGAATTAGCCTTCCCCTTGTCCTGCTGTTTGTTTTTTAATATTAAGTCAGGACTTGGTGTCAACTAACAAGAGCAGAAATGCCCAAATCTTACTCAGGATTTTCAGCAACTTCTTGCTTCTCAGACAAAAAAATCCAACCTTCCCCTCATCGCTCTTGTTCACTTTATTTCTGGGACCCAACTAATTATTACAATATAAGGGCCTTATCATCTTTTTGATTGCAATAACCAGAACAGAAATAGCTAAAAACTGGAAAACAGGGAACCTTTCTATGACTAACTGGTGGGAACGCTTCTGGAGTGCATGGCTTGGCTCATGGAAAAACTGGTAGATTGGAATAAGTGTTTAATGGGACAGACACCTAAAATCTCCTTTGCAGAAAAATGGTTCCCAGTAATAGATTAGGTCAATAGCTCTGTAGGGACTATCACCCCACCTCTGTGCCATGAGAAATTCTAGGATGATCTGTTTGATTGAATAAATGACTAGGATGAAAGGTACTACGGACTGAATTACATTACACCCCCTCTTGAAACCCACCTGTTCCCTATCACAACAAACAAGAGACTAGACAAGTTAAAGTTGTCGCTAAAAGTATAAATGTGTACTCAGTGTTGAAATGCTTTAAGTTCTGTAACTGAACATCTAAGACTTCCTTCTTATATGCACAAATGACGACACTGATGTTCTGTAAGAAAAATGAGAAAACATACTATAAGCATTGTTGAGATTTTTGAAAATGTTAATAAACAATTAATGAGAAACAAGGGAGAGGGCTTTCTCAGTGGTTGTTCCCAGACTTTGGAATTCCCTCCCCAGAGAGGCCAGGATGGCCCCATCCTTGCTTCCCTTCCCGTGGCAGGTGAAAACATTTGTATGCCACCAGGGTTTTAATGAACTAACAAGGGCTGGACTTGTAAGGCTGTGTGGTGGAGTGTTTTTGTTTTTTTAATTAAGGGTCTTTTGAAGGCATTTTAATAATTTTACTTTTTAATGTTTTTAACTTATACATTGTTTAATTCTTTTTTACATTTTATATTTATAATCTAATTTTTACTTTGCACTGTTTTTAGCTTGTATTGTTTTAAAGGGGTTGTTAGCTGCCTTGGGACCTATTGGCGGGAGAAAGGTGGGATAGAAATGAATAAATTTATTATTGTTGTTGTTGTTGTTGTTGTTATTGCCCTCCATGACTTGTTGTGGGCTGAAGTGAGCTCTTGTCCTAGAACTGTGGCAGCATGGACCTTTTCCTTATTCCAGCTCCACTTGAGGAGATGGAGTAAGAATAGCTTAGAAATGGAACCACAGAAATGCCTACAATAAAGAAGCAGAAGAGGAGGATAATCAATTTAGGTGCAGACTGCAAAAATCTGAGGCAAGAAATCCTGGACTTGTGGCGGGGGAGGATAGTTGAGTGTTGTAGGTGTGCTTGTACAAAGAGAAGGGGAAAGTAAGGAGGGTTAACAGACAGGATTTCAGAGGAAGAATGCATGCTGTGCAGTCTAATAGAAGCAAGGCTAATATTGAGAGGATTAAATTGCACAGTGAGCTAAAATGGTCACAAAATACTTACCCACAGGTTGACTGGAGTTGTGCACTCCCGACTTAAAAAAAACAACACCCACATTTTATGTCTGCTCACATAACGTTAATGCAAACTACATGCAGCCCCTGGTATAGCTGAAATTCAGAACATCTTATTGGCTAAAGCAAAAGGGCTCAGAAGGCTGCCTGTCTGTAATTTACTTCCCTTCCCTCCCTTTATATCACTCCAAAGTCGTGTCCCAGCCTGCAGGAACCTGCCAGTTGTTTGCTCCTTGTGTTGCCTGCCCTCCTATGCTTCTCCAGAGGCATCAGCTGCCTCCATACCTCAGCTTCCAGGGCTTGGCCCCTCTGCCTTCCTTTACCTCTTCCTTAATGAACAATCTGTTTAGCCCGTCACTGAAGGCAGTGTCTTCCCTTTTGAGTGGCTCTTATTTTCTGTTGCTGCATTTTGGATAGATCTGCTTTTCTGTTTTTCAAGGGCTCATCAATCCAATATATAGTCCACTGAGCATCACTATTCCTTGAGCTCTCAGCTTCATTTCCAGATCCTTGCTTCTTGTTATCTATCTCTTTGAGGATTTTTAAAAACTACTTACAATTTATTCACACACACTAAAAAATGAAATCAATTCTTACCATAGCCAGCTGACAAAGCAGTGACTTTCTTCTCACAGTTGTTAGAAGGGCAGAGGAAAGCAAACAAACAGCTAAAATCCCTTGGTTTCACTGATTGTTTATCTGCAGAGAAAAAAGAAGAAAAAGAGAAGCCTCAGTGGATGACAGATGAAATTCTTCAAGCAGTTGAGGACAGACAAGAAGTAAAAGTAAAAGGGGACTAAAACCAAATCTGAACCCTGAATGCTACTGTTCAGTGACTTGTCATAGGGACAAAGAGAACCACTATAATAATCAATGCAGCGAAACAGAAGATAACGACAAAAAAGGAAGAACAAGAGACCTTTTCCACAATATCCGAGAAATCAAAAGGGAAATTTAAAACAAGAGTGGGGATGCTATACAATCAGCAAGGAAACATATTACTTGACCAAGTATGAATAAATAGGCAATGGAAACAATACACTGAAGAACTATATAAAAAAGATGAAAGGATGACAGATTCATTTGAGGAAGAACCATTTGAAGATGAAGCTACAGTTTTAGAAAACAAAGTGGAAGTTGCGGGAGAAATAAATCATCAGGAACAGATGGCATGCCAATAGAGCTGCTTTAAGCTACAGAGACAGAATCTACTCTAGTTCTAACTAAAATCTTTCAACAAATACAAAAAATAAAAGAATGGCCCACAGAATAGAAATGCTAAATATAGATTCCAGTCCCCAAGAAATGGAACACGAGGGATTGCAGCAACCAGAGGACCATTGCATTACTCTCCCATGCAAGCAAAGTGATGCTCAAAATTGTACAACAAAAACTTTTACCATATATGGACTGAGACATCCCAAATGTCCAAGTTGGGTTCAAGAGGCACTAGGGATCATATTGCAAACATAATGGGGTGTCCCAAGGAATTCACCCTGTGCTTTATAGATTATAGCAAATGCTTTGATTGTACAGATCATGAAAAACAATGGATCGCTCTTACAGAAATGAATGTGCCATAACATTTGATTGTCTTTAAAAAAAAGATTTTTATTAAAAAATTAAACTGAGACTGTTGTACTTTGGAGATATCATGAGAAGACATGACTCACTAGAAAAGACAATAATGTTTGTTAAGGTAGAAGGCAGTAGGAAAAGAGGAATTCTGCATTGCAGATGGATAAACTCAATCAAGGAAGCCATGGTCCTCTGTAAAACCTGAGCAGGGCTGTTGAAGATAGGATGACTTGAAGGTCTCTCATTCATAGGGCCACCATTAGTTGAAGTGTACTTAACATCAATTAACAAAAAAAAAAAAAAGTAGACATGGACACTCCAGCTAACTTTCAATGCATACTCATATTTTGGCCATGTGTACACTTTTGTACCCATGAACAAACTCAAGGGTGGTGGAACTCTTCTTCTGGTTGTCAGTAGAAGTTGGATTTGCATTGTTTTGATTGACACAAGAGCTATTCACTCAGAAGCCTCTTTGTGCTGAACTTTTTAAAAAAAACTATTTCTATGGTGTGCAGAAGCAATATTCTACCTTTCCAAAAAGAAAAAAGAGAAAGATAGCACAAATCCCTGTTTTATTGCCTTAGCGATCACTCGCTAAGGTGAAAATCCAACATGGTGGCAGTGGGTGCTTGCCCTGTAACCCAGCCTCATCCCTGCGCTCATCCAGCCAATCAGGTTTGCACTTTGCCTTGTATGGGGAAGCGATTCATATCGAATTGCTTGTCTTAACGAGCAAAAATGAGCATATCACTGGAGCTTTTTTTAAGTTGGGGGAAAGCCGTGAATGCTTTTCTCACGTAATTTTTCCTCTTTTTGGCCCCCCTCCTTCACAATACGTTGAGACAACGCGGGATCCCATTAAGACAGCTCGTTTTCTGAGCAAAATCTGTGAGGGATATTTTCACTGTATAGATAACCCCTTGGTCTAACACTATTGTTTAAGCCAGAGCCTGGAAAAGATACCTTTTTTTATGATTGCAACTCCCTGAATTGCTGTGCCAGTTGGCACTGGCTGAACTGACTTGGAGATTCAAGGACTGGCAGTCCCCAAAAGTAACTTTTCCAAGCTATGTTATAAGCTCAATAAGTGGCTAGCCTTCAGCCTGAGAGCATTTTTTTCTTGAATGTTCCTGCATGCCATTTACCAGGGGTTGTTCAATGCAGAAAATCAGAGATGCCAAAACTTGGCTGCACAAGGCAATAAACAGAGTCTTCTGTCTTTCCTTTTGTGGGCCCTGTGGAAGCCTGACAGAATTAAGATTAGCTTAATTAAGATTAGATTAAGACAGAATTAAGATTAGACAAGTTAACTGTTAAATGGATTTGTAATTGGTTGACCAGCCAAACCCAAAAGGTGCTCAGCAGTGGCTCCTCTTTGTCTTGGAAAGATGTGACCAGTGGGGTGCCACAGGGTTCTGTCCTGGGCCCAGTGCTATTCAACATCTTTATCAATGACTTGGATGAGGGAATTAGGGGCATACTTATCAAATTTGCAGATGACACCAAATTAGGAGGAGTAGCTAATACCCTAGAGGACAGGATAAAAATTCAAAATGACCTGGATAGACTGGAGAGCTGGGCCAAAGCTAACAAAATGAAATTCAATACGGAGAAATGTAAGGTACTGCACTTAGGGCGGAAAAATGAAATGCATAGATATAGGATGGGGGAGACCTGGCTGAACGAGACTATGTGAGAAAGGGATTTAGGAGTCCTAGTAGACCACAAGTTGAACATGAGTCAACAGTGTGATGCAGCAGCTAAAAAGGCCAATGCGATTTTGGGCTGCATCAATAGAAGTATAGTTCTAGATCAAGGGAAGTGATAGTGCCGCTCTATTCTGCCTTGGTCAGGCCTCACCTAGAATACTGTGTCCAGTTCTGGCACCACAATTCAAAAAGGATATTGACAAATTGGAGCATGTCCAGAGTAGGACAACTAAAATGGTGAAAGGTCTGGAAACCATATCTTATGAGGAGAGACTTAGGGAGCTGGGTATGTTTAGCCTGGAAAAAAGACGGTTAAGAGGCAATATGATAGCCCTGTTTAAATATTTGAAGGGGTGTCACGTTGAGGATGGAGCAGGCTTTTTTTCTGCTGCTCCAGAGACTGGAACACGGAGCAATGGATGCAAGTTCCAGGAACAGAGATTCCACCTCAACATTAAGAGGAACTTTTTTGACAATAAGAGCTGTTTGGCTGTGGAACACACTCCCTCGGAGCGTGGTGGGGTCTCCTTCCTTGGAGGTCTTTAAACAGAGGCTGGATGGCCATCTGTCGGGGATGCTTTGATCGTGATTTCCTGCGTGGCAGGGGGTTGGACTGGATGGCCCTCGTGGTCTCTTCCAACTCTACAATTGTATGATTCTAAGATCCAGAGGTGTCTCTAGATAACTGTCTTTTATGTGTACAAACAATCCAGGTTGTTGTTTACTGTCTTGGCTCCTTCACAAATCACTCTGTGTTGAAGTCAGCAACCCAGTTGGAAATAACAGCTCAGCCATTGTTTCACTGAGGAATGCAAAAGGGAAATTGAGAGCCCTTGATCTTGCTGGGCACTGTTCATTCCTAGCTCCTTCTACTCTCCAACAAACAAGGAGAAGTTCATTCAGGATCCTGGCAAGAGCAAATCATATATGACAGGGCTATGGCCTCTCCAAATGTTTTGAACTATAATTCCCATAGCCTTTTCCACTGATCATGATGGCTGGAATGCCTCATGAGCCAAAGGTTTCCCTTTGGCTCTCTGCTGTATGGCATTCATATATACCTTTGATCAGTGTTTACTTCAGGTTTTGAGTGGCCTAGGGGCAAGATGCCCTCCCTTCACTGCTCTTGCAACTATCCAGCCCCACCCTGTCCCTCTGAAACTAATCGGCACCACTTCCCAGTGAAGCTCACTTCTTTAGTTGTCTCATTGGCCTTGACTACACAGGGGGTAAAAATCTGGATGAAATTTGGATTATTCTGGCCCGGATTTAAGTGTCACAGCTGCCAAAGCCCAAATCTGCATTTGGATTTTTACTTGGCTTCCATTCAAAGCTGTTACTCACGTTTAACTCTGAGCTCTGGAGAAAGCAAAGCCCACCAGTAGCCGTTCTCTCTGAAGCCAGAACTGGTGGCCCACCCTGCCATCATGGGGATAGCCACCCATTCTGGCTTCAAAGAAAGCAGATACCTCTGGGGTTTTGCTTTTCTGGCACACAATAGCAGAATACGACTACTTTTTATTTGTTTATTTAGAGTATTTATGCCCCCTTCTTCAGACACAAAAGCTTTCAGAGTGGCTTACAATTGATTAATTTAACAGTTCCCTGCCCTCAGGCTTACCATCTAAATAAGACATGACACATAAGGAAAAGGGAATGGCAGTGGGGGTGGGGGTTAAATCCAGCAGATACTGCTGGTTCTTCTCTCCCTCCAACAGCATGGCAGTGGCTGTTGGGTTGGAGGGAAGGCCTCTGCCTTTAGAATGAGAAGTTGCACTGAGGAGGGGGCAAATGGTGGGGCCTCAGGCAGCACTTGTCCTTCCTCTCCTCCCCACCCCTAAATCCAGTGCGGATGGATTATTTACACAGCAGTTTTCTCCAGAGTTTCAAGCAAACTCTGGAGAAAACCACAAGTTTTCTAAAACCCAGATTAAGGGGGCATTCCCCGAGTCTGATGCAAATAGGGCCATACATCATGTGGCACTATCGCACCAGATTCGGGGGAAAGGCTGCCTGTTGTGTGGCATTATCAGATGGGATTCAAGGGTTTTCACTGGTGTAGACAAGCCCATTGTCTGTCTGCTTGGAGAGGACTGAGGAGCAGACAGTAACCCTGAGAAGGAAGAGAAGCAGCCGGAGACCTCCAAGGGTTGTCAGTAGCCTCCCCCTGTTGATGCCTGCCCCTCCCCTGATTTGATTTGCAGTCCGTATGGCATTTTTTCTTACAACAGCCATATAAAGCACCTTGCTATTTCCTCACTTTTCCGCATAAGAAACAAACATTGGATGATTTGTTGAAGAACCGCTCAGCACATCCATGTCCTCGTGCGCCCTAGATCTTAGTCCCATCTCTGAATCAGCATTCATAAATAGCACCAGCAAGCCGGTGGCCTGAGCAGTATAGGTGTCTCATCCAGGCCATAGATGGTACAGAGGTGACTTACGATAGAGTTGCCACTCCTAGGCCAACTCAGGCCTCCAGCATGTTTCAGCCAAGGCAATGAATTCTTTTTAAAAAACAGATATATATATATATATATATATCAAACATTTTAATGGTTTAAAAAAACATACAAGGAAAAAACTACAACTACAAAAAAAGTTACACACAATAAACAAAATTGCCCCCACCTAATCTAACCCACCTTCACTATTCTACCTCTCCCTGCAAACAAACAAACAAACCACTTAACACATAACTAAGGGGGAAAAGAGAAAGGGATTACGTTGGTTCCAATTTATCAGCCAAAAGTTGATTATAAAAAGTTATAGAATCCCCTTAAAGTCTAAACCTTCTCTAATTAAAAGAAATACTGTATATTACCATTAAAAACCATTAAAAGTTCTCTACTTTTCAACTTAGAAAAAATATATATAAAGTTATAAAATGAGATATATTTCAAATCAATTGTATTAAAGCTCCTCAGCAAAGGCAATACATTCTAGTGTTCTCTGTTTTTTCTTTAATAAATCCTTTTTGTATTTATGAGAAAATGAAATGGGTGGAAAACAAAGTATCCTTGGTTTTCCTATAGAATAGATTGTTTCTGTTCTGTAGCATTGGATGAGGGTGGGGCCGGGAAATTTTATAAAGAGACAACAGAAACAATAATATTGTATGATAAGGACGTGTGGGTGAGGAGAAGAGGAGTTCTGCAAGGATCTGGGCAACTTTCTTGGGAAAAAGACTTGAAACATCTTATGTCTTCCTAGGCACAGATGAGTCAATAAAGTATTATAATTTGGTCATCTAACTTTATTGACTTCCTCAACAAAACCATCAGTAATGTATAGGCTGAGATAATATCTCATTCATTGTTGAATATTTTCTCTTTTGTTAAACCAGCCCTTCTCTGGCATTCTGTTTTAATTTTCTAGTGCAGAGCCATCTAAAATTTAGAAGCTTGGGCCTAAATACCCTAAAGTTACCAGATCCCCTCTGATCTTGGGAGCTAAGCAAGGTCAACCCTGGTTGGTACTTGAATGGGAGACTGCCAACAAAGACCAGGTACTGTAGGCTATATGTCAGAGGAAGGAACTGGCCAAACCCCCTCTGAGTATTCCTTGCCTAAGAAAACCCTATGAAATTCATGAAGTTGTAATAAGTCTTACAAATTCTTAAGACAGGCAACTTGAAGAAACACACACATACACACAACTTGAAGGCATACACACACGCACACTGACCCAAACTGTCAAGATTTGTCAAATGTGTGTAGAGGGGTGAGGAGGTAGCGTCTCAGTCAAGATAATGTAAAGGGATGTTTCCCAGTTCAAAAGGAATCAAATATACCGGTCTGTATGGTCTGCTGCTTGTGCCAGGTATCTAATAGCATTCTCTTCTTGTCTGTAGACCGATCGTGAGGTAGAGAGAACGGAAGGCTTGCAGTTTGCTTGGAAACACTCCATGCTCTTTGTCGGTATGTGAGAATTGCATAGTGATGGCTGTTTGCCAGAGGTAACATAATGGAGAAGAACACCATCACCTTTATTTTATTTTTTTTATTTTACTGAAATATCTTTGCCCACAGGCCAATTTAGAGAAACTGAGCAGATGCAGTTTTCTTCCTCTCCAAGCTATGGAAATCTTTACCTGTTCCACTTTCACATTTCAGTCATATCTGTGGCCTTCAATATCACAGGATAATTTTATAAAAGATAGGAAAATAAAAAATAAAAAACAAAGCAAGGACATTGGCAAGAGTGACTGATTTCCCAAAATTTCCCAAACAGACTTCCCATAAAGAAAACCTTTCATCAAACTCTAGTCACACACTTTTCTCTGACCTGGTGCATTCCATTTATGTTGGACTACAACTCTTATCATCCCCAGCCAAAGGGGAGGATGTAAGTTGTAGTCCAACACATCTAAAGCACACCAGGTTGGTAAAGGCTGCCCTAATAAATGAAGAGTGATTTGGATATTGCTTCACTTCACAGCATTTTGCCTAACTAGAAATAAGCCAAGTATTTACACTTCAATGTTTTTTTAAAAGAAATGTCTAAGAAGCCTGTTGGCTTTTTAGTAATTAGGAGATTATCAGATGTGGTTAATGTGGTGCCAAAACAACAACAGAGGAACGCAAAAGGACTCCAATATTACACAACGGCATCCTTTTGCTTTCCGCTGTCCTTATTGTGGCATTTCTTTTTATTGACGAGCCAGAGCAGTCAATGGATCACCTGTCCCATTTTGGTGCCGGCATTGCCGGCATCTGAAACCTCGCACCGTTTTTGACTCGTGAATACAGCGTCAATGGGCAGTCCTGCCAGAACACTTCTGGGTGGGATTGTGAGCACCAGGTAGGCTACCTTCTTTTTTGTACCCTCCCCTGGTTACTTGTTATTTTTCTAGTGTGTGTATGTGGTTTTGTGAATTTTGTGTGTGTATTTTTCTTTTTCTTTTTGAATTTCCCACACTCGCGCCTTCTCATGAGAACGGGCAGGATTTCAGTCCAGGAAGTGAATGGGGCTCCATTAGAGCTCCGTTCATTCCTGGGCTCCCTTTGGACAGAAGATAATGTAAGTCTGATGGGGAGGGTTATTGTGTAGGGACAGGGATGGGTCTGGAGACTGTGGACAGGAACGCTTTTTGCGTTCCTGTCTGATAATCTCCATAATCTTAGGGCCCTTCGCACAACACAGTTATAGCACTATGACTCCTCTTTTAACTGCAGTGGCTGCATTCTAAGGAGTCCTAGGATTTGTAGTTTGATGAGGGATAAGAGGAGCTCTCTGGCTGAAAATTCTAAATGCCCCTTAACTGCAAACCCCAGGATTCCATTGGATGGAACCATGACAGTTAAAGTGGAATCACAACACTATAATTGTGTAGTATGAATGGTCCCCTGCTTCTACTTTGTACACAGCCTCCAGTTCTGGAGTGAAAAGAGGAACATTTCTTGCTGTTTTGTTTTCACCTAGAGGCCAGCGCTAAAATGAAGTATGGTGTGCAGAATGCCTTTGAGGAGGTCGTCATGCAGATTCTGCAGACTCCAGAACTTTGCAATGTCAAAAGGGAAGGAGTGAAGTTGGCTGAAAGCCGGACCCTTAAAGAAGCCAATTCCTGCAGTGGAGCATATTGTACTGTTGCTTAAAACACACCCTCTTCAAATAAAAATAGCTCAAATCAGAAATACTTATGCAGCAGACTCCTCCGTCCTTGCCCCACCACAGTTCCTATGTTCTTTCAAGAAAATGGCCATTTTTGTATATTATTGTACACTCCCCAGCACTTCTCCAAATAGTAGGACTTTTCACCACTACTGGGTTTTGTTTCCTTTAGACTGTCGTGGGCAACTATCAACCCCTGCCCGTTTTTTTGGTTTGAAATTCCCATCATCACTAATCAACACAGTTTTTTGTGAGAGATTACGTGTAATTAAGTCCACATATATTGGCAGAACCACAGTTGTCTACTCCTGCTTTAGATGAGGGAGCACTGGAGGCTCACAAGGCTTCTGTCATTTACAAATACACAAGCAGTTGAGTTTCAGAGCAGAGTCTGAAACCAAGATGCACAGCGCCTGCTATCAAATCATCAGAAAGAACCCAAAGGTACTTTCTCCTTCAGCAAGTCACAGCTCTTTCCTTCTGCTTTAAAGCCACCATAGATCCATCTTATTCAGTATTATCTACATCAATGGTTATCAACCTTTGCCCTCCCCAATGGTATGGACTTCAACTTCCTGAAACCTTGACCACTGGTCATGCTGGCTGGGGCTTCTGTAATTTGAAGTCCAGAACAAACATTGAGAACCACTGGTTTATACTAGGGTTCCCCAAACTGGGATACACACTCCAAATATGTTGGCTTACAACTTCCAGCATGGCCAAGGACCACATGGCTGGGGATAGTTGGGGTTGTAACGTTACACATTTGC
Source organism: Gambelia wislizenii (assembly GCA_030847615.1). Taxonomy (NCBI): domain Eukaryota; kingdom Metazoa; phylum Chordata; class Lepidosauria; order Squamata; family Crotaphytidae; genus Gambelia; species Gambelia wislizenii. The sequence goes on along the minus strand of JAUMIR010000006.1, from coordinate 29,064,479 downwards.
AGGGGAGAGGGCTGAAGAAAATTTGACAGCACTGACTGGCAGCTGCTGTCCAAGATCTATATATATAATTCTCTTGGGTGTGTTGCCTTTCCCAATGTACTGATTGGCTGCTCAGGAAAAACGCTCAACTCACACCCAACCAATCACCACCCATATGCAAACTCCCTCTCCACCTCACAGTGCACTCCTGTCATTCAATATGTGGCCTAGATTGGGACCCAGACTGTCAACTGGTGGTGTTGACGGGCTGCCTGTGACGAGACCCAGGCAGTCAACTGGTGGCAGAGGTGGCAGGGAAACAGAGTGAGTCACCCTCAGCAATTCTGGAAAAGTGTGTAATGCTGAGAAGGGGGAGGAAGATTTTAAATCCACCGGCATACTTACAGGGTTGTTGTGAAGTCTACCAGACATTTTGAGGGGAATTTTTCAAATGGCGTAAGGTATGCTGAGTCCAGCTAGTTTCAAATAAAGAGCTCTTTCCCAGCCCTGCCTGAAGTGCTAAGGGATTAAACCTAGGGCCTTCCACATGCAAACAGATGTTCTGTTGTAGATCTATGACCTTCCCTGATTTGTCTTAAGAAAGGAATGGTTGTCTAGCCATATAAATATTATCATGTACCCAAGACTTGCCCAAGGTCACCCAGTGGGTTTTCATGGCCGAGCAGGCATTCAAACCCTGGTCTCCTGTGTTGTAGTCCAACACTCAAACTGTAACAAAAGTGCACAAGTGCAATATTAATGTAATGCAATAAATAATAAAACACCAGCATGGCATGGCATAAAATTCCAATCAGAGAGAGAGAGAGAGAGAGACTTGAAAGAGTATAACAATTCTATTTTCCCAGGCCATTTCTGTATCTTGGAAATGTGCATATTTTTTATGGAATGGAGACTTTAAAAATGCATCATGACCTTGTTGAGATTCATCTCAGGGAGTGTTGGTCAGATCATATTTCTTGCCAAGGACACAAAGAATCATAGGAGAGAATATGTCTTTGGTTTGGTTTGGTTTTTTACTGCTTTCAAACTACTCCATTGAACATTAGAAGGAACATCTTGACAGTGAGAGCGATTTGGCAATGGGGTCTGTTTCTCTGAACATTTTCAAAAACAGGATGGACAGCTACCTGCTGGGGATGCTTTAGCTGGAGATCCTTGTTGGGGTATATAAGTATAAAATTAAACATTTATTAAAGATTCCAGGTAGCAAGCCCTTTTGGAATATCTTCTTAAGAAAACCTTCTTTCAAAATAAGCAGAGTTAGCAGGGAAGACTGACCCAGCTCAATTTGCATTTGTATGTGGTCTAATCACCCAGTCAAGTAGACAAATTAACTAAATTAAGGAAATGCATATCAAAAGTTTACTGAAGGTATAGCAATCTTAGGAGATTTTCACACGCCGAAAATATTGCCTCCAGAAACCGGGACAGAAATATTTCTGTCCCGGAAGCAGCGCCGTGGTTCGCACGCTCACCTCCCTCTTCCGTTGTTCCGTCGTCCTCGCTTTGGGTTTTTTCCTCTCTCTTCCGGAATATTTTATTAACGGCAAACTCCCGTTAGTAAAATATTCCAGAAGAGGGAGGGAAAAACCCAAAGCGAGGACGACGGAACAACGGAAGAGGGAGGTGAGCGTGCGAACCGCGGCGCTGCTTCCGGGACAGAAATATTTCTGTCCCGGTTTCTGGAGGCAATATTTTCGGCGTGTGAAAATCTCCTTAATCTACATATTCAAAACAAATCTAAGGTCCTTAACTAACTAAGAGAATTATGGTTCAGGTTAGAAAACTCACCCAATCTTGGGAAGTTCAGGTTAGGATAATCAAATCATTAGTTTCTGAGTATTATAGCAGTAATATCCATATTTCCTCAGATAAAGAGGTGATTGCAGGTAAGCAAGAGCTCACCTCTTTTCTTCGTGTTTTCGAAGTAAGATGCATGGAGGAAAGGGGGGGAAAGGGAAGAAGCAGCAGCATCATGAAGAAGCTGCAGAGACCCCTAAAAGGAAAGAAGACAAAGCATAATAAAACATTTAAATTAGGAGGCCATGTGATGAATGACTCCATGGTCACCCCATAGCTCCAAATAGCTAAAACAGACTGAGAAGAGAAGGGAGGTGGAAACTTAAGCATGCAAGGATTTTCCTAAACTTACTAAACAGGGGTGCAAGAAGAGTACTACATTTCCCACTATCCTGCACTGAGCAGGCAGTTGGACTTAATGGCCTATGAGGCCACTTCCAACCCTACGATTCTAAAAACTGCAAAATCCAGTCTCCCTGATTTTTTCTAACAAAGGTGGGATGGATAATGTTCTAAAAGTTTTTAACTAAACAGAGAGACAATGGATTCTTAAACAGTAAATGACAGGTGAACTAAATGGGAAACATGTTGGTGTATTATATACAGTAGATGGGCTCTGTTAACAATTACATCCAATAGCAAAAGCCAGAAAGAAAGAAAAAAGAACTTTACTTTCCTGTATGTTTTAAAACATTTTTGATTGTGCTGTTTTGCTTTGTTTTTCCCCAGAAGGCTTCCAAAGAATTATTCCATTGTATTGTGGACCATGTTAGGAGTCATTTTAAGAACTCTTGTCCTCAAATTTGAATATAGGAAAATTGTAACTCCAGATGGATACACTGGCAATGTGCAATAATAATAACAATTAGTTAACTAATTAATCTGCCTTTAATTATGTTTCACTTACAAACACCTGGTCAGGCTGCAGGAAATTTTGTAAAGAACATTTCAGCCAGCGCCAGTCAAGCTACTTAGATCTACCAAGAGCATACCCTCCAATGTTTCACAGATGAAAAGCGGGACATATGTGGCCAAGCAACATCAGAGTGTAGTGAAGATGGCAAAAGTTATTCATGAGGAAGAACACACAAGCTACAGGAGACTTCAGCAGTTTGCTTTTGCCTGAGTCTACTGATCCTACTCCCTCCTCTCCCCGCTGCTGAGTTACTTGAGTGCAAACTACTACTGCACTTTGAATTCAGTTTGCAGCAACTGAAGTACTCCGGGGACAATTTAAAAGCATCTGAAAAAGTGGGGTGACAGAGGATTAATCAGTACTTTCCCTACCAAATTAGGACAGTTGGAGGGTATGTGAGAGGAGTTCCCACAGAGTAAAATAAAAGAAGACAAAAATGGCTTTCATCTGATAGCTTGCAACTGTATTTGCTAACATTTGTTCCATTAATTTTGACTTGCTCATATCTTTTTATCAGCCTTCTGTTTACCCTGTCCTCACCAAAACTGAAACTGCAAGTTCTTTGGACAGTGACCTGACAACCTCCGTGAATAAAATCTGGCTGAATATGGCGCGGCAGGCTCCAACCCTAAACGGAAGAGAGACGGACGATTTCGCAGCAGGGACGGCATCGTCTGAAATCGACCCCCTGCCGCGCTGCTGCTATGAACCTCTCCCGCTTGATCCTTGCGCTGCAAGGATCGTCTGAAAATGTCCTAAGATTGTAAGCCTGAGAGCAAGGAACTGTAAAATTGACCATTTGTAAGCCGCTCTGATAGCCTTTGTGGCTGAAGAGTGGGGTATAAATACAATAATAATAATAATAATAATAATAATAATAATAACTTCAGTCACCTTTCTGTGGACACAGTCCAACTTGTCAATATCCTTCTTGAACAGTGGTGCCTAGAACTGGACACAGCATTCCAGGTGAACAGTACCTTTTCCTTTGAGCGATAAAAGGGGCAATCTAAAATTAAAGCAAGTACAGTTCCTCCTTTGGGGTGGGGGGTGTTTTGCTATCTTACGCCTTTTGTTTCCCTCTAATATTTGCAACATTGGCAATCTCCTGCCTTCTCTCATTGTCCCAGCCACAGTGTGAGCCCCATTTATTTTTAAGGTGGTTGTGAGAATAATGGAGGGAGGAGACATATCTACTCCACCTTGAGCTCATTGGAGAGCAGGTGAGATAGAAATCTAACAAAGAAATGCATAAAGAAAGCCCTGAAAATAGATAAAGAAAGCTGCCCTGAAGTTCTTCATCACATGGCCTTCAAATGCTGGGAGTTTTTGTGTAACACAATCCTTCCTTCCTTTATGGCATATCATAGTGATGTCACAGCCAGGCCATCTATGACAACCCACAGGTGAGGGGGAGGGGTAATGCAGAAGCTGATTCCCCTAGGATTTGCCTTTTTTCCTTGGGATCTGGTATTGGAAGGCTGTATCAAGAAGATGAGCAGTGTTGAAATCATCACATTCCCTGTAGTTGTTGCCAGTTCAAGACACCGACTCACAACCAGAAAGAAGCAGGCCCAGACGGGTGAATTCTCTTGCCGTGGTAAAACAGAACAGGGTAAGCTGCTCTCAATCCTAAACCTCCCTAAATACTAAAATCAGATGATGAGATCCCATGTACTTTTACTTTGAAGTAAATTCCCACTGAGTTTCATTTGGGATTACTCCCAGGTAAGGGCATACATGGGCTCATAGAGCTTTGGAGCTGGAATATAGATGAGAAAGGCCCATCATTAATCCACCCCCCTGCTGAACATCCAGAATGTTAGTATCCTGTCAGTCTTCAGCAACTCAGTCCACTCAATCCAGAAATAATCCCTCTAGTGTGTCAGAATCAGAAAGCAGGTGCCTGCCCGAAAATAGTACCCTGCAGATGACTTGAGTAAGTGAGCCAAGCCACATATTTCTTAATGTGTTTTAAAGTTCCCCCCTGCTGCTCTTAATTTTATGAGAACTCCCACGAAGACAGCTCATAGCAGTCATAAAAAGAATGTCAAATACAAAGTGAAACTCAACATTATCCCACATAAAGCACTTAAAGCAGAACAGAGCAATAAAAATAATAGCTTCTGTGTGTGTGTGTGTGTGTGTTAAAAAAACTACCCAAACCACCCTTCAAAATGAGTTTAGGTGACATGATGGAAGATGCTGGCAAATAAAAACAAGTCTTTTCCCGATGCTGGCACCAAATGATCTCCCCCTCTCTGGCCACTGGGGAAGGCATTCCAAACACCAAATGCCAGAACTGAGAAGTTGTTCCTTAGTTCACCGCTCACCTAGCATTACACATACCTTCCAACTGTCCTATTTTACCAGAGACTATCCCAATTAATCCTCTGTTGTTCCACTTTTTCAGCTGTTTTTAAAATGTCCCCGTTTCTCTCTCCTCCCCCTACTTTTCCTCCTTGTCCTCAGCTTACTTCAGCAAACTAAATTCAAACTGCAGACATCATTTGCACTCAATTAATTCAGGGGAAAGAGAAGAGAGGAGAGAAGGGAGAAGAATCTTGCCCTTCCCAGTAAGCTCAGGCAAAAGCAAACTGCTGCAGCCTCTCCTCACTAATAACTTTTGCCACCTTGAACACACTCTAATGTTGCTCAGCCACAGACATCCCAGTTTTCACCTGTGAAATGTTGGAGGTTATGATTATGGGAGTGTGGGGATGGTGAGCTAGAGTAGTCACTGATTTCATCTTCATTTAATCTCTTATTCCAAAACAATTTGGCAGCATACTGCTCCTGTGAGTACATTCTGTGCTGTTTTTATTTCTTTTACAGCTTTCTTAGCATTGATTGCTCTAGATCAAAGGAAGTAACAGTGCCACTGTATTCTGCTTTGGTCAGGCCTCACCTGGAATACTGTGTCCAGTTCTGGGTACCACAATTCAGGAAGAATATTGATAAGCTGGAATGTGTCCAGAGGAGGGCGACCAGGATGGTGGGAGGTCTGGAAGCCATGCCCTATGAGGAGCGGCTTAGGGAGCTGGATATGCTTAGCCTGGGGAAGAGAAGGTTAAGAGGTGACCTGATAGCCATGTTTAAATATTTGAAGGAATGTCATACTGAGGATGGAGCCAGCTTGTTTTCTGCTGCTCCAGAGACTAGGACATGGAGCAATCGGTCCAAACTACAGGAAAAGAGATTCCACCTAAACATTAGGAAGAACCTCCTGACAGTAAGAGCTGTTCAGAAATGGAATACACTGCCTCGTAGTGTGGTGGAATCTCCTTCTTTGGAGGTTTTTAAACAGAGGCTGGATGGCCATCTATCTGGATTGATTTGATTGTGTATTCCTGCATGGCAGAGGGTTGGACTGGATGGCCCTTGAGGTCCCTTCCAACTCTATGATTCTATGATTCTATGTATAGGACATGTGATCAGTATAAGGCTGCCTTTTTATTCTGATGAATTGGACAAGCCCTAGTGCATGTGGCATTTACGGGGCTGCTGCACATCAAAGAATCTACTGAGGCAACAAGGTAGGTGGGGGGGGGGTTCCTACCAGTGTAGACAAGCCCAAAGAGAGTATCTCTATTCTCTCCCATCCCTTACCTCCCACTGAGAAAGCATCAACCAGCCAATCCCTGGCTGCTAGCCAGCAATCTGTTGTTTAAGAAGGAATGATAATCCAACAGGTCAACAACACATGATCAGAAACAGGTCTGTGACTTCTGGCTAAATTAATGCTGATAGATGAAATGGTTACGTTCTACAACAAGGTGGCTTTGTGGAGCAGTGCTCTGTGACCAAGCTGAAAGAAAAAATGCCAGGTCTTTGATTTAGCAGCCAGGCAGATTGATGACCAGCCAGGCAGACTGATTTAGGCCAAGTCAAGAAGAAACACACAGAGGCAAGAAGAAACACACAGAGGCAAGGGGAAAGTGGAGCTATCACTTCAGTTTAAATGCTCCGGCTCCCTATTAAGCGATTAAACTCACCAGGTGACTTTGGTCCCTCCCTCCCCACTTAGCCTGATGTGGTTGCATACCCTTCAACACTTCACAGACGAAAACGGGGAGATGTGTGGCCAAGCTACATCAGAGTGTGGTCAAAATGGCTAAAGTTATGAATGAGGAAGCATAGACAAGCCAAAAGAAGCTATGGAAGTTTACTTCATCCTAAGGACTTTATCAGACTAGGCAAATATGGTGTCATAAGGAAGTCTAATGAATGCAAAAGGGTGCACATACCAGACAACATTGTCCTTTCACAATCATGTCAAGTCCAAAATCCTTTCTTTTTTATTGATGGCCCAAGCTGTCAATAGATCTCCCCTGGTGCTTTGTTGCCAGCGTGGCTGGCATTTGAAACTTTGTACTTGGGACTTTTAAAGTGTGTTTCTGTGCTTGTGTGTATGTTTTATGTCTTTGTCTTGCTTTATTTTTTTGAATTTGCCACGCTGGTCTCTTCTTGTGAGAATCAGCGAGATCTCAACCCCAGAAGTAAACGGAGCTCCATTCGTGCTCCATTTATGCAGGGGCTGCCTCACTGCCGCTGCTCAAGGTAGGCCTGGTAGGCGGGTTCTTTTGCCGACATAAAAACGCCACAAAATATGCTGGCAAAAGAACATTATTGGAGGGTAATCTGATAGTCCTAAATCTCCTGGGAAGGATACGATTCCACCCACCTCTTCCTCCCCCCATTTACTTCAGTGCAAACTACAGGTCAATCCCCATATCCGCGGGGGAAATGTTCCAATACACAGACACAAACACATGGATACCATGAAACCATGGATAATAGGGAATCCTATTACTTTCAATGAGATGAATACTGGAGGTTGATCATAGAATTGCACTGGAGAACCTAGAAATGCCTAGAGAGAACATATTTTTGGGGGGTGTGGATAACTGAAACCATGGATATCAAATCTATGGATATGGGGGTCAACCTGTACTTTGACACTTTGAACTTAGTTTGCAACAACTGATGTAAGCTGAGGACAAACGGAGAAAGTGGGAAGGGAAGAGAAAATGGCTAGAGTCAGCATACAGCAGCCTCCAAACCTCTATAATTTCTGGGCCTGCAAGCCTTCTTAAGATTTGTTAAAGTCTGGCTGCAGCTGCACCACAGAAATAATCCAGTTTGACACTGCTTTAACTGCCGTGGCTCAATGCTGTGGAATTCTGGGACCTGTAGTTTTGTGAGATGTTTCACCTTTACTGTCAGAGTGCTCTAGTCCCACAACAAACTATAAATACAAGGATTCCATAGCATTGAGCCATGGTGGTCAAAGCAGTGTCAAACTGGATTATTGCTGCTGTGCGGATGCAGCCCTTCTTAAGGCCTAGAAGTCTGAGCAGAGAAGAAAATTCATGTAGACAATTTACTACAGAAAAGTGTTGTGGGAGAATCTTTTTCAGCCCTCTCCAGACAGGAAAGTAGAGGGCTAGAAGTTATTACTGAGGAGAAATAATTCAACTAATGTTGAATAAAATGGTTGTAGAATTGCCAAAGACAAACAAAAATTCCCCCAGTCATTTTTTTGGGGGGTGGGGGTGGGGGAAGAGCAATTGTTCTAAAAATTCCTTACTGTCAACGCACAGACAAGCTTGAAAAATTGACTTTGGCTGAGCATTAGTCTCCTAGACTGTGTGTCCCAAACACAGTGTTAAAACCTACATGACATTCCAGACACACTGCGGAGAGAAGAGGCAACAGAGCCAATATATAGTTCCTGGTTTTTTGCCAGTTCCCAGTACCACCTGGTCCAGCTGACCCCATTCAAGGATGATAGATGGTAGAGTGAATAAGAGTTCACTCTGTGCTAGATTTAAAGGGGAATCAGCACTAATATTTCATAAAGCCAAAGGTTGGTTTTAGCTGCTGCTTTGCCATATTCTTCTTCTTCTAATCTAGGCATCTAATTTATATACAGTCACTCCTCCACATTCGCGAGTTAAGCATTTGCAAATTTGATTATTTGCAGATTTGATTACTATGCTCTCTCGAGGCCTTTGTAGGTCCTCTGCTGCAACTTGACCATAGAATCATGTTTGGGGACCCACAAAAGTCTAGAGAAATATTATCTCAGGTTAATAGAAGTCCTCTATTCTGTATGAGTGCGTTGGGCATTTCTCCCACTCATTTCTCCTCTACTTGAAGAAATGCAATGTCTGTTTGGAGTGGGTGTAGATTATGAGTAGCAAGAGGAGGGAGAATTTGGTAAAGTTAACTTTTGGAGTACAACTCCAAGAAAGCCTACAGATGCTGGGGGCATTCTAGGAGCTGTGGGTCACACACACACACCCCAGTAATTCCCCAAGGGCTGAGAGAAGTTATGCACAATCTTGAAGGGGAGTTGGGAAGTGCTTGGGCCAATTGATATTTCCACCATCCTGAAATCCTTTCACTTTTTTTTTTCTCTTCTCCCAGCAAGGCGTCATGTGGATAACAGACCTCCAAGTGCCCAGCCTCACCACTACTTCAAGGTCACCAAGATACAGGTACCTGAGCTTCCCTCTTGAAATGGGTACTGACCTGGAGCATGAAGTTGTACAACTATAATGTGACCTATGGGGGCTGCCTTTGAAAAGTATTTAGCTGGTCCACAGTGCTAATAACTGCAATTTCTAGGATTCCCCAACTAGAACAGGCACTAGCCATGCTGGCTAGGGTTCTGGGAGTTTTAGTCCAAAAATTACCGGTATATTTTCTGCATTCTCATTAATGTTCTCTTGAAGACATGGGGATTGTTGAAGGAGATCTTATCCACCTATATTTTTTTAACCTTAATTTGTTGGGTGGGATGCCCAAGGAGATTCAATGGATTTCAGGTTTGCAGGGGTGGACAAAATGCATCCCTTCAGATGTTGTTGGACTACAAGTCCCAGCAGCCCTAGTCTGTGCAGCTAATGATGACCAATGCAGGGAGCTGCAATCCAACAACATCTGGAAGGCAGCATAAATCCCCCTGCTGAACTTCAGGCACACCTATATGTGTTTTCTGCATTTCCACAAGTGCAGAATGTGACACTCCATGAGTGGTTATAGGTCATGACTGAATACATGCAGAAAACCCCCAGCTTCAGTCCCTGCCTGGCCTCTCTAGTGGTAACACAGGTGCTAAAAGTGTCTGGCTGAGTCCCTGGGAGCTGCTGCTGGCTAAGAATAGACAATACTGGACTGGGCAGATGAGTGTCAGTTTTAGGACTTTATCAGACTAGTGTCTTAAAACAATGTAATAATACCAGTAAGGAAGGCGGAAACATTGCAGCATCATAACTGACATTATCAAACAATCACCACTTGCATTTTAGGAATGGAATTAAAGGTCCCGTGACAGCAACACTTGTCTTCACTTTACTTCTAATTACAATACAGTGTATTCATGCTTTGCACTGGTCCGCACATTCTCCTTTAAGAGAAATGTCCACTTACTTAGGTGTTAGTCTGGGTGCGAGATCTCAGCAGTTCTCACGAGAAGATGCGAGTCTGCATAAAAACACTGAAAACAGTTTTAAAAAAAACACACAAATTAAATACACAGATAAGCCCTGAAACATACATGAAAACTTCCCCGCGATACGGGTTAGTTCATAAAAAGAGTGTCCTGTTGATCATTTTTGCATTGTCACCCAGAGGTTTTCTTGGTGGCCACAGGAATGAGGAAAAGAGGACCACCTATTCATGCTGTATTCTCATGATTACAGTGGGACTTGGTTTCGCACGCTCCTCAATACCACGAAAATAATGATATCGAGGAGCTATTCACAGCTTAGCCTGTGAATAAAAAGTGACGCCTTATTTGCAGCTGGCACACATGCTTGCCATGGCAGGAGGACGACATCATCTGATAATTTCAGCCCATTATGTTATTATTGCATTGTAATTGCACGATTTTTGCCTTGTCTGATAAAGTCCTTAGTGATTTGGAGCTTGGACATGATACTTTTTTAGACTGTAACTCCCAGAATGCCACAGCTATCCTGGCCAACTTCTAGCCAGTATAAACCACCTTCATATAATAGTATTAGGACAGACTTCAGCATTGAACATCCCAGTCTGGCACATGTTTGTGTGTGTGTATGTGTCTTCAAGTCACCTGTTGACTTATGGTTGACCAATGAATTTCATAGGGTTTTCTAAGGTAAGGAATACTGAGAAGTGATTTTTGCCAGTTCTGTCCTCTGAAATATAGCCTACAATGCCTGGTGTTCATTAGGGGTCTCTCATCCAAGTACTAACCAGGACTGACATGCTTAGCTTCCAAGCTCAGACAGGATCTGGTACCATTAGGTTATTTAGGCCACTTAAAAATAAATCAGTCATGTTGCACTAATGTTTCTATCTGGGGACAGTGTATGCAACTATACTTATTTATTATTAGTACAGTTGTCCCTTCGTATTCGCTGGGGTTTGGTTCCAGGACCCCCCAACCCCTGTGGATACCAAAATCCATGAATACTCAAGTCCCATTATATGCAATTGCATAGCAAAATGGTGTCCCTTATATAAGATGGCAAAATCAAGGTTTGCTTTTTGGATTATTATTTTTTAAAGAATATATTCAATCCGTGAATACTTAAATCTGTGGATACCAAATCCATGGATACGGAGGGACAACTGTATACTCTGTTTTTCCTCCAGTGAGCTCAGAGCGGTGTATAGCATTCCTCTTTCACTGGCCTGAGAGGCAGATCAGGTTGAGATAGAGTGATTGGCCCAAGTTCACCCAATAGGTTTCATGACTCAGTGGGGATCTGAACCCAGATCTCTCAAACCCCAGTTCAACCACTTTCTCACAGTGTCTAATAATAAGCCAGAAATGCTGAGAAAGAAAGAACCTTCCTGATAGTTTGAATAATGGCTCCCAGTTTGTTGTTCCACTAATAGATCAGAGTCTGAAGCAGTGCGCTGAAGATGGTTTTCTGTTCCTGGTTTGTCACAGGACCAATATGCCAAGTTCTGGGTTTCAATGTTCTGGGAAGCTTTTGCTTTCTCATTCATTTGCAGTTGGGCTCCCTCAGAGTGGGCAACATTTAGGGCTCCAGGGGTTGTATTTCTACCTTTAGGGGAAGGGTCCACTCCTGGCTGCTATTCCTTCTTCTGTAGTCCTTAAGATGAGATGGAGGAATCTCACTGTGAGAGAGCCACCTTGAAAAGTGCATGTGTCTAGATATAGTATCTTTGTTTTCTTAATTTAAATAGCATATGCTGGACAACTGATGGATGTCTAATGTGTGTGATACAGTAGGACCTCCATATCTGTGGAGGTTCAGTTCCCAGACTTACTGCAGATACCGGAAGCCACATATGTGCCATTGAAAATAATGAGATTTCTGGTTTAAAATACCATACAGTTGCTTTGGAGGACCTAGAAAATGTCTAGAGAGGATGCTTCTCTAGGCATTTTCTAGGAAGACTCTATGGTATATGTTTTGTTTTGTGTCCCACGGATAACTGAAATTGCGGCTAGTGGTTCCGCGGATACCGGGGTCCTTAATGACATCATCAGAGCCTGCCCCCAGTGACATCATTCTCATAACACCACCACAGGCTGCCCCTTGTAAGATCATCCTTCTAACATCACCGCACACACCCCAGGACATCACGAGGAATTGTCCCAAGACCCTTTATCAGACTAGCATCTACAAACGCTGTAATTCTGTGAATGAGGAAAGTGGAAACATAATGTCATTATTATACTTATTATCACACATCACTGTAATTTTTGCTCAAAAGAACTGCCACAGAATTATTGCACAACCATTACTAACACTTTAAGAATGGGAGTTTACTTCTGTGATTTAGCATGGGTGAGATTTCGGTGGTTCTCACGAGAAGATGTGAGCACCTTTAAAAACATCAAACCCCCCATAATTTGCAAAGTAAATGAACACAAAAACACTTAAACAAACCTAAACACATGCAAACAAACCGGGATAGTTCATAAAAAGAGCATCCTGTGGATAGTTTTCACATTTCACCCGGATGTTTTCTCAATGGGAACAGGGAGTGGGGAAAGAGGACCATCCATTCATGCTGTAATCTTGTAATTACAGTGGGACATGTTTTCGCATGCTCTTCAATACCGTGAAAAGAGCAATATTGAGGGCTATTAATGGCTTGCCCTATCAGTTAAAAGCAACACCTTATTAGCAGCTGGAGTACAGATTGACCATGCAAACTTGACAACGTTGGGCGATAGTGGAAACCATTCGTGCTACCATATAATTGTGCGATTTTTGCTGCATCAGATAAAGTCCTAGGTCTAATTTTTTGGCCCTGAAATCTCAGGATTTGAATAGTCCTAATCTGACACCCCTAACCTCCTACCTCTGAATCCATGTAATTTGAGACCATTTGGGAGAAATTGGCTGCCCAAATAAGGTTGGGGCCATATGTGGCCATGGGCTGCATGTTGCCAACCCCTGGTTTGACCACTCCTTTCAGTGGGAAGAGGCAAGAAAGGTCAATCTGGTGGCATGCTTGTGAAAGATAAGCCAGGACTTTTTTAGCAATTCAAGTTTACCATTATATATGTATGGGGCCTTCCTCTTGTATTTTATAACTAGGTGCAGGAAAAACAAAATCCTTGACATTAGAATAACAGAATAATAAAATCTTAGAGTCTGACGGAACCATAAGGGCCATCTAGTCCAACTCCCTGCCATGAAGGAATGAATATCCAACTGAAGTTCTCCCAAGAGATGCCCATCCAACCTCTGTTTAAAGACCTCCAGAGTCCACCACCCTCCAAGACAGTCTATTCAAAACGGCTCTTACCATTAGAAGTTCTTTCTAATATTTAGGCAGAACCTCTTGCCATTTGAATCTATTGAGTTGTGTCCTAGTCCCTGGAGCAGCAGATAACAAGCTCACTCCATCTTCTTTATGACATCCATTTAGATATTTAAAGATGGCTACTATGCCACTTCTCAGTCTTCTCTTCTTCTAACTAACCCAGCTCCCTAAGTCATTTCTCATGGGTTTCTAGACCTTTTACCATCTTGGGTCACCTTCCTCTGGACACTTTCCCACTTGTCAATGTCCTTCTTGAGTAGTGGTGCCCACAACTGGGTACAGTAGGACCCCTGTATCTGCTGGGGATTGGTTTGGTTTTGGGGGGGGGCTGTGGATACCAAAAACCATGGATAAAAGTGAACACCATTGAAAATAATGGGACTTCCAGTTTAAAATACCATGGAGTTGCCTTAGAGGACCTAGAAAATGGCTAGAGAGGACACATTTTCTAGGAAGGCTCTATGGTAGGTGTGCTGTTTTGTGTCCTGTGGATAATTGAATCAGTGGGTAATGAATCAGTACATACAGGGGTCCTGCTGTACAGTATCCCAAGTGAGGCTGACCAAAACAATGGGGCAATGGATGCAATCTCCAGGAACAGAGATTCCACCTCAACATTAGGAGGAACTTTTTGACAGTAAGAGCTGTTCAACAGTAGAACACACTCCCTCAGAGCGTGGTGGGGTCTCCTTCCTTGGAGGTCTTTAAACAGAGGCTGGATGGCCATCTGTCCGGGATGCTTTGATTGTGATTTCCTGCGTGGCATGGGGTTGGACTGGATGGCCCTCGTGGTCTCTTCCAACTCTGCAATTCTATGATTCTGTGATTCAAAACAAGAGATCCAAAGATTGGAACAGAAAGATACATTTGTGGGGGTTCAACACAAGACTATTAAAAATTACTTACAGCACCAAGAATATGTTGGATCCGATGGCAACAGCAAACTGTGTATGGTAGCCTTCCCTAATCTAATCCTGATAAGATATTTTGGATTTAAACTTGCACCAGTCCCAGTTAGCACAGCCAATGGTCAGGGATCCTGAGAGTTGTACTCCAAAACATCTGGAAGGATACAGGTCAAAGCAACACTGTGTCAAACTATGTGAGATGATATTAGTGTAACTGCCATTCCTATTTTTTTAAAAAAAATTAAAAAATATTGTACAGGGGAAGAGTTTGTTTTAACTGGGGAGGGTTTTGTTTTAAATGGAAAAGAAAGCATTTATATTCAATGAGCAAGACCTAGAGAAGGCATTTAATTTTATTTTTATATAAATTTCTGTTCTTCCAATAAACCTAATCAAGTCTCCGTACTCTCTTTTCTTCAGAAGTTAAAACTTCCCAAGATTGTGGAGGAAGAGAGGACGGAGAAGCCAAATGATCCTGTGCCAGTAGGCCAAGTAATTAAGAATGCTAAATTATCAATAAAATAAAAAGAAAATCCAGGATTTGATGGTTTTCTCTTATGAGTTTTAGGAAATAAGCAGAGCTACTGACCAAAGTTATGAATGTGACATTTAGAGGATTCCAAGATCGATGCTGGAAAGGATTGGCAAACCACCTCTGAATATTCCTTGCCTAAGAAAACCCCATGAAAATTATGGGGTTGCCATAAGTCGACAGGCAACTTGAAGGCACATACACATACACAACAGGGAAGAAGTGAGGGAACAGCAGCATTTTTGCTTGCTTTCTCCCTTCCCAACCAGGGAAATCAGGCAAAAAAACCCCAAACTGCTAAAGCCTCCTGTAGTTTGTGTGTTCTTCCCCATTAATAGCTTTTGCCATGTTCACCACACTCTGGTGTTGCTTCGCCACACAAGTCCCAATTTTTATCTCTGAAATGTTGAAGGCTATGCAGTTAGTTTGGGGGTCACAGCCAAAGCCTCTTCCATACCTTCCCCTGACCACACTGTATACACATGTGGTTTTGTTCTTGTTGTTGTTGTTGTTGTTGTTGTGTGCTTTCGAGTTGTGTGCTTTGCTCAACTCACAGCAACCCTAAATAAAAGTAACATTCACCATTGCCTTCCTCTAAGGCTGAGAGAGGATAACACCCAACATTATTCATTGGGTTTTGATAGCTGGGTGGGGATTCAAACCCTTGCCTCCTGGAGTGCTAGACCAACACCCAAACCACAACAGCACACTGGTTCTTTGTAATTTTTATTTTTTGAATTATAACTCCCAGAAGGATTCTGGGAGTTGGGGGTTCAAAAAAGTAATGTTTCCAAGTGACATATCTCCTTCTCCTCAGCTGCAACTGTGCTACAGAAATAATCCAGTTTGACACTGCTTTAACTGCCATGGCTCAATGCTATGGAATCCTGCGATTTGTAGTTTGTTGTGGCACCAGAGCTCTCTGACAGAGAAGGTGAAGTATCTCCCAAAACTACAGGTCCCAGAATTCCGTAGCATTGAGCCATGGCAGTTAAAGCTGTGTCAAGCTGGACTGTTTCTGCAGTGCAGATGCAGCCCTCCTCTCTGATGTTTGACACTATAATGGAACTTTTGTGTGAGAATCATTCCTTTGTTGCTTACCTGACAGCTCTGTTTTGCTATGGCTGCAAGTGAAGTGTTTAGTAGGACCTGTTTCCCACATTTTATCTTCTGATTTTATCTTGGTTTTATTGTGATAGCCTATGGGTAAATATAAATAAATGACACAACACATAATTAATATAACTGCCTCAAGCCTTCCTCTGTTCCAGCAGCTGCATGTAACCTTCAGGCATGTCCACAAGTTACCCGTTTCTAATGTGCCAATATGGAAATGTCTCTCAGTGATAGACTGTCACTACACCCCCAAAGCGATTTGCAACAATTAAAAAAAAAAACGACTTTAAAGACAGAGGCCAAGTTATTAATCTTTTTAAAACAACAGCAGCAGGTGATCCTATCACACATTTTCCATTGTGCCATCTAGTTTACCCCTACCCTTCAGACATCATGGAAGGATAAGCTGGTAATGGACACATTCAAGAGATGGCAAAATTCTGAAACTCCACCATTTGTTTTAAAAAAATAACAAATAAAACAAATAAATAAGATGATACAGTACATGAAAGCAAACTTGGAACTAATGTGCCATGCATAGGAATTTAAAAGGGAAAGATGGATTGTACACACTGGGAAATTTGGAGGTACTTGTTGTTTATAAGTGGTAATGGGGAATAAATTTGATTTTAAACTTAAACTTACACTGTCTATCTCTTTCCACAGGAAGCCCAAAAGAAAATTGGGCTGATTGAAAGAGAAAACAAGAGCCTCTCAGCACGGCTAGCTAATATATATCGCGGAACAGGCATGGTGGACTGCTGGAATGAATACCAAAAGAGGAGGTGAGTGCTTGAGAGACATGAGTTAATGTCGTGGCCTCTTCTGCCCTCTCTTGAAGCAGATAACACATTGCCAGCCTTTACCCAAGATCTAGGGCAGGCCAGAGGTGGGAGTGATGGCAGCAGTTCTGCTCCAGTCAAACAAGGTTCCAGACTAGAATTTCCAGCTCTTAAGCTTTGGACCTTCTTCTCCAGTCTTCTGTGTGAGGGAGAAGAATCTCAGAGTGAGAGTACTGTCTTGAAAATGTGAGCCTATGCATTTTGGGCTGCTGCCACACTGCAGACTTTTTCAGACAGGACTTAGCACGCAAGAAGACTCTGGAATAGTTACGACACTGTCTCACAGCAGGGGGTCCATTTCAGACAATGCCGTCCCTCTCTCGGCATCATCTGTGTCACTTCCATGTATGATTGAAGGCAGCCGTGCAATATTTTGCTCACAGAAGTTGTCCATGAGTAAAATATGGTGCAGCTGCCTCCAATCATACACGGAAGTGACATGGACAATGCCGAGAGGGGGACGGCGGCGTCTGAAACGGACCCCCTGCCGCGTGAGAGCATCGTAACTATTCCAGAGTCTTTTTGAGCAGTAAGTGCTGTCTGAAAAAGTCCTGCAGAAATAATGTCATTTGACACAGCTTTAACTGCCATGGCTCAATGCTATGGAATTCTGGGATTTGTAGTCTTGTGAGATAGTTAGCCTTCTCTGTCAGAGAGCTCTGGTGCTACAACAAACCACAAATCCCACGATTCCATAGGATGGAGCCATAATAGTTAAAGTGGTGTCAAACTGCATTATTTCTGCAGTGTGGCAGCAGCCTTACTCATTTATTAGACATGGTATTTTATTTTTATTTGAATGACATAATCAGTGCAACTGGGGTTGATACTTAATGTATTATGCTTAATGACAGTACCAGAGCTGCCCTTTGCAATATCGCCCTTGGCACCCTTGGAGTTGTCCCTAGATCTCAGGTTTGGGTCTGAACTCTCAGAGCCCTGGATGATACTGACCCATACCCTCCAACTGTCCTGATTTGGCAGGGACATTCCTAATTAATCCTCTAGTCATCCTACTTTTTCAACTGCTTTTGTAAAATGTCCCAGTTTTCTTCTCCTCCTGTCACTTTTCCCTTTGTCCACAGCTTACTTCACTTGCCGCAAACTGAGTTCAATGTGTACTCAACTCAGCAGGGAGGAGAGGAGAGGAGAGAAGGGGGGAATCATGCTCTTCCCAGTAGACTCAGGCAAAAGCAAACTACTGCAGCCTTTCCTTGCTCTGCCTCATGAATAAATTTTGCCATCTTGACCATATTCTGATATTGCTTGGCCAAACCTGTCCCAGTTTTCCTCTATGAAATGTTGGTGGGTATGCTGACCTTGTAACCCTAATCTAGATGATAGCTGATGTAGGGTAGTCTGTATGGTTTCTAAATAAATCAAGCTGCGCAAATTGAGGAACAAGCTTGTATGTGAAGGTTGTTTTATTTCAAAGGCCTGGTATGGTTTTTAAGTTTTTCAGTCCTAGTACCTGCAGCTGGAGGGTTCCTAGCACGACCAATCAAAAGGCATTATTATTACGTCTTTCCCGTCTCCACTGATTTATGTGGCAAGCAGAAAACACAGAAGCCAAAATACAAGCAGGTTAAAAGATAATAAAGAGTCTTCCAGATAAGGTGAGGCAGCATAGGTTGTCAGCAGATGGCCAAACAAAATGCTAGCTGACAAGGGAGCCTTCACTTTAACTACTATGGTTCTATCCTATGGAGTCCTGGGATTTGCAGTTTAGGGAAGGGAATTCTCACCCAAAAAGCAGTAGTGCCACTAACCAAATCACAAGCTCCAAGATTCCACAGGATGCGGCATGGAAGTTAAAGTGTAATCATAGCACTATAATAATTTCATAGTGTGAATAGGCCTATGAACTCTTGGTGCTGTAAAACAAGAGGAAATAGGACAGGAATCCAAGCTGGAAAAAATGGTAGGTGAGAGAGTGAGGGTCTTCCCCATACGTGACACTGAGGCTCTGAATCCCCTCGGGTTTCAAATGCTTGTTTAGTCTTTAAAAAATGCTTTTGGAAGCCTTAAGGGAAAGGGTATTGGAAGTATGTTTGGAGAACTGAAATGGTGAGCTGGGAAAGGGTTAAGCATTTCCAGCCATCAGCCACTACTCTCTCATATTGCCATCTTCTGGAGCTGCACTTTGGCAACATGGAAAAAAAAGAGAGAGAGAGAAAATAATGTCAATGCATTTGTGAGTAATGTTGAATTTGGTTGCTAATTCGGCTGCATTCTCTTCTTATTGTTTGGTTAGTCATTCATTCATTTTTTCTTACATGTATATCTCACCTTTCCTCTAATGAATTCAATGTGGCATCCATGGCTTTATTCTCACAACAATACTGCAAGGTAGGTCAAGCTGAGGGACAGCAACTTGGCCTAGGTCACCCCATGAGTTTCATGGTTCAGTTGAGACTACAGCTGAGGCCTCCAAAGTCCTAATTCAACACTCTTAACCTTGTTCAGCATTCAACAAATCAGATGATTAGGTGTTAAAATAATATCATAATGATGACTTAAATCTCTCTGTGTCTAGGGTGGAGGGCCATGTACAATTTTGCCTGGCAGATTTTCAGTATTGTGTGGCTAAGGAAGTTGCTGCCCATGGTGAATGGTTTTCCTTCCAGATCCTCCGGGCAATCAGAAGGAATCCATTTGTTTGGAGGCCCAGTTCTACCACTAGCTGTGAAGGGATGGTGGACCCTATCAGCAAAGGAGTTGGAATACTTCTCTGTTGTGTACCATTTGCTGCATCATTTATCCTCAATAAAGCTTATGCTATAGCAGTAATGTGTGCCAGTAATCAGCATGGAAAGATCCCTTGGAGAGGCCTGAAACTACACCCAGCTCCAGAACAAAGCAAAAAGATTCTAATAGAACCTGTTTGGTGTGTAGAAGAGAACTTTTTCAAATTGAATAATACCTCTTCAGGAACTATGTTCATTCTCTTCCTCTCCCTCCCCCTCTCTCTGTGTTGATTTTTCAGGGGGTGGGGGGAGGACTTGACTTCATTACTAAGAATAGATTACATTTCAACACTAATAAACTGACCATAAAAAACAATTATACCAGTAAGTGAATCAATACATGCATATTTAGATACATACCCGTGAGTATAATATATATGCTGACATGTCATTTCATAAGTTACCATGAGTAAATAGAGGATTTATTATGTCCTTTATGTTTATTAGAGTAAAATATGAAGCTTAGGCCACGAGCTGTGTGCTCAAACCCCCTGGGTTGGATTCAGATGTAGTGATACTTAAAATAAAATCGTTCAGATCGATGGGACCGCAGTTACTCATTGCTGATTTAAGTCCCATTGATTAGAGAAGTCTACTTGAAGTACAGCTGAAAATAAATCAAACCCATTGTGATCATCAGCCTGCAGGCCTGTTGAATTGGTTCTTTTCCCCAGTCCAGCCTCCTCTTTTGTGCCCACATTAAAAATGACCTTTTGGGGATTTGCAGCAAATTGCGGCAGAAGCAGAATATGGAAGTTGTAAGGATTACTGTGGAGAACCAGGCTATCCTCAAGAGGATCAGAGACCGAAAGCCAACCTATGATCGGAGACAATCTGAGCTTGACTGGCAGGCAAGTGGATCGTTCCCCATCTTGATCAAAAAGTAGCCCGTGACTTTACCTTTAGATGAAATTGCTCAAGGCTTTTAACAGCAGCATCACCATGATGCTCTCTAGGAACCACAGGCAGACTTCAGAAGTTCAGTGTTGACTTCATTTCCCCCCAACCCCAGAAGCCCAACAGCCAAAGCTGGATGCAGAACAGTGGGCTGGTGAAGATGGAGCCCAATGAAAAATGGTTCCTCAAAAGATAGAATCAATGAATACCTGAACAGCAGTAATGCATTATAGCTCGGGCTTGTGGAGCTGAAGCAGTGGGATTTTAGATCAGCCTGAGAAATGATACTATCCGCCAGCCCACTCACCCATCTATAATCCTCACAGGAATTGGACTGAACTGGGTGTGTGATGTGAGCTATCCTGATTGCAAAGTGGAGGTTTTGGAGATGGCTTGGCATCTCAAGTGTAATTAATTAAGATCCATCAGTTTTCCAAAAGACCTCTTCTGAGTAGATATCAAAGGAATGCAAACCCAGCAAATATAAGAGTTCTGGGTGTAAATGATCTTCAGTGTCTTATCTTTTTCAATGCTAGAAATTTGGGGACTGAAGGAAATTTAAGGAGGGGTTATTTGGAGGGTCTAAGCCCGCATTTTGCCCTCCTTCCAAATAATTATACCCTTGCCTTGTTTCTCATCCTTGGTAGCAGCTGGGAGGGGAGACCACACAAGCTGAAAGAAGTGTGTGTGATTTAAACCATAGAACCATAGAAACTGTGATTTCTGCCTAAATGAGGGCAGGGGAGTAAGAGGGGATAGACTGTTTTAAGGTAAAGAGTCAACTTAGAACTTAGAAAATTTATGCTGAACCTAGAACTCTTATTAAAGTTCCTGCTCAGTCGATGACTGTTCAGTCTTTACATTTCCAAATAAAATTAGGGGCATCAATATTTCAATCTAATTGGCAACCTACCCACCCCCCTCACTGCTCAGCATTTGCAGAGTGTGATCATCTTGGGAGGGGGAAGGGGTTGGGAGGGGCAATTTCTGAAGCTCACATGTAGGAGGTGAATGTTCTAACCCTGTTATTAGCAACTGTGGAGGAACTGTTTCTATCTCCCATGTCACGTTGCAGTCTTCTCCTTCGTCTCTCTCGTCCCATTATTGTCAAAAAGTCTGCCAGCCCTAATTTCTCTGTCGGCGGAATTAAAATCTCTCCCCAAAGTCAAGCGACATCTTCTTGATGTCAACATCCCTCCCACAGATGGAGAAGGCAGATGGCACAGCTGCAACCTTTGTTTTCTTAGCTCAAAAGTTCCCACTTCTTTGTTTCTTGCATTAAAATGGAGACACATTAGTCTCACAGATTTGGAAGGGGCTTCAACCCTTGTCCTGCAAGATACTATTTGTTATGCCTCCAAGTTTATTCCAACTTACAGCAACCTTATCATGGAGCTTTTTTGGCAAGATTTATTCAGAGGAGGTTTGCAACGGCCTTCCTCTTGCCCAAAGTCACCCAGTGAGTTTCCATAGCTGAGTGGGAATTCAAAACCTGGGCCAAATCCACATTACAAAAATAATCCAGTTTGGGGAGGTACCAGCACACTTTGGCAAATAAAGACCTTGTAAAACTACAAATCCCAGGATTCCATAGAAAGGAGCCATGGCAAACAATCCAGTTTCAAACTGGATTATTTGTGTAGTGTGGATTTGGCCCTGGTCTCCTGGCATCCTAGTGCAACACTCAGACCACTACACCATGCTGGCTCTGTATTGTTGTGTTCCTTCAAGTCATTTCTGACTTATGGTAAACCTAAGGTGAACTTATTACAGGGTTTTCTTGGCAAGATTTCTTCAGAGGGGTTTTGCCTTTGCCTTCCTCTGGGGCTGAGAGAGTATGTCTTGCTCAAGATTACCCAGTGGGTTTCTATGGCTGAACAACGATTTGGACCCTAGTCTGTATACCTGAGCCTTAAACTCTTCCATTCTGCTTTACCCTTATTTCTTTCCTTCTGTTTGTTTTGTAAAACTTTGATTCATCCCAAATACAAAAGCAGGGAAATTTTGATAACATAAAAACATAACTGTAGCATAACATACTGAGCATGGAAACATCACATTTTTAGACTATAACCAGGGATTTGGGGGCGGTAGTCCAAAAAGTAACTTTTCCAAGCAGTGATGAATGCACACCATATAGACAAGCCACTTTGCATCATCCCCATTGGCTAGCCCTGCTGTGTATTTCTTTAAAGCAGGAATGGGGAATATGTTGTTCTCAAATGTTGGACTGCAACTCATATTTGCCCTAGCCAGAATAGCCCATGGTGAAAGATGATGGGAGGCACAATCCAGCAACATCGGCAAAGCCACACCCTTTCCATTCCCGTTTTAAAGTCTTTCAACACTTCCTGTGAGTCTGCACAAAGAAAGGCAGTCCAACATGGTGGTAAGGCCATCCAAAATTTCTCTTTCTGCTGAAGGCAGTCCTCTTGCTAAGTCTATCGCAACAGTGAAGGGGACAATCTGTCAGGTATGTAACATTGTTGGCCTACATGTGGTTGTGGGAATCCAGCAGCAGCATAGTATGTTCATAATCGGTTTGTTTCTGGGCAGTCATCAGCACTAGCCCAGTGTAGATTGCATTTAGCCACAATGTTAAGGTGATGCAATATGATTCAACTTAATGTTCAAGTAGCTTCATTTGCTGTAACTAAATGTTTGACTGGCTATCTTCATCCCTGCAGAATTCAAGGAAATACCTGAGGAACACCACCTGCTTTCTAATCTCAAATCGTGAGTAGGTATTTTTTTTAATACCTACACTAACACTTTTGTATGGAGAGAATGCATATGTGTGTAGAGAAATTCTCTTCAGCTTCATAGGCAGGGGAAGGAGAGAAAGTTTGCCCAGGAAGTCTGAGAGAGAAATAACTAGCTGAGCATTATGAATTTTTTTCTCTGAAACTGAGAATCAGAGTTTGGCCTTGTGGAAAGAAACAGTGCTATCTATACAAAACTTTGCAGTGAGGCACTGAAGCTTGTTACCCAAAGAACGCAAGAATGGGTCTTGGCATGGAATAATGTACATGGAACTTTATACCTTGCCCAACAAGTGTATCCTTTCAACAGCCAAATGCTCAGAGGCAACTAAACATTATCTGAAGATTGAAAAAGATTGCTTTTCCCAAGAAGTCCTTAGTAACTATTGAAATTATTTTTTGTGGGCTTCCTTGAGCATCTGATTCTGTTTTCAGACTTCTTGATGTGGCAACATGCCCATGAGGCTATTTTTAATTGCACATGTTTCAATTACAAGTTGTGACTATAAGCAAGGGTGGGCAGAGCATTTGTAGCAGCACATAAAAATGCAGCACATAAAGCAGTGCTGCCACATCTCCAAAAGGCCTATCATCCCTCCACTGCTGTAGCCATGCAAGTCCCCTCCTGCCACAAAACACCACTTCCCTAATTCTTTGATACCTCCTAGTCTGTGCTTACACAGGGCTTTGTGCTGCAAGAGGATGCTCTTGCACTTTCCACAGAGCTGCCACTGTGGCCACCATGGCCACAGCAGGTGAAGCTCATGGTTCCCCAAGAGTTGCAGGGTGGCTGATGCATAGCACCAACTCAAAGAAGTTGCCTGCCCTTGCCCTATAGGGAGAGAACGTACTATGCTAGAATGAGCCATGGAAGATTAACACCCAGTTCATACTCAGTCCTGCCACAGTTGCTACAAGGAGAAGAGAGTGTGAGCATTTTCATATCTTGTCCTCAAGTCTATAGCAGAACACTATGTGGCACAGATGATGGGTACAATCTGGGAGAAACACGGCACAGATGGCCCATGTATAGAGCTCTGAGACATTATGCGGCAATCATGGTGGGAATGTGTGTGTTTACAGTTCTCCATCCTGCCTACAGAGAAGCTGTGTATAAAGTGGGCTAATGGAGGCACTCATGGCACTGGCCAACATTTGTGATTCTTTTGAAGAAGTTACATAGGATGGTTAGGGCTTGACCCACATTTGTTTAGGACAAAATCAGGGGGAGCTCTAGCCCTCGGAACATTTTAGAGTGACTATACAGTATTTGTCACTACTGGAAGGGGAAAGATTCCCCAACACTGGTCCAGGAGTAAGGTGGGTTGCTTGTTCTAGACCTGTTTGTTCAGGGTCTCCATCTCACAGCCTTTATCAAATGGTTCTGAAGCACAGTAGAGAGAGTGGTATAAAACTACAGCTCAGAAAAATCCCCCCTTTTGGACTTGGAACTGGTTCTGTGAACTATAGTCCAAAGGTAAATTTTATCAAGCTCTGGCTAGAGCAAGAAACCTTTGGCAATATGCAGTCAGCCGACAGAGGAAGCTGGCTTTCAAAGGCAGCCCTGCTAACAAGGATGGCTCTGGAAGTAGCCTTGATCTGATGCCATATGCCTTTGGCTTGCATCTGATGGCTCTGCTTCCAGGACAGGCTTACTGAGACATCAGTGAGCTTCCAAGACATCCCATTGCTGTTTGGCCCTGAGTTGTGCTGTTGGCCTCAGAGCTCGCCTTCTTAATCCCTAAATGGCGTGCTGAATTCCAGATATTATTCTTTGTGGTGAGCACAAAGGCCACATGGTTCTGAGTGTGGTTTTAGAGAGATGCTGGCAGTCACACTGGACTGGATGGTCCAACGGACTATCCCAGGACAGGAATGTTCTGAGCTTGTGAATGAGTGTTGAGGCCTCATGCTGAATCTGCTGAATTCTACACAGTGGTATAACCACTGTACTCAACTTTCAGTTGCACCCATGAGACTGTGGATTCAAGTGTTCACTCACATTTAGTGGTCTGAGGGTAAAGAACATTTAGGGACAGCTGGGAGAAAGGAATAGCCATTGACCTCCCAAATCTCCAGTGTACTCACTGGAGATCTGGGAGGGCAGCATCTACTCTTTTCTCCCAGTCACAAAATTTGCAACCAGACACTGCCCAGGTAGACACTGTCCAGTAAATAGCTGCGGGATCATGCAGAGATGACAAGATGCCTTGTGGAATGGGGCAGACAGAAAAGAAATTCCATGTAAGTTCACATGTAGTGTTATGCTCTGCGAACATCATGTAGGATCAGAGCCAGTGTACCTTCTGTTTCCGATCAAAGATAAGAGCAAGCATCCTTTGTGCTATAGGAAAATCCCCAGAGTTACTACCATTCCCTGACCAAGGGCACCAAGGACTTTTCTCCCACCCAGGAGGAACAGAGCTTGGGGGAGCAGGAAAGGTAGTCAGGAGCCTCTGGAAAGACGGATTTCTACCCACCATGGACAAGACATTCCTTTCTCCCCAGTTTTAAATGATAAAAGTTCTATTTCTTCCCCTGCAGCAGGGCTGCTGAGGCTCAAGTTAGCCCCTTGGGAAATCTCTGTTATAAATAGGAAAGCTCTTCCACATCCTTTCCTATATCTGCTATGTGAGGACTGGTTGCAGATACAGCAAAGTTACCTCTTGTTTTATTTAACCTGCCTCTGGGGCTAAGCCCTATTGAGGGGAGTCATGGCCTAACACAGATGGGGCCACTTTTACCCCTGCCCACCTTCTATGGGCCAGAGTGAATTTTAGTGGTACACCGGAGATAGGGAGATACATTGCCATGTTTTTGAACTATTTAGATCCTTTCTAGGTGATTTCCAGGCCAAAAACCACAGGGATGGGGAATTAAAATTTGTGGATGCACCAAGAAGCTTCAGGGGCTGTAAAAATGAGGCTCAAGGTTCAGCCTGCAGGCTCCGCTTTCCCCACACTTATGTCTGTGTCTGTGTGTGCCTTCAAGTCACCTGATGACTTATGGTGACCCCACACTTGTGTATATGGGGGGGGGGGTGGATTGATGTGCACTAATGCCAATTCAAAGCAGCTTTGATTTGGCTTAACAGGTTTTTTGGTAAGATCGCAGGCATGAGAAGCTATCCACTTTCACTGTTCAAGATGGCGGGCACGAGTAAATTAGTCATGTTTCTATTGTCCCCAGTTGCTGCTGCTGAACAGTATTTTTTAAAGCATACCTAAGGTGTGAAAGTGCGATTTTCTGCCTAAATGAATAGAAAAAAGGGGGAAAAGGTTGTTTTCTTGCTTCAGCACACAATTGCTAAGGCGAAAATCCAGCATGGCAGTTCTGGGCATTTGCTTTGTTAGCAAGCTCCACCCCCTGTGCACATCCAACCAATCAGCTTTCCACTTCCATTCTTATCAGGAATGGGAATGAATGTGAATTGATTGTCCGAACAAGTGGGAATGTTCATTCCCCACAGAACGTTTTTTAAAATACAGGCTTTTCCTGTGGAGTTTTTGCTGGATTACTGCGGGGTGGCATTTAGACAAACCGCATTCTCCTCAAATTCTATGAGTATTATTTTTGTCGTTCAGACACTCCTTGCCCCATGAATTTCATAGGGCTTTCTTAGGCAAGGAATCCTCAGAGGTGGTCTTGCCAGTCCCTTCCTCTGAAATATAGCCTACAGCACTTGGTATTCATTTGTGGTCTCCCATCCAAGTACTAACCAGACCTGACCCTGCTTATCTTCCCAGATCAAACAGGATCTGGTACCTTTAGGGTATTTAGGCCCTTCCCACATCTGGCCTAACATAAAAGCACCACAGTGATGAATGGGCCCACATTCCTCTGATGCTGTGACTATGCCTCTCTTTCTAACATTTCCCCTTCTGATTTATTGCAGGAAGCTAGGCTGTGCGAAGAATAACAAGGCATTTGGGGCTGCTTGGCTATGACAGCCAGTTGATAGTGCTCTCAACAACTGGCTGATAACCTTCATTAAGATTTTAGAATAAAACATGAAACGTTCAAAGAATAAATCATCTCACTTCTCTTATGGAATGCTTCCAAGCACCAAGGCATGCTTAATATATGCATACTTTCCACAAGATTCTGTTCAAATTTGTGAAATAAATGTGGGGGCCACAAAAAGCTCAAACAACAATGAAGAGCCTGGTCACATCTTAGAGACTAACACATTTTATTTGTCAAAAGCTTTCACACATCTTAATATTTTGTTTGGATTGTTGTGGAGGGTTGTGGTGATAGATAAATCCAATTGATCCAATGGGTCTATTCTAGTTAGGACAAACAATAGGATTCTGGTTAAGGGGTTATACTTTAAAACTTCTGGAGGGCACAAGATTGGGAAGGCTAAACATTCCCCACTCATCCCTATGGTCAGGTCTCTGGTGAATGAAAGGCAGAAAAACACCCATGCTGCACATTAGGACATGCTTGTTTATCAAGATGGCCTTTAAGTCCTTTGGTTTAAATGAGATTGAACAGATCTGGAGCGTAACTACAAGTCACCCCCATATCTACAGGGATACATTCCTGGACTTACCATTTATAAGTGAAACCATGGATAAAAGCAAACCCTATTAAAATAAAGGACTTCCAGTACAAACATACCATAGAGTTGTGTTGGAGGTCCTAGTGATTCCTAGAGAGGACACCCCTCTAGGCATTTTCCTGCAGGATTCTATGGTACGTGTCCCTGTTTTTTCAGCTGTGGATAAATGAGACCATAGATATTGGTTCCACGGATAAGGGGGGGAGCAATTTTTACCTGTACTTACAAATGTTGGCCAGTATTCTACATCAGTTACTTAGCATTCTTAACTACCGGTAAGTAATCTTGACCCCTGCCCCCAAACTGATAGAAACTCCTGTGTACCACCAATTGCTGGCAGAATGGACCTCCTTCTCCCCATGCAGCTAATGTCCAGTAAAGTAGGTTGGGGGGGGAGTTACGATTGGGGCAATAGTATCACAATCATAACAAAGAAGCAATTGTGAATATGGAACAGTTATAGATGAGTAAACCTATGTAACTGTTCCATACTCATGATCGATACTTAGTCAGGATAGTGACACTATTGCCATAATTATAACTCCTGTTACGCCCTGCTTCCAGAACTTGGAAATGGACTCTGACTCAGAGACTGAACCAGTGGACATGCCAGGACCTGCTGAACCAAAAAGCAAGAGGATGTTCCAGAGCTACAGGCCTCAGACACAGACAATTGTGCAGTGCCAGCTCTGGCAGAGGATTCTGCCCCTTCAGATACAGAGGACAACTTACCTATACCTACCTTAACAGCATGGAGAGAACAAAGGAGAGCTTGAGGTGGTCTCAGGGTATTTATAGGAAGCAGCAATTAGTTAAGCAGCAGCTGTGTTAGCTGCTGCTCTATAAATATACAGCACTGCCCTCCAGGGGTTGTCAGAGATTATCTGACCTGAGTATCCGTTGTGTTCCTGCTTGCTGTATTTGACCAGGACTGGGTTTGCTTACTGTAGACTCTGTTTGCTTTACCTGGATTCTGCTAGACAAGCCTGAACTCTGTTTGCCAGACCTGGACTTTGTATATTGGACTTTGCTTCTGGACTTGTGTTTTTCTTGCTAGTAAAGTAAGTCTCTGACTTCACACTGCCTTGATTCTTTTGCCTGTAATGAGCTTGACTGTGCTGTGCCTCTGCTACCAGCTGTGTAGTAATCAGCCTTTGGCTGGTTGCCCAGACATTGTTTGGACAACTCCCTCCCAACCTACTTTATTGGTCATCAGCTGAGTGGAGAAAAGGAGGTCCATTCTGCTGACAATCACAGCATGGGTGAATGAAATTTCTGTCAGGTTTGGAGTGGGTCAGGCCAGGTGAGGTTACTTAGTTAAGTATATCTAACTAAGTAGTTGATGTAGAATACTGGTCAATGTGTTATTGTCATGACTTCCTTTTCCCCAATATGAAGGTATAGCTATATTGCAGCACAATTGTTAACAAGGGATGCTATCACTTCATTTGTGACACAAATGCAATGTTTTAGTTCCTTTTTAATTTTTTGGCTACAGGGCATGGCTTCAATCTGTGCTGAAGAAGGAACGTCATGTGGTTCAAATGCTGGCTGAAACAACTGTCTTGTGCTGCCATGTCATGGGTGTTGTGGGTGTTGGAGTGACAAAGTGGACAGGAGGAGAGAGGGCTTTGTAGCAAAGGCCAGTGGCTTGTAGCATTGATATATTTCAACCTGAGCTCCTATTGTCAGTCCCAAGTTGAGTAAGTCCATTGAATCAGTGGAATTTGCATAAGTGTTAATTTACTAAGCATTTTTTCCGACGGCGATTTGTAACACAAGAAGGCTCGTCCATCTTGCGAGGCTGCTGCGCGGCAGGGGGTCCGTTTTGGATGACGCTGTCCCCCTGCCGATACTGTTCCGAAAGAGCTGGGAGGCTGCAGCGCCATATTTGGCCATTTTCTAATCACAATCAACTTCCATGACAGCGTCTAAGTTACCAATACTTGGGACCATTAATTAATTGAGGTTTGTTGAAAAATAACAATTCTATTGATTTTTCGAGAAATGCAAATGCCTCCCACAACCTGTAATGATAATAGTCACTGGTTACTTTGAGGGCCATGGAACCATAATGGATACTAATTATTTTTTTGGAAAGTTACTTTTCGAGTTCTGGGAAGGCAGCTTATTTTCCAGCCTTGATTAGATTCAGCAGAGATAGTTTGGCACTTGTTAAAACCCTTCATTGGGAGCTAGCAGTTGTCTAAGTCTCTCCCTACCAGTTCCATGTCAGGTTCTGGATCATGAGGGTCTTGAAAACAGCTGGACAATCTGCTGTTTTGTTCCTCATCTGCCACCTGAGCCTCCCCAGGGTTCAGGCAGTGGTGAGACTTGGAGGAAAACACAAACAATGAGCTGTTTCCAGCTGTTCTTTCAGCCTTGGTAATATATCAGACATAGCAACACACACCGCATCATAAATAGATGTATTAAATTAAGAGCATCAGGGAACCAAACTCACTATAAAGTAATCCTGTGCCATATGTTCACTTAAAAACTGAATGCCGCTGAGCATACTGAAATATGGGATAAAGGCAGAAGAGGAGAGTGTCTTTTCACAGCCAAGAATGGAGTGGAGGGAGGTGGAGAGGATGACATTAAAGGTGAAGCAAGCCAAGATCACTCAAGAAAAATGAACTTTACAGAGAAGCACCTTCTATGATATTTCAAAGAAATAAAACAAATACAGAGAGAGCAAAAGAGAGAGAGTCAGTGGACAGCAAAAGTGCCCTAACCTATTTCAGAGAAAAAGATGAAACAGGAAAGGAGGAGTAGCATTGTAAGTCAATGATGCTTACATCTGTGAAGAGATTCAAGATGTAAATCCTGGAAGCCAGGTTGGGTAACCTGGGTAAAATTAAGGGGGAGAGAAACAGCAATGTTATTGTGGGGGCTCTACTACAGACTCCCAAGCCAGACTGAAGATGGGGGTGATGCCTCCACTCAGCAGATGACCAAACATTCAGAAAGGAAAGCTATAGTAGTAACAGGAGATTTCAACTATCCTATTTGTTGGAAATCAAGCTCTGCCAAGAATATAAGTGCTAACAAATTCCTCACTTGCCTTGAAGACAATTTCATTGTCCATAAGGTTGAATAGGCAACAAAGGGATCAGTTATTTTAGATATGATCCTAACCAACAGTGATGACCTGGTTAATGGGATGGATGTGGCGGGATCCTTAGGTGGAAGTGACCATGTTCCCCCCGAGTTTGTTATACAGTGGAAAGGGGAAGCCAAGCGTAGTCAGACACACATTCTAGACTTTATGGAGATGATCACACCAGGTTTCTAATGTGCAACAACCACGTTAGTGAAGCAAACAGAAACATGCCGGTATTAAAGCAATCCTTATTGCACTTCCGCTTCGATACTGGTATATTTCTGTTTGCTTCACTAATGCAATTGCTACACAATACCGGCAGGAGAGTGGGGAAAAGAAAAGAGACAAAGTGAGTGGTGAAAGAGTGTGGGGGAGAAAAGAGATAAATCAGGCAGGAGGGGGAATAGTCAGATCGGAGAGGCAGAAGAGTGGAAAAACAAGGGGAAGAGAGAGAAGACAAACATGCCCACTTAGCCCACGTGACTGCTGGTATGGGAACTGAAGTGGAAGAGGACATATTGCACAGAGGCAATAATGGAAACACAGCACTATTGAGGGCCTATTGACAGGATTCCCCCATCAATGAAAAGATCCCCCCCCCCAGCAACAGTTTGAATGCAGACTGGCAACAGAACAGAAACAATGTCATGCAATAAGGAATGGTCACTATTATCCTGTTCTAGTACCACTGGTAAAGTCTCATGTGATAATCTCCCAAGAAAGCTAATTTCAGTAAATTTAAGGGAATACTGGGTGTAATCCTGTGGTCAGGAATACTAAAACAGAAGGGAGTTCATGATGGGTTGGAGTTTCTTAAAAGTGAGATTTTGGAGGCACAATTTCAAACAGTTCCAGTGAGGAGGAAAAGTGGGAGGTATCTAAAGAAACCAGGTTGGCTATCTAAAGAACTTTCAACTGAGCTAAGATGTTAAAGGAATGTGAACAAGAAATGGAAAAATCAGAAAAGCTAAAGTGCAAAATAAGCTCAGGCTTGCTAGAGAGCTTAAAAACAATAAAAAGGGCTTTTGTTATTATGCCCATACTAAAAGGAAGAACAAGGAAATGGTGGGGCCACTGTGTGGAGAAGATGGCAAAATGCTAACAGGGGACAGAGAAAAGACAGAACTACTCAATAACTTATTTGCCTCAGCCTTCTCCCAAAAAGAAAACAATGCTCAACCTGGGGAAAATAGAGCAGATGATGCCGTAGGGGAAATGCAACACAAAATAGGTAAAGAGGTAGTCCAGGAATTACCTGGCTGCTCTAAATGAATTCAAGTCTCCAGGGCCAGATGAACTACATCCAAGGGTATTAAAAGAACTGGCAAAAGTGGAGGGCAAAACTTGTCCCCTTCTTTAAAAAAGAGAAAAAAACAGGACCCAAACAATTTCTGCCCAGTCAGCCTGGCATCAATACCAGGAAAGATTCTACAGCAGGTCATTAAAGAGATAGTCATTAGCAAGGAATGCCATGGTCTATAAAAGTCAATATGAGTTTCTCAGAAACAAGTCATCTCAGACTAATATTTGTCTCTTTTTTGGATAGATTCACATGTTTGGTAGATGAAGGGAATGCTGTGGATGTAGCATATGTTGATTTCAGTAAGGCCTTTGACAAGGTCCCCCATGATATTCTTGCAAACAAGCTAGTAAAATGTGGGCTAGACAAGGCTACTGTTAGGTGGATTTGTAATTGGTTGACCAGCTGAACCCAAAGGGTGCTTACCAATGGTTCCTCTTCATCCTGGAGAGAAATTACTAGTGGGGTGCCACAGGGTTCTGTTCTGGGACCAATATCTTTATTAAATTTCTTGGACAATGGAATAGAGAGCATGCTAATCAAATTTGCAGATTATATCAAATTAGAAGGAGTAGCTAATACCCCAGAAGACAGGGTCAGAATTCAAGATATTCTTAACAGATTAGAGAGCTGGACCAAATCTGCCAAATGAATTTCAACAGGGAGAAATGTAAGGTACTACACTTAGGCAGAAAAAAATGAAATGCACAGATATAGGATGGGTGACACCTGGCTTGACAACAGTACCTGGCTGTTAGTAGGCCACAAGCTGAACATGAGTCAATAGTGTGATGCGGCAGCTTAAAAAGCCAATACAATTCTAGGCTGCATCAACAGGAGTATTGTATCTAGATCGAGGAAATAATAGTACCACTCTATTCTGCTTTGGTCAGACATTACCCAGAATATTGTGCCCAGTTCTGGGCACAACAATTCAAGAGGATATTGACAAACTGGAATGAGTCCAGAGGATGACCAAAATGATACAAGGCCTGGAAACCATGCCCTATGGAAAACGCCTTAGGGAGCTGGGTATGTTTAGTCTGGAGAAGAGATTAAGAAGTGGCATGATAGCCATATTTAAATATTTGCAAAGATGCCATATAGAAGATGGAGCAAGCCTGTTTTCTGTTGCTCCAGAAACTAAGGCATGGAGCAATGGAGTCAAACTACAGGAAAAGAGATTCCACCTAAACATTAGGAAGAACTTCCTGATGGTAAGAGCTGTTCAGCAGTGGAATATGCTGCCTCAGGGTGTGGTGGAGTCTCCTTCTTTGGAGGTTTTTAAAGAGATGCTGGATGGTCATCTGTCAGGAGTGCTTTGGTTGTGTATTTCTGCATTCTAGGGGATTGGACTGGATGGCACTTATGCTTTCTTCCAACTCTATGATTCTAAATTTACAGTCTTATAATTACTGGTAACAAACCTTTTGGAATTTAATTTACTTACTTCTGGCTAAACATGGATAGGATGATATGCCATGTATTACAGCAGTTCCACAGGGCCAGCTCTATCATTAGGCAGTGTGAGGCAACTCTCTGAGAAAGCAAATTTGGGATTTCATGAAAGGAAGCAAGATTGTTGGTTATGTATTATTACTACTGTTATTATTGCCTTTTCACTTCCAGAGAAAGATTGTTGTGGGATTGCCCCCCCCCCCGCTGCAAGCCAGGTTCCAAAATAATTTCGCTAGCCTTGGGTGCTATGAACCCTGACAAAGGAGAGAAAGAATGTGCAGTATCATTTGTCGTTCTGTCTCAAGCAACAAAGTGTTTTGCCCAGCCCTGTCAGCTCCAGAAATGGAAATAAAATGTTTGTTCCATGGTTTCAACAGACTACAATAAGATAGTGTGAGCTGTAGGGGCAATACCATCTCCTTTGTAGCTGAAGTTTTCTGACAGAAAGTATACCAATGTTTCCACACCATTATATTGTGAGTAAAAAGTGAAAATGTAGCTTAAGGAGAAATTTACATGCTTATTTTGTTTGTAGCTCTATAATGATTTGCATTTTAAGGGCATATGATAGAAAACACCAGGACCAGCTCTACTGTTAGACAGACAGAGGCAACTGCCTCAGGCATGAACAGGCAGTAAATGGTCAGTTCTTTACTATTATTGGTAGGAATCCTGTATCAACTACTCAGTTAAGTATACTTAACCAAATAATCTCTCCTGGTTCAACCGCACCCCCCTTCCCCAACCAGATGGAAACATCATTCACCCACACTCCAATCGCTGGCATAATGGATCTCCTTCTCCCCATGCAGCCGATGCCTGGTAAAGTAGGTGGGTGGTGGGTGCTTTTTTTTCAATGTGCAGAAATGTGCATTCCATTTGAACAACCAATTCGAATTGGAGCACATTCCAGAAGCCGAAACATGGATTTTCCTTGGATTTTTTCCAGGCCGTGAGGCCATGTTCTGGAAGAGTTTATTTCTGACGTTTCACCTACATCTGTGGTTGGCATCTTGATTTTCACAGAAGCGATTGTGCATGATTTTCAAGCGGTAAAGCAAAAAAAAATATATTTGTTTAAGCAGATTGCTTTTCCGTGTCTTGGATTTAACAAGGGGGGGGGAATGTTCAACGGTGGGAGCTTTTGGAGAATAATAACGCAAATAATTCACTCATGGCCACCATCTTTATTCGCGGGCATGTTCCATGTGAACTTCAAACACAGATAGCTTCCCATATCAGTGATCTTGAGATAAAATTGTGAAGACAAACAAACACTGCTGCAATGGTGAATTAATGCGCAATTATCTGCTGTTAATTTTCCCGTCTAGCTGATCCCCTAGATTTACTCATAAGTAACTGTTCTGTATTCATAACTACTTAGTTATGATTGTGACCTTATTGCTGCAATAACTCACACACACACCCCACACACACCTACTTACCAGGCATCAGCTGCATTGGGAGAAGGCAATCCATTCTAATAATATTTATTTTTACCCCGCCCCTCTGTTAAAAACAATCGGGGCAGCTTATAACAGTTAAAATACAACAATACAGACTAAAATTCCTAAGCCCCACCCACCCCCATAAAAAGATATTAAACTAGTATCAAATTACAATCCACCTAAACTTAAAATCACATAAATAAACAAATACAAAAATCAACAGCCAGCGAGTCAGGGTAAATTGGAACACGGGTGAATGACATTTCCATCAGGTTTGGGGAGGCTGGGTCCAGAGATACAGTTGTTAAGTTTACTTAACTAAATAGTTGCTATAGGATTTTGGCCTTTGTATTTTTGAGGAGATGAGGAGAGATGCTTGTGAAATTTTTTGTCTCAGGTGGTAGAATAACTTGGTTGGCCTTGAATACTGTGTACCATGACTATTACCTTGGTCTCTTGTTGGGGGAAAGATGTGATATAAATAAAATAGTAATAACAGTAATTTGTGAGGGATGTGCCATCTCTTGCTGTGCCTCAGGCAGGAGAATGTATTGGGCCCTGCCAGGAAAACACTTCATGCCATACGTCAATATAGTACTTCTTTACTGTAGGTCCTTCGCTTGCCTTTGCTCCGTTTAGTACTCCAGCGGTCTCACAGATCTCCCTACCCTGGGAGAAATCAAGAGTCATTGTTTTCATGGAAGAAAGCTAACATGCACAAGGATGCTAATGTGCTCGAGGAAGCTGAAATAGCTGCCACTACAAAGCAGCATCTACCTGGTGATGGAATACAAGCATTACAACTAATGCCAAAGGATAGGAAGCATTCAAGTGTTCCAAACCAGAGAGAAACAGGAATTGAAATCTTGAGCAACCATTAAAAATGGCTATCAAAGAGCAAGTGCATGTAAATAGGATTCTGCAGCTCTCATCCAGATAGTTTGCCATAGGAAAACAACAACCACATACATTGAATGCATAAACTCAAATAGACACTAGGTATCACCCCACTTAAATCACAAACTGAATTCTTTACAGAAAGGAATATATCAGTGAGGTCCATTCCCCCGCCCCAACACCTACCTTCAAATAATCCTTTTTGCATGAATTAAATGTCTGCTAATGAACAACTGCCACTGAATTCTTGCATGCTTCTGAAGAAATTGGTCCATGTTCTAAAACAGGGCCAGGAAACACCTGGCCCTCCAGATGTTCTTGATCTACAATTCTGAGCATCCCTTCCAGGAGTTGCAATCCAATAACATCTGGAGAGACACATGTACACTATTCCTGCTCTTAGGACTAAATTGGCATTTATTTGATATGTAGTTATATACTTCATTTTTCCTTAATTCATTAGATGTTGGGAATCTTATTTGGAATGCAGCACACGGGGATGAGAAATTTAATCTCTTCCCTCCCCATCATGATCATGCTAGAACACTTAAATAAAAGGTCCCCATTAGAGCTAATGGGTATTTGGAGTAGATAATCGGGTGCCCTTAGGATATTTTGGACAACTCCCATAATCCCCAAGCACTGATCATGCTGGCCACAGCTGCTAGGAACTATAATCCAAAATATGTAGTAGAAAGAAGCTTGCTGTTCCCTGAGCTGTGGCAGCAGGTGGCTTCCATATCAGTCCAACGGTAAATCTGCTCTGGGCTTGGTTCAGACTTTGAGACAGCTATCCAACATGGTGAACCTGTTTTGGGAATGCACCTTGGACAGCTCCTTAAAGTTCAAACCAATGTCTAGAGCAGAGTCATGCCCAGCTGGCATGGAAGCTATCAGGTGTGACTGCCCCTGACCATTCTATCTATGCATGCAGGGGGGCAGATGTTCTTCCATGCACTGTGAGAGATGCTCCATCATGTTGGAGAGGGAAGAATTAAATGTCCCTTCCTTATGCACTGCGTTTCAAGTAATAGCCCCTCTGTGAGCCTGCAGTTAGGGGGAAACAAGGGATGCTAAGAGGAAACAAGATGCAGTCACATGCTAGATGTCTACATGCAGCTCTCAGTTTATTTAGGATACTAGCTGGCCATCTTAAGACTTCACCATCTGTCCCCATCATGACATGTTCATACTAAGGATGTGGAAAACTGTGGTTGGAATCCTGTTGGTTGTATACGTAAGGGTAAACTCTTGTTATGCCTGCCTCAGTATGTGTAAGGATGTTGTGCAAGGAGTTCTCCAGTACCACCTTTGTGCAACAACCCCTCTTGTGAACTCAGGCTGTCAACTGCCAGCACATGCCCCCATAGCCATTTAATGGTCAGAGAAGGGCAGGGGTGCCCAGGTAGCATGCAGAAAATGCAGCTGGATGCACAAAGACTCCACCCTCCTGGACCTGGGCATCCACAGCCCCATCATGGCCACTAAAGCGTGTGCCAGTAGCCAAATGGTTGATTGCACATACAAGCAGGTACTTGGTGGAGTTTCATGCATCTCCAAGCTGCCGTCGGACCTTGACTTGTCTTTATTTTGTTGCATTTCTCCAACTTCTACCTGCTTTTCCATCCCATACTTTGTTCATATCAGGTTCTGAGACTTTTTTGTTTCCTTTCTGCATGGAAATTCATACACATTTTCTGCAATGCATGTGTTTATTTACACACTTTTCTCCCATTTACTAAAGCATGTTTGAATGTATTTTATTTTTAAAGCCATTTGCATTTTTTAAAATGTCTGCATGATTTCATGCATATGAAACATACTGCGAGCCTCTGAAACGTGCAAATTTCTGAGACAAGCTGCACTTTGTCTCTCAATGAGTCTCAGGAGCTGCAAAATGAACAATTTGCTGAGAATCTGTAAACTGTTAAAATTCTTTTTCC
This sequence comes from Gambelia wislizenii, assembly GCA_030847615.1. Taxonomy (NCBI): domain Eukaryota; kingdom Metazoa; phylum Chordata; class Lepidosauria; order Squamata; family Crotaphytidae; genus Gambelia; species Gambelia wislizenii. The sequence continues at coordinate 29,026,437 of JAUMIR010000006.1, read as the reverse complement.
ATTCCTGTCTAGAACACATCCTATTCTCCCTTGCAGAGATTGACCAGGTTGAGCAAAACTCAGGAGACACTGATTTCCTAGTACCAACTTTCTCATAGCTTAGAACTGTTACTGCTTTGAGCTACACCTCTCAGAATTCCACAAACAGCCTGGCCATGAGCCATGTTGGCTGTGGGTGGGGTCTGGAAGTCATAGTGCATGACCATTAACTTTCTCATGTTCTGAACCTTATTCCAAATAACTTCCAACAACCTGAGTTCCTCCAATACAATTTTCAAACCACAGAATGAAACAGTAAGTACATTAAGAACTCCACTTCTAAAGGACAGGTTTGTGATACAGGCTCTGGCTGACACATCTACAAACCCTGGGAAGATCTGATATCAAGTTTTCATCAATGGGACTCAATTTTACAGAGAATTACAACACAGAAATGCATTACACTGGAACATAAAATTGCTATGGATTTTCCAGGAGAAAAGAAAAACACAAACAAGACACAGGCAGGGCTGCATGTGCTGACACACTTCCCACTCCCAACATACAATACCCCCGTACATACAAACAATACCCCCACATACACACAGGACCCCCAAAGCATGTACCCAAAATCCACGTTCTGCAATGAGCATTATGCAAATTTGATCATTTGCTTGTGTTTTTATACTGCATAAATTAGTCTACTTCTAAGATTCTTTTTGTTTGTTCCTTTTTGGTGTGGAATGAGCCTTAGGGGTAGGTTAACTATGGAACTCTGGAGTTGTGAAAACACTGGTGTGCCCCATCCTGGAATGGCCAAGTGCAGTTTCTCTTTGTTTCACAAGATCAAGTAAGAAAAAAAATCACTCTTTCCATAGGCATAAGAACTAGAAACTTATTTTGCTTTTAAGGAAAAAAAAAAGCTACAGCCTAAACTAGGGGTGGGAATCATGTGACCCTCCAGATGTTGTTTGACTGCAAGACCTAGCATATGCCTCTCCACTGGCTAAGATGGCCAGGACTGATTGGACTTGCAGTCGAAGAACATGATTCCCACCCCTGGCCTAAATCTAATTTTTAATCCAAAGTAGCATTGATTCCTCTGAACCAATGGGAACTTGGTCAGTCCAGAATTCTCAAAGTCCCGTTGATTCAATAGGTTTGCTCTAGCTGGGATTTGCAATTGAATTTAGGTCTATGCATTTCTAGATGCTGAACTCTGTGCCCAGTTCTAAGAAGGTTTATTCCCCCTACTCATTTTTTATTGTGCAAAAATTCATATTGAAAATAACAAGGGGGGAAAGTGAAAAAATAAGTGTGCAATTCTATGTTTGTCCAGCAAGTTCATATGTTTACAAGCCATCAGCAAGCCTGGATGACACAGGATTTATGATCCATCCTGTCAATAGAAATTTTCTGCAAAATCTATTCTTATGATTCTGTGAGATAATATGACATGCTTAAGTGGAACTTGAGGAGAAGCTTTCTTGTTAACTTCCTTTCAGTATCCCTTCTGTAAAGCACCCTGAACTGGTTTTACATACAAAAACTTATAGCATAAAAAGAAATTGATTTAGAGAAGGTACGTAGTTAGACTCCACATTTTTTCAGTATTTCAAAGCCCTGTTTGAAATCTCATACAAGCAAAATAGGCCAAACATAAGGCCCCACCTTATTTACTTATTTGGTGTGGAGCCTGGAAAAAGAGGTTTGTGTTGTTGTTTTACTACATCTCCCAGACTTCTCAAAACAGTATGGCCGATGTCATGGATGCTTCAGTGCATCTGGCAATTGTAATCCAAAAAAGCAATTTTCTCAAAGCTCTGATCTGAAATTTGGTGGTTTACTGATTCAAGGGAGGGAAGGTTTTCAGCACCTTGAGCACATGAAGCCTGTATGAGCCATATATGAGCCTGCCCATGTCTTGAGATCTTCTAGGGAGACCCTTCCCTTTGACCCACCACTCTCACAGGTATATCTGGTGGAAACACAGGAGAGGGCCTTTTTAATGGCTGTTCCCAGGCTCTGGAACTCCCTTCCCAGAGAGCTTAGACTGGCACCCTCTTTTTGTAGGCAAATGAAGACCATTCTGTTTCAGCCAGCTTTTGAGGGCTGATAGCTCAGAGGGAAAGGGCCTTTTGTAAGCTGTGCTGTTTTTATTTGTTGTTCTTTTTTAATGGCTTTTAAAACTACTTTTAACTTTACTAATACAGTCAGCCCTCAACTGTCGCAGGGGTCAGGGGTGGAGGGTCCTTGCAAAAGTGGAAAACCTACAAACCAGGTAGCTTTTCAACCTGAGAAAACACTTCTCTAGGCATCTGTAGGTCCACCGCAAGTTGACCATAGAATCCCACTGGAGGACCTAGAAATGCCTTGAGAAGTGTTCTCTCTAGGAATCTCTGGGTCCTCCAGTGTGACTCTATGGTCAACATCTCGCATAAGCATACCACAGAATTGTGCTGGAGGACCTAGAAAAAGCCTAGCGAGAACATATTTAATAATCCATGAATATCAAATCCGTGAATGCTTAACCCCAAATGTGGAGGGACAAGTGTAGTTTAATCATATTTTTAACTTTTGTATGATATAAACTTTTTAGCTGTATCTGTTTCAACTCTTAGTAGCAGCCTTGAGTCACAGAATGGGGAAAAGGTGGCATATAAATAAATATAGTAATGATCATAACAATGAGCATGAGCATGATAATAATGATGATTTAGCACATTATTCTCCAATCTGGCACTCACCAGATACATTGTCCTATAGCTTCCATTACTCATGCTAGCTGAGGCTTTTAATATGCAATCATGCTGCCTTAAAGCCAGAACTTTTTTGAGGGGGTGGGACATTCCAGATAAACCTTGCAAAAGATATTTTTGGGAACACAACTCCCAGAATGTGGGATTTGGGATACTGTAAACCAAAAAGAAATTTCTTTAACATCTGGGTCCAGATAGCATTGGCCCTAATCCTACTGATTAATCCCGACTAGAACAGACCCATGAATCAACTTAAATGAGTCAATATATAGGTAGATCCCATTGATTCAACAGGTCTACTCCAGTTGGAACTACCAATAAGATTCAGACCATTGTCTTCCATGCTTTCCCACATTTTATAACTCTCCCATATTTTTCCAGCACTTCTTCCATCTTCTTTCTTATCAGAAAAAAAATCCATTACAGAGAAAAAGATAGAATAGGTGCACAATCCTTTCCAAATGGATGCACTGGGAGCCTTCTGTCTGAAAGCAACCTTGGTCTGGATCATCACCTGTTGAGCCTAAATTGCAGGTTTAAAACCAGGCTAAAGGTATCCATCCAGGTACTTGGAATCTGAAATAAGACTACTGTCTGATGCCTCTGCATTGTATTCAGCGATGACTTTCCGTTCCGTTGCAATGCTTGCTCTTTCCTGTTGAGCTATAGGGTTTCATCGGAATATATTCCTAGATGGAGAAGGCTCCTTTTTGCTGCTTATCCAAGGAAACTAGCTGTGCCAGTGTACATTTTTTCCCTTTTGATCATCCATCCGTCCATCCATTCTATTTACAACATTTTTGGCACAGCACAGAGAACTATGACCTAACCCAAGAGACTGGTACCCAAAAGGAGTCTGTACTCAGTTTCTCCAATATGGTTTTCAACTGGGTGCAAGCACTATGGAGATCTTCCTTCACCAAGACAGTATCAATCAAGTGGCCATATTGTTCTTCAATAAAGGCAGCAGAATTAACCATTTCTTGCTGTTCCTCATCCTACAAATCAAGAAAGAAAAAGCCAGTGTAGTGTATTGGTTAAAGTGCTGGGCTCTAGTCCCATGAAATCACTGGGAGACCTTGGGCCACTCACTGTCATAGCCTAACCTACCTCACAGAGTGGCTGTAAGGATAAAGTATAGTGGCACCTTGGTATCCGCTGGGGTTTGGTTCCAGGACTCCCTGAGGATACTAAAATCCATGGATGCTCAAATCCCGTTATATACAATGGCATAGCAAAATGGTGTTCCTTATTTAAAATAGCAAAACCAAGGTTTGCTTTTTAGTTTTTTTATTTTTATTTTTATTTGTGGAATATTTTCAAACTGTGGATGGTGGAACCCATGGATGCAGAATCCATGGATAGGGAGAGCTGAATATAGTGGGAAGGAGACACATGTATGTATGTCGCCTTGAGCTCACTGGACAAAAAACAGGGTATAAATGTTACATTTATCTAGTACATTTAGAATTGTTAAAAAGCTATGAAGAAGTACCCAAAAGGGAAAATCCTAAGGTTGAAGATATTTACTTACTATTTCCTTGATAAATCTGCAGATTACACAAAACACTTTATGCTCTGGTTATTTAGCTCTTCAGGCCTTGGTCCCTGCAATCTATTTTCACCCCTTAGGCTGAGAGACTTTTGTACAGTTTTCCCCTCTTATTTGAGTTTCCCAAAATATTCTGTTTTTTCAGTGCAAAAACACATTCTCTGTGTAGACAATGTGTTTTTTATTGCAATAAAAGACAACAAGTTTCGCTGCAACTCCAAAACACTTTGGGATGTCTGAACACTGGGACAAAACTGAGTGAAAGTCTCGATGGTCTATCATTCTTACCAACAGGATTTCCTGACTGTCAGAAAAGCCTTTTTCCAATGAATAATAAAGAATATACTTTTCATACTTGCTAATGACTAACTAATTAAGCCCTGTTCAATGGAGTTGAAGTCTGTGACTAAAGGTGGATCCAAACTGTACAGTTATAGCACTTTGATTCCACGTTCATCACCGTGACTCCATTCTATGGAATCCTGGGATTCCTAGTCTGGTGAAGGCCTTAGAATTATCTAGTGCATTCCCTGAACTACAGCATCAGGGCTCTCTGACAGAGAATTCTAAGTATCTCACAAAACCACAAATCCCAGGATTCCATAGCATGGAGCCAGGACAATTACTGCAGTATGAAACAGATATAATTGCATAGCGTGGGCATACCTTAAGTCTGGATCTGACTCAATCAATGTGCTTTATTAGAAGTCATGAAGATAACTGTGTGGGTAAGCCATGTTTAAATATTTGAAGGGATGTCATACTGAGGATGGAGAAAGCTTGTGTTCTCCTGCTCCAGAGACTGGGATATGGCGCAATGGATTCAAACTACAAAAAAAGAGATTCCACCTAAACATTAGGGAGAACATCCTGATAGTAAGAGCTGTTCGGCAGTGGAATATGCTACTTCAGAGTATGATGGAGTCTCCTTTTTGGAGGTTTTTAAACAGAGGCTGGATGGCCATCTGTTGGGCAAGCTTTGATTGTGTGTTACTGCATGGCAGGGGGCTAGACTAGATGGCCCATGTGGTTTCTTCCAGCTCTATGATTCTATAAGACGTCATGGGGAGATGAGTATTTTTTGTAACATATTGGAATGAGCCAGGCTCCAGGCTGCTCCTGGCAGTGGAGACCCTATCCCATTCCTTCCCCCACCAAACAGCAAAGTCCCCTTCTCCCATGAGGCCCTGCCCGCCCACCTACCTGCCTTCCTTGCTGCCAGGAATACTGTGGGTGTGCCCCCAAAGAAGCCCCCAGGCACCAGGTCTCTAGAGTCTCCTCCCAGCTTGCAGGAAGTCAGGGAAGGGGGAGAATGGGAGAAGAGCCCTTTCCTCAGATTCCTCCACCAGGCACACAGCCAGACCCCCTTTCCTGCTTGACCCAAACCCACCCTCCTGGCTTTCCCTCCTGGCCCAGAGGCATTTAGCCAGTTGGCTGCCTCACACTCACCAACCAGCAGCCCCTGGCCATTGAAGAGACCTCCTGCTGGCAAACAGCTGTGGAGGGCTGCTCATTCCCCAATTTGTTTTCACCAAGGCCCAAACCTGCTCTTTGCAGCTGTGAGAACTTGTCTTCAATTCAAAAGTGAGGAGTCTTTGACTCCCCAGATATTGTTGGACTTCAGCTCCCATTAGCCCCAACCAGCAAGGATCAGGGAGGATGGAAGTTACAGTCCTGACAATGTCTGGTGGGCCACATCCTGGCTTTAATGCCAAATACTTACTTACCAGCGGGACAAAGATGTCGTCTGGCGATAGAGACGTCGGCGCAGTCTTTTTCTTCTCTAAGACAAGAGGCTTCACAAACACAACGTAGGGCTTGAACTCTGCTGTCCTCAAGTGCTTCACAGCCTGCAAGGAGAAGTGCAACATGAGAAACCTGTTCAGCAAGCCCAAATGGTGCACGGTACCTTTAAAATAAAGAGAGGGATAAGGCTGGTATCATTTCCCCACATTTGGCTATTCCCCTATTTTGGGGGTTAGGAGTTGGGGAGGAGATAACTCTGTGAGTAAATCCTAAAACAGGGTGAAAGGTGCTACACAAATCCATTTCAATATTTCAGGGGAAAGGATTTCAATGTCCACACTGAAAAAATGGAGAAAATATAGAACAGTAAAATGCTCTGCCTCCTACTTCTCAAAATAGTACAGTACTTGCCAGGCATAAGCTTGGAAAACACTCTTTAGGGAATCCCTGCTGGCAGTTTTAAAGTTGCACTGGAAATTATATTTTGTTCTTGTACAAATTTATCTGGGTTAATAGGTGTTTGTAAAACTGAGACATTTTACATGCCTTTTAATGTAAGATATATGTACATATAATTGATACAGCAAATTGTAACGTGTCTCGTGTTATAATTTTTGTTGTTTTCTTTTCTTTTCTTTCATTTATCTTTTACCAATCCCTGAAGAAGGCCATTAAATATTACTAGGTTGAAATGCGCCGGGTTATCTGGAAGAATAAAACAGTCTTTTTCAACACCTCGAGACTTTGGAGATTTTCACACTACATTGTTATAGTGTTACTATTCCACTTTAACTGCTCTGGCTGCCTCCTGTGGAATTCTGGGCTTTGTAGTTTAGTGAGGCCTAAGAGCTCTCTGGCTGAGAATGCTAAATGCCCCTCCCTAAACTACAAATCCCAGGATTCCACAGGAGGCAGCCATAGCAAATAAAGTGGAATAGTAATACCATAACAGTGTAGTGTGAAAATCTAGTGGATCTCTTCTTTACATCCCCTCTACTCAGGCTTGTCTAGTTTCTCACTTCACAGATGGCTCATACAGTCCTTTCCAGCTCTGATTTGATAATTCTAATATGTCTCTGGAACCAATACAGTTCCACCCGCTGGGTGAGAAGAAAACTAAGGGCATGAATGGATGATGCAAGTGGCAATCTTGTGGTATCAGCAGGGCAGGAATCTTTTCTGCTTTAACACACAACTATTGATTTATTGTTCAAATATATTAGATGTGTTTCTCTGCAACAACAGCACCCGAAGCTATAAAGTCCATCCATAAAGGCACAACTAAACAAAATCACCAACAGTACCAAGCATTACTTGTTTGAAAAAGCAGGCCTGCCATCAATCAAACGTTAAAGCAAAAAAACCAAAAAAACAAATAAAAACCAAGCACAGAAATTTTAAAAGATCATCATCCCATCAGCAACAAGGGGAACATTTTTGAAAGCAACAGGAAGTCTTTGGGTTGAAGACAAACAGAAAGCAGAGAAAGTGTCAGGATCAGTCCTGGACGTGACCTTTTCCTGCCAAATTCAGTTCTGCTGTATAACCTTGTGGCTAATTGAATTTGCATTCCTCTGTGTTGGTTAATGAGTATGTAGTATAACTGTAAAATGGGAGTATGTGCTCTGTGTCTGTAACGGTTTGATATGCCCGGCACCCAGGCTCAACTCTGGGAAAAGAAGGCTGAGCTCTGGTCTGGTGGGAAACGGAAGTGGGGATGATAGATAGCCAATGACTGTATAGCCCACCAGATTTTGTAGATTGGAATATGCTTTTAGTTTACTGTTTGTTAACAAACTTGTAGGGATAGCTCTTTGGATTACTATGATAATAAAGTTTTCTGTTTTAAACTCTGAAACTGCTAGTCACTAAGTCTGGAAAAGCCAGTACATGACAAAAAGTGACACAGAAAACATCTCCCCATACAGAAGCATGGGTCTGGATCCACCCTTAGTCATGTTTAGAGTAGACCATTTGACATCAATAGCATGCTAGTCAAAAATAATTTAAGTCCTTCTGGTTTCAATTGGGTCCTTTGTACAATCAAGGATGGATACAACCTCCAGGTAGCACTATTAAAGAATCAGAGCTTTAAAAAGTAATCTTGTGGACTACAATGCCCAGAATCCCTCAGGGGCCATTCTGGATCTGAAGTCCAAGAGATAACTTGTGGCCCTCCAGATGTTTGGGGATTGATGGCATCCCCATAGCCAGTGGCAAGGAATACAGTAGTAGTCTCACAACATCTGGATGAACACAGCAAAACGTAAATAGAAGAATAAGAAAAATTCTTGTGAATGAAGTGATTGGAAAAGCGTGTATGTTTGAAGGTATTACATTTCGAACCCAGCCTACTTAAAGCTTTAAAAGGTCAGCACTGCTACTTTAAACTGATTACAGGAAAGACATTTTGCTGCCTCCAAGAGAGCAGTAAATGGCACCTTGGCACCTTCCACCCAGCCCATCTCAAAGAATTAAAACCTGTTTTTAAAAAAGATAAACCATTAAAGAAAGCAGCAAATAGAAAATCTGGCACATTATGCATTAAAGAAAGCAGCAAATAGAAAATCTGGCAAAGCCCATTCCCTCTAAGCAATCAATCCTTAACCAAAAAGGTTGTCACCTGCTTGCAAAAAGACAGCAAGAGGGTGCCAATTTACCCTCTCTGGGAAGGGAGTTCCAGAGCTTGGGAGTAGCCACTAAGAAGGCCTTCACTCATGTTCCCACCAAATGAACTTGTGCGGGGGATGGAGAAAAGAGCCTCCCCCTAAGATAACAGAACACAGGCAGGTTCGTAAGGGAGAATATAGTCCTTCAAATAACCTGGACCTAATACCCAGAGATAGTCAAGTTATTTTGGTACATCATAGAATCATAGAGCTGGAAGAGACCATAAGGGCCATCTAGTCCAACCTGTGCAGGAATACACAATCAAAGCATTCCCAACAGATGGCCATCCAGCCTCAGTTTAAAAACCTCCAAAAAAGGAGACTCCACCACACTCTGAGGCAGGGCACTCCATGAGACAGAAAACCCCACAACCACTATTCCCTATCCCCATCCCCAATAATGTAACACTCTGCTGCTCTTTCATGACATCCCAAATCTGCTGCCTTTCTCTGGAGAATGGGAAGGCCCAAGCCCTGAGGAGGAGAAATTAGTGTGCGCGGTCCCAACAAGGACTGACTTTGCCTCTTGCTTTCTTGCTCCATCCACTTCCACTGCTATCCATAAAAAACCCTGGCTGAAAAGGAAAAGGCAAGGGTGCAAATCTGGAAGCATAGTATATCTGTGTGGCACACTCTGTTTCCCCCAGATTGCTGGCATCTGTTCCTACAGCATATGGGAGAAGACACACTGAGGAGAAAGAGAAATTAAGAGAAGAGGGTTTGGTGTGAAGTATACCATCCCTGGAAAGACTGGTGGTTAATGGGGGCAGGGAGGAAGGTTTAAAATTTACTCTTTTTCCTCTCCCACACCCTCAGCTACATCTGGCTCCTCAGCCCCTCATCAGTACATGTCAGTTGTCTTGGCAAATATAGCGCTTTCTTCCCTCCTCTTCCCCAGCAAAGTGTCAACATTGAGGTGCCCTACTTTGCAAACATCTCATTGGTGATTCAAACGCTTTCCAAAAATATGCCAGGCCTCCTCCAGTGTATATAATGGCTGGGGGGATGTATAAGCCTTTATTGCCATTATTTACTGTCCAGGTGACTCCGATTTACGGCAACCCTATAAAGGAGAGACCTCCCACACCCCCAATCATCAACTGCCATGCTCAGGTCTTGCATACTCAGGGCTGTGGCTTCCTTACAAAGTCTTATTTTGTGCAAAAGCGCTGTTATTCATATGCTGTGAAATCCCAACCATAACTCACAGGGAGAGAGCCAGTGTGATATAGTGGTCTGAGAGCTGAACTTGGACTGTAGGAGACCAGGGTTCAAATCCCTGCTCAACCATGGAAATCACGGGGTGACCTTAGGCGACTCACACTCCTTCTGCCTTACAGAAAGGGAATGGCAACCCTCCTCCCTAGGATAGGGTTCCCATACGTCAAGAGTCAACCTGAAGCACAGAACAACAACAACCTGCAAAGGAGGCTTTGCCAATTTCAGGTGCTTTTATCTGGGTTGTCTTATTTTTGTTCTGTGGGGGGGAGGAGACTTGGGAGGCAGTTCAAATGCTACAGAAGGTAAATTGCTTTCAGGAGAAAGATACACACATACCTCTCCATTTTACACTACAACTGCCATCCTTGAATCTTAGCTGGGAGTAGGCTCCACTGAGCCATAGAATCATAGAGTTGGAAGGGGTCTCATGTGCCATCTAGTCCAACCCACTGTTCAATGCAGGATCGCCAGCTAAAGCATCCCAGCACGTAGCTGTCCAGCCTCTTTTGGAAGACATCCAGAGAAAGAGACCCCACCACCTCACTAGGCAATTGGTTCCACTGCTAAACTGCCCTTACTGTCAAGAAGTTCCTTCTAATGTTCAACTGAAATCTACTTTCCTGAAATTTCAGACAGTTAGACCTGGTCCTGCTCTCTAGAATAGCAGAGAACAGACCTGCCCCTTTCTCTCTGTGACAGCCCTTGAAATATTTAAAGAATGCAATCATGTCACCCCTCAGCCTTCCCTTCAGCAAGCTGAACATGCCCAACTCCTTCAACCTTTCCTCATATGTTTTGTTCTCCATACCTCTTATTATCCTCGGTGCCCTTCTCTGAACCTGTTCCAACTTGACTATATCCTTCTTAAAAGAAGGCACCCAGAACTGAACACAGTACTCCAGATGAGGCCTGACCAGCGTGGAATATAGGGGGACTATTTCTTCACTTGACTTGGAAGCTACGCTTCTATTAATGCACATTAAAATAACATTCACCTTCTTTGCTGCAGCATCACACTGCTGGCTCATGTTCAATTTATGATCAACAATAATCCCAAGGTCCTTTTTGCATGTAGTACTGTTGAGCCCTGTATTTCCCCATCTTATACCTGTTTGAGTTTTGTGGCCTAATTGAAAAATTTGCCATTTGCCCCTATTGAATTTTATTTTATTAATTTCTGCCCAATTTTCTACTTTACTTCTAAGTAAATTCAGATGCCATTTCAAGCAATCAATCAAACTGCAAGCAAAACTCATTCAAAACCATTTCTAACCTAAGGGACTCAATAACTAAGGTTTTAGGTGTTCGCTGCAAAGTGACTGACTTCTGTTCCTCAGGACTAAGAAGCCACTGTCATAGCATAGCATAGAACAAAAGCAAGCAAGTCTACGAAGTTCAGCAATTGCATTCGGGAGGGAATTGCACCTGTTGAAAGTCAGACGTTCTGGAGGAAAAGGAGGAACAGGAGACCACAGAAGAACCACTGCCTTCCTTCTCCATGTTGTGTCACCAATTGCATGCATTAATGGCAGAAGCAACCAGTGTGCCTTCCCTCACCATTGGCAGAAACCAGAAGGGACCTGAGCAAGCAGCGGTGTTTTCCTCATGTCATGGTTTCAGCAACAACCAGCTATAGAGCTACAAGTTCCTCAGGATCTAGGTGCCCATCTATACAAGCCCCCCAAAAAACAGAGTGCCCAATTGGTACTCTCTAAATTAAAAGCATTCTACAATCATCAAAATCTGGCAGGCTGCAATATTATTGGTCACCCATCATCCCCTGATACAAGTTTTCCTTAAACCAAAACTAATTCTTCTCAAGGTTTAGAAAACCATTAATTGCTGCTGCAACATTATCTCTTCTTTCCCAAGCAAAAACCAAACAGTTACACATACATCTCCCACACAAACTGCTAGGCTCACTATACACCAAGGCCACAGGAAAAACAGAGTGGAAATGGCAGGGGCAAGAGCCAAAGGATCCAATCCTGACACATAAAGTTGTCCCTGAGGAAGGGGGAAACAACGGTAGGATTCTGCCCTTGAGTTCAGGGTGATGCCACCTCACAGGCTGTCAGTCTACTCTGGTTTGGGACCCTAGTATGAAGGACAGAGGGCTTGAACCTTTTGTCCCTGCTGCTGTTCTGATCTGGATTTGGGGAGTGAGACAGAGGTGTGCCACAATGGGACTATAGTTTCCATTGCAACAAAAAGCACCCATGTATTGCAAAAGGACTTTTTTCTAGTTCATACTGAAAGTGAAGGACCCTTGAAAAGCAAATCTGTAAGAAAAAAAATATGGGGGGGGAAACACCACAATTTACCTCAGGCACGACATCCACAAGGCAAATTTTATTTTTGGTCATGACAGTCTGTATTGCCTCAAGGCTTGTCCCATAGAGATTCTCCTTGTATTCCCCATGTTCTACAAACCTGAAAAGAATTCAAAGACATAGCCATGTTAGTTTGGAATAACAGTATGCAAAATGAACTTGTAGCACCTTGGAGACAAACTGAGAGAAAGAAGCTGTAGCATGAGCTTTTGTAGACTTAGGCTACTTCCTCAGATGCAACTAAGGAAGTAGACCAGGGGCCTGTCTACACTGCAGAAATACAGCAGTTTGACACCACTTTATCCACCATAGTTCTATCCTATGGAATCCTGGTATTTGTAGTATTTAGCGTTTTCTATCAGAGAACTCTGGTGCCTCACCAAACTAAAAATACAAGGATTCCATAGGACAGAACTATGGTGGATAAAGTGGTGTCAAACGGCTACATTTCTGCAGTGTAGACAGACCCCCAAGTCTACGAAAGCTCATGCTATAGTTTCTTTCTCTCAGCCTCAAAGGTGTTACAAGATCTTTTTGCAAACCTGAAAAGATTTATGGATTTAAGTGAGAGGGAGTAAAGAACACCCATCTCAGAATAAATAATGGCCGAAAAGTGCCAAATGCTTAAATGTGTAAAATGTTCCTATTTAAAGAAAAAAGTTTTATAAAGAAAACAGGATTTAAACAACTTCTTTATTTATTACGTCTATATCCTACCTTCCTGCCACAAAATAACACTCAAAGACAGCTAGTGACAACATCAATAAATTCAATTAAGTTAAGCAAGTTAAAAATATAGGCTGGTATTCTATTGGGAATGTAAAGTAGGACCCCTTTATCCACTGGGGATTGGTTCTGGGGTCCCCGTGGATACCGAAAACCGTGGATAATAGCAAACACCATTGAAAATAATGGGCTACCTGTTTAAAATACCATAGAGTTGCCTTGGAGGACCTAGAAAATGGCTAGAGAGGGCACATTTTCTAGGAAGACTCTGCGGTAGGTGCTGTTTTGTGTCCCATGGATGACTGAATCAATGGATACGGGGGTCCTACTGTATGTCTTTATAAGTGGACTTATGTGTACAGGAATTAGAACTGGGCAGTTCTGTAACATCTATATCCAGGAAAGGGCTGCTGTTGCATTACTGTGTAAGGGAACCAGCAAAGTGACCAATGCACCTTAGGGCTCATGCAGAACAGGACCAACATGCACCGGGATTATTGTCCATCAGGACATCAGCTAGGGAGTGCCTATGCACATTAGTAGAGCCTGATGTCCATGGGGACATTCTTGGCAGTGTCCCATTATGCATCTTCGAAGTTCACTAACTGGGTTTTAATGCCTCTGCTACATAGCTAAGTACAGGAAGCCTGCACTTATCTGAGGGGCTAGAGACTGCAGCCCTGTCAAAAAGTGGAATCGTTTGAAAAGAGAAACCCAGATTTTTTTTTAGTTTGCAAATGCAAGACAGAACACTAGGTGGCGCCAAGTCAACTGGGAGGGGGGGGAAGCACCTCAAATAGACTGAGAGGGAAAAAATAACCCAGCATGCCAAATCAACTAAGGTGTAAAGAGTGGACTAAAGGTCAAAATGCTGTACATGACTATAATTTAGCTATGTCGAAACAGCTGAACGTTGAAAAACAAGTTGTCAAAAAGTGAGGGGTGTATGTGTACATAAAGTTATATCATGTTGACCATGATAGAGGATACCCACCATAGTTAAAAACAGATTTATAAAACTGCCTCTGAGAATTTCAGCATCATAATGAGAATAAATGTTAGAGTTAGTTGGAACGAAGAAACACTGGAAAGTGTCTTAGCCAGAACATGTGTCCATCTAGCCCAGCACTGTTAACAGACTGACTGGCAGCAGCGGTTTGGGGTTTCAAGCTTAATTTTTTTCCAAACTCTGTTTGGAGATCCCTGGTATTCCTTGTGGTCTCCCATCCAAGTACTAATCAGGCCTGATCCTGCTTAGCTTCTGAAATCAGATAAGACTGGATATGTTCAGGATGGTATGGCGCAATAAGGTTGTTTGGGGGGCCTACACAAGAAACTGTCCAGCAGATGACACGATTTCTTTTGTTATTATGCCAGATTATATTCAGAATTACATTGAGGCAGTGCAATCTGAGCTAGCTGGAAATTTTCTGAATGCTGCCAGAATTATCCTGATCAGGAAATAGAAGAAGAGTAAGTGCCTTCCATTCTTCTGGCCAGCTTGTTATAGAAACATCCATCACCAGAGGAGCTGGCAGGATCTAAGAATGCCCATGATGTGGGGGCAGCACTTTGATTATTTTCCAGAATAGCTAAATTCTCAGTTTCGCCCCAGTACACTTGTTTTGTCACCAATGCCTACTTGTTATGCTGCACATCAGTTTCAAACGATTGTTTTGAAACAAAGTTGTACTCTACACCCTCCTTTTCATGACTTTTCTTGGTCCTCGTTGTATCTGCAAAAGAGAAGAAGCCAAGATTAGGCACCATCAGTGTTATCAAATATGGTAAAATCACCTGTTTTGCAACAGAGCACTTGCTCTGGATGGCACAGAAAGAAACAGTTAGAGCCAGCTATCGTATGGCTAAGAGAAGGAGGTAAGCCCAAACTTTGGTTTGTTTGGTACAACGCTAGTTGGAAAACTGATCAGGAAAGAGCAGGGAGGATGTACTGTGATGTCACAGAAGCCAAGCAAATCAGTGCTCTTCATTGCTCCCTCTGCTTCAAACTCGCAAAACATGTTCCTTCCTGAGATCAGTCATCTAGAGAAGAACACACATTTGCAGAGCTAGCCCTACCATTAAATAAAAGGAGGCGGATGCCTCAGGGGGCAGATGCTGAATGGTGTGGCAGCCCCATGGTGTTCCCCTCTACTGGAGGACAGAGCTGTGTGTTACTCAGGACCTGCTATGCACCTCCTAAGCTATCCTGTAACCCGCAGGCAAGGTAGGGAATGTTGACCCACCATGAGAAGATCCAGCTCATAATTCAATCAACTTCAAAAGGTGGAAGGGATTATAACTTCTTTTCCTTCACCTCAGGCAGCAATACTTCTTGGGCTACCCAATACACACAACAACAATGCGTCAAGTGTGTTTCCCACAACAGAACACCACCTGAGTGTGAATGTGAAAAACTTTCTAACAAAGGTAAAAGCAATACACCTAAAAATAACATGAACAACAATTTAAAAAATCCAGGGAAAATCAAATTTGTCTCATCCCCCAAGCGTTGGTTTTCTAAAAGCCTTCCTGAGTTCTTTTTTTTAAAAAAAGTTTTAACTTGTCAAGGGAAAAGAGGGAAGAACTAATTAAAGACTTTATCACACCATCCTGTTTTCTTGCAGCAATCGTGTTAGTGAGGCAAACAGTAACATCATAGCGGTTTGAAAACGTTCAGTATCACACGTCTCTGTAATCGTGTGAATGTGCTGCGTTGGCAAATCATGGTCCCTTCTGTAATCACACCTTCCTAACTATGTACGCCCTATTCAGCTCATGCCAACCTTTCAATTTTTAAATTTTTATTTTTGCTGTGATTGTGTAGTTATGGGAAAACAATAAAAATGTTTTTATTTTATTGTTTCAGCATAATTATGCAATCATAGCAAAAATAAAAATAAAAAACCAAAAAGCACAGAGTAAAAAAACAACCTCAGCCTGTTTGGGAATAGCAAGGGGGAAGGGAGGGGGGGAGGAGAATCATACCCCCTCTTGCCAAATGATTGCTGTCATATTGTTACTCCAGAGGAAGGGACCTATTGCACCAGGGGGACTAATGGAATAGCAGTGATACTGGGAGTCATTGACAGGTTTTCCCCATCAATAAAAAGGTGCACTACAAAAATGAATGAAATGCAAAGCCGCAACAAGATAGACACGGCATTGTGCAATAAACACTGGCCAAATACACTACTATCTTGCTGCAATTGCAAAATACTAGCCTTGTGTGATAAAGTCTTTAGTTGCTTTGAAAGCTTTTCATGGTTATATTAGGTTTCAAAAGGGAGAACTTGACAGGAATAAGGGAAGTTAAAGGAAAACTCAAGGGGATATTCAGAAGGGCCATATCCCTTCCAGGAGCTTGGAGATTATTTAGAGGAAGTATAATAGAGCATTTATTCTGGATGATTGGATTGCCATAAACGTTTTAGTCAATGTATAAAATAAACATTAATGATTTGGACAAGACGGATTAACTTTTTTCCCCGAGACACAAGAAGAACAATTAATTAAACAGAGGGGCTAATTCAAAAGTATCAATTGAAATAAGCGGATTTTGCAATAAAATGAAGGCATATGCTGGACATGAGTTATTTGTACTGTAATAATGTTGTGGTCATAGTGGTGGTGGTGGTGATGATGATGATGATGTAATAATGGATTGCCTGAGACACTTGAAAAGAGTTGAAAGCAAAATCATTACATGGCTGGAAGGAAACCAAAAAAAGGCAGTAAGGGTGAACAAAACCTATTGAAAGTTGTTTTATATTAAAACATGCAACTCGCTAGCAGTCCAAAGAAACATTGGCCAGAATCCTGTATAGGATTTACTTATGCATAAGCACCATAATTACAGGTTCCTTCCCTATAATCTCATAATTGGAAATATTGGACACTTGGTAGGGGTCTAAGTAGACCAGGCTGATCCAACAAGAGGTCAGATGGAGGTCACAAGGACCTAGGAAGGTGTCTTAGAAATATTTTCAGCAAATCAGCCCAACCTAGGATTAGGTGAAGGCTCCTAGTAAACATAACAATTAAGGAGGTATGTGCTAATCCCTTCTTGGACACTTCAGCAATGATTCATGCAACCAAGCAATCAAGTTACCTACACAACCCAAATTCCCAGGAAATATCCCTTGGAACCCCACTCCTGTCCTACAAAGTGAGGTTGTCATAAATCAATCAATTCTTCTCTCCCAGCCATCTAAGACAATCAGTGGAGTTTTGTTCTCCTTTGTTCCTCCCTTGGGAGACTCATTTAGCCATTGCTGTAGCCAAAACATGCCTTCAAGGCATGGAATGGGTTATAAATATCCCAGCCTAAACAATAGCAAAGTGTGCCACTGTGGACGGACCCGGCCATTCTCTTTCTCTGAGCACCCCCAGAACTTCTCAGTGCTATCCTCAGACTTCTGTATGAGTATTTCATGCCTCTTCAAGACTGGTAACTATTGCCCTATTTCCCGAATCTATTCCTCTATCCAATCTTTGTGCCTTAACCCCTTCGATAGCCTTGTGGGGTTCTTGTGAGTGCGTGTTGTGTGTGTGAATGCCTTTTGTGTTATTTCCAATAAAAACATTTTATTTCACTTTAACCTGGAGTTACTACTGGTATACATAAGTGAAAAGGTCCTGAAGTTACCTGCCTCTCACAGCATTCCATTTGAGCTAATAATAATTCCCCCAGCTAATAAAGCATCCCCCACCTCTTTGGGTAACAAAACCCTGGCTAAATCCCTATTTACTGGGCAGCAGCCATTACAATCAATGAGGATCAGTTCCCCTCTTGCTTGGGAAGCATCTGGCTGCCATTTCCATTCACACTGTGAATGATCAACAGGCAGAAAGAGGGTCCCTGTCCCAATTCCTCCTTGTACTGGAGATTGCTTATGCAAGGCAGGTGGGATTATCAGCCAGCTACTTCCCAACTGATGAGGAAACAGACCCACATCAATCACAGCGGCTGTTGCCTGATAAAAGCTGATTGGGGAATTTTCACCACCCCTACATAGCTCCTAAATTAGTTATCTATACAGGGACCATGAATGCATAACAGTCATGAGTGTGTAACTCTGGATTATACATTCATAACTGCTCTAGATGATTGTATCCAGAATAGAAATATGAGAGAAGAAACATTGGAAGCAATACCACACAGAAAAATTATACCAAAATCATCATCATCTTGCTGGAGGCCATGCTGGTTGGCTGGGGGATTCTGGGAACTCTAGTCCAAAAAAGTAACTTCTAGAGGTGCTTCATAGAAATGGCTAAAATTGCAAACATGAAGAGGAATAAAAATGTCACTCTCTTATTGTAGTAAAATTTAGGGTTACTCAGAGAAGTTGTTTTGGAGGAAGCTTGGGCCAGAAAGAAGATAGGAGAACATAATAGCTCCAGTCTTAAGTTGTTCCTCTATCCCCTGTGCCACATTCCACACTGTTTTCAATGGTCTCCCAGTATCCAGGATCTGATTTCCATGGAACTGTGGAGTGAAGGATGAAGCAGAAACAAAAGTCAAGGTTCAAGGCAAGAGGCTGGATCCAGAGGAAATCCCCCTGTTCAAGAAAGCAGTTCCCTATAATGAAAAAAAAAACATTCCTGCACGGGGGCTGATGGCTTCCATGTCAGCAGAGCAATGAATCCACTCTGCATTTCAATCTATACTGTAAGGGATCTATCCAAGGTGCTAAACCCCAAAATAGATTCAGCTCCTGGGAAACCTCTTTCAAAGTTCCAGCTAAAACATGGAGTGGACTCACTGTCCCACTGACATTGAGCCACTAACCTGCACTGTTTGGCTGGATTGAAACACTGAACACTTCCTAAATATGTGAAGTTTCTACTGCTGCCTGCCAGTAACTAAGCTAGCTTTAAAAATAAGGTGAGAAATTTGCTGGATATAAGACGGTGAACCTTCATGTTTAGAGATGACATATCTCTAAGCCAGAGGTGGAGAATGTATGGACCTCACAGGTTCATTTGATGAGGACACAGGAGAGAGTCTTCTCGGTGGCTGCTCCTAGGCTATGGAATTCCTTCCCAAGAGAGGCTCAGCTGGCCTGCTCTTTGCTCTCTTTTTTATTGGCAAGCAAAGACCTTTTTATTAAAACAGGACTTCAGCTTTTAACTAGTTGGGGTAGGAGGATATTCAGTTAGAGAGTTGTACCTTTTATAATGTGCCGAATGTGATTTTGATTGTTTCATATTAAATCCAATGTTTGAATTGGATTGGTTGTTTAGTTTTTTAAATTTATGTACTCTATATTGTTTTAACTATTTTGTTGTCAGCCACTGCACGTCCCATTAGCCAGCCTAACAAATGGTAAGGTGCAAAAAGATCTTACTAAACAATTTTAGATCCTGAAATGTTTACATATGCACACAGAAAGAAAACACACACACTTTAGATGGCTATGTGTATAGCATTTCAGTTGTGATGAATACAACTAATACAGTAAAAAAAACCCATATCCACTGGGGATTGGTTCTGGGGGGCCCGTGGATACCAAAAACTGTGGATAATAGCGAATGCCATTGAAAATAATAGGACATCTGGTTTAAAATACCATAGAGTTGCCTTGGAAGACCTAGAAAATGGCTAGAGAGGACACATTTTCTAGGAAGACTCTATGGTAGCTGTGCTGTTTTGTGTCCCGTGGATAACTGAATCAGTGGATAATGAATCAATGGATACGGGGGTCCTACTGTGCACATTTGGTGGGAGCGGGAATGCATGGTGTACCCCCCCCAAAGGTTTTCTGAGGAGTAATGTGGCTCTTTACCCTTCCACAGTTGCCAACTCCTGTCCTAAATGTATGAACAATGGAGATGTGGGGTGGGGAAATTACATTTAAGATGCTTCCTGCTGCCTGGCTTAAAAGTTCTGTTGTTGTTACTCAAGCTTTGTTATCTTAATTAACTTGCAAATGAGGTGCGAAGAGGAGTTCAGCTGGGCATCAACTGCATCACTTCTATCTCGCAAGCTCAGCTGAACTTCTGGGGCAGTTCGCTTAATTGACAAGAACATTGCTTATGAAACCACAATGAAGGTGAAAAAGTGCTAGAAGAAGTCAGGCAAAGTTAAGAAATACATTTTTGGAGCAGAAGAAAAAGGAGGAGATCAGCCTGAAAAATTGGCTGTCTCTTGCCCAAAGGGAAGGAGTTGGCAGGTTTGTTACTTTTCCACTGGAATTCTGCCCAGAGGACAGAGTTAAGGAATGACATGGCTTCTGCTCTGCCACAGTCCCAGAGTTATTGAAAACCCTCTAGCAGTTTATGTTCAGGTACTGTCCTGTTGTTGTTGTTTTTAAAAAACCAGCCCATTCAACAAATGAACATCTCATTTGCCCAAACACTTCTTGAGGGGCGGGCTGTGGGGGCTTCCACTAATCTCACCCTCTACCACCAAGGTGAGGGCTTCTACTTATCTCCCCTTTGCCCACCAATGTGAGGACCTCCTCCTCCAGTCCCCCCACTATGGCATCAAATATAGGGGTTTTTTGAGATGCCCTCAACTGCTGCCACCACAGACACCATGTCTGAATGCAAGCTTTTCAATGTGTAATGTTTTTGGAGGCAAACACATATAATAACAAAAAATGATTTATTAAACAGAAAGAACACAACATCACAGATTATTTTTCTAATACATATAAATCCAGACTGATGCCAACTCTTAACACATATCTCTCATTCTCATTCATATCCTAACTAACTCTAACCCTGACTCTAACTCGCCTCTATTTCTGACCCTCACTAACTCTCCTTACTACTCAGACTCCTCAACTCCACTAACTAATTCCTTGGCAGGCTACATTCTCATTCCCCATCAGTTGCCATATAGCAGCCTTTTCAAAATCCCCTCAGACATTCCACTAATCACCATTCACTCCCAGCATTCCATTCTCTCACCCTCCTCTCCACAGATCCTTACCTTATAGCATCTACTACACAGTGCATACATTACTATACTTTACCTTACTTTATCTAATAAATGCAATATTTGCTACACAAGTCCAGAACATCACAGGGGCATATTGTATTTAAATAGGAAAATGGAAAATGTCTTCTACTGAATCAGAGCATTGGTCCATCTAGCCCAGAATTGTCAATTCTGATTGCCAGCCATGACTCTCTGGATTTTTAAGGAAGATTATTTCTAAACCCTACTTGGAGACCCCTAGTAATCTCCCATCCAAGTATTAATCAGACCCAACCTTGCTTAGCTTCACAAAATCATGAGAGATCAGCAGATGAGATCACCAAAATTACCATCTTCTCATCCACCACATTTCTTTGTGCCAAGTGGGGGTTCCTCCTGATTTCTCCACATGGTCACATCTTCTTCTCCATGGCACCATCCTTTGGTTATTTCCAATTTTTGTGCAGCTAGTATCCCTATTCTAAAAGGCCAAAATGCCTGCCCCAAGATTTAGGCCAAATCTACACTATACAAATAATCCAGTTTGAAACTTGGATTATTTGCCATGGCTCCTTCCTATGGAATCCTAGGACTGTAGTTTGCTGAGGCACCAGCATTCTTTGACTAAAGGCGTAATATTAGAAATCCTAAGATTCAATAGGAAAAAGCCACAGCAAATAGTCCAGTTTCAAACTGGATTATTTGTATAGTGTGGATCTGGCCTTAGTTACTACCAGTGAGAGCATCAAATGAAAACACACTGACATTTTGGGTCCCACCCTCTTGCCTTTGGCCCTGCCCACCAATGGAAGGTGGCTCCCAAGCACTTCTCAGAAGTTGAATCCAACCCTCAGATTGAAAGAAGTTTTCCATCTTTGTCTACACTCAGGCATTCCACGTGAGGGGATTGGCCAATTTGAAATTATTGATTAGTCTTGTAATAATTTATTCTTGACAAAGAGGTGTTGTTTTATGCTACATATTAGGGTTACCATATTTTGAAAAGCAAAAAAGAGGATGCATTTATCAACTGACTACTTCAAAACTCCAATTACTCTGACGACTCACTTTAAATGTGTGTGTATATATATGTGCCTTCAAGTCACCTGCCAACTTACAGTGACCTCATGCATTCCATAGGATTTTCTTTGGAAATACCCCTACTAAATAAGCTGTAATAATTGCTATTAGAAATATCTCTAGCCTTCATTTCATTTAAATAACAACTACTTTACAAAAGAGTCTGGAGTAACAAACATCTGAGGCGAAGCAGAAAAATCAGTGTGTATAGAGCCATTGTACTGTCTATTCTCCTTTACGGGTCTGAAAAATGGCTCACCTATCGCCAACACTTACAACTCCTCGAACATTTTCATCAGCGCTATATACACACAATCCTAAATATACACTGGACTGACTATGTGACGAATGTTAATGTCCTTGAGCAAGCAGGGATCACCAGCATTGAGGCCATGATATTGAGAACACAGCTGCGCTGGGCAGGGCACGTTTCTAGGATGGAGGACCATCACCTCCCAAAAATAGTACTCTACGGTGAACTCGCAACTAGTCAGTGTAAGAGGGGCACTCCAAAAAAGCGATACAAGGATTCCCTGAAACAACATCTCAGGCTTGGCCAAATTGATCACCAACAATGGTCTGCCCTGACTTCACATCGGAAGGCATGGAGACGCATGCTGCAGCTTTATTTGAGAACTCACGCCAAACAAGTCTTGAAGAGAAACGACAATGCAGAAAGAATCACAACCCGGAAACATCACCCAAGGAGACCCTCTGCTGTGCTTTCTGCAACCGGACTTGTTTATCTCAGATTGGCCTTTTCAGTCATCAGCGTGCTTGCAGAAAGCGCAGGATAAGTCCTTCCTGAATCTTCATTTGTGAAGAAAAGCCAGAGAGAGATTTTAATTGATTATTTAGCAATATTTAATAATATCAACAGATATTACATCAGCAATTTGCCAACACAACATGGGGTTAGAGGCCCACCCTTCACACCTGCTCATCCACTATTCTCGCATTGCAGTTTCCCACAACAACCCTGCAAAGTATGGCAGCAGCATGTAAAACTTTCAAACCAAAAAGAAAAGCTAGGGATGGCAAAAGGGACAAGCGATGGAGGATCTTGAGACGGGAGGGAGTGATAAACATCAGGGTATTCTGAAGGAGAGGGAAGAAGGCCACATCTACTCCATGCAGTAGCTCCTTTGTTGCCTGAGCCACTGTCCCTGCTATTTTTCCTTTCTCCCTTCCGCCCAGGTCCCATCGGCACAGAGTGATGAGGTTAAATTTGCAAGCTATAATCTTGGCCATTCCTAGTGATAGAATAGTCTCTATATGGCACTTCGTTTTGTCTCATACATTCACAGTAACTAGATTTACAAAGGCTGCTCACTTCCAAGTTTCAGAGGTGGGAAGAACTTTGTAAGAAAACCTGGACATTTTTAATAGTCCCCCTGGACAGAAATTTTATCTCTGAAAAAGAGGACATATCCAGGGAAAGGAAGATATATGGTAACCTTATTATATACTGTTTGTGCTTTAGTATTTTAAGATTCCTAGAGTCTTTTTTTAAAGAAACAGGCAATGAAGAAATGAAAAGAAAAAGGAGAAGGAAGGAAAAGGAAAAGGAGTGGGAGAGACCATCTAAAAGTGTTCTTTGCTCATGGATCTGATATTTGCATCCAAGCTACAGAATCAGGGGTAGGGAGCACACATGCTCCTAATACAATAACTTCTTGGAGCTCTCTTAGATAATCATAGAGCATGGGATTTGCAGTTTAGGGAGGGATATTTAGAATTCACAGACAGAAGGCTCTAGTGCCTCACCAAACTACAAATCCACAGGAGGCAACCATAGCAGTTAAAGCACAATCCTATTTGTGTGTTGTAAAAGGATTGCTGGTTGCATGAGCTTCCTTGAATATAAAAAAAGGATAGCAGTCACAAACTCTATGCTATGTGTAAGCTGCCTCTTGCTGCTGTAATCTGTCATCAATTTATTTTGGCTGCAGGTGAATTTTCCAAGATCTAAATCAAGAAAAAACAATGTATTCTTGGATGGAAGGCAGCACAAAGATTGCCACTTTTATCTTTTCTAGGATGGAGAATTTCATTCCATGGAGCAGAATTTTGATGTAAATAGTGCAATCTATATATACATGCATGCACGCATGTAGGAAGGGGTGGAGATCTGTCCTCCCCTCCCCAAATAATACTAATTTGTTCAAGCCTAAATTCTGCACTGTGAAAATCTTGCCTCTACTCACTATGTGTGATTTCCCCTGTGGTCTTTACAGCTGCCAGAAATCATATTCAACATCTGGCTCAATGCTGTTAGTATTTATATAATCTCTTGGTCAGTTCCCCAAACTGGTTTTCTCTTTCTACAGAGATGCTCTCCATGTTTTACAGACATTTCAATAATTCAACAGTCACTGTTTCCTCTAGCCTTTTTGCTCTTATTTAATTTTAAAACTGTATAATTGAGTTTGCACGGCTACAACCCCCATCCCACGCCACCCCATCCCAAGCTTGGGAAAGTTATTTTTCAGATGATACCTCCTAAAATCTCCCAGCAGAGACCCCAGAACTCATTTTGAGGTGTGGGAAAGCTCAGTATTGGTAGGACAATGGTTATTAATTTTGCCTTACTTACCAGGTGCTTGCAGGTAAAGGGTGAATTGCTCTCCTTATCCACTATCACTGAAACCTCTGAAATACTATTACAAGTACAATGTGTATTTAGAAGTGCCCTTCATGTGTTCAGTGTAGCTTACTCCCAAGTAAATAAGAAGAACAGACTTCAGGTAACCTATCTTATTCTTCAGAGGGCTCCACAACAATATTCTTAGCGTCTGATCATTTAATACGCTTCTGATTGATGATGTCTGAGAAAGCTTAACTGCATAGGGATGGACCAATTTTGCCAGATCCTTTCAGGAGGCTCAGCACCCCTTTCCTAGACTTTGGGAGGCTCAAACCCATTCCAGGGACTATGTCCCCCAGTCAGCATGGACAGTGGTTACATTGACTGGGAGATTCTAGGGGTTGTAGTCTGAAAAAAATAAACACTCCAAGCTCAGACTCAACACCTCTTATTCTTTGGCTATTGCTGAAACCCAGATTTTATTCCATGCCACATCAACCACAATCTGCATTTAGGATCAAAGCTAGCAATTCTCCTGCCCACATGTTATAGGGTTATATTGTTCTTCATTTTATGTTATGTTTTCTTTCTTTTTTTAAACTCTACTATATCAGAAGCATTTTCATTATGCCAGCCCTTTCTAAAAGCATAAAATTCTGATGCCCATGGAAGTAAGACTTCAAAGAAGCAGATGCAGGTAAGGGGGGGAAAGAATGGGATGATGTTCTCTTCTGGCGCTTACCGCTATTTGGCTCACTTGCTTGAGGGCATCCAGATTTATTTTGTTTTGCTGCAGGAGTGGGCAGAGTGTAGCCCATGGGCAGCATGTAGCCATCACTTCCATTTTTGTGGCCACCAGTATTCCACTGGATACTCCCAAAGCTCCTAACCCACAGAAACACTCCAAAATGGTGCAAAACTGCCCACAAACCATAGCAGTTTACTTTCCTTCACTTACGTCATCCCCATTCTCCTAAAACCCCCAGAAAAAAGGGCCAAATTGGGCCAAAGATGAAGCCAATATTGGCATGACATTATTTGTGGTCCCCAAAAACACATGAGTGTGACCCACCCAAAGGGCACAGGGCCAAAAATCATCCCTTGCCCCTAGCACAGTAGCCCAGCCCTGTTCTGAATGCACCAATGGCCTATAGATTATCCACCACATTTCAAGTCATGTGGATAGATCTGAAATGTCCTTGTTGGTACAGGAGTCTGATTATTACACCTTGGGCCCAGTCACTCTTTTTCTCAGCCTGACCTACCCCACAGGGTTCTGGCAAGGATAAAGGAAGGAAGAGGAGAGCCATGGAATTTCACCTTGAACGAAAGGTGGAATAAAAATCAACAAATCATTAAAAAAAATCCTCCCTTTCAACCATTATGAATCCGGTGGGATGAGGAAGGCCCACTGTGACAGCTGTTTGGCTGCCGAAATGCAACTTCCATGTCAACTCTGTTTTAAAAAAAAAAAAAGCCTTGGGGATTAGATAAACACTGATGAGTATGCCAAAAATCATAGCAAACAGGCCAGGCAGAATCCCATGGGGCAGGCAGTTCTCTCCCCGTCATGTGGAGGCACACACACTTGGCACGAACGGTTCCCTCGGCTCAGGTGTGTCTGAAACCTTTCAAGGCAGAAGAGGCAGTGTTGGCATTTGTGATCCCAAAGGAGAAAGGGCCCATCTGCACAGTTCCCGAATTATCAGAAATGGGCAGCTTGGAGTGGGCAGGGAAGCGAGTTGTACGAGACCTCCATGCACCTACAGCAATTATTTTAGATGGGTTGAGAGGAGCTTCTCATACACCACAGACAAGCTGCTTGTCAGCTTGTTCATCATTTCACAACACAGTGGCCCTTTGCAGAAGTTTCATGCTCCCACCTCACAAACAGCACTTAAACCCAGCCCTGGTGCCAGCTGAAGACATTTTTCTGCCAAAAGTCAAGGTCAAAATGGTGCCCCCTTAACTATTCCACCTACAGAAGCTAATTAGACTGCCACTAGAACCTTCCTTTGACACTAGCAACAGAACAGTGTCCTCCTTCATACCTGAGGGCAGTAGGCAAGGTTGGGTGTGCAGGACCGGCTGTATTATCACAAACACCTCTGTCCCCAAGAACAGACATATGGTCAGGAGGCTCAGAAGGAAACAACTGCAGGGGCAGAACTATCACAACTACCCTCTAGCATCTGCCTAATGGTAAGACCAGCCCTGAAATTTGTGTGTCTACCAGTCCAGCTGGGGGCACCTAAATCTGGATCCAACTCAAAGGTTTGTATACTTTTAGATATCTATTTTTATTGGAAATGGTTATATTGCAAGTCGCTGCCCTTTTTGTTTTAATGATACTGCCTTTTAAATTCTATTTTATCATTTTATCAGCCAGAGAACAATGTCACCTGTGACTTTATATACATATAGTCAATGAACAAAATCAAAGACATGCTATGGAGGTGCCAGAGGGAAGTGAGGGCTGAGTGGGAATGTGTTTTGCTAAAAAGGGACTTACGTGGTACAGCAACCCCATACTCCTGCGGGTTCTCAGCTACCACCTTCTGCTTGAGTTCATTTAACCGGGACCCCAAAGAACCTGAGAGGTCAGAGGAAGAAGGTGTGTCAGTGGACAGAGAATATAAGGCATACGGGTGCCCTGCAAAGGAAAAAACCTAAAACAAAAATGGGAAAAAGAAAAAAAAATACAAGCCAGGAATAGATCTGCACCCATGGAGCTAACTAGCAAACTAGGAAAGATGCCTTGCTTGTGATTTGCAATTGTCTCAACAGCTTTTAAAACCCAAACTGCAAGATGTCCTTAACTAGGGCCCCCTAGGGCTCAAGTTTGGCAGGCAGGTTGTTATTAATTTTACCTACTTGCACGTACTAGCAGGAGGGGGCAAATTACTTTCCCCATCCATTATCACTGAACCCTCCTTAAATATGAAGACTCTTACAAACACATAGTGTACTTAGAAGTGCCCTCCATGTGTTCAGTGTAGCTTACCCCAAAGTAAGTGCACCTAAGATAGACTGCAGACAGCCTTTGTTACTACTAGGAAGGTTCAATAACAATCACCGTCTTAATATTTCTTAGCACTTAATCATTTAGTACACTTCTGACTGATAATACTTTAGGAGACTCAACTACATAGGAGCCTTGGTAGTCCAATTTTGCCAGATCATTTTGGGGGAGGCTGACCCCCACCAGCCTACTCTTAAGGGGAATTACTCCTACTCCTCCCCCATTCTGGATCCATGTCTTTAGATCTTTGCCCCAATCTAGATCGGGAGGTGGGGGAGGTTGCTCTTTGCAGAGTGGAAAGCTCCTAGCTGATTCACTTCCCCTGCCTATAGTGCAAAAAGCAAGCATAGGGGCCCAGTCAAGTCCCAGCCTAGAGCATATAGCACAAAGCAAAGCCTTCATCCTTCTAGAATTTTTTGCACCATAGCTCCCAAAAATTCTAGCCAGCATTGCCAATGGTAAGGGATGGTGGAAGTTGTAGTCCAAAACAAATGGAGGGCAGAAGGTTCCCTGTTCCTTGCTGAGAGCAAAAGGTTCAAATCTCACTCCAGCAGGATCCTGATCCAATCCTTTACTTTTAAAAAGTAATTGCTGATAGGCTGGATGGTATCTCATCCAGTTGAGTTCTCAAGAACATCTCTGTCAGTGGCCAACAAAGAAAGAGGTTCTCGAGATGTGACCAGGCTGGCTGCCACCTTTGGGCCTGCCAACCAGCTTTACTCCAGTGATCAAAGCCATAAAGGTGGAGGGAGGTCATCCTAGATCCAGCAGCTGCATGGCAACCTTGTCTCTGTCTCACGCTAAAACTGGGAAGAAGAGTTTGGAGACTCCTTGGCCACCAAATTAACTATCCTTTAGAAAGGGGATATAGCTAATTGATGGAGTATAAGAGAGCCAGTGTGGTGTACCAGTTTGAGCATTGTTGGACTAGGACTCTAGGAGTGTGTGCATGTGCCTTTAAGTTGCCTGTGGACTTATGGCGACCCCATAAATTTCACAGGGTTTTCTTATACTCAGAGTAGATTTAGACAGTTCCATCCTCTGAAATATAGCCTACAGCACCTGCTATTCATTGACTGTCTTCCATTCAAGTACTAGCCAGGGCTGATCCTGCTTAGCTTCCAAAAGTGGATGGGACCTGTTTCCTTTAGGATTGGGTTCAAATCCTGGGTCAGCCATGCAAATCCACTGGGTGACCTTTAGCACATCACACACTTTTTTAGCCTTAAAGGAAGGTAATGGCCAACCTCCTCTGAATAAATCTTGCCAAGAAAACCCGATGACAAGGTTGCTTTAAGGCAGAGTTGACTAGAAGACACACAACAACAACAACAACAGGCTTCTCAAGGACTAAGTAGTCATGATGGCTATATGGTACCTCCAGGATCAGCGGATCAGTACGCTATGATTCCGTATGGAGCAATGGGTTCAAATTACAGGAAAAGAGATTCCACATAAACATTAGGAAGAACTTCCTGACAGTAAGAGCTGTTCAGTAGTAGATGCATGGCCTCAGAGCGTTGTGGAGTCTCCTTCTTTGGAGGTTTTTAAACAGAAGTTGGGTGGACATCTGCTGGGAGTGTTTTGGTTCTGTATCCCTGCAGGGCAGGGGGTTGGACTGGATGGACCTTGAGGTCTCTTCCAACTCTATGATTCTATGATTCTAAGGGGAAGTAACAAAGTCAACCCCTCACCAGTGCTTACTGGTAATCACAATATCAACGAGGTGGTGAATTTGCCTTGGTTTTAGTCCAAGCACAAAAGTAGCTATCCAAGGTGCTTTTCTGCAAAAAAAAAAAGTACAGCACCTTGGAAAGTTTCTTTGAAGTTTGTTCTTAAAACCAGAGTAGATTCACTGTTCCACTGAGATCGTATCCACCAGCCACAGATGCCTCTCACCAATTTAAGTCAAAGCCCAAAATCAGGCAAGTTATTCTATCCCTTACTGGCAGTAAAATGCAATGACAACAAATTAATTACTGAACCAATTTATAATCTCTTTCGTCACATCTGAACACTGTTGCCTGCGGCAGCCTCCTCCCTCTATTTAATATATATTTTTTGCTGGAGAACAACAGCAAAAGATAACTTTTGCCCTCTAGTCTTGTTTCTGGGAATCCCACTGGGGCAAATAGTTGGCTGTTGTAAGAAACAGGATTGTGGGCCAAATGGGCATTTGTTGTGATCCGGCAGGGCTCTTTTAGCATTCAAAAAATATTGGCTAGGACAGTATTTGGAGACCTAACCCTAAACCCCTGTGCAGTGTGTTTTCAAAACGATGTGGTACAAAAAAACCCTATATAAAACTTATTTTTAAAAATCCATAACTTTGCAGAACGAGAGACAACTACTAGCTCATGGTCACCTGTTCTATCTACTACTATCCAACACAGATCATCTTCACCCAACACTCCAACCACAATTTCTCTGCACAGTAAAAAATTACACAGTGTTTTTGACATCACTGGGATTCTGATTTAGGCTGATTCCAGATTCAACCATCTTTGCACACAGTTCCTGAAACCAGTTGGCTTGAGTAAATCTCTCTCTCCTACTAGCAGCGCAGTACACTAGATAATGCCCAATCCTCTGAGACGTTCACATCCTGAAATTTTGGGGGCCTCAAATGGCCAATCACCCCACAGTATTTTTATTCCATTGTTGGCACAGGGAGTGGAGGTACCTGTTGTTGTTTTTTTAGCCCCAGCAAGTCAACTGTATCCTTTTCATGTGAAGCAACTCACCAATTAAAACCACCAGCCTCTTTCTGTCTCCTGGCTGCTGCTGGTATTTGGTAACTTCCTCGTATGTGAGGAGCTCGGAGGTCTGGGTTTGCTCAACTTGCTTGGCTTCATTCTGACCATTCTGCTTCTCCTTTCGGCTCAGCCGGAAACTCCGCCTCAAGCCGGCTACAATAGCAAAGACAGTACGTATTAGTTGTGCCAAGCTTGACTCAGGCTAAAAAGATTTCACTGGGATGTATACAATGCTGCCCTTCCATCTGTGGAAAAGGGACTGCTGAGAAATCAGTTTCTCTCCCCTTCTCCAAATCTAGTCCAGAGGGCTGGACAAGGTTATATGGAGCAGTCCTGTTGCACAAACAATTAATTATTATTATTATTAATTGCTTTTGTATGTCACCTTTCTCTCAAAATGAGACCCAAGACGGCTCCCAAAGACAATAATAAAAACAGTAAAACCAGATAAAGCAGTATATTTTTTTAAAAAAAACCAGACACAACTTTTAAAAGATAGATAAAACATTCCCATAAGAAGTTCCCCTGCTTAGATGTTAAAAGCCTGCTTGAATAAAAAATGTCTTTGCCTGTCGCCAAAGGAAACCAGTCTGAGGGCCAGCCCCGGAAGGCTCTCTCTCATGTCCTTACCAAGAGAGCCTGTGATGGTGGCAGGACAGAGAGAAAGCCTTCCTCTGATGATAAAGTTATGGCATTTTCCTAATACCCCATCATTCATTAATTCATTCTGTTTATATCCTGCCTTTCTTCCATGAACAGAGCTAAGGTGTCTTTGAATGTAACAGAACAAATACAGTTAAAACATCAGAGGAAGAAATGCATGCAAAATTTAAAACAGAATTTAAAAGCACACCAGCAAAAGAAAAGAAAAAAACAGAAAAGCATAGAATGGGCAGGTACGCCAAGGGCCATCTAGTTCAACCCCCTGCCAGGGCAGTAATCCATGGGAAAGCATCCGTGAGAGGTGGCCATCTAAACTCTTCTGAAAACCTGCAAATGAAGGGAGTTCACCCCCCTCAAGGGCAATTTATCCCACTGCCAATACAGCACTTATCCATGTAACATTGAATTTAGCTCATTAGCCCCTACTGTTCTTGCAAGTATTAACTTAGTGAGTCTGAAAAACAATTCCCCTCTCCTTCCTTTTTTTTCCATTTGAAATATTTGTCAGCCAAATCTCTTTAAAAATTGCTTACAGTAATATACAATTAGGATAAGTATTTATTCACACAACCAGAGAATGGGGTTCACGACCATCAGGTCCTCACCTATATATTGTCCATTGAAGTATCCCTCACAATCACAGTCTTCTGTTTAGGAAGAAAAGAGAGAAGTGGAAAGGTGTTAAGAAAGCTTCTGTGGACTAGAGTCCATGAAATGCACAAAGCATTCAACTGTGCAGGTATTAGGAGAAGGGAAGCAGTAAACAGCAAGGTCAGGAGGAAACAATTTGCAAAAAGCACAGCCTGCACAATTACATTATTAACACTGACCATCCACCAAACTATTGTTGCTGATAATGTAGCTAATTAACTCATGGGTCTAAGCTTTAAAAAACAAAAAAAAACCTTCACCCTCATTCAAGCCACGGGGAGAGAACTAAGCCTCCTGATGAATATCAACTCAATAGTTTTTCCTTCTAATCTTCCTCTGAAGTGCCTTTGCGCTAAGAGTGTGCTGGAGGCAGAAATGTTTCCCCACTTTGTTGTTGTTACATGTCTTCAAGTCAACTCTGATTTATGGCAACCTTATAATAGAGTTTTCTTGGCAAGGTTTATTTAAAGGAGGTTCTGCCACTGCCCCCTACTACCTTATTGAAATATTGGCATTTCATACACAGAGACTGGCCTTTTTGTCCTATGTAGCACCCAGAAGGACATAACTGGTAGAACATGACACATATCACATTAAAAGATATGCACCATGTTCTACCAGTATTCCCCTTCTGAATGAACAGATGCTCACAAGCAATACTAGGCCACATAACAGTGAAGACAGCAAAACATTGACCACACCTTGTGGCAACAAACCCAGATGCCCACCTTGTCCTTTCTATCTACTCTGACAAAATGATGACAGGAGCTAACGATGCTATCTATAATATCAAGGGTTTATTTACTTGAGGGCATCCCGATGTAATATATGCCAACATTTCACATTAGAAAATGGGCAAATGGGAGCTAGCTTAGGACCAGTGTGGTGGTAGTGCTTTGAGTGTTGGATGAAGACTGGAGACCAGGGTTCAAATCCCTGCTTGGCTGTGGAAACCCACTGAGTGGCCTTGAGCAACTCACACTCTTCTCAGTCTCAGAGAAAAGCAATGGTAAACCCCCTCTGAACAAGTCAGGCCAAGATAATCCCATGATAGGTTCATTTTAGGTTCACCATATGTCAGAAATAACTTGAAGGCACAGAACCACAAGAAGTTCCAAAACATCTGGAGGAACAATCTGTGCTAGGGAAAGCTGTTCCAACCACTATGCCACTTTGTCTCCCAAATTAGCAAAACATCCAGCAACGAGTCTCAAACCTGTTGAAAGAAATCTTTCAAGTGCAGTTTACTGCTGCAGTTAAAACCTTTTTCTTCCCACTCTGCCAACTAGATTTCTAGCTGTGTTCCTTAATGATAGTCATGTAAGAGGCCACATGGTGCTGGAAAGCAAGCTATACCATGAGTTAAACCAATCGAACTCAAATTTAACGATGATGATGATGATGATGATTGCGGCAAGGATGACAATAATATTAGCAACAATATTTATTTATAAATAACTGTAAACATTAATTTCTGTACAGTCATTATGTTTTGTTTCAAAAGTACACACACCCTGTCCTGTAGGCTGAAAAGAGCAGCTCTTTTCTGAAAGGAGGAGGTCCAAATCAAAGTGGGGGGAGTGTAGAAGCAAAGCAAAGCAACCATCTGTGGTTCAACAGGAAATTACCTGCTGGGTTAACAAAAGCTCCAAGGAGCAGCACAATGCTTTTAAGAAACAGCAGGTGCTTAATCCTTGTGATTAGCACACACAAAAAACCTACATGGTAACAAAGGCAGGGCAAATTAATAGCTAAGGAAAATTAAACAAGACTGACACTGGAGTCCCCTAAGGTTAGAAGGAAAAAGGCAGGAGTTCTCTTCCCTTAACTCTTCCATCCTATATAAGTGTCCTACAAAGAGCAGGGGGGAAAACAAACCCAGTTCAAGCTCATGATCGGTAGTGACTTGGACAGGGAGGAAACAAATGAACCCAAACCCAGGCTGAAGTGGGAATAGAAAGGAAATTAGATTTAAGACCAAATCTACCAACCCATTTAGTATGCTGGTGACATTATTCCCCAAATCCACTCTCAATCAAGCTCCTATTGACAGGACTGTGTGTTGTGAAACCAAATTTGATGAAAACAGCTACACTTTGCTTTTCCTAGGAATGGAGAAGTTTCCTTTTCATATATGTACTTCCTTTCTTGTCATGATTTGACCAAGTCATCTGCAAAATCTGGATCTCAAAAGCAAAATGAATTACGGAAAGCAGTGTCAACAAAACACCTATGTTGCACAACTTAGTCTAGCTTCAAGAACTATACTTCTTCCTCTCCAAGAATCCAGATCGGCTTCACTTTGGTTTAGGTTCAAAGAGGGAAATTTTTGCTTGGGAAGTGTCTTGTGTGCAAGAAAAGGTACTGCTGGCTGAGTCCAGGATAGGCAGAGAACCTACCTTTCTCAGAAGATTGATCATCTATGGTCAGCATAAAAAGACAGAGGTAAGAAAGTTAGAAGAAGGCCTAGAAAAATCTTGCAAAGGATCAGAGATCAGATTCTGGCTCTCTGTGTGTAAAGAAGGCTTTTCTGACTTCTGTGGTTGGTTACAAGGGGAGGTACAAGATGTTTTCTAACCTCCAACTGCCCACTGCCTCCTGCCTTAGCACTAGAGCTTGGAAAAATTATCTTTTCGGACTGCAACCCCCAGAATTCCACAGCCAGCACAGCCAGTGTTGTAGTCCAAAAAAGTGACATTCCCAAACTCTGCTCGTGCTAAAGCACCAGGAAACAGATACATCCGGAGCATCCTGGAATGATCGCAAACCTACTCTTGTCAATCTGTTAATTTTTAATACTTAAATTTATTTCCCACCTTTCTACCAAAACAGAGCCTATGGTAGCTAACCACAATTTTAAAAAACTTGAAAAATAAACAATGCTGTTTGACCTAGGATATGTTTTTGTGGGGGGGATCTTTTTTAAAAACCCTGCTACTCAATTAAATGGAGATACTCTTTGATCAAAAGCATTTTAATTCAACAAAAATTAATTAAAAAACAATAGAAATGAAAAATTAATTAAATAATTATAATGACTTGATTATGATTAATTAATTGGTTTAAAATTAAAAGACTAAGCAAAGACAATTTTCGTTATGCCCAGCCAGTGTGCTTACTAGGCTGAACTAAAACCTTATAATATATATTACACCTAATTGTTATAAATAGACAACTTGTGGACCTTCAGATGCTCTTGGCATACCAACTCTCAGCAGATTTCACCTTTGATTATGCTATCTAGACCTGATAGGAGTTGAAGTTCAACAACAGCTGGAGGGTGACTTGGTCCCCATCCTTGATTTATTGCTTTGCGCATAGGCTGAGGCTGCCAAACTTATAAAGCTAGGAATTTATTATTTACATGCCAATTTCAGCACTTTCCTTCCCCAGTCACCCTTCTGACAGAATGACAAAACCACCACTGGTTGCCAACTCCACAGAAGGGAATTTTACTGCTTTCCATTTGTACTCAGCCTGGGAAACATGTTCTTCACCACAGGCTTACCTTCTTTCTTCTTCTTTCTCAACAGAGTTTGGAGAAGTGATTGTTTTGGACTACACCTTCCAGAATTCCCCCACCAAGATGGGTACTGGCTTACTGGTGCAGCATTACTGCATGCCCCTTGCTACCTTGAGATCACAGTCCTTGAGAAATCACATCAAGTATCTCATCACTGAAACTAACAGAGACCTCAACAAGTTCCAGATGTCATGAAAATGCAAGAGCAACAGAACACCAATAGCAATAACACTTACATTTCTATACAACTTTATAGTGCTAAGCACTCTCTAAGCGGTTTACAATGTGTTAGCTAATTGCTCCCAACAAGCTGGGTGCTCATTTTACCGACCTATGATCTACGGAAGAAGGATGGAAGGCTGAGTCAACCTTGGAGCCCTCTGGGGTTACATTGTGGATGCAACATTTAACCACTGCTCTCAGAATAAAGAAGAGAGAAGGTATACACTGACTCACAGAGTGGTTTTGTGACACTTCTGGTGTTGTGCAGCATACCAATGGTCCTTCTGTACATCAGACGCCTAGATAATAGAAACAAAGCATAAGTGGAAACTGGAAGCCTTCAAGCAAAAGACAGAGAAAGGCACAGATTAGGATAGTTGAAATCAGTTGTTCCCATTAAAATCAATGAGACTCTAAGGCCCAAATAACATGTTTATTTGTTTAATTTTTATCTCATCTTTCTCCCAACAAGTGACCTTTTTTATTCACACCTAAAACATGTTGTTTTGAGAGCCAGCATGGTATAGTGGTCTGAGTGTTGGATTAGGATGCTGGGAGCCCAGGATTCGAATCCCTCCTTAGCTATGGAAAGCCATTGGGTGACCTTGGGCATGTCACGCTCTCTCAGCCTCAGAGGAAAGCAAAGGCTCTGAACAAATTCTGCCAAGAAAACCCTGTGATAGATTCACTTTAGGGTCACCATAAGTCAGAAATGACTTGAGGCCAACAACAACAACAACACATATTTTAAACTAGCCACTTCTATTCTGAAAAGAATTGAAAAGACTAAAAATATATTAAATCATTTGTCTGTTAAAAACTAGTCTATTTAAAACCAGTAAAAACAATTTAAAATAGTGCTAACCATACCATTTGCACAACCTGAATAAAATCAATTAGACTTGAAGGTGTTAATAAAAAGCCATGTTTCCCTTCTTTGATTTTTGTTTTTAAAAGCAGGCAGAGAAAGTCTGATCTTACTCTTCTGGTTTCTGTCCCCACTAGCCCACTGCTGATTATGTTTCCTGTGTCCCTTTGCAAAAGACATTCACGTAGGGAAAGGAACGTACCAGCCAGGTAATCAATAGCTTTGACTCTTGCTCCAGTAAAATTATACTGATAGGCAATGAGATGATGTTATCTTAATGCTGCTCTCAAACTATTCAGTAACTCACTATGAAAGAAGATATCATTCAACCAGCATTTAACTATATCTCTTCTTCTCAGGGGAGTATAAAACAGGAATGGACAAGTTTTTTCCACCTTTTCCCCATGTTTTTCTTTCTTGTTTCCCTCCCCCACCCCACCCCAGCACATTGATATCAACCAACCTGGGCATGATACACAACACTTTACAGAAGTGTTAAAGAGTTAAAGAATTTTGAGCCCAGTATTTTCTCTTTTGCATCAGAAGTCAGAATGATACAGATGCTCTTTCCATACAAGAATCCATTCCTAGGCACCTTAAACTACGGTATCTTAATTCCTGGGAGGCTGCTAATGTTCAAAAACTGGGAATCAGAAACCCTTGCTGATCACCCACAGATCTACCAGTAAATCAAGATTTTGTTCCTGCTCATGCCAGTACCAAGTACTACACAACAAAAAGCTTTAGGTGAGCACACTACAGCATACTATAACACCTACAGTCCCTCCCCATTATCCACACAGGGTAGGGCTTCTGAGAATCAAAGTTCCAGACATCTGGAGGACCAAAGGTTCTCCACCTTCACTTTAAGGCATTGATAGTTTCCCCAAAGAATCAACACTACAAACCTTGACCTACCTGCCACCTATACATACCTTCAGCTGGCTGCCAGTGGTGCCTGCTGGCTTCCATGTAGGTGGAGTGGTGAATTTCCTCTAGATCAGTGACTCCCAAACTTTGGTCCTCCAGGTGATTGGGACTTCATCTCCCAGGAACCCTAGCCACCTTGGCCAACACTCAGGAATTCTGGGTGATGAAGTCCAAAATATCTGGAGGCCCAAAGTTTGGGAACCACTGCTCTAGGTTTTGGTCCAGATTTTGAGGGAACTAGTTCAGATGCTGAACTCTATCCCCAAAAAGGTTCTGAACCTTAGAGAACTCCTTTAAATTCAGACTGAGCCCCAGAGTGGATTCACCACTCCACTGACATGGAATCCAACAGCTGGTTCCAGACAGTTGCTGAAGGCACGTGGTTGTATCTACCTAGCCTGAAAAGTCTGCTCTGCGCCACTTGGAGTCATTCATGGTACTGATTCTCTGTCAGATCTCTCACCCTCTACCTTCTAGGTCTTCCTCAGGGACATGGACAGGACATGAGAAAGTCCAGAGATGGAGATGCAAGAGCCATGCAGAGTTACATACACACCCTGTTCCAGGGGAGTAAGACTGAGGGTCGAACTACATTCTGTGGTAAAGGCATGCTGCATGCCAATTCACAATCCCTTTTTTTCCCTTTATGTGTGAGTAAGCACGGATGGTTGTGAAAGCTGGACAGTGAAGAAGGCTAACAGGAAGGGAATCACTTAATTTGAAATGTGATGCTAGAGGAGACTTTTATGGATATCATGGACTCCCAAACAAATAAATGAATGGGTCCAAAAGAAAATCAAGCCTAAGCTCTCACTAAAAGCTAAAATGACTACGCTGAGGCTATTGTATTTTGGTCATGTGATAGGATCCATTGGAAAAGATAATAAAACTGGGTAAAGTGGAAGGAGTAGGAAAACAGGAAGATCACATGGCAGATAGATTTACTCCATCGAGGAAGCTACAGCTGTCCTGAGCCTGCAAGACCTGTGCAGAGCTGTGGATGACTGCGGCCCATGAGATGACATGACTCACTGGGAGGGAAAAAAAATGATAATGCTGGGAAAACTGGAAGGCAGTTGGTAAAGAAAAAGAGCACATTACAGATGATTGATTCAGTTGGTAAAGAGAAACTGCACATTACAGATGGTTGATTCAGTTCAATGAAGGAAGCCCTCAGCTCTGAGTTTGCAATACCTGTGCAGAGCTGTTAATGACCAGGGCTCTGGGAAGTCTCTCATTCATAGGTTCACCAAAATTCAAAGCTGACTTGATGGCAAATAAGAACAAAGCATGTGCAGTCCCAATCCATACTGGAACCCACATATGATGGTAGTGGGAGTTCAAACCTTTCCCTAGCTGCATTTTTTCTAACATTGGTGGTGGTGGTGGTGACAGAGACATGGATTTTTTCATAGAATCACAGAATCATAGAATTGCAGAGTTGGAAGAGACCACGAGGGCCATCCAGTTCAACCCCCTGCCATGCAGGAAATCTTGATCAAAGCATCCCCGACAGATGGCAATCCAGCCTCTGTTTAAAGACCTCCAAGGAAGGAGACCCCACCACGCTCCAAGGGAGTGTGTTCCACTGCCGAACAGCTCTTACTGTCAAAAAGTTCCTCCTAATGTTGAGGTGGAATCTCTGTTCCTGGAGCTTGCATCCATTGCTCCATGTTCCAATCTCTGGAGCAGCAGAAAACAAGCTTGCTCCATCCTCAACGTGACACCCCTTCAAATACTTAAACAGGGCTATCATATCACCTCTTAACCATCTTTTTTCCAGGCTAAACATACCCAGCTCCCTAAGTCTGTCCTCATAAGGCATGTTTTCCAGACCTTTCACTATTTTAGTCGCCCTCCTCTGGACACGCTCCAATTTGTCAATATCCTTTTTGAATTGTGGTGCCCAGATTTTTTAAAAAAGAAAAAATCCAGTAGAACTATTTATTTTTCTTTTCTTTTCTAATTCACCCACCCGCATGTGTGTGGGATTTTAAATAAAAACCAGATGGCAAGAAGTTTAAATGTTCCTCACCTGGCCAGATCTAGATTGGGGCTATACACATTTATTTCAAAGAGCTGTGGTGGAGGGTTGGCCAAGGATTTTAACCTACAATCTACCTGCTTAATATACTTTGTAATTTGATCCACAGCTAAGACAAATGTGCAGATGGTTTCCTCTTTGGAAGAAGACTGTTCTCCCAGAACCATTCTGTAAGAGCCAAGGAATGGACGCCTTCCTTTCTGTTCCCCACTTCACTACAGAATGCATAGCAAAACAGAAAAGATGTTAAAAGCCTGCAGCACTGCAACTCTCTTTGCTTCTGGGTCTCATCAGTTGTATTTATTACTTACTGAGTTGCTGCAGGCAGAGGGAAAGAGGCACTGTCCAAAGATGGATATTCAAAGGCAAATACCATGATTAAGGGCGGAAGGCAGCCAGTTTGCAAGATGCGGAACATTTGTTTCTATTACCATTGATTTGTTCCCATCTTAGTACTAAAAATCAATTTTTAAGAAGTGAAAATTTTGCAGTGGCTAGTTACATCTTGCTTTTTGGAGGAGATGGATTGTGTTGTCCCTGCTGGTGCAGTTGCAAAGGTTTAAGAGAAAGAAAACCCTCAGTCGCAACAATGAACAAGTAAAATTTGCCAGGAACAGCTCAGAGAATCCCACTGTCAAAGGCAGCTAAGCACTTAAACCAAGGATGGGCAATTTTGGAGGGGGTGGGGACCAATTTTCACCCTAGGCCCCCAGTGGACCAAAAGCTTCCAAATTCCCTAAACATATTTTTTAAAATATTTCCAGGAAATTTGATTTTTTGCTTCCCAAATGGCTGGAAGCTACAACAAAATGTGGGGGGGGGGTCTGATGTCCCAACCCTCAAGTCCCCTACATACCTGAAAACCTGCCAAAGCTGCCCCCCATTAGCTGGAAATAATCCAAAATTGAAATAGGAAATGAGCAAAATTGCTTCCAGATCTGATTTTGGCTGATTTGGCTGGTGGTGGGTTCTGGCAGTTTTTTAAGGTATGTGTGGACTTGTCATGGTTGTCATTTTGCAGTGATTTTGCAGATTGGGTAAAAATATTGCCTGGATTTTTTTAAAAAATAGGGATGGGTTTTTGAGGAGCTTCAGGGGCCACAGTTGGGAGCCACAAGGCCCACATATAGCCCACAGGCTATACTTTGTCAACTCCTCCCTTAAAATGATTCACCAGTTTATCCACTATCCAAAGACACCAGGCACAAATGCAGAACTTGCAATGTAAGATGACTAGAAAGTCAAACATGGAACCACCATTAGAGAAAACAGCCCCAGCTGAAACTCAGTGGGTAATCCTGGGACAGTGGCACTATTTCTCAGCCTAGCCTACTTCATAAGATTGTTGTGAAGATAAAGTGGAGAAGAGGTGAGCTTATGTTCATTGAAGGACATGCAGTGTTATAAGGTGACTTATAAATGAATAAACTGAAGACTAATACAAAAGCAGTCAACTGAATTGGAATAAACAAGCAGCATGAAAGCAATATACAGAGGATTCAATAACCAGGAATTTAAAACACACACACACACACAACACTTTGCCTGGTGCAGAAATGTTATCAAAGTAGATGCCTGGTAAACCACCTTGGGGGGAATCATCCATAGCTGAGGGGCCTCTACCAAGTAGGCTTTAACCCCATAAACATACACCAGATGTTAGCAAGCAAAGAAGCCAGAAAAAAGAGCCTCTATTGAGGCCTTAAAACAGACAATCCTAGTGCCCTCCATTCTTTTTGGACTCCAACCAGTCTCAGCCATTATGGCCAATTTTCAAGAATTATGGGGGTTGTAGTTAAAAATACCTGAAGAGTTCCAGGGCCCCTGCCTCTGCCTTAGACTACAGGCCTTAGACTCCATATTGTGGAGACTGGAGATCCTTCAGGTATCCCATTCCTATCTATCTACACTTAGGTCTGATTAGTCACTTAGGCTTCCATCCTCTCCCTCTCTCAGCCAATCACCACCCACCTGCAAATTCCCTCTCCACCCCACAATATACTCCTGCCACAATCCAATCTGCATCTACACCCTCAGCCTCAGAGGGCCCATACGTCTTCTCCCTCCCTCAGCCAAACACCACCCACCTGCAAATTTCCTCTCTACCTCACAATCCACCCCTGCCACAATCCAGTCTGCATCTACACCCCCCAGCCTCACAAGGGCCCCTTCCTTCCCTCCTCTCACTCTCAGCCGCTCACCACCCACATGTAAAATATGTATTTCCCCCTCACACACCTAATACCATGTAGGTGAACCATGTGAACCTTTCAAATCTACTGTAACGGCATATGTTACACTGGGTATAGCTAGTACCATGAAAAGCTATAAGACAGGAAAGGGCACTTTGTGGCCCTCCAGATGTTTTTGAATGGCACATCACATAATTCTTCATCACTGACTGTGTTTGTTAGGGCTGATGGGACTTGCAGTTCATCAAGATGTGGGAAGCCACATATTGCCTAGCTATAAAAGGCCAAAACCAACACTCTAAAAACTAGAAGTGAACTCCAACCAATAAAGTCAGTGAAGAATAGGCACATAGTGAGTACAGTTGTAGTCTGACTCTAAAGAGTCTTGGGAAATTTCAACTGGCTTAGAAAACTGAAGCCACACTGTTGACTGTAATCAGTGTTAGGGAGCATGGGACCCCCTTTCAAACCAATTTCACTGGCTATTAGTATGTTTCCACACACAATGTGAAGTGCTGAGCTGTAGAACTCTAATCATCTTAGGAACAGGGTAACCTAAAGTGCCACTTTCTCTTTGCCTCATTTTTTTATTTCTGCCCATGAGGCCCTTCACTCAATTCTGCCACCAAGGAGGGAGTACAAGTCCAATCCAGATAAAGTGTCAGCACCTCTAGGCTCTTGACAAACACTTGTCCAAACAATGTCCAGGCAATCAGCCAAAGGATTGTTACTACACAGCTGGAAAGCAAAGGCACAGAACAGTCAGACTATTTACTAGGCAAAGGAATCAAGGCAGTGTGAAGTCAGTCACTTACTTTACTAGCAAGCAAAAAATACAAGTCCAGAAGCAAAGTCCAACAAACAAGGTTCAGGTTCAGTAAACAGAGTCTAGGTCAGTCCAGCAGAATCCATGTCAGGCAAATAGAGCTCAGAGTAAACAAACACAGTCCAGGTACAACACAGAGATCAGGAACACAACAAGTAATCAGGTAGATCAGATAATCTCCGACAACCCCTGGAGGGTAGTGCTCCGTATTTATAGATCAGCAGCTAACGTAGCTTCCTATAAATATGCTGAGACCACCTCAAGCCCTCTTTTTGTTGTCTATATACTGTGAAGGTAGATACAGCTAAGTTATCCTCTATATCTGAATGGGCAAGACCCTCTGCCACAGCTGGTACTGATAAACCTGCACTATTGTCTGTATCTGAAGTCTGTGGCTCTGGAACATCGCCTGCTCTGGTTCAGCAGGTCCTGGCATGTCCATTGCTTCAGTTTCTGAGTCAGAGTCCACCTCCAAGTTCTGGAAGCAGGGCATGACACCACACAAAAATGCCACC
Source organism: Gambelia wislizenii (assembly GCA_030847615.1). Classification (NCBI taxonomy): domain Eukaryota; kingdom Metazoa; phylum Chordata; class Lepidosauria; order Squamata; family Crotaphytidae; genus Gambelia; species Gambelia wislizenii. The sequence goes on along the minus strand of JAUMIR010000006.1, from coordinate 28,983,643 downwards.
CAAGAGGAAGAGATTAGATGCTTGTTCATTTCTGTTGGAGGGTATGATTCTAAAATTAAAAAATCTATTAAAGATTCAAGGGATCTAGCCCTTTAAAAAAAATCTTCTTTAAAAGTAAAAAAACTTTCTTTCAAAGTAAGCAGAGTAAAGGCATCGGAATGCAGACACAGCTCAATTAAAATTTAAATGTGTGGTCTGATCACCCAGTCAGTTAGACTCATTAAACAACAAAGACCTCAGTTTAAAAATGCATATCAAAAGTTTACTGAAGGTATATCAATCTTAATCTACATATTAAAACAAATTTAAAGGTCTTTAACTAACTAAGAGGACTTAGGGTAGGAAAAACTCACCCAGCCTTAAGCGATGAGGGCTGCATGGTGAAAGGGTGACTAAAAGAAAAGACAGCTACAGCCACATGGAGACAAACTTAAAAAGAACTTAAACAAAGTGTAATAAAATATTTAAATTAGGAGGTCATGTGATGAATGACCCATTGCTCCAGTTGGCTGAAATTGCCTAGGGAAAGAAGAAGGGGGAATGGAAAAACTCATGCATGCAGGGAAATTCCTAAACTGAACTTTACATGGGATACACAAGATTGTATTGCATTATAATAATAATTTCCCCACATACTACAGTTTCTCAGTTGTGGCAAACCATAGTTGATTATTTCATCCCACTCTAGTGAGACATAGTTTGTCCTCAAACAAGGATCTCCAACCATAGTTTAATCTTGATTTGGGATTGTAGTTTAAGGACAAACTATGGTTTGTGAAAACCACAGTTTGCCACATCTGTATGGAACTGTCACAAATGAGAAGCAGGCACTTCTAACCTGCTCCTTATTTCAGATGTGGGAAACAGGGGAGAAAACGTATAAGTGATTTGTTTTTACATGTGAACTGAGACATGGTTTTGCTCATGCTCTAACCAAGACCTAGAATTTGGAAGTGTTGCTTTTTAAAACCAAAAATGATTTCCAGAATTCTCCAGCCAGAGAATTCTCCCCAAGTTTGGAATTCTTGGAGTTATAGACCAAAAAAAAAAAAAAAATGCTAACAGTTCCAAATTCTGTTCAGGCCAAGCACCAGGACATGCATCTTACCAACTAACCTTTCTTGGAACTGCTTAGAAGGGATCAGTCCTGCCCGGAGGTTTGTGTCACCCATGCGCTTGGCTTGCCACCATGTTGGGTCATCTTGGCTCACCACCTCTAAGATTTGCCTCTTCTGAAATGGCAGCCCAGCCTCCTGGCAAGGGATGGCTTTGTCCTCTTTGGGGTTGTAGGAAAAGAGAGCTCTCATGAACACCTGCAGGAGGGGAAAAAGGGACAATTGTGGAACGTGTTGTGGGTTTCCTGTGATTCCATGAAAATGCAGAAAAAACACAGAATTATATATGGAATACATTCTGAACACCATTCTAACTCTTAGAGAGATGAATATAAATTAACAAATAAAATTAAAAATTAAAAAATACAGTATTCAAAATGGCAAGGCAAAGAGAAGAATATACGTATATAAGGCTGGGACGTACCCTTTCCCTCTACAATGTATCCACAGTCATACCTAGTGAGTTTGCAGGGCCACTTCTATTATGTCTATTATCGTATTCTAATTCTATTTCTTTTATTTCTATTATTATTATTATTATTATGCCATTTTATAATTAATTCATTTATAAAACATGAATGCTTGGAAGGGAAAAACATACAGAAATATATACATATACAACCTAAAATCTGTCTAATTATATATTTTAAAATCCTTCTATAACCACTCTTTATAAATATACATTATTTATTAAAACAAATAAACACAATTGCTCATTTATAAAAAAAATCATTACAGCCACCCATAGCTATTAATAAATTGTGCATATTAATTTCTTATTAATAAACATTAATGTACATTAATTAATAACATTCATATACATTAATATATACATGGTTACTCACTTTACAATTACTTTGGGGATGGAAACAGAAATGGTTTGAGAGGTTTTAGCAGAACATTAAGCAGGCTTTAATTAGCAACATCCATCCAACATTCCTCCTGCATTCAGAACAAAGTCTGAAAGTTTCTAAGCCCACACAAACCAGTCCTGTAACTGTGGTTCTTGCCTAGTTGAGAATCCAAAATTGCCCAATGCACAATTTGCATGGGTGTAGGTTCTTCCACCAAGCGTGCATATAGGGGTGAGGTCACAAACCCTTTCCCCATTCCTCCTAGGTTCCTAATTTTTTTTTAAAAAAAGGGTGGGGGGTAATAGAGCCCTGCTGGATCAGACAAAAGGCCTATTTAATCCTGCTTCTCAGTGGCCAACTAAATGCCCCAGTGTGAAACCCATAAGTAGGACATAAATGCAACTGCTCTTTCCATCTCATACTGCCCAGCAACAAAAATACAGGGGCATACTGCCTCTGGTACTACAGGGGATATATATCCACCATGGATAGTAGCCACTGTCCTCCATGAATTAGTCCAATTCCTCTTTAAAGCCATTCAGAGTGGTGGCCATCACAACAACAACGGCAGGCTAAATATCCCTTATCTGAAATGCTTGGGACCAGGAGTGTTTTGGATTTTGGATTTTGGGGGGATTTTAGAATACTTGCATATACATCATGAGACATCTTGGAGATGGGACCCAAGTCTAAACATGAAGTTGATTTATGTTTCATATACACCTGATACACATAACCTGAAGATAATTTTATACACAATATTTTTTTTAAAAATTGTGTATGAAACAAAGTCTGTGTACCTTGTACCATCAGAAAGCAAAGGTGTCACTATCACACCCACCCATGCGGGCAATTTTGGAGTATTTTGGATTTTGGGATAAGGGATACCCTATCTGTACCTGAATTATGCTCTGTGTACAGAAGCACTTCTGTCTGTGGGTACTGAACCTTCCACCACTCAGGTTGACCACAGAGAAAAATCTGAAGAGGTCTCTCTTACCTTGCTGTCCTTCAGGCGATCTTCTTCTTTAATGGCTGGAATTATTTTCAGTGTTATTGATCCCTGGGACTGAGCCTGAGAGAAAAGAACTTTGTGTTGCCTTTTTTCCCCCAATGAAAAACCAGACTGCATTGGCAAAACAGGTATAGCTTGACCTTTTGGTACTCAGATACCCTGAGTCCAAGCTTTGCTTCTTCTAATTCAGTATCCTTTACACCAGCCTTCCCCAACTGGTTATTCCCCAGTGTGTCAGGCTGCAACTTCCATCACCTACACCCAGCATTTGTAATTGGATACATTGAGGAAGACTTGTATGGCTAGCAGAACTTCTGCAGGGTTTCAAAGAGGGGCTTCCATCATTCCCAGCCCAACCTGGAGATGCTGGTGATTTAATCCAGGTCATTCTGAATGCAAGGCATGTGCTCTTCCACTGAGCTACCGCTTTTCTAAATATCACATTATTCCTGTATTTCTAGCCCTCATGTGGCTATCACAATATTCCTGTATTTCTAGCCCTCATGTGGCTAGAAACAGAAGCCAGATGAGTCAAAGTAATTCCTCTCTGCAGAAATATCTTAGTAACAGGCAAGAGATTTCAGCAAGATAGGCAAGCAGAGCCATCACTTTTAAGGGAGGGTGGAAACAATACATACAGTACCTGCATACAAACATACATACATAATTCTTCACACTCAGACTGGCATTCTGAGTTGACCTGTGAGAATTGACCAAGGGGGTCTTACAGGGGTGTAGCTACAACTGGGGGTAACAAAACAAGGTCATTACCAATAAGAATCCTGCCTCCTTGTGAAATTTTCCTTCACTCTATTTTCTAGAATTGCAGAAAGCGAGACATTGAAAATATTTTACACTCAGAACTCTTAATATTTGCTGTATTCACATTCCCTTGGTCATGTTGCCCACTTCTTTTCTTTGGATATCTAAACCATATTTCTAAATACTCAAAGTTAAGTTACTGCAATGAGTTCAAATCCTTGGCTTGACCATGTAGCTAACTACAGGAGCTTGGACCACTCACTCTCAATCCAGCAAGCTTCTTTTGTTGGGTTTGCGGGATGTTCAGATGGGATACACCCATATGCATCACCCTGACTCCATTTGGAAGAAAAGTGGGACACTAATGCAATAAATAATAAGGCAAGTCTTATCTCAAAGCAGTGAGACAGCAGCCTTATGTGGCAGATGCTGTATGATATGGAAGCGGTAATAGCAACAGCAGTACTTTGGTTTTTCCCTTCAGCTAACAGCAACATGGTCCAGACAATTTCTTCTCTACCTTTAGCCCTCCAGGTGTTTTAGACTTTAACTCCCCAATGCCCTAGCCTGAAAGTCCAATGGTAAGGAATTCTGGGAGTTGAGGTCTGAAACATCTGGTGGTGCAAAGACTGAGAACCACTGTTACATGCAACCTCGCCTGCTTCTGTTAGGTGAGGTAGAGGATGCTGAATTAAGACCCAATTGCCACCCTGGCTGCCTTCTGTAGGTGGAATGGGAAGATGCCATCTCACCTACTAACTCAGGCAGCAAAAGGTCAGCTGGTACCAAACAAGTAATTTATATGGCATTTCTCCTATCACTCCACAGCTGGGAAAGATGGGAGCATTATTATCATAGATCTCCTAGCCACTAGGTAATGCCATCAAATTGGATTTCAATTGATTCTCTCCCTAGCATGCTTTCAAAGCTGATATCCATCTTTCTCAGTAGGATGATGGTGATTGCATTTGGTCTCTGTCTCTTTTTAAGTTTTTGTTTAGTTTCTTAGCTGCCTACAGTGAGATTCATGGCCAGCCTGTTTGTATCTACCCATTTGTTTTTGCAATTTATATGCTGCAGGGTTTCCTTGTTGGTGAGAGCCCATAGTCTAGTAACTTAATCCTTAATGGAAGAGCACTCATGTTCCACAGAGAAGATGCCAGGTTCAATCCCCGATAAAGCTCCTGTCGGTGTAACAAGACTACACTGAATTAGATGCAACAATGATGTGACAATATTGAGAAGGGAAGTATTGTTACAGCAGTGTAAAAACCTCCTTCTTGTTGCATGCCTTCAAGTCATTTCTGATTCTATGGCAACTCTAAGGCAAACCTCTCACAGTCTTTTCTTGGCAATATTTATTCAGAGGAGGTTTGCCATCTCCTTCCTTTAAGGCTGAGAGGGTGTGACTTGCCCAAGGTGACCCAGTGGGTTTGCCTGGCTGAGTGGGGATTCGAGCCCTGGCCTCCCAGAGTCCTAGTCCAACACTCAAACCACTACATCATGCTGGCTGCCTTAACAACTTCCTAATTCTGCATTTTAACTTGGAAATGTAGTTCTGGGACTACAACTCCCAGAATCCCCATAGCTATACTGGCTGAGGGGATCTGCCATTGCATTCCAAAAAAGAGAAACTTTTCCAAGCTCTGTTCTGCACAAACTGAGAATTTGGACCTGCAGAACAAAACAAAACAATAAAAAGGCTGTGAGAAACTCAGCTTCACTCTTTTGTTTGCTTAGGACTGCAATCCTATGCACACTTACCTAATGCACTAAACACAATGGGACTTAACCTCTTGAGTAAACACGCATTGGATTGCTCTGCATAGTATACCCAACATTCCCATTATGACTCTAATAAATATGCCAATGCAACTGCAGGCAAGGAGAGGGAGGAGGGTGGAGAGATTAAGGAGGATTTTTTCCCCAGTGATCAAAGCTAATGTATTGTCCCTGCTCACAACTAGCAAATGCAAAGATGAGGGAATATGCAAAGCAAACCAATATATGTAGATCCCCTGCATTTTGTGTAGGCTGCACAAACCAGTTTTTCTTGGGACAGAATTCAGTATTTTGAGCACAGATATACCACCTCTTTGAGTAGGGGTATGTAAAGATAAGGTGGGCATCAATGGGTCAGCAATGCTACCACAGCATGCTTCATGTCCAATCCTCCACTGAGAAGGAGTTTGGACTAGATGACATCCAACACACCCTTCCAGTTCTGTGATTCTAAACAATGCTTGCATTTTCAGGCTTGCTTTGCTCTTGGCTGTTCTGTTCTGAAAGGGAACAGCCCTTTTCCATGCACTCTTCTTGTCCCTGGAAGTTTTGTTTTTTAATTATTTCCATGTTTAATCTAAAAAGCATTCAAGAAGTACAAACCACATCTTATGTACACCCCATTGCCACAGCCCCTGAAAGAAGACAGGCACTGCTGCTGACACTGGAATAGAGTACCACAGGAGGGCCCCTTTGTTACTCAAAGCTCCCAGCACCCAAGCTTAAAATGGATTTTCAAGTGTTTGGCTGGGAATCTTGACAGTTTGGTGTTCCTTTGTTGTGGAAGCTGCCACTGCTGGAATGGGGGAAGGAGGAGGACATTTTTCTCCTTTCCATCTGCGTGAAAGCTCTGAGTGACTGAGATCTCTTTCATTCAACACTGCCAACATTAATTGACCCATTCAAAGGGATTATTCGGCACTGCTTTCTTGTTTCCAAGTTGGGCAGTGAAAGATGAAAGGATGTTCCCCCTTCCCTATGAGGCATTTAGCTCATTTCTGTGACTCAGTAAGTGACAAGCGTTCAGAGGACCTGTTTATGTCGCTCTGCAAAGCACAAGATACATTATTGATGTAATATTAATAAATAACACAAATAAATGTAGGGCATGGCATGCTACAGAATAATAAGTTAGGTCTGCAACATTTAACAGATCAAACACTTTTATCAGTTTTTTAAAAAGCAGACCTTTCACACTGTAGTCCTATGCATGCACACTCAGAAGTACACCCCACTGGCCTCCATGCATACAAGGAGCTGACAGAAAATATTCTGGGATAAGCAAAATGTGTATGGATCTCTTTCCCTAGTAACTGGATTTTTAAAAAAGCTGTTCTAACCCCATCCTCTGCCCAAACTTCATTTAAAAGGAGCACGAAAAACTCTGAAATTTGTTCATTAGATAGGAACAGTTAAATAAAGCTTTATGCCGTCTTGCTCTGGCTGTAGCTATGAAATCTTCCCCACACCTGCTCAGAAATAACTCCAGATGTTATCAATAGGGCTTGTTCTCATACAACTGGGACAGGGAATGCTATTGGACTGCAACTCCCATCAGACCAAGCCAGCAGTCAATGGTGATGGTTGATGGGAGCTGAATAACCTCAGACAGGCCAGATGTTCCCTATTTCATGTAGGGATGGTCTAGATTTGTAAAATTCACATTTGAGTTTAATTACGCCTCCTGAACTAATATGTGGATTGCAAATCATTTATTACACTGATTTCACATAGCTCCAAATATTGTGACACAGTTTGGAGCTTTAAAAATATAGCAGAATACTTATAAAAATGCACATTTTACACTAAATCGTCTGTAAAATGTGTAGCTTTCCATAAAATGTGTATAAATGCATACATATTTTCATGCAGATTAATGTGGAACACAGAGAGAACAGACTTATGAATAAACACATATGAAATAAATATGGACCAAAAGAGTTTGAACCGTCCATCTCTGCTCCCACACAAGTGTCTGTAGTGACATGGGACCTAGTAGATTCTCCAAAAATTATTTTCAATAGAAAAATAAGAACTACATAGAAACCTCTTGCTTCATGAAGTATTGTTTTAATCCATTTGGAAATGTAATTGATTTAATTAATCCTGCAACAAAAAGCTCATCAAATAAAGCAACTAAGATTTCTTTTAATCAGGATAGTAAGGATCATGGAGCCTGTCTTGTACTTCCATCATCCACAGTCAACAAAACCAATAGTGAGGGATGATGAGAGCTGTAGTTCCACAGCACCTTGGAAAGGCACATGTTCCCCACCCCTTTATATGAGGCAGCAGCTCTAATTTAATACAAGGTTATTTTATTAATTCTGTTGAGTGACATGCTACCAGTCAACTATTTTCCACTTATAAAATCATCTTTGTTCCAGTAATTCATTCAGCAATTTCTGTTATATGCCCCCGTTCACCTTCACTGCATTTATCTATTACATTTCCTTTCATTAGTCAATCAATAGATTGATTAGCGAGCACTGGGTGCCAGTGTGGCGGGAACACAGTTTTGACCTATCGTGCATCTTGCTGTCTGGCTACTTTGCTTGCATCACACAGAGCTATTTGCTCTAAATACTTCATCACACCTGACATTTATAACTTAATTTTCTGGCTATAGGGGTCAGCACTGCACTTGGATGTTGAACACCTTCCCATTCACAAAGACATTCTGAGCATGCCTATGAGACTTCTTCTTTCTGTACACAAGACAAGGTAAGCTGCCCTTGCTTACCTTGGATAACTCAGAAATAAACTGAGTTAATTGAGGAATGGGGAATCAGAAATAATGACACACATTTCTCAGTTAACAAAGGGCTTATCTACATGGGCCAGAATATGCCAGCTCCCTATTGGCGCATCCTGACTGTGGATTAGGCCCATTCCTCCCATGTTCCCTCTGCAAAACAGGAGGAAGTCCAGACAGGCATGCCTGCCCATTGCTGCAGCCACCACTGCCACAGTCTCCATTGCTCTCCGGGAAACTAGGAAGCCGGCCCGCAACATGTGATCAAGGGCCCCTGCATGTGAACAGCCTTGGTCACATGCTGTGGGACTCCTTCCTCATTCAGAAGAGTGGCGGCAGACCGACAGCTGCAGCGAGGAGCTGGCCTGCCAGGGCGGGCTCCTGTGTCATGTGGGGCCCGATCCATTTCTTCCTGGCTGGAATGGATTAAATCAGGTATTATCTTAGAATGTTTTATTGGGCCCTATCCTGCCTCCCCCCCCCCACCGTCTTAGCCCCACCTTTGCCCCAGGGGTCATGAGGACTGCCCGGGGGCAGAACGGGACAAAAACCCTGTGTCATCAGGACTGCAGGGATCTCAGACAGGAGCGAGACGAGGTATATTGCCCATGTATATAAGCCTAAAGTCTAACAGTGAAGCTCTTTTTTTACAGAGGCTTTTTATGGACACGCAGCATCAGCATTGAGAAGATGGTGAAGGAAAGCTGGAAGAAACACTTTCAGTGCCAGAACTCAGCATTATCTGAAGCAAGCAGTGTAATAAACAAAACCTGAGTTAGGAAAGAACAGGATTCTGCTCCATCTGATCTTACTGTAGCTGTGTGTGCCTGCCTGCAACAAGCAAAATAAACAGCAGCTGTTCATGCATACTCCCTTACTGAGTATGCACAAACAGCAAAATAGATTTTAAAAGGGAGAGCAGATAAGCCTGCCTCACCAGCTAACCCCAGCATTTAAAAAAATATTCCATCACTAAGTTTGGCCAGCAAAATGTAAATCATAAGAAAAGTAGAAGCTGGTGAAGGAAAAATTCATCCTTGGATGCATTTTGGAAGTGGCCTTCAAGTGGTTTCTAGAAGGTTCAAAATGTTTTTGTTTTCTTATACAGTCAGCCCTCCACATTTGTAGGTTTAACTTTTGCAGATTTGATTATTTGTGGATTATTTGCTGCTGCCTTCACTACTACCCAATGTCATTTTAAATAGGGACTGCAAGGAAGACTGAGAGAGACAGTGAACATGCTGCAAGGCTTGAAAGTCCCTATTAAAAATGCCGTAGGGTAGCAGCGGAGGCGGCAGCAAGCCCCACCAGCCAACCACTTCTGCCTCGCGAAGGAACCCTGCTACCTCAAAGGCATCCACAGTATTGAACCCCCAGGTCATACTTTTGGGGTGTGTTAAATATGGTTTGGGGGGCCTAGATATATTTGCATTTTTCTATTTTTGCAGGGGGTCCTGTGCCCCTAACCTCAACGAATGTGGAGGGCCAACTGTACAAGGCTTACCTGACCTGGTTGCTTTATTTTATATGTGCATATTGTTAAATTTTGAATGAAAAGTTTATAGAAACATGTTAGCACACTTTTCTTTTTTTGCGGTGTAGGAACCTATCCCTATTGTTTTCATGTTATTTCTGCCTCTGTCAGCAAATTTTCTGTTAAAGATGTAAATGCCCAGAAACACTACTTCATTACTGTACTTCATTAACTATAAATACACCTGCATTTATTTTCCAGGCGAATCAGATGGGATCCCAGTGTTCTGAACTACAATTCTCAACAGTCCCAGTCAACATGCCCAATGGCTGAGTATTGTAGAAGCTGTAGGCCAACCATCTGGATAGGTTGCCTATCCTTGCCTGTAGGCTATAATAGGAGAGCTACACAGTGGTGATAGAAACATTCACTCCTTGTTCAGAAAACCCTGTGATAGGTTTGCCTTAGGGTTGCCGTAAGTCAGAAATGACTTGAAGGCACACAACAACAACAAACAGGAAGACAGAAGGGAATTTTCCTTCCTTCCTCAACAACAATTTGGCATCCTGACAATTTCATCATACCACCAAACCATGATTTGAGCTGGAAACCAAGCCCTATTAGGAATGGCTTAGGGATCTGGGTATGTTTAGGCAGCAGAAGAGAAGACTGTAAGGCAATATGACAGCCGACTTTAAATATTTGAAGGGATATCCTATAGGGCAGCGATTCTCAAACGTTGCTCCCTCTGACATTTTAGACTTCATTTCCCAGAATTCTTGACTGTTGGCCATGCTGCCTGGGCCTTCTGGGAGCTGAAGTCCAAAATCTCTGACAGACCAAAGTTTGGGAACCACTGCTGTAGAGAATGGAACTACCTTGTATTCTGCTGCTCCAGAGATGAGGGCACAAACCAATGGATTCACATTACAAGAAAAGAGATTCCACCTAAACATTACAAAGGACACCCTGACAATAAGAGTTGTTTGAAAGTGGAATATACTGTTCAGAGGGTGGGGGACTCTCCTTCTTTGGAGACTGGAGGTTGGATAGCCCATCTCTTGGGAATGATTAACTGCATATTCCTGCATAGCAGGTGATAGACTAGATGGCTCTTGTGGTTCGTTTCAACTTTATAGTTCAATACGTCTAGAAAGCACAGTGAATGCCATTATACAAGGGTGGGAATCATGAGCCCATCCAAATGTTGTTGGATTGCAATTCCCTGTAGGCCTTGCCAGCATAGCCAATGGTAGAGAATGTTAGGAACTGCAGCTCCACAAGATCTGGAGGGCTGCATGATTCCTACTCCAACACAGAGAATTTGGGAATTTTCTCAAGAGCTGCAGAAATTTCTTCCTGTGCTCCTGCTACCATCAAGACAGGGAATATATTAAGGAGAAAGACATGAATTCTTCTTTATGTTCTCTATGATGGAGAAGATTTGGGGGGGGGGCTTTCAAATCTCACCTGTTATTTGCAGTGGGCTCTGAGGAAGCTCAAGGTTCATTTCTAAGCCTGGCTAGAAGAACTAGGATGGCACCCTTCTCCTTAACCTGTGCTATGAAGCTGCCTTGTAGTTAATCAAGCCATTGGTCCATCTTGTATAGTAGCATCTATTCAGAACAGTAGGTATCCTCAGGAGGAGATCACTTCCAGCTCTTATATTGGAAGGCCTAAAGACTTCAAGCCCTTTCAGCTGGAGATTGCAAGGATAGAATTTAGAACGTTCTGCATGTAAAGTATATCCTCCACAGCACTAAACAAAGAGTCCTCCCCAGAGCTTGGCAATGGTGATTGCTTTAGTCAGCAAATTAAATTATAAATTCCAAATGTGAGATGTACCACAACAAAAAGCAAATAGCTCTGCATGTTGTGAGCAAAGAAATCAAACAGCCTGATGTAGGATAAGTCAAAACCATGCTCCTGCTCCACCAAACCCCTTACCTGAACAATTTACTGCATAAGTGGGAAAAGTGCAGTTGACACATGGCCCCTGAATTCTAGTTCGGCAGAGTCCAGATCCCTCCAGCAGGTCATTACACCCTATAAAGTAGTCTTTTCCCACCTATCAGAACCCCACCCAACCCTTTACTGCCTGTAAATTGGCCAAAAATGGAGGTGGAAATAACATTACAGCCATGCAGCTCACAGGAGGAATCTTGGTGGTGAAAAAGCCCCCACCTCCACCCAGTTGTCTACCCTGATATACTAACAAAGGAAATGTAATAGACAAAGAGTGGAGGTGAACAGGGACTGCTGAGTGGCCATCCCATCTAAAGCAGTGGTCTTTAACCTGTGGTCTGGGGACTCCCAGGGTGCTCACAGGGTCCGCAAAGACTTGAAGGCTGCTTGGCCCACCTCCTCCCTGCAGTGGAGTGGCCACATGACAGGAGCCAAGGCAAAGGCTGGCTGGGCCTGCACATTGCCATTCAACCCACTCCAGTGCCTGTGAGGGAAGGTTTAGTGGATGGTGTGATTGCATTATTATTATCAGGTATGACGATGATGATGATGATGGTGGTGGTGATGGTGATGATGATGATTTTAAATCTTGAGTTAAGTCTTGGGAATCCGTGGCAACAAAAGATATTTAAAGAAAATATCTGGTAAAGAAAAGGTTAAGAGCCACTGGTTTAAGGGATTCTTGGAGCTGCTATCCATAAGAGTAATTTTTCCAAGTTCTAGGTCCTCCTATAATTTTTTTCCAGAGTTTTCAATACAATAAGGGTCTGGCATCAGGGTATACACACACCCATTTGTAAAATGCAAGCTTCAGAAATAAGATTCCATGGTGATGTCCCCTAGAGCATTCTGCTGGGTGGTGGTTAGGGTGGAAAGAGTAAAAGGTGCTCTCCCACTCCCCCCACCCCGTTTCTTTTAAAAGAACCGAAGACAACACAGATGATTCAGGTGCCCTTGGCAAGTCTACAATCTTGAAAGGCCAACTTTTGTAAGCGCCTGTTTCGTTTCAAAGAGGCATTTGCAATTTCAGCAGTAATTACAGCAGCGTCAAGGAGCATCTTTGGGATAAGGGCTGCTTCACTTTGCACCCCTTGCGTAGGAGTCACTGGGCACATCATCTTTTTTTTTGGCACTGAAGAGGTGTACTTCTGACTCTGTAATTAAGGCTGTGCCCATGTCAGCATGTTAAGTAGAACTGCTGCATCCCTAGGATGACAAGGGAGTCACATTCCCAACTCAAAGAGACCGTGGAAATCTTAGCAAAAACATTTAACATTACAAAGATAAATGTGGGACCTTTACAGAGTCTGCATTCTTACTGCAGCTTGCAAGTAACTTGTTGCAAATAACAAGTTACTTCTAATTAATTCCTTCCCCAATAAGTAAGATATAAATACAGTCAGCCCTCTGTATCCATGGATTCTGCATCCATGGATTCAACCATCCATGGTTGGAAAAATGTTTTTTTTAAAAATCCAAAAAGCAAACGTTGATTTTGCATTTTATATAAGGGGTACCATTTTATTACGCCATTGTATATAATGGCACTTGAGCATCGACAGATTTTGGTATCCACAGGAGGTCCTGGAACCCAACCCCAGTGGATACCAAGGGCCTACAGTAATTTAAGAATGGACAACCAAACTTCCTTTGGAGGTATTAGTTTGGAGCCAAAAGATTCATTTACCAGCACCTGTTTCTTCCCCACGTATACTCAGGTGTAAATCCCATTGAACCCATTGTAATCCTTCAGTGTGTTTATTAGAGTTCATACAATGCTAGTTACTTAGATAATCAAGTGGAACATTTTCCCCCACCCTTTTTTTGCTGACAAGGAGAGGGCATAGATTCATTTAGGGAAATGAATCTTTTGGCTCCAAACTACCATAGTACCTATTTCACCCTAACCTTGTGCTTACTTGTAGTTACACCAATGTGACCACACTAAATGGTAGAAGAAGAATATTACATGGTTGAAGTGCTAGCTCACAAGACTCATACAGCTGTCTATTGCTGACATAATTAACAAGGTGACAGTGAAGTGTATAGGAAGAATGTGTGCTTTATACCACAGGCCTGAGACATGGTAGCACTCAGATATATATTTTCTTCAACTGGAAAAGCAAAATGACTTTTAAAAAGCTGTAACTACAATGGTGACAAACTCCACTGGAGGATTTGGAAATATAATTGTATCTAACAACTTTTTAAAAGTACCTTTCTAAGCTCTGCTTTTTACTACTGCCAGTTGTAAATACAGGTTGAACCCTGTATCTGCGGGAATACATTCCAAGATCCCCCATGGATACCTGAAACCATGGATAATAGGGAACCCTATTATTTTCAATGAGATGAACGCTGAAAGTTGACCCCAGAATCACAGTGGAGGACCTAGAAATGTCTAAAGAGAACATATTTTTTCAAATGTGGATAAGTAAAACCTTGGATACTAAATCCGTGGATAAGGCAGTCAACCTGTACTATATATCAATGGTGGATGCTATACTGAACACAAAAGTGTCTACCATTCAGTCTTCCCCCACCATGGGTCCCAAGAAATTGCAGAGCAACAACTGCTACTATCCCTAGCCAGCATGACTGGTGGTCAGGCACGCTAAGAGATGTAGTCCAAGAACAAAATTTGGAGGAAACAGGTCTATGGAGGATGGGGAAGACTGACAAATAACAATGGCGGATTCAGCTGGTAGTGGAGCAGAGAGGAAGATGAGCAAAACTGAAAAGATTATATTTGGAACAAATAAAGCCTTTTTATACCAGATCAGGCTGTTGGTCCGCCTAGCACAGTACAGTATTATCTTTCTAACTGGCAGCAGCTCTCCACGGTCTCAGGTAGCAAAGGTTCTTTCCCATGACTTGCCACCCAAGATCTTTTTAGCAGAAGATGCCAGGGACTGAAACTGGGATCTTGAGTGTCACGCAAGTGCCCTTCCACTGTGCAGTGGGTCTCTTCCCTACTGAAGAAACTGCAGTCCCTTGCAATTGTTGCTGATCAAAGAAAAGAACCACAGGAAATATGATAATGTATCTGCCATTGCATGTCTACGTGCCCACCCACACCATTGGTCTGGAATATGCGGAAAAACTGGAACCCATTCTATTTTGAGGTATGAAATTAGTCCAGACCTATTAATAATTAACCAGGAATAAATTAGAACAGGAAGAGACAGCTTACTGCTCTATCCAAAAACCACTTGCAAGTAACATCCCAGGCTCCCTGTGTGTTCCCAAGTCAGTTACAAAAGGGTCTCTCTTCCCACTTACCTAGGAGTAAGTAACTCAGTGAAACTTACTTCCAAGGTGGTACACACAAGAGTGTGCTGTAAATACTGCAGCCCTAATAAGTTAGCATCTAAATATGCAAAAGGTAAAACAAACCAAAATCTGGCTAATTTCTTCTGGTCGTTTGTGAAGCACAGTAATCCCATTGACTTCTCGCAGCTCATCTCCAACATGGACAAGACCTAAGAGGAAGTGGAAGAACAAAGATTAAAAGTAAGTGTTGTTTCTAGGATGTGGGAGGCTGAGTACAGCAGACATGGGAAAATGTGGTCCTCTAGATATGTGAGACTGCAACCTCCCTCATTTCTAACCACAGATTATCTTGGTTAGGACTGATGCAAACTACTGCCCATTAAGTTTTGGAAGGCCACAAGTAGTCCAGCCCTTGATGTGCTCCTGGTCAGAACTTCCTGTGAATACTTGCTCCCCCCTCTCGCTCCCTGTGCTTAAGCTACAATAGTCACTTGAACTACAAAAAAGGATACATGTTCAGGAATGTTACTAAACCTGCAAAAATATCTATCTATATATAAAACTCTTTGGTATGTTTCCTTTCCCAGTGTGCTGATCGGCCGCGTACCCAACCAATCCCCTCCCCTCCCTCCCTCAACCAATCACCACCCACCTGCAAATTCCCTCTCCACCTCACAATCCACTCCTGCCACCCAATCTGCATCTACATCCCCAGCCTCATAAGGGCCCCTCCCTCCTCTCACTTCTTCAGCCACTCACCACCCACATGTAAAACAATGCAATATTATTTTCCTAAAATAATAGCATGTAGCTGAACCATGTGAACCTTTCAAATCTACTATAACCGGATGTGTTACAATGGGTCAGCTAGTATGATTTATTCCTGTTGCCATCAGCATGTTTTTGTCTTTCATAATTGAACAGTGGGATCTTCTAATGTTAACAAGGAGCTCTTAAGCTGGAGAGGGAACTGTTAAGGAAGCGCCAGGCAGACTTGCTTCTAGGCAGCCAAATCATTGTTCAGAGAGACTGTGAAGCAGGGGCTGTGGGAGAAACAGAACTTATCATAAAAGCAGAGGCTTGCCTCTGAGGCAGAGAGATAGGGTTTTAATCTCAGGGAGGTAGGGGCTTGATTTCAGGCAGCCAGGTTTTGAAGCTGACGGGGGGGGGGGAGATGTCCAAACAGCAAAAATACTCCTCATAGAATTCGAGGAGAATACAATTTGTCTTAATAGAATCCTACATCAATCTGTTGTATTCGAAATACTGCATATACTCTGTGGGGAAAGGCATATTTAAGGTGCGGAAGTGCAATAGTGTGCTATTCCACCTAAATAAATATTAAAAAGAAAAGAAAAACGCTGAAGGCACACAACAACAACATGATATATTTCTATGCCCTTTAATTGACTCAGGCAAGTTGTTAAGGTTTGCCTGATTGTTCTCCCACCCCTAAAAATAATAGCAAGCCAATTTGCAGATAGCTTCTCTTTATGAAGTTGAAGGCTTTCACGGGCGGCATCCATAGATTTTCCTTGGTTTTTTTCTGGGCTGTGAGGCCATGTTCTGGAATAGTTTCTTTCTGATGTTTTGCCTGCATCTGTGGCTGGCATCTTCAGAGAAATCTCTGAAGATGCCAGCCATAGATGCAGGCAAAACATCAGAAAGAAACTATTCCAGAACACGGTCTCACAGCCCGGAAAAAAACCCAAGGAAAAGCTTCTCTTTAATTTCAGTGCAGAGAAAAGAAACTCTGTTATCTGAAGAAACATACCACTGCGATCAGCTGCCCCTCCCCTCATGATCCGTGCCACAATCACAGCTCCCGTGTGCTCATCCCGCCTGATTGTTGCACCCTAGAATGTGAAAAAGAAAAAAAAAAAGACACCCATCAATGCACAGGTCTGGATCTGGTGCAGACACACAGCTCTGCTGATTACACTGAATGTCCATCTAGTTTCTAGAGCAACTTCCCTCCACCCAATGCAACCTAATGTTCTATACTACAATTCCTGCAATCCCTTATGCAGCATGGTTGTGCAGGGGATTGTGGGAATTGTAATCCAACACATCTGGGCACTGCCAGGTTGAGGAAGACTGGTCTCATGGCTTCACGCAGTGGTAAAATACATTCTTCTGGGAAAGCCCAAAATCAGATGCAAAGAGAGTAGTCCTATTACACTGTTTGCCTCCTGCCTGGTCTTCCTAAATCTAACGATGTAATTGGTTTAATTCTATTTTAATGTGCACTTTTTGTATATTTTAATTGTGTGTTTTTAAAACTGTGAGCCGCTTTGGGTCCCAGCCTTGCGGGGAAAAGTGGGCTATAAATAAAGATGATGATAATAACAACCACTACCACCACCTAGTCAGCTATCATGGGAAAGGTAAATCTTCCATTGGATTCAGCAGAGTTCTTCGTAAGCTTTTACAAATCCTAGCCCTTTTGCTGCATACATCTTACACACATACCAATGGTTCTTTATTCTTCACCAGGTGAACTATTTTCACTGACTCTTCATCAAAATCATCATCAATATTGTCCGGCAAAGGAGGGAGGACAGGGTCAAAATTCTTCTGGGCAACAGTGTCGTGTACAACCAACATCGCCTGGGAGGTAGCGGTGGGAAAATCGAAAGAGATTTAAAAAAGAGAGTAAAGGTCAGGTGAAAATGGGAAGAGATATGGAGAATCTCTCCCAACCTGTTGCCCTCTACTGGGTTGGACTATAACTCCCATTACCTCAGGCAGCACAGCCTCCTGCTTGGGCCATGCTGTTGGGAGATGATGGAACTTGTAGTCCAACACATCTGCAAAGCAACAAGTTATGGGAGGCTTCCTGCAATGAAAACTGGCTCAGTTTACAGAAGCTTGAGATTAAAAACCACACAAACTTTCTCTCTGCTCAGAACCCATTTCCAGCCACACAGGCAATTTACCCCATCTTGTGCCTATCTTGGAGCCCTGCTGTCCTGACAACATAGGGCTTTTGTCTCATTTTACCCCCAGGAAGTCCTCACGACCCCTGGGGCAAAGATGGGGCTAAGATGGGGGGAAGATGGGGTAGGGCCCGATAAAATGTTATAAGGAAATACCTGTTTAAATTAGTTCCAGCCAAAATAAAACAGATCGGGCCCCGTGTAACCGCAGGAGCCCGTTCCAGCGTGCCGGCCTGTTGCTGCAGCTGCTGGCTGCCTGACTCTTCCAGATCCAGGAAGGGGCCCCGCAGCATGTGACCAGGCTGGTCATACGCAGGGGGCCTTGCTCACATGCTGTGGGCCTCCTGCCTGGATCCAAAGAGTGGGACACAAGCAGTGGCCACTGCAGGGACAGGCTGGCATGCTCGTCTGGACTCTGGCCCGTTCCGTGCAGCTGACGGGGGAGGAATGTGCCTGATCCATGGGCAGGATATGCCAGCAGGGAACCAGTGTATTCTGACCCATGTAGATGAGCCCTAAGAGGACAAAATCAGAACCTTATTAGTGCACATCCAAACTGATTTTTAAAAAACAGAAAGTTCCAGATTTTGTTCCGTTTTTTCCAATTTTGTTTTGGAGATCCATACGCATTGTGTTTATTCTGGAATATTTTCTATCAGCACCCAGACAACCAGAGACTTTCTATACCAACTCCCCAGTCCAGTTTATTTTAACCCAATATAAAACCAGAAAGAACAGGAATAAAAACTGGGGCTTTTTAACCAATCTGGATGTGTCTTTATTTTGATAATACTGTACAATATACCCATTTTCTTTTTTAAACATTTCTTGAGCAATCAGCTGTCGATGCCGCTTTCACATTAAAAATGATCACACAATTAAAAACAATCCAACAAAATAATCAAACCATAAAAACTTAACAACAAAGAACAACCTTTTAATATCCAAACCATAGCATCATTTTCAGTTTCAGCAAAATTATCAGCCCGTCAGCCTAGCCCCTTCTAAAATAAAAATACTTCTTTTTAAATCTTCTTTATTTACAAAATTTACAATTTAAATAGCTGACAGCTAAGAAGGAAAAGAAAGAAAACCTATAGCATAGAAGACAGGTACTTAAAGCACAAGCCTTATCCTGGAATTTAACATTCTGGAAAATAAGTATATATTTTTACACATGTCTCAGTCTTTTCCCCACTGAAATAATCTCTGTACAGCTGTGTTAACTTGGTTGTTAAGCCAGTATTCCACATTTATTAAATCAAAGGAGAACAAAGTGTGATCCATGAATTAACACTTAGCCACAAACGTCCCTATAGCATTTTCCTTTCATACAGAAAAGCACCTCACAACCTCTAGGGGCACCACGTTTGATTCTATCGCATTTCCACTTCCATGAACTGTTTCAGGAAGGCATTTTTTAAAAACAGGAAGTCACTTCCTGCCACTTCTGGTTTTGAAAAACAACCCCCCTCAAACTTCATAGGGAGCCAAAAAAAGTGGCACAGTTGCCCCACAAAATCCCTAGAATGTTACCCTAAGAGGTGGGAGGGGTGCTTTACAGTCCCATCTGTGATGCCAAAATCTCCTGTAATATAGGGGGGAATTATTAGCTCAAACAGGAGGCCTGCAAGAGGAGGATAGCTTCAGGCTTGTCTATATGAAGCAATAAAATGTGGATTGGTGTGCCATAATGCCAATTCGCATCAGCTTCTATTTGACTTAACAAGTTGTTTTGAAGATCGTGTGCATGCAAAGCTATCTGCTTTCGCTGCTGCAACAGGCATGCCTGCGAATCAAGATGGAGGGTGCAAGTGAATTACTCGTGTTTTTATTTACATCAAGTTGCCACCGCTGAACAGTTTTTTAAAAAACTAAATCCAAGGTGCAATCTTCTGCTTTAATAAATACGCACACCAAAAATTGCTATTTTCTTGCCATAGTGCACGATCGCTATGGGAAAAATCCAGCATGGCAGTTTCGGGCACTTGCTCCATTCCCTGCGCACGTCTGACCAATCTGCTGTCCATTGAGACTGCACAGCATTGCAAATCAGTTGTCCTAACAGGTGATAGTGTGCATTCCCACGCATTATTTTTAAAAACACAGAAAAAACTGCAAAGGCTTTTTCCACAGAGTATATGGAGTATTTGCCTCCCTCCTTTCAAATATGGCAGATTGATGTGGGATCCCATTAACACAAATCATATTCGCCTTGAATTCTATGAGGAGTATTTTCTCCATTTAGACAACCCCTTCGGGGATCTTTTTACCTATGCGTACCAGTACTAATTGTAGAGAGAACTCCAGTTAAAGTGAAATAAAGTATTTTATTGTAATAACACAAAAGTGAACTAACATACACAACACACATTCTTAAGAACCATACAAGGCTATAGCAGAGTAAGGCAGAAATGTTGGATAGAAGGAGAGAGGTCTGGGAAGATAGGGTGATGGTTACCAGCTTTGAAGAGAAGAGTTATGTGCAGCGAGGATACTCAGACAGGCATCTGAGGGTGGCACAGAAGCTTCCGGGCCACAGTGAGAAAGACAGTGGCTGGGTCCCTCCACTGTAGCACACCTTAACTGTTGTTAGAGATCTAATATTTATACCCTATTCCGTGTCTTGGAGGGGCGAATTTAGTAATAACAAAGCTTGGATGATTCTCTCACAAAGAAAACCAAAACTCAACTGATTGAGTTAATTGCGGAGAGATAGAATATTGATGGTTTTGCAACAACCTCGTAGGCAACTGAAAGGTTGGACAGGAAGGGGTATGAGGAGGGATTTCCGTAGGGTAGAGATTAACGTATGGTCCTTTAATCACTTGATTGAATTATTGCTGGGAACACCCAAGGCCAGATGAAAGTATTAGCAGATGCCCCTCTGGATTGTTGACATAAACCCATTATGGGAGCTTCCTGCTCAATCCTAATATGGGCTTTCTTACCATTATAACTCTAGACATGCCTCGGGTCATTGTGACCTCCAACTGACCTCTAGTCTGCCTAAGCCAATCTGACCCCCAAAAGTGTCCAATATTTCTAGTTATGAGATACCGTAGGGAGGGGGTAGTAGGGCAGTAAGACTGTAGTGGGGTCGTAAGACTGTGGTTATATTTCAAACTAGCTTTTATTTTATTGTTACTTTCTTTACATTGTTAACTTTTGTATGAAAGGCTTGCCAGAGTGAAAACGGGAGAGGGTTCCTGTCCCTTTAATGGTTGTGTAGAAAAGGGAATTTCAGCCAGCATTGCTTGTTACCTGGTTCCATGCAAAACACTTGCTGAAATTCCCTCTTCTATACAATCATTAAAGGTACAGGAACCCTCTGCAGTTTTCATCAACTGCTGTAAGCCACTTTCAGCCCTGATCTGTGAAAAGGGCAGGATATAAATTAATAAATAAGATTCCTTCTACTACAACTACAACTCAAAAGAAAAACATTTGGGGATATCAGTGGGCATGCGGTGAACCTCCTAGGTCTTGTGGAGGTGGAGGGGAGACAAATGTGGCTCCTGGACCTATGGAAGTTGCCTGTCCCAACTAAGCCAATTGGAAATGGGGAGCACCATAGACTGAATCCAAACTAAACTACTCCAATAGAAAATGCTGCTGCTATTAATGAATTATCTATCCTGTACTGTAATTTTGATTTATTTCTTGAAATGCTTTCTCTTATACAGACAGACTGTCAACACCAATGCAGAAGAGGGAGACATCAGCAGACCCCAAGATCTGCAAAGGTATAAAATAAGGCTGGGAGGAGGACCCTAAGAAGGAAGGGAACCTTGCCAACAGACCAGTCAGGCTGAGCATGCCTACAACATTTGTTGTTGTTGTTGTGTCTTCAAGTGGTTTCCAACTTATGGCAACCCTAAGGCAATCCTATCATTGGGTTTTCTTGGCACGATTTGCTCAGGGAGGGTTTTCCATTGCCTTTCTTTGAGGCTGAGAGAGTGTGACTCCCCAAGGTCACACAGTGGTTTCCATGGCTGAGCGCGGATTTCTCCAGAGTTGTAGTCCAGTGCTCAAACCACTACGCCATACTGGCTTCTGCCTAATGCATACCCTCCAACATTTCACAGATGAAAACTAGGACACAGGTGACCAAGGAACACCAGAGTGTGTCCAAGATGACAAAAGATATTAATGATGAAGAATGCACAAGCTAGGAGAGCCTAAAGCAATATACTTCTGTTGGGAAAGGCAAGATTCTGTCCCCTATTCTCCTCTTTCCCCTGCTGAGTTAAATGAGTACAAACTACTTTTGCACTTTGAACTCAGTTTGCAGCAATCAAAGTAAACCGAGGACAAAGGGGAATGTGGGAAAAGGAGTTTTAAAAGCAGCTGAAGTAGTAGGATAGAAATAAGGGATAATTGGGAGTGTTCCTGCCAAATAAGAGCAGTTGGGGGATATGCTAATACAGTTGTCCCTCCACATTCACAGATTTGGCATTCACGGATTTAAGTATTCACGGCTAGAAAATATTCTTAAAAAAAATAATAATCCAAAAAGCAAAGCTTGATTTTGCCATCTTATATAAGGGACACCATTTTGCTATGCCATTGCATATCATGGGACTTGAGTATTCACGGATTTGGGTATTCACAGGGGGTCCTGGAACCAAACCCCAGCAAATGTGAAGGGACAAGTGCACAGGTTGCCCATCATATCTGTGAAACCAATATCTGCAGTTTCAGTTATCTGTGGCTGAAAAAATAGGCACACATTACCACAGAGTCACGGGACTTTTTCAGACATTGATTTACTGCGCCAGAAGGCTTGTATCACTTGCAACACTGCTGCGTGGCAGGGGGCCCATTTTGGACGACGCCATTCCCCTTCCGAAATCAACTGTTTCAGTTCTGCGAGAGACTGGAGGCAGCCATGCTATATTTGGCCATTTTTTACTCACGGAAGTTGCCCGTGAATAAAAAATGGCCAAATATGGCGCGGCTGCCTCCAATCTCTAGCAGAACTGAAACAGCGTCGTACAAAATGGGCCCCCTGCCGTGCAGCAGCATCAAAAGTGTTATGAGCTTTCTGGCACGGTAAATCAACATCCGAAAAAGTCCATGCTGGTTAAGGCCCAGAGAGGTATCCTAACAATTGCTAGATTCTCCAATGCAACTCTACGTTATGTTTGTACCAGAAGTCCCTTATATTAATACGTTTGACTATTATTTGTGGTTTTATTTATAAACAGTAAGTGAATATGATGTGTGTGTGTGTGTTCTGTACCAACAAAATACTGCTACAGAGTGATATCTATGTTAGCTTTCCAAAATATATTGTCTTACAATTACTTTTCAGGGTGACAACAAACTAAAAACCAGGTGGAAGGGAAAATAGCATAGCTGGAAAAGGAGGACAGAGGAAGAAACACATAGATATTAAAAGACTGGAGAGAATTATCTATTGCCTGGGCAGGTCATTTTGTGGTTCGCACTGAGAAGCTATTTTTAAGTGTCATCAGGGATGGAACTGAGAGCTGTTTGTGAGTATCAGTTGAGAAATTTCTCTGCAGCTGTGATGGGGGCCCACACTTCACCCCACCCCTCAAAAAACAATTCAATAATGGGTGAGCCAAAATGCTGACTGCCTGTTGAAAAGGACTGAGATGGAATGAAGTGGCTGAAACCCTGAAGGGAAGCCATCTATGCTGCTTACTTCAACTGCTGCAAACTGAGTTCAGAGTGCAAAAGTTACGGTATTTGCATTTAATTAATTCAGCAGAAAGGAGAGGACAGAGCAGAACCTTGCCCTCAGTAATAACTTTTGCCATTATGACTACACTCTGTTGTTGTTTGGCCACACATCTCCCAGTTTTCATGTGTGAAATGTTGGAGGATATGTAGTCTGGGGGTGGGGGGAGGAACTACGTGAACCTAAAACTGACAGGTTTGTTCTATCCTTGCCACAGGGCTGCCTGAATCCTATTGATTTGTCTCAGCTAAAGTAGACTCACTGAATAAATTGTGGAACAGTGAGTCAATAACACACAGGTAAATTTCATTGATTTAATGTTTTTACTCTAGTTGGGGCTACCAACAAGATTCAGAGAGTCCAGTATTCAAGTCCTCTAGTTTAATTCCAGTAAGTTCCTGTATACATCCCCAACTAAAGGCAACACAGTTTGTTGTAGATGTACAGATTATTGCTTCTTCAGAAAAGCCTTGGAGATACCATTGTCCTGAGCATTTGGTGTGCATGCACCCACACAAGGGAGCGAGCATGAGAGGGAAAACTCTGATTTCTTTCAACTCCGATTCTCTCTTCATTTCCCCCTTAAATTGTCTTTCCCCATTATTCTTGCATGTTTTATTAGATTGGAGATTTTTTTTAAAAAAAAAGAACATAATCTCTGTGCTTGCCTGCTATCATTAAATATTTCATACAATGGATCTGAACTGGCAGCAAGCCACAAAGCTGCAATGGAGTCTAAGCACAGAGGAAGAATTTTTCCACTGTTCAATGAGATGCTGACTTCTGGACAAGGAAATATATATTGATGGCAGGGGAGGAGCAGGAAAGTGGTTGTGCGACAGCAAGGCAAACAAATATCCATTTTAAAAAATTGAATGTAGGTGTTAGAAGTCAATAGCAAACAGAATGTCAGCCAGGAATGTAATGCCCCAGCAAGAAAGGACAATACCATTCCAGGCAGTATTCACAGAAAGAGAGACACAACAATTACAGCGCCTCCAGATTCAGTGTTACAAAGAACCCCTTTGGAGTTCTGTGTTGAGTGCAGCTATTAATAATTCTTTACAACAAATAGGGACATAAGTCTTTACTAATTTGCTTCTCAAAGAAAGCAACTAGTACTTTTAGCAATTTTCTTCCTACTACAAGAAATTATTCAAAAATTCAAGTTTTTGAAGCCTCCTTGCAATTTGGGGTTTATTCTGCACAAAATTCGCACATAGTTGATTTGCACAGAAAACAGCATTTTCTATGTAGAAAATAATATCTCTGTGCAGACATTATTTTCTATGCGGAAAATGTTGTTTCCTGGGCAGAAAATGTTTTCTGTGCAAAACAACCGTGTGTTAATTTTGTGCAGAAGAAGTCCCCAAGTAGAGCATTTTTCTGCCCAGGAAACTGCATTTTCCATGTAGAAAATAATATTTTAAAGTATTAATTGAAAAATAATACCATTTTCTGGTGGAAAATGCTGTTACCTGCACAGAAAACAATGAGCAAAACAAATACATTCAGTTTTGTACAGAATTAGTTCTGAACTATGAAGATTCTCATCAGTCCAGGAGGCTTCTCATCAGGCTTCCTTAAGACTCAAAAAACATGTTTTTCAACCATTTTTTGGAATAATTTTTTTAAAAAATTCCATCTGTAATACCACAACAGCATCGATGTACAAGAGTAAGCCAAAAAGTCAGGTCTCTTCCTCAAAGACTTTACAATCTAAACTTCAACAATGTAGAGGAAGGAGGTACAAAATGGTCTGATTCACATAAAATAAACAAAATTGCAGAGAATTCTAAGTAACTGGCAACAAGCCAGTAGGGTGGTACATGCTGCCTGAGCAATTTGACACATCACCACCACCACCACCACTACCACCAGTGGGAATGGTTAAATTAATCAGGAAATATCTGTTGGTTCAGTGCAATAATGGAAAATGTGCAACTGTGGGGATATTGCTGGCTTTTCCCACAGAATATATGGAGTATTTGGCTTCCCTCCTTTCGAATATGGCAGGTTGATGTGGGATCCCATTAAGACAAATCATATTCACCTTGAATTCTATGAGGAGTATTTTCTCCATTTAGAGAAAATCAATCCTAGTTAGCAGAGCCAATGATGAAGGGATGATGGAGGAATTGTAGCTCACCAACATTCGGAGACCCATTTCCCCCACCTCTGGTTTAGTGTTATATCTCAAATAGGTTTTTCCTGGCTTGTCACTCCAAAACAAGCCAAGTTTCCAAAGTCAAGAAACAACGCTGGTTTCAGATTCCAACTTATTGGAAGAGCAACAAACCAGGAATCACAAATCAGGAATAATTCTAATAAATCACCGATTGGGTTTTCATGGTTTTCTAAGCCACTCCTGCTGGCAGGGGGAGGCAATCAGGTGCAATCTGACAGCACATATCACCACATTTGCCCATTACCAATAAGCCAGAATTTTCCACAATTC
This sequence comes from Gambelia wislizenii, assembly GCA_030847615.1. Classification (NCBI taxonomy): domain Eukaryota; kingdom Metazoa; phylum Chordata; class Lepidosauria; order Squamata; family Crotaphytidae; genus Gambelia; species Gambelia wislizenii. The sequence continues at coordinate 28,957,541 of JAUMIR010000006.1, read as the reverse complement.
TGGTTTATCATTAGGTACAAATTGCTCCATAAGGAAGAGGAGAGGAATATAATAGGGATTTGGCTTATACCAGATCAAACTACATGTCCATCTAGCTCATCAGTGTCTCTGGAAGACAGCCTTTCCTACTACCTGGTACCATACTTCAATTAACAAAGCTTTTAATAAAGAAGTCCATTTTTACCAAGGCTTTTAATGCTTGCCCAACCTACCCTTTTCCTCCTTCCTCTGTCTAGCTGGAAGATTTTTTTGGGCAGCTTCAGCTTTGAGAGTATGGTGAAGGAAGGCCCCAGAAACAGAGGCTTTTTGTTTCTGGATTGCAGCACCACATCTGCGGTAAACAAGATAATAGACAAGGGGCCTTTCGCACTACACTGTTATACCACTATTATTCCATTTTAACTGCTATGGCTGCCTCTTGTGGAATCCTGGGATTTGCAGTTTAGGGGCGGGCATTTAGTATTCTCAGCCTGAGAGCTCTTACGTTTCACAAAACTACAAATCCACAGGAAGCAGCCATAGCAGTTAAAGTGGAATAATAGTGCAATAATAGTGTAGTGTGATAAGGCATTAAGACTGAACTGGGGGGAAGTGGGATTCTACTCTAACTGATCCTACTGAAGTCATGTGTACTTGCCTACAAAAGTCAAGGTAAACAGTAGCTTCCTCCAGAATTCCTTACTGAATGTGTATGGACAGCAAAATAGAGAGAAAAGGGGAGAGCTGATAAGCCAGGCTTGCCAGCTACTTCCAGCATTTTGAGAAAGCATAGATCTATAAGTCTGGCCACCAAAATGGATATCATAAGAAAAGTGGAGACTGATGAAAGAAAAATCATCCCTGGGCGCATTTGGGAAGAAGGCTTCAGGTTGTCTCTAGAATGTTTGGGGTTAGTTACACAAGGCTGACCTGACCTGGTTGCTTAATTTCACATGCTGCTATTAGTTGTGAATAAAAAGTTTGGTGAAACATGTTGGCCTGGTTTTTTTGTTTGTTTGTTTGTTTGTTTGTTTAAACGTTTTTTGGTGCTGATGTTGGAACCCACCCCTATTCTTTCCATGATATTGGGGATTATTCAGAGAGGAGAAGCAGTGGAAGGAGGGATGCTTACCCCATTCCCTCTGTTTCTCTAGACGAGAGTGGCCAAAAGTGCAGCATGTGGGCCACATGCAGCCCCAAGGGCCATTTTTGTGCTCTTTCCATCCCAGTCCTGTATGGGTAAAAAGAAATGTCCATTTTTTGACATGTTTTAAATTTTTTTTAACCACCCCAAAATGCCCTCCAGAAGTTTGGAGGCCATTTTCACCACATTTTGTGGGGCCCCTCGGGCCATTTTAGGCCTAGGAGAAGCCTTATTTAAAGTAAGAAGTAAACCAGAAGTGGCTTCTGGACACTTCCTGTTTGTTTTTTTAAGTGTCTCCTGGTACTAGATATGGCTTAAAAACATGGTGAAATTACCCCCACAGCCCCTGGGGGATATTTGGAGACAAATATTTCTTTTTCGTTTTAGCAACGGGGCACCTGGTGGGAAGTGCGACCCTCCAAGGTCTCCAGGGGGGCTTATGCCCACCACTGCTCTAGACCAAACGTTTGCCCACCCCTGCTCTAGGCCAAAGTCCCCCACTAGCTCTCCCCATTCCCTCAGCCTTTCAATGTGTGTTTTCAACACAAAAAAACCAACAACATATGCATGACATGTTTCATTATATGAATATTACATAAGCACACACTTTTTATATTTTAAGATATAATTACAGACATACATAATTACACACACACACACATACATATATATATATATATATATATATATATGAATATTTTCCCTGCCCCATCTCTCCCACTCCCTGGAAGCTGGAGAATTACTCCCTTTAACAGATATAATCTATCTTAATTTCTATCTCTTTTGCAAATGATCTGTTTCTTCAAACCAGTTGATAAAACAACCTGTTTCTCTGCACTTACCTAAATTCCTGTCTCATTCTAAATCTGTTAAAAGACCTCTGCAATTTGAGCTCATTTGAAAATCATTGTCTTCATAGCTTATGGCACCCGGGAAAAGTTATTAAAACCCTACGCTTAAAATCCCATTTATTATCCGCCTATTCACACCTAAAGGGAAAGAGAGCAAACATCTCCTTCCTGGTGTGGAAGAATAAAGGTTTCATACTAACAAGGGGTGGGGGAGTAACCATTTATATTACATGCTGCTGTAGAACAAGAAGCAATGGGTTTAAATGAATACGTAGGTTTGATTCAACACTGAGAGTGGAAAGGAAAACTGTAGCTTAGCAAGGGGCTAAAACCAAGGCTTGGCTAGTTTCAATTCCACAAACTCAAAAAAAAAAAAAGATAATAAAAATAAGATGTCCTTTGAACATATGCAGAGTCTCTTTGCTTGCCCAATTAGAATTCTTTCTGCACCCCCAGCCCCATGCACACACTCATCCAGGATCAGATATAAACAATTTAAACTCTTCCTTTCTCATTTTTGCACAAGATATTCAAGATATCTAATAAATCTCAAGATAATCAACAGTAAAATATATCATACTGCTGAATACATTGTAAAATCACCAATAAACCTTCAGCCTAAAATGTGTATGAAGAAAACCTGCAAAATCCTTTCTCAGAAAATGACAAGTGGCAAACAGCAGGATCATGTATGCAACAGCAGCTGTTGCACCAGCAAGAAATAAGCAACTAAAATTACCTTCTCTCCAAATGTCTTTTGGAAGTGTCTTGAATTTCACTGGAGAGGGAGGGGCAGGTGAGAAACCTCACACTGAAGAGAGCAAGACCAATGTTCCTGTTGCAGAGGACAACACCTGGGGACAACAGGAGACATGGCCTCTCCCCGTGTGGCCCCCTGCTCCATTTCAAAGGTGCTTGGGGAACATGATGCTGGCCCTATAAGGATCTGAGTGATCCAGAAGGCAAATGCTCTCTGTTAGGGTGCCCTGCTTCTGGAATAAGTTGACCAGACATCCACTCTGCAGCGGAGCTTCTGACGTCCATATCAATTGGATCAGTGAATGTATTCTGAGTTTTAGTCCAAATTTAAAGGTGTCATCCAAGATACTGAACCTATGGGTGAAAACAGCTCCTTTGGATGAAAACCTAGAGCGGGTTCCCTGTCCCCCTCAAAACATGGGAGTCACCAACTGCCACCACAACTCTGCTGAAAAATCACCATTTTATTTTCCCAGTCCAGGCTTCCTCCTGTCTTACAGTCTCTCCAATGTGAGGTTACTCACCAGCCCCTCCCTCTCCCTCCATCTCTCTTTCCCTGTCACCCTCTCTGTTCCTCTCCCAATCCCTTTCCTTCTTAATTATATGCCTTCACTTTCCCTCACACATATCCTCACAAATTTTAATCCCTTGCAGACATGGAAATGGGAGGTGAGGAAGCCATTTTGGAGCAGGGAAACAGAAGGAAAGGGAAACTTAACCCTTGCCTCCACTCCACTTCTCCATTCCTAACTGATCCCCCCAGCATCATGTGGAGGTTCGAATAGCAGCTAAACTGACTATTCACTTCTCTTACAGTACTTCCAGATGCAGGTTTTAGTGTGCATCATCTGGCCACGAACACAAAATTTTACAAGTGGTCCAGAGGAAAGTGTCTTCCATTTATAAAGTTCTTCCTCCCCCTCCATGTTTTCCCATCATCACTTCTTCCCCACTTTTTTTCTTACCACAAATAAATAAATAAATATGGAGCAAAGAGTCATTGTCATAGAACCATAGAATCATAGAGCTGGAAGGGGTCTCATGGGCCATCTAGTCCAACCCTCTGTCAATGCAGGATCTCCAGCTAAAGCATCCCAGCAGGTATCTGTCCAACCTCTTTTTAAAGACATCCAGAGAAGGAGACTACCTCACTAGGCAGTTGATTCCATTGTCAAACTGCTCTTACTATCAAGAAGTTCCTTCTAATGTTCAATCAAAATCTACTCTCCTGTAACTTTAAACCATTAGACCTGGTCCTATCCTCTGGGGCATCAGAAAACAGGCCTCCCCCTCCTCTCTGTGACAGTCTTTGAGGCATTTAAAGAGTGCAATCATGTCACCCCTTAGTCTTTTCTTCACCAAGGTGAACGTGCCCAGTTCCTTCAACCTCATATGTTTTGTTCTCTATACCTCTTATTATTCTTGTCACCTTTCTCTGAAACTACTTCAACTTATCTATATCCTTCTTAAAATGAGGCCAACAGAACTGAATGCAGTACTTCAGATTAGGCCTGACCAGTGTGGAATATAGTGTGGGGAGCCCTGGTGGCGCAGTGGTTAAATGCCAGTACTGCAAGTCACCACATTGCAAGTTCGATTCCAGGGGGCTCCAAGGTTCACTCAGTCTTCCATCCTTTCGTAGGTCAGTAAAATGAGTACCTGGCTTGTGGGGGCAATTAGCTAACACACACTGGAAACTGCTTAATGCAGTGTAGATGTGTAAATTGCTATTGCTTAAAACAATTTGTAAGCCACTCTGATAGCCTTATGGCTGAAGAGCGGGGTATAAATAAATTTAAAAAATAGTGAAACTACTACCTCCTTTGACTTGGAAACAATGCTTCTATTAACGCAGGCTTAAAAATAGCATTTGCTCCCCCCCCCTTTTTTGCTACAACTTTACACCACTGGTTAATGCTCAATTTATGCTCAACAATAATCCAAGATTGTTCTCACATGTAGTACTGCTGAGCCATGTATGCCCCATCCTATACCTGTTTGGGTTTTGTGACCTAAATGTAGAATTTTGCATTTGTCTCTATTGAATTTTGTTTTATTAATTTCTGCCCAATTTTCTAGTTTATGTAGGTCCTTTTGAATTCTGTTTCTGCCTTCCAATGTGTTAGCCACCCCTTCTAGTTTTGAGTCATCTGCAAACTTGATAAGAAGTCCCTCCACCCCCATCATCTAAGTCTTTGATTAAAATGTTGAAGAGTAACGACCCTAGGAAAGAACCCTGTGGCACACCACTGGAGACCTCCTTTCAGTTTGAAGCACAGCCACTGATGGCAACTCTTTGAGCACAGTTTTCCAGCCAGTTATGGATCCATCTGACAGTATCCCCATCTATTCCATATGTAATCAGTTTGCTTATCAAAAGATTATGAGGGACCTTATCAATGCTTTGCTGAAATCCAGATAAATGACATCCACAGCATTCCCACCATCTACTAAACTGATTGAAAAAAGGTATGAGATTAGTTTGACATGATTTGTTCTTGACAAACCCATGTTGGCTCCTACTGATCACTGCATTTTCATTAAGATACTTGCAGAGATGCTCCTGTATAATCTGTTCTAATATTTTTCTTGGTATTGAGGTTAGGCTGACTGGTCTGTAGTTTCCTGGATCTTGTTTTTTGCCTTTTTTTGGCAACAGGAACAACGTTTGCCCAGTCCTTTGGTACCTCACATGTTTTTCCAAGATTTCTCCAAAATGCTGGGAAGAGGTTCAGAGAGGAAGTTCCTTCAGTACTTTGGGATGCAGTTCATCTGGCCCTGCAGATGTGAACTAGGTGAATTTCACTAGAAGTGAATCACCAGCTAGGTGATTCCTGGCTAACTCCCTATCAATTTTAATTTGCAATCCATATCCCTTGCCAAGGTCTCTACTGAATCATGGAAGTACACAGTTCCCTTTGGGAGGAGGAGATTAAGCAAAATAGGCATTGATTCGTTCTGCCTTTTCACTGTGATCTGTTAGCATTTTGCCATCCTTACTGAACAGCAGCCCCATTATTTGCTTCGAACGTACCTGGGGAAAAAAACCCTTTTTGTTGCTTCTTGTTTGCCTAGCCAGTCTCAGCTCATTTAGAGCTTTAGCTTTCCTTATACTATTCCTGCAAGCTTGGGCTACACATCTGTACTCATCCTTGGTGATTTGTCCTTCCTTCCATTCTATATACAGTACATACTCCTTTTTCTTTCCACTGTTTCGTTGAATTTGCTGTGCGGCCACATTGTCTTTTTCAGATATTGCCCATTTTTCTTCTTCCATGGGATTGTTGTGATTGTGCTTTTTTGCAACTCATTCTTCAAGAACACCCACCCTTACTGGGGACTTTATCAGACCATGCAAATACGGTGTCATAAGGACGCCAAATGATCGCAAAAGGGCACATGTACCAGACGATGCCCTTTCACAATCATGTACTGCTAAAAACCCATCCTATTTTACTGATGGCCCAAGACATCAATTAATCCCCCATGGTGCTTTACTGCCAGCATTGCCAGCATTTGAATCCGCGTGCCATTGTACTTACGTGAATGCAATGTCAATGGCCAATCCAGCCAGAACACTTCCAGGTGAAATCGCAACATCCAGGTAGGTGACACACTTCTTATGCTCCTTCCCAGTTTACTTGGGCCTTTTTTAGTGTGTTCATGTGCTTTTAAAAACTTTTACTGTCTTACTTTTGTTTTTGTTTTTGAATTTCCCATGCTATATATTCTCGCAAGAATATGCGGGATTTCAATAGAGGAAATTAACGGAGCTCCATTCACTCCTCATTCATTGCTAGGAAGCCTTGTCGCACCGATGCAAGGTTAAGTGTGGCATGGGGAGTTCTTTTGCTGGCATAAAAACAGAAGAAGTTATGCCAGCAAAAGAACAGGTTTGGGGTGTGTGTGGTCTGATAAAGTCCCATGTGTCATTTTTATTTAGCATATCTAGCCATGGGATTCCACCAAGTAATTCCCTGAACTTGTTAAAATTAGATTTCCTGAAATCCAAGGTCCATGTTTTACTGTATTCTCCTTTGCTCTGTCTCACGATTGCGAATCTAGCATCACATTGTTACTTACCCTGATTGCCCCATCTTGGAATATCAAATAATTGGCTATATTTAATAATTTGGCTAAGGTGGTCATCCCCATGGTTACAGGTAAACTGGGAACTCCCAAATACCAAGGTGGGATTTATGTAAGACCAAGAGAAGGGCTGTTGGAAATTCCCTAAAACAAATACTCTGATTAGGATTCAACACCTGGAGGTAAGTCAATCACTAATCCACTCAATGATAGCAAGAGACCTTAATGCTTGTAAAATGGATCCTTCCTTTCCTACTCCCCTCCAAACAAAAGACCTTGCCTGTTTCCTATTCAATTCTAAAAGCATCGACCATTAGTGATTGTTAACTCTTCCAGAGTACCCTTTGTTTTGGCTTGGGAACCTCCAAAAACCATTGTATTTCACTCAAAACTCATATTCCTTCAGGGGAAATATTTCATATAAATATCACCCTAAATCACCATCCAAGTATGCATGAATCCCCTGCTTTCTGACTTCATATCAGTTCGTGACACCAGTCTATAGTCTGGACCACCTCGCTGTTGGTATTTCGTGATCTCAGTTCTGCAGGATTGGTAGAGCATAACCTGCTATCCCCTTACTCTAGTCCTCTATCCAAATGCTTCCTACTACTTTTGATAGCCTTGTGTAAGTGTCTGAAGCCTGAGAGCTTGCGTGAATGTTGTTGATATTAAATTCCAATAAAGATAATCTAATTGTACTCTTTGGCTTAGAGTCTCCTCCATTATTACCAGTATACACGGGTTCCGTAATTGCCCAACCTCTCGTATGCCAAGTTGAGGAGCTAAATTCCCCAATTTAATGTTAGGACATCTGAGGGTTCCCACAGACCCCTCCCCCACGTGATTTGGTTAACAACATGGTCACTTCCCCTTGAAGTACTGACTACTTTGATTCGAGTGACCAACTCCTCTTTATTGGTTAGGATCAAGCCCAGGATTGCTGATCCCCTTATTCCCTCCTTTACCTTTTCAAATAAGAAATTATTTGCCAGGCACATCAGGAATTTATTGGAGAGCCTATGCTTAGCAGAATTAGTCTCCCAGTAGATGTCAGGGTAATTGAAGTCCTCTATGACTACTAATTCTTGCATCATTGAGATTTGTTTCTAAAAATCTTTGTCCACAAACATAAGTGTGAGGTATGGAAGCTATATTTTGTACACTTTCTACAACTTACAGGGTCACACAGAATAGATAAGACAGATCTACACTGTTCTACAACATTTCAACAATAGGAGGAGAAGAGGTACTTTTGAGACTTTTCTCAACTACAGTTCCCAAAACCATGCTAACTGGAGGATTCTGGGAGTTGTAGTCTGAAAAAAATTAAATTTTCCAAGCACTGGTTAAGCAAACAACTAAGTCTGATAAGACAATTATTAAGAGTGCAGTTCCTGCCTCCTCTACCCAAGGAATCACTGTGCTGTGCCATCACCACTTGCTCCAGCTAGAGAATGAAGAGTCTTTTACCCTGAGATGAGGAGTTGACAGCAGCTGGAGCAGTTCTTTCTCATCATTATTCATTGGTGCCGTCTGCAATTCTTCTATCACCTTAAAAGGGAAAAACAGCAACAAAAAGAGAGAAAAATCTATCCATGCATAAGATAGTGAAGAGACAGCATATTATATCCTGCTTGCATTTCCAGGTCAATGTTGTGCTAATCTTGGTGTCACACTCCAGAGAAGCCATGGTAATTACCAGCAGGTGTCAAAAGGAAAAGTCCATGAAGGAGACAAATGCCCTTCAAAGTAGGCTGGCCGTTGAAGTCACAAAGGACCATAAGAAGCTGCCTTAAACTGAGTCAGATCATTGGTCCATCTAGCTCACTGTTGTTTACAGCAGTGGCTCCCAATCTCAAGTATCCAGATGTTGTTGAATTATGATGCCCAAAAATATCTGACCATTGACCACACAGGCTGGTGTTTCTAGGAACTGGGATCCAACAATAACTGGGGATTCAATCTTGGGAACCACTGGTCTTCAGAGTCTCAGACAGTAGTCTCTCTCAGAGGCTTATCACACACCAAAGTAAAGCAGCAGGGCAGCCAGACGTTCTGCTTTCCATACTGCCTTACCACACAATGTCATCGTTCTTCCAGTGTCCTGCGATTTCAGTCCCATGGGAGACTGAGGTAAAACTATGTCTTTTGGCAAACAGATTTTTCCGGTTAGCAAAAAGATGAAGTTTTACCTTGTTCTCCTACAGGACTGGAATGGAAGAACGATGACATACTGCAGTAAGGCAGCATGGAAGACGGAACCTTTTGGCTGGACTGCTGCTTTACTTCAACATGCAGTAAGCCTCTTAGCCATACCCAGGAATGCTAAGCATTAATTTTATAGTCTTCTAAATGTAAGGCAACAATGCTATGTTCCCTTCCCAAAGCAAAGTCTAGGATGCAGAAAAGGGCAAAGATAACAATTGTGAATACCATGTCAGCAAATGCAGTTAGATAGATATAGCTTTTGCTTCCATTCACATTATATTTTATAGCATGAATGTTAGCCAATTGGCTCTGTTAGAAGTGGGAAATGTGCTCTCTGTGGAGGCAAGTGCATCAGAGGAGCAGAAAGGGAATAGTTAACCCATCTCCATATTCAGTTTCTCCTCTCCAAATTGCCCCACCACCAGATTGTGAAGAAAAGGGGCTCCAACCTAGACTGTCTCTGTGACATGCCATTTTTGATGTGTAGGGAAATGAAAGAATTCAATGTGTGAGTCCCCATCTGCAGCCCAGAGTGGTACAGTCCAGAAGTAGGGTTGCTAGACAACTGTTGTACTTTTAATGGTTGTGTAGAAGAGGGAATTTCAGCAGGTGTTGCTCGTCATGCAAACAGTAACAAGCAACATCTGCTGAAATTCCCTCTTCAAGATAGCCTTTAAAGCTACAGGAGACCTTTCCAGTTTTTACTCTGGCAACCCTAGTCCAGAGATAGGTTTAGAACATCAATGAGAACTAGGCCATTGGGAACTAAGAGAAGATTCCACATCTCTCATCTAAGGCATGACAACAAACATAAGCACAAGAGAAGGAGAGGGAATACATCAAAAGGAAACAACACAAGAATAAAGCATTTATAAAACAGACAAGGTGTGTGGGCAGAGCTCAGGTGGTTATGTTTTGAAAGCTATGAATTAAAGTTATACCTCCAAACCTCCAAGTAAGTACTGTTATATTTTTAATTATTAAAAAGTAACTCTTTAATTTCCCATTTCTCAAGAGTAACTAAAATCTGAAAGCAGCAGCCCAAGAAACAGTGCAAGCCAGCACTTGTTTGTTGTTGTTGTTCTTGTTGTTGTGTGCCTTCAAGTTATTTCTGACTTATGGTGTCTTTAAGGCAAACCTGTCATGGGGTTTTCTTGGCTAGATTTGTTCCGAGGGGGGTTGCCTTTCCCTTCCTCTGAGGCTGAGAGAGTGTGACTTGCTCAAGATCACCCAGAGGGTTTCCATGGCTGGGTGGGGATTCGAACACTGGTCTCTCAGTGTCCTGGTCCAATGCTCAAATCACTACACTCCCTTGTACCATGTCATATTCCTCCTCTACCACTGGATAAGGCCAACTCAGCTCTTCCATAATTAATTATATAAGTAACTGAAAAATGACCATTACACTCTGAAGTTATCTTCTGATAAGCTGCAGTCATAATGCAATAGGGTAACTAATTATTTCCATGCTTTATTTTGGGTTGTTTTATATGCCAGAACTAGGAACCTCAAAAATAGGATGGAAATGTTAAAGTACATGATGCTAAGAAAATATAAAGTGAGAGAGTATATTAGAAGCTGGCCAGAATAATTATAATAAATGGGATGCAGTTCCCCCAGGATCTAAAATCTATAGAAAGAAAGGAGTAGGCTGGACTGGAGGTGGTGTGTTGCTCTGTTATGTCAAAGGCAGCCAACTTCCAGTAAATTAGAAGTCATAAAAGAAGAAAAAGCTTTATCCTTGCTATCTATCTGGAAAGAATTCTTCTCCCTCAGAAGTAATAACAGAAGGGCTGACTCTGCAGCTCCACAGAGTCACAGGAAAAAGGGGCATAGGTCAGCTTACCACCCCAATTCAAAAGAGAGGACTGGCTTGTGGGTGGCAATAGACTTCAATCCAGTCAGAAAGAGTCATATATTTAAAGGAAAATATGTCGTCTTATCACAAGATCCGTAGCAAGAACATGACTCGTGGATACAGAAATAAAAGCAAAAAGCATTTGCATCTCACAATTATGCACTTAATCACCAATCTGACAGACGTTGACTTCAGCAGAGGTTATGTAAGTTCTTTAGTGATTTAATGAGTTGCTGTAAAGACAGAGAGAGATGTTTTACATGAGGTGGGACACCCTTTTATTGGTAAGCACCAGGTTCCCTCAGACAAAGAGTTACAGTCTGGCAGTGGCCAGATTGCAGAGGGATAGAGCAAGCCATGGGTGGAACTAGACCTCCATGGATCCATTCTTGGAAACACTCATTTTGGGGACTATAGCTCCTAAATTCTCCCTAGAGCATGCTGGGAATTTTATTTCCAAAAAAAGTAACTTTACCATGCTCTGATCCATTCAGATATATCTCACCTATTAATGTGTCCTAAATGCAACCCTGACACTATCACACACTCTCCAGGTTCCCATGCATCTATTTACACACAGTGTACCCCTGTCAACTTATCCACCCACCCATCCTTCGTCCATATTCTTTCTCAGACTCAGATACACACACACACTTCTGAGCAAGGAAATCCTTTGAATCTCCAGGTCTGGCAGGATCCATGCTTTAAGGTTCTAGATTTTAGAATGACCAAGATACTCTCAGGAGGAGTCCACCTCTTGGAATGTGACTACCTCCTTCTGCTCTCCACTGTTGCTGGTACTGCCCAATTGCTTACCTTTCTGAAGGCTAACATCCAGAAAACACAGTGAACATAAGGCAGGTGGAGGTTGCTGCTCCTTTTTTTGTTCATCCTACAGCTTGCTTGCTTGCTTGCCTGTTTGCTTCAAGACAGCAAGGAAACAAGACAGTAGGTGTTTCCACACTGCTCAGTTATAGCAATGGGATACCTCTTTTAACTGCCCTGGCTCCATCATACAGAATCCTGGGATTGGTAGTTTGGTGAGGTACGTATAATTTTCTAAGACACTCCCAGAGCCACATCATTACAGCTCTCTAGCAGACGATTTTAAGTACCTCACAAATCCAAGGGTTCCATAGGATGGAGCCATTACAGTTAAAGTGGTATCAAAGTGCTACAGTTGTGTAGTGTGGACACACCCAGTAACATCACAGAAAAGGAGCAGCAAGTCCATGAGACTCCAGTTAATGGGGGAGGCAGGGGGGGCATGGGCTTCAGCAGGTGCCCAATGACACTTACCCATGGCATTCTCACAGTTCATACTATACAATAAGAGAGTGACACTGAAACTTACATCTTCTGCTAGAGCTGAGGCACTATGAAGAACTGGGACCGGACTCTGCCGTTCATAATGGCATAACTTTTCATGAATCTGAAATGGAAGACAAACACACACAAAATAAGAGATTTCTGGTTTAGAACCAACTTGAGAAATGGCTTTTTCCTACTGCTGAGTTAAGGAAGCAGCCAAGATTGGAAACGTCACTGTTTTGGACAGCAACCCTCAGAATCCCTCAGTCAGTATAACTGAGCTGGGAGTTGCTAGCTGGGAGTTGCAGTCCCAAAAAGTTTGTTTTTCTTTTTTTTTAAATAGTGTTTTTATTACAATATATACAGTATATTAAAAGAACATAAGAACTAAGAGGAGTTTAATGGGGGGGGGGTTTCAAACTCTGGGAAGAAGCCACAGAAAAATTTGTTTCACTCCTTGAATATACAGGTAGCAGCCCCTGCTACAGCTGCAGAACCAATACCTGTGGTTTCAATTACACATGGCTGAAAAAATAGGGATATGCTGGAAACCATAGTCATGCTGGAAAATGCCTAGAGGTATCCTCTCTAGGAATCACTAGGTCCTCCAACACAACTCTGTGATATGTTTGTACTGGAAGTCCTTTATTATGAATAGATTTTGCTATTATCCATGGTGGGCAACCCTGTACAACATGTTGCTGTCCAGGGGGGAAAAAAAGCTTATTTCATCTTATTATCAGCATCATCATTTCTATTCCATCTTTTTCCCAGATTGGGACTCAAAACAGCTTACAACAATTAAAAAAGACATTGTTAAAAATCCACAAGATACAAAAGTTAAAACAAGATTGAGCAATCAAAAAAATTAAAACCAGATTATAAAATACATCATTAAATATACACCAGCACAACAATTAGCAATATCCAGTGCATTGTGTAAGACAGGCCTTATATGATCACTCATCAAATGCCTGTCAAAATAGAAAAGACTTCCCTTTAATCTACTGATACTAAAGCTAAAAAAAAAAAAGTTTCGTATTTGCTACCCCAGTCTCAAACAGTGAGACGTTTTAGCTATTTGGAAGGAGGGTGTCTTTTTTATAGCAGGAGCAATACTGTACTTTTTTTAAAGCACTGGCTGGTTTTAAACTGGTTCTCCTTGAAGATGTCTAAAGGCTGCCCCTGTTTTCCTTCCTCTCTCTCTCTCTCTCTCTCTCTCTCTCTCTGGCTTTTCTTCGCAAACAAAGATTTAGGAAGGACTCATCCCACGCTTTCTACAAGCATGCTGATGACTGAAAAGGCCAATCCGAAATAAACAAGTCCAGTTGCAGAAAGCACAGCAGAAGGTCTCCTTGGCTGATGTTTCCGGGTTGTGATTCTTTCTGCATTGTTTCTCTTCAAGACTCGTTCGGCATGAGCTTTCAAATAAGGCTGCAGCATTGTGGATAGTGCGTCTCCATGCCTCCCGATGTGAGGCCATGGCGGACCATTGTTGGTAATCAATTTGGCCGAACCTGAAATGTTGTTTCAGGGAGTCCTTGTATTGCTTTTTTGGAGTGCCTCTCTTACGCTAACCCGTGGCAAGTTCACCATAGAGTACTATTTTTGGGAGGCGATGGTCCTCCATCCTTGAAATGTGCCCTGCCCAGCGCAGCTGTGTTCTCTAATGCCTTCCTCTAATGCACTGGATATAAAGTCACTGCAGGACATTCATTCTGGAGGCTCAATATTGACACTGACATACAAAACAGCGGCCAGTGTTTTCCCCAACAATGCTCCAGAATGATGCTTTATCATATGGAGGGGGCAGTTGGTAAACACCCCAAATAGTCCTGGTTGCCACCACCTACTTAAAAAACAAATAAAACAAAGTGCTGCTTCTAAGGCAAGGGTCTTCTTCATGGCTGCTCCTCAGCTGTGGAATTCCCTTCCATGGGACGCTCAGCATACTTCTTCTCTGATCTCCTTCTACCAGCAGCCAAAAACTTTGTTATTCAGACAGACTTTTGGACACCAATTGGCTGCTGTGGAACACAGTGCTTGGTTATAAAATGATCACATTTGAAATAGATTTTAATTGTTCTTTAATCTTACATGTTATTGGGTATTGGCTGTATCTTGTTTTAATTCATGTTGTTAGACATCATGGGTCCTCCCTTGGGAGAAATGTCAGATAGGAATTTAACATGTAAATAAAGCCTGCCCCATTGTTCCCTGCTTCTGCCCAGTTATACCCTGCTACTGTCCCAATTTGGCAAGGATAGTTCTGATTAATTCTCTGTCATCCCACTTTTTTTTTTTTTTTTTTTTGCTGCTTTTAAAATGTCCCAGTGTCTCTCTCCTCCTCTCACGGTCCCCCTTTGTCTTACTTCAGCTGCTGCAAACTGAATGCAAAGTGCAAAAGTAGTTTCCGCTCAATTAACTCGGTGTAGAAGAGAGGAAGAGGTGGAATCTTGCCCTTCTCAGTAGGCTCAGGAAAAAGCAGATTGCTGCATACTCTCCCAGGTTGTACATTCTCCTTCATTCATAATTTTTGCCATCTTGACCACACTCTGATATTGTTTGGCCACATGTGTCTCATTTTTCATCTGCTCAAAAGAATTAATGCATAGCATGCCAGAATGTCCAAATTTTGGGGGCCATATTGCACTACACTGTTACAGTGTATTATTCCACTTCAACTGCCATGGCAACATTCATGGCAATATATATATATATATATATATATATATATATATCTCCAAGAACATTAAAAGTTATACATAGAAAAAGGAAAACAAAACAAAAAAGAAAATGAAAAAAAAAAGAAAAGCAGGAAAAAAAGAAAAAGGAAAAGAAAGCAAAGAACAGAGGAGAAAAAAAGATGCAGAAAGATAAAACTAACTTCCCATCTTCTCTTCAGCAGCTATTTAAACATGTACAGTAACACGTTTATACTTGTCTCATCTAATAACTACTATCTGCCTCTCTCTAAAGTCTACCTACTAATAATCAAAATCAAAACTTAGCAAAACATCTAATTATTTTCTACAAAAAAATCAATAAAGAGTTAGTAATCTTGTCAAATCACACTATTAGACTTATTAATCTTTATCAGCCAACATAATTAGTCAAAGGATTATCCTAACTCTCTAAATCCATTTTTACAGGTAAGCTACTATAATAAAAAAAAATCTCAAATAGTAAATTCTTTCTTGTTTGAGATGAGAAAGCCCTCCCTTCTTTTACTAACCTAAATAATATCACTTTTAATTGTATACTGTTCTAGCCTGGATACCAACCAAATTTATATACCGTACAAGTACCTTTAATCTCCTTTCATATATATCAGTAGTATCTTTAATCTCCTTTCATATATATCAGTAATACCTTTAATCTCCTTTCATATATATCAGTCTGAGATATCTGACATATATAAATATCTCATCACATTTTTCAAACTATCTCTGTAAATTTAATATAATAAAAAAAATCACTGTAGAACTATTTTCTGTGATAAATCAAACATCCCACAGCAGATGAAAAATAACATACCGTACATATTGGCCTCAAACCCGAAGAAGTTGGCTCTTTAATTTTATCCCTTATACATATTTAAATCTAACATGAGTTTTTCTCCCAAATCTCAGCCATTGTACTAAAAAGACTTGAGATAAATAAATTATCCCATAGTCCATGTCCATTCTGATCAGGGGCACTTTGTATACTTCTATGTCTTCTCAGCTTCCTGGGCAAAGTGCCCCCTTCTCCATTCTTTTCCCCTTTTGTTATTTCTCTAACCTCCCAGATTGCCTTTACAGTAGGAACCACATATCCACTGGGGATTGGTTCTGAGGGGGCCCATGGATACCGAAAACTGTGGATAATAGCGAATGCCATTGAAAATAATGAGACTTCCGGTTTAAAATACAGTACATAGAGTTGCCTTGGAGAACCTAGAAAATGGCTAGAGAGGACATATTTTCTAGGAAGACTCTACGGTAGGTGTGCTGTTTTGTGTCCCGTGGATAATTGTATCAGCGGATACAGGGGTCCTACTGTACTTCTCTCAGTTTTTAAGAATAATCTACCATGTTTCCACCAAGCAAAGAAACAAGAAGTTTCAAATTTCAAGGTTTAATGTTACTAAACTCCTAATCCATTTCACTAATTACATCACCATCCAGTTAAACTTTCTGCATGCAGAGTGTGATCTGAAAATAATTCTTACAATCTCTCTTTTTAATCCTAAGAGTCCAAAAAGGAGGCAACTCACTGGAGGTAATGATCTCACTGCAGAATTGAAGATCTCTTTAATTATACTGTAATCAGTGCATTTCAGATATTGAATAAAAAGATGATTAAAGAAAACATGGTGGCAGGCTTAATATCCTTACAGACTTGCTTTCAGCAGTGTGAGCATGATGGAATCCCACAGCTCCATTTGCGTCCAACCGCTTGGTTTCCACAATCAGATTGCAGGTGGTGAGGGTTTTCAGTGCTTGTGGGTGATCTCCTTTCTCCCCTTGATTCAGGAAGAAATCCATCAGTCATAACTTGCCTCCATACTGGTGGTCACCACTGCCAAAGCTTCTCCTCTCACAGAGCTTTGTGAAGGAGCTTCAGCCAGCCATTGCCATGATGTTGCCATGGCAATTAAAATGGAATCATAGCACTTTAACAGTGTAGTGTGATAGGGACCTTCAATCAAGGTCTAACTTTACTGGTGCTCCAGTATACAGAAGAGGCTACCCAGCAAGCAGAAAAAGAGCCCTGAGACTCCACACCTTACTTTCAGCTCCTCCAAGTCTTAGGTCTTATCTATACAAGGGTAGGGATACGAACACATCTGAAAAAGCAGGCATTTGCAACGATGCGACCTGTATTCATGGTGAGAAGAGCCCACATAAACTCCACATGACTCCCTAGCCAAGATGGCGTCCATGAGTGATTTACTTGCAATTTTAAATCTACCGCTGCCAATAAAAAAAAAAGTTTCCCATGGTGCACACAAGCAATAGTTTGTATTTACAAAAGAAAGAAAGAAAGAGTATAAGATCGCGGTTTGATCGACTTACCGGAACCCCGCTTAGCTGAAAATTTAACATAGTGGCCTCAGGCGCTTTCCCTGTTTGCTAGCTTTACCCCCATGCTCATCCAGCCAATCAGATTACGCTGCCTGTTCGTATCTGCGTGAATGCGAGTGTTCAAACGATCGCACATTTGCATGTTGTACAGAGCTTTTTTTAAAAATCCAGACAAAGCCCCAGACACAACGCACACGGACTTTGTGGTGGATTTGGCTGCCCCCCTTCTGAATGGCACATATTTACGCACATGTCCATACGAATTGATTGCTGTATGTTCACATCCTGTTTGTATTATTTTGACCATATAGACAAGACCTTAGTAAATAGATACCAAACACAATGAATGGTCATGGCTTGTGTTGCTTTGACGGGAAGGCAGAGAATTGAATGTGCCAGAGGCTGATAGCACCAGGCATTGAGGAAGTTAATCGATTAAGGAGAAGATCAACATGAACCATTTGCCTTCAATACTCTTGAGGGTCCCAGAGAATTTCTGAATTTTATAATAATAATAATAATAATAATAATAAATAAAATTTTATTTCTATCCCGCCCCTCTGCAACGCAATCGGGGCGGCTTACAATATAAAAATTCCATAGTCCCAGTACCCTAACCCACCCACCCCTTAAAATAATATTAAATTATAGAAGATTAAAAACATACAACAATTTAAAATAGATAAATTAAAAAGACAAAAATTAAAACATACAATGGTTAAAAAATCTAGTTGCCGCTTAGAAAGGACAGCCGAGTCTTGGGCCGGGATAGTTATTCAGGGAAAGCCTGCCGGAAAAGATCCGTCTTGACAGCTTTTTTAAAGCTCTCTAAGGTGGTAATAAGACGGATCTCGTCCGGCAGGCCATTCCATAATCTGGGAGCGGCAGCAGAAAAGGCCCTCTGGGAGGTCACCGACAGCCTTGTTTTCATAGGCTGTAACAGATTCCTCCCAGAGGACCGAAGTGCGCGGGGAGGGTCGTACGGAAGGAGGCGGTCCCGGAGATAAGTTGGACCCAAGCCATGTAGGGCTTTAAAGGTTATAACCAACACCTTGTACTGTGCCCGGAAACTAATAGGCAGCCAGTGGAGAGCTTTTAGCACAGGTGTTATATGCTCTCTTCTGGAAGCGCCAGAAATCAACCTGGCTGCCATGTTCTGAACTAGTTGAAGTTTCTGAGTCAAGCACAAGGGTAGCCCCATGTAGAGTGCATTACAGAAATCCAGACGGGAGGTTACCGGTGCATGTACCACAGTTTCGAGGTCTCTAGTTTCCAGGCAAGGGCGCAGCTGGCGTATCAGCCGAAGTTGATAACAGGCACTCCTGACCGTCGCATTTACCTGATTAGACATCTGGAGCGTCGGGTCCAGGAGCACCCCCAGACTGCGAACACAGTCCTTGGAGGAGAGTGTAGTTCCATCCAGGACTGGAAGTTGTATTCCCAGACCTGGTTTCGGGCCTGTAACTGTTAGTACCTCCGTTTTGTCTGGATTCAGTCTCAATTTGTTTTTCCTCATCCAGTCCATTACTGCTTTAAGACAATCATTGAGGGGAGAGACGCCATCTGAAGTCGAAGCTGATGACCGAGACATGGAGAAATATACCTGGGTGTCATCAGCGTACTGATGACACCGCACTCCATGCCTCCGAATTATCTCTCCCAGCGGCTTCATATAGATGTTAAGTAGCATCGGGGACAGGATGGCGCCCTGAGGAACGCCACAGTTAAGCTCTATTCTAGTAGAGCAACTGTCCCCGAGCCTCACCCTCTGGGATTATGTGCCCTATTGATGTCACAGGACACAAAATATGCCCCTGTGGCTAAAGGTTCCCACCTTTTTGGCTATACTAATGAAGAAATGACTGATTATTATGGAATGCCAATACGTGACCTGCATTGTACACATGCTCTAGAAATGTGATCTGTTTCTTAGAGACGTCGCTGTAATGTACAGATTGACTAAATTGTAATCTACATATAGAAATGTATAAATGCTTGGATGCTTTTTCTTTTCCTTTGTGTCTCCTTTGAGGTACCAACCCCAGGCACCTATTTCACTGCAGCAAATAAAATTTAGTTTGGATACTCCCCACTCTGGTGTGCTTGAATGGCATCAATGCGCCAGAGGAAATGAATTGTATCTTTGGATAACAGCTTCACAGTTAGCTGACAAGTCTATGTGGCTGCTACTGTATTTTTAAGCATGAAACTGTCCCCTCTTCACATACACATGCATACATATACAAGAACCACAAATCTGAGAATAAGAATAAGTGGAAAGACTCCCTAGAGCATTATAAGGTATTCCATCCATCCTTCTATCCATCCTTTAATTTATATCCCACCTTCCTCCCAGACTGGGACTCAAGGCAGCTTACAAAAGACACAAAATTACAATAGAAACACATATACTGTAGTTTAAAAGATTCAAAAATTGTGATTCATACCATATTATACTAGTAATAGAATTTAACCCATTTAAAATTGTACTTTGAAACAATTTTTTCTCCCTTCTCTTGTTCACAATCAAGTTCCAAAGGTTTGCTGAATATAAAGGTCTTCACCTGCCACAAAAAAAAAAAAAAAAAAAATAGCGACCAAGGAACCCTCCTAATCCTCCTTGGGAGGGATTTCCAAAGTCTGGAAGCAGCCACAGAAAACGCTGGGTCTCATGTTCCCACTAAATGTGTCTGTGAAGGTGATGGAATAGAGAGAAGTCTTTCTCCTTAAGATCACAAAGCCCAGGCAGGCCCATATTGGAAGATAAGGACCTTCAGATAGGCTGAACTTGAGCTGTACAGGGCTTTATATGTCTTAACCAGCATTTTGAGTTCCAAGTTGACTTGAATCCTGAATCAGGGAATGCTACTTTTTGGGATCCCCATCCTCAGAATTCCACAGCCTGTATAGCCTATGGATGGGTAGAATATATTAAAATATTCCCCCCAAAAAGGATCAAAAATTAATTTCTTAAGTGTCGGGAAACCCTAATGGAGAAGAATGCTGGAATGATGAGAATTTTTGCAGTATGGGAATTATTCTAGGCAAAATTTCCATGTGGTTGTTCTGTGCAGAAAACAGGATTTTCTGCACAGGAAATAATATTTCTGCGGACACGTTCCAAACTGCAAATAGTCTTCCAAAACTGGACAGTTTTCAAACACTTTCTCACAGAGATAGAAAATTCCTCATTGCTTCCTTCAAGAACAAACTTAGCAAAGAATTACATCCCTTGTATGGCCATGTTCCCCCTACCTCTGCTCTCAGTTAGTATCTACTTTTTAAAAAATTGTTGTTGCTCATTGCTGTCAAGTTGGCTTCAATTTATGGCAACCCTATGAACGAGAGAGACCTCCAAGACTGTCAACAACAGCTCTGCTCAGGTCCTACAAACTCAGGCCTGTGGCTTCCTTGGCTTTAATATGCAGAACTCTTGAAACAGCACAAACCTTGCTTGCTAGCTTGCTTGCTTGCTATCAAGTTCCTCCACCAGTGAGTTTGTCAATTGTTTTGTTATTCATGACAGGAATGTTTTTTAAGCACCATAAAGCACTCTTGAAATCATACTGGAAAGAAATGCTATTAAAATTCATCAGCATGATTATAATAATAATAATAATAATAATAATAATAATATTTTATTTCTATACCGCCTCTCTTATAACGATTATATACATATTCTACTGTTCTTGTTTCCTTCAAAGTCCTGAAAAAGAGCCCTATAAATCTGCACAGTCCTGATTATTAAGCTTCTTTCAAGAAGGTAACTTTATGCTCATTGCCCCATGCCCCAAATGGCAAGGTTTAATCATTCCCATATCCTACCTCAATTGTGTCATGGATTCAATCCTAAAACCCAGTTTAATGACTCAAGTTTTAGAGCCTTCCCCAATCTTCCCCAGTGTAGCTCCCTCCAGGTATGCGAGACTACAATTCCCACAATGACTGGGGAAAATGGGAAGTGTGGCTTAACACCTATAAGACCACATCAGATAGGGCAAAACAAACCTAAGCATTGCCCGACTAATCTAGCCATGCTGCCTGGGGGAAATCTATGAATTATAGTCCAAAAAAGTAACTTTTCCCAGCATACATTCAGGAGTAAGGTTGTGCAAGGAAAAAGCCGAAACATTTTGAACTTTTCATCCATTTGAATTCCATTGGCTTTGGTTTTCAGCTTCAGTAGTTTATTTATTTTCATGTTTCCCAGTTTTACTGATTTCAAGGGAACACAAAGCCAGTCTTCTGCTGCCTGTAACTTCAGTGTTTTCTATCTAAATGACATGCTGCTGCCACCATCACTGGTAGGTTTCACACTGAACCTGGTTTCAAACCATTTAGACAAAGGGGACTAAATCCAACTTTAATCCCAACTAGAGCATACCCACTAAAACAAATAAAACTTTTCAATCAAGTCCCATTGATTCCAGCCAGTGTTTCTACTCTGCTTGGAATTATGATTGGATTTCCAGTTGGAACTAAATTGGGATCCCCATTTCATAAGCAGAGCGTGGAAAAGTTATATATTTCGATACAGCCATTTCATAGGCAGAGCTTGGAAAAGCTACTTTGTTCGAATACAGCTTTCAAATTCCCCCAGCTAGCATGGCCAGGGGCTACGCTGGCTGGGAATTCTGAAAGTTGCAGTCTCAAAAAGTAACTTCTCCAAGATCTGTTTAGAGGCAATTTTAAAGGTACATCGACATAGCCCAACTTCTGCTTACACTAATTAGGATTTTTAAATCTGACCATTTCTCTGTTCTCTTTCCTCCCATCCTCCCTGCAACTTTCCATGAACTGTGCATGCTGCTCTTCAGTGTTTCAATCTCCCAAATCTTCCATTTGCTTTTCATTTGTTTAAATTCCTATTCCATTTTCACAATAAAAACAAATGGGACTCACTCATTTTGCTCACTATTCTTTTTTAAAATTCACACACACACACACACGTACTTACATGTGCACATGTAAGCAAGAGTTCACGTGGAGGTCCCCCTTCATCAGGACAATTTTAGGGGTAAAGGGAAAGGGATTGTCCTAATTCTCTACTAATACATTCCAGCACCAGATCTTGGAGAATGTATAAGCCAGAGCTGTGCCAGCACAGAATGACCACAAGAACAAATTGATGCTGCCTGATCTATCTCTGCAGCTAAGCAGTTCCAACTGGGCCAGAATGTGGCCTCAATACTACATCCTCTCTGCATAGCATAAATATCTGCATGCAGACCTATGCTATGCTGAGCCCTATACCCTCCCCACAACTTATTGAAAAGCCTCTGATGCTGCCCTACATAGCCATAGAATCATAGCAAGCAGGCATGATTGGAAAAGTGTCTGACTACATCCCTATAGCCAGACATGAAATGATGACCTCAACACTGAGATCTGCTGGGGTCCTTCAAAGGTCTCAGGGCTGCTGTGATCATTTTAGAGTCTTGCTATGAGGACATAGCCAGATGCTTCTCCAAGCCTACCTGCTCAGTGCAAAGCATGGAATGGCCATGCAGAGTGACTTCAGGGGCTTTTCAGTAAATGGAGGAGGGCTCTGGAAACTGCAGAGGGAGGAAGGGAATAGCAACCCCCACAGTGCCTGAAAAAGGACATCCACACACATTAGGGAAATTTATATGTTCAGATGTCCCTAAGAGTATTCTGGCCCCCAAGTAGGAGCTCTACCTATGCCAAACCAAGGGCCTTGGAAGAAGTGTGAAATACAGATCAACAATCACTCTGCACAAGAAGCAAGCTCCCCATTTTATTTCTATGTTGCACTGCACAATTTTGAGTTCTAGGACTAAAACAAGATCCCAAGACTTGAATGCTAAGCAAACAAGATTGAAAGGATAGAAAACCAAGCAAACAGGATTTTTTTCCCCAAAAACAAAAGCATTTACCTTCATTAAATAGCTGAGACTTCTCTCACTGAAGATGTCTCTCAGGAACACCATCTCCTCCTTGTGATTTGAGTCAGGTCTCAGCTGCGATGTCAGGAGGGCAAGGGTCTCATGCAAACCTATAGGACAAATACGGAAGGCACTGGGATATCCCCTTATCCAGCTATAAACAAATGTACCGAAAGCATAGGTCAAGTCCTAGTGCCAGCTTCCATCTCAGCTACAGCACAAAACTGGGGGACAGCATGGGAAAATTACTTTCTATTACAACTCCCAGAATCCCCTGCAGGGTTGGGTGTGGGGAAACTGTGGATTTTAAAAAAGTTTTTTGGGGGAGTTTAAACCAGTTGTTGTTGTTGTTGTTCAAACCAGTTTTTGTGGGAGGGGGTGCATTAAAACCAATATAGGACTAAATCAGAAAATTAAGTAGCGAAATGCTGTCCATATGTTATAGCCACTAGCTTAAATAATAATTGTTCTTTTTTTAAAAGTGCTCTTTTAAAGCAAGTTGTTTTGGTTGAACTTATGTTAATTGAAGGATTTATTTCGGAATGGCATTTCTTGCACTATAAAATAAAGTGATTAAAAAGAAGCAACTGATACTGGATACTGGTCTAACAATGGAAAACTGCCAATAAACTGTTAAAGTGAAAATGTTTAAATTCAAACAGTCATTGTTTTCCCAGTAAGAGGGTAGGGAATTAGTAATAATAGCCAGGCTTTTTAAAAATAATAATAATAATATGAATAATCAATTTTAAAAACCAGGAGTGGTGTTGGTGTGTTGTTGTTTTTAAAGTCATTTGGTTTAAACCTTGGTTTAAATCAGCCAACCCTGATCCCCTGATAGCATGACCATTGGCCATGTTGGCTTGGAGAAAAAACTGTTTCTTCTTGAAAGAAATGGAGCGAGGAATGCAGGAGTCCCTACTGCCATGCCAGCCCATCACTGCAGCTGTCATCTGCTTCATACTCTCCAGGTCCAGGAAGCAGGCCTACAGCATGAGGCCAGCCTGGTCACATGCAGGGAACCTTGCTCACGTGCTACAATGCTTCCTGGCTTTGAGGAGTGGGATGCGGGCAGCAGCTACAGAGCCAGGCCAGCATGGTGGTCTGGACTCCATCCCATTTCGTGCCGGTAATGGGGGAGGAATGGGTCAGATACAGAAGGAACCAGTGTATTTTGGCCCATGTAGATAAGGCCAATGTCTTGTTACTGCTGTTCTTTTTCAAGGACGCACTGTTACATGTGAAACATGGCAAAAGGTAGCCATGTTGGCCACAAAGCCAACTCTAAAATCCTTGTTAGAACCAAACTGTTATTAGGACACCCTAAAGTAACAAAGGAGCATATGCAAGTTCTCTCTCAAGTTCTCCAGCACATTATAAATAAAGCAAGCAAGAGGGGAACCTGGTTGGTGGTAAATCTGTGGAGGGTGCAGTTAGTCAGAGTGCATGTTAAAAGTAATGTGTTGTGTTACTTACTATAGAGTGTCCCTCTCCAAAAGTAATTTGTTACCATCAACCCCAGAAACATAATTTAATAACTCACTATATGAGTATGTCCTTACAACAACCCTGTGAGATAGGACAGATTGAGAATTTTGTGCCCAAGTGAGGACTTTGAATCTGGATATCCCAGTTAAATGCTCTAAACACTGCACAATCCTAACTCTCAACTCAAGTCATCCAGTCAAATAAACCTCTAATGATTTAACTAGCTAAGATTTCTTAAGCTGACTGACAACCTTAATATTAGCCTACCTTATAGAGTTGTTGTGAGGATTAACTGATACAATGTACTTTGAAAACTTATAAGTACCACACAAAAACTCAAATCTTCTTATTCAAAAGGCAGGCTGGCTGGGTACATTTTGAGGGCTTGATCACGACTAGGAACACTGCCAATTTAACATAACACTTTAAAATTTTCTTCCATTGTTCCTCTGGAGAGAATTAAGTACTGAATAATAGCATTTCATAATTAGATTCCCTCTACCTCCCCCCTCCTGCACATCCACTTTTATTTTTAAATGATTTCCAGTGTTGTCTTTAACCCTGAATTTCTCTCTCTCCACTTCCCTTTCACACACACACAGTCATTGCTGGAATTGTTTTTCTCTAGGCTCTCACGCCACTAGATAGAAAAGAAAAGGGAAAAAAACTATCACAGATCCTGGTAGGTGATAGCCTGTTACAACACACACACACATCCACATGAGTTTTATGGCACCTTAAAGACAATCAGATTTATTGGGGCATGAAGTGTTATCCTCAGCTGGCAGACATATAGAAAAACCAGGGTACACAAAAGGGATCTGCCAACTGAGGATAACTATGCCCCAGTCCACAAAATCAAAAACAGACACATTTTATCACATAAGGCAACCTAAGGCTTATGGGCATGTTCAGGTGCCTTCCTCAGTCCCCTCCCTCACAGGTGGCAAATGGAGAGAGGCCTTTTTCAGTCATGATGTCTCATCTGGGAAACAGGGTTGTCAGACTGAAAACTGGAGTTTAATGGTTGTGTTAGAAAAGGGAATTTCAGCAAGTGTTGTTCCAGTAAGGAACCAGGTAACTAGCAACTGCTGAAATTCCCGCCTTAAAGTTCATAGAATCATAGAATTGTAGAGTTGGAAGAGACCACGAGGGCCATCGAGTCCAACCCCCTGCCACGCAGGAAATCTTGATCAAAGCATCCCCGACAGATGGCAATCCAGCCTCTGTTTAAAGACCTCCAAGGAAGGAGACCCCACCACGCTCCAAGGGAGTGTGTTCCATTGCCGAACAGCTCTTACTGTCAAAAAGTTCCTCCTAATGTTGAGGTGGAATCTCTGTTCCTGGAGCTTGCATCCACTGTTCCGTGGTCCAGTCTCTGCAAGCCTGCTCCATCCTCAGCATGACATCCCTTCAAATACTTAAACAGGGCTATCATATCGCCTCTTAATCGTCTTTTTTTCCAGGCTAAACATACCCAGCTCCCTAAGTCTCTCCTCATAAGACATCGTTTCAAGACCTTTCACCATTTTAGTTGCTCTTCTCTGGACACGCTCCAATTTGTCAATATCCTTTTTGAATTGTGGTGCCCAGAACTGGACACAGTATTCTAGGTGAGGTCTGACCAAGGCAGAATAGAGTGGCACTATTACTTCCCTTGATCTAGACACTATACTTCTATTGATACAGCCCAAAATCGCATTGGCCTTTTTAGCTGCCGCATCACATTGTTGACTCATGTTCAACTTGTGGTCTACTAGGACTCCTAGATCCCTTTCGCATGTAGTCTCATTCAGCCAGGTCTCTCCCATCCCATATAAGTTACAGGAGCCCTCTCCATTTTTACCCTGACAACCTACAGTAAAACCCCCTCAAGGAGGTTTATTTGAAGCCCTTTCTGGTGTCGTTTTAGTGCCAGGCAAAAAAATGTTTTAAGCCCACTGTTGAGGTTTTTAAAACAATAATGTAAGTTGGCTATAGAGAAGCTACTGTGGTATAGTAGTTTGAATGAATGTTGAATAAGAACTCTGGGAGACCAGGATTCGAATCCCTGCTCAAGCATGGACACTGACTGGATAACCTTGGGCAAGCCACACTCTCTCAGCCTAAAAAGAAGGCAATAGCAACCCCCCCTCTGAAC
The DNA here is from genome assembly GCA_030847615.1 of Gambelia wislizenii. Classification (NCBI taxonomy): domain Eukaryota; kingdom Metazoa; phylum Chordata; class Lepidosauria; order Squamata; family Crotaphytidae; genus Gambelia; species Gambelia wislizenii. The sequence continues at coordinate 28,930,736 of JAUMIR010000006.1, read as the reverse complement.
AAAATCTTGCCAAGAAAACCCTGTGATAGGGTCACCAGAAGTCAGAAATGACTTGAAGACACATAACAATAACAACAAGCTGGCCATAGAGGAGCCATGGCATGTAGTGGTCTGCGTGTTGGACTTGGACTCTGGGAGATCAGAGTTCAAATCCCTGCTCAGCCATGGAAACCCACACTGGGCGGCTTTGAGCCAGTCACACTCTTTCAGCCTCACAGGAAGGCTAAGGCAACCCCCCTCCAAACAAATCATGTGACAAAATACCTATAAGATGGCTGCCATAACACAAAGTCAACCTGAACACAAGTTGGCCCAAGGCTGAATTGTAAACCTGCACTTTTAGCCTCACCTCACTGCTCTTTTATTTATCTGATAATTATTGGGGTCCTTCTAATAGGAAACTCAGGGCCTCTACGCCATCAGGACTGGCACTAAAGCTGAGATATGCATGGGTTACTCTTGATCTATGCAGAAATTCATCATATAAAAAAACAAGGCAACAAGTCAGGCATCCCTTCCCCCAAATATACAACCCAACATAGGCTGAGCTTGCTCCATGACTTCCAGAGACATTGTGAAATGTCAGATTGTTCGCTGAGTAAGAAAACCAGAGTTGGGAGTCGGGACTGGAATAGCCTGCTTGAACCTCTTACAGCTTATTGCAGTATTTGGGAGCTGCGGTGGGAAAACACTACTGGATTTTGTTTCAAGTCCCCCCTTAATGTATTCTTATTAGGTATATTTTTCTTTTTATTGTCTTCATTAGAAGCCACCCTGTGGGGTTCTACAAGAGCACTGCATCAGAATATTTAAATAAATAATGTTATGTCACTATTAATCTATTTGCCTTTATGGTGCTATGTTATTGTGTGTGGGCGAGGGTTAAAATACAGTGTTAGTACATTCTATCAAGGCAGTATATATGGCTCTCCTCCTCCCCACTTTATCTTCAGAACGACCCTGTGAGGTACATCAAGCTGAGAAAGAGAGACAGAGAGAGAATGGTTCACCTAAGGTGACCCAGTAGGCACTAGAACCTTGATTTCCCACTACAGCACACTGGTTCTCATCCAATTACCAAAAATCCCCACAAACATTGGTCTTTTTCACATGATACAAATATAGCACTTTGATACCACTCTGATCGCCATAGCTCCATCCTATGGAATCCTGGGATTTGTAGTTTCATAAGGTACTTAGAATTCTCAGCGAGAGAGTTCTAGCATCTTAGTAAACTACAAACCCCAGGGTTTTCTAGCATACAGCCAAAGCAGTCAAAGTGGGATCAAGGTGATACACAGTGTGAAAGAGATCTCAGTTCGAGAACATGCTAAGGTTCCTTACCTGAATCTTCAGACAGGACAGGCATGGTTTATTCCTCACTCACTACTTACAGCTGACAGACGGCTGTGAATTGGATGTCCAATGCACCTCTGAGGGCCAGGACTTACATGTGAGCAAAATGCCTTAAAAAACCAACAAAATACAAATACTACATGAGAATTATTTTCCTATTTCTTAAAACAGAACATGCAAAGAACAAGTGAAAATGTCAATTTTATCAGGCCAGTGAGGGAAAGTATCATACCTTACTCATTGGGGCATGTTTTTGTTTCCCTATTATTCTGACCAAGCTATTTAGAAGAGAATGTTGCGAAGGAGAAATGAAAGGATGGTAGAAAACCTATAAAAGCTAGAAGAAAGGTAGAATGGAACTGAACATCTTAAATGTCAGATATTGAGGATGAAGAGAGGAGCATGGATATAAAATAGAGTGGCAGTCCATAATCAGACTGAGCTCTCAGCCTTATCAGTACATTCTGAGAGGATGATGAGAGATTCAGACCTCTGGAGGTCAGGATTACAAAGCAGAAAGGCCCAAAAGAACCACATCTCCTCTCTTGTGAGGAATCGGGTTGGCCACTGTCAAAACAGAATGCCGGGCTAGAGGGGCTTTGGCCTAATCCATCCAGAATTATTCATACAGTAGGACCCCCATATCCACGAGGGATTGGTTCCAGCCCCCCCCCTGCAGATACCGAAAACTGCAGATAACAGTGAATGCCATTGAAAATAATGGGACTTTCGGTGTAAAATACCATAGAGTTGCCTTGGAGGACATAAAAATGGCTAGAGAGGATGCCTCTCTAGGCATTTTCTAGGAAGACTCTATGGTAGTTGTGCTGTTTTGTGTCTCACAGATAACTGAATCAGTGGATAATGAATCAGCGGATAGGGGGGTCCTACTGTATACAGCTGTACCCCCATATCCACAGAACCAATATCCACTGTTTCAGTTATCTGAAGGATACAAAAAGAGAACACATACCATAGATACCATAGAGTACAAATGTTGTGAGCCGCCTTGAGTCCCGCCATAGGGGTAGAGGCGGGATATAAATAAATAAACAAACAAACGGGTAATGGTTCTTCACAACAACCCTGTGAAGTTGACTATGCTAGGAGCCAGCGATTAGTCTGAGGCCACTCACTAAATTCCATACCTGAATTTGAACCTTGGTTTCTCAGATCTTAGTCTACAGGTGTACCCACACTGCACATTTATGGCAGTTTTATACCACTTTAACTGCCACAGCACCATCCTATGGAATCCTGGGGTTTATAGGTTAGTAAGGTAAGGTCCTTGTGTATAGCGGGACCAACTTTTTACTTCTTTGACAAAACTCACACTTTCAGTGCAGTCATAGGATTAAACTACATTAAACTCACAGCATTAATTAAATGTGCTATATTAAAAGCACAGCATGAAGTTATATTTTATTTTCTTATTTTTACTCATAAAAAAAGCATGCAGGGCCCTGAGCTGTTTCTAGCACACTGCATAGACACAGAGGAGGCTTAAACCTCCCCTAAGCCATTTTGTCACTAATCTCTGCTTTGCAGGGGCAAAAAAATCCATTAGCACTAATGGACAGGCATTTCCTTTTTCATAACCCTCAGATCAGAAGTAGTTGCAAATTTTACACACACACTCTATTAAAAAAAATTCCAAATACAGTAAAAAATTACAAATATTTAAAGAGAAGAAGAAAGAAAAAGAGAAAACAGAAAAGTAGGATATACAAAGAAATATAAAGAAAAAGAAAACTGGCTTCCAACTTTCTTTTTGACAGTTATACATACATATGATACAGTCATGCCTCTCTCTCTAAAACTACATTGTACACTTCTTCAGATAACCAAATCTTACTAATCATCTGAATAGTAGTGGATATCCTAGCCTTGTTGTACAGTTTTATATCCAAACAGCTAATAATGGAGATTCTACCCTCCAGTTTGAAAAAAAATAAAAATCAAGTGAATTCAATTTTATTGAGCACTATCTATTCAGCAGCTCAGAGAAGGCCAAACAGAGCTTTCAGTTTCAAAGAAACCCAAAACAACTACAGTACACTGAGTTCAATCTTTTCCCTCTTTTTTTCAGACTTCTGTTCAAGTTTTCTTAAAGGGGCAGTAGCCTCATAACAGATAACAATCAATAAAAACAATGGTTTGAAATTAAACGAAAAATAAAACTAATTCAGTTGCTTTTCACAGACACACCAGATCCAGTTGCAGCAAGGACAGGTAACTGCTTTCAACGCATAACCCAAACTCAGTTTAAGAAATTCTTGGAGGATGAAGGGCCAAAAGGTAAAAGTGTGGGACCAAGCATCACATCATATTATAGCTTATATCTCTTAACAGCAACTACAATATCCTAGGAGAGGGATTTCAACCTTTTAGGGTACACAAAAGCTTGAAAACAACAAAATGGTGGAGTCATAGGGGAAGGACCATGAGCATCTGGGGAACGCATATATATATATATATATATACACACTATAATTATAATAATTAATTAATTGTAATATAATATTAATATAATATATTAATATATTAATATTATACTGACATTAATATTATATTGACATTCTGTGCACATAGGGCCTCCAAATAGCCCCCCACGTAGAACAAATTCTTTAGCAGCAGGGTCAAATTTCTACTCTGACAGGCCCCTGGGAATATTCTTGTCTTATTCTCCCCAATATGATGGAGAATTCTAATTTTAAAAGGTCTTGAGCTGACTGCTATTACATAATTTCCTCCATTTCCGACAAGTCCTTTTGCTTTATTAAGGACCTTAGATGACCCACTTCCAGCAACATTTGGTCCATATGAAGTGATGCTTCATTGCTTTATACAAGTTCTCGAGCATAGAAATTGCTGGGGAGGGACTGTAGCTCAGTAGTAATGAACATGCTGGATATGCAGAAGGCCTCCAGTTAAATTCTTAGCTTCTCCAGTTCCAAGAACAAACAGCATTTTATCAGAGCTTTGGAAAAGATACTTTTTAGGACTGCAACTCCAAAAAAACTCTCCCTTGATGACCAGGAGATTCTAGGAAAAGTAGTCCAGAAAGGGTAACTCCTCCAAGTTCTGCATTTTATGTGAAAGTCCTCTGCCTGAGATGTGAGATAGGAGCTCTATCTCCTTACCACCTCAGTCCAAGGAATCTGTCTCTGTTCTAAACCAGTGCCTGTTGGCAGGGGATGAAGGTGAACAAACTGAAACTTAATGAGGACAAGACAGAGGTGCTCCTTGTCAGTCAAAAGGCAGATCAGGGAATAGTGATTTAGCTTGTGCTGGATAGGGTTACACTCCCCTGAAGACACAGGTTTGTAGTTTGGGTGTACTGTACTCCTAGATTCAGCCCTGACCCTGGATGCTCAGGTCTACAGTGGCCAGGAGTGCATTTGCCTAGTTAAAGATAGTGTGTCAGCTGTGCCTGTTTCTTGGGATGTCCAACTTGGCCACAGAGACACAACATTAGTCACAACCCAACTGAATTACTGTATGTAACGCACGGAATGTGGGGCTGCCTTTGAAAAGTGTTTGGAAACTTCAACTGGCCTAAAGAGCTGTAGCCAGATTGCTAACAGTTGCTGGTTACAGGTAGCACAAATCTCCCTTACTGCAACATCTCCAGTGGCTGACAGCTCATTTCCAGGCACAATTGAAAGTGCTGGTTATGACCTATAAAGCCCTATATGGCCCTGGCCCAGCTATTTGAAGGACCATACCTTCCCATATGAGTCGGCCTGAGATTTAAGATCTGCAGGGGAGGCACTTCTCTCTGTCCCACTGCCTTCACAGGCACAGTTGGTGGGAATAAAGATCAGACTTTTTCTTTGCTACTTCTATACTTTGGGACTCCCTCCCTAGCAAAGCTAGGATGGCTCCTTCTTTATTATCTTTTCAGCAGCAGGTAAGATCTTTCTTTTCCAGTAAGCCAAATTGATTTTTTTAACAAGAAAATGGCTTTTTATGGTGCTGTACTGTTTTTAATCTTTGTTTTAAAGTAAAATTTAAAGTTAGATTAAATAAACAGTATGTAATGCTGCTTTAATATTATTTTTGCATGTTTTTGACTATTTGTGTCTACTGTAATTTTTTGCCTTTTTATAAGCTGCCTTGAGTCTCAGTCTGGAAGAAAGACAGGATATAAATAAAGTAATAGATGGACAGATGGATGGATAAATGGACCAGTCAATGCCAGTCATAATAAATCAACCATTTCCAAACTGCAGCCATCCAAATACACTTCAGTGCCTTTCATCCCTAGTAACCACGCTATCTGAGGTGGGGAAAGTTATAGCCTAACACATTAGGAGGACAACAGCTAGGGGAAAGCTGAGGTAGACAATATTAGGCTCAACAAACATTGAGTCTGCCCTCATGGAAGGTGACTGCCTATGCTCCAATGAACCAGCACAGCTCTACCTGCTAGCTGTCAGCTCTACCATGAGGAAGCTGAAGGTCACAGAGGGATCTCCTGCAGGCTATAGGCAGTCCATGGGTCCCCCCAATGCCCTCTAGAGGACGTTCCCCTACTTTCTCAGACACCTGTGCCACACCGGTATGGACAGTTGTCCCTTCATATTCCCTGGAGTTTGGTTCCAGGACCCCCTGTGGATACCAAAATCTGTGAATACTTGTCCCATTATATGCAATGACATAGCAAAATGGTGTCCCTTATATGAGATGGCAAAATCAAGGTTTGCTTTTTGGATTATTATTTTTAAAGAATATTTTCAAGCCATGAATACTTAAATCCATGGATACCAAATCCGTGGATACGGAGGGACAACTGTAATCCTTCCACTTATCAGAGAGAGATGTTCTCTCCCTCACAGACTGATGTGGGCATGGAGACAACATTAGAGACAGCACCAATCCCACTTATTAGGCAGAATGAGGCAGCTGCCTTAGGAAGTGGTTGCTGTGTGGTGTTGAGTAGGAAAGATGTGTCTCCAGGTAGCCTGCTCTGAACTTCCTTAAAGTTACCCTCCTACTCTCAGGTGTGATACAGCATGCTGTCTCATTGCCAGTCAGAAGTCAAATTCAACAGCCAGTCTGGTCAGCTTCTGTAGATGGAAAGGACGTGAGGCCATCTTCTCCTTCACCTCAGTCAGCAAAACGTCTTGGGCCAGCCCAGAAGGGACCTTCTTTTTATTAACCCTCTCTTTTAAACTACAGTATGTTTATTTTTCCCTCACCCCTTTCCTCCAGTTCCCTTTGCTCTCCAGCTACTGCTGGCTTTGCTTTCTTCCCCTTTACCCACTTTTTCTCCCCACACACCTGCTGCCCTTTCCCCTCCATCTTCTCCTTCTTCTCTTAGATGCTCACTGCTGTGCCTTAACTCCTGTTGGCCTCCTGGCCTGTGGCTTCCATCTGTCTTGTTCCTTCCTTCAGATCCACAAGGGTATTCCAAGATCATCAGAGGAGTTAGGACCACATCATCATCATTATTCTTATTCTTATTATCTTTTATTTCTATAGTGCCACCAATGTACATGGCACTTTACAAGAAAAAGAACCACAAAACAGTTTCCTACCTTAAGCTTACAAGTGCTATGCCACTTGCCAAAATCAGGGGTGGGCACCTGTCAGGGGTTGGAGGCTGCATTCGCCTCCAGTACCTTGAAGGGCAACACCCACCATCAGCACAACCCATCACACACACACAAATCAAAAAACATTTTGCATCCAAATGACAAAGATGTTTTTTTCTTTCTTCTCACCCTTAATGAGTCATCCTGTTTCTTAACTTCTCAGGGGCCCCTACTTGGTTAAATATTTTCAGTGGGGGTGGGGGGGTGGGATTGAAACTCTGTCAGACAAGGACATCAATATCCACAGACTATTTTCCATCCCCAAACTTGCCAACATTCCTCTAGGAAGCCCAGTTCATCTAGTCCAGTATGGTCAGTATGGACTGACAGCACGTCTATAGGTTTCGAGGCCATTTTTGCTCCTATCTCTACCTGGTAATATTGAGGATTCAACCTGGGACCTTCTGCATGCAGGACATCAGCTCTGCCACTGAGCTACAGGCCCTCTGAAGGATGAGAGCAATGCGTCTGAGCATGTGCAGAGCAAATATCCCTCCTCCATGAGTAACCTCTCTGGCTTTTCTTTGCAAATGAAGATTCAGGAAGGACTCATCCCGTGCTTTCTGCAAGCGTGCTGATGACTAAAAAGGCCAATCCAAGATAAACAAGTCCGGTTGCAGAAAGCACAGCAGAAGGTCTCCTTGGGTGATGTTTCCGGGTTGTGGGTCGTTCAGGATGCTGCCGAACAAGACTGTCATCTCCCGGGTCAGGCTTGAGTGACCAATGTCCTGAACCACCTGCATGCAGGGTTGGGTCTGCAACTTCCAGTGCATCTTTACACCTGCCATTTCGTCCCTCGCCTATCACTACAGGGCTTTTTTGGAATTGGATTTGTCCTTCGAGCCTGTGCAATGGATTCTTCTGGTGGAGCACAGCGTGCACAGAACTGGCCTCACCCTTTAAACCAAAGGTTCATCTGCTGTGGCCTTGCAAGCATGGACGGTAGCAGTGAGGTCCTTGGGTCGTAGGTTTGATTTGAGTTCCTTCTCTTAGACGATTGACCTTACAGGGTTGGATGAGCACCATCTGCTCGGGTTTGGGATTAGAGTTTTCCTTCTCCTAGGATGGTTGTCATAAGGCTAGAGAGCCCATCCTGCCCTTTGGCGCTCTTAGTCAGACCCTTCAGTTTTTACCTGTCTAGCATGGGAGACCCTATCAGTGGCTATTATGCCACCGCCAGCATAGCTCAAAACATCATTAGGGTACACAAGCCTCTCTCCCACAAAGTGCATAAGCCACAGGCTAGGCCTAAGACCTACCTGACCAAAGATGGGCTGCTGTTTCCATGTTGTGGGGAGGGGGGGGGTCATCTGAACTTTAAGGGGGCTGTCCAAGGTGCTGAAAATAGGTCCAGCCCCTTGCATCGCTCCTTTAAATGAAGCCTCCCCCTTGCAGCCCGGAGGTTTGGAGTCTCCCGGCTCTTTCTGGCCACGCAACCCGTACCTTGGGATGTGTAGTCCAGGACCAAGGGCTGACCTTTGGAAACAGGCAGCGGTCAGAATGAGCCAGCATCTCTTCAAGAAGGGAAGAGGGAGGCTCTTTCGCCCTGAGGAAATCCCCCTAAAAAAAGAGAGATTTCCCCCCCCCCACAAGAAGCCCCTAATCCAGCCGCCTCCTCGGGAGGGGGAAAAGGCAGGTAGGGTGGCTGGCTGGGCTTCCAGGTCAAAACCCATCCCGGGGCTTCCCAAATTATTATTAAGCACTGCCGCGGAGGGGAGGGAGGGGTGGAAGGAGGTGGTTCTTGGAGATCTGGAAATGGTGGTGGGGGGGGAGAATCTAAGGAAGCTTTGTGGGTCCAAAGGAGGGGGGGAGGGAGGGTCTGGGATCAAGGGTCCAGGCAGGGGTGCCAGTGCGCACAGGTCCCCCCCCCCCCATCGCCACCTCCCAGGGCCTGCTTGGGCCTCTCCATCTCGCCTCCTCCCTCCTGGGGTCCCCGGGGCAACGTTACCCGCAAGACGAGCCACCCCGCGATGCTTGGGGCTGGCTGGGCCCCTTCTTCGGTAGCCACCTCGGGGCTGGGGGGTGGCGCACTCGCTCGGCCGCTTTTTCTTCTTCCTCCTCCTCCTCCTCCTCCTCCTCCTCTTCCTCCTGCTGCTGCTCCTTCGCCTCGGCAGGGCGCGCCTCGCTCATGCGCTCGGCCCTCGAGGAGCTTGGAGACGAGGCGGCGGCCTCATCGGCGGCGGTTCCCGGGGTACCTTCCCTCCCCCTTTTGTTCCACGCCGGCGGGGAAGAAGACAGCCCTGCCTCTCTGGCCCTCCTCGCCTTGGCCTTCCTCCGGCGGAGGGGAGAGGAGGAAGAGGAGGAGGAGGGAAGGGGGGGAAAGGTTTGCTGCCCTCCGATGCGCGCTTAGCCCGGAATAAACTGCATTGAAAACCCGGTTGGCCTCGGAGAAGGAAACGTGCCGTGGATTCGCCTGGAGAGCATCATCCACGTTGGCCTTCTCGTTCCCCGTGGCTTTGTTTCCCTGCTCGTTCCCCCAGGGTGTTAACCACCCTACATAAACCTTCTCCCGTCCTTTGCTTCCCCCCACTCCTTCTCCTTGTAAGGTTGGTTTGAACGACCAGCCAAGGATAGGGAAGGGGTGGTGGATTTAAGGAGGGTTGGGGAGGGTCTCTCATCTACACCTGGGGGGCTCTCTCCAGCCACCCCCTCCATCAAGGTTGCCTTAGGGGATTCCCGGGCACACAGCCCTGGAGCGCCCCCCGGGGGTGGGACTGCAAGAGGGGGGCGGGCCGGATCCGTTCCACCCACCGCTCCACCTTTCCTGGCTCAAAGCCAAGGAATATCCACTTTTATTTATTTTTTATTTCATTTGATTTGTTCGATTTCTATGCCGCCTTTTTCCCCAAAAGTGGGACCCAAGGCGGCTAGCAGAACAATTAAAATCACAATCAAAAGCAATTAAAACCAAAGAAAACATACAAAGTAGAAAGCAGATAAAAACAACATAAAAACACACCTGAGAAAAGCCACAATTATACCCCAAAGGCCTGCTTAAACAGGAATGTTTTTGCCTCCGGCGGAATGAAAATAGAAAGTCAGCCCTTCCCCAACCTGAGGCCCTCCACATATCCCAGACTGCAGCTTCCATCATCCCTAGCCAGGATCGTTGGGCAATTGGGGGTTTATTCCAGCACAACTGGAAAGGGCTATTTGGAGGACATTCCATTAAACAAATTCTCAAATTGGTTATTTTTAAAGTCTTTATTATGTTGATTTTAATTTTGACATTTGATTGGGATGTGTTTTTCCTCCCTTCTGCTTTCATTGCTTTGTTTGTTTTCTCCTCTGGCCCCTTTTATCTGTTTACTGTTGAATGACCCTTACCCTTGTCTTCTTTCTTCCACTAATAGCACTCATTAACAAACAATCCAGAGAGAGACTTTAGACTCATAAGGGCTGCATCAGAGAAGTGGTGTCAAACAGCCCTCTTTGCTGCTTGGAGAAGGACTGCACTACTCTAGGAATGGAACAATGGAAATTCCAATGAAACGCAAACAACCACTGTGAAAGTGACTCTGGCAGGCATTGTTGTTGTTGCTGTGTGCCTTCAAATCATTTCTGACTTATGATCACCCCATCACAGGGTTTTCTGAGGCTGAGAGTGTGTGACTTGCCCAAGGTGACCCAGTGCGTTTTCATGGCTAAGTGGGGATTTGAACTCTGGTCTCCAGAGTCGTAGTCCAACACTCAAACCACTACGTCTAAGTTTTCAGCATTCTGTTTTGTATTGTGTTTGAAGTGTGAGATGATGATGATGATGATGATAATAATAATAATAATAATTTTTACCCTGCCCCTCTATTAAAAACAATTGGGGTGGCTTACAACAGTTAAAAATGCACAAGCCAAGCTCTTTGGCATTGATTGGCTAAATTGACTGCAATGTCACAGAATGTACAAAGCCAATCTTCTGAGGCAGTGGGTTCTTAACCTGTGGTCCGTGGACACCCCCAGGGGACCACAAAGTTCTCACAGAGGGTCCCCATGGCTTGAAGGCTGCTTGGCCCACCTCCTCCCTGCAGTGGAGCAGCCATGTGACAGGAGCCAAGGCAAAGGCTGGCTGGCTGGTTTGGCTTGTGCATTGCTGTTCAATCTGCTCCAACCACAAACTTTCAGGAAGAAGCAGAAGAAAAGTCTTCCCTCCCCCTCCAGTGCCTCCCTCTGAGGGAAGATTAAGTCTAGGGGGTCCACAATAACAAAAGATATTTAAGGGGAGTTCCTAGTAAAGAAAAGGTTAAGAGCCACTGTTCTTGGCATCAAAGCTTTCATCTATTTGGATCCTATTACATTCTATCTCATTCCCACAACAGTATCAAAAAAGCTTTCAGAATGTTTGCAGTCCAGCTTCTCTGAGGACAGGGTAATCGTCAATTTGAATGAGATTGAAACCTAATGAAAGCTGCCCAATGGGGAGGATCTTGCCTGCTGTGTACTTTTTCAGTGCTAGAGCAGAAACCCAGAAATCTTAAAGAAGGCCATGGAAATTAAGAAGCAGGAAGAGATGGAATGAATTTTACAAATGGGTGGGGATTAGCCAGCCATTTCCTTGACTGCAGGCATCTAGTTAAACATTTATATTGCCTTTCAGTTCTCTCCCGGAAGATGTATGGAATAAGTATTGGGCATAGCTGTGAACCTACTGGTACCTATATATGGTACCCCATATACAAACAGCTGCATTGCAGATGGGAAGTCTAGATATCACTCTCCAACAAATGCAGTAATACTAGCTGGACCCAGCATACCATACGCCATTAACCCCCCCCCCAAATGCCCAGGAGACCTCATGACAACCCTTTGAGGGTAGGCTGGTGGGTTTAAGTCTGCCCCCCCCGCCACTGGTTCTGCCCCCCCCGCCACTGGTACTGCCCCCTTCTGCCACTGGTTCAACCCCCCACCCCCTGCACTCCGGCACAGGCACACACCACATCCACCCCCATGGTACTCACTCTCCCTCTCCAGCCGCCATGTTTGAGATCTACATGGTCCCACCCCCAGTGTGCTGATTGGCTGCCCAACAGACCTGTGATTTGTTGGTCAGTTCCCTATGCGGCCAATTAGCACACTGGAAACGGCAATATGCCCAAGAAAATTATGTGTATAGATCTTTGGTGAGCTTGTGGCAAGTGTTTCCAGGCAAAAACAGAGCTCACTGCACAGTTAGTGATAAAAGCACCATAAAGACATTTCGCTCAAGATCTGAGAGGGGCCTGGACAAAGTATTACCCAGAATACTTTGGATATTCAGTGGACCCCACATTCCTTGTGAATTTACCATTAGTATTTTTTCCCACAGTGGGCAGGACCTCTGTAACCTATATTTGCCTGCAGCCATTTTGGCATTCCCACAATACCCCAACATAACACCACACCAGAGCATTGTGGGAATGTCAAAATGGAGGCTTCCTAACTGGTTTACTCCTGATGTTTGGTAAACTTGAGCCAAGGAGCACAGGAAAGCCCACCTCAAACACCAGCAGGGAACAGAGGAGGCAATATTGTTATGATGTGCCTTCAAGTCATTTCCAACTTATGGCAGCCCTAAGTTGAACTGATCACAGAGTTTTCCTAGCAAGATTGTCCAGAGGGGCTTGCCTTTGCCTTCCTCTGAGGCTGAGAGGGTGAGACTTACCCAAAGTCACCCAGTGGGTTTCCATGGCTGAGCAGGGATTTGAACCCTGGTCTTCAGACTTGTAGTCCAGCACTCAAACCATTACCCCATACTGGCTCTCAGGAAGCAACATACTTGACATGAATGAGTTGGGATGGCCCCGGGTGCTTTGCTGCAAGAACGTGTCCTTCCCTCTTCTACTGGATATTGTCCCTTGCCATACCTGAAGATGGCAGGCTATACTGTAAGCAATGGAGGACTGGCACCCATAATGCTATCTTCCAAGAGAGAGGAAATCGGTAGGAAGAGCAGCTTTGGAGCGGCCACTGCTGCTGTCAGCCCAGCATCTGCGAACTGAGGTGGTTAACTCACTCTGTGTAATGACTGGGCTGGCTCTTTTACTAAACCACAGACTCCATTTCAGTGTCTTCCTCCAATACTTCCAGAAAACCTGCCCTGTGATATATTTGTTGTTTTTATGTGCCTTCAAGTAGACTCTGACTTACAGGGGTGATCTCATAGGGGTTTCTTGACAACAGGGCCAGTTAAGGACCCTGCAGCACCTGTAGCCGCAGGGGGATCTGTTGATGGGAGGCATCATAACCCTCCTGCAAAAACATTATTAGTAGGAAGGCTTCTGATCCTTGCCACATTGGGCACTGACCAACCGCAGCCATGGAAGGGGCAGCAGCAGGGCAGGGAGGCACCTTCACCCCCCTCTCCCTCCTTCTGACACCTTCTTGTCCAGGGAGAGCAAAGATTGTGCTTTGAAAAGTGAGAGGAAAGGAAAAGCACCAGGCGAGGTTGAGTTTCCCAAAGGGGTGGAGACGGAGACAGACGCACAAGATCTGGGGGACCTGTTTCTCCCGGAGTGACTAGACTGCCTGAGGGAAGAGGCAGGAAAACTCAGAGAGGGGTGGCAAGGGACAAAAGCACCTGGTGGGCCACCTGAGGGAGTGGAGAGAGAAGCCCAGTGCCAGTGGGAAGGGAAGCCCTCTTGGTGGTGGCCCCTGAGAGGATGGAGGAGACGCTAATGGAGCTGTGTGCTCCATGAATTACAAACGTTTACTATTTGTTATTTTAAAACTCTTAGCTTAGCCTAATAATGTGAGTATCTAGGCCTTTTTACTTATGAAGAAGAAGAGGACTCCCCACACTAAATTTCCTTTAAACATATTTAATGCCAGGTCAGTGGGTTTGCCAAGTGGTCTAGGTAGGGTGAATAAGGCCAACCTTCAAGCTAGACAAGAGAACTAAATCAGCTCCAGTTTCCAACTGTGTATATTTGTTCAAGAACCAAATAGAGAAATATTCAAAAATGGTCAATTGCTTTTCAAATAAAATGAAGTATCAAATTAGCTAACTAAAACCTAATTAACTCACCAAAGCAGGTGGCAGGTACCTGAAGGACGTCATAATGTGCTTGACTCTTTGTCAAAAACTGAAAGACAAAGGAAGCATTCCTACACAAGTACAGTATATTTCAATGAGAGCTGGGAAAGTCAACAGCCAAAGAGGACCTAGACTAAGAGGCCTTTCTGTAATAGCTGTGGAAAGGCAGATCGCACCTTCCTTAGATATTGAGAAGTTAGTGAAGGTGTTTGCTGCTCAAAAAGCAAAAAAGGTTAAGATTTAAGTGAATAATCTTCTAAAAAAAAAAAAGAAGCCAGAAAATCAAAGCAAAGTCCATTTTATAAATGTTGTAATTTTAAATTATGTGATACAAATTTTATATAAATTGGTTAAAATCATTTTAAAAGAATAATTCAGGGTATACTTTGTATTTCAAAATTTACAACATAAGATTTTGAAAGTAAGAAAGGACAAAATTCATTAAATATACTAAAATGGACTCAGCTCTTTCTTTTCCTAACTTCAAATTCTGCATGCTGAAACTAGTGTTTTGTAATTTTGATTTAGCGTGAATGGGCTAGTCTTTTGAGATTTGTTTAATAGAAATTATTTACTTTAAATACTACGAGAGTGTTGCAGTAGGGTGTTTTGTAACATGTCTGTATTCTGTTTGCTGAGGAAATCTACACCAATATTACATTAGGGCCTATAATACAGTTTTTAAACTAAATTATTGGTGACAAATTATGTAACAATCTGAATATTCTGTACTGTAAATAGGTTAAGTTACATTGACCTGGGATAAACAAATGGGCCCCCCAAAATAAAGCGTTGCAGGAGGTCCCAACATTCCCTAAAACAGTCCTGCTTGGCAAGATTCACTCAGAGGAGGTTTGCCTTTGCCTTTCTCTTAGGCTGAGAGTTTGATGTGCTCAAAGCTTCTGTGGCTCAGAAGGGGATTAGAAGCTGGTCTCCCAAAGTCCTAATTCAACACCTTTCACACTACACAATTACAGTAGTACGATTCCATTATAATTGCCATGGTTCCATCCTGTGGAATCCTAGGGTTTTATTTTAGGGAGGGGTGTTTAGAATTTCTCAGCCAGAGAATTCTAGTGTCACATCAAATTACAGACCCTAGGATTCCTTAAGATGCAGCTATGACAGTTAAAGTAGAATCGTAGCACTATAATCATGCAGTGTGAAAGGATGCTAGAATAAGAAGGAATGAAAACCTGAAGCATGCCTTCCTCTATTCCACCATCCATAACAACAAACACTGCAGAAACCCCTAAACAAATAAACCAATGTTAAAACAAATGAAGCACTTTTATCATAAAAGAGGAAGTAATATCATTTGTCTGAATTTCCTACTAAGCAACATGAACAGACCTTGTAGGACCATTAATCAGTCCAAAGTAATATCCTCATTATTTCCATTTTATAGTTCAATTAGCCACTTGGTCTATAAAACAATGGTTATACGAACCTTGCTAGCATCTTGTTCATATTACATTGTAACACATGCTTCTTGTATTTAAATTGTCTACTATGTGAACCATTAGAGACCTATAGGCCAAATCCAGCGGGTAGATCCAACTAGGATAGACTCAATGAATCAGTAGGACTTATGGAAATATTGACTTAACATTCAGCAGTTGATTCAGTTGGCCTACTGTAGCTAAGACTAGCTAATGGATTTAGCCCAGCATGGAAATCGAGTGGCCCTCCAGATATTGTGGAACTGCAACTCCCAGCATGCCTCACCATTAAATATGTTGGCTAGGGCTGCTGAGAGTTGAGATCCAGCAAC